>OY720385.1:5000000-6250000 GCA_963082945.1 Cerastis leucographa | reverse complement strand
ATTTTATTTTCACCAATTGGCTGGTTTTTGTCATCGCGCTTATTAAAATTTAGCTTAATTTTACCGGTTATGATGCTTGAATAACTGCTGTATTCTCTTAATCTAATTGGTTTTCGTCTTCGCCTTAAACTCGTTTCTGAATGCTGCAGCTGCATAGACTTTTCGATAATTTTATTCTTTATCTGATTTGCAAAGGATTTTTTCAAGAATGTTGTGCAAAATCGAATTACTGGTTCCAATTTCTCATGTTCTTTTGGTTTCATGTCAATTTTTATTCCGTTGTATAAGTTGTCACCTGCCATGCCTCTGCCATGAAATCCTATTTTATTGTTTTTCAAAATTACACCTTGCTCATGTGTTGTTACAAATTCTTTTCTTTTCTTTATGTTCTTATTTATATCGTGACGAAATGGACCGTCGCCCGTATTAAGATAAAAATTTACTTTCATCTTAATCTTGTCACTGTGCTTTTGTGATGAGAGACAAGATTTTAATGGAATAGCTTTGACACCCTCATTGAAAGACTTGGTCAAATGTAGCTTTGATTCAATGAAGCTTTTGACGCTTATTAAACTTGCAGATTTTCTTTGTAAGGGTACTGTCTTCTCTTGTGCACGTGATTTATATTTGCTACATCGTGTCGTTAGGCCACGGAACAGTCTGCGGTTTCTAGGCATTTTCGTTTTTTATATAACTATATGGGGTAACGCTAAATTTTACTTCAAATTTTGAAATGTGTATTACTATGACCATTACCATCCATTACTTGTATCACCTCTGGATTTTGTTCCAATTTGCTTCACAATAAATTGGCTGAGGTTAGCATAAATATTACTTAGAATATATAATACTCTTCACATCTATATAGGTAATCATCGGTTTAAATATGGTAAATCTGAAAGAAAACAAGCGTCATTGGTAAGTTGTTCCGTTTAGAGCATTAATATTACGGAAATTGAATACAATATCGTGAAGTACTCGTATTTCAGTAATAGCCCAGAGTGTGGATTTGTACCGGTTGATGGCCATAGTGTTAGTCTTTAGCTGTTACATGGGTTTTTATCTAACTAGCCAAATGTGAGTATTCTATGAACAAACCTTTTTTTTTTTTTTTCGGATGGGAAATCATCAAATGACTTCTCCCGCTCTGGGCGGAGCGGGAGGGAGTGTCAGACTTGTACTGACTAAAACCCACCCATGTTCCTTCTTCGCCCTTTGTGTTCCAGGGCCACGGTATCTCTTTCGAACAACCCGCAGCCCTGGCAGGCATCGGCCCTCTCGGACCCCTTCCGATTTGCTGACATCTCCTTGAGGCGCGCGTGGGACACGAACGCGCCGTCGACACGACCTGTCGTCATAAGACGGACGGACGGTGAGCTGGCCCATTACTCACCGTCCACAGGCCCGCGCCTACGGTGGCCGGGGGCCACTGGTTGTCCCCCGACGCCCGGGGCGTCTCCCGCGAGGACGGGACGTGAGGTTCTCTCCCTCTCACGTTCTGCCACCTCCTTCGCTAGCATGACTGCTTCGCAGAAGGAGGCGACGGCTTCCCATTCGCTCTCGCTCCGGACCATGAACAAACCTCTGCCTAACCCAAAGAAACGTAGAGGCAACATGTTATACTACGATAATGTGGTGTACTTACATAATAATAAATTAAGATAAATTTGTAAGAAATAACAGAAGATTCATCATGGCCTCAAAACTGGTGATTTGACCGCTCACTCCACAGCCAGCTTTTACAAAACGAATTTGTCCAAACCTCATTATACGTAGAAACGTATTATTAACATTATGTTACTTTTCCCTAAAAATACTTAGCACATTACAACGAATGTCTAAAATTATTATGTCAAACGAAGGTGTCAGTCGTCGCGGGCTTGTTTTTTTTCCCTGGCCACACCGCTGATTTGATCATGGAGGTCTGTGATTGTGGCCAAACTTATTGACAGCGTGATCCTATAGTGCATATCTTGGTGCCTCGTGCGACGTCTTCGTCTTTTCACACTTCGAATAAGTTCGATGTGATTCGATAGAGGCGTGACAAGAGAGCGGACGATACCGTGGGTTTCACTAGTTTTGTAGATTATGAGCAGGGTATATGTAGGATCTGTGTAGGATACACGGAGGTCACTGGTAACGTGTGTGCGTCACCATTATAAAATACTCATTACCAATTTAATATTTTTACCAATTTGATTATACTTATTAGCTAGCGTTATATCCTCTAAATCATCATGCACCTTGCGTTTTTTCCAACTCTATTGGGGTTGGCTTCCAGTCTTACCGGATCCAGCTGAATGCCAGTATTTTATATGGAGAGACTGCCTATCTGACCTCCACAACTCAGTTAGTACTGAGTAATACGATTCCCCTTGGTGTTTTGTAAATAAAACGGAAAAATTGTCCAAACACAACACACATAACACACAACAACATAATGAATTTTATTTTGAAATATTATTACAATTTGCTACATTAAAAATGTTAACATAAGTTTTTTCAAGTATTGACCCTTCGGTACAGAAACAAACAGTCGATATTTCCATTTACTTATGAATCGATTCTACAAAGTATACTTAGTCGACCTTGGAATTACTCTATCACTTTTGCATATAAACTCCCTGTAGCCCTCACGGTGGTAAAGCGGTTACGTAGTCGACTTTACCACCGACTCTACTTGGGTTCTGATATGGATTTGATCTGTCGACCTTTTCTGACCGTGCGGGATGACTGAGATAGAAAATATGGGAGAACACGATTAAACAGGCGACAAATAAAATAAGCTAACTTCACTGTTCACACTGATCAAAATGGACTTAAATACAAAAGTATGTATCTACCTACCAAAAGCAAAATTTTGCATTTGGGTTTTACGTTGAGGAAGACGATGACAACGTTACTGAATATTGTAACCCTATAAATTCAAAAAGCAAAGGCTAGACAGATGATGATACATTCTGACATTGCGAAAGTAAAGACATTTTACAAAATAAAGCTGAAAGTGACTTATTACCAGCCAATGGATAACAATTAATCAATATATTCAAACAAATTGTACGCACTGCGCGTCTGACACAGTGCAGTAGCGTGCCATTCATACGGGCAAATAAGCTAGGATTACCCCATGAAATCAAATAAAAAAATACATCAAAGTTTGAAAAAAAAAACATGAAACATAAACTTTGACAAAGTTTACTCAGCTCACATAAAAATTTTCACTATATCTTAAATTCTGTTTGTTTTATTGGCTTAATTATTTTTGTACATTTAGTTTTAAACCTTATTCTAACCTTATATAACAAATTTTAATCACGAATAGTTTTAAATTAAAAAGCAGATTTTCAAGTTACGTAATTTTGCAGAACATAGAACAAAATTACATTTAAAGTTTTCTGCGTACGCCGCAGATGTAATTGGGATTGTCGTCGACAATATGGTTAAACCGAAACCGTTCAATAACAGTATACGAATTTATTATTAAAATTATTTATAGTAACTTTTTGAATGCTAAGTATAATTTTTAAAAGTTATGATTTGGAGGTCGTAAGAGAATTTGATTTATCAAATTCTATTTATTAGTTATACGTATCTATTTATAAGTTATACATTTACATAAATAGTTATTAACTACTACATTATTTCAAAAAAATTACATCAAATGATCTTCACCAATGTTGTTTTGGGATTAGGTCGTCACGTCGCACTGCTTGAAACCATTTATTTTTACCTTTAACATCTTGTGGAACATTTAAAAACATTTTTTGGGGAGTTGTTTTCTAGTATTTGTACATAATGGTACGACACAAGCACGATATGATAAATCTTAAGGTTTGAATTTTTTTAATATATTTATCAATATATTTACGATAATATGAAAAATTTATTGATTTAAAGTCAAAACACCGTATCAGCTGTATGCTACGATGAGTAGAAATTAACATGGTGACGTCACACGCGCTCGGGCTTGTTCGGGAACTGTCCGCGTGTTTTCGGTACTGAGTTCAATAATGTACACACATCAAAAGTGTCTAGGGATCAAGCATTTTTATGCGGATTTCTTGAGATTGAGATGTGGCTTTGTAATAAATTTATGATTTTATAAATTTATATGGATCCTTTTTGGTGCATTTCATAATTTGAATCAGGAACTGTGAATCAAATTCGAGTAAAAGATGAAAATCAGCTGTCAATATTTTCCCTATAAAAACATACAACGCATTGAAGACATTATTAGTGCTACTGTTTCCCTACTACTGATTGAAACCAACGTTATTATGGAGCGGCGACGTCATTTAAGCAGGGAAGAAATGCTCAGAGCCGTGGGAATGATAGAAGCTGGTTCCCGGCAACGTACTGTGGCTTTAGCTCTGAATACAAGTCAGAGTGTTATCAGTCGACTTTGGAAACGTTACCGAAACACTGGTACCGTGGCTGAGCGCCATGGAGGACGGTATCGCTGCACCACACGGAGACAAGACCGATACATTCAAATCTTAACTCGAAGAGCTCCAACAATAACCGCCATGATGTTAGCCGTGAGGCTTCATCACTCTTCAGGGAACTTAATTAGCGACCAAACAGTCAGAAACCGCTTGCATGAAGTGAACCTTCATTCCCGAAGACCGCTACGGGTACCACCTATAGCAATGCACAATCGTAGGATTCGATATCAATGGGCTCTTGAACACAGAAATTGGGCAGAAGAACAATGGCGTTTTGTGTGCTTTTCTGATGAGTCTCGTTTTGGTATGAGACCGGATACAAGACGTATACGACACTGGAGAACCCCTGGACGCCAACAGCGATTAAAATCCTGCCAGGAAGTCCATCCTTATAGTGGTGGAACCATCATGGTATGGGCGGGTATTTGGATCGGCGGAAGAACTGAGTTCATTTCGATCAGAGGCGACCTCAACGCTCAAATTTATGCTGAGACGATTGTATCAGACGTCATCGTTCCTCTACAAGTGCAAATCGGTCCCTTATTTCAGTTAATGCATGATAATGCACGACCGCACACCGCAAGAGTTGTAAGACAGACTCTCGCCGCAGCTAACATCAATGTCCTGCCCTGGCCTGCTCAGTCGCCAGACTTGAACCCGATTGAGCATGCATGGGATATGCTACAGAGAAGAGCTCTGCCGAATATGGAGGGTATCCAGTCGCAAGAAGACCTTTTTTTGTTGTTGCAACGAACATGGGCGGCCATTCCACAGCGTGATTTGGATGAACTCATTTTGAGTATGCCAAACCGATGTTCTTGTGTTGTTAGTGTTCGCGGTAGAAACACGGATTATTAATTGTTTAAGTTACCCAATAAAATTTTAAAGAAAACTGTTATTTCAGTCTTTTTTTCGAACTTTAATGTTAGTGGTTCAAATGTCAAAAATCCCTTTATTAGAAAATGGCAAATTTCTTTATTAATGCAAAGGTGACTTGGTTTATCGTTACTGTGACAAACGAAAACACTTTATTTGATGAATCCTTAAAGAAAATTTTAATTAATATCAATCAGGAGAAAAGTTATTGCAAAAATATATGTTGATCCCTAGACACTTTTGATGTGTGTATTTTCAATTTAATATTATTTTCAATTACAGCGAAATAAATAGACTGAAAATAGTTATGTCATAAAACGTATATGTGACCTTATAAATTATTTTACAAAAAAAAGGAATAATAACGTAGAAAACATACAACACTGAACATTATTCATCGGGGCGTATGAGCCCCAACCCGTGTCATCAGGTCTTAATAATTTATATGATACAAAAAAACGTGTCTTTATAAATCCAACCAATTCCATCACGAAAAAAGCGTATACCTCAATATTAACACTGCTATTATTCCTAAACATAACCATGGAATCCAAGACATCATAGCCAAAGACCTCGTACCGACAAGAAAACTGTTTTTGGCAATAGTGATTAAATGTAAAAGGTGAGGATAAGCTCGCGGAAACATTTTGTTCCAGTAATAATAAGGTTGTTTTTTGGTAACCTTATTTTTCCGTAGCTCCCTTTCAATAACAGATTTATCGTCACAATGTTTAAAGTAACATGTGCATTTTTTAAGTAATTTATTATATAAACATCTTTTTTGTTTAGGTTTGTTTTTGCATACATAAAAGAAGATTTTTTTAAAAGTATTTTTAGGGTGCGAATTACGTAAATTTTTATCTGCTATCGATTGTTTCTGTATGCCTGCAGCTGCAACACTGGTTTTATTTTTGACGTTTTGCTTATCAACACCGGATTTATTTTTGACGTTTTGCTTGTTAACACCGGTTTTATTATTGAAATTTTGCTTATCAACACTGGTTTTATTTTTGACGTTTTGTTTATTCTCCTTTAGACGTGAGGTACTAGTACCTACAGTTCGTTGGTTTATAACTTCTTTCTTAGCGGTCTTATCGGTTGTTTGTCTACTTTCTACAGAAGCTATATTAACAGGTGATTTGGCTTTTTGCCTGCCAAAAAAATTATGTTTAATTCCGTGAACATTATAACACAAATAATCAGTTTGATAGTTATGAACTTCTCTTCGGTCAGTACGCTGATTAAACGTAGATTCGATTTTCGGACATGTTTTCTCACATTTACAACGATTTAAAGATTCCGTTTGTGTTTTTTTACATTTAGTATCAATAGAATGTTTACTTTTATCAAAATACTGGTTAATTAATAATTTTCTTACTTTATGTTGTTCTAAAAAAGAGTCAGTTTTAGAGTATTGTTTTTGACCCATGCTTTCTGATGCTTGTTTGCTAATTAATCTAGGAGAATTTAAACTTTGCTCAAAATCACACGGCAAAATGAATTTGCTAGATTTTATATAGGACTCTTCTCTTTCTACAGTATTTAATTGTGGGTTGGTGTACTTTTCATCTGCTTTTATTGAAGATCGATATACATTCATATTTTGTGGTTGGATTTTAAAACATTGCACATCGCGATAGGGACGTTTAGCGGTTTTTGGAGCTTTAAAGAATTTCGTCTGTTGATTCTTATTTAGGTTTTGGTTGCTTGGAGAGGGACGTTCAACTTCTCCATGTTCTATTTTAAGAGACATGCATTCAAAAAACGATTTTTTACATTCGTAGATAATCTGTTGCTTTATATCATTTAGATGACTTTCACTTAAAAACAATCGTTCAGTATATTGTTTATTAGGACTCTCTGCAATTATATTATTTTGATCTTGTAAAATATGTTTAGTTTCTTTTAAAGATTGATTGTTCTTCGACGACACATATTTCATTTCTGAATCCATTCCATTTTCAGTCCTGGATCGCTTTTTTTTTGGTTTCATTTTATCATTCTGGTTTTTAATTTTGTTTTCACGTAATGTAACATGAATATCTTTGGTCTTAGTCTTATTTGGATTCGATATATTTGTTTCTGATACAAGACTTTTAAAATTTTTGGGTTTTAGCGAGCTACCCTTAAAAATTTGTTGATCCTGAGTGCATTTCAATTTTTCTTTACAATTTGTCCACCATTTTCTACAAAAAAAATGTTGGGACCATGATTTGTTGGAACCATTTCGATTATTCGAAAGAACTTCATCATTTTTTATATGCAATTCTGAAAGTCCACTACGAGGTGTTTGATTCATCAATAGGTTTGACAATAGTTTGTGGACTTCATGTGGAGTGCTTTCGCTTTCAATATTGTTTTCCAGATTCTTTGCAGCTTTGCTAATAAGTTTATGTGATTGCTGATTTTTCCGGTCATTTGTTGATGTCATGTTTTCTTGCTTATTATCTTTCTCCGTAGATAGTTTTTTACCAACTGAAAGCTCATGCTTGGTAATTTTATGATCGCTTGTTTGGTCATTATTTTTGTTAGTTGCGCCAATTAGGTTTTTAGATAGCCTTCTTTTCATTGCAACGTTCAATAGCTCACCTGACGTCGTAGCGTTCTGTTGGATTTTTTTTGTGCACATAAAGTGTTCTTGATGTTTGTTTGACTGCTGTTCAAAAATTGTATGAGTGTTTGTTTCGTTTTCTTCAGTTTTAATTATATTTGCAGTTTTACATAGTCCATCTGACAGCTTTTTCATCAAAGTCTGGTTTAGTTCGCTGCCATCAGTTGCTTTATTTTTGATTTTAGTTATTTCCTTGAATAGCTGATTTTCAATTAATTGTATTGACCGTTGTTCGTCAGTCATATGAGTCCTTTTGTGGCTGTTACGATCGCATTTCTTATACACCGCAGATTTACCTATTCTTACTGTTAAGTGATCTTTGCGAGACAGTCTTCTTTGTGATACCTTTGACAGGCGTTCATGTATCAAAGTACAACTATTATCGACACTGTTATTTTGTTTAGATGTTTCAGACATATTTTTTCTATGTTCTTTTACCTTTGGTTTGTACTCATGTTCCTCAAGATGCGAATTATTGTTTAGTTTAAAATAACTTGATACTTTGTTTAGCACGTTTGACCATAGGTTTGTTAAACTTCGTTTGGTGTTGTTTACTTCTTTCTGATAAGAGCTTTTCTTCTGTTCTTTATCTTTTGATAGTTGTTTTTCTATAATCAAATTCTGTGACTTTCGATGACCGCCCTCAGTTTTGCCATCATTATTTAATCTTGGCATTGGCAAAGTAGAGTGTAGTTTATCGTTGGAAGGTATGCATATATTTTGGCCCCTAATATTCTTACTTTGTTTCTCTATGTTTTTTCTTTTTGTATCTGTTTTCACTACAGAAGAATATTCATTCAATTCTTTAATTATTATTGGGATCACTATTTCACGAGTTTTTTTAAAGAATAAATCTTCTACATATTTATCTATAATAGAAGGATCATTCCAAAATTGCGGTACAATTGATTCTTTCTTTTGTATTTTTTTCTTATAAGAAGCACTTTCAGGCCATATAACATTATTGTTCCGAGATGTTCTTGAATTTAAAGCACTTTCATATGTTGAAGATTGTCTACTTACAGTAGACGAATATTTTTTCGAGCATGTTTTTGTAAGCGCTTTAAAAAGTTTTCTAAATACTTCTGTTTCATATACTTGTTCGCTTTTAAATTTGTGTTCTTTTTTTAATTTGCTGTCTGCTGATTGCTTATTTTCTTTTAATTTAGACGTTTTCACTTCGCTAAGAATATTTTTAATGGTCTTAGTGCTTTGTTTCTCGGAATGGTATTTAATATTATTACTAGAACTTTCCCTTCCAATTCTTATGGATAAAACACGGTTATTTTTAGTTTTACTGGGACTTTTCCGTAATTTTTGTTTTATGCCTGTAATACAAATATCCTGATAAACTACTGCCGATAAATTACTTTCCGTGATTCCATGATTTTCCCGTTGGCAGTTTAGAATGTTAGGTGAACTGCCTTTGTTGTGGTTATTGGGTGTATTACTGTAAATGTTTTTACGGTTATTTGAGTTTTTATTTGGAATCAGTCTTTTTTGTTTGGTTACTTTTAACTTGTCACCTAATCCATGGTGTTTTACATTATTTTTCCGGGCTAGTTTATGATTCCCGTTTAGGGAATTGTTTGCTGTTGAAATATTTTTAGTTTTATGGTTATTACTCGGAGTCTGGTATTTCATGTCGCGTTTGTTTAACCTTTCTTTAAAGTCATCGTAATTTATGGACGAATAGCTATTCAATTCGTCGTTAAAACGGCTGTGTCTAATAGTTGTGTCTGATATATGTTTCGACTTTTCTACAATCATATTCCTAATCTTGCCTGCTAAGGATTTGTTCAAGAACGACTCGTTAATTGGATTGTTTGTTTCAGTTTTCTCGCAATACTCTTTTGGCTGTATATTAAAGTCACCTGCCATACCTCTTCTATAAAATCCTATTTCGTTGTTCGTCAACTTTACACCTTTCTGGTGTGTTTTTACAAATTCATTTCTTTTTCTTATATTCTTATGAACATCATGTACAGAAATTCCCTCAGTTGGTTGATAACGAAATGAATCGTCGCCTTTTTTTATATAAAATTTAACTTTCATCTTTATCTTTTCACCTTGCCGTTGAACTGAAAGACACGACTTTAAAGGAATAGGAATGTTGTCATCATTCCTTGATTTAGATTTTAGACCCCTGCGTTGTGAACGAGATAGCTTGGATTTCATGGGGTTTTTGACATTTGTCAATTCACTTGTTGATTTTCTTTCTAATGGTATTATTTTCCCTTGTTCATGTGATTTATAGTCATTAATGACTAATGTTCCTTGGCCACGTGTTGAAAATAGTCTGCGTTTCTTAGGCATGTTTTGTGTTCAATATTTTAAATGAAATTTCACAAAAAAAAAAATTGTGTAACTTAGATCTTGAAGTTAAGATTTCTTATATGACGTCCATTAAGTGTATTGCACTTGCCACTCATGAATATAGTTTCTCTTGTAAAATTGGCAAAACTGGATGCTTTTTCAGTATACCTTTGCCTACCCCTCTGAGGAATACAGACTTAACGTTATGTCGGTGTTAAGATAATCATGAATTCTATTATAAGTGTTGTATCTTGTTATTATCCACATTCAATCATTGGTATAAAAATATATTAATTCTGAAAGAAAAATACATCTGCGTATAACTGTCTATATCTTAGTACTGGGCACTACTAAAATATTTATATTTTAAAATGTGAAAGTAGTTAAAAAAATGAATTAACGAAATATATCATATCGAAAATTCATGTCGATGATCCCACGTAATTGAATTTGAGAACAGCGATTGCATTCTATGATTATTAAAATGTAAATAAAACGATAATTTATTGTGCACATACCAAAATAACACGACAAAAAAACACAAAAGACAAAAAAACTTCGTATGTATTAGTAAATGATGCATGATGGTGATAATCTGCAGGACAGGAAAAATTTTGACCACGCTTCAATCCACAAGCCAACAAAACACTAATTTCTCCAAACTACATTAATAAGATACATACTAATACTAAATAAATTAAGTATTTTCCCCCTAAACTTAGCACATTACGACAAATGTCTAAAAATAGATACATATGCCAAAAGTGGCATTCAATGTGTCATAGTAATTTCTGATAATCTATATAATCCATAGAAAAAAAAGGACTGATAGATAATATTTATTTATGTATTGAAACTTCATGTACAGTCTGTCTATAAAGTCATGAAATTAATGTTCGAGGAACTAACATTATTTAAAAGTAGGGCAACACTAAATCAAAGTACATCGAATGTCATCGGCTGTCATCGATTTGTTTTGTAACTCGTTATTTATTGAATGTTTATTGCTTTTCAAATCTACGTGGATAAAACCTCGAAGAAACGTGTTAAATATGAGGAAAACAAATCGGAGTGGAGCTCGGGAAATTATTTTTAAAGTATATCAGTGATGTTTGTTAGAACACCAAGCTGGACAAATTTTATCAAATTTGGATGATGTTGATGCTCGAACAGCAGCTATGACAGGTATGTAATCGTGTTACTGTTTGTTTTTTATCTACCAGAAGTTACAAATTTACTAAATATACGATTTTAAGACTAAAATAAGGATTGTTTACATTGAGCATTATTAGGTTAGATTGCAAATTTATGTAGGCCATATTGTAGTGCGACGAAAACTTTTGATACTTTTTGGTGATCAAATTTACCGCTGATTTTAAATCTGAATAAGTTATATCATGTCTGAAATTAAAAATAGTGCTAAGTATCTATTTTTGTTTGTACATATTAATTATTTAATTTCTTTCAGGAAAATCTGAGAGTACAGTGAGGCGTATTGTAGATGAAGGCTATAAAAATGATGGCAAATTCGAAACCCCTGGCAAACACAGATCAGGCCGTCCTAAGAAAGAAATGGATGACTTCAACATATGTGCTCTTCGACAAAAGGTTCAATTCTTTTACTCGGTGAAACGAGGAAGAACCCTATATCAAGATATAGATGAGTTAGTCATTCGCCTAGGCGAAGATAGCAGCAGCAATGACGGCAGTAGTAGCGAAAACTTTGTTAGTGACGCACCTGACAATGAAAATACTTTTTTTAACGTAGAATATTTGGAATCCGATGATGAAAGCAATTGATTATTATGTTATAGGATAGTTTTCGTTAATAAAAAAAAAACTGTAAAATCATAAAAATATGTATGAACATTTTTCTTTTATTTACTCATTTTTTTGAAAGACAGAGAGCATAGATTTGTGCTATTTCATATATTACTATACTCTTTGTGCTAGCTGATTGTATAAGCAAACTAATGAAAGTCGCATCTTTGTCTATGGTTTCTGTAGTTTTTTTTTTTTAAATAAAATTTACGGATTTTACGACTTAACCTTTTCTATCCAGTTTAAAAAAAGCGTCTACGAGTAAAAATTATGTTTTCATTAAAATCAGGTTTGCTTCTAGTACAAAATAATGTACAAGTATCAAAATCAATTTAGTCACACTATACAGGGTTGCTACGTGCACAACCGCAGCGCCCTCAATTTTTTTCATGACTTTATAGACAGACTGTACAAGAGTGGTTTAAAGGCGGACTGCTACAAGGCATTATCTGTCAGTCAACCTTTGCGTCAAATATCGCCGTGTATGCCCCAACACAATGCTGTCCAGCCTTGTGTTGGGGCATACACGGCGACACACCAAACTATACATTTCCAATATAGCATGGCCTCGCTTTGTATTGATTTCCTGTGCAATGAGAGGACCGCATAAACTGGTTGCAGGTGTATTCCTACTCTAACCACTGCGATATCCCATAGCTTGATTGGTCGTCGTGCTTGGCTTGTGTCTGCGAGAAGATTATAACTTTGCGCTCGAACTACTCGCTATCCGCCCGCGAACATGACTTATAAGTGGCCAGTTCATGTTCTTAAGGTACAAAGACGCTGTTCGTACACGTGCAGAGGTGTGGACCTGCCTTTATAAAGGTCTAAGCAGCGTCGCGTACTTAACTACGTGTCGACGGCCACGACTGATCGCATGATCGGCCGGTATCTTGAAAAAGAAGTTTTTTCATAGGCGGTTGCCTGGTTTTTACACAATAAATGTAAAAAGTTGGACACGATGCAAATTTCTTTGGCAAGCAACGCCACCGTGAACTGCACACTTAAAGTGGTAAAAGTAAAAAAGTAAAAGTAAAAAGGTTTATTGCAGAAACTTGTACAACTTTTACAGTAAATCTTACATAGGGACCTCCTTTTAAGTAAATTATATACCTGTGCTAGGAGGCCCCGCTCTTCAATTACAAATTTTATTGGTTATCATCATCATCATTAGCCTATAATGTTCCCACTGCTGGGACACAGGCCTCCTCTCTATGAGATCCAGTGGGCTATAATCCACCACGCGGGCCCAGTGCGGGTTGGTAGATGTCACATGTCTTCGAAGTTTTTGTTCTAGGACATGCCGGTTTCCTCACGATGTTTTCCTTCACCGTTTTTGAGGGCAGCGGTGATGAAATAAATTACACAAAGTAATGCGCCTGCCTGGGTTCGAACCCACGGCTTACTGCTCGAAAGTCGGGGCTGCCACCACTGGGCCACCGCTGCTCTCTATTGGTTATACTATACTATAATTTGGCAGACTTCTCAGCTACAGAAGAAGAGATTTTGACAGTGATGCAAAGTTAGTGTTAGGTTAAATAAAAATAAATTAAAATGAATGTAAGCAATGTAATGAGTTGTAGAAAGACATTAAATTCCTATTATTTACACGAACCTGATTGAATTGCATAAACCTAGACCAATAGCAAAAAAAACAATATTTGTACACCAATTTCATTGGTAGGACATGGAGTTCAACTAAAATGTATGAATAAGGCCTTTATTTTAATACCTGTGTTCACAAATAAAGATATGATTTGATTTGAAAGCATTTGATGGCTCGGTGTTATTCTGTTCTTAAAAATGGAGAAGTCGCAAAAAAAAAACAAGCATAAGGCCCGGACCACCGAAGCAGAGACGAGACGATGGAAGTGTAAATAAAGAAATTCTATTGGTGGCTTATAACACACCTCCTCTCACATCTTGTCCTCAGTCCTAAGTAGAGTTGATTAAAATGTTACCACTTAACTTGTTAACCAGGTCAAATAAGCAAGGATATAGAAATCGAGAATATTTTCCCCAGATCTCATTAACGTTCTGCTTATTTAACTCACAATAGAAGAAAACAATAAAACACAAAGTACATTAAAAAAAACTTCATTTTCTTCAACAAAAATGATTATACCGTTTGATACATAATATTTGTAGACAAAAACAATATCTGCATATCATAATAACTGGAACAGTTGAATACAAATTAAACATGGGGACCATAAAATCATAGCTAATACAAAAAGACTCATATGACACAACTGTCTCCAAACTCCTAACAAACTAATACATCTGGGGTAAAAAGCTGGGCATTTAAAATAAACCCATAAACAAGGTCTTTTTTTTAGTGTCTGCATATAGACCTCGTCACATCGAAATTGGGGCAGTCTTTTTCCCCTTCTAAAGTACTCCCCAGATTTGATCAGACCTAATGTTTTTGTTATTTTCATTGCTTGTATTCTATATTTAATCCGTTTTCTTGACTCATAGATTTGATCCGCATCAGTACGGTCACACGGGTCTACAGAACGTCTACGAAGCCAGGTAAAGCAACTCACGCCGATTCTGCCAAGATCTACAGCTGACTCGGCTATTAATGCCCCGTCTGACGCATATGTACTCTCCTGTTGTACCTGTTTCTGAGCACGTTCATCCAATTTTATTCTGCGTTTCCGTCGTTTTATTACACAGGCCTCTTTTATTTTCCTGATGTTTTCACGTGCTTTTGATCGCTCCTTGTGTATTCGTTTTCTTTTTTTGATTTCCTCTCTTTCAATGAATTCAATGGACTCTTTTATTGTTTTTTCTTTTTTTGCATTTAAAAGACCTTCAAGTATCTTGTTCGCTTCTTCGGAACATATGTCACTACCACATGCACAATCTATTAATTTTGCCTCGCGGTCAGTTAGTTCAATTTGCGATAAACTCGTTATTACAGCATCTTTTTGACATTTTGCACTTCCACATATACATGGTGGGATCTTACAAGAATTACAAGTCTTTGTAGGATCACAAGGTGTTATACTTCTAGGATCACAGGCTCCTATACTTGTAGGATCACGAGGTGGTATATTAGCAGGATCATAAGGTTTCGCCCATGTTCTACCAGTGAACACAGGCAGCATTGAATATGTTGGCATACCATCGAACATACCGCCGTACCTAGATTTACGTTTGGGCTCATAAGACGCATATTGACTGTATTTGTCCGGACGGCACGCAACCTCAGTGTAACGTTCACTTTTAGAGGATTTCAGTAATGAAGTGTCGCATTCGCAAGTCGTTTTTAAGCTTTTGGATCTCTTTACTTTCTTAAACTTCGCAGGTAGTTCACGAACAATTTCATCGGAAAATATGATATCAGCATTATCTTTATTTAATAACATTTCCATGACAGACGGTGATATTTCTCCTTTTTTTATTGCTGAAATGTCAAATAATTATTGAGAGTAATGAATTATTTTTAGTAGATTGAGCGCACCACTTATCGACGCAGATTATCGAGACTTATAGCAGCCGGTCAGAAATTTCGTTATGTCCATTCAGAGGGGACTCATTACCCTAACCTAACTGAACTTATCGCTTATTCTAACAGGCTCAAGCCTGCTTCGATAAGAGTGGCCACCCTCCCAATCTTGGTTCCCCATCATATTGTGGACTTCGGGAAGAATTAGGCTGATAATTACCTGCCCTGACCCTCTTCAAGACTTGAGCCTCGTTGCCTGCACCAGTCCTGTACGCTTCTATATCTTCGGTGTGCACGATGATTTTGTTCTTTCTTTTCCGAAGCTTGGAGAATGTCGTTTCTTTTTTTGTTTGGCAACAAATATCGCAGTTCATCTTCTTAACCAAATTCATGACAGATTGCGAAAGCTTTCCTGATTTGGCAGCTGAAATAGATAGAGAAATATTTAGGAAGTACTACAATTGTTACCATAGCGGGAATATCCTGTATGAAGCTGTCACAAAATCGTTGAGCTAAGCACACGCAAATAGAGACCTATACCCAGCAGTCGGGATGTGGGTGATGATGATGATGATGACGAAAGGCTACAAGGAAAATATCCATCACTGGCTTTTGCCCGCAGCTTCGCTTGAGTTATGGTCGTAAATTTTAACACCCGCACCGGAACGTTTTAAATATTGCTTAAGACACTTACTTCCTTACTTAGTTAATGTAGCTTCCTTACATCCAAACTTACTAACACAAACTTTATTTTCTTTATCCTACTAATATTATAAATGCGAAAGTTTGTGAGGATGGATGGATGGATGTTTGTTACTCTTTCACGCAAAAACTACTGAATGGATTTGGATGAAATTTAGAACACGGGTAGTTTATAACTTGGATTAACACATAGGATACTTTTTATCCCGATAGTATATTCCCGTGGGACAATTATCGAACTCCACGCGGGCGACGCCGCGGGCATAAGCTAGTAATCTATACATATAAAAATCGCATGCCGGGATCAGCTAGTATTAGTATAAATTGAACAAAGGGAGCAGTGGTGGCCCAGTGGTGGCAGCCCCGGCTTACGAGCTGTAAGCCGCGGGTTCAAACCCAGGCAGACGCATTACTTTGTGTAATTTATTCCATCACCGCTGCTCTCAAAACGTTGAAGGAAAACATCGTGAGGAAACCGGTGTTGTGTCCTAGAACTAAACACGTCTTCAAATTTTTAGTTCTAGAACTAAAAATTTGAAGACATGTGACATCTACCAACGCATACTCGGCCTGCGTGGTGGATTACAGCCCACTCCCTCTCACAGAGAGATGGCTTGTGTTCTAGTCACATTACGGGCTGATTATGATCAAAGTATTTAAGTTTGGTATCGAGTAATAGTTAATGTCATGTATATACCTTCATTGATCAGTACTACATCACTTGGACTTAGAGTGGCTATTGCCTCATCAGCTCTTCCATCCCTATTTTTTACAATTTTCGATAACTTTGCCACTAATTTGCGCTTCTTCATAGCTGAAAATAATAATTATGGATGAGTGTGCTGTGCACATTATGTTGTGTGCCTTTTAGTTTTCTTTTTTTCTTCTATTATTTCTTCCTTTGACTGTTAAATTAACCAATTCATTAATTATAAGAGCTAACAAAGATGTATCAAACGGCTTATACAGTATGTTAGTTTAAACGAGGGACATATTCGAACCCATAATAGTACATGCTAACATGATACTAATAAAAATATAAACAAAAAAAAACACTGATAAATAACAGACAGAACCATACCATGACACGCAACGTGTATACACCCTTGCGCTAGCGACTTAATACTATCGCAGAACATGTGAGCGGGGCAATGACTCTTAGGTATAATCCATTTTCCCTTCATACTTTAAACTTACCTGGCTTAGGACAGTCCAAAATATCTAGGCACTAAACAAAACATTAAAAATTCTTCTATATACGTTATAGTTTTTTTACATATTTGGGACGAGAATCGAATACTGAATACCCCTCCCTCAATATGTCCCTCGTTTAACCTAACATACTGTATATTATTATTCATTTATCTATGACTTAAAGACCTATGAACCTAGATGCGATAGTGTGAAATGTCCTTAGTGAGTGACTGGAATAAAAAATGAAATATTTATTTTAGATATGTTGTACATAGAAGCTGTTGATGAAACTTTATTAATAAATAAAAATATAGTGATAATGCAATCTTTTAAATATTACTTATTTAAAATACTTGGTGTATATTTTGAACGACTAACCGCTTTCAACTTTCTTGAACATTTCTTCTTTCCCGTCTAAAACGGATGCGCTTTTAATGACGTCATCCAACACAGATTGAGGAAGTCGACCACTGTCTACCGCTGAAACAGACAACCAGTCTTACCATGGGGTATTACCTAGTACTAACTGGGTTGTGACTTGTGGACGCGGAAAGGCAGTCGCTCTATGTAAAATACTGGTATTCATCTGCATCCGGTAAGACTGGAAGCCGACCCCAACATCGTTGAGAAAAGATTTGGCAGAGGGCGAGCCTATTACTATAAACAGTGCAGGAATCTAGACTTTAACCTGATTTTTATTATGAGACTGTTAATATTTTAAAACTTTATTACTAGGCTTACCTATACGGAGTTTCCTCATGATTTCAGACTTATCTTTACTGCGGTTGACGTCATCGAGGATATTGTCCATATCTCTTGCTAGCTTAGTCTCTTCTATGTCTTGTATTAAATCGACGACGGATGGCGTTAGGGTGCCCTTTTCCACCGCTGAAATGTCCCGAAAATTATTAAGAGTTTTGCATCAAAGCAGAGAGATATGGGGACAGGGAGATTTGAAGATTCGACCAATTACAGGTGACACGACGCAATATGATTGGTTGATTTTCTCATGTCTCCACTCCGCTCCGCTATCTGCTTTGGTGGAGTCCGGGCCTATTTGTGGCCAAATGCAGGGCAAAAGAGTATCCCCATACAATGACAGCATGATTTTCTCAAGGGGGTTTGGAGATGGTTTTCTTAAATTATCACAGTTAGCCTTTCACTATTTTCGCTACACTGTTAACCATGGCTTTCGTAAGGCATTTTAGTTTTCCATCACTGAGTGGTTCGCGGTTGATTGTGAACACTGCAATTGTACCATCTGGTGGAGAGCTATCATTGGCTTTGCTTCTCAGATCATATAAGATGGTAGGTTCGATCAGTATGGCACATATGCTATTACAAAAAAAAAAAGATTTTGTAGGATTTTTTTTGTTGTAGAACATTTTGCATTGCTATCCCCTTTTCATATTTTTTTTTTTTAAATTTATGGCGAGAACGGAGGTGTCTGATGAGATGGCGAGTAATAGAGAAGTATGGAAGAAGAAGACATGCTGCGCCGACCCCAAATAAATTGGGATAAGCGTAAGAGAAGGATAATTATGAACCCCTCTTCAAATGTTGTTTTTACATAATATAGGTTTTTATTTACAGAAATATTAACACAGTATAATTATGTACAATCACGTACCTACTGTTATCTTATTTATGCAAATTAAATCCTACATAACGTAATAACAGATTGTGGCTGTACCGAAATATTTTTTTCCTTCCTTAACTGCCTGTAGTTATTAGGCGGAAACAGAGCGGAAATATTTAGATTTACCGCAATGTAAATTCTGGTAATTGTGTGAAATAATTATTGGAAATATAAACTACTAGGTTCTACCAGTATTCGAATTATTATTTCATTATTACTGCCATTAAACTAAATAGATGGAACAACATTGTCAAAGAACAGTTTGTCATTTTTTATGCACAGACGCCAAGCACATCAAACTACTACAATCTGTCAAATTTCTTTAATAGATTTTCAACTTTATCATTAAAAGAATTTGGTTCAAGGTTGATTGGGAAAGTTTGACAGTTCCGGGAAGCTTTTGTCCTATCTATTTAACTATCTATGACTAACCTAGTCGAACTTTTTTTACGACTTCAATCCTTTCTTCAGGATTGACAAGGATGGCTATATCATCTACGATAGACGGAGTTAGCTGCTTCTTTTTCATAGCTGAAATAAAAGGCATTCGTTTTTAGTAAGACACACAAAAGACACCGCAGAAGCATTGCCATCGCAGCGGTGTGCGTAGTCGCAGCGGAAAAATGTCGAATTCCTTAATTTCAGTTAAGCAGATATTTAGTGTATGACCTCGTGTAATTGTGTATGGTAAGTACAAATTTGTGTATCCAGCCATTGGGGAGCTATTCAACAAAAACTGTTTCCGCTGGAACTACGTCATCCTAGCGGCACTTTTTTTATCCTATGCACGTAAATGAAAAAAAATACATTCAATAATTAGTGTATAAGGAGAGGTAAATGTGTATGCTTGAATGAAATTAGTGTGTCATAAAACTGCGAAGATAATCAAGTTTCCGCTGCGCTGACGTTTGGCTATTTGATGAAAATCATATAAAACAGCTTAGTGCAGAGTTGAATTTTTTTACGCACCTTGCTTTGAATTTGTGTGTAATGTTTGTGAAAACAGAATTTGAAAAAAACATACCGTTCAGAAGATATACACGTAAAAGTAAAATAAGGTTATTAGGTCCAATTACTTAAAATAGGAACTCTAGAGCCTAACTTATTACGTTTTCTTGTATCTTGTAAGGGTCTACAATGCCTTGGCAAGTTTCATTTATGTAGTCTTAATTATTAATGAGCAATGGCATAATTTACTACGACTGGACCACCATATTGTATGACATCGGATTGTAGGACTTTTTATTGGTAAAGCAGACTAAACTTATTCCGATAATTAGTGTATTAATGCAACTATTCACATGTAAAATTTCAGGTCATTTCACTAAATAATTAAAGAGATGGAATAAAAAT
Organism: Cerastis leucographa; assembly: GCA_963082945.1. Lineage (NCBI taxonomy): Eukaryota > Metazoa > Arthropoda > Insecta > Lepidoptera > Noctuidae > Cerastis > Cerastis leucographa. The sequence continues at coordinate 6,229,586 of OY720385.1, read as the reverse complement.
ACCAGAACAACCGCAATTCATGAAAAAACCGACCAAGTTTGAATGGCTACAAAAAAGCGGCCGTGCAGTATATAGAGCTAACGTTCTAAAATTTCCAGTGTTGTACCATAATTGGATTGGTACAGGTGGGCACACAATCCTTAAACAAGTAACAAATAATTTTCGTAATAAAAATAGTAGGTCTGTTGTTTGTTTCTCAAACTTAAAAAAATCTGTGCGTGGAGTCCCTCCGTGTGCAAGAAGTGAAACTTCGTAATACTAGAACGCATGCGTGTAGTAACACGCGTCGTTATTTTATTGAACTTCTAAATAATATTTTGTTGTTTTCTTGTTGTATTATTTTTATTACATAATTATTACATAAGTTTATCGAGGTTATTCTACCCATGGAAATTGAGCGAAGACTGGTCCCACCAAAGAGTCGAATGCATGACTGTTTGCACGTCATCTTGCGTACCTAGTAGAACTACGTAGTACGTAGTCACAAATCTTGTAATACTGCCAGTGAGTTTTAGAAAATATTTCCCCTCCATGGTAGCGTTAAACTTGTTGGAGGAAGTTGCATAAGAAGTTTCACTTTAATAAGAATAGCTTCTGTATCACAATATTACAAAAAAATGTTACACTTGGTAATTATTAGGTCCTTCCTTAATATTCTGCTGCTTCCAGCGTACAAATATTTTGATGATACTCGGTATAATTTGATTAAATGAAATACTAATAATAATTATAAAAATTCATTAACACCAGTAGTTATTTCAGATGTCGAATTTAAAAACTGATCGGTTTATTAGTGAATAATCTAAAGAAGGTTATTCTAACTCACTAAGATGGTGGGTTGGTTTTAGTCGTGTGTGTAGTGCACATGCACATTGTTTCTGTGTGCGTAAAAGCTCGAACGAGAAGACTAACTCCCGAAAAGTTAGGTGCTAGTACAAAAACCTAAGATTTACTTAAACATGTAGGCTTTTACAGTAGGCAATATATTAGTTATTTATGTTTAGTAAAAAACTGATTCTTTATCAATGTTATTATTACCTACTTTGCTAATAATGTGGCTTTTTTTCATTTTAATTAGTCATTATTAACCAATAAATATTTTTAAGATTAGGTATAAAGTTAATAAAGTTGTTTTATTTTCTGCTAAACAATTGTGTACGCACCTGTACAAAACAATTACACACAATGACGATACTATACTGGAAATTTTAGAACGTTAGCTATATATACTGCACGGCCGCTTTTTTGTAGCCATTCAAACTTGGTCGGTTTTTTCATGAATTGCGGTTGTTCTGGTATTTTTATTCCATCTCTTTAATTATTTAGTGAAATGACCTGAAATTTTACATGTGAATAGTTGCATTAATACACTAATTATCGGAATAAGTTTAGTCTGCTTTACCAATAAAAAGTCCTACAATCCGATGTCATACAATATGGTGGTCCAGTCGTAGTAAATTATGCCATTGCTCATTAATAACTAAGACCACATAAATGAAACTTGGCAAGGCATTGTAGACCCTTACAAGATACAAGTAAACGTAATAAGTTAGGCTCTAGAGTTCCTATTTTAAGTAATTGGACCTAATAACCTTATTTTACTTTTACGTGTATATCTTCTGAACGGTATGTTTTTTTCAAATTCTGTTTTCACAAACATTACACACAAATTCAAAGCAAGGTGCGTAAAAAAATTCAACTCTGCACTAAGCTGTTTTATATGATTTTCATCAAATAGCCAAACGTCAGCGCAGCGGAAACTTGATTATCTTCGCAGTTTTATGACACACAAATTTCATTCAAGCATTTACCTCTCCTTATACACTAATTATTGAATGTATTTTTTTTCATGTACGTGCATAGGATAAAAAAAGTGCCGCTAGGATGACGTAGTTCCAGCGGAAACAGTTTTTGTTGAATAGCTCCCCAATGGCTGGATACACAAATTTGTACTTACCATACACAATTACACGAGGTCATACACTAAATATCTGCTTAACTGAAATTAAGAAATTCGACATTTTTCCGCTGCGACTACGCACACATCGCAGCGACAAAGCTTAACTGAAACCGAGACGTGTCGCCACGCGTTACACTCAGGCTGAGATCTTTAAGCCATATTTAGCTCTCGTTTTTACTTAGACATGTTAATGTCTGTCTTGAACTTGCAATTTGACAGCTGTACTACTGTGCTGTGCTCATTTTCATCATTGTAACATCATCATTTCATTATTGTTTCATTAAACTAACAGAGCGTGCTCGTGCAGACAGAATACTGTGAAAGCATGTCACGACCGGTCTTCAGTGCACGAGAACGGCGAGGCGCCGGCTTCACTTTGAAATGTCTCAATGATCGGCCATTCCGGCTCGATTTCATTCGGAAAAGCTTTGTTGTCTTGGCCTCCAAGACTGAGCAAACTGAGTAAGCGGCTACTAGAAATACTAATTTTATTGATCTATCAAAGACCACTCGCATCGCATCTTAAGTAAATCCTGAATCAAATAATCTTCTATCGTCCTTCCACAGCAATAAACATCATTATATTAATCATTGCAACTTACCGATACGGACCTTCGTCATTATTGGGGCCTTATTGTCACTCAATGCTCCCTGCATTAGCTCATGCATAACTTCTGGCGGGACCTGTGCTTTTTCTATGGCTGAAAGAATATTACAAAAAAAAAAAAAAATTGATGCATTGAAAATAAAAATACTTTTTAAGAATATAATTTCTTAAAAAGTGTTCTATTTGTTCGTATATATTCGTGGCGGCACCCGATAGGGCTCTTTCTAATTACAACATAACTAGTGTAATCTAGTGTAGATGTTGACTGATGATGATCTAGATGTTGACCGAATAACCGATTTTTTTTTCTCAACATTATCTTGAATTTTTATTTGACATGTTGGAAAAACCGAAAATTTTCTTAGGCGCCATCTTGGATTTTCATTTTGACCTCGTTTTGGTAATCAGTGACCCCGAAAACCACGATACCAACACCCATGAAGTCATTAAGTCGCACAAGTGTCTGTCGCGCAAGTATAACCCACTAATGTCTATTCACGCATATCTCCATTCGCACAAGTGTCCATGCGCATAAATGTCCGTTCGAGCCAAAAGTCTATGTGCGCAAATGTGTTTCCGCGTAAATGGGTTCGCTCAAATGTTCTGATAGCTATATAACCGTCTGTCTTTAGGCCGGTAACAGTGCTTCACGATAGTTGCTACAGACGTCAGTTCTTTTCGTCATTTATATGGAAATTTAATAAACGTTACGTTGTTCATCGACCGCTCATTCGCGGCGAACGACCGTGGGACTGTTGGATAAGCACATAAGAATGGAGCGCATTATGTGACGTTTTATAATGTCTGCCTATATACCCTCATGAGGTAAGGTGAGGATGTTTATAAATTAATGTTTGCTTGTAGATAATTATGTTTGAGTAGGTGCAAATCAATTCAAATAAATAAAATGAAATGTCTATTTAGTGAATTCAAAATAACAGCTTTTTACCGAATGCATATGAAAGTATACACGTATGCGGTACTTATTAAAAAAATACTTTTTTTTTCCGTTTTTTCCGGCTAATTTCCGAAATGGCGGGTCCGATTTTGACGGGATTTTTACTGACAGATAGCTGATATCATAAGGAGTAACCGAGTGAATTAAAACTTTAGAAAAATAATAAGAGTTCCGTGCAGAAAAATTTAAATCCATGAAATTGTTAACAAAATCCGATTCAAATAGGGAAGTATTTTTTTTATTAATAATAATTTCATGCGTACGAAGGTCGCGGGCCACAGCTAGTTAAAATATACCTTTTCCCGGTTATTTTCCGCAAACATTAAACTGATTTCAAAGTTATTTTTAAATTATAATACAGTGTACATCATCCTTGTTCCAATCATTGCCTAAAATTATCACCGTTTAACAATGATGACGGTCTAATCGAAATTGCAGTGATAATGAAATATAAAAGGCGAAAGGGACACCGATGCTAAAACAGTTAGGTACCTCGTATTAAGTACGTCACTCTGAACACACATAGATTTTTTTATCGGTAATTTATGAGCGTTTACGCCTTAGAGTCAGCTCACACCGAGACGCGACGCGACGCGACGCGACGCTGCGCGCACACTTTAAAAGAGCGATTCAAAATATAACTTTATTTTCTACACGAAAAGATACACATTTCGTTGTGAGAATTCAGAATACGTTGCGCAACGAAAAATTAATATAAACTTTAAAAGGAATTCCGTCGTTTAATTACCACCCAGCACCTAAATTCTAATAGGTATTCTGAATTCTCAAGGTGCGCGCAGCGTCGCATCGCGTCGCGTCGCGTCTCGGTATGAGCTGACTCTCACGAAATTTCATAAAAACTTTCATGTCCTTATTTTCCAAAATGACTGAACCGAATTTAATGAAACTTCATACGCTTAAGCAGGATACATAGATCTAAAAAGTTACTAAAAACATTTTCGAATAATAGTGTTACAGCTTAAAATTAGACCGATTATAAATTATCAATTGAAAAAAATTCAAAGTTTTTTTTTTAAAAAAGACATTTCGAAAATATTTTTTATTAACTTTTTAGGCCTAGGTGTCCTGTTTTTGCGCATTAAGTTTCATTAAAATCAGTTCAGTCATTTCGGAAAGTAAGGACTTGGAAGTTTGTATGAAATGCCGTAAGGTGTAAACGCTCTTAAAAAAATCTGCTGTTCCATACATTTTGAACGTGTGGGTACAGCATTTTTGTAGCAACCAGTTGTTGGAAATTTTCAGTTCAAAATGATGTAATCAATACGGGTAACCGTTTTAGTTTCGATGGTTCCTCGGGTTCCTCTTCCTATGTATTAAAGTACGTTTATTAGTAGCGTTTCCATTTTGTGGATTATAAATGTTTTATTTCTATCTAAACGTTATGTTTGCTGAATTAGGAATTTCTTTTTAAATCAGTAGCTTAATCACGGCCATCTTTTCCACTGAGCACACTGGGCACGTGCCCCGGGCCCCACGATCCAAGCGGCCCCCAAGTTTTTCCTAAGTTCCTGTAAATGTCAAAGCCAGCGGCTATCAAACAGGATACTAGTAGGATACTAGATTTTTCTCTTAAACTAAAGGCAATTTCTTGGATATGAAAAATATTTTCTGAGTTTTATTTCAAATCAAAGTTCTACGCCGTTCGAGTTTTATTAAAGTTCTTAAAAAAAAATACCCATTATTTTTGTATGAACTGTCGAAAAATAAACCTTACCTATTAGAGGCGGAATGTAAATAATTTCAAACTCGCTTCGCTCGATCTTGCATCCTACAAGGGCTCATTCTCAAGTGCCTAGGGCCTCCAATGTGTTAAAAACGGCCCTGTGTTTAGTAATTAAAACGTTTGCTACCAACCTTTCGTAGCCTTTTCCAAGACTATTTCTCTATTGTCAGAAGGCAATACACCAGCGCGGTATTCGTCGATCACAGATTGAGGAACTTGCCCTTTCTTTACCGCTAAAATTATAAAAACCATATTAGTTATTATTACCTCACAGTTTATAGGTGTGAAAAGAATGTCGTGAGGAAGTTTTGAGTATAAATGTGCATGGCTATAAGAGTAGGGGAAGACTAAAGAAACCATGGATGGACTGTGTGAAGGATGATATGGCAAGAACGGAGGTGTCTGACGATATGACGAGTAATAAAGAAGTATGGAAGAAGAAGACATGCTGCACCAAATCCAAATGAATTAGGATGAAGGCAAATGCAAGGAATGATGATATATAGGTCTGAAAAGTCGAATATTTTGTTCAGGAATAAAAGTAACTTCGTCTTCAACGCCCTTGAATCTCCCACTGCACTCCAAATTCTAATCTTGACCAATAGGATTACATCAAATCCAAACCCCGCCACAGTCTGCTCATTTTATGCAGTCATTGGTCAAAATCTTCGCTTTTTTCACGACACCTATCAAGAGGTCAGGCAGCCTTAGTCCGTAGTTAACTTAAAATCCCTTGCTACACTCGTGAGAACTCTAGCATCCTCCCTGACGTTTTTGGATTCAATATAGCGCACCTGACTTAAGACATTGCTTTTTTCAATTGGTGTATAATCTATACACAAATAAATAAATTTAAAGTGTTTGTTTGTAATATTAAAATAACTTAATACTAATACTAAAATAACTTTTATTATATGCATATTAATGTATTATACGGTACATATACCAAAATAACATTTTTTCGTCTGTCTGTTTGTTCCGGCTAATCTCTGGAACGACTGGACCGATTTTGACGGGACTTTCACTGGCAGATAGCTGATGAAGGAGTTACTTAGGCTACTTCTATTTTAGAAAAATTCTAAGTCCACGCGGACGAAGTCGCGGGCACAGCTAGTCTACTACTAAAGCCAGTCAGAGCATATACAGGATGAAAGTGCCACCGGCGCACAAACTGTAACCACGTATTCAGTACCTACATCATTCTGAACCTTTTGAATAAAAATAAACCGGCCAAGTGCGAGTCGGACTCGCGCACGAAGGGTTCAAACTCAAACTCAAAGCATTTATTTCAATTCGACCATTACAGGCACTTTTGAAAGTCAAAATAAAACGCGAAGCTACAGTCCCAGTCACAAGGCATAATAACTTGTGAAAGTACTGTAGTTGCCCATTCCGTAGCGTAGATCTCTATGGAGAAGAATGGGCAAGAAACTCCATGGACACTCTTTTAAATCAAATTATGGTACAAAGTCTTGGTTACATCATTTAAGTTAAGAATTACAAATATGTGAGAACGATGTAGAAATACGGGCAAATTAAGAGCGTCCAGAGTAAAAGATTAAATCAGTAATTAAAAAATAAAGTAATTAAAATAAACCGTGGCAGCTAAGAACCAGTCATAACTGACAGCAGCGCCCGTTCACGAACATGACGCACGTTCGTGAACGGGCGCTGTCAGTTGTGACTGGTTCCGTATTCCATTATCTATAAAAACGAGTCGAAGAGAAAAAATCACTTTTATGTATGGGAGCCTCCTTAAATATTTATTATATTCTGTTTTTATTATTTGTTGTTATAGCGGCAAAAGAAATACATCATCTGTAGAAATTTCATATTTAGGATTTCTCATTAATAGGGTCCCGTTTGACCCTTTGGGTGCGGAATACTAAAAACAGCATTTCCGCATATATATACAGGGTGTGACGGAAAGGTTATATACATCCTTAAGGGTGTGCTACAGACCATCAAACTGAATATGTTTCTCATCATAAATTTTTTTTTGCAGCAAAAAATTATCAGCTGCCTGTACATTTGGGTCGAATACGTATTGCAATTTTCTATGGGGCAGCAGATATTTTTTTGCTGAAAAACATGTTTTATGATGAGAAACATGTTCAGTTTGATAGTCTGTAGCACACCCTTAAGTATGTATATACCCTTTCCGTTACACCCTGTATATATGTCGCGGATTAAATTGGATCAGCGTCCACGTGCTCGATATTGGTGTCCGACATGTTATTATTTTATCAATCAGTGCGCACGACCGGCACAGGCGCTGTCTCAGGAGCAAGAAGACTCCAAAAACTAGACGAACGCACTACTGACAGATAATACTGACATACAACAGCTTCGACATAGACAAGTCTGAAGTCGTCTATGATGTTCACGCGGTGCTGCCATTTGAATAAATTAAATTACTATTAAAATCTCTAACATATATATATTCATAGCGGTTTTGTAGAAAAAGCTGATTTAAAAAAATACCAATGAAAAATTTAAGTGTTCATATTTAGGCACTAAATTGATGGTAACCGTTTGTTTGTGCGTCAGTTTTGCTTCCACCCATCCTGTGTAGGTACTGAATAGAATGTTCGGCTTTATTAAATTTAATAGACTTCAATATCTAACCATCACATTGCATACCAAAATACCCCCTAAATTAAAAAACCGGGATTACACTAAACTTTCGGCCATGTCCTATCATATTTCTTCTACCTATGTACATACCTTCATTCATCTTTTTCATAATTTGCTTCTTATTGTCTTTTTTGTTAACAGTGGCCAAAACTTGTTCCGCGACTCCGGGCATTACATACTTTTTTGCTACCGCTGAAAGCAATAACATGTTTGTTAGTAATACACTCGACGAGCCTGCAATGTCCTGCGCGTCCAATATAATAATGCCTTCAGGATGCTGTTGGGACTGCCATGGCGCTGTAGCGCGTCAGGAATGTTCACGGAGTCTCGCACCGATGGCTTCCACGTTATCTTGCGAAAGAAAGCGGCCTCCTTACTACAGCGTCTGCATGGTAGTGACAGCATTTTAAAGATGATTGCTGCCAGAACGGACTGTCCCTTCCAGAGACACTGGGTGGGGACAGTAATAGGTCTTTTTTTTTATAAGCCCCTCATATTGTGTCACACTGCTGGGCAAAGGCCTCCCCTTTCTCCTTCCAAACCTCTCTATCTTGTGCGATATCTGGTATATAGTAATAGGTCTTAATAAATAACAAATATTGTAAACACTAACAATACTAAACTAGTTATTGAAGCACCATTGTTACTAACAATTAAATACTAACAAAGCTATGGACTGCAGTCTGAAATAAACTTTAATTTATTTATTTTATTTAATACAGGTGGGACTGTAACGAAAACTCCCTGACTGCCTGAACTCAAAAAACCAACATATATACTATGATCGTTTACTGCTTAAGGAGGTTATTTTAATGTAAAGTAAGTGAAGGGTGATAAACCATAACATTGTAAAGCGTATTCTATAAAGTACTGTTTCATTTTGGCAACTGAGCCGCTGTTGTCTATTCTGCCAGCGTCGTGTAGTGACGGCAGCGTCAAAGTGAACCGTCGAAATTTACACTTTATGGCAGTGTTAGTAGACTGTTATAGTTACACGCCGGATTACATTTTAATATTATTGTTGACCTACGATCATAATTTTTACGTATATTCTCAAATTACAGCTGTCATTCATTGACAGCCGTATGACATGACCATAAGGCTACAATTGAATGAACGCGTCGGTCTGCAAAACTGATAAGTTTCCCGAAAGTGTCTGGAACCAATTTTTATAAGTTTCTAACTTCTGTAGAGGGAATTTCTAGGCATCTGTCCGCATGGCCGAAAACCGTCCAGCTTTGAGAGCGTTGGTGGAAAAGGCTGCACCTCATGTGGTCACCACCCTCAGTCATGAGGAAACGAGGAAGAAGAAGAACATCTTACCTTTGCGGATCTTTATTTTAACTTCACTCTTGGTGTCAGTAGGCAGCACTTCGGTCAAAACTTCGTCCATGACTGCGGGTTGAAGACGACCGTCTTCTACAGCTAAAGTTAAATAAACAACATATAGGCGACTAACCATCGAAACCCATTTTTTTTGCAAAAATAAAAAAGACTTAAAAAAAAAAAAACACAAATAAAGAATCACTTAAATCGGGGCAGTAATTACGGAGAAATCCTTGAACATACATGAAAAGAAAACGATTCTAGTTGAATACATAACATCCTCCTTTTTTAGAAGTCGGTTAAATAAATAGAAAGTGGCCCAGTGGTGCCTTACGAGATGCAGGACTTGGGTTTTTTATTGTAACCCTGGCAGGCGAGTAACTTGGTGATAATAGTTCATCACAATCTCTCTCAATACGGTGGAGGAAAACAATATAAGGTAACTGGCATGCTTTGGAACTACGCGCAACGCGTACTGGGCCCAAGTGATGGTTCCACGTCCGCTTCTTCGCATGGCTGTCTCCCAGCAGTGGGAAAATTATGGGAACGTCTGAGAGGTGGCAACGCCGCAAATAACGGTTAAATATTTTGCTGTTTTGAATATTTAATCAACAAACTGAATTAAATTATGAAATAATGCTCTGTGTTGCACTAAAATATTCATAAATTATTATTATAAACCCTCTAAAAAACCAAAAATAAAATTAATCCAAGCGTCGTAGCGTCGGGGGTCCGCTTTGTTTGTATATATATTTATTGTGTGTACGTACTAAGCGGTCTACTTAACGGTCCCCCGACGCTACGACGCTTGGATTAATTTTATTTTTGGTTTTTTAGAGGTTTTGTCCGTCGGGGGTGTTTTAAATTTTAAATTTAATTTTTATTTCATGCTTTTTAAACTTAAATTATTTTTTCTTAGCCTTGACTGTCCCACTCCTGGGCATAGGTCTACTCCCATTCCTTCCACTTTTCTTGGTGTTGCGCCTCTTGCTTATTAACGAAAACCAGGAAAGATATGAATTAAAAAAAAAAAACTTGAGCTTATAGGCGGGAGGGGGGGTGTGCAACCTACCCCCCTGGCGATGCCCATGGTGAGCAAGTGACAAGAATTCAAATTTCCAATCAACTAGACCCGTAGAAGTTGTTTAAATCCCTTCATCAACTAGAAAAGAGGTGATGAGCTTCAAACGGCTGAGCAGATTTTCTCGAAACATAGCTAAGAACACTCTCGATTAAAATACCTTTCAAATGACACCAATTTTATCAAAATCGCTTCATCCGTTTGGGAGCTACGATGCTACAGACAGACACACAGATACACACGTCAAACTTATAACACCCCTCTTTTATGGTCGGGGGTTAAAAATAGGGTGTGGTAACACCTAAGAAGGGGCATTCTGGGGGCTTATAAAGGCCGGTATAGCAGAATCATAATACGAATCACGTTAAATTTCGTAAAATGGTCAAAAAGTGGCCATTTATTCAATTACATTTAAGATGCGTCTGTGAACATTTTATGAATTATAACGTGATTCATTTTATGAGGAGCTCGTGGCTAAATAATAACAGCCGCACGGGTCGATCTTTAAGGTAAAGCCGTGATTGCTCAGGTTGGTTATTGGATGGGTGACCATAGACCGAGTTTCCTCCGTGCCTCGGAAAGCACGTTAAGCCGTTGGTCCCGGTTGTCATGTGTAGATCTTTGACAGTCGTTACGAGTAGTCAGAAGCCAAAAGTCCATCCAGTCTTACCAAGGAGTATCGTACTACCCAGTTACTGGGTTGTGGAGGTCAGATAGGCGGTCGCTTCATGCAAAATACTGGTAATCAGCTGCATACGGTTAGACTGGAAGCCGACCCCAAGATAGTTTTGGAAAAGGCTAGGCAGAAGATGAACGTGATTCATTTTATAATCCTTATATAATTTTTTTAAAGCGGCCTTTTTAGGTGACCAGAATGCACCCTCTTAATTTAATTAACCGACCTGTACGTATTTTCTTCATGGCTTCAGCTTGATCACCATTTGCAACGGCGTCATCAGTGAAATCAATCAAGATAGTTGGCGATACTTTCTTCTTTTCCATCACTGTAATTATAATGATTTAATATGTTCAGTTTTATTCCAATTCAGATAATTTAATTAAATAAGTAGGTAGGTTTAAGGATCTTAGTTTACATCTGAATAGCAAGGTTACAAGATATCAAAGTTGTGCTGATGGCGAAGATTGACGACTTATATTTTGGAAACGTGACGCTTTAGAAGATTTTCTCTCATACAAAAGTTTTATATATATACCAGCTATTCATTAATATAGGTTTTATGCGTGGTCGCTATTTTGTAGATTAACAAAAAAATCGGCAGGCTACGTTTCATATTAAAATCTTCCAACACCTTTATAGCTTATATTTTTTGCCCGCGGCTTCACTCGCTTCATGGTCGAAAATTATCTCACGAGAACGTTTAAAATATACCCTTTGACACTCGTTAATAATGTGGCTTTCCATCAGTGAAAAAAATTATTTTTCTTATAGAAAGCTACATTAGCAGCCGAGTGATTCGGATCAGTAGTTCATCGAAACTTACAATTTTACGTCGTTATGATTTTATAGTATACTCGTAGATAACAATGGCACAAGTTGTAAAAAGCAAGGACTGTATAGAACTTACCTTGACGGACCTTCTTCGTAACTTCAGGCAGTTTATCATTGTATTTTACATCAAGTTCGATTTCTTCTAAGACGGAAGGTGGTATTTGCCCTTTCTGAACGGCTAAAATTAAAATAGTTGTTTAAAAATCGCTGTGTTCAAATTGAAGTGTACCTAATCATGAACAAAACTACTCTCAAAACGATACAGAAATCGTGATTAATGTCCTAGAACTGTGTCAACCATTGACAACATTGGGCACGTCCCATGTCCCAAATGTTGGAGTATCCAAAGTATCCAAACACCGCACTTCAGAGGACCCATTTGACACCTCTATCATGGGATTGGAAAAAAACAGCCATATTGGATATAAAATGACGTCACTTAGCTAACCATACATTGTCATCTAAACTTAACATTTATGCTGAATTACAGCTCAATCGAAAACCAGGAAGAGGGTCAAAATTAACTTCTAGGAAGCGTGTTAAAAACCACCTCCGATACTGTGATTAGCGTCTCCATAAACTGGGTCAAACATAATTTTCAATGTATTTTAGAGATGCAGAAGTCTGGGCACGTGGATTAGGTCCCTCTTTCCCTCTCACAGAGAGCAGGCGTGTTTCCCAGCCGTAGAAACATTATATGTGGATTATGATATTATAATGACCGTTTATAACAATACATAATATTCCTTATTTCCTTATAGGCAACCGGTGTGACGTCGAATATGAACCAGCGTAATTTACGTCACTCAAAATGAGTCAAAAAATTACATATAAATGACTATTTGGTTTTAACCTGACTCATTTTGCAGGTACTCATAAACTCACGGCTTTTTCCCACAGTAGTAAGCAGAAATTATAGAACACCACCTCCTACGATCCATACATCCATACATCCATGGAGTCATGCCATGCCATGCCATGGAGGTGTCCATGGAGTTTCTTGCCTAATCTTCTCCATAGAGATCTACGCTTTGCAATGGACAACTACAGTACTTTTACAAGTTAATATGCCTTGTGACTGGAACTGTAGCTTCTAGTTTTTTTTTTCTATTATAAATAAATGCTTTGAGTTATTCACATACTGTTTTTGCTTCGTTAGGAATACCACGCAGTCAAAAAATGTGCAGTGATCGGAAAGGTCACGTTTTCTAAAGAACATGACACTAGGTTTGTGTTGCGTAAATTCCGCTGGTATAACGTACACTAATCGCATTACGATTCTTCATCAAATATAATATTTCTGTTTATCTACTTGCCGTTTTTGATCTTCACTATAACTTCTTCCTTATTCTTACTTGTATTTACATCGGCGAGTACCTTATCTGCCGTAGTAATCGTTATGTGCCTTCTTGCAATTGCTGGAAGATAAAAAAATTACGTATTATATAAAATATATCACGCAATGGGCAGACCGGTGGTGGCCCACTGGTGGCCGCCCCGACTTACAAGCTGTGAGTGTAATTTTTTTCATCACCACTCGAAACGGTGAAGGAAAACATCGTGAGGAAACCGGGATGTCCCAGAACCAAACATTTTAAGATCTGTGACATCTACCAACCCGCACTGGGCCCGCATGGTGGAATATAGCTTATTCTCTCTCATAGAGAGGAGGCCTGTGTCCCAGCAGTGGGAACATTAAAGTCTGATTATGCTTATTCTATCACGTAATACTTATAAAGTGAATGATCTATTGGCGCGTGGCGTTTGTTTCTTCACAAACCTTTACATTTACAAGGTCTCTGAAATACAAAGAGTCATCTCTTATCCGTGACTCTTTATATTTCATCGTTTTTAATACACATATTCAAGATGAGAGAAATCTCAGTTCTCCAACTAGTTATGCGTCAAATACGAGTATCATAACAGTCTGTTCAGTAGTTTAGAAAAGCAAACAGAGTTACTCTCACATATAATTATTATGATTCATTGACTTACATTGACCAACTTTCTTCTTAATTATAGACCTTGTATCATTCGGATTGATGTCATTTGTTACCTCTTCCAGAACAGCGGGTGACAATTCACCTTTATCCACAGCTATAAAAAGAATATTCGTTTTTTAGTGAGACGATGTAATGATGAAATAATGTTTAAGATATTAATCTACATTTAAGGAACCATTAATATTGCACTTCAAATTTAAGAAAAAGTTAGCTGTTTCGAGCATCGTTTTCGACAACCCCCTTTTTGGAACGAAGTTCCTTATCGCGCGTTGTGAAAGGGGGCTAGACGGAAAAAAATCTTACGAAAAGTTGTCACGACACTTTTTGCTATAGTAAGCTATTGTAAGCTTTATTTCTTTAAGATAAAGTTGAAATTTCCTTAAATTACGTACAATTGGGGTGTGTATGTGAGTAAGGATAGATATGATTATTATTTTGAGTGACCGAACTACAAAGTACAAATTCGGTTGTGCAGTTAAGTAAGACGTATTGCTTCGAATTAAGGATTAATCTTCCTTAAATTAAATATTTTATTTTTCGCACACTAACTTAAATCTAAAATGTATTGATATTATGTACGTGAAAGGAACTTCGTTCCATCCGGGTGTCCCTTGACACCTCTCAAGTTTTGTTTTCAATCAAAAGAGGTGCATTTTTAGAGTAAATTACATTGTCGCAGCCTTAAAACCGATAAAACCGGCAATTGTGGCAGAAGAAAAGGGGGGCCTGTACCCAGAAGTGGGTGATTCTTGGTTGAAATGATGATGATGGGCAATTCACCTGCACGAATTTTCTTCAATTCTTCTTTCCTATAGTCGGTCTGTATATTGGCAGCCACATCCTTCATAACATCTGGAGCTACTTTCCTCTTTTGTATTGCTGTAAGTTACATTTTATGTGGTTAAATGTGACATATATAAAACGTTACAGCAGGCTGATTTAAGTTCTCTTGTATGAGTGGTGTCAGACTAACGTATTTTTCGAGGCGTATAAGGTTGAATCGGATTACAAGCGTGCACCGCATGCTTATTCCAGCGTGTTCGCTCAAACCGTAAGGCCGCAAATTCGGAACGGGCGGGGCGTGCAGCGGAGCATTCCAGCGTGTATTGTCGCGCACGCAACTAGTTTTCGCTAGAGCGTGCGTGCGAGCGGGACGTCCAAGTACGTTGACCAATCGGAGGCCGCCATTTAAGCGTCATTACGTCAAAGGAACGATATTACGAGACATTCTTGTATAATTGTTGCTGTTTGTTTTGTTTAATCTACAAATGCGATCCTTCCGTCCGAGATAGTATTAATGTCACCATAATGTCATTCGAAATGATAATTAGCGAAGTGCAATCACGGCCGGAGTTATGGTTTTCAAGTCATCCAATCCAGTACCTATATAATCAAAGCACTTTGTAGACATTCATGTATAATCAAAAAAATCCGATTCGGATTGTCGTAATGTTTGATATAATGTAGCAAATTCTCCTAAAGAATTTATTTGTTCAATTACTTAAAAATAATTTTCTTCTAATCATACGTCAATATCTTCCCATTCCATATTTTATTTATGAATACACCACTTCTTTTACTGGCAAATCTTGACACACTGAACAAAATATGACTTGTAAAAGCTCCTTAAAACGCCAAAACACTGATCACGCCGCTTGACTACACGCTAAAAACGCTGCTACGAATACACCTAAAGAGAAATCCATACCTTCAGTAGTCGAGCGTGCACGCTCAAAACAACGCTCCGCTGCACGCGCCGCCGTTCCGAATTTGCGGCCTTAGACTCAGTCAGTATTTAAAACCAAAAAAAAAAAACTGTTTGCTTAGCATGGACAATACTATAAAGCAAGTAACACAAAAGAAATGAGCTTTAAGCGCTTGATTTTACATATTCCCTGGACTGCACACTAGGATACCCTGTGTCGTGGCCTCCAGTCTTTTCCCAGGAAAGGCTAACATTGTTAGCATTAACTGAACTAATTACAAAATGTCAGTATATCACGCAGCTCGCGCTTATACGAGCTTATAAGCGTGTCAACGCTCGTAGGAGTGGCGCGCGTGGTAAAACCGTGAATATACGCTCATACACCCGCTTCTAATAAAACGAGCTGCTATGCGCAGAAAACACGCTCGTCTGAATCCGGGCTGTGTCTTCGTCTCTGATTCTAATTTCCTGTCGCAAGTCCGCTGGAAAAAATATCTTATGTAATAAGACATTGTAGGTGTATTTGTGATATTCTATATAGTATTTACCTTTTTTTAAGTGTTTGTGTGTACATAAATAAATAATTGTATTTCTCATACGTTTTTTCTAAGACTTACCTTTATTAATTTTTTTCATGACTGTACGTTTTTTGTCACCCGGCTTAACATCGGCTACTATATCTTCGATAACAGCAGGGGGTAGTTGTCCTTTGTTCACCGCTAGAAAGATCGTAAATGTTTACACCAAGACTGATTAATACCTAATTAATGTAAAACTAAGTTTAGTTTAAAGTATATAACACTTTGAAAAATAACACGTAACATAACGCCTGTTATGCCCCTAATGTTTTTTGACCCGCACTGGGCCCACTCCCTCTCATAGAGAGGAGGCCTGTGTCCCAGCAGTGGGAAATTTATAAGCTGATGATGATGATGATGTACTTAATAGTACACGCACAATTAATTCAGTTATGTTTAAGTACCATGTAATAGTGGACGAGCCTATAGCCCCCAATGGGGCAAAAATTTAGACTCCTACTGAGAAATGAGTAAATTTCTGATATAATAACCCAATTGCCAGACCCGCACAGTTTCATGAGATGACGAGTAATAGACAATTATGGAAGACTAGCACTACGCCCGCGACTTCGTCCGCAAAAAATGTGATATAATATAGTCTATGTTACTCAGTAAAGGTGTAGCTTTCTAGTGGTGAAAGAATTTTTAAAATCAGTCTAATAGTTTTTGAGTTCGTAACAAACTAAAAAAAAAACATTCAAATCTTTCCTCTTTATAATATTAGTTGAGAAGAAGTCATAGACCCCAAATAAATTGGAATAAGGCCAGGAAAATGATGATTAAGATGATAAGTTTGCCACACCCGGGAATCAAACCTCAAATCAGGAACTCATGCTCATGCATCAGTCGCGCTTGGGACCACTAGACCAATACGGCAGTCTAACGATGAGTAATAACATCACAATTATTTTGAACAGCCAACCTCTTCGGACTGTTTCAACGATTTCGTCCGGATCATTAGCCTTTCCAGCATCGGCAATCACCGCCGACGCGATGGATGGTGTCACGTGCTTTTTAGCTACCGCTGAAATGAACAACATGATTGACTTTTAAAACAGTGCCTGCTTCCACTATCTTGCTTGGTCCTAGTTTACAGTCTGATTTTGAATTACAGTGATCTTTTTTTGTTACCAATATGGTTGCTTTTAGTCGCAAAATTACTAAAAGGACTGTTTTAGGTACTTTGGGTTCGGCGTTATGTTTTTCTGAGTCTAGTCGTCCCAACGTCGTTCACTTGCTTTTCATTTATATCATTCATCACAGAATGACGACAGTGAAGTTTCAAAGAAGTGGAGTTCCAACGTAGTATGAACCATGTTAGGTCGGTTCTGCGTCTAATCTCTCTTTAGTCATGCCTTTGGACGGCAATGCCTAGTCTCAGCTAAGATTGGCCACTATCTGAAATACTAATTTTTTTTTTTTGAATTGTTTGAATTTAATTGAATATTGCAATACTAGTTTAAAGACCTTTGTTACTAACAATCATGAACAATGGTCTTTTGGAAAATAATAATAATTTTTTTAATTATTATTTTCTTAAAACCTACCTTTTTGCACTTTCTTCAAAATAACAGATTTGTCGTCGCCAGGTTGCACTTTGGCGAGTACATCTTCCATTACAGCGGGTGAGATTTCTCCCTTGGCTACCTCTGCAAGATTATCCAAGATCATCATTACAATCATTTAACTTTACACATAATATCACGCCTTTGAACCCTAATGGGGAAAGCAGAGGTGTAGTCTATAGTACAAGTATACTTCACCAGTTATATTACCTGGACACGAGTTGCCAAGGCTGACCTGGAAGCGTTTAAATAAATCCGGAAACAGGTCGGAGCAAAGAAAACCTGCTCAGGTTGAGATTCATAAATGATTCTAATGTTGTGCTGCCCCACAAACGATGAGACACTGGATATCGTGTCCTGCCTTTCCTGTTTTTGCGCATCACAGGAGTTGATGGGCGCTACTGAAAGTGCCAACTCGTCGCCAAATTCGGACTGAGTCAATTTGAATTGTCATCGACACGCTTAGAAGAAGATCAGGGTCCCAGAGTCCCAGGTTGCCCCCTTATTCACAAACGCTCGGATCTGATTTCGATTCGTTATGTTGTATGTCTATTTTGTTTTGGCATTACGAAAGCGAGCGAGATAGATATACAACTTTCCGAATCGAAATCGAATTCGAGCGTTTGTGGATAAGGGGGCAATTATGTTTATGTCTCGTGTAATAGAACCCATTGTTGTCATCCGGGTGCTAATTCAGACTCGGGACTACTACTAAGGAATTCCTGATGGAAAAATCAAGTGACAGTTTGCTCGACCTGGGAATCGAACCTGGAGCGCAAAAGAAAATTACTTTCAGTTTTACAATACAAGAGACTATGACTAATTTTTATAACTTAGTCTTAAAAGAGTTACTTTTGCGGATATCCTTCAAGACTTCAGATTTCTCGTCAGTTGGTCGTAGATCGTCTACTATTTCGTCGATGGCCTTCGATGTCTTTGTTCTCTTTGCGATAGCTGAAATTATTATATTAGTGTTAACCAGAAATTAAATGTAAAATGCATCTTTTACAATAAGACCTTATGTGAATAATATCTGAATCAACTATTTGTGAAATTTTAGTACTGACTAGCTGTGTCCGCGAATTTGTCCGCGTGGAATTTAACAAAAAAGTTATTTAGTTATTTTTCCGTTTTTCATTTTTATGAATTAATAATTTTAATTTATTTTTCTGCAATAAAAGTATTCTAAGTTACTCCTTAATACATCAGCTATCTGCCAGTGAAAGTCCCGTCAAAATCGGCCCAGCCGTTCCGGAGACTAACCAGTCATGTGTCTGGTGGGCTATTGTTCGACAAATGTCGGGTTTTTGTATTCTTTGATTTTCGTTGCGCGATGCACGTTTTTAAGTTCTCATTTTGTGTCATAGATGGCGCTGCCAATCTATTCTGTATTTTTCGCTACGTCGCTACAAAATCAATGCATATTTGAATGGGGTGATAAATCAAACATACCAAAATTTTCCAGAGGTGTTTCAGTCAATGTTGTATCACCTGTTTTCTTACCTTCGCGGACCCTTTTCAAGGTCTTAATTTTTGTGTCACCGGGCTTAGTCGCGGCATTAATATCATCTAAAACTTCGGGTGGTAGCTTTCCCTTAGCAATAGCTAAAAATAAAACAATGATCATCAGTATTAATTATTTTAAATAAATGTCTCTTCCCAAAAAGACACTGCATAAATACAAAAATATAGTCAATGTGTTTTAGTTTTTGTCACTTTGGACATTTATTGTCTGAATTCAAAATTATTTCAAATAATATGTTTAGCAATTCTATTTTAGGTTTTCGTCAAACAGCTACCGTACCGGGACACTTATATGACACTCACTAGTGTCAGTAACACTCGTATGAGTAGCGGAAATAAAGAAAATAAAGAACCTTATACCTTAATCTTGAATCATGGACACGATGTACTACAAAACCCCTATACTCCGATTTTGCGTCATATTTACGACCAAGTACAGTACTGGTTATTTTTTAATTGTCTAGTTAAAAGAAGGAGGAGTTCGTGGCTAAATAATAACAGCCGCACGGGTCGATCTTTAAGGTCCGTGGATGGGTGACCATAATTAAATACAGAGTTTCCTCCGTGACTCAGAAAGCACGTTAAACCGTTGGTCCCGGCTGTCATTTGTATCTACAAATATAAAAATGACATATACTTATACAAATATACTTTGACAGTCGTTACGGGAAGTCAGAAGCCAAAAGTCTGATATTAGTCTTAGTCTTACCAAGGGGTATCGTATTACCCAGTTACTGGGTTGTGGAGTTACGTGTGCGTGTGTGTGTGCGTGTGGAGTGAACGAACCTTTACGGACATTCCCAATGATTTCAGGTTTGTGCTTGGCATTCTCTATATCTTTAAGGACATGATCCGCAGCCTCTGGAGTTACATACTTCTTTTCTACCGCTGTAATTAATAAATCAGTTTTTTACTTAGTTATTTTATCTGTGAAGTTGCATCACAATGATCTTTACTGTCCTTGGTCTAAGGTCGGTTATCATAATTTTATGGGTTGCAATCAGAGGTCAAATAACTGAGGAATGGTTTATAGTAATAAATATTACTAGGTAATTTAAACGTTATTTTCACGATATCTGTCGCTTTTATTCAGTCTTTCAGTGTTGTATCAGTGATAGCCTAGTCGTATGTCCGTCGTCCTGCAAAGACATAAGTAGGTCTCAAGTTCGGACTAAGACACGCACTTTTGATTTTCGGATTCATGTGCGTATTCTATAATTTACTTGCTTCGGTAAAGGAAAAACATCGTGACGAAACCAGCATGTCTAAGGGGATATTTCTCGACGGCATGTAAATCCAAGCCAGAGCCTATGGGTGGCATAATAACACCAGTTTAGGTACTATTACTAACCACACGATAAAGAAGACTGACGGTCGACCACTTTTAAACCTTATTACTCAGGGCATAAGGATCAAAAGTGGCCGACCGTCAGTGAACTCGGTAGTGCTTCAAACGTAATTTTCACCAAATGTCTCTGTCATGACATTCACTAACCTTTTCGGATCTTCTTCTGGACTTGTGCCTTATTGTCACCCGGACGTACAGTTTCGGCTATTTCGTCCAAAACTTCGGGCGATATTTCTCCTCTGTCTACCGCTGAAATTAATATTAAGGGTAAGCCATAGTGTTGAAAGCCACAATGTGAGTTTTTAATCGAAGCACAAACTGTGCAGCTAAATGCTTTAGCAGTTTTGAATGAATTGATAATAGCGTACACAATATCTTATGATTACACGACATAATGGAATTGTCTCAAGCCATTTGAAGCTATTATCAATACTATTTCTGTTAACATTTAGTTCAAAATCTACATTTAACAGTCAGTATGTGGTGGTATATAGATTTGTAACTGCCCGATTTAGTGGTTCGTCAACTTACCTTTACCGACATTCTCTATCGCTTTAGCTTTATTTTCACCGGGTTTTAAGCCATCCGTTATTTTCTCCATGACGTAAGGAGCTACCTGCTTAGTTTCTAACGCTGAAATGTTTACAAATCTTTTAGGTATATAATATACACGGTGTAAATCACCTCATCACAAAGCCGTCAACCAAGCATTCTGTACATGAAACTAAGTAACTTTACGCAAAAATTATTGCTGGGAAACGACTTTTTTTGGGGGGTGTAAAATCATGTTTTGTGGTAGAACTCAATGTAACGCACTCAAAACATTGTGCTGATGGACGGATTGAATACGGGGGTCGTGGAGGTGTTTAAAGTAAAAATATTATATAAAAAACTTGTATTTAAAAAAATACTTGTAAAAAAGTTGGATCTTTGACCTCTAATATTTCCGTAACTAGAAGGTTCCCAGGTATGGTGTAGAACAAAAAAATGATCGCAATGACAGGGAGAACCAGTGCCTTTCGGCTTCGTTAAGAGGTGTTTTACACCCTTTATATACAGAAAACCGCAGGAATGTGAGTACCAATACTTGTTGGTTTTAAAGAAAAATAAGAAAATTCTCGAATCCTCTGCAATCCATAGGTTTATACTGGGTGTAAAAGAACCAATTACACGCTCCGTGAACCAAGCTAAATAATAATAGCTTACGAGGTAAGACACCATGCCAGCCTAAATGAATGCCTGAGGAGAAGCTCGTGGCTAAATAATAACAGCGTATCAATCTTCAGGTTAAAGCCACGCTTGCCAAGGTTGGTCTGTGGATGGGTGACCATCATTAAATACCGAGTTCCCTCCGTGCCTCGGAAAGGACGTTAAACCGTTGGTCCCGGCTGTCATTTGTAGATCTTTGACAGTCGTTACGGGTAGTCACCGGCCTGAAAGCTTGACAACCAGTCTTACCAAGGGTATCGTTTTACCACCACTATTTCGTTAACAGTTTTATGCTATTTTGTTTGTTTATAATTTCGATGTTAGAATTATTTTGATATTTTAAATCCCTACTAATATTATAAAATGTGAATGTAATTTGTTACGCTTTCACGTGAAAACTACTCAACCGATCATCATGAAACTTTGAACACATATTTTTGGAGGTATTAGAAGTAACATAGGCTATATATCGTCACGCTACGACCAATAGAAGCGGAGCAGCAATTAAAAATGTTGCGAAAACGGGGAAAATGTGACGCAGACGATACCGCCGATCCCAGAGTGTCCCGCTAGTAATATATATAACTATGAACTAGTATTGCCAGTGTTTTCATTCACTGTCGTAGCCACTTTGTATAAGTGTCGTGTTTTACTGTTACCTTTGCGGACCTTCTTCGCGGCAGCATCCTTATCGTCACTAGTCTTCACCCCGGCGAGTACTTCGTCCAACACAGCGGGCGGTAACTTTTCTTTCTCTACCGCTGAAATTGTCATATGCTTCATTAAAAATGGATAAATAACTAATAAAATAAAATAAATAACTAATAATATGCAAAGGCGAACTGTTGTATTAGTATCATGATATTAGCAAAAGTCTTGGTTTTCTCATAAGTATAAATGAATTCAATCGATTTCTTAGAGTGCTAGCGATACTTGTTATTTATATAAATGTAGGCAGGTACTGTTGTTGTTGTTCTTCATGAAACTTTTACTGCAAATAAGTTATACAAGATGTTGTTGTGCATTCGCGTCAAAATTCAGGAGGTTGTCACAAAAACATAAATAATGAATTTAAATTACGGTACCTAGTTAATTATTAATAAACACTGATTATTAGGTTGTTTAAGTTTGCCAGTCTTTCAGAATAACCCCCTTAACGTGGTTGAGGGAATAAGAAATTATCGAATAAACGTTTGAGATTGTTTGTATGTGTGAAAGCGCGGTTATAGGGCGAGGATCACACGGGTCGCGTTTAAAACCCGGGTGGTTCACACTAACCGATTTCCGTTAACAAAAAAAAAAACACCTACTCATTTTATTATTGATTCGGGTCTAGAATCATTAGCAGTTAGTTACCTCCTCGAATTTAACGAGGATGCAAAACAACAACTTGTAGAATCAAGCGTTACTTTGCGGAAATCATAAACAAAACACAACACCCACAATACAAATTAAGCACAATTATACATCAGGAGGATTTATGACTTATAGGGCAGTGCTGCATCCAGCAACCAGGCCTGGATCTTTTATCGCAGAATAATAGCTAAATATTTTGTATATCATTTAATGCTTGCTGCATCTTAAAAATACTCTGCGGAGGATTGAGTGGCTCTAAATTCGAGATCACCAATAATTATAGAGTTTAATACAAATACAAAGAGTGAAAGAAAAAAATACATTTGAGATATCATCACTAAAACATATACAGATTGAAATTATCTACCTTGGCGAACGTTTTTAATGATTTCCGATTTAGTATCACTTTTTTCTACTTTCTGAAGCAATTCTGTCATGTTTGGTCTTGTCACGTGCTTCTTCTCGACAGCTGTAAGTAAAATAATGTGATTATTTGTGCAAGTTAAGTGGAATATTATAAGTATGTGAATTAAAAAAAAATGACTTTAATTCTGACCTAGTAGGGTAGATAAAAAATAATAATTATCTAGACCAATACACCTAATAATAAGTTTAAAAACAAATTGAATTGATCTCACAACGAAAGCTTTCAAAAAAGTTTTGTCTACTCGAACGTAGCATAATAGTAAGTTACGTCGTAGCAAAGAGCAAGCTACGCCGTAGCATAGAGCGAGCTACACCCGTAGCGTTGCAAGACGTTTGTGAACTACGCGCAAGAAACTGTATTTTTGAAGTGAAAACTGACCGTCAGGTCCTGTGTCCTGTTCGAAAATTCGTAAGACGGATTGAGATTAGGTTACGAAGGAATTTGAACTTTATGACATCTGTCATTGAGTATGGGTTTCCAAAACTGGATAATTATCTAATGCACAAACAAAACCTTCGGTTTCTCCAAAGAGGTAAAATTCGTAAGACGGATTGTAATAGTTCTGACTTCTGAAGTGTTAAATTTTTAATGTAATAAATATGTCATGTTTGTGTACGATATAGCGCAATAAATGAATATTGTTTTTTACCACATAAATGATAGTACTTTATACTGATAATTAAAGCATTCATGCAAAATTATTCCCTAACCATTCCAAAATATCAAAAAATGCACAACATTAATGTTCAAGTTTTCACTTCTGCCGGCACTCCCGGAGTGCAACCCGTTTTTTTTTTACCTGTTTTTTTTACGAAACATTCTGTGTCTCTGTAGTAGCTACTTTATACCACGTACCGTTTTGGATCTTCTCCAAAACAACCGAGTTATTGTCCTTGGGTTGGACATTGGACACTATTTCTTCCATGACAGCAGGCGCCAGTTGGCCCTGTTGTACCGCTGAAATTAATATTATTCACTGTAGGTATTTTTTAATCACAATTAGAAAATTGAATAAAAAAACTTTAAACTTTTAAACTGACATGGCCACTGACACTATCAATAACACTGCAAACGGTATATTCACCATGTTTAGTATTTGTTTTAGGTTCCAGATTTCGGCGCTGTATTGGGAATTCGAAAGAAATTGTAAAAATAATAAATACGCCGTTTAGTGTATAAGTATATTATTAACATAATAAATTAACTATTTCACTATTAAAAATAAAATCTTATGTTAAATATTGTTTAGAAATTTGTTGTCAAAATAGCATAACTCGCCTGTGATACAGGTTTATCCTAGTACAGGCATCGAACTTACATACCTACATTATTTTTAACATTTATATTGTACCAATTTTAATTTTGTTTAAAATTAATTATATCGTTCGTTTATTATATTGATATTTTTTTAACTTTATAATCGAGTTTTTACTTTTATATTAATAACGTACCTTTACGTATTTTATTTATAGCTTCTTCATTGCGTTCGGTCGCTTCTAGATTTTCCATTATGTTATCCATTACTACATGTGGTACCTTTCTTTTTTCTATCACTGTAATCGTAATTATTAACATATTTTGATGTAAAAGAGTGTCCATGGAGTTTCTTGCCCATTCTTCTCCATCTAGAGATCTACGCTACAGAATGGGCAACTACAGTACTTTCATAAGTTATTATGCCTTGTGACTGGGACTGTAGCTTCGCGTTTTATTTTGTTTTTTGACTTTCAAAAGTGCCAGTAATGGTCTAATTGAAATAAATGCTTTGACTTTGACTTTGATTAACAATATTTATTTTATTAGTGATTCAATTATGTTTCGGCATCAAAAGACATTGCAAAAAAAAATACAAATCCCTATTTGTTGCAATTTAAACTTTATAATAATTACGAAAGTCACAGTCCTCAATTTATGATTAGCACAAAGAAGTTGGTATACCTTTTCGCACCTTGCCTATGACTTGAGATCTATTGTCAGCAGGACTGACAGTTGTCTTTATTTCATCCATCACATCTGCCGGTAGTTGTCCTTTCCTTATAGCTATAATAATAATTTTCTTCATTTATTTTGTTACAAGACATAAGAGAAAGTCTTTTGAGCACATTAACGAAGGTTAAAAGTGGCGCTGGTGACTGAAAAGTTGTGTGTTAATCGGTTATCGTGGTATGCCCATGTAATAGGGAGAAATGAAGGAAATTTTGTGAGGATAGTTTTGAGTATGAATGTGGATGGGTATAATAGTAGAGGAACACCAAAGAAACAATGGATGGACTGTGTGAAAGATGATAATAATATGGGATGAAAGTTGTTTGATGAGATGACTAGTAATAGAGAAGTATTGAAGACCCAAAATAAATTGGGATAAAGGCAGGGGTATGATGATGATGTTGGCAAGACGAAGAGAAGTTTCTTGAAAGTGTTTTAAAAATCAACAGAGCACGGAATAACTGTGATGTCTAGATACGGGACTTCTAATAATACGACACAAGTGCGTTAGGCACTTTATTTAGAATTGATTACCTTTCGAGAGCAGCGGTGGCCCAGTGGTGGCAGCCCCGACTTACGAGCAGTAAGCCGTGGGTTCGAACCCAGGCAGACGCATTACTTTGTGTAAATTAATTACCGCTGCCCTCAAAAACGGTGAAGGAAAACATCGTGAGGAAACCGGCATATCCTAGAACTAAAAATTCGAAGACATGACATCTACCAACCCGCACTGGGCCCGCGTGGTGGATTACATCCCACTGCTTCTCATAGAGAGCAGGCTTGTGTCCCAATAGTGGGAACATTATAGGCTGATGATGATGATTACCTTTCTGGACATTCTTCAACACAGTCGACGCATTGTCAGAAGTTCGCAAATCTGCGATCACCTCATCCGCGACGGATTGCGATACGTGTAGCTTTCCTATCGCTGCAATTTATAATTTTTGTTTAAAGTTAATTATCATAACTTAAAATCACGCCTATAATCCCCGAAGGGTTTAGCAGAGATGTGCCTAATAGTTACACCCACTTTTCACCAGTTATGTTTGAATCTCATGTAATAGGCGAGCCTATTGCCATCAAACGGGCACAAATCTAGACTCCGTGAAAGAAATTCCTGATGGAAAACCCCAATAACACTTTGCTCGACCTCGATCCCAGGACGTCATGCTAAGCAGTCGTGCTTGCGGCTACTAGACCAAAGAGGCAGTAGTACTAGTAGTAGTAGTTCTACTTAAAGGGACTGTTTGACTTAAAGGGACTGACTGAAGCAAGTTAACCGTTTCCCCGCCTTACCTTTACGAACCTTCTTGAGGACTACTGAGTTGGCGTCAGTAGAACGTATGTTATCAAGTACATCGTCCAACACGGCCGGAGCTAGTTTTCCTTCATTGACCGCTAAAATTAAATAAAAGATGGGATGTCAGAAGACCAGTTATCCTAGGGGTTTCGTATTAATCGTATTATAATGTGGAGGCCTCACTCCATGTTAAATATTGGAATTCAGCTGGAAGCCGACTCCTTTAGAGGGTGGAAAGGACACCGAGACAAAAACGGTTACCGTGTATGCAATACATCTTTCTGAAACTGGACTTAGAGATTTGTAACCAGTTAAGCAAAACTGCCGTTCCATACTTTTGACCGTGTAGGTGGCAATTTTTTTTTTTAATGAATATGGTGACTGACACACGTGCTTTTCGCCCTGTATAGTAAGTTAAAAGACTGGCTAAGTAGATAGAGAAAAATATGTGGTCAAAATGTTTATTTTTATAACCCTTACCTTTGCGAACTTTCTGTACGGCTTCGGCCTTAAAGTCAGTAGGCTGTACACTCGCTTTTATGTTGTTCAGAACATGTTCAGGCAATATTCTCATCACAATGGCTGAAATTGAATTCGTTTTAGTTTCAGAGAGATTTTAGGAGGGGAGGGGGAGGGGAAAGGACGGTAACATGTGTTACCAAGCGCGTTAATATGGTAGAATAACCTGGATTTAAAAAGCCCATGGTCTAATTAAAATCGGCTGTGTGTTTATGAAGTTTCTGCCGTTTCTTCTCCAACCAGAACTGCGCTTCTTTTCTCTACGTTTTATAAGTGCCCATGTAGGCCAATGTGAAATACAATGTCTAGATTTTGCGTGATATTGTCTTTTAAGCTTTTTGTGCATCAAACTAAGTATCATTCAAGAGCAGTGGACTGCACGAGACACATCCATGTGGATTTTAAAGCCAAAAAAAGGGGGGTTTAAACCTTCTTTTGTAAAAAAGAAAAACTTTCACTAAAGAAGTAACTAGTAGATTTCCAAGTACAGACCAGTTTTGATTTTGATGAAATTATCAGTAAAAATGACTTGTAAACCGCATTACCTTGATTAAGTTTCTTTATGACTGTTGCTTTTTTGTCTTTAGGGCAGATGAGTATATCATCCAGGACAGCAGCCGGTAATTCTCCTTCGTTGACCACTAAAATGACAATTTATGACATTAAAACCCGGACATCAACATGGCATATAAAGCGTGTAAAACACCTCTTAACGAAGCCGAAAGGCACTGGTTCTCCCCGTCATTGCGATAATTTTTGTTCTAAACCATACCTGGGAACCTTCTAGTTACGGAGATATTAGGGGTCAAAGTTCAAACTTTTAGACAAGTATTTTTTTAAATACAAGTTTTTAATGTAAGATTTTTACTTTAAACACCTACACGACCCCCGTACTATTCAATCCGTCCATCAGCCCAATGTTTTGAGTGCGTCACATTGAGTTCTACCACAAAACATGATTTTACACCTCCCAAAAAAGTCGTTTCCCAGCAATAATTTTTGCAAAGTTACTTAGTTTCATGTACAGAATGCTTGGTTGACGGTTTCGTGATGAGGTGATTGACACGGTGTATACACCGTTACATTTTAATCGTTTTAATCCCGTGGATGGTCGATTCGGTGCATGAAACACTATCGATTTGTAGTGATAAAATTAAAAATAATTACCTTTTTCGTAACCTCAAACCAATTTTTGCATTAGTGAAAAAGCAATGTAAACCATTAGTAGTACAATTTGAAACTCATTTCGTACCATATGATGTGACCACACACACATTTTGCGAATATTACGTTATCACTTGCTATTTTTAGGGTTCCGTAGCCGAATGGCAGACAACGGAACGCTTTTTTTTTAAGCCATAAAATTGTGTGTTAGTTGTTTGTGAATAGTATTTTGAAAGTTGAATCACCCGTCCAAGGGATTAAAACGATCAAAATTTGACGGTGTATATACATAAGGTAGAGGTCTGAAAGTGTCTGGATTTAACGATAAAATAAAAGATTTTTATCCAAACAAAAATTTATTTAAATAAAGGGAGACTATTTGGAATAAAAATATTACTTTATTACTGTAGGTATCTAGAGGAAACTTCAGTAATTTAGTGACATGATAATTTTGTAAATCTGATTAATATCTAGTGTGTTGGCCGGAAACTTTTAGATCTAAGTAATAGTAATAGTCGTCTTAAAACATTATTGTTCCATTCTTATTCCAGAGTGAAAAAGAGACGGAGCTATACAAGTCGTCTAGCTCCATCTCTTTCCCACTCTGGAATAGGAATGGAACAATAATGTTTTAAGCGTCATAGTAACCCTCCAGGTAGGTAATACAACTTAATGATCCTATATTTTAACTAGCTGGCTGCCCGCGACTTTGTCCGCATGGACTTTTTTTATGAATCTGAAAAGTAGAGTAGTTGGCCGATTCTCAGACCTACCCGATATGCACACATTTCATACAAATCGGTTCAGCCGTTTTCGAGGAGTATGGTTACTAACTTTGTGACACGAGAATTTTATACATAAGATATGAGTACTATCAACCATCTGTTGTGTCTATGCGTTTTCATTTACATCTAAAACAAGTTGTGAAAACAGCCGTAAAGCTGTATCAAGAACTTGGAAAAATTACATAAAGGTGGACAAATAGTAGAGAGCGGCGGTGGCCCAGTGGTGGCGGCCCCGACTTACGAGCAGTAAGCTGTGGGTTCGAACCCAGGCAGGCGCATTACTTTGTGTAATTTATTTCATCATCGCTGCTCTCAAAAACGGTAAAGGAAAACATTGTGAGGAAACCGGCATGTCCTAGAACTAAAAATTCAAAGACATGTGACATCTACCAACCCGCACTGGGCCCGCGTGGTGGATTACAGCCCACTCCCTCTCATAGGAAAGGAGGCCTGTGTCCCAGCAGTGGGAACATTATAGGCTAATGATGATGATGAACAAATAGTTAACAAACCATGAATGAAATAGCGTCTGTACATGGTTATAAACGTGGGGTAAAGTACACAAGACTATGTTCTATGCTACTAAATACTTTTTGTATGTTGTATTACATTCGAGGACGTTGCCAATTATCTGAGACTTCTTCTCAGTAGTCCGAGCTTCGGCGAGTACTTTCTCAGCAATATCAGGCTTTACAATATGCTTCTTTCCCAAGGCTGCAATAGGTATAGACAGTTCAGATTAGTAGAATGGCTATGACAAAAAACCTGTATAAATGTACCTCGGAAAATTAGCAGAAGCAATGGTTTTTTTTTTCATGTCCCACTGCTAGGCAGAGGCCTCCCCTTTCTTATTCCAAACCTCTCTGTCTTGTGTGATCTCTGGCCATGTTTGCCCTGCAAACAAGATCAGGCGTATGTCTATCTTGTTTTGGCATTACGAAAGCGAGCGAGATAGACATGCGACTTTCCGAATCGAAATCGAATCTAAGCGTTTTTGAATATGGCAAGGTGGAAGGTGGAGAGACGACCTGCCTAGGTCGTCACTCCACTTTCGCCGCGATGTACCTCGGTGGCGCTTTCCTCTATCAGGTATCCAGTGAGTGACGATCCCTGCCCATCTCTCCAATGGATATCAACTATTAAAAGAAACTCACAAAACTAGCAAAAAATTACTGGCAATACCAGAGACGTATAGACTCGTCGATTTATGTAGTAGAATACGAAGCTTTAATCCGTATAAAATACTAGAATTTACATGTATGTACATTATTCAGAGATCTAAAATAATAATAAAAGTATTTACAAGTATCAAAATTGGAAATGAATTACAGAGCGTCAAAAATATACAAGGTGTTGTTTTGCAACCTCGTCAAACTTCAAGAGGTTGTCACAAAAAAAAAAAACAATTTAAATTACAGTACCTAGTTAATTATTAATAAACGCTAATTTCTTTGATTGTTTAAGTTTGTCATTATATCGGAATAACCCCCATAACGTGGTTTAGGGAATAAGAAATTATCGAAAAAACGTTTGAGATTTTTTGTGTGTATGAAAGCGCGGTTATAGGGCAAGGATCAGACGGGCCGCGTTCAAAACACGGGTGGTTCTCACTTACCGATTTACGTAAATAGTAAAAAAGTGAAAAATTAACTACCAATTTTTATTATTGATTCGGATCGAGAATCTTTAGCATAGTTACGAGTACCTCCTTGAATTTGACGAGGATGCTAAACAATACCTTGAATACCTTACAGCTAAAGGTCTAAAATCAAAATGAATTACAAGTGGAAATACGAGTTCATTAGTGAACCGATCCAACTTTAATAGATTAAAATTTCATCACTCGCATGTTTCACTCGCCTAACAAATGGTCATAAAATGAAATGAGTAGATTTCAGTTCATTATTTGTACTTATTTTCCCGATGTTGTATAAACTAGAATGGAACCAAGAATTAACATTTAATCAGCTTCTGGTTTCAGGTTTATATAGAAAACCCATGGATATAATAAAAAAAATAACATAGATAATTCAGTAAACTTTTCGGCGTAAAGAATATAGCCTGTATTCCCGTTGTCCCCGTAATCTGTGTCCCCGACACGGGGACATCAGCACGTCATATGATTCCTTACCGGTGTCCCGGAAACCGTGAAACCGAAGTGCAACGGGGACAACGGACAGTTAAGATTTCACGTATCGTTGTCCACTTTAAATTATTGTTATTTTTTTAAACGTGGGTTGTTTAGCGTGGCAAGCCTTAAACTAAAATTAAAGATATTTTGTACATAATAACATTGTAGCAATACTAAAAGCAAAGTACGTAAAAAAAGATAATAAGGTTAAAAACAAACTTGTTCACAAACTTTGCCCCACACTAGGAATTTCTGAATCGTGGGTGCGTTTACAATTATTTAAATGCACATACACAAACAACCAAACCCGAAACAACTATCTGTAAGCCATTCAAATGTTTGTTCCGTGCGGGGATAGACCCCGCGACACGCAGCGCAGTAGTCAATCGCTTAGCCACTGCCCCAATTGTGACGTACTTATTCAATTAATGTAAGTACGTACCTATATTATCTCATCATGTCCTATTTTCCTGTTTATTCTTTCAAGTTAAATAATATTCCTTGTTGTGTTAGAAATTATAATTACGTTATTATTGTCACGTAATAATGTAGGTCGAGCTCCAAGTCTGCATTTATTAAAATTACTGTTCTTTATTACACAAGCAGAGAATGAGAAATCAACAATCCGATATCAAAGTATTTCAAAGTTAATATCACTAACAGTAAGGTATGAATTTAGTTACAAAACTATGATGTACCTATACACGATAACACAACATCACGCCTGGAACTCTAAAGGGTTAGTCTCTCTGTAGAGGCATGACTCCGTTTTTTTAAAGTTAGTTCCTACTCCTTTTTTTTCCGCTTTTTTTTTCGGTTGGGAAATCATCAAATGACTCCTCCCGCTCTGGGCGGAGCGGAAGAGAAGGACTTGCACAACAAAATGCTCAACATCTTGAAAATCAGGGCGGAAAATTTGCTAATAGCAACGTTGTCTGTGTACGCATGATCAGTTGTCGACAAAATGTCGCTGGAGGAACTAGCGTGGATTTCAGCGGTGTTGGTTTTTTTTTTTTAAGTTAAAAACCACGCTGGCGTGTTAGAATTACTAATTTAATAGAAGGTCTGTTAAAGTTTGCTTAATTCTGAGCGTGCCCCCCCTGCGCTCAACTGCATATTGCACGGAAACAAACAACATGCCGCGCATCATGTTGCGCGCCAGCTGGCAACGTCGCGTGCTGTTGTGCAACGCTGCCGAACATGTTGAGTGTCACGTGTTGCGTGTCAATTGTTGCCTAGTGGATACGAGGCTTTAATATTATTTGCAACTTTTATGTGCGAAACAAGCTTTTCAATTTATATAATCTAATTTACCTAACGTTGACTGACCTCGTGCTAGTAACTATGTTCGAATTTTTGCCTATTGTTAGGTACTATAAATTGCATAAATAAAGCAGGAATATAATTTCATCATATAGTTATAACGGTTTACAGGAAATACCCGGAATGCATGACTCATATTATTATTTCTGATAATGATTATAGCTACCTAATGAGAGTTTAGTATTGTTTGTTTATTAATAGGCTCATTTATTTTGGTACATTTAGGTGACTACATGGATAGATCAAAATAACTAACATAACGGCACAGTTACTCTTGGTCGTAATAAGCCCGTTTTGCGTTTTCGAACGTCTTTACTCAAATTCTGGCATCCGAAGAATGTATTACACTAGTGACCGCAATGGAATACGAGCTAACGACTACCAAATATTTTGAATCAACTTGAGAACTACAATCCGACAACCGATAGCTACAATCTGGGGGTCTTCAAGTCAAGAGTGAATAGGTTTCTTCTAGGCAAGCGTGCTTCACCGTCGACCACATCATCGCTTACCATCAGGTGAGATAGTGGTCAAGCGCGAGCCTATTGATAATAAAAAAAATAAAAAAAGATAAGGCTTTGGAGAAGTTTCATTAAAACTTACCAGTGTGGACCTTCTTCATAACTACAGATAAACTATCACAAGATTCGACATCAATGGCGGCTAAGTCACTCTCGGCACCAGGTGCTAAGTCTCCTTCCTTTATACCTAAATTAAATATTTTCTTGATTAGTCGTTTGGTTGTGTTAGCTAAGTACTTGATGATCAATTATGTAATTAAGATGACTTATGCACATGCTAAGATAGGTGTAATAAGTAGTATAATCCGTATTTTGCTGCGTTCCTACACAAGGAAAGCCACTGATGAGCACTGATTCAATAGAAGAATATTTGCTGGAATGACGTTGCGAAAGAGGCGTTGTTGACAAACATTTGCAAAATACTTGATGAAAGATGAATGAATTATATAAAACAAAAATAACAATAGAGGGAACATTAGACATGCTGCGCCGCTACCTAATAAATTGGGAAACAGGTGGCGTACCATGACGTCTTAAAACATTATTGTTTCATTCTCATTCCAGAGTGAAAAAGAGACGGAGCTATACAGGTCGTTTAGCTCCATCTCTTTCCCACTCTGGAATAGGAATGGAACAATAATGTTTTACGCGTCATAGTACCCCCCCTGGCAGGGAACAATGATGATGAATAATGATATTGAAAAACAAGATGACAGTATTAGTTAGTAGTGTGGTAATGAGTTACGGTGGACATGTGAAGCGAAGGAATAACGAAAATGTAGTATTGAGTTTGAATGTGAATTGCTATAAGAGCACAGGAACACTAAAGTGATGAAACATATGTGTTTTCACATTTAATATTTCAAACACATTTCTTAGTTGTTGTCGTGGAGCATAGAGCACAGATGTGCGTCTATACATAGACAATAGAATCAACTCTCTTCTTGTCAAAAAGTCATCAAGGTGAGAACACGTTTTTCTTTTCTCTGCCGTTATTCCTAAACCTATATTAGCGTCTCTCCATGTCTAAGCTAGGACCTAAATGTGCATAGTTGACCTGCTATTCGTGAACTGCTTGTATTACAAGAAATACAGGAATAGTTACCTACAAGTTGTTTTAATCTCACCGCATGCCACCCAGCCTGCCTGTAGCTGATTGCACCGACACGTTTTTCTCTCCACAGTACTCTGTTCAGTCAGTCCGTAATAACATAAAGAACAGAAGAACTGTGTGCTGGATGAAACAAGCAAGAAAGGAAGTGACTGTTGAAATGACGTGTAATAAAGGAGCATCAGAGAAGAAGACTTGCAGTACCGACCCCAAATAAAATGGAATAGGAGCAGAAGAATGAAGATGAGCTGATGCCGCTGGCAGCTACGACAAAGAAGTATAAAAAATAATAAACTAAACACTGGCCAAGTAGTTACCTTTAAGGATGTTCATCACAATTTCTTCTTTCTTGCTTTTCTTATTAGGTTGTAAGCTGGCGACTATTCCATCCATGACTACTGGCGATATTTGCCTTTTCTCTAAAGCTGAAAATACAATTGTTTTATTTTAACGTTGTAGGGAAGAATGTACGAGGAAGTCTGAATAGCTGGTAGAAGATTGAAGCTATGTGAAAGTTGGTTGTTACGGCATGTGATATGGAGGAAGGAGGAACATAGCGTGAGGTAAGTTTTTAGTATATCTGTGTGTGAAAATCAAAGAAACAAAGGATGATAGCTGATATGGCTAGCAACGACATGAATTTAGAGATGACGGCTATCGTAGTAAGAAGAATTACCTTTCCGTATTTTATTTAGAACTTGAGACTTGTTTTCACCTGGACGCACACCATCGAGTATTTCGTCCATAATATCAGGCGGTAGTCGGCCCTTCTCTACCACTAAAATATATTAAATCAAACTTGATGTCAGAATCGTCGATACAATTAGGTATGTTTTGAAACTACTAACTCTGCCCCACCAATGATAAGGTTAAAATTTGAGTGCAACCAATTTTAGGATCTTAGGACAAATGGCCACTGTGAAACCAATCTAGAATACAGTTGATTTTGAGGTAATAGAGGTAAATTATCTATGATTGCATGTTTCAAGTGTAATTGAATTAGGCCTCTTTAAAGTCCCTACCTTTTCGGAGGTTTTTCAGGACAGCAGTCTTCTTATCCGCTGTGCTCACCTCAGCCATTACTTCATCCTTTAGAGACGGCGTCACATGGGTATTTACTACAGCTGAAACAATAAATTCAATGAGTACTTACATCGTTGTGAAAACAAAGCAAAGAGTATTAAAAACTCATACAGCAATAAAGATTAAGGAGGAGCTCGTAGCTAAATAATAACAGCAGCACGGGTCGATCTTAAACCTTTTGAACGCCAAAGTATTTATAAACGGACGCGCGTGCCCTCCACGCCAAGCCACAAATTAACCGCAAATACTTACAAATAAAAAAAGGGATTTCAAAAGTATTGTTAACTTATTTCTTTTTTAGACATCTAATATTTAAGATATATAGATCACAATTGAAAGATACGAGTATATAAATAAACATAACACAAAAATATTGAGTTCAATTGCTTATTTCGTGTTATAGTGCAGCACATTTTTTTGTCACATATTTGTGTCGTTGGCGTACAGGGCACGCGCTTGCTTGTCACGTATATATGACAATGGCGTTCAAAAGGTTAAGGTTAAGCCGTGCTTGCCGAGTTTGGTCCGTGGATGCGTGTCCATAATTACATACCGAGTTTCTTCTGTGCCTCGGAAAGCAGGTTAAGCCGTTTATAGTCCCGGCTGTCATTTGTAGATCTTTGACAGTCGTTATGAGTAGTCAGCAGCCAAAAGTCTGACATCCAGTATTACCAAGGGGTATCGTATTACCCAGTTACTTGGGTTGTGGAGGTCAGGTAGGCAGTCGCTTCATGTAAAATACTGGTACTCAGCTGCAACCGGTTAGACTGGAAGCCAACTCCAAGATAGTTTCGGAAAAGGCTAGGCAGATGATGATAGCAATTGTCATTGACTGTCACAATGATTAGTGGTATATACTAAAAAGTATTACTATCTACAGTCCTACCGCTTATCTAAGATGGTACCTGAGGTATCAGACCAAAAGCGGCGTGGTTATGCGTCATGACATTTTTATGTCAATTGACTATTCTTTCCCGCACCCTGCAGATTTCTCAGGTAACATTTGGATTGAACTACATATATAGTTTATTTGAACTTACCATCGCGGATTTTCTTAAAAAGTTGAGACTTTTTGTCAGTTGGACTTATTTTTTTAAGTACTTCATCCATAATAGCGGGCGATAGTTGCCCTTTGTCCACCGCTGAAATAAGTATTTTTACATCATCATCAATTCTGATCATATATATATCGGAAGCTGACGATAGTCAGCTATAACTGAAAATCACGGAAGATATCCCATAAGTGACAGTGTCAGTTTAGTTACAAATCGTGAGAGCTTAAAAACAGTGTACGTCATCATCATCATCATCATCATCACCCTATAATGTTCCCACAGCTGGGACATAGGCTTCCTCTCTAAGAGAGGGAAAGGGCTGTAATCCACCACGCGGGCCCAGTGCGGGTTGGTAGATGTCACATGTCTTCGAATTTTTAGTTCTAGGACATGCCGGTTTCCTCACGATGTTTTCCTTCACCGTTTTTTAGAGCAACAGTGATAAAATAAATCTCACAAAGTAATGCGCCTGCCTGGGTTCGATCCCACGGCTTACTGCTCGTAAGTCGGGGTTGCCATCACTGGGCCACTGCTGCTCTCTTAAAAATAGTACGTATTTTTACATTTGTAATATGATGTTAGAGACTTCTCCGGGCCGGGTAGTCTTGACTGTGTAAAATTTGCGTAAAATCAAATTCGTCTCGTAACTCTATCAAAATGCTTCTGTAGATGACGCCTTTGGAATTTCACCTTCAAACTTATACAAACAAGGTTGAAAATTGTTTCATTTGAAATTTATAGCCTGCATTCTAACTTACCAGCTTGAATTACTTGCAAGGCTTCAGCCTGGTCTTCACTTGAATGCTGTGGTTCTGCTAAAATATCATTCAGGACAAATGGAGTCACTAGCCTCCTTTGAAGTTCTAAAATTGGACATTTATGTATTGAATGATACTATTAAATGGGGTAACCTTACAATACAGTATTATTAGAACTTTCTTGATTTACTTCAGCATACCTTGTTGGACTTTTTCTATGACTGCAGACTTGGTGTCACACGATCTTACATTATCAATGAGGTCAGACATGAAGTTGGCGGGTAGTTGTTCCTTTTCTGCGGCTAGAATTGTAAAACGTTAGAAATAAGTTTTTATTTAAGCTTCACAGATACCTGCTTATTTTGATTTTATTCATGTATTGTACCTACTAAGTTTTTACAATGGTACATGTTTGGAAGACATTTGGGGATTGTTTTGCGAAATCTATTTCATACATCAGATGGCATCGTTCCTTAATTCTTTCACTTCCTTTGGGTACAAGGCAAAATATGTCCCTATACCTGCATTTAAACAGAGTGGAAGGGAAATCCACGCACAAACCATTATTACGTATTAAGTACGTCATCGCGTCATTCAAAACCCCGACGTAGAAAAATTTCATCGGTAATTTAAAGAAAAATCTACTGATCCATACATTTTGACCGTCTAGGTTTAGGCCAGGCCACTTTTGTAGGAAACAGTAGATAAAAAAAAACCGATGGAAATTAATTTTGTTAGCATTTGGTATGAAGGAACGTGGATGCGCGCATCCATGACAAATCGATTCATGAGATAACTTTAATTAAGCACGCGGATCCACGTTAAGCCAAATACCAAAAGTTAAGCCCCAAAATGATTTTACTATGTTGTACCGATTTTAAATCTTAATGAAGTTGTTTTAGTGTCCAATTAATGTTACAAACCGTTTAGCGACCTACCTCTGAGAACGTTTCTTAAAACGTCACCTTTTTTTGCACTTGCGTTTGCACTGGCCATAACGTCATTCACGGTAGACGGCAATACATGCCACTTTGCTATTGCTGAAATGAATTGTAACTATGTTTAGTTTTATTGAATCTTTACTAAGATTTTCGAACTGACATATTGGTGGTAACGATTATACAGACTTTGAAATTTCATGATGTGCAAATGGCATTAAAGTGCAATTGACTTAGGGTGGTCTTGCGACGTCGATTGACAACGCACGATATTTAATCTTTTCATTCGCAGATCATCAAATACTTCAGTTATTGTAGACTCTGACAGTCTGACATTATCACCATCTCCATTCTCTTGAACTTATCCCAATTTATTTGGGGTCGACGCAGCATTCTTCTTCTTCCATACTTCTTTATTAATTACATCCTTTCTTGCTAAATCATCCCTCATCCCATCTATCGTTTACAATATAATTATATTGATTCAAAAAGATTTTTAACACTTACTTTTGCGGACTTTCTCCAAGAATCTAGCCTTGTTATCCGAAGGACATTCATCGGCGAGTATATCATGCAAGACATCAGGTGACAGCTGCCCCTTTGCAATCGCTGAAACAGACATGCTTTATGACTCGTATTACTAACATAACATTACAATACGCTTGTAATTCCCGAAGTGTTCTGCAGAGGTGTACCTATTAGTCCACATACATTACAGTTATGTTTTAAGTCCCATGTCCCAGTCCCATGAAGACGAGCCTATTGCCATCAACCGACCACAAATCCAGTCTCCATGGCTGTTACTGAGGGATTCCTGATGGCAAAACCCAATGATACTTTAACCGACCTGGGATTCGAACGCAGGATTTCATTACCTGCAGTCGGACTAGCGACCACTCGACCAACAAGGCAGCCTTGTATTCATTCTTTTTTTGAAGTGAAAACTTCTTTAGCGGCGTTGTGCACTTTTGTGATGGGTAAAAAATGTGGTCACGTGTAATTGAGTAATTGTGTAATTGAGTCTTGAATGCATTTAATGAGTGTAAACTTTTAATAAATGTGAGTATTTTGTTGTATAACTGTGAATTTTTGTTAATAAATAACAAACAACATTAGACTATATTATTTTTTACAGCGATATTAGACTAACCTCGACGGATGTTCTTCATAATATGTTGCTTATTTTCAGATGGTTGTATTTTGGCGACTAAATCATTCATGACGTGTTTAGGCATTTTCCTCTTTTCTATTGCTGAAAAATAAACATCAATATCTTATGGAACGTGACGCCACTTTGGTGGTCTGTGGCTTGCATGCGCATTAATGCGAAAATCAAAATCAAAAGTCATGTTTGATTTGGATGGAGGTTCCATTGTCTTCGATTTTAGGGTTCTGTACCTCAAATGGAAAAAACGGAACCCATAAATGATCACTGTGTTGGCCGTCTGTCTGTCTGTCAAAACTCTTTATCTCGGGAACACGTAGAGGTATCGAGTTGAAATTAAAAAAAAACCATATACATATGTTGATCCACAGTGCCTTCAAGCTTTGAAAAAAATAAAAATTCCAAATTAAAAAAAAAAAACCGTTTGTGCCGCAAAAAACATATTTTGACACTCTCAAGGGAATCAAAATGTATATTATGGTACTTACCGTTGACCTAGAACTATGAAATTTGGCTCATACTACAAGTACAGGGAAAAATCTGAGAACTATAATTTGTAATTAAATCAAATTAAATGTTTTTGAAGTGAAACTTCTTATGCGACTTCCAACAAGTGCAACGCTACCATGGAGAGGGAATATTTCCTAAAACTCACTAAGAGATGGCAGTTCTAAAAGATTTGTGACTACGTAGTTCTACTCGGTATGCAAGATGGCGTGCAAACAGTCATGCGTCATGCATTCGACTCTTCGGTGTGACCAGCCTTCGCTCAATTTCTATGAGTAGAATAAGCTCGATAAACGTATGTAATAAAAATAATACAACAAGAAAACAACAAAATATTATTTAGAAGCTCAATAAAATAACGAGAGTGATTCCGTGGCACTCGAACGCATGCGTGTAGTATTACGAAGTTTCACTTCTTCCGCGCGGAGGTACTCCACGCACTATTTTTTTTTCTTTGCGATAACCACATCGTTTCTGCACTTCCTACGTACCCACTTTGGTTGAACTTGGCCTAGCAGGATTTCATTTGTTTTTATTAGGTTAGGCCGACGAAGATTTTTATTATAATACTGTCCGTTGGGTTTGACCTACCTTTGCGAACTTTCTCTATGACTTGAGACTTAGTATCAGTACGGTCCAAATCGTCGAGTATCTCATCTAATACTGCAGGTGGGACGTCCCCTACTAATACCGCTGAAACAGGAACAGTACACAGCATGGTTCATCTTATATTTTAATTTAGTAGTTCCTCAAAACCTTCATTACTGGCAAAGTTTACGTAGTTAATCACCATCATCAGCCTACAACCCTCAACTGCTGGACATAGGCCTCTCCAATAGCAAGCCAGTTGCTAGCTGCCACCCTGCGAAGATCGTCGCTCTACCGACCCTGAGAGTATACCACCTTACGCTTGCCTAGCGTTTACGTAAATAATGGTTAAATACATATATAAAACTAGCGCTCAGGAAGAGTCATGAAATAACCTTAGAAATAGATAAGAACACTATGATTAAATTAATACTAAGTTGACGTAAACTGTACGTAATCTTAAAACAAACTTGCTTAAATACAAAATTTCGAAAGTTTAAAACCTAAAGGAAAAATCAATTTAATAGACTTACCTTTGCGGACGTTAAGCAAGATCTGGGACTTATTGTCGCCAGCGCCCACTGTATCGAAAACAACTTTTACCGCTGAAGGTGACATGTAATTCTGAGCTATTACTGAAAAAGTTTAAATTTAGTCTTAGAGACTACAATGACAACAAAGAAATAATTAAAGCCATTTTGGCTACGTTTCGGCCACCTTTTCGGGAAAATTGAAGGTTTTCTGTGTACGATTATGATCGAAGTTACCTTGAAGTAGTTATCTTCAATGCAGGCTTTGTAACATTAGTTCTACAAGACCTACCTTTGAAGAAAAAAGTTAAAACTTAAAAATTACCTCTTCGTACTTTCAACATGACATCTGATTGGTCGTCAGTTGAGTTTAAATCAGCAAAAATTTCTTTCATGACTTCTGGATCCAGCTCTCCTTTATCTACCGCTGAAATTGTAATTAATTTGATTAAAATACCGAAGACTGATTTTACTTTAACTATAAGGGGATGTTACACATAGTGCGGCCGCGATATCAAGACTTGCTTGCTGGCACATAAATATATCGATGGTTATACAAATCCAAAGGCACACAGCTCGGAGTCTACCAGATCAGAGACGAGCTACATAATTCTTTATGTAAAGAGCAGAGAGGAAATGAAGTGGCTGAGCGATCGACTGCTGCGCTGCGTGTTGCGGGTTCGATCCCCGCACAGAACAAATTTTTGTATAGCCTAAAGATAGTTGTTCCGGGTCTGGCTGTTTGTGTATGTGAGTTTTAATGTTTGTAAAAGGCACCCATGATACAGGGATATTCCTAGAGTGGGCCAACAATAAAAAAAAATAAGCGGAAACGAGAAGTGTAAATAAAAAAATTGTATCGGTGGTTTAAAACACATCTGTTCTCTTTTGCCCTCGTATTCACAAACGTTCGGATTCGATTTCGATTCGGAAAGTCGTATTTCTATCTCGCTAGCATTCCTAATGCCAAAACAAGATAGACATACGACTTTCCGAATCGAAATCGAATCCGAGCGTTTGTGAATACTGGGGCTGGTCTCGTCTCCGCTTCGGTGGAGTCCAGTCCTAAGTCTCATGTTTGAACGGTGTTCCGATCAAATATCCGAGCAACTCAAGATAGCCAACGCAGTACTCTACCAGGCCACTGATCTCAACCGATCGAGAAAAACAGTTGACGAATTCAAACAGACTCTTGATTTTGGAAAGAAAGCGGGCTCTAATTTACGTTTTAATTCTATTCAAGCTCAAAAAGCCGCTTAACTGAAGTGGGACTGGACTGACCACGTTTGCCGCCTACCTATGGGCCAAAACAACCCTTTATGGAGCCCTAACACAGCCAGAAGGCGTCGCGGTAGACCTTGTAGAAGATGACGGAACGAGTTGGAAAAGATAAGCTACCAATGGACCACATTCGCCCTGGATCAAAACAACTGGAAGTTGTTCGCAGCAGTAGGATGACTCAGGCTAACAGTATCAGTTTATTTAAAGTCATTTACTTACCTTCAAGGAGGTTCTTTATGATTTCATCTTTGTGTTCTCCAGCACCAGTGACTATATCATCCACGACATAAGGTGAAACTTGTCTCTTGTTAATCTCTGGAAAATTAAGCGTAGTTAGCTGCCATTTTGATATGGCATAGGTAATTCTTAATTTAATTTATTATAATTTGTATTTTCATTCTAATATGTATTGTATGATCCTTTAATGATTTGTGCTGTTATTGTATTTTTATTGCTAAACTTGACATGTAATTTTGATAATTATTAATAAATAAACTAAACTAAACTAGTGCAGACAGACATAAAGCTCTTAAAAGCCTTACTTTTTCTAAAATTTCATATAATATAACATTCATTCCCATTATTACCCCTCGTTTTCACCAAGAAACAAGTTAAACACTAGTTTGATACAAAACTTGTAGAATACTTGTCAAAACATAATCATTTGTTTTATACATGTATTGAGACAGTCTCAAACATTCTTTCGTTCACACTGTGTAGCCAACGAGTTTATATACAAGTATAAAACACATTTGCGTTTACACTGAAGTCTGTGACATGTCAGAACTTGTCAGCTACATTGATAGTTCTCACCTACAAAATACAGTCGTGTTTTCGACAAGTATTGTTTATTTTATTGCAATTTCTGTTGATTACTAGTTACAAACAAATTTTATACTTTTTCCATGCTTGTTGGATAAAGTTTTCAACATACCGGACGGACCGGGGTTTTTTTCCTCAATGAAAACTTAAACTTGAACGAGGAAGAAGAATGGAATGGTCAAAGAAACAAACTTTAGAACTCATTGAGCTTTTGCATGTACAAGAATGCCTGTGGAATGTGAAGAATTTAATATAGAACGGTAGGGCCCTTCTTGGTCTCTTCTTCTCAAAAATGATCGCGACCAGTACTTGCGTTTTTTCCTTAATACTGCACAATTGAAGTAAAGTTCTTCATCATCTTCTCTTTCCATTGTCACAACAATATTTAATATTAGTAGATAACATAAAACTACCGACTGAATTGGTCTTGAATTCTACAAGTTTAGTTACAACAAAAACATGAAATCATAAACATATAGGCAACTAGAAGTTTTCAACCAACAAGTTTCATACAAGTTTTGTATACTTACAACAAGTTTTGTGTACTTACAACATGTTTTGGACATGTCTGTATAGTTTCCACAAGTATTGTATACAACAAGTTTTATACATGTATATGAAAAACGGAACCATCGCAAAAAATTAGTAACATGTATTATACCTTGGTGAAAACGAGGGGTTAGGCAACTTTGACCTGATATACAGGGTGACTGGTAATGAGTGACCGATACTTAAACACCTGATTATACTCATGATAACAAACAACTTTCCCAAAGAAACATTTTGTATAATCATTATCTTTTATCACAAGTATTTCTTGTTTAGTTTTAAGTTTTTATTTTTATATTTGCCTTTCTTCTTTTTAATATTGTGTGTACTTCAGCCAATTGCGCAATTTTTTTTTTGTTTTTTTCCCATAGTGGTAGGCAGAAACCACAGAGCTCCACCTGCTACGATCCCTACATACACTTGAACGTGTAGCATGACCGCTGTAGAAACGGGATATGTCGACGGTAGAATCGACAAACTGACTCATTGTCATTGTCTTTCTGTCATTATGTCGAGTCTTCCGTTGACAAAGCTCGTTTCTACAGTGGTCATGCTACGAGTGTTGTTCTTACACGTTATACGCGCAGTACTACGCACCAGACTATTCTGAAGAACCTCACCAATAAAGACTCACCTGCACGGAATTTCTCCACGATGTTCGACTTATCATCGCTAGGACGTATTTTGACTAGAATATTGTCCATAACATCTGGTGGTAACTTTCCTCTGTTTACAGCTATAATTAAAAGTTTTATTACAAATTACATTATTGATTGGTATAATAAGGAAAATGTTAAGCCGAGAATAATAAGAATAGAAAGAATATAAAGTTTTGAGTTTTTGAAGTGAAACTTCTTATGCGACTTCTAAAAGGTTGCGTTAAACGTTTTACGCTACCATGGAGGGGGTATGAAAGCACTGTTGCGTTTAACGTTCAACGCTCCCGGGGAGGGGGAATAGAAAGAGACAGAGCGAGAGTGAATGCGTGGCACTCGAACGCATGCGTGTGGTAGTACGAAGTTTCACTTCTTCCGCGCGGAGGGACTCTACGCACAATTTTTTTTATACATGGCTGTAGGACGAGGAGGTAGACAAAGCGTAAACAAACGATGGATGGCCTTTGTGGAAGATGATAGGGCAAAAAGAGAGAAATATGGGTGAAGAAGTTACGCTGCCGAACAAAAATGAATTGCGATAAGGGCTAGAAAGTAATAATGTTCCCGTGTCTATCTTGCAGATGACAGG
Source organism: Cerastis leucographa (assembly GCA_963082945.1). Taxonomy (NCBI): domain Eukaryota; kingdom Metazoa; phylum Arthropoda; class Insecta; order Lepidoptera; family Noctuidae; genus Cerastis; species Cerastis leucographa. The sequence continues at coordinate 6,184,687 of OY720385.1, read as the reverse complement.
ACAAATGTTTAGTCAAAACACGTGCTTATTAACATTTATAAATCTCGCTCTTAATTTTTGTTTCATTATCTTTTACCTTTACGAAGATTCATAATAAGAGATGTTTTATTTCGACTTGCGCGTGCGACGACGAGCATTTCATTCGCTACTGATTCCGTTACGTGTCTCTTAGATATTGCTGGAAATTATATTGTTTTAGCATTAGAAAAAGTTTTTTTTAGATAATAAATATCTGGCAACTTGGGTACCAAACAAATTCGGAGTCACGAAATAAATCGTTTTGCAATTCGACACATAGCGACAATTTTAAACATTTTATACCTTTGTAAAGACTGACAGTTGCGATTGGAATTTACGGTATTTTCCTTACCATTACACTATAAGTTTAGAAGTTTCGGGTAAGTTCGTGTGAAACTGCCATATACAAGATGTTATTTTGCATCCTCGTCAAATTCAAGGAAGTAACTATGCTAATGATTCTTGTCCCGAATCAATTTTAAAATGGGTAGGTATTTTTTTTTCTTATTTACGGAACACGGTAAGTGTGGACCACCCGTGTTTTAAACGCGGCCCGTCTGGTTCTTGCCCTATAACCTCGCTTACACACATACAAACAATCTCAAACGTTTAATTGATAATTTATTATTCCCTAAACCTAGCTAAGGGGGTTATTCTGAAATAATGACAAACTTAAACAACCAAAGAAATCAGCGTTTATTAATAATTAACTAGGTACCGTAATTTTAATTGATTATTTATGTCTTTTGTGACCACCTCCTGAAATTTGACGAGGATGCAAAACAACACCTTGTATAACAGTACAGAGCAAGCATTTAAATACTTTTGTTTGCAAAGTACACAGTCTGAGCAAAAAAATAATTCTCTTTCTTTGTTACTTTAATGTCTAAGTTAAAGTGTTCGTAGCATACCTTCACGGACTTTCTTCATGACTTGAGTCCTGTTGTCATAATTACGAACATTGAGTAGTACATCATCCATGACATCAGGCGCAAGCTGACCTCTTTCTACAGCTGAAATATACATTATCATCGATTCAATCAAAATCAAAATAATTTATTTTACATAGGCCTACATGGGCACTTATATAATGTCGATAAAAAGGTGCTCGGTTCGGGTTGGTCGTGTCCAATGTCGTGTAAAATCATTTGGTTTTACAATATTTTAATGTTACAGCGTTAGTCCTTAAGTATGGGAAGACAACGTAGGCCCGACAATAAGTCGTTGCTTAGTACAAAAGGTAGAACAAGATAAAATATTAGTGTTCATAGTTTTAACAGCGGCCACCATAAGACTGATCCACGAGTGGGAACTAGGCAGCAGCATGGTTGGCGCTACGATTTGATTTTCTCACTGAAGAAATTTTTGTATTGCTTACTGGTAGTTGTTCCTGGTCTAGCTGTTTGTGTATGTGAGATTAAATGTTTGTAAACGTACCGACGATACAGGAAAAATACCCAATGTGGATCTAAGTTAAAAAACAAAGTGGTGGCTGTCCGCAGTCAGTCGGTGTCCGTATGCTGCTAAATATCAGCATTTAACATTTACGACTGCTGACTGATCTTCTCATCAGAGTTGCTGGGTAACACGATACTCCATTTGTTACACTGGTTGACAGACGTTTTGGCGTCTGACTTCTCGTAAGTACTAAGACTCGCAATGGTAAAATACGATTTAATAAAATCACTTAGGTTACAGGCTTACAAACCTCTTCGTATGTTCACAACAACTTCCTCTTTAGTTTCGCTCCTTTTAGGAAATGGGTTGGCTACGATATCATGCATCACAGACTGTGGAACTTGCCTTTTTTCTATCACTGAAATAATAATAATCAGGATTTTGGTATTTTCAAAATCATCAAGCTCTGAATAGAACGAAGAATGTTGCATGAGCAACATGTATGTACTTAAAGTTTTGTGTTCATGGGCAAAAAAGGCCTTAGCTATCAGGAATCCATAAGATAGTCCGATTAATCAGCCGACTACCTTCTTAGATGCCCTGAGGACTGTCATTCAAAGAAACACCTCCCTTTTTTAGAAGTCGGTTAAAAAGAAAAAATACTTGCGGAATACTTGGAAGTGTGAGAAACAACGTTCGTTATGTTTCTCCACTTTTATTTGTGCCCTACTTACTTATTCTTTATTGCACACGATATCAAAAATATACGCACAAATTGCAATATATAAGCTTATGTACAACGGCGGACCTTAGATCAGAATATTATCATGGGAGTGTGACAGTTTAGTATCCTTACCCGTCTGGACTTTCTCCACAATGATGGATTTAGTATCATTAGGATGAATAGCATCGAGTATTTCACACAGGATGTCGCGTGGTAATTCTCCGCTTTCTACCGCTGAAAACCGTTTTTCCATAATAAAAATTATAATTAAAGTAGAGCTCATTGTATGTCTGGGCGCCATCTTTACGGGTGACAGAATCGTGATTTCCATGTCGTGTCAGATGCATCCACACCGAAGTTACTATTTGCAAAATGATAAATATTATTTAACTAACCTTCTTTAACTTTTGCTGAATTTGCTATAATTTTTTGATAACCGTGTTGAAAAAAGACACTTGATTAATAAATTTAAAAGTATTTATTGCACTCACACACAAACAATAAAATAAAAAAAGTAGACAACACAAACGGTGCTCCACAAAAAGTAAGTTCGGCGTTGATACTTTTTAAGGTAACTAAAACCAAAATAGTAAAAGATGAATACAAAGGAAAGAAAATCCTACGAGACATGTTTAGTTTCTCACCTTTGCGTACATTCTTCAAAACTTTAGCTTCGTTTTTACTGGTACGTATCTGCGCTAGTAAATTTTCTTTGATAGATGGTGACACATGCCTTTTTGCTATCGCTGAAATTACAGTTCATCGTCATCTTCTGCCTACTACATATGTTGGGTTCGACTTCTTGTCTAACAGATGCAGCTGATAACCAGCATTTTACATAAACCTACTGTCTACTTGGTAGTCTACCGTGACGTCTTCAAGCAGTATTGTTTTAATCATATTCCAGAGTAGGAGGGCTGGCGCTAGACGTTCTCTATAGCTCCATCTCTTTCTCACACTGGAATGTCAACTGCTTTTAGGCTGACCCCACATTTGGCGTGCGCGATCCTCGGGCGTGCGAGTAGCGCGAGCGCCGCGCGCGCGTTGCCCACGCGCTGCGTGAGCGTCGGGTGTTGCCGCCGTGTGACGTGTGTGCAGCGTGCGCGCGGCGCGCTCGCGACGTTCGAGTCGCGTTCTTACCCCTTCGCCCGCTATCCCCGCCCCCCGCTACTGTTTCGGTCAGTCGTATGGTGGAGTGTTATTACATGTCTTATTTCTTTTTAGTAGCAAAGCTAACAGTAGTGTTTCCTCGTCTGAGTCCATTTTGTTAGTAATTGTAGAACAGTAACGCAACGACGTGTGCTAACACGGCACTGGCCAAATTGTGACTGACTTGTCTGAAGGGGGTTAAACGCCAAGGCGAGCGCCGCGCGCACGCCTTACACACGTCACACGGCGGCAACACCCAACGCCCAAGCAGCGCGCGCGCAACGCGCTCGCGGCGCTTGCGCTTCTCGCACGCCCGAGGATCGCGCACGCCAAATGTGGGGTCAGCCTAGACGTCATAGTAACCCCCTTGACCTCTGCTAGTGGGTGACATGATACCCTTAGGTAAACTGGTTGCCAGACTCTCAGGCTTACGACTATCCGATTTCTTCACAGATCAGTAGCTGAAATCTTAACGAAGATTTCAAAGTAACAACCCAACTTAAAGTCTTGCCTCAATTTTTCGTGGGTGCAGAGATGGCAGGAGAAATGTACATTGTGAAATTTACCGTACCCTGAACTGCCCCTCTCCTGGGCAATAGCATCTCCCCCTTCCTTCCACTTCTCTCGGTATCTTACTATTTTTCGCCAATATCTAAGAAAGCCATCCAAGACGGACAACCATCTTCTCCTCGGTCTGCCGCGATCCTGCCTAGCTGTCTCTGGGCTCCAATGAAATTTGACATTACCATATCTAAAATTGTACTTACTAACCTTTATGGACCTTCTTGATGACTAGAGATTTGTTGTCAGTAGGTCGTACGGTAGCGACTACATCATCTAGGACAAGCGATGATAGATGGCCATCCTCGACCGCTGCAATGCAATGGGTATAAAAATATGAACGTCGATAAATTAAGGCGGAAATTTAAACTCTAATGTCTGTTTATCGCCTTAAAATCTATGCCCGGTAAGCGCCTGCTATAAGAGTTTAAGACAGTTTGACGTTTTGCTACTTTTTTTTTAATGTCTTTGTATATCCGACAGCTGAGCAAAGGCTTCCCCTATATCCTGCCAGGTACTCTTCTCTTGCGCCAAACCAGCCTTTGTTATACGCGTCTACATCGTCTCGTTTTGCTACTATCTCAATTAATTCTCACACTAAGTTTAGTGTGGATGATGCGTTCGATCATAGTGTACGCTTGCCTAGAAGTAGAACTAGTAAATTCAGATGATTAAACTTTATAACGCTGACACACCTTTTTGAATGTTCTTAATGACTTTAGCCTTATTGTCACTTTTCTGTAGATTTGCAAGTACATCATCCACGACACTCGGGCAAACCCTTTTCTTATCGAACGCTGAAAGAGTATTTTATGGATAATCATTGATATTTTCAAGAAGAAAAAAATCGATGGTGGAAACAAATGTTTTAAGGGACATGAGTGTGCTGTAGGATTTTGAACTTTCTGGCGCTAAACCAAACGTTGAAATGAATTTAAAACCACCGCCAGTTTAAATGTATTTTACAAGTTTTATTATCTTACCATTACGGACTTTCTTCATAACTTCATCTTTGCTGTCTCCTGGAAGCACATTCTTGAGTATGTCATACAGCACATCGGGTGGCAGAATCCCTTTGCCTACAGCTGAAATAAATATATCCATGAAATATTTATGTAATAATTAAACGCTTCTCATCATTCAATCATAGCATCTCCCGTTGTGAACGGGAATTAAATAATATATTACTTTCATTGCCAACGAGGTACCCAGCAACAAGATTAATGAGGACAACGGGATAATTATCACACTCCACAGGCAATCGTAATACGAGTCAATGTTCGCGTTCATCCAACATTTGAATCTGCAGAAATAGCTCTCCACGAATAGCAACAAAGACGATTTGAAGCTATTACTACTACACATTACAAAGCTTTCATTCGGCCCGTGCTGATTAGCAAACTTCGTTTGTCATCTATCATTCCTAGATCCCACCCATTTGGGACGGATTGGCACAACTCGAACTAAGCCGACTACTTTTTACCGAACGTACATATCTCTGTACATACCTATTAATCGATTCGGTCGTGTAAATCTAGAAATTACGCGATAAGGCTTTTTCAAATAATGCCAACCCGAAAATGTATGTACCCACCCTCATGCATTCAACTTATCGCAGATTTTTAAGAGATTCGAATCTATCTGTTACCTTTTCGAATCTTGTTTACAATTTCTGGTCCATCGTAACTCGACGCGGCTTTGGCGAGAAAATCCTCATAGACAAACGGCGATATGTGTCTCTTTGCTATTGCTAAAAATAAAAGTATTTTAATGGTTGTAAACTAAGGTGAAATGGCATATTTGGGAAAAAGGAATTGGGAAATATGGGCCACATAATGCGCTTTTTTGTTCAACAAATAACGGTAATTTGTTTGTAGTAAAGTAGAAAGAAAATCGACTGTCATGGTATGGGCATGTGATGAGGAAGGACAAATTGCAAGTGACTAAAACAGTGATGAATATAAATGTTCACGGATGGAGAGGGACAGGGAAGCGATGGATGGATTGTTTGAAGAATGATTTGAAAGAAAAAGGAGTAAATGATAGCATTACAGATGACAGAGGAGAATGGAAGAAAAAAACGTGTAGTGCCGACCCCAGGTACCATGGGACAAGGGCAGGAAGATGAAATAACGCTTATTTGTTTCTTCCGCAGATGGACCCCTTTTGCTTTCCTAGCCAGTGAAAGCAATGAAATTTAGTTCGGCGTCATCTGATTGCTGGTATAGTAAATATAATCTACAACTAAAATTTCGTATATATTTACTGTTATTTCCTTTATTCATTTTTACAAACAAATTTTAAACATTTTTAAATATTTCTAATAAATAATAAAAAAAAACATTAAAAAATATACAAAATTGTAGCCCACCGGTATCAGGAACAGGGTCCAAGCTACCGGCGGTCAGGGCTCCAGAGAAAGGAACTGTTATTATTATTATTAAGAGTTACCTTTGCGTATCTTCTTTACAGCTTCAGATATCTTATCCGTTGATTCGACATTGGCGATTAAATCATCTAAAACAGCAGGCGAGAGCTTTCCCCTTGCTACCGCTGAAATTAATATTCAATTCCAATGAGGCTCTATTTCAACAATAAATATTAAAAGAATAATGTTTTTCAACATAAGCCTTACCTTTACGAATCTTTTTCAATACTACCGATTTCTTGACCGTCACGCATTTTGAGTCAGTCTTTTTCAAAACGTGTAACATTTTCTGGTATTTTGTAGTCTTTTTTCTTTTTATTTGCGCTAAAAAGGATTTTTATATCAATTAGAAGTTTACGGAAAGATAAATAATGCACTATAGTATATTCATACTTGGGAAAAATAGTAACAGTTAAACCAGAGAAACTGTGCGCTTCAATAATCTTCATGTTTCCGTACTAGAACCAGCGTTACGATAAAGGGTCAAAGCGTCTTAGTGTTATACTGTCGCGCTTTGCACTAATGCACCTATAACGGCGCGTTCGGATTTCCGAAGACAGTCGATGATTTACGAAGCACATATTCTGGAAGATCTTACTAACCTTCCCGGTCCTGTGGCATGACTGCCGTTTCCTGTTCAGGGCGAAGATATGTTGCTATTACATTTAAAATTTCATCAGGAACTTGATTCTTTTCTAAGGCTGAAAAATTATGGTTTCTATTAATGCTTAATTATAAAGCATTTTTTAACAGATCTTTCGCAAACTGATATTTGCTGTTCACTTACAAGACTTATTGTTAAAAGACGCTATATTGAAAAAGTGCAACTTCGAAATACACGCATGCGTTCGAGTGCCACGCATTTACTCTCGTTATTTTATTGAGCTTCTAAATAATATTTTGTTATTTTCTTGTTATATTATTTTTATAACATAATTATAACAAAAGCTTATCGAGGTTATTCTACTAATGGAAATTGAGCGAAGGCTGGTCACACCGAAGAGTCGAATGCATTACTGTTTACACGCCATCTTGCGTACCTAGTAGAACTACGTATTCACAAATCTTGTAATACTGCCATCTCTTAGTGAGTTTTAGAAATTAAACCTCCTCCATGGTAGCGTTAAACTTGTTGGAAGTCGCATAAGAAGTTTCACTTCAAAAAGAATTAAAGGAAGGAAAGAATAAACGTACATTTACGGACTTTCTTGACAACATCTGACTTATCGTCATCAGGGTATACATGTGCGAATATATCATTCATTACATGGGGCGGTATATACCCCCTATCTGCCGCTGAAATCAATGTTTGAGATTAACGAAAACGTGACGGAAACTATTAAAATAACTATGGCCACACTTATATATTTAGAGAGTGCTGTATATACCTACCAACAGTAAACAAAAAAAAAATGAAGGAGTCGTATAATGACGCTTACACGGGAATAGCTAATCACATCTTCTTAGAATTTGGTGCGTTTAGTACGTATATTTTTATGTAACGTCACGCCTTGTAATCCGCAAAGGGTTAAGCAGAGAGAGACGAACTTAACAAGAACACCCACATTTCGCCAGTTATGTTTAAGTCCCATTTTATAAGGGCCGAGCATATTGCCATCAACCGGACACAAATATAGACACCGTGGTTGCTACTAAGAAATTCCTGATAGAAGAACCTTTGCCCGGGAATCGAACCCAGGATGATCATGCTAAGCAGTCACGCTTGCGACAAGGAGGACCATACCAAGATACCAAGCAGATATAATTGACTTACCATTACGAACTTTCTTCATGATTTCAGACGAATCGTCACTGTCGTATACATCAGTTAGTATTTTTTTTGTCACTGAGGGCGTCATGTGCTTCTTTACTACAGCTGGAATAAAAGTTTTCAAACTGACTTGGTCACTAACACTATCAATAATCATCGAAATATAAGGAACTCAAAATTGTAAACTTGGTAAATATATCGTTATTTCCAGGGTTATTGATAGCTGGAATAAACTAAAAAGTTTATGTTCACTTCAAAATTATTAGACACTAGCTGTCCGGCGCAACTTCGTCTGCGTCACATTTTCCCCGTTTTCGCAACATTTTTCATTGCTGCTACGCTCCTATTGGTCGTAGCGTGATGATGCCTATGTTCTTCCTCAGGTTGAAATCTATCTTCTTGCCAAATTTCATTAAGATCCGATCAGCCGTTTAGTCGTGAAAAGGTAACAAACAAACTTACTTTCTCATTTATAATATTAGTTAGGATAACCTAGCCCGTATTTTGCCTTACAAAATAATTATATTCCTGTCTCTATCGTAAAATAAACAAAAATAAGTAAACTTCAAAGTTTGATAGTTGTGGGAAGTCATATGTCTAGCCTTTTCCCAAATTTTGTTGGAGTCGGCTTCCAGTCTATCCGAATGCAGTTGAGTATCAGTATTTTATATGAAGCGACTGCTTATCTGACCTTCACAACCCAGTAACTGGGTAATACGATACCCCTTGGTAAGACTGGATGTCAGACTTTCAGCTTCTGACTACTCGTAACGACTGTCAAAGATCTACAAATGACAGCTTGACAACGTGCTTTCCTAGGCATGTAAAAAACTCGGTATGTAAAAATGGTCACCCATCCACCGACCAACCTCGGCAAGCACGGCTTAACCTTGACGATGGACCTGTGCGGCTGTTATTATTTAGCCACGAGCTCTTTTCTCTTTGATAGTTGTGGTAAGTGACGAGGAAAACACAAGGTACGAACTAAGATATCTTCTAAATCTGCAGAGTTATGTTAGTATTATTAATTTTGGTCTTTGAATATACATTCATAACAACGTAGGAGTCTAACCGAACCGAAGCCTGTTTCAAATATAAATTGGTATTTTTATTTTTCAATAAAAAATTAAGTATGTGCATATTAAGGCACATTTCGTTCAGGGCTAGAATATGTGCATTTATGGCATAGCTGTAAATCTACGCTTCAGCTTAGCCTGTTGAGTATCATTCCGCACTACCAACATCATCATCATTCCATTCCCCTTATCTCAATTTATTTGGGGTCGGCGCAGCATGTCTTCTTCTTCCATACTTCTTCTCTATAAGGGCCTTTTTATTGCCATGCGTGTTTGCGCCCGCGTGCAGGCCAGGCACGCATGCGCGCTGCCCGCAACCTATCGTATCATACATAGACATATATACAGGGTGAAATTGAACAGATGCGACAAATTTAAATATACAATAATACGTGTTGTCAACAAAATTTAGAACATATCAAACGTAAAATTAAAAAAGAATTGCGGTCGCCGGGAAGGGATGTCGGCGCTGGCACTCATGCGAGGTTTGGCAACATCGCGCGATACTTACACTAGAAAATAGGCAAAATTAGGTAAATGAACGCTATGAACGGCAACGGGATTATTGTGCACTGCGATGAGTAGGACGAGATTTTTTGATACTTTAATTTTTCTTATTTATTTTGCATATTAATTTATTTTGCTGAGTACCGATAATTCGTACTTAAATAAAGATAATAACATCAATGGACCATTTTAAAGCGATAATCACGTAATTTTTTTTACGATTTAGATTGTAGAAAAAACAGTTTATAATTACTCTGTTACTGTAACTGAAGCTCCCATTTCTTTTTGTCGCATTTATTCAAAGTCAGCCTGTATATATATAATGGTATCATACATGTTTTTATTGTCATGCGCGCCACACGCGCGCCGTCGTCGTGGTGAAAATAATCTGCTCTGCGTGCGGCCCGCAACAAGCATGGCTGCCTGGCCTGCACGCGGGCGCAAACTGGCATGACAATAAAAAGGCCCTTACTTCCCATCTCATCAGATGTCTCTTAAAATTATTTACCTTTCCGGATTTTCTCTAATACTTGCGGTTTAGTGTCATCAGGCTTTGCATTTGCGACTATGTCATCTAAAACACAAGGCGCCAATCTTCCCCTTCCAATGACTGAAATACATTAGTTAGTTCTATAGTTATCGGATCCGGTCATTAGTTCGGACAGAAAATGAATCAATAAGCGCGCAAAAGGTGGCGCGACCTACTTACCAGTACCCACACCTAAAGCGCGCTTCTACAGAGTCGTGATATAGAGTTTGCAGCAAGGAGAGCAATGAGTGTCTGATCGTCAAGATGTCCCGGAACTGTACCCGATTCATGGTGCCTAGTGTTACTGTGTTGGATTATAATTTCAAGTAATTTGTTAGTTCGATAAAAGCAGTGTACCGTGTGTAGTGTGTGTTTTCATAGCACGAAACCCATGTTCTGCCCTCATGATGACTGAGTCTAAAGGAATAAATCATCACAATACGACAAGTAGATAATTCCACATTTGTTAGCCAGTTAAATGAAAACAAACAAAACCATGGTAGGACAGTTCTAGGGTTGATTATAAGACATCAACAGGTACAGTACATGATATGAAAGAAAAGAAGGTAAAATTATTTGATTTAAGATAGAAGCGACAGGGTGGCTCACGAAATTAAAATTTTCTTACGTTTTTTGCAATTTGACGGACAGTGTCAGTTTTTATGTTGAATAGATTATGATACGTGGCCGTAACTAATATGGCTTTATTGAGTTATAATTATTAAAGTCATCAATACAACCCCTTTAAGTTCATTTAACCCCACAGAATGACTTTTACATGAAATAGACATTCATTGGGATCAAATGCTATGCTAACTTATTTTTATGACAACAATTATGCAAATACGTACGTTTACGGCCGCGTGTATCATATTTTATTCAACATAAACCCTGACACCCAACTGACCGGCAAATTGCAAAAAAACGTAAGAAAATTTGAATTTCGCAGGCCACCCAATCGCTTCCACCTTAATACAAACCTTTCTCGATTTTTCTAATAACTTCTGACTCACTGTCACTTGGTGGCCTGCCAGCGACAATATCATTCTTGTTTTTACATTCTAGAAATATGGATATTATTAATTTCAAAAAGTACATTATTTATTTATTAAAACTTTATGCACAAGTATAAAAACACTGTACAAAGGCGGACTTAATGCCTTAGGCATTTTCTACCAGTCTACCTTAGGGTGATGCAGAGAGAAAACATAGTAGGTGCAGCGTAACAAATGGTGAGAGAACATTTACAAATAAAATACAACGATACATACATACATTAAGTAAAGAGAGAGACAAACTAACAACAATTTAATTATGAGATGAATCTGCCAGCTTCTTAAGTAAGCGTTCGCGAGCTTTAACTTTAAATGTGAACCGACTGTTGGCCAACCTGATGTTCAGAGGGAGCGCATTCCAAAGGAACACAGCCTGGACAAAGAAAGACGACTTGAGAAAACCAGAGCGGTGAGAAGGACAACGTAGAAGACGATTATTGGAGGAACGAAGATTCTTACAGTGCGCGGAGCATAAATATTGAAAATGAGTAGTCACATAAGAAGGAGAAGTAGGCTTATCAAGAAGAGAAAATAGGGTAGTCAAAGCTCTCAACGCTCTGCGCTGTCGGATGGGCAACCATTTTAAAAGTGACCGATGTGCGGAGACGTGATCATACAACTTACGAGGATTAAATACGAACTGAATGCAGTTATTAAGAAGTCGGTCAAGTTTATTGAGGAGATCTGCATTCATGTCGTAGTAGCACACATCACCATAGTCAATTATGGGGAAGATTAGGGACTGTACAAGCATTACCTTTATGTGTGATGGGAGAATATTTTTTAGCCGATAGAGCGACCGCAATGTTCTGGTGAACTTTCTTTCATTATCATATTAAAAAAAAAATACAACTCGTCTTACTTGGTTTCTGACCGGCGAGGATATTGTCCATGACATTTCGCGGGACGTGCCTTTTTAATATCGCTGCAATATAAAACCATTATTTAATTTAATATCAGTGAGCAATATCACTATTATTGTATAATTTCAAGGTCAGGTGCATAGTACACGGTGTGCATGTATGACCAGGGGTGTTACTAGGGGTGTGTGAGAAAGAGACGGAGCTATTTAGGGCATCTAGCGCCATCTCTTTCCCACTCTGAAATAAGATTAAAGCAATATAATGCTTTAAGTATGAACGTGGACGAAGCAAATAGAGTAGGTAAGAGATAATGGTAGCAGATGCTGTTCTGTAATTCCTGCCCACTCACTCCCATGGGAAACAGGCGTATTTGTATGTAAGTGAGCGTGTAGATTTTCTTAACAAACAGTTAGACGTATCTCTTCTTTATTTACCTTTTTGGACTTTCTCAATGACATCACTTTTAGTGTCTATTACTGTTATACATGCAAGTATTTCACTTACAATATCAGGAGGTAACTGACCCTGGTTCACAGCTAAAATATAGATAAAATCTTAACATTAAAGTTAATTTGCATGAAATCGGACGATAAACATTGACAGATAATCTAGCAAAAGCATGCGCTTCGGCAAGCTTCGTTAATTTTCGGAAATCGAAACGCGTAATGAAGACGTCTAAAATAAAATTGTAACAACCAAATTAGATATGAACAACTCTGTGCTATTCCAAAAAGCTTTTTAAAGTGATAAAAAGTGACCTGAGTAGCTCAACAGTGAGGTAGCTGTACACAAACTCGCAATTATACATGCACTGCAACAACGAGGCAGTACAAGACTGAGAAGCCTCTGCGGTAAGTCTCTGTGGTGAAACGGTTGCAATAATTCGGAAACACGAAAATTGCCGAAGCGGTTACCTTATCTGGTATAACTGTACGCAAGTACCTTGACGGACATTCCTAATGATATCACACTTATGTTTACTGTGACATACTTTCGTAAGAACATCATCCATGTCGCCAGGAGTGACATGTTGTTTTTCTATCGCTGAAATTATAATAAAAAATCTCTGTAAAAGGTTTCGCTTTATTATAAATATTTAAGTCCGATATAAAGGTAAAATATGGCTGAGATTAAGTATACAACGTACTCAGTAAGTAAAATCATTACTTAAAAGTCAAATTCAATTCACCTTTCCGAACCTTCTTTAAAATTTCAGATTGAGTGTCGAAAGTGCTTAAGTTTGCGAGAATTTCATCCATGACTGCCGGAGACAGTTGTCTTTTGCCTATGGCTGTAAAAGACAAACAGCTACTGGTAAGAACCCAAAAGAAGCTGCTGTGTTTTGTTCTTTTTCTGACGCTATATTATTAAATGGGGGTTTATTTATTTAAGGCACAGTAAACCAGCCAATGGCCCCCGATGCACAACGAAATAAGTAGCTACCACCGCTTATGGGCTTCAGTAATACCAGATGCTTTAATGAGACACATTGCCATCCCAAAAACAAATCTGAAATATCTCGCTTCCATGAACCTATAAGTCACCATTGGCGGCAGAAATCACTATAATGGTAAATCTTAGTTCCCTAGATGAGGTTCTTTGCAAAGAGCTATACTATTGTTGCCTGCTGTATAGTATAGATAACATTGTAAGAAGTGGAGTTTTCTTAATAGAACGGATGTGAAAAAAACCTATTGAACGTAACTTATTGTTCTACACCACTATACCTGGTACCTTTACACACTTTATACAAGTTCTATGATTTTCGACTTACCATTTCGAACCTTTGCAAGAACATCATTCCTGCAGGTGGCGAGTTTCTTTGGTTTTCCTGAAAATAATTAAAAATACTCATTATTGACCAGTTAATAAACGTTGTTTTTTATGTTGTTTATTTTTTATTTGTCAGTATTTCAGAATAATCCACTTAACATGTTTTAGAGAATAAGAAATTATCGAATAAACATTTGAGATTGTTTGTATGTGTGAAAGCGCGGTTATAGGGCGAGGATTAGACGGGCTGCGTTTAAAACACGGGTGGTTCACACTTACGGTAAATGAGGAAAAAAAAACACCTACCCATTTCATTATTGATTCGGGTCCAGAATCATTGGCATAGTTACCACCTTGAATTTGACGAAGATGAAAAACAACAGCCTGTATTCGTAGTAATTGTTTTATGTAAAACATTTTTTTTATTTAGTAATTATAAGAAGTAAAATTATTCACCTTTTTCAGTGTTGCATATCATGTCTTCTGAATTATAACAATGTCTTGGCTCTGGTTGATTTTTGAAGATGTCATCCAAAACTTTTTGCGAAATTTGCCGCTTTTCTAACACTAGAATGATATGTGTATGAATTATTTAATAACTTACGTTTTATTTTGGGGCCAATGTAGGTTGAGGAAGACTATCCGCTCGTGATACAGTTTTATACTAGTACGAGGGGATAGGGCGAATCAGTCCAAAGGCAACCATCATTACAATTTACCATTTCTAACCTGTGTTTTATTAAGTTACTCTGTATGGTTGTCTCATATTCATGAATAAAAAAATATTATTATTTATGTAAACCCTATTGTAATCTTTTTAGCTATTAAGAGTTACTATTTTATTTTCCTTTATCTTGTATTTATGTGAATCTTTTTCTACGGGGAAGTACTCATAGTTACTCACAAATACGCCTTTTTGTCAAGGAACACTTTAAGGACTACTAAAGAACTTTTCGCATTTATCAACATAATAAAATTTTTATTTCTGAGGTAGTACATAAACTTACCTCTACGGATTTTAAACAAAACTGCAAACTTTTTATCCGTCGGGAGTATGTCGCTCAGTATTTCACCTATACATTCGAGTGGAATTTGTTTCTTTACTGCCGCTAGAATAATACATAATTATTACATTTGTATTATAATTTAAGCCATCTGTCTCCCATTGAAGAACAAAGAACTCCCTTGCCTCTTTTAACTTATCATCCTTATCCACTGCTGTTTGTGGCTATTGGATTCAAGTCGAGTTCGTCCCACCATCTCTTTCTGGACCTGCCGCGTTGCCGTTTGCTGTTGTTTGGGACCCACTATTTGGTAAGTGTTTCTAACTGTTTGCGTTACTAATGTTATTAAAAAAAACCCAGTCAAAATACTCTATCATGTATCTCGATGACTTTTGTTTCTACAAGGAGTTGTTTTGCATCCTTGTCAAAATTCAGGAGGTTGCCACAAAAGACATTAATAATCAATTAAAATTACTGTAACTAGTCAAATATTAATAAATTAATTAATTAAATATAATAAAATAATCTTTACTTCGGATAAGCAACATCCATATGGGTTAGTATACAAAAAGATGACTTATACCTATATTAGTAAACTTATGTATCTATGTAGTTAACAGGTTGTTGTTCAAAATGCATCTTTGAACAACATCACCTAGCAAAGGAGAATCGTACCTGCCTGCTACGGTCTTCAGAATGGAGTTGGAGCTGCCCCGTACTCTGCAGAGCAAAGAGATAGATTTCTGTCTGACGATGGCGTGGAAGCCATCGACATGTGCTTGCGCAAACATACCTGATGCACTGCAGAAACGGGGGAGCCCCATCAACATCCTGAACCCGTTATTATATTGGACCCGCAGGGCGCTGATAGCCCGCTGAGTATAGTTGGTCCACAGGCTGCACGTATAAAACACTTTGCAATAAGCTTTAAAAAGCGTTATTTTTACTTCCCTGCTACAGCGTGCAAACCTGCGAGCCAACATGGTTACATCGGACTGCCAGCGCCCTACGTTCCCTCCCAATGTCCACTTGGTCATTAAGGTCGTCGCGTCGGTTACATAATGCCCCAAGTACTTGAACTGGTACACTATTTCCATAAATAAGAAAAAAAAAAAATTGCTACCCATTTTATTATTGATTCGGGACGAGAATCATTAGCATGGTTACCTCATTGAATATGAAGAGGATGCAAAACAACAGCTTGTATATGACGTGATGTTTTTGTGCAAACGAACCCCAACACAATTCTTAGTGTGCTAAAAATTTAAGTTGACTGACATACCATTGCGAATCTTCCTTAAGATGTCAGACTTATTATCTTCGTTACAAATATCGCAAATAGCAAGTACTTCATCAATAACAGATGGCATAATATGTTTCACAGCTATCGCTGAAATTGACAATATTAATGTTGAGCAGAACATTCTTTATTTAAAAGGTCATCTCAGAGGAGAACCAGCATGGTCCTCCCATGATTTGACCAAGACAATATCCAGAATTAAAAAAAAAAATACTGAGACCTTTTCGGCTGTTTCTTCTTAGGGAGAAATCAACGACATAATACAGTATATAAAAAATACGCGTCAAAAGTGTTTATAATAAAGAAACTCTGTCGACTCGTCTCTGAAAGTCATGATATTATATCAGAGACTACCTGAAAGGTTAGGCAGAAATGTCCCTAATTGTAAACCCACATTTCGTTAGATACGTTTGAGTCCCATGTAATAGGGGCGAGCCTATTACCATCAAACTGGGACAAATCCAGACTTCGTGGCTGGTACTAAAATATAATTCCTTATCCCCAGATCCCAATAAAACTTTGCCCGACCCGGGAATCAAACCCAGAACCTCATGTTCAGCATTCGCGCTTGCGACCACAATAAAAATCATTTTATTTCATACTAGCTGTCCCGCGCCACATTTTCTTTAACTTCGTCTGCGTCACATTTTCCCTGTTTTCGCAACATTTTTCATTGCTGCTCCGTGCCTTTTAATCGTAGCGTACTAACTACGACTAAAACGTATAGCCTTCCTCAATAAATGGGCTATCTAACACTGAAAGATTTTTTCAAATCGGACCAGATTAGCACCTTCAAGCAAACAAACAAACAAACTCTTCAGCTGTAGAATATTATATAGATTTTCTTTTAAAATCTCATTTCTTTGCAGGCCTAATTTTTCTTTCTCTTACCCTTTCGAACCTTGTTGAAAACTTGAGACTTAGTGTCGCCAGGAAGAAGATCCGAAAGTATATCATCCATGACTTCGGATGATATTTGGCCGTTATTTATAGCTGAAATAATATATTTTTTATAATTAATTTGCGTTTGGGCGCAAGTCGCCTGATGTGAAGCGATGATGCGGCCTAGGGTTGAGCACGCTTTCCTAGAAGAAACTGGTTCACTCGAACTTTAAAGAGATCCAGCTGATAATGACATAATTCCAATTCAACCGTGCACTTATAGAATAGAAATGTATTATTAACAAACCATGTGATAAAACAAACTTCCGAGAATGTTAATGTTCTTCCGAAAATTATACAGAGTGGAACCGACAATACGAAAATAAATTAAACTGCGTATACCTCATGACGTTCCCAGTCTGTATACAATTTTGAATCAGCTACTCATATTCAACCGATATTACCTACCAGTGTTTTATTGTCAAAGGCCATAAGCTATAAGATTATGCCTATTAGTAAGTGAATGGATTTTATTAAGTAGATTTTTTTATGCCGGGACTTACCTTTTTGAATATTCTTTAACACAATTGCCTTATAACATGTATTAATAGGTTCTATCGTGTCACCAACATCTATTTTTCCCAAAATCTTCAAAAGTGATGACGTCACTCGGCTAGTTTTAAACGCTAGAATGTGACACATCAAGCATTATAAATAAATCGTTGAACTCGGTACGACCTCAAGTTGGGCGCTGCAGATTCGATTTGGCTAGAAGATGACTTTGGTTGGATACAATGCGAGTGTGAAGCCCCATGATATGCCACACCAACTCTCATGTCCGTTGTTTATAACTATTTGCACACAGACTTGAATGAGGCCAACGGCAGAGCTGTCCTGGTCGCTACGACCGCGGGATACCGACTTCTAAAAAACCATAAGTACTAAAAAGTTAAAAATAATACTATAATCTAAGTACCAATATTATTAAACCTTTTTTTTTTTGTTGCGAGGTGGAAAATCCGGAAACGGATGTCCTCCGCCTGGGGAGGGCGGAGGGGTCTGTCAGGCTCCAACTGACTAAAAACCACTCCGGTGTTCCCTCGCACACTTGCGTCTGGGGGCAGCGGGAACGAATGTGACTTCCGCTGCCCCGGACTAGTGCCGGCCCGCTCGACCAGTGCGGGCCTCGTCCCTGGGGGGAGTGAGGTGTACTCCCCCCGTTACGTCTGTGAGAGGCGCGCGTGGAACACTACGCGCCGCCGTCTCGGGTCCATTATGATGGGGGGGCGACGGATGTCCCCGAATCCGTCACCCCTGGACCTGTTTAGGGGGGCCGGAAGAGGGCGTTATCCGCCCTCTGCCGACGCCCGGTGCGTCTGCTGCGGGATGGGAAGATCTCCCTCTCCCTCTCTGCAGCTTCCTTCTGCGACATGACGGTTTCAATATTATTAAACCTAAACTAACATACGATTAACCTATAATAAAATTTAACAATTTATTTATTTTTGGTTATGCCTTATGAATTTATGATTAACACTAAAAGTTACGAACCCCACTAAAAGTTCGGAAACAATGAAAATTGTTGTCAAGACGTCTTTTGCTAAGATTTGGTAAGAAATACATAGGTATTTTCTCAACTAAATAACAAGTGACCACCCATTACATACAGTTTCCTCCGTACCTCAAAAAGCTCAGGCCTTGCTGTGATTTGTAAATCTTTTAGTGTCATCACCGCTTGTCAGTAGCCCGAAAATGTGACAACTGTTTCATAATACCCAGTTTTAACTAGGTTGTATAGGTCAGATAGGTAGTCGCCATGTAAAATTCTGGTATTCAGTTGTATCCGGTTAGATTGGAAGCCGATTCCAACATAGTTTGGGAAAAGGCTAGGCAAGCATGAGAATATGTATGTCGCATGCTATGCTACGTATGCTATCCTACGCATGCTATGCATGCTGTGCATGTGACTATGCCTCTGCCATCTATGAATCTCCACTTGAACAGGTTTTCCTTGCTTCGGCCAACATGTGTCGGAGGTCTATTCAAAGACTTCCAGGTCAGCCATGGCATCTCGTGTCCAGGCGGGAGATTTTCAGCAGATGGCACAAATGGGTTGGATAGGGAATCACTTTCCTAGTTACTCACTTTTTTTTACTTGCTTTCTTTTGTGTAAAAAACTATGAAAGAATAGGGCAGTAAGGATTCAGGTTAAATAATCCCAGCAGCTGAAAGCAGGTAAGATCAGCTCAACTCTATTTTATATCTCAGCATAGGCTTGCTCAATATTTGCAGCATCAAGATAGAACTCCTCTCGAGTAGTTGATAGAACTCCTCTCGTCATATTAGAATTCGTAAGACAATCTGTTGAACATACCTTCACGGACTTTTTTCATCCTAGCAGCCTCCAAGTCATTGGGACGTAAATATTCGATTAACTCATCGATTTCATTCGCATTTTTGTCTTTAAGTAATTTACCGAGCGATTTACACATAATGTTGCATATGGCTGAAAAGATGAACAATAATAAAGTTTTTTTTTTTTTTTTTAAAGCTGCGTTTGCTTAGATCTTTTAAACTACGCAACGGATTTTGATGCGGTTTTCACCAATAGACAGAATGATGTATAAGGAAGTTTTATAAATGTATAATTTATCCCTGAAAAACATATCAAAGTTTCCACGCTAAAGAAGGCAGCAATTCTATAAAGTACACATAATTTACATGCTCCATAAGAAAAACGACAAAGATTTTATGATTTTAATTAACACTCACGGGTCTGTCTCATAAATTTGGACTCTTTTCCGTAAACAAGTATGTCCATGATAGACGGTGATAATTGCCTTGATTCTGCCGCTGAAATGAGGATTTTGTTTTAAACAATTTTAATGACTATCACTTCAAATCAGTTGTTCCGTAGCTCAACACTCTCATATGGCCGTGGTGCATTGAAACCACTCGACTGAAACAGTCAAACCTCGCTATAAAGCTCTCGTTCTTATGTATTACCTTATTATCGTGGTTATAAGCCACTCGTATTAACTGACTCCACCCTTTACACCGTACCATACCGTAAACGTGCAATATATTTTTCAGAAATGACATACACACATTATTATAATTATTTTGTTTAGCAATTTAGTGGGTGATTTAAATTTTGGTTAGTCTAAGGAATGTTGCATGGCTATGGTACGATACGCTGTATTGGGAGACCTGGGTACCAACGACATTACTTTACTCGATTTTTACCCATTCAGGCGCTGCTCAGATGGCGCTGTCATGCATGATAGTTAACGGTAAAAAGTCTGGATCATACGGACGTCAAAAAACCCAATGTTCATACGGTTAAAAACAAATGCAATATGCAATGTGAACCAAAAATTATATTGCTTAATAACGTACCCCCGTTCTTAGAAGACCCGGATTAGACCATTGCTCATGACCAGCCTACTTATTTTATACATGTCCGGATTACACTTCTCAGGATCTTTAAAGTAGGCATTGAAATCCTACCTTTAAATAGCTTTTTTATTCCCCCTGACGGACAACAAGTGGTATTGCGTAATATTTCGAATAATTCACAGATTTCTTTTGCATCCTTCTCTTTTAACAATTTTCTGAGAGCCCCGCATGTTTCTGATTCTGGCGTTGCTGAAATCACGAATGATTAGAATAGTGTCCTTAGGCCGGATAAAGCAAGACACAGCGTGGGTAGGCGTCCTATGTATAAGGTGGTAGAATGAAATGTAAAGGTCGCAAGAAACTGTGGGATGTGAGACACACAAGACTGGTCAATGTGAGGGAGAGGCCTGGGCAGTGTACGTCTTCCAATTAAAAAAGTGAGGCGAATGAAGATGGGTTCATTTTTCTTTCTATTAATAGATGGGTAATATAAGGATCAGACAGTCTTGCATACAAATACATGGGTTGTTGTGTTCTCTTGATTCTTTTTTAATTTTTAAGGAGCATAATAAATTAATTTTGATAACATTTACGAGCTTTCCCAGTAATTCCAGTTTTGTGTTCATCAGGGCGCTCCTTGTTGAGTAAATTCATGGCCGAAGGCGTTTGTTTTGTTGTTTCCAACCCTGAAATATTTAGATTGGGTCATTTTTTGTTTTGCTTCAACTCAGGTTTTGGAAGTAACGATGTTTTGTAGGGCCCTAAGTAGTGTTCATAAGAGTAGATTTTGCCCTGGTTTTGTACGCATGTCAAAAAAAAGTCAGATATCAAGCCACGGTAACGGACTGGAACAGAGAGTACTCTATATGAGGTAGCGTATAGACTACTTTCTGTGCCAGCTAACAGTAAACACACAAATCGTATACAACAGAGTTTCTTTCACATTTCTAATATTTATACAGGATGTATTTATAATCTTTACAAGTTTACATAGTATACAACGAAGTCGCTTCCGTACGCTTAGATCTTTTAAACTACGCAACGGATTTTGATGCGGGTTGCATCAATAGACAGATTAGACAGAATGTTTTTTTTTTATTATTGAAGTGAAACTTCTTATGCGACTTCCAACAAGTTTAACGTTTTAATGGAGGGGGAATATTTTCTATTACCCACTAAGAGATGACGCTATTACAAGATTTGTGACTACGTAGTTCTACTCGGTACGCAAGATGGCGTGCAAACAGTCATGCATTCGACTCTTCGGTGTGACCAGCCTTCGCTCAATTTCCATGAGAAGAATAAGAATAAACTTATGTAATAAAAAGTGTGCAACAATAAATCAATAAAATATTATTTAGAAGCTCAATAAAATAACGAGAGTGAATGCGTGACATTCGAACGCATGCGTGTAGTATTACGAAGTTTCACTTCTTCCGCGCGGAGTAACTCCACGCACAATTCTTTGAGATAGGTTTGCTCTTGAGTCTAGTCTATGTCAGAGATGACAGAGACCTTTTCAATGGGAAGGTTAATATGTATAATTTATTCCTAATAAACACATAAAAAATCCACGCGAACGAAGACGCGGGTAGCAGCTAGTAGTAAATAAATAGGATACAAATACGTTACAATATTAATTAATTATCATGTTACAGTATTATTTTTGGATTTACCTTTTCGAATCATATTCTTCATCGGATCATGATCGTCTTTTGCTTCTAATAATTTACGGAGTGGTGTACATTCTATCTCCTTTTCTAAAATTGGGGAATGAAACGGAATTAGCTGGATTTTTGTAAAAACCTTTATTTTGGCATTCTAAATGTTGTCTCAAAAGGTCACGTGTGTGTGAATGTCCTTACATATTGAAGGTCAAAGGCGTAGTTATCAATAAACATACATGGGTTTTATTTGAATACTGATATATGGTCGGTAAAATCGTTGGGAGGATTGTGTGAAGAATAATAATATGGCTAGAAAGCAGGTGACAGCTGCGAAAAGCTAAGTGGCAAGTGCGGGATTTCAGACATGCTGCGCCGACCTCAAATACATTGGGATAAGGGCATCATGATCATCATAGATTTTTCATGATAATGATTTCGATTTACCTTGGCTGCGCCTTTTCGTGACTTTAATTTTCTTTTTTCTAGACCTTGGTTTTCGAGATAATCTTTTCGACAAATTACCCATAATTTTTCGCATGTTAAATTTACGTGATGTTGGGAATGCTTCACCTGGAGCGGCTTCTGTGGACGACAGCGAAGAAACGGACATTACCGAAGGCAGGTTCACGTTGCAGACGTTTCTGCAGTGGGCAGCAGAGGCTTTATAAAGGCTAAGCACAAGTGCACCGGCCTCGTGGGCATTTGGATTTGGATAGTGAATGTCGATTGTTATTTTTTGTACTTACCTATACATTGTAAAATAAATCTAACTTTAGTAGTCTGAAATCAAATTAAACTTTATTTCAGACTACAGTTCATACTTTTGTTAATATTTTAGTGTTAGTGATTAGCATCATATTGTTCGTTTTTTAAAGGAGACAATTTTTGTTCTTTGAAGAATAGGCCACCCAATAAATTGTTGCGTTTAATAATGAAACGCATGTTGATTTATTCCTTGTAATCTCTAGATTTCAGTGTAATATTAGCTAAGCCTTGTCTAATCGGAATATGGAGAAATACGAAAAATAAAAACGTGAATGTAACAATAACCTCAAAACGAGCGATGCCTAATTGCATAAGTTTAACCGGTATTTTAGGCTAAAGTAGTGTACCGTTCAATAAAAAAAATAGTATAAAACAACGTCACTATCCGTGTCCGTACTACTTGAAAGATTTTGATGCGATTTTCACGATTTGATAGACTGATTTTCAAGAAAGCAGTTATGATTCGTTTCGAAACAGCGCATCATCGCCTTGCCATTACATTGATATGTTCCTTGTGAATCAATTTTTTTAATCGTGTACAAAATACTTTCCACTGAAAGTATTTTGAGTACTTCTAGTATGAAGTTCCAAGGAAAATCTGAAGGACTGACTGACAGACAGACAGACACGGTGTGGAACTTTATTTATTTTAATATCTATTGATTTATTAGTACTAAGCATAGGCACATCCAAAACACCACTAAAACCACATGACTAGATGATATAACAAATATATTTATCTAAGTATGATATTTATACACTGACAAAAATTAGGCAATATAATGTTCTTATCTGGCCGTGTAAGGAGAAAAAAACACATAAGTATACTTTAAAAAATACTTTTAATGATCATCATCAATTAACAATAGGATTTCATCCAAAAAAGATGCAGGTGGTTCGACCTCATCTTGATGCCGTGCCCAAGATAAAAACCACACGACAGACATTACATGGGCACAACAGCCGACAGTGCGTCTGCCCACTAAACAATTACATGAGTATCCAGCAAGAGCGGCCCTAGTATTAGAAACCAATGGGTTGGTATCAACTAGTACATATGGATAATAAGTTTTCCTACTTGTGTGCCTTGACTGTATCCTACCTCGTAAAAGATAATTATTGGGACCAAACTCATCGACAGGTTGCCTGTATACATCGATTGTATACTGTCCAGAAGCCCTGACATGCTCACCATAATAGGAACGAGATTGTTTAATTTGATAAATTCCTAGAGCAAATAAAATCAGATCCTGGAATGTAAGTCGAGGAAAATTATCTAGTTCTGGAAGATTACCATCGATACTAGCAAATTGCACTCTCACTCTGTTTAAATTGTGCATTTCTACATAGGAGGCTAAAACATTTGGGGTGTTTAGTTTAGCCCGAGCAATCGCTAATATTTCTTCAGCATAAAAATTGTCACGGATCAATGTGTGAAATCTATTTATTAATGCAGCTGCTACTTTAAAATCCAACATGAGATGGGCGGATGCAGCATTGAAATATTCCTGACGGAACAATTTGAAGTCCCGCTTAAATCTGCCATTTACGACTTCAACCACCCACCTACACAAGGTCACACACCTGGACTTATTGGCTGCAATGGTAGATAATTGTTTTTCATTGGACTGTTTAGATTCAGGCATGTAAGCCTTGTAACCATGTTGCTGCAAGAATGGAATTGCATCCCTAAAGCCTCTGTCAAGAATGAAAACATCGTTTTCTCTGAAAAAGTTTCGCAGTGGACTGTTATCGCTGAACAATCTAAGCATTATAGAGGAATCTGACTCTGTCGCAGGGTAAGGTCCAACAACATCAAGGATGTACCCATTACAGCACACGAGTAAAAACGGTTTAACTAAGTTGCGATATTTATGCAAACTGTATGTTTGCTTCTGGTACAAGTAATTACTGCTTTTTTGCACGTAAATATATGTACCGTCACATATTACTATGGCTGGCATAAATTCAGGATCCATATCTGGGTTACCAAATAAACCATTTGGTATGGTCAAGTTATACTGAGCAAATTGCTGTATACATAAGTTACTTGTCCCTAAATGCAATGAAATGAATTGGTCTTCAAAGCACTGCCTTACTATGTTTAGGTTTTTGAACACAGTCGATGAAGCTACATTAAAAAGAGAAGCTATACGGTCATTGCTATCTCCCGTTCGCAGTTTCATTAAGAACATAGCTAGGCTTTTTTTGGGATATTTAACCCTTTCACTGATAGATGGAATCTCAAAAAGTAATTGTTCAAATTGAAACTGGGTAAATCCTAACCAATACTTGCATAATATTGCATTATGTTGAATTATGTTTTCAATATTGTAATTTCGAGTTGCGCTACTTTTAAGTAGGGAACATACGTCATCCATTTGCGTTGCAGTGAAATCTGAACAGTTGCTGATTGTGTATAAATTATTCCAATCATTATGAGATTCATTTAAGTGGAATTCACAAATACGAGCGCACCGGGGGACATAAAATGAGTGGTCAATCAATAATCTTTCCTTTAGTATTACCGGTACTAAGAGCCTAGATGTAATTTCACATAACCTAAAAATACAGTGACGAGAAGTAGAAGCAGCGCGCTTGTAATTAGACATGGTAATTGTAGATGGTGCTCTGAAAACATCTGGCATATGAGGCGCAGGCATTGGGGGTGGTTGTGGGATGTCCATTGGCTGTATGTTCATGTCTCTAATATCATCCAGTTGCCTCTGCCTGAGCACAGCTCGAAATGCTCTCCGCCAGCAAGCCATACATACTCGTTCTAAACGGTCCACCTGAAAAAGATCATTAATGTTGTTAATATATATTTTTTCGTTAGTCTGTTCTGTCCCACTCCTGGGCAAAGGCTTGCCCCATTCCTTCCACTATCTAAGTATTGTGTTTACTCTGGCCAATTTGTGAGGAAGTCATCCCTTCATCGACCGCAACCCTGTTTAACTGTCTGCGAACAGAACCCAAATTGTCAAAATAGAATAAAGCTGCTGGATTGAAATGGGACTGGGCAGTCAATGTCTGCTAGATGTTAGCACCGCTGTGGACCCTTACATCGCAAAATACAACTGTTTATTATTTTATTTCTATCTTTATTACAAACACATACATAATATTATATTACCTGGTGCAATGGTATCCACTGTAAAATAATATTCCTTTCCGCAGAGTCAACAAGCACAGCTTGTGTTTGGTGCGCTCTTAAAATTGAACGAAAATAAATTGAAAGGAGTATTTGCATTCCATGCGGGGCATGGAATGCAAATACTCCTATATCCAAATCTTCTAATTGTATGAGCAGTATAAATACTTTCATTCAATAACGTTAGGCAGTTTCCACAAACTGCATCTAGTGGGTATAACTGAAAAGAAATAGGAATAAAATAAGTCAAGACCAAAACACTATTTTTTTTTCAACTACCCTCCTGCAGCTGGCAAAGGATATTTATTTAGTCGCATTCATATTTTGAGCCATAAGTATAATAATTAAGGAATGTCCTACCTGTCTTATTAATTAGTTACACGAAAACTATGTCCTAAAAGGCGCAGTTGTGAGCAAGACCTAGTAAATAATGAGAGAGTGGCATAGGAGGGTAACTTGCTCTGTACCTACTAAAACTATTCTAACGGTAATTCATGGTATCATGATAATTACAACACAGGGAGGCGACGTAAATAATATAATCAAGATCACATTATCAAAGCTTTATTATCACTCACCTCGCGAGAAATCCACGCACATACAAGTTGGCGCACATCTGAAGTAGTCTCCGATAGTAATTGTAATCGCACATTGCGTTGAAATCTTACTGCACAATTGACACAACGTCCTTGCAGAGTATGCGTTGTACTTGCAGATGCCATTTTCAGGGAATACTTTTTATTAAATGCGAAAAATCAGCAGAAACACTTTCACGAAAATCGAAATCAACGGAAATTGTAAATATCACATTGTCTGACAACCATCAAAAAGGCGGATTTACAACGTTCCGTGCCATGATGATTTTTTAAAACATCAAAAAACCTTTAAAAAGAGCATTAAAAAAGTGGACAACTTAATAATTGATATTTATAATGTTTACTATTTGTATAATTAAAGCAGATATTATTATTACGGGGTTCCGTACTTTTTTTGTAAACGTAAAAAACGCCCCTATTCACGCATTTTTTGTCAAATGACATTGACCGTCACAATCGTAATTTGACTCGCAAAATAATGTTCATATTATCAGTTTTTTATTAGGATTTCGAGATTCCGGTTAGATATTTATCTAATCTTTCGTTTGATTACTATTATAAATTAGTCACTTTTTTTAGGTTTAATATCAATATTAGACGCAACATTTCTTGGGGGCCGAAAAAAAATGGTCTCCTTTTTGTTGTTTGTTCAGACCTCCTATGACTACTTTCCTGATCCTATTATTTTTTCCCAAATTCCACTTCCGACTACCCTTCTATAATATAATATTCGTTTTTAAATATTTCCCGTTTCCCGTTTTACCTTATTCCTTGGCAACACTAAAATGCCAAACCATCCAATGTCAAACTCCGAAAAACTGAAGACTAAACTATAGAACATGAGCAATGGCAAAATACGCTGACGCGTGATGCCATACTGAAGAAAAAAAAAAAAAAAAGTGTGGAAGGGACAGCCTGATCTGGCAGTTAATCATCTTCAAAATGCAGTTGTCACTACCATGAAGGCGCTGTAGTAAGGCTAAGGAGGCCGCCTTCTTTCGCCAGATAGCGAGGAAGCTATCAGTGATAAATATGCTACTAGTTGAAGGTAGTAGTCTCAAATTAATTTAAAAGTACGATGAGTATATAAAGTTAGCATTGACTTTTGGCTTTTGAGAACTTTTTGGATTTCTACATTTTTTCAACTTTTTTTCCACACCTTTCCACGCCTTATAATAATGCGTTTAGGGTGCTCATGAGGCTGCCCCGATTTTGTAGCGGGATGTTCACCGAGTCGCAAGTAGACTGTTCTTCACGACTATGTGAAAACGGTGCTCATGCCTGATCAGGGTTCGGGCCAGCTCCCGTGGCATCCTGAGGGTATTCGCGCAGAGGTTTGATTGCCGGTACCTCAAGCATTGCTGTATGGTTCATTTTCAGAGTAATCGAAATATTTAGAGTTAGGTATTTGTAATTAAAATATGTTGTATCATAGGATACTTTGTATTTTTAACCGACTTCAAAAAAGGAGGAGGTTCTCAATTCGACGGTATGTTTTTTTTTTTTGTGTGTATGTTACGCGATTACTCCGCCAATTGTGGACGGATTTTCAAAATTATTTTTTTGTTCGAAAGGAGATACTTCTGAAGTGGTCCCATAGTCACCAAGTCAGGATCTGATGATTGTATCCTGGAGAAATCGAGGGCAACCCTCAAATTTTATAGGAAAACGTACAGCGGTTTTGGTATTTTCTACAACAAGTGAAGCATTTGCGTTCAATAAGAATCATTCTATCATCAGATCTGATGATGAATCCTAGAGACAGGCACCGGAACTCAATAATAAGACAATGTATCTTAGTTTAGTTTGGGCTTGTTGGAATTGTAACGGTATGCACTTTCCAGGTGTATGTAAGTACAAGTAATAATTTAAAAAAAAATAGAAATCTTTTTCTTTTTTTATTTTAACCGACTTCTAAAAGGAGAAGGTTATCAATTCGATTAGTTTTTGTTGAATGTACACCGATTACGCTGAGACTTATTACTTTACTAACTTCTTTAGTTTGATGCGGAATAGTTGCTATTTGGTCCCATAAAAAATGTTATATAGTTTGGCCCTGTAGTTTTCATTTTATTTTATTTGTAAATTTATCACGTACACCTATTTCTCCGTGATTACTGGACCGATTTACATGAATCTTCATTCATTTGGTAGAGAAAGCTTGCCCCCATGGTCGTGCTGAAGAGGATCACACCCCGGTGGGCCCATATTAATTTTATTATCTTTGCTTTGGTACTTTTTGAGTCATCCCCTTTATTATGCATTTTGTCCTTTGTCGTATGTATGGACGATGTGCTGGTGTCTAGTTACAATGTAAAAATGATACTAGACAAGAAATTTTGTGAGATATCACAACTGAAAAGGGTATAATAAAAACTTTTTACAAAAAAATATAACCGACTTCCAAAAAAAAACAAAAAAGTGCAAAATAATATTTTACTTTCGGAAGTCGGTGGCAAAAAAAAGAAAGAAACAACAACAAGATAACTGACAAGTCACCGACTGACGAAAGTAAAATATTATTTTGCACTTTTTTGTTTTTTTTTGGAAGTCGGTTATATTTTTTTGTAAAAAGTTTTTATTTACTTAATCCTCGCCTGAAAAAAATGTAAACCAACCGATACCGAAACCTAAATACTTTCCACTGTTATTTTGCGTCTGACACAAGCAACCCGACAACAAATTTATAAAGGCAGTAAAGCTCACTATCAATTAATAGATTTGTCTAGATATAAAGATCACTGTAATGTTGATAGTGAAACCACAAAGAAAAGTAACGTATCTATAATAAGTTGTCTTAAGATGGATAACGTCCAATGCCCTGGCTGGAGGCCTTACACTCAAGGCACCCACAGGATAGTCCGGTTAAGCAGACGACAACCTCCTTGGTTAAACTGAGAATTGCCATTAAAAAAAAAGGACAGCGTCCATTACCTTCCTTCTCCTCTTCAGTTTCAGTGGCTTTAGAAATTACCGATACTATATCAATATTTTCTTCTTTGGATACTTTCTTAACCGGAATATGCTGCGGCAATATTCTTTTCTTTCCTTTAATGTTTATTTTCAAGCCTGGTAATGTTTCTTGTATGGGTTCATGATACTCCTCTGCCCATTTCTTTGGAAGGTTTGGTACGTTGGTTGTTTCTATTTATTTAATATATTCAGGTATTAATAATTTGCTATAACCTTAATATTTTTTACGAAAATAAATCTAATATTGTTTAAAGAAAAAAAATCTTTAATATCGTTTAAAGTTTTTTTTTTAATTACCTTTTCCAAGCTGTACGTCGATTATTGGCTTTGTGCTACTATCATCTTTTTTACATTTGCAGTTATCTCTAATTATATTCGCTTTGATAATTTTATCTTCTTTTCTACATGTACCGTGCTTTTTGATGAATTCGGAATCATTATCTTCTATTCTATTTTTACAAACATCGCTGTATGCTTCTGGCTTTGTGCAACTATCATCTTTTCCTCGTTTACAGATATCTCCAAAAATGGCCTTGCGAATTTCTCCGAATATGTCTGGTATTGTGTTACTAGCATCTTTTATACGTTTGTAATTTTCTCCGAATATTTCTGGCGTCGTGTTACCAGCATCTTTTGTACGTTTACCGATTTCTGCGAAAATTTCTAGTGTCGTGTTACCAGCATCTTTCATACGTTTACCGATTTCTCCGAATATTTCTGTCGTCGTGTTACCAGCGTCTTTCCTACGTTTACCGATTTCTCCAAATATTTCTGGGGTCGTATCACTATTATCTTTTCTACGTCCATAGGCATCATCAGACATTTGTGACGTCTTGTCACTATAATATTTTTCTCGTTTACATATATCTTGGAATATTTCTGGTGTTTTATCGCTATCATCTTTTCTGTGTCTACAGATATCTCTGAATATTTCCAGCTCCGAATTAATGCCTTCGTTACATTGACATTCATTTCTGATCTTTTTTGCATTCGCTTTACCATCTTGATTTTTACTTTTACTGATATTTTGATTTGTTTCCAACTTTTTAAAACTATCTTCTTTTTTACATTCACATATTGTATGATTATGCTTTTTTGGCTCCATGTCAGTGGCATCTCTTATACCTTTACTGATATTTCTGTCTTGCTTTCTATCTCTGCTACAGACCTTTCTGCAGATTTCTGCATCTTCTTCTTTAGAGAGTTTTTTGGCGATTTCTGACTCCGTATCATGTCTTCTAGGTTTTTGCATTTTAATCCTAGTTGGCGGAATTACTTCCTTTATCATAGCTACAATAAACATTTAATATTACAAAAAGGGTTAATGATAAATTATAATAATTCTTAAAAGATGTCGATATAAATGTATATCTGTAGTACCTTCATCCATATCTATAGTGAAATCAGGGTCAACGTCTCCATAGACCATTTTCTTTAGTTTTTCGGGCTGCACTGTTTTTTCTGTATCTTCATTAATCATCACTTCCAGGATAGAGGGCGATACTTGTCCTGCTTTAATTGCTGAAATAAAATAAATAGGCAATCTTGTTTTCAATCAATCAATTGTTATCAATTATCAAAAAAGCACGTTCTTAATGACAAAACGAATATCTTGCATTAATGTTTCCATTTGAAAGCCTCCCGTTCTATGGCGCAGACAGACGATATCATCAATTATATGTATTTCAATATTTCTTAGTTTTCTGACAACTTACCTTTACTGATTTCATTCAAGATATCAGATTCACCGTGTTCAGTAGATAGCTTGGCGAGCATTTCATATTTATTCATTGGTCTGTTAGTTTCCGTTTTAGAAAATCTTTTAAACAGTGATTTTTGTTTACCTTTATTTAAAATGTTTTGTATGATTGATGGTGGCACGTGACCTTTTCTTATAGCTGGAATTTTCAACAAGGAGATACATTATATTTAAAAAAAGTTTTGTTTGCAATACTACACACTATTACATGCTAATTGTATTACAGATAAAGCCATAACTTAAGTTTATCCGTGATCATGGTATTGGAACTCAAAACAAATAGTAAACAAGGTAAATATCCTGTTTTCAGTGTGGGTAATGATAGTGTTGGTTTGTCTGTATTTAAACTTATATTGATTATAATCCAATGCATTATACAAGGTGTTGTTTTGCATCCTCGTCAAATTCAAGGAGGTAACTATGCTAATGATTCTTGACCCGAATCAATATTAAAATGGGTAGATATTTTTTTTTTCTTGTTATCAAGAATCGGTAAGTGTGAACCATCTTTTTTTTTTTAAACGCGTCTGTCTGTTCCTCGCCCTATAACCGTGCTCTTAATACATACAAACAATCTCAAACGTTTATTTGATAATTTCTTATTCCCTAAACCACGTTAAGGGGGTTATTCTGAAATACTGACAAACTTAAACAACCAAAAAAATCAACGTTTATTAATAATTAACTAGGTGCCGTAATTTTAATTTATCATTTATGTCTTTTGTGACATTCTCTTGAATTTTGACGAGGATGCAAGACAACACATTATAGTAAAACAATTAATTGTATCATCATAGTTCCTACCTTTATTGACTTCCTTTACGATTTCGTTTTTGCCATAACGAGTGGCTAACTTGTCAAATATTTTAGCTTTAGGATATGGTTTCAGACAATCTTGATAATCCAGCCTTCTTAAAAACAATCTTGCTTTATCTTTATTTAACATCAACTCAATGAGATACGGTGATACTTGCCCTAATTTTATAGCTGAAAAAGATAAAGATTTTCAACTATATAAGCATAATCAACCACGATTTAAAAAAAATAATTATTTATAATTGATATTCCACTAAGGTTGAAACTGTCTGACCCATTGGTCTTAAAGCATCAATGAACCTAGTATATTATGTTTGATGATGTACAAGTGACATTAAACCTTCAAAGGTAAAGGTCGATTATACTTACCACTGGAATACACCATACCAACCTTTTCCAATATGGCCAATTATTTCATCAATACCTTCGTCGCTGCTTAGCTTGTAAAATATTTCATTTTGGCCGATTTTTTTCATGCGATTTCCGCATAGTAATCTTTCAAACAATTTACTTTGTTTAATTCCGAGATAAATATCGTTATTTATCACTATATCCAGCAGAACTGGCGATATATCCCCTCTTTTTGTGGCTTAAATTAAAAGTTAGCTGTTAACAGGTTGATTGAAAGATATTCTGATCTAACGGAATTTCGAGCATGTAACCGACTACAAAAAAAATTACTCCAGGAGTAACCGCAGATAAGATCAAGTTTTTTTCATACCGGCTGAAAGTCTTATCAACATACATAGAAAACATCACCCCTGCTGGCCTACTATGAGATCTTAAAGCAAGTATTGTTAACTCTTATTCCAGTGTGGGAAAGGGACGGAGCTATACAGGATCTCTAGCGCCATCTCTTTCTCACACTGGAAAAGGAGAAAAACACAATGTTTTAAGACGTCATGGTAGGCCACCTGATATCCTCGAAGGGTTAGACAAAGGCGTGCCTAACAAATACACCCACATTTTGCCAGTTATGTTTAAGTCCCATGTAATAGCCCCGCGAGCCTATTGCCGTCAACCTGGCATGAATCGGACTCTATGACTGCTACCGAAAAATTCCCACTGGAAAATCCCAGTCACACTTTGCCTAAATCGGGTATCGAACCTAGACCTCATGCTCAGCTCTCTTGCGACCACTGTAGCAACGAGTCAGTCAAGTCATTTCAAATAATAGTTGAAGAGCGTTTACGCCTTACGACTTTTCATGCAAACTGTTGTTTAGACCTTGGTAGGATACATAGGTCCAAAAATTAAACTTATTAGTATCAAGTTTCATTAAAATCGGTTCAGTCATTTCGGAAAATAAGGACTTGAAAGTTTGTATGAAATGCCGTATGGTGTAAACGCTCTTAACCATAACACAACAGAAATCTAAGCGTCAGCAGCTCCAAGGTGAAGGAAAGTACAGAGCAGGCATAGATACAATTTATTATAATATATAATAATTTATAATAATAATTATAAATTATTATATATTATAATAAATTGTATAATTTATAATTAATATATAATAATTTATAATAATTTTTACGAGTTTGTGTTTTTCTATTTCTCCTGGATTTTTTATTGTGCCTTATGAGATTTCAAAAAGGTGTACGGAAAAGTTGTTGTAATATATACAAAATAATTATACTTCTTGGAACATCCACTGTCAATGGTCATAATATTTTCTGCCCTCGCCAATCTGCGTGCAAAGCGACTTGGTTTCATTATAAGT
The DNA here is from genome assembly GCA_963082945.1 of Cerastis leucographa. Lineage (NCBI taxonomy): Eukaryota > Metazoa > Arthropoda > Insecta > Lepidoptera > Noctuidae > Cerastis > Cerastis leucographa. The sequence goes on along the minus strand of OY720385.1, from coordinate 6,150,803 downwards.
TAAGTTTTATTTTTTATATTTACCGGTACGAATCTCATCCATAATTTCTGCTTCACCGACCATGGTGCCCAATTTGGTGAGTATTTCATTCATTGTCATGGGCAATATTACAGTTTTGCTTTTATTTTTCATAAACTTTACATCTCCCTTTTTTCGCTTACCTTAAATCAATTTTATTATTGTTATTTTTAAACCAACCAAGTGCGAGTCGAGATCGCACATACAGGGTTCCGTAGCAACGTACAAAATAATAACATTACTTTTGACGCCCATTTATTACACTTACACTTAACAGCAAAATTAAGTTCATTTCTGCAGCTTGAAGAAAAAGTCCCATATCTTAAAAACTACATGTCAAGCTTAGTTTTTTTTTCTTTTCTCTTTTAATTATGTCTCAATATTGTAAACTGTAACCCATGGGAAGTTGCGAGGTAACCCATGACAAGTATCCTTATAACTTAACGGGGCTGCCTCAATTTAATGCTGTAGAACAATTGTATGGCAAACAATAAAACTATTTTTCTTTTTTTTTTTTTCGTCACACCAACTTTCTTTGAAAGTTAACCCTTTCGTTGAGTGCCAACACTAAGAATGAACAGTAAAATACTTACGTCTCTTGGTCTTAGCCGAACTAGAGGTGGAATCAGGGGGCAATATATTCTGCATTTCAGTTTCTGATTCTATATATGGTAAGGTACCCTTATCCACTGAATTGTGTTCCGTATAATTGACACCTTTTAGTTTTTTTAACGGCTTGTCTATGCGTTTTAGAGGTGACCTATTCGCTGTTTCCGGTAAATCACCTGAAATCATTATTTGCTATAGGACTCGTTCCTACATTTTTACAAAAACATTTAGGACCTTTTTTTACGGTTGGGAAATCATTAAATGACTTCTCCCGCTCTGGGCGGAGCGGGAGGGAGTGTCAGACTTGTACTGACTAAAACCTACCCATGTTCCTTCTTCGCCCTTTGTATATCATTTTGTCACATTTGTATCAGGGCCACGGTACTTTCTAACAGTCCCGCAACCCTGGCAGGCATCGGCCCTCTCAGACCCCTTCCGGTTTGCTGACATCTCCTTGAGGCGCGCGTGGAACACGTACGTGCCGTCGACACGGCCTGTCGTCATGAGACGGACGGACGGTAAGCTAGCCCATTACTCACCGTCCACAGGCCCGCAACATTTAGGACCTAAATCAATATCTTAATTTGTTAGTTCGAAAAAACAAAAAAACATGCGCAAAACATGCAATAGGTAGGTTTTTAATAGGTTTATGAAATTTTGAGGCATCAAATTCTCTCTATTTCACAGTCTTTAGAATACTCTGGATAAGTACCATTTAGCAGATACATGGTAATGTCACACGGCTAACACACACTAGATTGATCGGAGAAACAAAACTATTATGTCACTAAATAACTGAAGTTTCTCTAGTTACCTAAAGTACAAAGTAATATTTTAGTTCAATATAGTCTGCCTACACTACTAAATCCATTTTTGTTTGTATATTAATCCTTGATTTTATTGTTGTAGCCGGAAACTTTTGGACCTTTCTCATAACTTTATTGTGTTATTCGGTGTCGTTTATTCTGTACTAGCATTTGAAAGCAGCTCCGACTGCGTTGATAATATTGAAAATCATCCCACGGAAATTTTAAACGCCTATGGCCATACTTGGGAATAACGTAGCTTCTCATTATTGAAAGATTCCCATTTACGGAATCGAATAAGTTGTTTAGAAGACAAAATTATCTCTTTATGAACACTTTACCTCTTTAAAATATTAGAATAGATTATTCCTAAGCTTTAATGTCGAAAATTATCTCACGGGAACTTACTATCGAAATTAGAATTTCCTAATCTGGTGTACCATTGTGCCAAATTTCAACGAGATGAATGATTTAACCAAGATTTTGATTTAAAAGAGTGTCCATGAAGTTTCTTGCCCATTCTTCCCCATAGAGATCTAAGTTTTGGAATGCGCAACTACAGTACTTTCATAAGTTGTACTTTCTTATGTGACTGCCTTTTTTTACATTCATAAGTGCCTGTAATGATCTAATTGAAATAAATGTTTTAAGTTTGATGCTTTCCGCTAAGGCTTAACGTAACTGACAGATTGATCATTTTGAATGAAAGTACGGATATATAGCACAACTGCAAAAATAACTTACCTTCACGTACATTGTTACTACTAGAGCTCCATTCTGGTGTTTCAGAAGATAAACTTTCCGAACCAAGGTGTAAGTCTGTCCGAGATGACTTAGACTTCAGCGTCCGTCCTGTTTTTGTACAACCTTAAATCAGAAATTATGTTGATGTTATTTCATTTCAATTTCAAGCATTCTTTGTTGGCAAAGAACTTATGAGAAACATTATCAAATGGTTCCCTAGATATAATTGTAGTGTATAGGAATTTTAACTGTAGGCGCTATGTGTCGGAAGCTGAAAGCCCAAGGGTGCGTTTTTTATGAATTCACTAGCTGTGCCCGCGACTTCATCCGCGTGGAATACAATTTTTCTAAAATAGTAGCCTAAGTTACTCCTTATTACATCAGTTATCTGCCAGTGAAAGTCCTGTTTAAACCGGTCCAGCCGTTCCAGAGGTTAGCTGGAACAAATAGACAGACTGACAGACAGACAAAAATTGTAAAAAAAAATATTTTGGTATATGTAGCGTATACTCGTATACATTCATAATTATGCATGTTATAAAAAGCGGTTATCCTACTAATATTATAAATGCGAAAGTTTGTAAGTATGGATGAACGATGTTTGTTACTCTTTCACGCAAAAACTACTGAATGGATTTTGATGAAATTTGGTATGTAGATAGCTTATGTCCTGGATTAACTTTTTATCCGAAAAAAAAAAAAATACCGCGGTGCGCAGTTTGATATATGGTTCTTAGCGAGCGCCAAGCGCGTCTGGGGCGGCGTGGTCGGGGTTGAGGTACTAGGAGAACATAGCTTACCAGGAGATAGTTGAGCGTGATAACCTTACCTACCTACCTTATGATATCAGAAAAATGAAGGAATAGGGTAGGGTAGGGGTAGGTAGGGTTGGGTAGGGTAGGGTAGGTAGGTAGGGTTGGGTAGTGTAGGTAGATAGGGTTGGGTAGGGTAGGTAGGGTTGGGTAGAGTAGGTAGGTAGGGTAAGTTGGTAGGGTAGGAGGTAGTAGGTAGGTAGGATAGGGTGGGTTAGGTAGGCTAGGGCAGGGTAGATAGTTTTTTTTTTTTTTTTTTTTTTTTGGCAGGAGGGGAAATCCGGTCGGACTAACACCCAGGCTGTTTCACAAATCGATCCAGTCTGGGTAGTGTCAGGCTCCAACTGACTAAAACCACCTCCTGCCTTGCTCGTGTCCCCCTGACATGGTCAGAGACCTTTTTAATACATTTCTAGTTTTTACTGCTTATTTTACATTTACTTTCATAATAAATAAAGTTTATACAAGTTAAAGTTCCAAAGTTTTCAAAATTTTAAACAATAAATAAGTTACGTTACACTATGCCTATTTCTAAAATATCCTTTCTGGAAGAGAAATATCTATATTTGTAAATAGCATAGATTCTAATTTACTTTGTTGCGCTTTATGACTTTAGCGGCTATATTTACGCAGTATTCTATTAACAATTTTCTTTGTTTTGATTCTAACATGAGTTTACTTATATTGTTAATAGTTATTGCAGTCTCTAGCCTTCGCTCAGCTTCATATCTCTCAGTTTGATATACTGGGCATTCTGTTAGTATGTGTGCGATCGACTCCCCTTTATCCGGTTCGCAGATGCACGCTGGGCTCTCCTTACATTTGAAACGGTGCAAATATTCGGAGAACCCACCGTGCCCCGTCAAGACTTGCGTCAATATGCCAGCCGGTTTTAACTTTAGGACAATTTTGTGCGCGTCGATCGCATCGGGAAAGAAAATTTTTGTTCCAGAGGCTGTTTCACCGTTCTGGTACCTCCGATTCCATTCGTCGAGCGACCCCATACGGATCTGCCGCTTGACGAATGAAACCGGGCAGCGGTCGTAGTCCGGCTTCTTTTTGGATCGGAGTGCAGCCTCCTTCGCGAGATGGTCCGCTCGCTCGTTGCCTTCTAGACCGGCGTGTGCCTTCACCCAGAACAAAGACACATCTTTGCCCTGGGATAAAGCCACGGCAACGTTCGCTCTCGTCTCCACGGCCAAGGCGTGGAGGGAACCCTGATTTGTGACTGTTTGTAGTGCGGCCTTTGAGTCACTATAGATACCGAAGGTTCCCTCCTTGCGCTTGAGGATTTCGCGCGTGGCTACGCATATGGCCAGAAGTTCAGCCTGGTAGACCGTGCAGTACGGAGGCAGGCTAAGTTTGGCGGACTTGGTCTCGGCCTCACCGTCCCAAAATGACAGTGCTGCTCCGACCTTGCCCTCAATATTGCTGCCGTCCGTGAACACTCTGACTGCTTGACGGTTGTGGGTCTCCACAAGCGCCTGATCTTCCAAGCACACGAACTCCATGGGAATATGTTTCGCCGGGTGCGGAGTCTCCGTAAATGCCACCACCCGTTCCACCTCCCTGCCCGCGAGTGCTGGCTGTGGCACCCCTCTTTTTGCCTCATACAGAGCGGCTGCTTCCTGTATTCGGAGGTCGAGAGGGAGTATCCCAGCCAGCACCAGGGACGCGTTCAGCGAAACGGTGCGGTAGGACTTACAGAGCTTCTGCGCGAATCCTCGTTGGACCGTGTTCAGGCTTTTCTGCACTCCGATCTTCTTCGCTGCCGGCGCCCAGGCGCTCGCTGCGTACAATATAACCGGCTCCTTTGCTGCCGTGTAAATTGTGTGAATGATCTCCGGGTTAAGGCCCCAGCTCACTTTTGCTGCACGTGCCAGCTGTTTGTAAATATTAACAGCTTTTCTGCACACATTGGCGACGTGGGTGTTGAAAGTGAGCTGGTGGTCGACGGTGAGCCCCAGTATTTTTATTTCCTTAGACATGCCAATGTCTACCCCGCCCATGCTCAGGAGCGGGACATCGTGCCGAAGCTTCCTGGTAATCACCATTGCACATGTTTTATGCGGTGCAAACTTCAGCTTGTTACGAATGCCCCACACCCGGACATACTCGAGGGCGGCATTGGCCTGCCTCTGGACTTCCAACGCTGTGTCACCGTCGAAGATCATCACGACATCATCGGCGAACGCTTGGCAGTGGACGCCTTGCTCTTCCAGCCCCTTCAGCAGGGGATCCAGGATCAGGTTCCATAGGATCGGACCGCCAATGGACCCTTGCACGCACCCCTTGTTCGTCTCTCTATGGCATTCAGCGCCCGCGTACCTCACTCGGACGCTCCTACCAGTCAGGTAGCTGTCTATCAACCTTCTGATATTCACCGGGCACTTTTCCTCAGCCAGTCTGGTTCTGATGGCCGGCCACCATGCACTATCGAAGGCTCCCTCTATGTCCAATGATACAACAGTGATCAGCTTCTTTTCATTTAGCTTTCCCTTGATATGTTGTATCATGGTGTAGAGGGAGTCTTCGGTGCTCCTCTGTGGCATGAAACCAAACTGGCGAGTACTGAGCCTCGGGATAAGGTGCCACTTCAGTCTTGCTACAAGAAGTTTTTCCAGCGTTTTACCTAGGACTGGTAGAAGGCCAATCGGTCTGTACGACTTAGGGGTGGTGTAGGAATCCTTGCCGGGTTTGCGGAGGACCACCACCGTAGCCACTTTCCAGGCCCCAGGAAAGTGTCCGTGCTCTAGGCACTTGTTGGCCAGTGCAAGGAACTTCCTGGGTCCCGGGATATAGCCTGGGCACAGATATCGGCTGTGAGACCGTCTGCCCCGGGTGCCTTCTTAGGATTGAAACTATCCACCGCGGTTTGCAGCTCTTGAAGTGTAAACGGTGGGTCATGTTGTTCATCATGCGCCCAATCGTTTACACGACTGGCCGCTTCACGTGTCCGACGGTGGTCTTCGGTTTCACCCTCTTCCAGGTCCTCGGGGTAGAAGGTCTCGGCCAGTAGCAAAGCCGATTCCTGCGCACTCAGTGGTACTCCATCCTTCACTAACGGCAGGTCCTCCTGTCTTTTGGCGGTTCGTCCTATGACCCTATAGATCCCTTCCCACATACCTTCCCTATCCTGTCTTCCGCAGAACCCCTTCCATCCTTCTGTCTGTGCCTTCATAGCCAGTGACTCGTAATTCCTTTTTGCTTGCAGGTACTCATCGATGACTTTTTGTCTTCGGACTCTTGCAGCGCATCGGATGCGGCGTCTTCGGGTGTTGACCTCCGACATCAACTTAGCGAGCTCTTTGGACCACCACGGTATGGTAAGTTGGTTTTTATTACTAATTTTGGCCAAAGTTTCCTCACACGTTTCTGTAATTTTGACTATATATTTATTAACATAATGATCTAGGTCAGTCTTGTTATTAATTTTACTTATTTCTATTGAATTTAAATTTGCATCAGCATTTAATTGGGCCAATTTCGAATGAAATTGGCTCCAATTTGCTTTTTTTGTATTATATACTCTAGTGGTTCTATTTATATTAATTCCTTTAGCTTTTTTGAGATTAATTTTGAAAACAATACCGTTATGGTCCGAGCTCGTGAGTCCTTCTTCGACACGCCAGTCCTCCACCAGGTCCAGCAGGTCCGTTGAACAGGCTGTTACGTCAACGAAGCTGCTGTACAGGGTGTTACCTCTGACGGTGTCGAAGGTCGGTGTGTTGCCGACGTTGAGTACCTGCAGGCACATGTCTTCCAGGGTTCCCGACATATCTTCTCCCTTGGTATCGGTTACCAGGCTGCCCCACCAGGTGCTCTTAGCGTTGGCGTCGCCGCCGATAAGAATCCTCGTGGGGCCTATTTCCTCACGAATCTGCATGAGTTGCTCCAGGTATGGCTGTATGGGCTGGTCTGGTTCAAAGTAGAAGGAGACCACTGCGATTTCCCAGGCGCTGGTACGGATCCTCACCACCACGATGTTATTGGTGGTGAGTTTCGGACACTGTGTCACGTCCAAGTCGTGATCATAGACAACTATTGCTGCCTTCACAGTTCCACTTCCTTGTTCAGCGCACTGGTAGACTCTCGCTCCTCGGTAGTCTCGCATCCTCTTAACCCCACCCACATACGGCTCCTGGAGCAATGCGAAAGCAACCCTCCGCTCACTAGCCACAAGCATGAGTTCTTGGGTTGCAAGGTTCTTCCTCTGCAGATTCGCTTGGATTACCTGGTAATTCTGACTGGCACTCTGGTGCGTTCGAGAAACCCTGGATGAGTCACTCCCTGTTTCCGCCGGCTTGCTCTTAGCAGTACGCCACCGACAGTCGCGCCAATGCGTCCCACTTCACGCGGACTGGGCACTCGCTGTCGAAGGCGTTGTGCTCGGTCTTCCCCAGCTTTGCGGAAACACAGTTCCTGCACTTTGGTGCTTCTGCAGCCAGCCGCGAGGGGCAGTCGACCCTCAGATGGGGATCGCCACAGTGTGTGCAGAGGTCAGCGGGTTCCGTGCACAGTTTACGGCCATGGCCGAAGCGCAAGCAGCGAGTGCACTGAATCAGTGGTGACTGGTCCAGTACACGCACCCGCTGCAAGTCTATGTGCACCCGCCCAGCATAAGTTAGCCTCTGCCACACACAAGGAGACACCTGCAGGATGACGTGGCACATGTGGGGGTTCCTCGTCCTGCGACGGTACTTCACCCCCAACCTCAGGTCATCCGCAGGTACGTCCCCTATCAGATGGCTATTCTGACGCTTTAGTGCGTCGATGACCTCCTCATCCGAGTGGCACGAGAGGACGTCCTTGGCGATGATGAGAGGATCCTTGTTCTTCACCTCTTCAACATTTAGGTTTCCAGCCTTCTTAATCCTCTCTGCCACCCGAGTAAGTTCCTCCCTGGTCCTGAAGCCGACCACCACCTTCTGGTCCCTCGCCTTTCGCAGCCTCTCAACCCTGGTTCCCTCGTTTCTGGCATCGACCGCCGTCCTGAGCTTCTCAAGAACCTCTTCCCCGGTGTCCTGGTCATTAACTGATGACACGACCATCGAGTGAAGAGGCTCCTGGACTTGCTGCTTCGGGACGGCGGCCATTTCCGCGAACGAAGGGCCTTGGCTCGCGACAAAGCGAGGTGCCTGCTGTAAGTGCTCCGACAGAGCCCGCGTATGCAGCTGGCATTCCTCCAGCGCATTTTTATGCTGCTGGAGGTTCTCCATAAGCTGCTTCATGAGCTCTGTCGGGGCACCCGAGGCCGGCGTCAGGTCCTGAGGGGCCCCCTCAGGTTCGACTGCCTCTCCGGAACTCTTCCTTCTTTCAATCTCTCCCTCCTTGACGAGCTGGTACAGTCTTTCGACTGCTTTCGTGAGTTTATCAGGGTAGATAGTTAGGTAGGGTTGGGTAGGGTAGGTAAGGTTGGGTAGTGTAGGTAGGTAGGGTTGGGTAGTGTAGGTAGGTAGGGTTGGGTAAGGTAGGTAGGGTTGGGTAGAGTAGGTAGGGTAAGTTGGTAGGGTAGGAGGTAGTTAGTAAAAATAGAAAATAGTCTGGAATAGCATATAGGATACTTTTTATGCCGGTAGTGTGTACCCGCGGGACAATTACCGAAAAAAGGCGGGCGAAGCCGCGGGCAGAAGCTAGTATTACAAACAGACACTTCAATTTTATTTATTTGTAGTATGTAGTATAGATGTATAGATTTATATATATAATATAAGTGTCGCCTAGCCATTATGTGACACTAGGTCCTAACTTAGTGTAGGATGGAAGGAAGTTTTGAGGATTAAATCTAACAAGTTTGGTCACCTTTAAGTACATTTCACAGACAGATCTCTCCCCAGCTGGGCCTGATCACTACTTTTCACATCCAATCTAATCTAACAGCCATCGTTCCTAAATAAACATAGCTAGGTCGCTACCACTTTAGCTTGCATACTGTGCACGCTGGCCCCATAACTGTAGTTTTTTTTAAGTGAAACTTCTTATGCGACTTCCAACAAGTTTAACGTTTAACGCTACCATTTCTGAAACTCACCAAGAGATGGCAGTATTACAAGATTTGTGTCTACGTAGTTCTACTAGGTACGCAAGATGGCGTGCAAACAGTCATGCTTTCGACTCTTCGGTGTGACCAGCCTTCGCTCAATTTCCATGAGTAGAATAACCTCGATAAACTTATGTAATAATTATGTAATAAAAATAATACAAGAGAATAAAACAACAAAATATTATTAATAAGCTCAATAACATAACGAGAGCGAATGCGTGGCACTCGAACGCATGCATGTAGTATTATGAAGTTTCACTTATTCCGCGCGGAGGGACTCCACGCACTATTTTTTTTTTACTAGCCTTCATCATGTGCCACTGCTGGAGAAAGGCTTCCCCTTTTTCCTTTCATACCCCTTAATCCTGTGCGATATCTTAGCCATGTAAGCCCCGCAAACATGATCAGATTGTCGCGCCACGGTCACCGCGGTCGACCTCGACGGTGGCGACGCTGTCCTTCCTCCCTCACTGTTAAATATTGTTAACTTTAAATAATCCGACCATTGGCTAATTTTAGCTTTACAGAGCTACTTCATTAAAGACTTACAGCTTGAATTTTCCGATAAGTCAGGCGGTTTTGTTACTGATTCAGCACGAGGTTCACTGGGACCGACCATTTTTTCTTGATTCTTTGGTTTGTCTATCATTATTTTTATGAGTGAAGGCGTTATCTGCCCATGCATTATTACTGAAATGAACGTTTCATTTTAATTATCTACTGCTAAAATATTTCAGGTATTCTTCGTCTTAGCGTGTCAATGACAATTTAAATTGAGTCAGCCCAAAATGTGGCGACGAAATTCTCAATTTCAGAAGCGTCCATCAGCTTGCTCCTGTGAAGTGCAAGCAACAGGACAGACAGGACACGAGAACAAGTGTCCCAGTGATCCAGGTATTTACTTTATATAGAATACTTTTCGTTTGATATTAGATGTGGTATTCGATGTAACCTTTTGCTTAAAGGCAGATACAACGTTTTACAAAGCACTTCTTCCTTACCTTGACTGATTTCTTCCAAAATTTCCGCCTGTCCAGTGCTCGTGTTTAACTTGTTCATTATTTTTGATTTCTTATCATCTATTTCTCTCTCATCCAGGAATTTTATAGTTCCAAACATTTTAAAGTGCGATAGATCAAAACCTTTCCCTATTGCCAGTTCTATTTGAGAAGGAGATACTCGACCTTTTTTGATAGCTGAATGATAAAAAAAAATTGTCTGAAAAAACCTCACCTACTTCTAAAAGACCGCGAAATTGCTCCATTAGTTAGATAGATATAAAATTCTTTATTATGTTAACCGTACAAATTTCAATACACATAAAAGAAAATATTTCACACAGGTTTACATAGGTAGGCGGCACAATGGGCGGTCTTATCGCTAAAAGCGATATTTTCAAGACCTTTGGATGCATTAGAGGTCACCAGTTTTCACAACAATTCCCAGTAAACTAAATCTACTTTCCTTTGATTATTTTGCCTCTGATTATGCAACACAGTGACCTTTATTCTCATTGATATAAGTATTATGTCAAAGGTAAAATAACTAAATAAGTACTGCGTCTAACTGTCACCGAGAACTTGGTCGTTTTATGGTGTGCAAGTGACATTGAACCTTAAACAGTTGGCTTAGATATAAATATGAGACTTCTAGGATACATTAAGGTGTACAAAAAGATCACACTGGTATGACTGACACCCATCACGCTACGACAATAGAAGCTAAGCATCAATGAACAATGTTGAAAAAACGGGTAAAATCGACGCAGACGAAGTTGCGCGTGTCAGCAAATTTATGATAAATTGCTAACCTTTGCGGACCTTGTTAATGATCTCAGCGTTACCATCTTCAGTACCGAGCCTTGCAACTATGTCATCCTTGGTCCATCGTTTTCTTTTAAGTTTCAAGTATTTCGTGAGATATTGAGGTACTAGCCCATTGTTGTAAGCTGTAATCAAGCTTTAAATGTTATCCCAAAAGTTCTAGAAAAAAGGCTTTACGTTTTTTCCTTCTTACATTCAAAGTTAGATTGTGAAATTTTCTGGAGAGGCTCATGTATAAATATTGAAAGTCTGACAAAACTCACTCAAACTCAAAGCATTTATTTCAATAAGACCATTACAGGCCTAGGAAAAGCCTAGGCAGATAATGATTGTGAAGTTATCCAGACTAAAAAAATATAAGATAAAATACCTAATTTGGACAACCAACAAACTACAGGAGTTTTTCTTTTTGTTTTAAATCAAACCCTGTTTACAAACCCAAGGTTTGTCTCACTAAGCATACAGCCGAGATTGGAATAACAAATAGACAAAATGGTCTAAGTTTTAATAATACATGCAACGGGATTTTTACCATTATTATTATTTGTTACATAAACACACACCCACAATAACTTCAGTTTTATCCCTGATCATGGCGTTTGCAACAGCGCCGAAATATCGAACTCAAAGCAAATAATAAACATGGTAAATATCCCGTTGCAAGTGTTAGTGACCATGTCAGTTTAAAAACTTAGATGGTCTAGTTTATTTGGTATTTTCTATTTGCTATGAGTAGTAGTAAGGAAAAAGAAGACATGCTGCTTGGAATTAGGGATGGAGAAACATGTATTTGATATCTTACCGGTTTCGATCCTTTTGGCTATTTCGTCCTTACCCTCAGGAGTGCGGAGTTTAGAGGCTATCATCTTTCTGCTCATTGGAAACAAACATCGCGGGACCCCACACTTTCTCAAGCATGATTTATCTTTTTTGTTTAGAATGTCTTCAATAATTTTTGTTGTTATTTCACCAGTACTTACAGCTAAAATCAGTTTTTCGAAGATTTATTTAAGTGCATATATCTCTAGAGCAGAGCAGCGGTGGCCCAGTGTTGGCAGTCCCAACTTACGAGCAGTAAGCCGTGGGTTCGAACCCAGGCAGGTGTATTACTTTAAATTTTTTTTAATTTAATTTTTTTTTTTTTTTTTTTGTGTAATTGTTTTCATCACCGCTGCCCTAAAAAACGGTGAAGGAAAACATCGTGAGGAAACCGGCATGTCCTAGAACTTAAAATGCGAAGACATGACTGTGACATCTACCAACCCGCACTGGGCCCGCTTGGTGGATTTCAGCCCACTCCCTCTCATAGAGAGTAGGCATCAGCCTATATCAGCAACAGATGATGATGATATATCTCTATATCTAGGAAGATAGAACATATAACAATCTTACTAAAGTAATCTAGGGAAACAAATCCAAGTTCCCGCGCGGCGGCTACGTCGACTACGCCTTAATTATTTATTTGCTTTACAGTATGTTAGGTTAAACGAGGGACATATTGAGGGAGGGTATTCAGTATTCGATTCTCGTCCCAAATATGTAAAAAACCTATAACGTATAAAGAAGAATTTTAATGTTTTGTTTAGTGCCTAGATATTTTGGACTGTCCTAAGCCAGATAAGTTTAAAGTATGAAGGGAAAATGGATTATACCTAAGAGTCATTGACCCGCTCTCATGTTCTGCGATAGTAATAAAGTCGCCAGCGCAAGGGTGTATACACGTTGCGTGACATTTGCGAAAATTTTGGTATGGTTCAGTCTGTTATTTATCAGTGTTTTTTTTTGTTTATATTTTTATTAGTATCATGTTAGCATGTACTATTATGGGTTTGAATATGTCCCTCGTTTAAACTAACATACTGTATTAGGACAGCAAAATGTAAAAAAAAGTATTTATAATTTCACATTCAAATGGGGTTTTAATTTTGGCGATTGGTAGTATAAAAATGTCTCTTTAATGGTATTTCACAAGATTAGTCTAGTAAGATACCTGTTATAAATCCTATTTTTCGGGATATAGCTATATTCCGAGGGATATAACTATGTTTATACATTTTACATAGAAGTTTAATGTGAAGATCCAGTAATGTGTTCATCATTACCGTGTCGGATTTTGCGGTAGGTTCGGCTTGTCTTGTTGGTTCCGTAGTTTTCCATTTCTGAAATAAACCAATAGTATCAAAATGATGGCTACCTAATGCCCGTTTTCAGTATAAATACACCATATTACTATCTAAATTTAATGTTAAGATATTACTTCGCGAAAAGTAACAGCCGCTATGCTCTAACTAAAGTTACGAAGCTGATTCGCAGGTCAAATCTAACAGGTGACTTAGCTACAGATTTCTTACCGAAAGTAACGGGCACCGAACTTGACTGAAGTGATGATGATTGATGATTGGCTTAAAGAAATCTAAATTTCGAAATTTAGGACGAGTTGCATACTGAGAAACGAATGGTGAATCAGGAGGGGATGCTTAGGATACGGACGCACTGATAGCTGACTTACTTACCGCCTAGAGACCAGTGACTGGGTGACTTAACATCCGGATGTTAAGTCACCCAATCCCCCGGGGGATTACCATGCCGTTTTAAAGCAGTATTGTTAGACAAGGTGTTGTTTTGCATCCTCATTAAAATTCAGGAACTTGTCACAAGAAACATAATAATCAATTAAAATTACGGTACCTAGTTAATTATTAATAAACGCTGTTTTTTTTTATTGTTAAGTTTGTCAGTATTTCAGAAAAACTCCTTTAACGTGGTTTAGGGAATAAGAAATAATAGAATAAACGTTTGTGATTGTTTGTATGCATGGAAGCGTAGTTATAGGGTGAGGATCAGATGGGCCGCGTTTAAATCACGGGTGGTCCACACTTTCCGATATCGGTAGATAAGAAAAAAAAACTTGACAGGTGTCAAGGGACACCCGGATGGAACGAAGTTCCTTTAGATAAATTTAGTGACGGAATTGTATTTTTTTTTATTTTTATTATTAACAAATATAATGTAATATAAATTTAATAAGTAGGCTCAATTTTAGTAATAATTGGCTTGTGGTAACTGAAGTAGGAAACATATGTTTGGGATTTTATTTAATTTAAATGGCTTGAAAAAAAAAAAAAAAATTTTTCTCTCTCTCTCTCTCATAAAATGCTATGCATGCTTTGCATGCTATGCTATGCCTATATATAACTTTGACATTGACTTAAGAGAAAATGGTTTAAAGAAAAAAATTCTAATAGGTAGGTACATACGACTACCATATGTCGAATCTTTCCACCTCGATGTTTTGGATGGAAAAGGCGACGAGCGCTTAGTGACGTCACCCTTCTTCCACAACTCAATCATTTTGTTTAATTCCCATGAGTTTAAAATACTGCCGGTATTTTTATCAATAATAATCTCGAACATAGATGCTGATGCTTTACCTTCTAGTTTCACTGAAATTGGAATAATGATATTTAAGTAATGACACTTCAAGAATAATTAGTACCCATCTATAATAATTATCATGGATAGTTTTACATCCATGATAATACAACCCTTAACAAGCCGAAAAACACTTTGTTATCCCAATTATTTTTAACGTTATAAATTTACTTTCCCACCACGATCCCCATTGGATATTATTCAATGCATTCATCAACACAATATGTTGAGTGCGTTGCATTGTCTACTACCGTAGAACGTAAGTTTTCACCAAAAAAACAAATCGTCTCCAGCAAATTTTTGCGTAGAAGTTACTTAGATGTACAGAATGCTTGATTGACGGCTTCGTCAAGGATCCGTATACACTTTATACTTGCAAGCTCGTAGCTTCTACCTCGTGGAGTTAGATCATCCCACAAGAACTTGCTACCAGGATAAGAAATATCTACCCTAAGTCGACATTCATTCAGCAGTTATGGTGTAAACAAGGTACTGCATAATGAATTTATTTCCCATTATATTATTAGTAGAGATGTGCCGACTAGCCGATTACTCGGTTGTAAAGAGACCAACTAGTCGGCAGAGCCGATCACGGTTTCGGGGGCATTCGGAAGTTTCTAAGACACTTCGTTTACAGTTGATTCACGCGCAAGTTGCAACAGCCGCGTAACATGTTTTGTTTACTTCGTATTGTTTCTTGATCTTTGCTTTTGCACTCGTTGGAGCGGCGTTTTTGTGTAACAAAATAAAGACAGTACTATTTTACTGTACATTAAAGTGAAAGAGCTCAATTAAAATTTAATCATGTCAAAAATAAAGTCTCCTGTATGGTTATTTTTGACCTTGTGGTTATTTTTGACCATGTGCATTTTATTGAGAAATACATACATATTATTAAGCCGAATAGTCGGCGCTCTTTGCCGAATACGGAACTGGCCGGATAATCGGGTTTTCCGACTAGTCGGAACATCTCTAATTTATAAAATTTATATAGTAAGTTTAATTGAAGAGACTCTTAATAGTCTCTACAATTAAACTTACTAGAATACGCAGATTAAATACTAACCTCTCAGGGTCTTCTTAATATGTTTTGTCTGGTCATATTTTGTACCTTCTGCATCTGTCATTGCAAGATATAAATCTTGCTTCGGCAAATTGCTTAGACGTTCTTTTCTCTTAAACTTCACATTTTGATGTGAAGACTTATTTAAAAAATACCAAGATTTCAATCCAAATTCTTTTATCACTCGGCTCACTTTATTACCTAGTGTTATAATACTCGACTTACGTTTTTTAATAATTGAGCTAGTTATTTTGGTTTCAAAACTTCTGTTGCTGGGTTTTTCATTACTACTGGATGTAGTCACAGCGTATTTTCTTTTGGATTCTTTTTTGATATTTTTGCTATTTTTTCTTTGTGAATTGGAATAAGTACTAAAATCTCTTGAGAAACGATGACTTAATAAAGCGTTATTTTCTTCAGTTATCGGCTTCTTTTTATTTACTCTTTTATTTTCTTTTCTGATAGCAAAAGCACGTGTTTTTTTATCATATTTAATTGACATTCCATCTTTAAAACGTTTAATTTTCTTAGATGGTTTCGTTCTGGTATGTAATAATGTCGTGTAATTTTTCGAATAAGGCATAATAGTTTCAAGTTCTTTTTCTTGTTTTTGTACAGCTTCGGCTCTTCCTATTTTATGAATGGTTGCAAAACTTCTACCCATTTCTACTTTAAATGCATTCGGTCTTTCAATATGCATTCTTTCTTTTTTAGCTCTTTTAATTTGGAATCTTTCTGCGTTCATTTTTTTAATTTTTAATCTTTCTGAATTGGCTTTTTCGACTTCTAACATTCCAGCATTGGTTCTTAAAATTTGTAATCTTTCTGCATTGACTTTTTCAGTTTTTAATCTTTCTGGGTAAGCTTTTTCCAGATCTAATTTAAACTCATTTTCTCTATTTATTTCACATTTAAAACCTTTAGCTCTTTTCTTTTTGCCATAAAAAGTTCTTGTTTGAGCAGTGCTTGTAAATACTGTAGTAATTGAGTTTTTGGGTAGACCCTGATTTTTTTCGGAATGTGTGTCAAAACTTAAATAAGCAGTGGATTTTTTCTGTTCTGTTTCTTCTCCGTCACTACTTTCTACTTTACTAGTAGTTGGTACACAATGTTTTAAAGTATCTATTTTTTTTAATTTATTAGTTCGTCGGTCATATTTTTGAAGCAAATGGGGTTTTATCTCCTCTAATTCTTGAGCAACATCTAAGTGTATTTTGTTACGTTTCTGCTTCCTTATAAGATTAGATTTGGGCGTAGATGTGTACTTTGGAACATTAACTTTGAAAGACCGTTTTGGATGTTGCTCTGTTTTAAGCAGTTCTATAGCAGTTAGTAACAAATGATTAACATTAGCTCGCTGAACTTCTTCAAATGTTACGCGAGAAGTTTTGTTAGAATATTTATTTCTTCCATCGCCAATACTACTTATTAAGATTTCGTCCTTTTGTTTGTATGTACCAATCGACTCTGTATTGTGTAAACTACTTTTCCTTTTCCACTTCAGTTTGGAGATTTTTGTTCTAACTTTAGTTGTGCTCATTGATTTTGACTTCATTGCCGTTCTCAATGTGGATTTTGAAGAGTTCTTCGTGTTTTTAATTTCATTTCGATTATGATTTCGCTCGTTTACCAAACGTATTTTTGAATAGTCTGGGGGCATATATTTTCCTGATATGTAATATTTGAGACATGGTGAAATTCGTTTCTTGTTGTTAATACCTCCATATTTTGAGGATTTTAATGCCAGCCGCCGTTTTTTTGTACGTTTATTATGTTTGAGCTGATCATTCTTTTCAAAGACGCATGAATCAGATCGACATTCGCTAGTGTTGTTTTTATTAAAAGATCTTGTCTTGGTAACTTCATGCATAATCACTGATTTACTAGGCCCAAATACAGGACGTTTAACTTTATGCATTCTTGTTGATTTCAAATATTGTTTTTTGGCATTTTCATCGGATTCAGTAATTGAATCAGCCATGTTGAAAATTTTGAATATCTTCTTTATTTCCGTTAGTTCATTAATGGTCTAATGCTTGACGAATTAAATTATTAAATTCATTAAAATTGTAAAAGTTCATCACTACTAAGATTTTGTTTCATCATAATCTTTTGAGGTTTCGTTGTATAAAATTCCTTATCCACTGGCCTTCTGAAAACAATAATAAGGAAGCAGGCATTTGTATACATCCCTAAGTTAGTTGAAAGCGTAGGTACTATTTATTTCTAGCGACGACTTCGCTCAGGTGCAATTTACTAATGAAGAAAATGAAAAGTGAGCTCAGCAAAAACATTAAAAAATATAAATAACAACAAAAGCATACAAACCGTGTCCTGACAATTACGAAAACAAGAAAAAATCTGCCAAATGGTTCAAGTCGATCTCAAATGATGGTCCTTCACACATGCGGCCGTTGATTTACATTGAAGTAATAATCTGATAATATTTCTATCTCGTACTAAATGAGGTAAATTTCATGAGGAAAGTTTTGAGTACGAATGTGGATGGGTGAACTGAGTGAAGGATAATATGGCATGAAAGAAGGTGTCTGATGGGATAACGAGTAATGGAGAAGTATGGAAGAAGACATGCAGACCCTAAAAGAATTGAGATGAGAGAATGATGATGAATTCTACCTCCTACTACTTAAGTGTCTGAGTTGATGTTTTCCCAACTGTAAGTAAAGTAAAGAAAAAAAAAAATGAATAATGTAAAATCAATATTTACAGGCAGTAGTAAAATGAAGAGCATTTCTTCTAACACAGGCTCAACAATTTCACAAAGACACGGTAGGTTGCAAAATATACATTCATAGATTTACCCATAAATTATTATGGAATAGAAAACAAGTTTAGATATTATTATGTAAATAACATTGATATGAAAGTATAGTAGATCTGAAACCAGCAGGAAAACGTGTCAATTTCTAGTATTTCCGTTGGGACTACAAATTAATTGAAATATTGCTAACCAAATTAAAAAACAAATTTTATTCATAAACGCTGGTGCATGATTTCAAACGTAACTAATTTGACTTGTCGCCAGGTACCTTCGAGCGACACTTGTTTGCCCGTGCAGAAGCATGGAACATAATATTACTAAAAAATAGATAAATCGACACCGTTACGAGATATGATTACCGCTTAACATATTTTAACGTGACGTTTCAAACTTGACATTGCCACACTGTCATTGACAAAACTAAGGTAAGGTAAAGGAGGTTTCGGACGCTAGCAGAATAGTGGACAGTGGCTCAGTTTCCTAAGAAAAAAAAAAGGGATTTCATATTCTATAGTGCTGCAAGGTGTACTCTTGGTTACGCCATGCGCCATTATACCTTAAGTGAGAGCAAAATTTATGGGTTGCTGTTTTGTAAAACTGTAACATCTCTCGTTAAGGTCTTTGTCCCGGGTATCATTTGATCTAAATCAAATCAAATTAATCATTAGATCTTTGACAGTAATTTAGCCAGTGGCCCGTAAGTCTGTCAACCAATCCGAGGGGTATCGTATTACCCAGTACTTACTGGGTTGTAGTAGATAGGCATCTGTTCCATGAAAAATACTCGTATTCAGCTGCATTCGGATAGACTGGAAACTGACCCCAGAATATTGGGAAAAAGGCACCAGAGTGCACCTGCGCGTGGCGTTATTCGGAACTCTAGCACAATTTCATTTGTCGGGACTAAAGTTTTAAACGTGGCGTGGCGTAGCGTGGGTTTTTGCCGCCCGGACCCGACCGCAAATTCGGCGCCTCAATAATCGTAATACTCGGAAGAATATTAGGGATTTAGCACCCCGCCTCAGATAGGTAACAGATTTTCTTTTCACCATCTTAACAAATAATATTTATTACTTATTTTGTCTACTTTTCTGATTTCAAGTTACGGACCTTTTTTAGAAAACTTAGCTGTAATAGCGAGCGAAGCGAGCTAGAAAATTTTAGCAACCCGAATAGTTCCATTTCTCCACAGTGTTTTTACACAGTGTAAAAAAAAACCCTGTCCGATACGTGAGGGTATTGTTAGGTAACGATTAGAGATGCCACGAATAGTTATTTGGCCGAATACCGAATATTCGGCAAGGCTCTTGGCCGAAGCGCAGAATATTCGGCTGCCAAATATTCGGCAACACTTAGTCCTTTCCGATGGAGTCAAGTCACAACTCGTCCGTCACTAACGAGTTTAAACTTGCATCGCTAAAGTAGTAGGTGCAGGTAGTTAGTTTTGTTTCATTTGTGATTATGTCGCGGTCGTGTCACAACACGCTTTATTTGTTGTTTGTTGGTGCATCATACGGTACGTACTGTATATTGCGTTCTTTTATTTTCTATTCGGTATTTGGCCGAATAGTTTGCAATATTCGGCCGAATACCGAACATAAAAAAAAGTGGTCGAATACCAAATATTAGTCGAATATTCGTGGCATCTCTAGTAACGAGACCAAATACTATCAATATAACCCTTTCTTAAAAACAAGTAAAACATACTCCGATGAAAATTAAATAAAATGAGAAAACATTAATGGTAACACAGTCTCGGAACGTCATAAACGAACAATTGACCATCGAACATACTTATGCCAAAGATCTTGTCACGTTTAAAAAGTTTGTTAGGATTTTAAAGACCGTTTTTTTTTCTTAATTCCAAATTTCTATGTTCCTGTTCTATTTTTTCCAATCTTTTTACATATTTAACTTCCACATATTATGCAAAGCTCTAACTTGGGAGGCTGACCGAGAAGTGGTGCTAAAGAGGTTATTTTACTTTTCTTAATGCCGCGACAAATACAACACTGACATTTACTGCGGTGGTACTTTGCTAGTCTTTGGAAACAATCAAACAAATGGAGGGAATTCGTAATTACTAAAGAAACACTTTGCATTGAAGACTACCAACTATTCATAAACCGCTTTTATAATGACATGGTACTACTATTGTAGCGACCACAAAAAGCAACATACTACAAAAACTACTACAGCACCATCTATGACACGACGGAGGAACTAACATCAATTTCCTACAAGTCGCAAGCAAAGTTTTCATCGACTGAAGAGTATACAGGGTGTAACGGAAAGGGTATATACATCCTTAAGGGTGTGCTACAGACCATCAAACTGAACATGTATCTCATCATAAAAAAAAAATTGCAGCAAAATAAAATATCAGCTGCCTATACATTTGGGTCGATTAGGTATTGCAATTTTCTATGGGGCAGCAGATATTTTTGCTGAAAAACACGTTTTATGATGAGAAACATGTTCAGTTTGGTAGTCTGTAGCACACCCTTAAGTATGTATATACCCTTTCCGTTACACCCTGTATAGAGAAACCCGACAACAACTATCGGGCAGTTGCCCGCCAGACATAACACCTGTCTGGCTGGAGGATCCTCCCTTTTCTAAGGAGTATCTAGGAACTTTACACCCTGTTCCTCATACCCCTAAACTATTAATAAATACTAACAAATACTTAAATATTGCATAACCAGGAAAAAATAAACAGCTATAAATGAAATAAACCCTGTACGATCCGAAAGGTACATTTAGGTATACCAATGACAGTACCAAATAAAATAAACTTAAAATTTTCATGAAAAATAACTCAATAATGAATTTTGAAATGCATGATTTTTGTGCCCAAATTACCAACATTTCCCTAAATCTAACAATGTTTGAAAACGTGACAACACCATCTTCGGCATTAGAATCGTAACGTATCCTAATCGCACCATCGTCGCAATCTCAGAAGCGACCGGCGCCTCGCCACTTGCTTCAATGTTGCCATGTAAATTACCTCATACTAGGATATTTTATTTTATCGGGCTATTTTTCCTACTTGTTATCCAAAAATTATTACATAAATATAATCTGTCCAATGTCTACTCGTAAGACAATGGAGCTTGGTGCTCAATAAAACGACGTTTTCTTTTCGTTAACAATGAATTTAATTTAAAAGACAATGAGACAATGTAACTTCGTTCTATTATGAGACAATTTTTAAGTATAATTGTGTGTGGACCGATGTTTGTCCTTTTAGAATCTTGTAGAATTGATTAACCAAAAAGTCAGGTAGAAATTTTTCCTTACAAATATATTTTGTGGGTACCGCCACTTAAATAAATTGTACCCGTGGGCCTGATCAAAAATGATTAACAGCGACTTGACGCGGATGGTGACTTAAGTTAGGTATCAGGCACAAACATCTTCCCCGCAGGCTTTTAACTTCTACTCGTTCAGATGCCCAGTCGCTGGCAGCGGACAGAGTCGCTTAAAGGGTCTCCGGTAAATTTCTTGTGTAGTTTGAACGTCGGCCACGCGACATACTCCATCAGGACGAGGAAAGAGTTTGTCGATGCGGCCCATTCGCCAGCACAATGGTGGTAAGTTGTCTTCCTGAAGCAGCACTAGGTCACCAAACGTTCAGTAGAGTGTCGTTGGTGCGCCATTTTATCTTCGCTGCAGCCAAGTACTCTCTCTGCCATCTTCTCCAAAAGTGCTGCTGGATTTGTTGCCCTGGGATGGGAAAAAGGAGATCATTTGGAAACGAAGACATGGGGTAAAGTGGGCGGCTATTTAGTACGGCTTCCACCTGTGCGAACAACGTGGATATTTTTTCAAAATTTAGATGCGTGTTACTCATTACACGTCTTATATTATATTAAGACGTGTAATGAGTTTGGCCGATTTTACCCCAGCCTCCCAGATACCACCAAAGTGGAGGAGCGTAAGCAGGTGAAAACAATTTCTTCTTCGTTATTTCTCTAGGCCACAAATTTGCAACCGTTTTCACTAAAAATTTCAGTAGGCTTACATCGACGGGATATGAAACTACGCAGGGTAAGAATGAAAGCGTCCTTCGAAAGATCGCTTACCGCTTCTAAGTGTACAGTCACGTCTAATCATATGTATACACGCAGCAACTTTTAAAAGTGTTTTTTCCTACTGTATTGATTATGGTTTTACGTTTTCACGAACATGGAATTTTGGAAGCCATATTATTACGAAATAGGTCTTATCTCCACGTAGAAAATAATTTCACGTTACGTTTCCGTAATTTCACGAGCAAATCACTTTTCAGTTTTGCTAAGTGTGTACATATTATTAGACGTGACTATACATAGTTTTATCTTAAGCAAACAAAAATGCATTTATAGCATTTTGTGACCCTTGATCCGCGGCCCTTTCTATTTGAGACATAAAAGGGTCCGGATAGTCTATACCAACACTACGAAACGGGAAATCCACCGTAACGCGCTGAGAGGGAAAGTTCATAGGGAACTAGGGTATTAAAGTCTTGCCCTGTACCTTTCTGCATGTGATGCAATACAGTTGCACACAATTCTACGAGCGAGGTGTCGCCCATTGATAGGCCACACGTATTGGCTGACACTAGAGAGGAGAAGCTGTCGGGCAGCGTGTAATTTGCTTAGGTGTTCCCCGCTCAAAGATTTATTTTGTGAGATGGTGCGAGGAATGTAGTACGACAGGGTGTTTGCTACTAAATGAAATAGCTGCAGCATCTAGCCGGCCTCATACTAGTAGTCTACCGTATCGTATTTACGTATATAAAAGCCCTATGATGGGTAATTTTGTGCTAATTGTTTTTTTCTTGGATAACAAGTCTTACTCAACAGTAAAATATTCCTGTTCAACCTTACGGCATAAAAGGTTAAGAGCGCGCTCACATATTTTAAGCGTTTGACCAAAAATACGTACTTTTTCAAGT
The DNA here is from genome assembly GCA_963082945.1 of Cerastis leucographa. Taxonomy (NCBI): domain Eukaryota; kingdom Metazoa; phylum Arthropoda; class Insecta; order Lepidoptera; family Noctuidae; genus Cerastis; species Cerastis leucographa. The sequence continues at coordinate 6,127,726 of OY720385.1, read as the reverse complement.
TCTCGATATTTGTTATTTAAAGATAATGGCATAATATTTCAATGAAAACTCATAAATCTAACTTTGATTTAGTTTGTAGATTGATTAGAATTTTGTTATATACGTAAATATTTCGAGAAAAAGCAATTTCCCGACACCCATTTTCAAGCAATCGTAAAACATCAGGGTTTTCCCTGCTATTTGTGTCAAACTGGTAGCACGAAAAGATCTGAAAAAAAATATATATTTACAGGTCATATAGTCTTCAAGTTCGTAGATTGATTAGAATTGAGATAAAAATTGAATCCACGCAAAAAAAAAAAACGATATTCAAAAGCAATACTGATCTAAAATGTATGCATTTTAAATATTGTTTAACATAAGGTAATGACAAAATTAACAAAAAGAAAGTTCACCATACTATAATATAAGACTTTACCTTTCCTCTAAATATTTTTATTTTTACTTTTTACCTTCACATTTATTTATTACAATATTCTAAAATAATGCCTAATTAGTTGATGTACGACGCGCGTACTGTCAGTGTCGCCTGAGGGCTTGTGGAGAACGGACCTGTGTCGCTCGCGCTCCCGCGCGCCTTAGTGTGCGTGAGGTAATTTTGACAGAAAACCCAGGGGTCGTCAGCAGTTTAAATGTTAGTATTCTTTGTACTTATGATTCACTGTAGTCATGTTTTATGAGCTTTGTACAATCTAATTATAAAGATTAATCGTCAATAAATTACGGGTAACAGAAATCTTTCTTTAAGAAATAATAGGTCATAAGAGTAATACATACGGTTCCTACCCAAAGAAGAAGAGGAAAGCTAGTAAAAAAGAATACCTACAAAAGGCGAGAGCAGTTCTACGGTAAATGTAAAAAATACCTAGTTGATCTGAGTAGTGTATGCGGTCATTATTTAAGTTATATTTTATGTTTACAGCGGATTAAAGGACCCTGTTATTAATCAGCACATTGATGGATTATCATCATCGCTTGCTCAAAATGTTGATACAAGGTAAAGTTACCTCTGTCCTGGAGGGCTTTGTACTGCGCCCCTCCCTGGCGGCAAACAAGGCGACCGCGGGCCCGGGGGCGGGCTCGGGCCCGAATGCGACCCCGGGCTCGAGGGTGGTCCCGGGCCCGAGGGCAGTCTCAAATGCGGCTGCTACGGCTGCCAATTCTGGGCCGGGGCAGTCTGGCCAGCGTTCTGGCAGGACTAGGCCGGGCCCCGGAAAGTCGGCTCCGCCAAAACCGGCAGCGGCCCAGAAAATGGGCAAGGTGGCTCCTCAGGTGGTGGCGGTGCCTGCGCCAGCAGCAAGCCGGCCGCAGCCACCGCTACCACCCCCCACGCCTGCCGCGGCCGAAACCGAGTGGCAGGTGGTCGGGGAAAGGAGGAAGGGGTGAAAGGCGGCCAAAAAGGCCCGTAACGAGGAGCGAAGGTGGCAGCACAAAGCGCAAAGCGTCGCGGCTAGACTCCGCGCCCCGAAGACCGCAACTGTAGTGATCACGCTACAGCCGGAAGCGGTAAAGAGGGGCGTGTCCTACCGCGACATGCTCTCGAAGGCGAAAGCGACGGTGGATCTCGCAGAGCTCGGGATCACCGGGGGCTTCCTGCTTAAAGTCCCCGCGACAGGGGCTCGAGCGCTGGAGATCCCCGGTGTAAATAGTGGCCCGTCCACTGACGCTCTGGCTGAAAAGCTAAGAGCGTCCCTAGATGCGGATGAGGCCCGAGTGTCCAGGCCCGTCAGATGCGCAGACCTGCGCATGCTGGGCCTGGACGACTCTGTGACCCAAGAGGAGGCGGTCGCCGCCGTCACCAGGACCGGTGGGTGCCATGCTGAGCAGGTCAGGGCAGGCACCCTACGTTCGGACCACTCGGGCATGCGAACCATTATGGTAAGCTGCCCTGTGACGGCGGCGAAAACAATCGTGGAGGCTGGAAGGCTTCTGGTGGGCTGGGTGTCAGCGCAGATGAAGCTGCTGGAACCCCGACCTCTGAGGTGTTAGTAATTATAATTATATTATTATAATTTTCTTTATTCATCTATAATCTTATCTTTTATATTTTTACATATTTCTTACAAAAAAATAACAAAAAACATTTAAAAATATAAAAAACAGGTTTCCGCCGGTAACGAGAGCAGGGTCCAAGCTACCGATGGTTAGGGCTGCAGAGACAGGAACCTCCTCACAATGCGGGCCGTATCAAGGAGTACTGCCTTCTGAATCTGGCTCTTGATCCAACTGCCAAGTGAGAGCTTCGACAGATGTTCGTCGAGGCTCTTGGCCATAAGGCCATTGGCCGTTACGACAATCGGCACAATGATAGCAGAGTCCACATTCCACATATCGACAACCTCGTGAGCCAAGTCGAGATATTTTATCTGTTTCTCTTTCTCAGCTTTCACGAGGTTTTCGTCATGCGGGATGGTAACATCGACTATCATTGCGCGGCGCGCTGATCGGTCTATCACCACTATGTCAGGCTTATTGGCAACAATAGTCCTGTCAGTAATGATAGGCCGATCCCAGTACAGCGTGACATGGTCTTTCTCGAGAACTGGGTCGGGCACATACTTGTAGTACGGTACCTCAGATTCCACAAGTTTATATTTCAAGGCAAGTTGCTGGTGAATAATCCTGGCCACTTGGTTGTGCCTGTGTAAGTACTCGCCGTTAGCCAGACGAGAACAACCAGAAATAATATGTCTGATGGACTCACCCGGACAGTGGCATGCCCGACACACGTCAACCGTCCCGTCCTTCATAATATGTTTCCGGTAGTTGTTCGTCAGCATAACTTCGTCCATAATCGCACAAACAAAACCTTCAGTTTCCCCAAAGAGGTCGCCGAAACGTAACCAGGACACGGACGCTAGAAAATCTACATCAGGTCCATGAAGAGCCTGGTAATAGCGCCCGTGAAGAACCTTGCCATGCCATATTCCCTTGCGGTCATCGGTAGTCAGTATTACAGGTTTGCGCCAGTTCTCTTTAGCCATGGACAGCGGGGTGAGTGCCTTGTCCACTGCGACCACATCTCGGTGCATACCCACCTCTACTTTTAAAAAATATTCTCTGAGGCTGCACACCTCGCGGTTGTGGAGGGTCTTCGCGTTTAAAAAGCCTCGACCCCCGCACTTCCGCGGGATGTACAGTCTCATCACCGATGATCGTGGGTGATGCATCCGGTTTGCGGTCAGCAGTGTACGAACTCTCCTATCCAGGGCGTCCAGTTCGGTCTGAGTCCATTTGAGTATGCCAAAAGAGTACATTAAAACCGGCATGACCCAACCGTTGAAGGCGCGCACCTTGTTCCCGCCCGAAAGAAGGCTATTTAGTACCTTCTTCAGGCGACCAAAGAAGCGCTCCCTCAACGATTGCTTCATATCAGCTACATTAATGCCTAACGCTTCCGACATACCCAAATACTTATAGTTTTCGGATGAGGAAAGGGATCTTAGGTGTATGGAATCAGAGAGCTGAAGTCCCTCGGATTCCATAATCTCCCCTCGTTTTACATACATGACTGCACATTTGTCCACACCAAATTCCATCCTGATGGCGCTACTAAAAGTTTCAGTTACTTTCAGTAGCTCCATCAGTTGCAATTTGCTAGGGGCAAAGAGTTTCAAATCATCCATGTAAAGAAGGTGAGATATGACCTGACCACCTCTCCTCAACCGGTACCCTAGACCTGAATCCTCCAGCAATGTGCTTAGAGGATTCAGGGCTAGACAGAACCAAAGTGGACTCAGACTGTCGCCCTGAAATATACCCCGTTTAATCCATACAGGCTCATCGTTCCCCTGGATTTGTCGACATCCTGGATATCGAAGGACCGTCCTCCATTGCCCCATACACGACTCAAGAAAGGCGCGTAGAGTTGCATCTATCTTGTACAACTTCAGCACCCTCATGAGCCATGTATGTGGCACAGAGTCGTAGGCCTTCTTATAATCTATCCAACATGTCGACAGATCCTTGCGGGATCGACGAACCTGTTGGCTAATGACCATGTCGATGAGGAGAAGCTCCTTAGTACCACGGGACCCGTTCTTACATCCATTTTGAGAGGCCGACATAATGGAATTACTATCAATGTGTTTGCTAATTTTCTCTCTCAAAATGGATGTAAGAAGTTTATAGACCGTCGACAAACACGTGATCGGTCTATAATTCTTGGGTTCCGTAGGACTACCTGACTTATGGAGCAGATGGGTAACACCCGTTGTAAGAAACTCTGGTAGCGACCCAGACTCTAAGCATGACTGGAATTGAGATGCCAGGCAAGTGTGTGAACTACTTAGCCATTTGAGCCAGAAATTGTGCAGTCCGTCCGGTCCCGGAGATTTCCAGTTCGGTAACGGACGAACTGCTCTGGCAACATCTAACGGTGTTATTAAAATGTGTTCCATTTCTGGGATAGATTCACACACTCGCTCGACATCTCGCATCCAATCATCCTCCGTATGACAGACGGGCACCGACCAAATGCTGCGCCAGAATGAACACGTGGCAGCATCATCTGGGCGGCACACGTCTGTCATATTTTTCTCGGGTCGCTCCCAAGCTCTGTATACCCACCTCTCATCACTCTGGAACATGCGATTCTGCGAGTATCGATCAACACGTTTCTTATACCGCCGAATACGGTTCGCCCATGCATACACTTTCTGCTTCAGGAAGTCAATGCGCTCTGTGACTCGGGACATGTATTCTTGAGGACTGATCCCAGTCCCCAAGAATGCCCGCCTCACAAAGCGCATCACACGTGGTCGTGTATTACCCTCCCTGAAGCAGTATAGTTTGCCGATGAGTACCCTGGCCCCGTCGATACGGCACTCAATCCTGCGTTGCCAGGCTGGTACGGCTGGTTTTGGTCGAGTAGCTACGTCACAATTTGGAAATTTGACGTTTGCTAAACGACAAGCCGCTACAGCCCCACAATACAGGATCGAGTGCGTATCAACAAGGTCCTCGCTACTCTCAAATATATTTTTTAGTTGCGAGTCCAAGGTACACACCAGCGCCCTATTTTTCTTATGCATGGGAAGCCGTGGTAATCGAGGCCTAAGTTGGGCAGGAGTGGATCGATACTCGTGAAGCGCATCCTCCAGAGCGCTCCTCAAACGTTCGTTGCACTGGCTACTTACCGTGGCAACCCTATCTTCATCCTCTACAGCATCAAGATTGGACCGCGGTGGGATTGCGTCAATAGTTGACGCTTGCACCGCGGTTTGCGCCGGAGTCAAGTCGATATGGTTGCTCAGTACCTCTGAGCGCAGCCTATCAAGTGCGGCGTCGTCCAACATGTGATTGCGCTGGATGACCCGCACCTGATCCGATAGTCGTTGGGCCGAAACGTTGACGGTTGGTTCAAGAACCTGAAAAAGAGACAGCATCCTAACACGGTACGCAGTGAGGTTAGTTCCCCCCTCTGTAGACCCGTAATATGCGCGCATGACGTTTTCGTTTATGGACCTCGTCCATCTCATGCGCTGCACACAACCACCGGCAGCGGGGACCCCGCTCGGGGCCAGTTGGCCCCTAAGTCCCAAGCTTCTCGGTGGCCGGCCTCGCCCCGGTCGACGTACAGGTGTAGGCGACGTCGGCGGGGAGAAATATTCGTCGCTGGAACTCGACGCTACTACCGCCGCCGGCGACACAGGTGATCCGGGATCCGGCGGCAGCGAGGCGGAGCTCAGCAACGAGTCCGGGGGTGGAAGGCGTGCTCGTTGTGACGCAGCTCTTGTTATCATTTTCTTATTCGTATTAATTCATCCATAATTTATTTCGTTGTATGTCCATGACATCTGTCATCTGTCTGCTTGTTGAGTTTTGGTCTTTGATCCATGTTTCAATAAATATTATATGTAGGTTTAAAACGATTTTCTGATTAGTAATGAAACTGATAAATATCTATTACAAAAACGGATGGAAAATGGTAGCAAAAAACTGATATTTGAAAAAAATTATATGGAGAATTTACGAAAGACGTGCACCTGACAGCAAGAGTTGCCAGTTTTATTATAATTATTATTAATAATTTTTATTATTATTATTTATTTGTTATTATTATTAGATAACAATGATCTTTATTGATAAAGATCATTGTTATCTTGGAACTTCGCCTGACGGCCTTTTTGGTGAAGACTGCCTCATAGAAATAAAGTGCCCCTTGACTTGTTATGCAATGGACTCTGACACTGCATTTTGGATGGGAAATCATCAAATGACTTCTCCCGCTCTGGGCGGAGCGTCAGACTTGGCTGACTAAAACCCACCCATGTTCCTTCTTAGCCCTTTGTTTTCCAGAGCCGCGGTATCTCTTTCAAACAACCCGCAGCCCTGGCAGGCATTGGCCCTCTCGGACCCCTTCCGATTTGCTGACATTTCCTTGATGCGCGCGTGGAAAACAAACGCGCCGTCGGCACGGCCTGTCGTCATAAGACGGACGGACGGTGAGCTGGCCCGTTACTCACCGTCCACAGGCCCGCGCCTACGGTGGCCGGGGGCCACTGGTTGCCCCCCGACGCCCGGGGCGTCTCCCGCGGCGGCTGGGACGTGAGGTTCTCTCCCTCTCACGTTCCGCCACCTCCTTCGCTAGCATGACTGCTTTGCAGAAGGAGGCGACGGCATCCCATTCCCTCTCGCTCCGGACCATGCATTGAACCAGGGCCGGACGCGAGAGGTCGCCGCCGCCAATCGCCGCTACCAGGACACGGCGGTGCTCATCCCAAGCGGGGCAGAGCTACACGGTGTGCTCCACCGTGTCCTCCGGCCGATCCTCGCAATGGTAACACCGGGGCGTTTCCTCCCGTCCGATTCGGTGCAGGAACCTCCCGAAACAACCGTGTCCGGTGAGGACCTGCGTCAGGCGGAAGGTGAGGGCGCCGTGGCGCCTCTCTAGCCACTCCTAAAGAGGGAACTTATCGCCACTATTGTAGCGTGCCCTGCACGTGGTTGCGATAGTTGCTGTCTCCATGCCGCCATGAGATCGCGCCGGAAGTCTGTCCGCTGAGCGACAATTTGCCGCGGCAGCGGAGTTTCCCCCCGGCGTAGTGCCTCCGCGCGCCATTCGTGCAGGCGCGCGAGCACTATCGCCTCCAGATCCCATGGCGGAAATCCGGCCAAGAGGCTCGCCGCCTCGCCGAAGATCGTGCGGTACCCCCGGACCAGCCTTAAGGCTACCACCTTCTGGGGCGCGTTCAGGTAATGGGCGGCTCGCCGCCTCAAAGAACGCGCCCACACCGGCGCCCCGTAAAGGGCCATGGACCGCACGACCCCCGCATAGAGCCTCCGGCAGGAGGCGTTTGGATTCCCCAGGTTGGGCAAGAGCCGCTTGAATGCAGCCCCTGCCCTTTCCAGTTTTGGGGCCAAACGTCGGAAGTACTCAACGAAGTTCCACCGGCTGTCGAGGACAAGCCCTAGGTACTTTAGCGTCGACTCGACGCCGATGGGAACCCCTCCTACCGTCAGTATGGATCCCGACGGTGGTGCATTCCGAGGCCCATGAAAGCACATGGCCTCAGACTTGTGCAATGCCACCTCGAGACCCAGTTGCCGGATTCTCGCCACGACTATCGCAACCCCGCGTGTCATAAGTTCGGCCGCCGCCTCGTGCGACCTCCCCTGTGCCAGCACCAGCGTGTCGTCAGCGTAGCAAACTACGCTGACACCGCTAGGGAGGTCAGCGCGCAGCACTCAGTAGTAGCCGATGTTCCACAAGGGTGGCCCCAGAACCGATCCCTGTGTAACACCGCACGACATCTCTCGCCGGTTCCACTCTCCGTTGCGACCGGGGTAGATTACGGCCCTGTCCGTCAGGTAGTCCCCGACCACACGACGAAGGTAGGTCAGCACCCGGTGATACCGGAGCGCCTCCCTAATGCAGGTCCACACGCGCATGATGGCGTCCACCGTCGAGCGCCCCCTGCGGAAACCAAACTGGTGATCCCCAAGATCCGGCCCCATCCCCACAAGGTGCCCGGCGAGGCGGTTAGCAATGACTCTTTCAAAGAGCTTGCCCATCTCGTCGAGCAACACAATGGGCCGGTATGTGGACGGAGAGTCCGCAGGGCGCTCCGGCTTCCGGATGAGGACCAACTTCCCCGTCTTCCAACGAAGCGAACTGGCCTCTCTCCAAGCATGCGTTTAAGAGCCCTTCCAGTCGGGGCCCGAGAGCCTCCGAGGCCAGGACCCAGGCTTTGCCAGGCAAGCCATCGGGTCCCGGGGCGGTATTTTTGGCTTTAAGCCTGCCTACCGCCACTCTCAGGTCTACCCCGGTCACTTCCGGAATATCGTCATCGTCCTCGATGTGGTCCAGTTCTGGCACCGCAAGCGGCGGAGCCATAGGCGGGGAAGGATGTTCCCCTCGCAGAGGAAACAGAGCGCTCACCACGTCCTCCACGAGCTGAGGGCGGAGACTTGGCGTCAGCGGGGGGCCCAGGTGCGGAGTTTGTCCCACACCATCTTGTAAGGGCGCCCCAACGGATCTCTGTCGAGAGTCTCCAGCATCTCCTCGCGGCCCAGGTCTTTGGCCCGCTGGACAACCTCTTGGAGGGCGGTCTTCGCTGCTCTGTATCCCTCGTACAGCTCCGCTTCAATGGCTGCCGCATCCGGAGGGTGGATGCGGAGCCTGCGATGCCTGGCGTACGGGTGCCGCGCGGCGACGCACGCCTCGCGCAGAGACGTCAGCTCTCGCGACCACCAGTACACTTGACACCGGGCGCTTCCTGGCCGAACTCGGGGCATTGCCACGTCGCAGATGTCGGACATGCCTCCTGGAACCACCCTGCCTCGTTGTTGACGTCGGCAGGCCTGTTCGGTGATATCACCCAGGCCTGCACTATCGAGTCTTCCAGGAGGAGCAGATCGATGCCCTTGAGGGAAATTGTATTATAAAATTATTACTATGTTACGTTTTTATAAAATACTATCATTTCGCCCGTGATTTCGTCCGCGAAAATTGTGATATAATATAGCCTTGTTACTCGGTAAAGATATAGCTTTTTAGTGGTGAACAAATATTTTCTCTTCATAATATAATATTAGTATAGAATAGCAGCACCCCGTGGTTTCACCCGAAGAGGAAGAAGGAATATCGGGATAAAAAGTATCCTATGTCCTTTTCCAGGATTAGAATTTGTATAAACCAACATTTATCCTAATCTGTCTAGTTGTTTTAGTTTAAAAGCATAACAAACAAACGAACTCACCGTCGCATTTAAAATATAAGTTAGGATAGATATAATTATTTTACTTTTGTAGGCTACTCTTATACTATTTGTATTTCTTTATCATAATAATACGTTCCATATCTTGTATTTTTTTCTCAATTAAATTATAAGTAAACCGCAGTGAACCGTGTTACGCACCCCTGCCTCTGCACGTGTGTGTATCAAGAAGTGTGCACCACGCACACAGGCGCACTCAACGTCAGTCGTCGTTGTTTTTTGAGTTAAGAATTTTGCGAGAACGCTCTTAAATGAATTTTGTAATTCTTCTAAATTAAGGGCATCGAAGCGGCTACAAATAGGATTGAGCAAATTATAAAAATACTAGCTGATCCCAGCATGCGTTGCAATGCACTTGTGCCTACCTACCTACCTACCTACCGACCTACTACTTACCTACCTACCTACCTAAGAACCTTCTCCTGACAATAACAAACACAACAAAAAAAGAATTAGCGAAATCGGTCCAGCCGACGATGATTTTTGACAAAAATTAAAAAAAATATAGTTAAGGATATCCTCCCCCACATGGAACTGAAACTAAAAAATAAAAAAAACTATCAAACCTATACGTGTGGGGAGTCTATAGATAGGTCTTTAAAAATGGCATGGAGGTTCCTAGAACCATTTTTTTTCAAAGTCAATCTTTTGAGAGATAGAGACTTCCAAAGTGGTAAAACGTGTCCCCCCCCCCCTCTAATTTCTAAAGTAAGAGGAGAAAATTTTTGAAAAAAATATAGAGATGTAGAATGTAAAAAAAACTTTCAACGAAAATTGGTTTGAATAAGATTTAATAATTCGTTTTTGAGGTATGGGAGTTTTTCACCAAACTGCAGCAGTAACTTTGTTTTTCATTAACTTACTATGAAAAACAAATTTAGTTTTGCGGTTGAGTGTAAGTTTACTAATGAATGACCGTTAAAAATATTGTTATTATATTGTTTGGGGGCTATGGAACCCTGTGTACGAGTAAGACCCGCACTTGGCCCGTTTTTTATTTATTTATTGAGATCTTATAAGCATAAACTCGTTTTATTTTATGTACTATCTATTCTACTATTTTCATGTATTAAAGATCGGAACGTGTTACGAAATTCCATCCATCGAAAGTAAGATCCGTCGAATTTAGATACCTGTATCAACGGTAGCCTGAAACCCATCTCATTATGATCGACACTGCAATGAGTTATGTTGTGTGGACTGCTTGAGTTGTGGACGCCCTCATCCCTACCGTGCATTTGAAATAACTCTTGAGCCAGTACGATATTGCTAATGATTTCTTTCTAAATACTTTCTCGTTCTTCAAGTTCATCCTTTAACCCACAAGAATTGAAAATTTCAATTTCAATTTGTAGGTCATCGAACCTTGAAGATAAAGTTTCGAATTTACTATGTGTAAATGTAAGTTTTTCCCTATGTGTTGTATATAATTTTTAAACTTTGTAACTTGGCCCTTGACGGAACTACGTCTAACATATAATTTCACCAAATTCGTCACCCAAACCCATTATGATTGTTTATTTGAAACAAAATTCTCACGAAAAGGAAATTAAAGAAATATATAATTGAAATTAAGAAAAACTAACGTTAAAATAAACCAAATAAAATGAAAGAATACGCTCACGCCCCTGATTGAAGGTCCGTGCTGCGCGGGAGACCGAAAGCGCAGGCACCGCTTCGCGGGCAGCCTCTGCCTGGAGCCGCGGCCGCTGCGCGTGCGTTGCGCGCTGCGGCAACGACGCTCAGCGATGCACGGGAAACTTGGGCAAATCTGAAATGTTTGGCGGAATAATCACTAATCAGAACTAACTAGGTTCTGCTGTAGCTTGTGGAATTAATTTCCTAAAAGAAATACTTCCAAACAAAAGAAAAATTGAAGGTTAAATAAGTAGGTATGTAGTACTTTGAGATATGAAATGTACTTGAATCCGCTTGAAAATTCGCCAAAACGGTATAAAAAGTAGTGTAATAGAATATCGTTACGAATTGTCACTGATACTAAATAATAGCGAACTCATGGAAATTTAAAGAAAGAAATACTTGAAAGTATGACGCAATACGGTAACCTTGACAAAGGTGAATGTATAAAAAAAATATGAAATCGCACAGGTAGAAAACCATACAGAAATTGAATAAGGACGTAGGTTACGTGGTGTAAACGAATATTTAAGTTTAGGAATTAAGAAAGGGCACTTAGCTGCAGAAATGCAGCTGCGCTGCGGTGTGACGATATATTTAGCATCAATGTACGGCGGTGCTAAGTACTTCTTGTATTCTTCCAATATACGTGCGTGTCCCAAGGGCTGGATGTGGCGCGGTGCTGACCGACTGATGGCTGCGGTGCGGTGATGGCTAGTCTAGCTAGACCTCGGTACTTCGAATTTCCTCTCTAATTGCGTCCTGTCACTGTGGCCAATTATATTTACTCGTGAAACACCAGTCTCTGGAGCTTGGTACTTAATAAAACGATGTTTTCTTCTCGTTAACAATAAATTTAATTTAAACGACAATAAGGCAATGTAACTTCATTCTATTATGAATTTAGACAATTTTTAAGGACCTAACATACGCCAATGACCTTGAGCAAACAAGACATATTCAACATTAGCACCGTCTATCGACCAACGTCCATCCGTCAGCTGACGTTTCCAAAGAATAGTAAAACATAAGAAGAACAGACACACAATTTAGTTTTTGCGCGCTTAACACCGTGGCAGGTGATTCGATTTTCATAACCAGATTTATAATTTTCTATCTAAGGGCCGATTTTTCAATCCTCAGATAAACAACTAGATAGCCTTTATTCGTTGAATAGCAATATTCTTGGTTTTTCTATGGTCAGATAGTGGTTAACAGTCGAATAAAGCCTATATAACTGAGGAATAAAGTTACCTGCTACTTTAAGGGCCAGATAGTTTTATCTCCCTGATAAGTATGATGTTTTGGGTTATGTTGGACTGTTTCATACGTTTTGTGGGTTTTGGTAAAACGAAATAGGTACGGAGGTTTGATGGATGTGTTTGAAAGAATTGATGGCTTAAAAATCGAGGAAGAACGTGAAATCCTTAATTTATTAACCACCTGAGAGGGATAACCGACTTTTACGAGTGATGCCTGATAGTTTTAACAAATGGGAAGATACTGAATTTTGGAGAAGATTTTGCTTGAAATATAATATGGGATAAAATAAATGAATTAACTTATTTAAGGAAAAACAAACAGTTGCACAATAAAAACTATATAAGTACCCACGAACCAGTATTTTTATAAATTATTTTTAAAACAAATGTTAAGGAACAATTGTTTACAATAATACAATCAGATCATAATCATCTTAAAATTTTTACACGTCAATACAAAAACTACTACTTTCGATTCTATGCAACTGGCATTCTATAAATAACAATAATGAAAGCCTAACCATTGTTTTCTTTTTTCAAGTGAGATATTCTCCAAAATTTTATTCATGTGTCGTGTCGTCTCATGTGTTAAATACACGTTTTGTTGCTACTCTTGTCTAACACGTTGAATACTGCATCGGTGCATCTCGGTTGCACATCAATAGTGTGAAGTTGGCTAGCATAGGCCATTGGTAACTATTCTCTAGATAATATACGATTGATAAATTGAAAAGATTTATTCGTTTGATAAACAGACAGATACTTTTAAATGCTTCATAGTTTTTCGACGATTTAACTGAGGATTGAAAAATCAGCCCTTAGACTCGGTTATCATGTGGGCAGTACATGGGTTTCGTGCTATTAAAACACACACACGGTACACTGCTTTCATCGAACTTACAAATTACTTGAAATTACAATCCAACACAAATAAATAATGGAATAATGGGAATTAATAGTAAATAAATAATAGTTAATAATTAATGAATTTATAGAATTAATTATTTATTTATAGGAGCTCGTGGCTAAATAATAACAGCCGCAAGGGTCGATCTTTACGGTTAAGCCGTGCTTGCCCAGGTTGGTCCGTGGATGGTAGACCATAATTACATACCGAGTTTCCTCCGTGCCTCGGAAAGCACGTGACGCCGTTGGTCCCGGCTGTCATTTGCAGATCTTTGACAGTCGTCACGAGTAGTCAGAAGCCAAAAGTCTGACATCCAGTCTTACCAAGGGATATCGTATTACCCAGTTACTGGGTTGTGGAGGTCAGATAGGCAGTCGCTTAATGGAAAATATTGGTACTCAGCTGCATCCGGTTAGACTGGAAGCCGACCCCAAGATAGTTTGGGAAAAGGCTATGATGATGAATGAATTTATAGAAAAAAAAACGAAAATCCTCAGTTAAATAGTCGTATAACTATCTCTCTCTCTCTTTAGAGGCTTCATTCGACAGTTAACTACTATCTGACCATTGGAAAACCAAAAATATTGCTATTTAACGAATAAAGACTATCTGGTTGTTTATCTGAGGATTGAAAAATCGGCACTTAATGTTTCTTTCCGTGCCAGATACATTCATAGCACGGTCATGGTATGGTACGGTGTATTGGGCATACACCTTTAGTCCAAACCTTTAGCTCATTCATCAAGAGCATGTGACATAACCGGCAGCTAAAATATAATATTTGCCGACTAAAAAGAGAAAAAAGTGTTATTAATCAAAAATAATATTTTATGAGATGACAGTTTTATTAATAGAAAAAGAAAAAAAAACTATCCTTGGCACATCAAGCAGCACACACAACCTCTACAAAGCTCCATACAGAGTATGCACGGACTCCATACTGCAACGGCTAAAAGGAACAGTAGAATATCCAGAAATTGTTTCCAAAGGCCAAGCATACTCATACAGTGAGGGTAAAACCACGGACACATGTAATATACTCTCAGACAAGGCCTTTTCCTCATAGATGACATGTAAAGACTACATTCGAATTCAAATGGTTCTCTCGTTCGTTTATTTTTAAATTTCTTCATTCGTTTCCTAGGGTCTTTATCAGCCATGTGAAGAATATAGTTCGTCGTAGGGTAAGATTCCAATCCCTTAATAGCACGCTTTGTTGTCGGCATTTTCATAAACCTTGTCTTGATTCTTTTACTTGTCGAAAATAAACCCATTGATGCGATGTCTCTCCGCCAAATTTTTGCTGCTGCACCGGGTTCACTCATTGCGTCTCGAATATCAGTGATTGCGTCTCTTGGATGTATAGCAGCTCTAAACATAGTTCTCGCAATGTTACAAAAGGCTTTCGAGCCAAAAGTGCCTAAATCTATTAATGATTCTGCTATCATACTTATATCTCCCGGGGCGTCGTTTTTCTTGATTGTTTTCATTTCTGCTTTATCCTGTTCTTTTCTCATTTTCTCATCTATTTTACGTTCCTTCTCGTACTCTATCAAACGTTGCTTTCTCGCTTTCTGATACGCTTTCTCGCGCGCTTTAGCTTCTTTTTCCATTGCCTTGACATGTTCCCCCTGTCGCGCCTCTTCTAAGAGTATATCGGGCCTTTTAGAAGACTCTGCTGCACATATGGGACTGCCACAAATACATTTTCTCAATTTGCTAGCCACAACAGCCATAGCTGCTTGTTCTTGCTTTATTTTATCCCAATCTTTTTTACATACAATACTTCCACATACACATGGCTTATCCTTCACATCAGACATCAAGGCCATTGGTGCTCCCACTAGAGCACCTTTCTGCAAGCCGCGGCAAACGCAACACTTACATTTGCTGCCGTGACCCATCGCAAGTTTTAGAGCTGGAAACAATAAATACATGGTTTTCACTATTCACCTTACATCCAAAATTATACATTAATAACATTATTTTAATAAGAACAATGCTTGGAGTCTCTTTAAGGGATCGCATCCGGAACGAGGTGATCCGACAGAGAACCAGAGTAGTCGACATAGCCCACAGAATAAGTAAGCTGAAGTGGCAATGGGCCGGCCATATTAGCCGTAGAAGCGATGACCGTTGGGGTCGACGTGTTCTTGAGTGGAGACCGCGAATCAGCAAGCGTAAGGTGGGACGCCCTCAGGCTCGGTGGAGCAATGATCTTCGCAGGGTAGCTGGTAGCAACTGGATGAGAGTTGCCGAGAATCGGGTTAAGTGGCGAGCGATTGAAGAGGCCTATGTCCAGCAGTGGACTGCGGTAGGTTGATGATGATGATGATGAATAAGAACAATATAAGTCAAATAATCTTATTATTTAAATAAGTAAGTTCTCTATGGGAAATCTTATACATTTGTGCGCAATTTCTATGTTAATTTTGTTTGTAGGAAAATCAATATCGTAGTAGATGCAAAAGTGCGCCTAAAGGGGGGCACATAATTCGATTTTGTTGTAACTTTTGTGACTCGAAGCGGTATGCCAAGTCGTAATTTAACGCGGTGAGGTATGCTTAGGAATGTGGGTATGTAGGAAGGTGGCCGCCATCAATTTGAGGACACTGTTAACATGGAACCAAGAATTTGTAGATTATGAGTACTTTAGAGGCCTAAAAAAGATGTCGGCTATAGTTGCCTTGGCAGATATAGGATCACTGCTAGGAGATAGGACCGTTTTCTGCAGAATGTAGTGAGACAGTAAATTCAAATTTCAGTTCTACAGCTGATGAAAAGACCTTAGTCCCAGTATTAAGTTATTTCAGTGTCCAAACGACGTTAAACTCGAGGACGTTTTGTATTTTCATTATACGCACATTTTGTACTAGACCGACACTCAGTGTTCACGTGTATGTTTGGCGAGATATGCCACCAGAGCCGATTACGGGATCCTCAGGAACTTCTTCCGTGTCAAGGCAGAACGCTTTTTTTCTGGTCTGGATATCGCCCGGCTAGAAGAACCGATCTCATTTTGATAAGAGGCAATTTAATTGCAAAACAATATCGTGACAAGAATGCGTAATCTACATACATACCTCATCGATAGCAGTTTGGCAAAGATTTCGTGTAAATGCGAAATAATGAGCCTGCACACATCGAAAGACAAATAAAAAAATTGTTACCGTCCAACTGATTAATAAAAGCGCCTAAAAAAGTTTTTTGTTTTAATTTAATTCATAGTTAGGCCTGAAATTATCATTTCCGCTTCATGTCAGAGGTTTTTTTTTCACTCAAAAGCTTCTTATTATATAGTCACAATTAAAATAATGTATTAAATTACGCTTCATAATAGAGACAATAAGAAAAGTGCCAATGGACACATTCTTTAGTATAAATTTACTAGCAAATTAAGTCAAATTTAAATTACTTATTAGCCTCAAGGCTAGATTGTAATTGTTATGAGGTTACCATTCGGTTACAACATAATGAAAAAAAAAAAAACGCTTATAATGATGTATGACTTTCGACAAAACATAAAAAAAATGCAAAATATACTTGTTGCTTAAAAAAATATCCTTGTTGATGTGTGTACTTTCAAGGGTGAGTCTTGAGTGTGCAAATCAAAAAAATACTCTGCATAAACAAAAGCAAATCGTGTGGGTGGGGTGCGATCGTGGGGGTCTTGACATCCTGACCTAATCAAATAATCAGATATGATGATAAAGATGTCCTACGTTGTTGTCAATTTAAAATATTCGCATTCGTCTTAGCAATCCGCGAATATTGTTTTTTATCAGGCCCTATAATTTGTCTATCACCCATATTCTAAAAGAACAACAGTTGAAAACAAATCGTAGATCTACGAACAAGGTACCTTCTCTACACTAGCTAGCTATTATCTTTGTCAAAACCATGGTTGCATTCTGCTTCAATCAATGCTAAAGTTATCATTTGTCATTGTAATCAATGTTAAAGATGTATAATTAATAGTTTTCCGGTACTTCAAATTTGACAGACGAAGAGTAAGCTTTTGCTAAATTGAAATGAAGGGCTCAGGCGCAAAATGTCTCTTTCGCAAAATGTCTACTGGTGGTAAAATGTCTCTTTCTCATAATGTCGCTTTCTCATAATGTCGCTTTCGCAGAATGATTCCTTCTCAAAAGGTCGCTTTCTCACAATGCCTCTTTCGCAGAATGTCTCTTTCGCAAAATGTCGCGTTAGAAACTTAGAAAAAAAAATTGTCTGGTTTAAAAAAAGAGTGTTTTTTTTAAATTTCTTATTAAATGTTTACAAGTTTTACAAGATATTCAATCGTCGAGCCTGACTCGGCTAGGCAGACTTATGATTTGTTTCCTTTTTTTGTGATTGAAAACTTACGATTTGCTTCCTTTTTTTTTGTAATTGAAAACGTATATGATTTGTTTCCTTTTTTTAATAATGCTTTAAAAAAAACTATACTATACCAGATTTTGTAAAGAACTCATAATAAAAGTATTTTTATTTTTGATAGCACTTGAAAAGTCGAATTTACAACGTTGCCGCGTTGCCAAAAAGTATTAACAAAGAACAGAACATAACCAACCAAGAATAAGAAATTAGAAAAAAAAACAACCAGTTTTTTAAACCAGGCAGTTTTTTTTTCTATGTTACTAACGCGACATTTTGCGAAAGAGATATTCTGCAAAAGAGGCATTGTGAGAAAGCGACCTTTTGAGAAGGAGTCATTCTGCGAAAGCGACATTGTGAGAAAGAGACATTTTACTACCAGTAGACATTTTGCGAAAGAGACATTTTGCGCCTGAGCCGACTGAAGGGGTCATCTATACTTTCAGACCGAGGGAGTTGGAAGATCCCGGTCACTTTTGTTTTTTTTTTTGTAGCTATTTGAAAAGGTTTGGACTTACATTAAAGCTGTACATTTACATTAGTTAGTCAAATGTACAGCTTTAATGTAAGTCTAAAACTTTCCGAGCAAATTATTAAAAAACTAGATGACTAATGTCACTAATTTTGTTTCTTATTTAAAACTACTCTTAAACAATACACATCTAAATAAAATTAACATTCAGAGTCTACGCCCTGTACTTAAAAAAAAAAATGTATTTGAATGTAAAATTTGGGGCCTTTTTGGGGTTCCGTAGCCAAATGGCAAAAAACGGAACCCTTATAGATTCGTCATGTCTGTCTGTCTGTCCGTCCGTCTGTATGTCACAGCCACTTTATTCCGAAACTATTAGGACTACACAGCTGAAACTTGGTAGGAAGATGTATTCTGTGAACAACTTTACGATTTTTGTACATAAATAAAAAAATATAGATTAAGGATATCCCCTCCCCACACGGAACTGAAACTAAAAAAAAGAAACCATCAAACCTATACGTACGTCTATAGAAATGACATATATTTAAAAATGACATTGAGGTTTCTAAAACCATTTTGTTTCAAAGGCAATCGTTTCAAAGATAGACTGAAGAAAGTGATTGATATTCTTACTGTGCCCTCTCAGTTTATTTATGAAAACCTTTTGTACTTACGCATATAAAATTATTGATTTGTTTAAAAAAATACAGTGCCACAACGTAAATAAAACGAGGAACAAACACTTATTTGTTGTTCCTGCAACGAGGCTCAAAAAAGTAGGGGGTACGTTCAGATGCCAATGTATACGTTTTTACAATAAGCTTCCGAGCCATATTCAAGCACTAAGCCTAAATAAATTCAAATCGTTTATAAAACGGAAGCTATGCCTGAAAGCCTACTATCATGTAAATCACTATCTCGAAGATAAAAAGGCTTGGGATTAAACTGCTCCAATGAAATTTGCTCTGTGAATGTCGAAATTCCGGACTTCGCTTGTTTATTGTTAATTCCTTATTTTAAACACTGACATTTTTTATTTTATTTTTACCTTATTTTTTTTTATTATTTTAGGTGACATGAATACTTATTTCAGTATTTTATTATTTTTTTACTTTATTATTTTTATGTGACATTTTCATTTATTTTGTGTTTTTTTTAAAATTCGTTTCGTAAGTTATTATTAATCACATTTAATTATTGTTAATGAGAGGAACATGTGGGTCACATTTTTTTTTTTTTTATCTGCCATCACTGTCTGGCAGTTTGAGTACTTTAAGCGACCTACCCAAATGTCCTTTCTTTTGCATTGTTCGTCGTTTCGTTGAGCTCCTTGAGTTATAAGTCGAGCTAAACGATAACTGACAAATGCTTGCACTGACTGGACAGGCCCACTCAAATCTGTGTGGTTCTTTCTTCAAAAGACCATCTCAGACACTAATCTGCATAGTACTCATGTAAATTGAGCAATGTCTGGACTTTAAAAGAGCAACAAGTTAACAGAGAACCTCTGAGTTTGTTTCGGCTGTTTCTTCTCAGAATATTAATATTTAAATATAACTAACATAATTCAACAAAACTTTTGTGAATTCACTCAGATTGCAAGAGAATAGGTCAAGTCTCTCATGCACTTCGTTTAGCACACATATTGTGCGAGTGAGGGGTGTTTTTGACAGCAGGTTGGTTTTGGCCAATTATATTTGAAGTCTACTTTTGTGCTTAATTATTTTTATTGATACTGACATTATTTGTTAAATTTTGCATGCCATAACTCAGGCAGAATGTACCCAGCTCACTATATTTTATAACAACTATATTGTACAATACCTACATTCTATGCGAATAAATGATTTGAGTAAATTTTTACTATTAGTTTTTGCCATTTCAAATTTCTATAGATTATGTATTTCTGTTGCCGCTATAAAAACAAATACTAAAACAGAATAAAATAAACATTTAAAGGGGCTCCCATTTAAAAAAAAAAAAAGTTTTGCTCGTTTTTATAAATAATGGCACAAAACCCTTCGTGCGCGATTCCAACTCGCACTTAGTCGGTTTTTTGATAACTTAAAAATATGGGAAATGAAAAATTAAAAAAAAAAACATTCTTTTTATTATTTTTCATACAATAGCTCAAAATAGTGGAAAAAATCTCAGGTACTGAATTTGCAAAATATAAGGGATTTTATGTAAAACTCAACTTTTAAAAGGCCCTTAATTAACAATAGCTGAATTAAGTTTCAACGGATTTTTATTCATTTATTCATTCACATTTCTACATTTAATATTTTTATCAGTTTTTTACATTTAATAGTTAAAACAATATTTTTTCGTTTTATTGAGCGTACCGCCAAGCGTGCGTCGGAGCGTCTTCACCCGTTCATTATCATATCTTTATCTCCAAATTAAAATTATAAATATTGGTGGTGGAGTTTCGAGGTTATTTCCTGCTCCTTAAGAACATTTTTTTCCGAATTCCGATATCTACAATATTTGAGATTTTTTGATGGATTTGCTCTTGAGTCTAGTCTAGGTCAGAGATGACAGAGACAAAGTTGACGATGGTACAAGCTTACCCAGAAGAAGCCTGTTCACTCTAACTTTGAAGAGGATACGGTGGACTAGTCTAACTAGATCGGTATACGCCGATGTAGTTAGACTTCTCCACGCAAGCAGCCATATGGCAGAAAAAACCGATTTCTCAAAACAACGGAGACGACAACAACAAATGTCATCGCGGACGTATTTTACTGTACCGTAGACTATTGATCCAACCTTTAGCTGATCAAAAACATCTGACACATGTGACAGCTAAATATCATGACAAAAAGAGAAAAAAAGGTGAGAAATCAAATAATAATATTTCTTCAATACGATATTTTATAAATAGAAAAGGAAAAAAATCACACTATCCTTGGCACATAACGCAGCACACAAAACCTCTGCAAAGCTCCATACACAGTATGCATGGACTCCATACTGCAACGGCTAAAATGAATAGTAGAATATCCAGAAATTGTTTCCAAAGGCCAAGCAAACTCATACAGTGAGGGTAAAACCACGGACACATGTAATATATTCTCAGACAAGGCCTTTTCCTCATAGATGACATGTAAAGACTACATTCGAATTCAGCTGGTTCTCTCGTTCGTTTATTTTTAAACTTCTTCATTCGTTTCCTAGGGTCTTTATCAGCCATGTGAAGAATATAGTTCGTCGTAGGGTAAGATTCCAATCCCTTAACAACACGCCTTGATGAAGGCATCTGCATGAACCTTACCTGAATTCTTTTAGCTGTCGCAAACAAACCCGTTTGTGCAATGCTCCGCTGCAAATTTCTCGCTGCCCCACCGGGGTCAACGGACGCATCTTGAATGTCAGTGATAGCGTCTCTTGGATGTAAAATAGCTCTAAACATAGATGATGCAACGTCACAAAAAGCTTTCGAACCAAAAGTGCCTAAATCAATTAATGATTCTGCTAACAGAGAAACATTTCCCCCGCCTTCGTTTTTCTTGATTGATTTCATTTCTAGTCGATCCTGTTCTTTTCTCAATTTTTCTTCTTTTTTTTTTTCCTTCTCATACTCTTTCTTACGTAGCATTCTTGCTTTCTGATACGCTTTTTCGCGGGCTTTAGCTATTTTTGCCAATTTCTTGACATGTTCCTCCTGTCGCGCTTCTTCTAAGAGTTCAGCGGGCCTTTTTGAAGACTCTTCTGCACATATGGCACTGCCACAAATACATTTTCTCAATTTGCTAGCCACAACTGCCAGAGCTGCTTGTTCTTGTTTTATTTTATCCCAATCTTTTTTACATACAACACTTCCACATACGCATGGCTTAGACACCGCATCAGGCTTCAAGGCTATTGGTGCTCCCGCTAGAGCACCTTTCTTTAAGCCGCGGCAAACGCAACACTTACATTTGCTGCCGTGACCCATCGCAAGTTTTAGAGCTGGAAACAATGAATACATGGTTTTCACTATTCACCTTACATCCAAAATAATACATTAATAACATAATTTTAATAAGAACAAATAAATCAAATAAACTTATTATTTGAATAAGTAAGTTCTCTATGGGAAAATCTTATGCATTTGTGCGCAATTCCTGTGTTAATTTTGTTTGTAAGAAAATCAGTATCGTACGGAATGCAAAAGTGCGCCTAAAGCAGTTGTGTCAAGTTTTGATGGTTAAGGATGACTTTACTGCTCTTCATAATGTCAGGGACAGTACATAAATCAACGCATTTATTAAAAGTATCACCAAGATAGGGGGCTAAGATTTCGATTATATTACTCAAAAGTTTAATGGAAATGCCCCAGTAAGCACCTGTGTTTTTAGACTTAAGTGAATTAAAAACATTAACTATATCACCAGGAGGAACATGTAAGTTCAAAACTAAATACGAGACCACGTTTAGGCACACATTGTAGCGTGCAAAAGGTTTTCAGCTTTAGACGGTGACGAACTTAAAGAGCGAGTCTTAGTTATCGGTATGCTGGCAAAATACTCATTAAATGCCTCAGCTACGTCGGCTGCATTATTAACTAATTTGTTATCAACCATGATTTCAAGTTGATTGTCTTGTTTAATAGATTTACCCGTTCGTTGTTTATAATTTTCCAAGTGGCTTTTACTTTATTATTAGTTTTCAATAGTCACTTAAAAATTTTGATTTTGCAATAACACAAATCCTTTTAAATAATTTTGAATAATTTTTAACATAGGTACTCAAGAAAAGTTGTATCAAACCGGTATTATTTCAGACCATAGAACTCGCATAATCTAGCTCGACTTTTATAAATACCTGTTGTAGCCTATTGGTTGAAGCCAGCGGAAGGCCCACTAATGTTAATAGTTTTAGACTTAAAAATATATTGCTACTCATTTTGAACAACATCGGAAAGGGCTTCATAAATTTCATTAGGAGTTTTGTGATCCAATATTGATAGTGTAACTGAAGAGCTATATTATTTTTAAACTTATTGCAACGACTATTTGTATAAGGCCTGCATTGTATTTTACGTGGCTTTTTACTTAATGGCATAGGGAAGCTAGCTATTAATCCACAGTGATCAGAAGATAAGTCACATAACACTAATTCATTTTCGGCATCACAATTACTAAACATGTCATAAAGACAAGTCAACGAAGACGCCGTCATCCTTGTTGGTTCAAAAAACAAGTTAACTAAATTAAAAGATCTAAACAGATTCAAAAGCCTGATACTTAATGCAGTAACATATATAATATTAACATTAAAATCTCCACATAAAATATCGTACTGTATGGATCGGAATGCTGGGCAGTGAAGAAGACGGATGAAAACAGATTGCATGCAGCAGAGATGAGAATGTTGAGATGGATGACTAAAATGGATAAAGTTAGAAATGAGCATATAAGAGGAAGTTTGAAAGTGGCGCCTGTTACAGAAAAGATGAAAGAGAGTCGTCTGTCTTGGTATGGACATGTGATGAGGAGCATTGGAACACATATGACTAAAAGAGTGATGAATATAAATGTGAATGAATGGAGAGGGAGAGGAAGACCAAAGAAAAGATGGATGGATTGTGTGAAAAATTATATGAAGGAAAAAGACGTAATTGATAGCATGTCGAATGACAGAGGAGAATGGAGGAAAGAGATGTGTTGCGCCGACCCCAAATAAAATGGGACAAGGGCAGGAAGATGATGATGATGACAGCAAGAGCAACCGGGAACCACCCGCGCCGTAGGCGGGCAGCCCAGGGTAGGTAGGGTAGGTAGGGTAGGTAGGGTAGGTAGGGTAGGTAGGGTAGGTAGGGTAGGTAGGGTAGGTAGGGTAGGTAGGGTAGGTAGGGTAGGTAGGGTAGGTAGGGTAGGTAGGGTAGGTAGGGTAGGTAGGGTAGGTAGGGTAGGTAGGGTAGGTAGGGTAGGTAGGGTAGGTAGGGTAGGTAGGGTAGGTAGGGTAGGTAGGGTAGGTAGGGTAGGTAGGGTAGGTAGGGTAGGTAGGGTAGGTAGGGTAGGTAGGGTAGGTAGGGTAGGTAGGGTAGGTAGGGTAGGTAGGGTAGGTAGGGTAGGTAGGGTAGGTAGGGTAGGTAGGGTAGGTAGGGTAGGTAGGGTAGGTAGGGTAGGTAGGGTAGGTAGGGTAGGTAGGGTAGGTAGGGTAGGTAGGGTAGGTAGGGTAGGTAGGGTAGGTAGGGTAGGTAGGGTAGGTAGGGTAGGTAGGGTAGGTAGGGTAGGTAGGGTAGGTAGGGTAGGTAGGGTAGGTAGGGTAGGTAGGGTAGGTAGGGTAGGTAGGGTAGGTAGGGTAGGTAGGGTAGGTAGGGTAGGTAGGGTAGGTAGGGTAGGTAGGGTAGGTAGGGTAGGTAGGGTAGGTAGGGTAGGTAGGGTAGGTAGGGTAGGTAGGGTAGGTAGGGTAGGTAGGGTAGGTAGGGTAGGTAGGGTAGGTAGGGTAGGTAGGGTAGGTAGGGTAGGTAGGGTAGGTAGGGTAGGTAGGGTAGGTAGGGTAGGTAGGGTAGGTAGGGTAGGTAGGGTAGGTAGGGTAGGTAGGGTAGGTAGGGTAGGTAGGGTAGGTAGGGTAGGTAGGGTAGGTAGGGTAGGTAGGGTAGGTAGGGTAGGTAGGGTAGGTAGGGTAGGTAGGGTAGGTAGGGTAGGTAGGGTAGGTAGGGTAGGTAGGGTAGGTAGGGTAGGTAGGGTAGGTAGGGTAGGTAGGGTAGGTAGGGTAGGTAGGGTAGGTAGGGTAGGTAGGGTAGGTAGGGTAGGTAGGGTAGGTAGGGTAGGTAGGGTAGGTAGGGTAGGTAGGGTAGGTAGGGTAGGTAGGGTAGGTAGGGTAGGTAGGGTAGGTAGGGTAGGTAGGGTAGGTAGGGTAGGTAGGGTAGGTAGGGTAGGTAGGGTAGGTAGGGTAGGTAGGGTAGGTAGGGTAGGTAGGGTAGGTAGGGTAGGTAGGGTAGGTAGGGTAGGTAGGGTAGGTAGGGTAGGTAGGGTAGGTAGGGTAGGTAGGGTAGGTAGGGTAGGTAGGGTAGGTAGGGTAGGTAGGGTAGGTAGGGTAGGTAGGGTAGGTAGGGTAGGTAGGGTAGGTAGGGTAGGTAGGGTAGGTAGGGTAGGTAGGGTAGGTAGGGTAGGTAGGGTAGGTAGGGTAGGTAGGGTAGGTAGGGTAGGTAGGGTAGGTAGGGTAGGTAGGGTAGGTAGGGTAGGTAGGGTAGGTAGGGTAGGTAGGGTAGGTAGGGTAGGTAGGGTAGGTAGGGTAGGTAGGGTAGGTAGGGTAGGTAGGGTAGGTAGGGTAGGTAGGGTAGGTAGGGTAGGTAGGGTAGGTAGGGTAGGTAGGGTAGGTAGGGTAGGTAGGGTAGGTAGGGTAGGTAGGGTAGGTAGGGTAGGTAGGGTAGGTAGGGTAGGTAGGGTAGGTAGGGTAGGTAGGGTAGGTAGGGTAGGTAGGGTAGGTAGGGTAGGTAGGGTAGGTAGGGTAGGTAGGGTAGGTAGGGTAGGTAGGGTAGGTAGGGTAGGTAGGGTAGGTAGGGTAGGTAGGGTAGGTAGGGTAGGTAGGGTAGGTAGGGTAGGTAGGGTAGGTAGGGTAGGTAGGGTAGGTAGGGTAGGTAGGGTAGGTAGGGTAGGTAGGGTAGGTAGGGTAGGTAGGGTAGGTAGGGTAGGTAGGGTAGGTAGGGTAGGTAGGGTAGGTAGGGTAGGTAGGGTAGGTAGGGTAGGTAGGGTAGGTAGGGTAGGTAGGGTAGGTAGGGTAGGTAGGGTAGGTAGGGTAGGTAGGGTAGGTAGGGTAGGTAGGGTAGGTAGGGTAGGTAGGGTAGGTAGGGTAGGTAGGGTAGGTAGGGTAGGTAGGGTAGGTAGGGTCGCTACGACCTTCTTAAAAACCAGAAGTGGTACTCGATCGGTCGTCTAACACTGTTGGGCGTCACTGCCTTCACTTTGCGACTCACTTGCTATTGCCTGCAGAATCGTACACCGTGCAGAGGTAAGATTTCTAATAACTTTTGAAAACAGCAGTTTCAGCGAGTGTCAGCCACGGGCTCACGATTATTAGCAAAAGTTCTGCGTGACCGAAGGTGCATTCTCTCTTGCCTGAGTCATAATCCGATTTGACGGCAATTTGACGCGACCAGGGAGGCACAAAAAGCGTGGGCACAAAAAGCGTGCCGCAAAAGCGGCGTGACCACATTAGCGTCGTGATCCTCTGATGTTATTGTTTTCTCTTTCTCCCTCGCCTAAAACAATGACAATCATTGCCAATTCTCTCTTGGATAATTTTCTAATAGCCATCGTATCGGTATAGGAAGTAATCTTAACAAAAATATTTATCCATACTAATATTATAAATGCGAAAGTCACTCTGTTTGTTTGTTTGTTTGTTACCTTTTCACGACTAAACGGCTGATCGGATCTTAATGGAATTTGGCAAGAAGATAGATTTAAACCTGGGGAAGGACATAGGCTATATATTATCACGCTAATAACTTTAGGAGGTGAGCAATATTGCATTATGTCCGCACTCCTTAATTGTTTGACAACTGACAATTGTCATGACAAGCATTAGAATAGAACGGCTCCTTAAGACGTTTTAATAATAGAATAAAAAGAAATAAAAAAACACACACACAGACACTATCCTTGGCACATAACACAGCATACAAAACCTCTGCAAAGCTCCATACACATTATGCATGGACTCCATACTGCAACGGCCAATATGAATAGTAGAATATCCAGGAATTGTTTCCAAAGGCCAAGCATACTCATACAGTGAGGGTAAAACCAAGGACACATGTAATATACTCTCAGACAAGGCCTTTTCCTCATAGATGACATGTAAAGACTACATTCGAATTCAACTGGTTCTCTCGTTCGTTTATCTTGAAATTTCTTCATTCGTTTCCTAGGGTCTTTATCAGCCATGTGAAGAATATAGTTCGTCGTAGGGTAAGATTCCAATCCCTTAACAACACGCCTTGATGAAGGCATCTTTGTGAACCTTGTCTGAATTCTTTTCGCAGTCGAAAATATACCCGTTTGTGCGATGCTTCTCCGCATATTTTTCACTGCTGCACCGGGATCACTCGACGCGTCTCGAATGTCAGTGATAGCGTCTCTTGGATGTAAAACAGCTCTAAACATAGTTTTTGCAACGTCACAAAATGCTTTCGAGCCAAAGGTGCCTAAATCTATTAATGATTCTGCTATCATACTAACATTTCCCGGGGCGTCGTTCTTCTTGATTGTTTTCATTTCTGCTTTATCCTGTCGTTTTCTCCTTTTCTCTTGTTCTTTACGAGCCTTTTCACGCTGTCTCAAACGTTGCTTTCTCGCTTTCTGATACGCTTTCTCTTTCGCTTTAGCTAGTTTTGCCAATTCCTTGACATGTTCCTCCTCTCGTGCTTCTTCTAAGAGTTCAGCGGGCCTTTTTGAAGATTCTTCTGCACATATGGGACTACCACAAATACATTTTCTCAATTTGCTAGCCACGCTTGCTAGAGCTGCTTGTTCTTGTTTTATTTTATCCCAATCTTTTTTACATACAACACTTCCACATACGCATGGCTTAGACACCGCATCAGGCTTCAAGGCTATTGGTGCTCCCGCTAGAGCACCTTTCTTTAAGCCGCGGCAAACGCAACACTTACATTTGCTGCCGTGACGCATCGCTTGTTTTAGAGCTGGAAACAATGAATACAAATTGCTTCACTATTAATATCGTTTCTTACATCGAACAACATTTATAACATTAATACAATAAGTCAAAGCACCTTATAATTGAAATAAATAAGTTCTTTATGGGAAAATCTTATACAATGTGCGCAACTTCTATGATTTTGTTAATGGGAAAATTCAAAGTAGATACCAGGCAAAAACAAAAAGATGAAGCTGCAGTCCCAGCCGCAAGGCAAAGTATTTGTATAAAAGTTGCCCAAGAAAAAAGAGCTACTGCATTGATTTAAAACGATTTCGCCGTTCATTTGTTAATTTGAGGTTTATCTTTCTGTCTCGTAATAAACTCTTAATAAATAAATAAAGAAATAAAGGAAATAAAATAATAAAGGAAAGAGGCGCATCACAAAATAAATTCCTTTTCCAGAAGATACATTTACCCGACGATCGTTTTTATGAAACATGGTAAAATCATTCATCAAGTTTAAAGGGCTTTAGGGAAGTTTGTTTTTATGAACCAGTGGCTTGATTTTTTTTTACAGCGGCCACTAATATTATTGCTGCTAACGTATAGTAGAATAAAAGTCCGACTTAATGGTAATTCGAAACATCAAAAATACGTATTTCTTTTCTTCATTTTCGATTATTAAAATACCGATTAATTTAATACAATTTCAAAATAAAAACGCCTTGTAAAACTGAATAGCAAGACAAGCAACACATAATTGATGTAAGCAGTCATGCAACATGCAAGCAGGCATGCAGCATGCAAGCAGACAAGCAGCAAGCAAGCAGGCATGCAACATGCAGCAAGCAATATTCTTATTCTTATTATTTCTGTCACGGCTCCGGCGCTGCGGGGTTTGGGTGGCCCCAGGCGAGCTTATTGTCGCAGATGGTTTTAACGCTCACCACCGCAGCTTCGGCTCAGCCTCAGCCGCGGCGGCGGGGCTTCAAAACACCTGCTCATTAGCTCGCGGGCCGTTCCACCCCTCCGCGCCTACGCGGGCTTAAATTACACTCTAGGGGTAGGGCAGACAAGACTGCGTGAAGTCGGTTTGGCAGTGATTCGTTTCTGTCACTGAATTTTGTAGCACAACATGTTGACTTTTAGTTTATTGGAAGTATTGTAAATCGGAATGTCGTTTTTCGGACCGAGAACCCATCGAGCTTCGATTTGATTCTTCGAACATGAAAATCGGAAAACTAACAAATCGCATTTACGTCTTTCGGTAAAATAAATTTCGTGATTTTTAATAATAGACATTATAATTCTTAGTTATTATGAAATTCGGAATTTTGGCACTCGGATCATTGAAATTCGGAATAAAATATTTCGGAGTATTTGGGTGTTCCTCTTTTCTGTATGTTTTAAAAAGTCGCCCCGTCTGCACCCTATCTGCGCCACGTCCTCGTCTTATGTCTTTTCCGTGCGTCCAGCGTCTTAAGAGATATTTCTCGATGGCATGTAAAGCAAAGTCAGAGGCCCATACGCGGCAAACAAAAATTGACACCAGGTTAGGTGATAACCACACGATAAAGAAGAAGAACTGAAAGAACATGCCAATATATAAGTCACAATGTTATTTCGTTAAAACCTTAGTGTAGTTATAAACAACATAAAAAAAGGTGCTATGAAAATCTTAAAACTAAAGTCTCTGATCGATGTGGACGAGCTGCTATGTGTTAAATAGTGACTTTTAGATCGAACTGAATCAAATAATGTGATTGGAAGCACTACGGAATGCCCAAGTTCCTCAAAAAAACAACTGAACTTTGGACTTTCTTGCCACTGGTCTACTAACATAATCAATGATGATGATGTAAGAGGGAGAGAATGTCAGGTACACCAATAGGGTTCACGCAAATAACACTATGTAATCGGCACTCTTTTGTTAACTCGCGGCACCGCCGGCGCATCCCACCAGGAGCCACATAATATCCACTACAAATTTGAAAGTAAACGACGAAACAACATTTTTTATGTAAAAAAATATTTAGTGGGACGAATGGCACTAATCTAAGAACATATTCCCATTCGTCCCACTAAAATCCCGAGTGGGACGATCGGGAACGAATTTAATATTATTTTTCTCAATTCCCGTTCGTCCCACCAGGGGTACGAAGTCGGTGGGACGAACGGGAATACACGTAAAAAATAAATCAACATCAATTAGGATTGTGTTTTTGTGAAGTTTTTGTTGTTTAATAGCTTGTAAGTTAAAAGAAAAACATGTTTGTGCTATTAACTGTTGAAGAGTTGCCTCGTGAGGAGACGATCCTGGTTGTAGGATGAGGTCATGATAAAAATCGTGATTTTCAATCAAATATGAACCCGTATGCAAAGTTTCGTGTCCACGCTATTAATCGTTGAGGAGTTCCCTCGTGAGAAGAAGATCCTGGCTGCAGGATGAGATCATGATAGAATTCATGTTAATCCATCAAATATGAACGTGTATACTCGTGTCTGTGCTATTAACCGTTGAAGAGTTCCCTCGTGAGAAGACGATCCTGGCTGCAGGATTATGTTATGTCTGTCATAAGAATGTATTGTCCTCAAAATTTTAGCTCAATCGGACATCGAGAAGTGGTTCTAATTTAGCTTCCAAGATTACACCGTAACAAACATAATACATACATTGCAAGTTAAATAAAAGCTTTAAACATAGAAAGAGAAATTAATTGTAAGGCGCGAAATTCAAATTATGCAGATGATAACACGAGTATACTTTATATTGCAAAAAAAAGCATAATAGGTATTTATTTAGAATCAAAGGTTGTTAACTCCTGGAAAACGCCGTTAGGCATCTTCCGCATCTAGGATGGAACTTGCAATTTTTCAAAAAGTTAAAATTTCGGAAACGGCGAGCAGTACCTTGTTGTATTTTAAAAAAATGTGCATATATTACAAGTATAATTATTTGTGACTTGTTTTTGGCAAGATAAAAGCAATTAAAAAAAACGCCGATGGTCGTATTCACGCACCTAAATATTAAATCAAAAAACGCCGAAAGGCGTCCGCCGCAGCGAATGGGTTAAAAGAAATGATTCGACAGACCTAAGGACGAGACATATTTAATCATTTTGCATCGAAAAAAACTATTTTTAACGCATTTAGGTTCGAAACAATGTTGTGCATAATAATTTAATTGTGGTTTACAAAGGGCATTGGGTAAGTTTGTATGGACTAGTGGCATGTTTTTTTTTCAAAGCGGCCATAAAGATAATTGTTGTTAACGTATAGTAGAATATATGATATTAATTACTCTTAAAAGAATTTGGCCGAAAATAATATCGGAGCTGCAATATCAGCGGTGTGATTCTGTAAGACCTCACTTAGAACTTCGAATGTGAATCTGCTGTGAGATTCTTGATTGGCATTCTAAAAACCCGGTTGATAATTCGAATTTACACTAGCGCCACCATGCGTGCGTGTCAGCGAGTTGAACTAAATTAACAGGGAGATTTTGACAGATAAAGTATGAGATGACTTAAGAAGTGGCATTCTGTAAGGTAATTCCCCCGTCACTTCGACACTCCCTTGGCTACAAAATCAAGGTAATTTTGAACCTTACGCGAAGTGACAGTGGATAGCGATGTGAGATGTGAGTTGTCGTCTGAATTTTACAGAATCGACGTACTGGTGTCAAAATTGTGTTGTTCCTACTAACAGTTTATAATATTACGTATTTTATCAAAATACGGCTTCGTTTCCTGGCTACGAATATTGATTTTTCAAAAAACCAATGATGTTGTTTTATTTTTTATGAAAATCTTAATACTTTAATTATTTCCCCCTGTATATCTCGGCTCCGATGCATTTTGGAAATAATTGTTCATAGAAGATGTGTTATTGTGTTCTTGGGTGAATTTCCCAAATGACTTATTTTTTTGTCTTCGGTGAAATTAGTATTTGAAAAAAGGAATATCGTTCTGAATTATTTTTTTTAGTATTTAATAGGTAGTTATTGGGTTGTGGCAAAAATATAATTTGCCTAGGACTATTTACAAAGGTTGAAATAAATTCATAAACCTCTATTTTTTTCAAATCGGTGCTGTACCTCTACTTTTTTTACAAACAAAAAAGCTTATACACTAATAGAAATAAGTAAGTTAAGTATATAACTTATTATATTTTATAGATTATTAGTTTTGTTATTAATATATAGCATATTTTATTACATAATTAACGATTATTATTACTGAGAGGCACAAACGTACCTGTCCTGCAAAATGTTCTCATATCGCTGGACAAAAGTAATTTAAACCTAACTTTACATCGACGAGTCCGACAGCGTCCCCACCCCAATTTTATTTTCCTCGTTAGTGTGTGCTAGTGCGCAGTCAGGACGGATTTGTGTCAAATCGTTGCATATTCTCGCCAATAACATAAGTACGCCATTTCAGTTGCTCCCGGACAATTATTTTATATTATCGGTGGTTGCACTTTTCTAGTGTAATGAGTAGTTTTATTTTTGTTGTTTGGTTCTAACAGAGGTAGTAAGTAAATTAGCTTCATTGACTGTTATTGAATTTATCCTAGATATTATGCGTTTTTTCAAATTTTCGAAAAAGTGTGTGATTTCTCACGTCGCTGTTCTCATATCGCTGTAATCGGTGGTCTTTATTACCACCGATGTGATAATTTACACCGAAAAAATCAATCGGTGTCTTATATCTAATATCGGTGTTTTGATTCATTATCAACGCACAGTTTTGTCACATCGGTGGATAACTTTATCATATCGGTAGATCATTTTATCATCCCGGTGATTCGTTTTATCATATCGGTAGATCCCGTGTCATTTCGTTAAGTAAAGTATAATATACAAAGACAATGATAATATTTTTTTTTTAAAGTCATAGTACCTATAGTAAATATAATAAAAAAGAAAGTAAATATAATAAAATAGGTACATAATTTAAAAAAATATATTTCAACTGAATTTCTAAGAACTCAGTTCTCTTTGGATGTGATCTACTTACATAAGACCCTTTTTTTTTTTTTTACGGATGGGAAATCATCAAATGACTTCTCCCGCTCTGGGCGGAGCGGGAGGGAGTGTCAGACTTGTACTGACTAAAACCCCCTCATGTTCCTTCTTCGCCCTTTGTGTTCCAGGGCGCGGAATCTCTTTCGAACAACCCGCAGCCCTGGCAGGCATCGGCCCTCTCGGACCCCTTCCGGTTTGCTGACATCTCCTTAAGGTGCGCGTGGATTACGTACGCGCCGTCGACACGGCCTGTCGTCATGAGACGGACGGACGGTGAGCTAGCCCATTACTCACCGTCCACAGGCTCGCGCCTACGGTGGCCGGGGGCCACTGGTTGCCCCCCAACGCCCGGGGCGTCTCCCGCGGTGCCTGGGACGGGAGGTTCTCTCCCTCTCACGTTCCGCCACCTCCTTCGCTAGCATGACTGCTTCGCAGAAGGAGGCGACGGCATCCCATTCCCTCTCGCTCCGGACTATGGATTGAACCAGGGCCGGACCCGAGAGGTCGCCGCCGCCAATCGCCGCTACGAGGACACGGCGGTGCTCAGCCCAAGCGGGGCAGAGCTCCACGGTGTGCTCCACCGTGTCTTCCGGCCGATCCTCGCAATGGTAACACCCGGGCGTTTCCTCCCGCCCGATTCGGTGCAGGAACCTCCCGAAACAACCGTGTCCGGTGAGGACCAGCGTCAGGCGGAAGGTGAGGGCGCCGTGGCGCCTCTCTAGCCACTCCTCAAAGAGGGGACTTATCGCCACTATTGTGGCGTGCCCTGCACGTGGTTGCGACAGTCGCTGTCTCCATGTCGCCATGAGATCGTGCCGGAGGTCTGTCCGCTGAGCGACAATTCGCCGTGGCAGCGGAGTTTCCCCCCGGCGTAGTGCCTCTGCGCGCCATTCATGCAGGCGCGCGAGGACTATCGCCTCCAGATCCCATGGCGGCAATCCGGCCAAGAGGCTCGCCGCCTCGCCGGAGATCGTGCGGTACCCCCGGATCAGCCTTACGGCTACCACCTTCTGGGGCGTGTTAAGGTAATGGGCGGCTCGCCGCCTCAAAGAACGCGCCCACACCGGGGCCCTATGAAGGGCCATGGACCGCACGACCCCAGCATAACTTACATAAGACCCTCAGTTCAGGTCGTCAGTTCTAAGTCACCCTTGTAAAAATATATAGGTAGATAGATTATTGTAGTGGATAGATTATCATATCGCTGGATATGTACATCATTTCGGTGGATAAACTTATCATACCGGTGTACAGAAAAAATAATCGGTGACGGTTTGTCATATCGGTGGAATCCAGAATTCAAACTGAATTTTCTCCTTAGTCTTAAATGATACGTTGATGATATTAAATTTGGGGATATTTGATATCTTAAAGATTATATTTAACCTGAAAAATATACAAAAAATAAATAAATGACAAAGTTCACCGATATGATAAAAAAAATAGCATTTGTTGAAATTCACCCTCTTACTAATGGAATATTTTTCATTAGTGGCCGCAGACTTAAAAAATCATGCCACTTTTACCCAAACCCCTTTAATGGTGCTTTTAAAAAACTTTTCATCACTGAAATTATCTTTACAGACTGGTCACACAGTATTTTTCTCGTGCCTAAAATAAGAAAATCTGTTAAAATTCGTGTTTTGTCAACGACACCATTGGACTGAAAAAAAATATTGTAAACGACATCCAAGTGGTTCGTTTACTTTTATTTTTTTGGTAACCATACCACTGCCACTGCCGACTAGTGATGTATACGTGTAATATAACAATTCGTTATGTTTAATTTTTTAATGATAATGCTGAAGTCGGCCGAGTTCACTAGCGATTCGTAAGACACAATAATAGGGATGGTGACTCATTTTTTTTTTATTTGTTTATCGGGTAGATTATTAAAAAGTATTTGACACGTATTTTTTCTTTTTTCACGTAATCGTAAAATTACGGAGATATTTTGAGTTGAAATGGCGCATGACGTCACGGCTCAGTACATTTTATACCTAGTTGTGACGTAGTGAGCCCCCACTCTCCAACTTTAATGCGTTTTAACTAAGTACTTTTATGTTAACTTGATAAAACAAAAAATACGTATCTAATATTTTTCTATTACCTGATTGACGGACAAAATAGAATTTCGTTTTCTTTACCCAGTCATCATCCCTATTGTATCCATTACAACAACCAACAAACATAACTAAATTAGTTAAAAAAAAAAAAAACTTGAACCGATACTATACAATAACTATTTTTTTTCTTCACTGTATCTTTGTTTTGCCTCATATGGGAAATCATCAAATGACTTCTCCCGCTCTGGGCGGAGCGGGAGGAAGTGTCAGACTTGTACTGACTTTCCCATCCATGTTCCTTCTTCGCCCTTTTTGTTCCAGGCCACGGTATCTCTTTCGAACAGTCCCGCAATCCTGGCAGGCATCGGCCCTCTCGGACCCCTTCCGGTTTGCTGACATCTCCTTGAGGCGCGCGTGGAACACGTACGCACCGTCGACACGGCCTGTCGTCATGAGACGGACGGACGGTGAGCTAGCCCATTACTCACCGTCCACAGGCTCGCGCCTACGGTGGCCGGGGGCCACTGGTTGCCCCGCCCGGGGCGTCTCCCGCGGCGGCTGGGACGTGAGGTTCTCTCCCTCTCACGTTCCGCCACCTCCTTCGCTAGCATGACTGCTTCGCAGAAGGAGGCGACGGCTTCCAATTCCCTCTCGCTCCGGACCATGGATTGAACCAGGGCCGGACGCGAGAGGTCGCCGCCGCCAATCGCCGCTACGAGGACACGGCGGTGCTCAGCCCAAGCGGGGCAGAGCTCCACGGTGTGCTCCACCGTGTCCTCCGGCCGATCTTCGCAGTGGTAACACCCGGGCGTTTCCTCCCACCCGATTCGGTGCAGGAACCTCCCGAAACACGTGTCCTGTGAGGACCTGCGTCAGGCGGCAGGTGAGGGCGTCGTGGCGTCTCTCTAGCCACTCCCCGCGCAGGGCACGCCACTATTGTGGCGTGCCCTGCGCGGGGTTGCAACAGTCGCTCTCTCCATGTCGCCATGAGATCGCACCGGAGGTCTGTCCGCTGAGCGACAATTTGCCGCAGCAGCGAAGTTTCCCCCCGGCGTAGTCCCTCTGCGCGCCATTCGTGCAGGCGCGCGAGTACTATCGCCTCCAGATCCCATGGCGGCAATCCGGCCAAGAGGCTCGCCACCTCGCCGGAGATCGTGCGGTACCCCCGGACCAGCCTTACGGCTACCACCTTCTGGGGTGCGTTCAGGTAATGGGCGGCTCGCCGCCTCAAAGAACGCGCCCACACCGGGGCCCCGTAAAGGGCCATGGACCGCACGACCCCCGCATAGAGCCTCCGGCAGGAGGCGTTTGGATCCCCCAGGTTGGGCAAGAGCCGCTTGAATGCGGCCCCTGCCTGTTCCAGTTTGGGGGCCAAACGTCGAAAGTGCTCAACGAAGTTCCACCGGCTGTCGAGGACAAGCTCTAGGTACTTTAGCGTTGACTCGACGCCGATGGGAACCCCTCCTACCGTCAGTATGGATCCCGAGGGCGCATTCCGAGGCCCATGAAAGCACATGGCCTCGGACTTGTGCAATGCCACCTCGAGACCCAGTTGCCGGATTCTCTCCACGACTATCGCAACCCCGCGTGTCATGAGTTCGGCCGCCGCCTCGTGCGACCTCCCTTGTGCCAGCACCACCGTGTCGTTAGCGTAGCAAACTACGCTGACACCGCTAGGGAGGTCGGCGCGCAGCACCCAGTCGTAGCCGATGTTTCACAAGGGCGGCCCCAAAACCGATCCCTGTGGAACACCGCACGACATCTCTCGCCAGTCCCACTCTCCGTTGCGACCAGGGTAGATGACGGCCCTATCCGTCAGGTAGTCCCCGACCACACGACGAAGGTAGGTCGGCACCCGGTGATACCGGAGTGCCTCCCTAATGCAGGTCCAGGGCATGGTGTTGAAGGCGTTGGCGATGTCAAGAGACACCGCCACGACGACCCCACCCCGGGACATCATCCTCATCATTCGCTATTCTTAAAGTAACTTCTGAAAAAGCCTTTTTGAAATATGTTTTGATCGTGATCTTACGAATTATAAATAATTGATATCGATAAATGCATAAGTTTAATATTAGAACTTAATTAGGGTGGTGTGGTTACCAAAAAAAAAATGTAAATGACAGTTTGGAAGAGGAAGGTATATTTTAAACCGGACCCAAAAATGGGGTAAGAACAGGAGAATGATTAAAAATAATTTTGACATCACTGACTGGTGAAGGAAAACATAGTGAACAAAGCATTACAGCGGTTTCAGCCAATTATTTATTTATTTTTTATTCAGTGAGATAATGATAGGTTGGTATTATTATGTCATTTATTAATCATTTTTATCATCATCATCATCAGCCATCATCATCATCATGTTCTCATTGCTGGGACACAGGCCTCCTCTCAATGAGCCGTCTCATTGAGAGGAGGCCAGTGTTCGGCACTAAAAGTAAGCAGCCAAAAACCTAGTGCAACTTGAGATTAGTAAACGCGGTGCATAAGCTCTGTAATGTTCCCACTGCTGGGACATAGTCCTCCTCTCTGGGAGTGGGCTTTAATCCACCACGCGGGCCCAGTGCGGGTTGGTAGATGTCACGTGTCTTCGAATTTTTAGTTCTAGAACATGCCGGTTTCCTCACGATGTTTTCCTTCACCGTTTTGAGAGCAGCGGTGATGAAATAAATTACACAAAGTAATGCGCCTGCCTGTGTTCGAACCTACAACTTACTGCCTGTAAGTCGGGGCTGCTACCAATATGGGCCACCGCTGCTCACTGATGAAAGATATAAATAAAGATATAAGATATAAAGATATAAATATCAGTGCAGTGCAATGCGCGGTCGAGTACGGACGTGTTTGCGCTGCCCGATACGAATATTATATTCGCGTGTCGCTTTAGCCGCTGCCCGTTTAACGTCGCTATGAGTTCACAACCGCTCATAGCCAACGAGTTCTTGGCATTTATCAACCATGCCATTGACTACATGGACGAAGTCAGCATCATGCAGATCTGCAAGTCCAGTTTCAAGGAGGAGGAGATCAGCAGTGCCAAGCTGCTGCTGTTCCAGTCGCTCGGCAAAGTCGAGCAGATGCAGTCCCACCGGAGGGATGGTGGCCAGAAGTGTGTTCAAGACATCGTCACGTTGTTGAAGAGCACCGACCCGGACGACGTGCCTGCTTTTGTGGCGAGGGATCTACATAAGTTGCACCCAGTCACGTTTGACCACGTCGACGTCACCAGGTTGCTGAAGGACATTACAACTCTCAAGGCAAGCCTGGCCGAGGTACAGTCCACATTGCAGGTATCGAATAACACCATTGGTGAACTACGTGCCGAAGTAGAGTTGTTGCGCAACTCTGTTAAGGTAAATAGGTCGCCTGATGCCTACAACGTGAGCACATGTTGCGGAGTGAGAAATGCTATCGTCGGCAGTTTTGAGTCAGCGAGCTCCACTGCGTCACCCGCTGCTGATATTGCACGCGTTGCAACTTGCGCCGCTGTGTACTCGAGGCCGGTCGAGGTAGTGACTCGTGTAGGTACGTCGATCCCTAAACGTGCCTACGCTGCTATCGTCGCTACGAACAAAACTGTGTCGTTGAGCAAGAAGCATTTTCAGGTTCACAGCATTTTTTCGCATCCCCCGATGCGAAAAAATGCTGTGAACCTGGCAACAGGGGTTCAAAACAGCAAAGACCAGCTTCAGGAACATGTGACAAGGATGGCTTCGTGAAGGTGGAGAGGAAGAAGAGGAAGAAGCCATCCAGTCGGAACCTGTGCGGGACCGCGCCTGTAGGACCCAATATGATGCTGCGTCCGGCAATACCCACGACGCAGCTCTATGTCTCCCGGCTACATCACACCACGAAGGTTGAGGAGATCGTGGAGTATGTTCGAGTGAAGACCAGCTGGACCTTGAGGGTCGAGAAGTTGGAGTCGCGCCACAACACGAATTTCAAGTCATTCGTGGTGCGAGTTCCAACTCATCATATCGAGACCTTCCTCAAGGAGGAATTTTGGCCGAAGGGTTTCATATATCGGCGATTCCGCGGAAGGCTACGCGACAACATGCAGCGCAACACGACGCCGACACTTCGTGTTACACAATAGTTTAATAATAATTTCCTAGTTTTTAAAAATATGTATGTTGTATTTATGCTATGGGTCTTTGTTATCCGAATTAAATGATTTGATTGATTGATTGATTGATAAATATACTGATGAAATTTTAAACGTTTCAATATGAAATAATATAAAGTCATTTAAAAATATAAAAATAGTAGCCTGCCGGTATCGGTCAGGGTCGGGGTTCTAGAGAGAGGAACCTCCTAACAATACGAGCCGTATTTGTTTTTGCCTAACGACTAACGAGAGCCTCCTCAACTCGGCCGAAACTCTTGGCAATAGGGGATGATCGCATTTTTTTTTCTTTCCCGTCGGGTAGTTTATTGAAA
Source organism: Cerastis leucographa (assembly GCA_963082945.1). Lineage (NCBI taxonomy): Eukaryota > Metazoa > Arthropoda > Insecta > Lepidoptera > Noctuidae > Cerastis > Cerastis leucographa. The sequence goes on along the minus strand of OY720385.1, from coordinate 6,088,714 downwards.
AGTATTGGACTCGTATTTTTTCTTTTTTCACGTGGTCATAAAATTACGGAGATATATTGAAATGAAATGGCGCATGACGTCACATGTAGGTAAGTCTTATACCTACTTGTGACGTAGTGAGCCCCCACTCTCCAACTTTAATGAGTTTTAACTAAGTAGTTTTTTGACATTTTGATAAAACAAAAAATACGTGTCTAATATTTTTGTATTATCTGTCTGACGGACAAAATATAATGTCGTTTTCTTTACCCAGTCCGCATCCCTATTAAGTAATTGGTTTTCACAACAACTATCTGTTTGTATTATTATTAAAGCCCAAAATTAGGGTTCAGCTATAGAAGCTGGTCTTGCGTTAGACAGCATTTCATTAAGGCATTAGTCCTGCCGGCTGCCGGCGAGGAAGCTACTAATCCTTGACTATCTATTAATATCAAGCCCAAGAAACGTATAAAAGATAGCTAGTAGGTCTCGTGCCAGTAAAAGAGATACATAATATTAATAGTTGCGTTGACTGTTCAGGCTGCTTGTGAGAACTCGGCAAAATGAATGACTCATTTAAGTTGCTGCCTCTACACGCTTCTCGCTTATCGCCACCGGTGTGACAGGTTCCCAAAGACATCTCGCGTTTTGACACCTATAAGGTATGTCTTCACCAGTGCGCATTCGTGATCATCTTGCGTCTTCCTCTGAAGCATTTCGGAAAAACCATAGCGCATGCAATAGCGCATTTTTCGCGCTGTTCCGTCACTTTGGTGGGTGTTCGCGTGCGTCAATTCAAGCGTTTTTTATCGCTTTATACAATATTTTAATCATTTTATTAAAGCCCTAGCCAAAAATCTAATTTTATTTTAACAATATCGCTTCTCAAATGAGTGATTTGTTTCGTAATTTTTAGCTTGACTATTTGCAAAAGCTTGTAGAAACTGGATTTAGACATTCATGTGAATGTGTGTTTCTCTAAATAATATTTCATGTAGATTCTCCTTTTGTTGTATTTTCCTTGCACACAGATTGTTACAAGTTCACACTCGTCCATGTTGACTGACCGAGGCGCACAGGCGTAGACGATAAGCTGCATGTAACTAATGGTGTCAATGTTGCCAGACGAATTGAAAGGAGAAGACACCAGATGGTCATCAAAGCGCACTGGTGTGGACATACCCCCATACATATTTTACACGAATATATTTGCTTTGTTTTTTCCTTAGCCTTGTTGTCCTACTGCTGGGCAAGTACCTCCCCCATAGCCTTCCACTCTTCTCTCCGTGCGGTTTTCTCCATCCAATCTCTCACAAACGCCTTTAAGTCACCACGACAGCGTTTGCAAGGCCTCCCGCGGCGACGACGCCCGAAAGTCATTCATTTTTATTAACGACCAAGATAAAATTCTGATGATGTAATTAGTACCTAACTGTTACTGTGCGCTTAGCTATCTTTCTGAAAACCCGAAGTTTGGCTGTTTTTAAAACACCACCGTATCATGCAAGGCTAGGGAACATAATGACATTCTTATTGTCATTAGTGAGAAGCCGTGCTGCACCATTATGGCGGTGCATCAGGTAAGAAGCAGCAGATTTTAAATTTAAATCATTATATTACGTTTGTTTTTTTTAAATAATATTTTAATGAAACAGTATTGTTTACGGATCACAGAAGTAGTCCAAACTGATCTAAACATTTGAACGGTGATAAAAGATCAGAGACCCTCACGAAATTACGACCTAAAAGTAACGCAGAATCTAAGTTTTTAGTAGAAAGTACCACCATCTTATAAATATTCTTGTATAAAAAAAAATTGCGGCAAGGATATTTAATATCAGCCATAGATATGAATAAAGCAAGTAAATATTGTGTTCGAAATGACTATTTTAAGTTTTAAATCTATTAGTCAGATGCGTTGACTGAAATCGATTACCTGTTATGCGGCGTCTATAGGCTGAATAGTCGATTACTTATACCAAATAAGGAATTTTAAAAGTTGCTTACCTTTTTCCTTCTGTTCGTGGGCCTGTTTGCTAGATTTGCCTATTTTTGTAAGTACCTCCTCTTTGTTTACTATTTTCATATTAGTTGTGTTAAGCGTCATTTCAAAAAGCGGTGTATTGTCCACAGGTTTCTCTAATGCTGCTAACTGTGCTAGAGCGGTAGCGTTAGCCCGGCCGTCTTTTATGGAAAAAGGTTTATCGCAACAAGGACACTTAGGTGCTTTCAATTTCTTCTTCTTTATGTTCTCTTTGCACATTGGACATTTGGATAAGTCCTTTGGCTTCTCTGGCACTATTTCTTCTTCCATACACGTACATGGCAACTTATTTTTAGTTTTTCTAAATTTTCCCTTAGCTTTAGCTCTGCACACGGGACACAGGCGTCTAAGCCGCGCCTCCTTATTACATAAACATTCGAATGATGGAGTTACTCGAACGTCATAATCTGGAAATTTCGGGCGTTTCTTTTTTCTGCCTTTGCCACCCTTCCTTTTTGTTTCTTTCGCGGCAGTTCTACAAATAGGTGCGCATTCATTTTGTTGTTTGTCATCTGAGGCTGGACCAAGTTTTGATTCGAGTCTTTCAAGTTTTTTGAATTTTTTCTTTGAATACGGCATAATAGTTTCCATTTCACTTTCAGCTTGTTCAAGTTGCCTGCATATCTTCCGCTCTTTTGTAATTAATTCCCCGCGTTTTTTGCCATATCCGCATACGCAAACGTCTTGTGGACCTGCGTCAAGACCTACATGAAGATTTTCAAGTGGACACAAGCATGTTTTAGGATCTTTGTCTTTAAGTCTTGGTCTTATAGCTTCATTTTTAGTTTCAAACCTTTGTTCACACACGCATTTATTTTTAATTTTTTTCATTCCACAAAGGCAAGTCATCACGGTTTTCTTTCCTTCAATTGGACCTATAAAATAAAACATATTAAGTTTACGGCGAATGATTTAGTGCGTCTTACTTATAAAATGGACGAAAAATATATAAAAAAGTAATACCATATTGCTTATCTACATCGCCCTCTCCTTTTCCTTGACCTTGTATTTGGTCAGCTTTAGCCGTAGACTTGACTTGATCGCCTCCTCGACCAAAAAATCTAGAAGTTATGCTTGCTCTCTGCTTTTCCGGTCGTTCTTTGTTATATTCCAAACAATTTACATCAGCACAAAATGTTACATTATTTTTCTCTATAGATTTTCGACATGGTTGTTGTGGCGGTAGAGAACACTCCTTGCATTGGACATATTTCAATTTTGTTGATACGCTTTTCTTATGAAGTCGTGGAGTAGACCTGTACTTTGGCGGATCTGTACCAAAACCAAGAGAGAAACTTTCATTAGCCTTTGTACCTTTAACCTTCTAAATACAATACAAATAAGAGCAGGCACAGAAAACTACAGAACCACAAGCTACGATCCTTGTATACTCCTTTGCTTCGCTTACGTTCATTCATTTGGTCTATGTGCAAATTGGTTTTGAATTATTCGGGCTGCCGCGTGCCGCTTTGAATTATATGTATGTTGTCAACCAAGTGTTTAAATAATTAAGTAAATAAAATAGAGTACTTGTTCTTGTGGCAGAGAGTTAACATACAAGGTGTTGTTTTGCATCCTCGTCAAAATTCAAGAGGATGTCACAAAAGACCTATCTAATCAATTAAAATACGGTACCCAGTTAATTATTAATAAACGCTGATTTTTTGGTTGTTTAAGTTTTTCAGTATTTCAGAATAACCCCCTTAACGTGGTTTAGGGAATAAGAAATGATCGAATAAACGTTTGTGATTATTTGTATGTATGAAATCGCGGTTATAGGGCGAGAATCAGTGCCAGGGCTGCGGGTTGTTCGAAAGAGATACCGCGGCCCTGGAACACAAAGGGCGAAGAAGGAACATGGGTGGGTTTTAGTCAATACAAGTCTGACACTCCCTCCCGCTCCGCCCAGAGCGGGAGAAGTCATTTGATGATTTCCCATCCGCAAAAAAAAAGGGCGAGAATCAGACGGGCCGCGTTTAAAACACGGGTGGTTCACACTTACCGACTTTCGTAAATAAGAAAAAAAAATGAAAATTACCTACGCATTTTATTATTGATTCGGGATGAGAATTATTAGCATAGTCACCTCCTAGAATTTGTCGAGGATGCAAAACAACACCTTGTATATTAATTCAACGATATAATCCTTTTCTAAGTATTATCTCTAGACTCTCGATTCACCGCTGAGTCATTATTCACCCTGTTTTACCCGGTATTCAACTTACAATTTTTGCCATACGTAAAACTCGAATGTATTAGCCAAGCATAAAACCGATATTAATTAATTTTGATAATGGGGAAGTCAGGCAGGCCGATGAGCTGGGCAGGCGTGAATAGGGAACATAGTTCTTCCACATTTTACTATAATAATGTCTTAATAAGCATATTTTTATCTTAGCCTAGATCAACAATCAACTTTATAAACATCCGTACTAATATTATAAATGCGAATGTCACTCTGTCTGTTTGTTTGTTACCTTTTCACGACTAAACGGCTGATCGGATCTTAATGAAATATGGCAAGAAGATAGATTTCAACCAGGGGAAAGACATAGGCTATATATCATCACGCTACGACCAATAGGAGCGGAGCAGCAATGAAAAATGTTGCGAAAACAAGGAAAGTTTAACGCAGACGAAGTTGCGCGGGACAGCTAGTTTGAAATATTTGAGACCATAAGTAACAATTTTATTATGGAAAAATTACCATTACTATGCTAGAACCTTTTGGTACGCATTGTCAACTATCCAAATCATCACGCTCTTAACTTGCCCGTATTTCTACATTGTTCTCACATATTTGTAATTCTTAACATGAATGATGTAACCAAGATTTTGTAACATATTTTGATTTAAAAGAGTGTCCATGGAGTTTCTTGCCCGTTCTTCTCCATAGAGATCTACGCTACGGAATGGGCAACTACAGTACTTTCACAAGTTATTATGCCTTGTGACTGGGACTGTAGCTTCGCGTTTTATTTTGTTTTTTTTTTGACTTTCAAAAGTGCCTGTAATGGTCTAATTGAAATAAATGCTTTGACTTTGACTTTGACATCGAAGCAGGTTCTTTGAACTTTGTAAAATACACCATTTCTCAATTTATTTGCACTGTTCTACTTTGCAAGGAACGCATATTCTATAGCATTTATTCTACTATCATGCTTTTTTTGCCACAGCCAATATTCACTTCCGTACTTGTTAGCGTTGACGCCAGCACACCATTGTGGAGAGACAGTCGTCTTCTTTTTTGGGTTTGGATTATCGGTTATCAATTTATCCTATTCCTATTCCTGATATGCATCTCCTGTAAACAGGCTTCGTATAAACTCATCCACTTTGTAAGGGCCAAGTGGATGAGTTTGTACGAAGCCTGTTGCTGCACGGCTTTGTTAATGGCATGTATTAAAATTTAAGTAAGGTAGGCTTAACGCCGGATTCACAGACTTACCTCTATATGCACTGGATGCATCCATTTTCTGGCTTATATCACTTCTTGCAGACTTTCTCAATTTTGCTGAACCGTTGCTCAACCGTTGCATCATATGTTTTATTCCTGAAGACTTACGTTGTCGTCGTTGTTGTTCTTCGACCGGTTGTATGTAGTAGTCTTTATACCTATTCTTACGCAAAATACTGCTTCTAGATCCTTCCATCGTCATTCTGTCTCTAGGTATGGAACGCGCAGGTGTGGGATCCGTATAAAAACGATTTCGTCTTGTTGGTTGTCTGAAATAACGTTGTTGTTGTTCTTCGACCGGTTCTATGTACCTAGACTTACGGAAAAAACTGTTTCTAGATCCTTCCATCATCATTCTGTCTCTAGGTTTGCGACCCGCAGGTATGGGACCCGTATAAAAAGGAGTTCGTCTTGTTGGTTGTTGGAAATTACGTTGTTGTTGTTCTTCTTCGACCGGTGCTATGTCTTTATTCCCAGACTTACGCAAAATACTGGTTCTAGATCCTTCCATCATCATTCTCTCTCTAGGTACGGGACCCGCAGGTGTGGGACCCGTATAACAAAGATTACGTCTTGTTGGTTGTCTGAAAAAGTTAAAGTCACACCGTGCATCTGATCCTATACGGACGGCTTGGCGACGGGGATCTTTGTATGGATCTGTGTCTTTGTAAACTCCCGCTCTAATTTTGAAATCTGATCCTATAATCAGGGGTTTATCCGGGCCTGGTTTTGGTTTTGTTTTTTTCCCTTCAAATTCTGCTTTACACCTTTCATAGCATTCTAACTTCCTCGGATCTGATATATCCTTACATGCTGGATCACTATTAAGTTTCTGCCGTATGTGTGACTGTGTCCGATCGAATTTCAACCGATTTTTCCGATTAATCCGCCTAATTCTCTGTTTACAGTCTACTGGATCGCACTGACCCGGTGCGCAATCACCGTAAGATTTAGGAACTTTTACATTTAACGCATAAAAGGATTGATAAAATGGATTCATCTTCCGTATATTCAATATTTTTTTTATTTTATCAAAATTAACATCGATTTCAGATCTGATATGGCCTCGTCTTGTAAAGGAACTGTTTGGAAAAAGGCGAGAACCATTATAACGCGAGGTTTTCATACCATTTTGGCTCTCAATAAGGTTTTCTTTGAAGACATAACGACCTTCCGATAACTTTGACTGTAAAGTTTCTTTTGTCTTATTGAGAACATTACATCCTGATTTGGTTAGATTAAGTCCAATATTTTTTTTGTAATTACGTTCGACCTGTACAAATTGAGTCGTTATGGGTTGTTGCCAATGAAATTCACGTTCCGGGATGTTTTGCTTTTGAAGACCCATTCTACAGAAGCACTTTTTGAGAAACAGTCCCACGTTCGATGCCTTGTGTTCTTTTCCGAAGTTATTTTCTTGTGGAAAGTAATGGTGATCTTTCGTTCTATTTATCATTGAAATGTCACTAACTGTGTAAAACTTTTCAACTCTATTATTGATAGTGCTATTCCGAATAGATTTCTTCTTACTGAAATTAAAATTAGATCCTTCACATAATGCTGGGCGTGAAGGTGAAAAAGAACGTGCAGCTTTCATACCTCTTTGTTTATTCCTCAGTTTCTGGTCTTCTTTTGCTCTATGTTTCAATAATCTAGATTGAGTACTTTTAGCCTTTGTACTACCACTAAAATCGCTTGTAACACTCTTGACCATTTTTCTTTTAGGTCTGTTCATGTTGTCGTATGGTTTGTCTAATTTCATAATGTCTTGCCGCTTATATTCTTCATGGCGCTCATAAGGAGTACACATTCCAGGACTGCAGAAATTTGGAGAACGTTCAAGACTGCTCAAAATGTAAGGGAGTTTACTTGATCTGGCAAGAGTATTTTTATATTCGCTGATCTGAGGCCTTGGGAAAGGATGCGAAGTTCTCGCACTTTCGCTAATTACGTTATTTTTGTTTTCCAGCTCCAACTTGTTAGTTTTCTTTGGAAATTTCAAAATACTGAAACATTTTTTGATCACGGAAACAACAGAACTTCTCTTTTCTATCAGTTTTGGTTTAAAGTCTATTGATGTGTGGTGGGCAGGATGCTCAACTTGTTGAGGCCCTCTTGTGTTTGATTTGTATTTGTTTTGGGTGTGTTTATTTATATAGTCTTCAGTTGTTACAAAATTATCTTTTCTCTTGCAGTGCGCAGATTTTTCCTTGGAAAACTCTATTTTTGAACTCAAGTTTGACCCTCCTCGCATTACTCGTTTAAAGCGATCAGGCGTAATATTCATTTCATTGTAGTGTTGATTTATTTTGTTTACCTTTTGCCGAGACCCTCTTGTAAAAAACCGAGTATTCTGAGACTCGGAAGAAGTTGTGGTCCCCGATGTTTTAGTAAAAGTTGATTGAGATCCAAGATCACATTTATTTGAATATTTATGCTTTAATTTAATTTGACGCAATTTTATAGGCTTTTCGCAATCATGTGGATGATATTCTTTAGGAATACAAGAGCCGGGTTCGCATTCATAAGGTAAAAACTTTGACCGATCAGGATTATAACGGTTCTTTGCTCCGTTTTGCATGTGCATAACATATTCATCTCTATTCCGCCATGGCGAAAGTTTTTCTACCTTCTTCTTATTTTTTTTAAATAATTTCAGAGTACAAAAACATCTTTGCAAAAAGGGTTCGGTACGGGTCTGCTTTGTTTTAACATTTCTGGTTGTTTCTGAAATCTCATGACGAACACGAGGTTTATAAACCTTTATTCCTTTTGGTCGCGTATGCCTCCTTTCCATTTGGATTGGCCTATCATATATCATAGCATTTGCAGTTACTCTGTCATTAATATTTGTTTTGGAAAATTCAATGTTAAAATTAAAATTTGAACCTATCCGCACAGCTTGTCTTTGTCCTGATCTGTCAGATGAAAGTTTAGGTTCCATTTTTGGTAAGTCGGCATCATGCTGGGTATGTCTTCGTTTTCGTTCTATTTTTCTATTCTCACTGGACTGTATTTTGCTTGATGTCGATTTCGATTCAGACTGTGATGTAGAAGCGACTCTGTTTTTTTTCGGGGCTTCAGTTGTATTGGTATCTCTTGAAACGTGTTTACCAGCCCGACGATTGCGTTGTTTAATTATCTCTAAGCATTCATATGGGTCACACTCGCCAGGTGTGCAAAACTCTGGTTCACACTCGTAGGGTAGAAGCGGGGCTTGGGTTGATGTAGACGGTGGTACCACGTAAGCAATTCCTGACTGCTTAGTTTGCGTTCGTATCTGTCGAGCTACCACTTCGCGTTCTCTAGAATCAAGTGACGCCATTGTCTTTTTCGACTCGACATAGTTTAATTTTTGTTTCTTCGTTTGTATCAGTTTTTGAGTACAGAAACATCGTTTTAATTTATGCGCAACTTGGGTGCTTTTAAATGATTGTGTTGACCCCGATTGAGATGACATATTATGCCGAGAGCGAGCATGTCCACTTGCTTGATCTTTAGACTTTCTTCGATGCGATTTCGTTCGTGTTTGTTTACTTTTCTTTCGGGGTCTTGGGGTCTTGGGTGATTCAAATTCATCAAGAGGTTGTTCATCGACTTCCACGCAAGGATATTTATCTTTATAAAATTCAATATTAAAACTAAAACTGGATGAAATTTTGACCGCTTGTCTGTTTGGATAGCATTCTATATAATTTTCGTCTATTTCGGGAGGAGGTTCTTTCAAAATGTATCTAGATTTTTTCGTAAAATTTTCAGCACTTTGAGAATGTTTATGTTTAGATTTAGTGCGTGATCTAGAGCTTGTTTTCTGTGAAAAGCCGGCACTTCCTACCGATTTACGTTTCAAACGTTCTATGCTTGCCAAGGCAGATCTACCTTGAGATTTCGATTTCGACAAAACGTTTCTGCCATGAGGTTTAGATGACTGGCTGGTAGAATCTCGCAAATGAGAATGTTTACTAACTCTGGCTAAAGCACCAGCAAATTGCGTTTTGCTATGCTTGTATTTTTGTCGTTGTTTCTTTCCGTGGGCTGGTTTTATCCGTTTTTTTTGTTTAACTTTAATTGGTTCAATTGGTTCTTGTATGTCCGTTTCCTCCATATCCTGGAGTGGTTCACGTCTCGGTTTTTGACGGCCTGTTTTGTATCGTGTAGGTGATGAAGCGGGTTCTCCTTCATGACGTTCTAAAGTTTTAATACTTTTAGAACGAGCTTTCGTAGCTTTCCCTTTTGCAACAGATGTTAATGAAAAAGTAGATTTTGTGGCAGGTTTTGTAGTTGCAGTTTTGGTTTCAGATTTAGGTATAACTTCCACCGGGAGATTTTCTTCTAAATCCTTATGTTTTGCCACATGCCGTCTTTTTGCCTTTGTTTTTAATTTAGGCCCAACTTTCTCTTCCTCTGTCGCTAATTGAGCTTTTGCCTTCAATTTTGGAATAGACGTCATTGAGGCAGCCGATTTAGCTAGTGCTTTTCCATGCATTCCTTTCACTGGTTTTGGTGTAACTGGAATTTTTGCTTTTAATTCCGTTTTAGAAAGTGACGCCATTTCTCTTGTTTTAAGTATCGTGGTCAATGAAGAAGAGGATTTAGTTTTAGCTATTTGGATCTGAGATTCTCTTACTTTCACTTTTTTGGGTCGTATTTTCATTGAAAATTGAGATTTGTCTCTTCCTGTATCAGAATATCGGTGATGATGTTTTCTTCTTCTCGTATCTCCAATTCCTGTTGATTTAATCTTCTTGAAACATTCTTCCGGTAAACATGTGCTTACCTTACATGTTCCTGGTTTACACTCTACATGTTTATTTTTTTCATAAGGTCGTTTCTTCAGCAACTTTTCTTTAAATAATATTAAAGAATCTTTTTTTATTTTAGCAGCGAGTGTTCCCAATACTGTCGCACTGTCTTTTGAACTGCGGCTTTGAATTTTTTTTACTTTTCTGCTTTGGGCCTTGGCAGTTTTAGTTTTTTGGTCTCTAGACACAATTTCCGTGGAGCTATCTATAGCTTTTCTTTTTGATCGAATTCTTTTGACTAAAGCTTTTGATTTGCTCATTACGGTAGGTTCAGATAGATTTTTTTTTATTTTAGAACGTGCTGCTGCTCCAATTTTTGAACTTATTTTTGAAATTTTTGTACTTAGTTTTCTCCGTCGCTTTCTACCTTTTTCTGCAGCTTCTTCACAATACTTAGCTATGTCTTCACAAGTAACTATCTGTCTATGTACCTTAGGATGCTTCTTATCTTCCTTTTCCATTCGTTTTCTAATTTTCCTCAAAGTTTCACAAGAACAACAGCTACAGCAGCTACTTAACTTTGCTTTGCTTACATTTGCATATCCCATTCGCCCTCTGTCGACTAAGTCAACAATATGTCTATGTGTCTTATGATGCTTTTTATGCCTTCCCAATCGTTTTCTAATTTTCGTCAAACTTTTACAAGAGCATGAGCTACAGCAGCTACTTAACTTTGCTTTGCTTGCATTTCCAGGTCCCATTTGCCCTTTATCGACTAAGTCAACCATTTGTAGGACGGCACTGCTTTGTTCAGAACTAAGATCTTCGTCCCGTCTCCTCTTTTTATGTTTGGGAATGGTCTGATCACTAGCAGATAATAATTGGTTTCGAACGCCATCATAGACGTCACGAGTTCTTATCAATTTTTCAAGCAACTTTCTTTCTCGTAACGGTAAAAATTTACCGAGAAAAAGTTTGTCAATATCGGTCCCATCTTGTAATAATTGTTGAACATTGGTTTGTTTAGATCTACTCCGATATACACAATCTGTGCAAGAGCAACTACCAGGATGTATGCTGAATGCCTCCATTGTGTAATTATTTACAGATCAATTTGATCTGTAAACACATTCACAATATAATTTAGCAGTGTTAGAACACACTGCGTTCCAAAAATAAACTTCAATACATTACAACACCATTACAAAACAATTTACCACAGACGTCACGAATCTTGTTACGCACAATACCTGTAAAAAAAAAAATACGTTAGTAGACCATTCATTTAACTCATAATATGGTGCCGTTGTTAGATTGATTTTTTTCAAGTGGGTTTGATTGGCCAAATCCGAATCTATGAGGAATACCATCCAATGCATCGTTGGAATTTTGAAGTGTTTTTTTTTTAAATGAGTTCGTTTGCATACCAGAAATACAGATTTCAAAAAAATCGGCCTTATACTCGTTTCGGGATGTTTCGTTAGGTTTCGTTGGGTTAACGCAAAGAACGCGGGAACAGGGGACGCTATCTGAACGTAGGCTAAAGTTGGATCGATAGTTCAGTCACAAGATCCAAAATGCAGTGTGATTTTTTAACTAGGACAGTATGGTCAAATAATATATAAACAAATATATCTATGTAATAAATCTGTTGAAAAGTCGTTTATGTACATCGAAAATATTTCAAAAAAAAATAGCCAGGCTGTTAAAGGACAACCAACAGAACCCATTTCCAGTCTTTTTCGAATTTTTGTCTGTTTGTCTGTTTATTTGTTCGGGCATCACGAAAATGTACGAAAGATATGTAGATAACTTTTATACACAACAATAGGGGATAATCCAACTTTTTTTTTCTTTGTCCGTCTGTTAGTTTATTGAAAAGTATTGGACACGTATTTTTTCTTTTTTCACGTGGTCATAAAATTACGGAGATATATTGAGTTGAAATGGCGCATGACGTCACATGTGGGTAAGTTTTATACCCACTTGTGACGTAGTAAGCCCCCACTCTCCAACTTTAATGAGTTTTAACTAAGTAATTTTTTGATATTTTGATAAAACAAAAAATACGTGTCTAATATTTTTGTATTACCTGTCTGACGGACAAAATAGAATGTCGTTTTTTTTACCCAGTCCGGTCCCCTATTGTGCGTAACTTGAAGTAACATTTAGTTTTTGTTTCATTGCAACCGGTTCACTATCAAAAGATATAAAATAAATATTATAACTTAAAGTGTTCCAAAAGTTAAAGACTGCACGCAGTTGATCTCTCTGATATTCGATAGATAGCGTTGAGCGTTTGACATCATTTTCTGAATCGCGGTGTTAAGATTTTCCGTGAAAGAATGACGCTCATCCATTCAACACGCAGCTTACCTGCACAGTATGACTCCACACAGTACACGCATCCCGTTGCGTGACGTGTTCAAAGTTAATATAGGCCCGTCGCGCAGCTATACATATTCAATACCAGGGCTTCCAAGTACCAGTATGCAAGAAAACCAGTGTCGAAAACCAGGTTTTAAAATTAAAATACTTGAAAGTATTTGATAGTTCGGTCTAGTTCCTACCGTGCCAGATTATATTTAGACTGTCTGCTTATGCATTTTTTTATAGAATAGCGACTATATTATTTTTTAGAGTTTTATTTCAGTGCTATTTATTATTAACAGTCTTTCTATAAACCCGCTACCGCTACCACTATTTACAATTCTTAACTTGTAAACATAGAATACACAAAAAAAAAAATGTTCAGTTTAATTTAATACTCACGTTTTATTCTAATTGTTCAATAAACTCGCGAAATAACTTTAAAATGAATTACGTTACGGTCAGTTCCAACGACAACTGACAACGGCGCGAACAAGTATACGAAATGGCCTCGAGCCCTGCGCCAGCCGCACCGTCCGCACCCCGAGCCCCGCGACGCAAGCCTTGTGCTGCCCGCGCCGCGAGCCCTGCGCCCGCAACCCGCGCCGCGAGACTCGCGCTGCGCAAATAAGGATCATAATCGTATTTTCGTAAAAAATACTTTTAATATCCAAGTTTTTTTTTTCGCAAATACGATAGTGCTCCTTATTTATATGACGACATGGGTTAATTTCCTATGCAAGTACTTTTCAAGTCTGGTTTCATTTAACTTTGCCTGTGCGGCCGCGCCAGACTAGCAAAAACTTTCATACTTGCAAGTTGTTCCCACTTGTACCAGGGCGCCCTTGTTGGAGGCAAAGCCCTGGTTTCAAAACCTGGTTGCATAAATAGAATAGAATAGAATAATATTTATTTGCTTAAAAACATGGTATAAAGAGATGGTAAAATACAAACAATAACAAGTGCAAACATGTTTTTGTTTAACACTCATAAGCGTACAAATTTTAACAAGCATATTTTTTTAAATTTATTGTTTATGAAGTCTTTGACGCTATAAAAACTATGATTACACAACCATTCATGCAATTTTTTCTTAAATAATATCAGATTCAACGCTTTGAGATTACTTGGTATCTTATTATATAAACGCACACACATAAATATTGAACTTTTATTATATTTCGCCATTCTCGGAAGGATATCGAGTACGAGCCTGTGAGGGTCTCGTCGGTTACGGGGATATAAATCATCTGCCTTACTAAACTGTTCTTTATGCTTTCTCACAAACATGCATGTTTCGTATATGTAAAGCGACGGTAGCGGTAACAAGCCAAGCTTTTTAAATATCGGTCTACAGGATTCGTCAGGTCGAAGCCATATTATATTGCTCTAATGCATTTTTTTTGAGCAATGAATGCTCTATTTTGATCTGTGCTATTACCCCACATTATCAAGCCATAACGGAGCACCGATTCAACGTATGCATGATAGGACGTTATTGCCGTTTTGATGTTTGTTATATTTCTAACTTTTTTAAGTGCATATACAAACTTATTTTTTCTTTTGGAAAACATATCAATATGTGCTTTCCAGTTTATATCTTGATCTAAGGTTACGCCTAGAAATTTAGTTTGTGTTACTTCATCAATTTTATGTATATTCATTTTAATATTATTAAATTGGATATAAACTGATTTATTAAGATTTATTGATAAATTATTTCTATTTAGATATTCAATTAGCTTGTCAATAGTGTTGTTAATGTCGGTCTCATGATCGTCAATAGTATTATTTTTTTCTGTCAGTTGTTACGATTATAGAAATATCATCAGCAAATAATATACATTTATGGTTGGTTATTTTTATTATTGAGTTAATGTACAAAAGGAATAAAATTGGGCCTAGCACACTTCCTTGCAGGACGCCATATCTGTTGTACTTGAGTTCAGATGAGTGTGCTATCATGTCGTTATTTCTATCCACTTTTGTAATGGTAACCCGCTGTCGTCTGTTATTTAGGTATGACGCTATCCACTGAAGTACTATACCTCTAATTCCGACTGCTTCCAGTTTCTGTAGCAACAGATCATGAGACACTAGGTCAACGGCTTTAGATAAGTCAAAGAATAAACCTGTAGTACGACGGTTTTGATTAACATTTATTTGTCAATATATTTTTTATAAGAGTGAAGATAGCTAATGTTGTGGATTTATTTTTTTGAAAGCCGAATTGTTCTTCGTTAATTATGTTAAATTTATTACAAAATTCGATCAATCTTTTGTACATGCACTTTTCAAATATCTTCGACAAAATAGGTATTAATGTAATTGGGCGATAATTATTAACATCAGATTTTTCTCCTTTTTTAAAAACTGGTTTAACGATAGATACTTTTAATTCTTCAGGAAAAGTACCAAGAGAGAAAGATAAATTAATTAAATGTGTTATAATGGCACTCAGCTCAATAGTGCATGCTTTTACAATTTTGGTATTAATTTCATCGTAGCCTTCCGAATATGAGTTTTTCAGTGATATAATCTCCGCTTTAAGTTCATTTTAAGACACAGGTTTGAGGAACATTGAATGTGCTGAATTTCTCTTAGGGCTTGTTTTTATATCCGTACTAGAAGTAGGCGCCATATTAATGTAATGGTTATTGAAGGCATTTGATATTTCTGTAGGATCCGTGACTACTGCGTTGCCAATTTGTAGATTTTCTATATTGTCTTTGAAGTTGTTGTTTATGATTTCGTCCCTAATTACTTTCCAAACTGCTTTGCATTTGTTTTCATTTTCGTTAATAATCTTAATATTTGCATTCTTTCTTGATGTGTTTATACATTTCTGTAAGATTTTTGAATATTGTGTATATTTCGTTGTAAATGAAGTTTTATTACTTAAATTCTTATTTCTATAATACTGATAGCGTAGATACCGTTTTGTTTTACAACTTTGTTTCAGTCCTTTGCTTATCCACTTTTGTTTCCTTTGATTGGTTTTAATTTTAACTTTAATTTTTGGGAAGCATAGATTATAGAAAAGGCATAATAGTTCATGAAAAGAACTGAATGCTACATCTATATCATTTTCTGCATAAGTTTCTGACCAGGACACATTTTGTAAACATTCCTTAAACTTCAGTATATTATTCATGTTGTAGTCTCTTTTGTATATATGGTATACTGCCTGCTTTGTTTGCGTCTTATGACTTAATGGAATGCTCAACATTTGGGCTGTATCATGGTCGGATAGATGGAGTGGCATTACTGTAGCAATAGCATCCGGAATATTACTGAGAATATGGTCGATACATGATGACTTGCGTGTTGGCTCATTTATATGTAATTTTAGATTAAAATTGTATGACAGATCTAGTAATCGATCGAAATACGTCTCATCCCTACAGCTCAAACACACATGCATCTCTCTACACTCGCTAGACTCACGCATGGAGGCGCGGCGCGGGCTCGCGACCCATGCAGACAACGGGCGGTGTTACACAATATAATACCATCCACACACACAATCATCACGGCTCCATAGTCCGGACCGTGACGGGCTAGCTTTGGAAACGGGGCGGACGGGTGTCATACCCCCTTCGTAAGAGCGTCGAGTGCACCTATGTCGCTGGTCGTCACCCGCCGGGCCTCACGGCCGAGGTGCCGTGAAGAAAGCAGCATTTTTTAACCAGTACTGTGGCGCGCCTACTAAAATACTCATAGCAACCACTCACTCAAGCGCGCGTTGCAGGACGCGCGCCCGCAGGCCTAGCCACATATGGCAACACAAGGACGGGCCCGTTTTAACGAATCGAGGTATGGCCTCCGCGGCCAAGGGGCGAAGCCCCGTAACCGCCAGCGGCGCCCCCTTACGGTGCCGCAGCGATTTCCATGTAAAAAAAAACACTTAAATTTTATAGGCGTCATAGATGTATTGAGTAGTGTCTTTAATAAAGGTCTTGATAGTATCGTTCGTTTTATTGAAAAAGTTTTGGTTTTCTGTCTTAATTTTTTGGAGTACGAAGGAAATAATATTACTTGCATTTGAGTCACGTAGTTTTATTTATTTACTTCTTAGTTTGACGCTAATCTCATTCATTTGAAAGCTTGTAGGTATTGTTTTGTCATTTGAACAGATGATTCGAATTTGAGGCTGTCCGCTAAATAAAAATATTCTTATTGGATAATCACCCAACATTTTTGAATTTGATTTATTGGTTCAATATTTTTCTTGAAAATGCCTTCTAGAAAAAAAAACAAACCTTTCGCAACGCAGCCGATTTGCGAAAAGGGTGAGACTAAGTAGGTCTCAGGAATCAGAAGAATATCGTGAATGTAATATCAAAATAAAGAGTAAGACCAATGTATTTATGGGGTGCGTACCATTTGACATAATAACAAAAGTTCTAACGATCACATGACCTAATTTCATTTAATATATTTTTTTTTAGTATAACGATGAAATGATATAATGAATTATTGATATAATTTCAGTTTACCTAATTTTATATGGTTTTATAAACATTTTCTATAATGCACATTTGAACTAATATTCAGTTAGTATAATATTTAGTTAGTATATTATTCCTCATATATTCCTGCGTTAGAGCCGCTATATAGTTGGTGAATCATGTGGGTTAGGTTAGGTTAGAACCATGACCATTAGCGCACGAAGGACAGCGAGCGTAGCGAGCGTGCCGCGGCAGTGGCCGCCGAGTGCCAGATCCCCCCTATTGTGGGTGAACCATCTGGATTAGGTTAGGTCAGAACCATGACCATTAGCGCCAGATCCATTCTATTGTTGGTGAATCATTTGGGTTAGATGAGGTTATAACAGTATGATGTTTTCTAATATTTACTTTCCACTACAGAATTTGGGCAGGAAATAAGTAAATATGAAAATTAGGTCAAATGAAAATGCATTATTAAAAATGTTAATTAAACCATATAATATTAAGTAAACTGAAATTATATCAATAATTCATTATATCATTTCATCGTTATACTAAAGAAAAATTATATTAAATGAAATTAGGTCATGTGATCGTTAGAACTTTTGTTATTATGTCAAATGGTACGCACCCGTATCTATGGTACTCTATGTTTTGTCTGTGGTCAATATTGTATGTGTATGTTCGATCAATGACGACTGTGATCGACTGTGTATGTTTGGTCAATTGTGTGCACAATCACTCCAGCAGTAGGCTACTGGAGTGATTGTGGAACTTGCAAATTTATCTTCGTACCCCAGCCAGAACTGACGAGGAGGAACATCGTGTGATTTACCCACCCATGTTCCTTCTAAGCCCTTTGTGTTCCAGGGCCGCGGTATCTCTTTCGAACAACCCGCAGCCCTGGCAGGCATCGGCCCTCTCGGGCCCCTTCCTGTTTGCTGACATCTCCTTGAGGCGCGCGTGGAACACGTACGCGCCGTCGACACGGCCTGTCGTCATGAGACGGACGGACGGTGAGCTAGCCCATTACTCACCGTCCACAGGCTCGCGCCTACGGTGGCCGGGGGCCACTGGTTGCCCCCCGACGACGCCCGGGTACAGACCCGGGCGTCGTCATTTAACATGGAGTGTCGCCTTACCGGGTTGTAGAAGTCGGGTTCTGGAAGTTTCCACAACCCAGGTACGGGGTATCACGTATCACGAAACCCCTTCGAAAACTGTTGGTAGATGAAAATTAGTTTATAGAAATCGAATACTTACCAAACAAACACTCCAAATATTGGAATGTAGACTTCACGACAATTTATCATTGCATAAAAGTATCAAAGTTATTTTTTTGAGACCATCATTGAAACCTTCTTAAACAAAGGAGTCAAGAGTTTGCTGAAAATTCACATTACAACACGATTTGGAATTGATTAAAAATAAATTATTACAAAATTGTATTTATTTCTTGTCATCTCATCTTGAAAAAAATATTTTCAATGGCTTCCTGTCAGCGTGGCAGCGACCAGGAAGAATTATTTTGTTTTCTATTTTCTTTTTTTTTAGCCAGAAACAGAATATTGCAAAAAAATACAGATCTTCTTGGTCAATCGGCAGCCGCGCGTCTTGTCACAGTTCGGTATGTAAACAATTTTTCAGGTATTTTTTTTATATTTTTTATTTATAGATTTAGTTATTTTAAGCAACTAATTTCAATATTTCGTTAATCTAAGCTGTAGTTATTTTTTTATATTTTTTTAAAATTTTGTTCGTGCTGACGTCATAAAGTAGGCTGAGTGGCTTTGGATCTTTGCCACGTTTAATACTTATTTTAAAACTAAAATTAAAATAGTATTTTTTTATTCCATGCAGAAAAAAAGTCAAACTGTCAAATTTGGCAGTTACGTTGAATATTTATTTTCTGAATTTTTTTGGTTGTTTTGTTTGGTATTTTTGTTTAATTTGATCATATTTATAGAGATTTTTATTTTTACACTTTACGTACCATATTGTAAAGATGAAGCTTATTATTAAATATGAATCGATCAAAGACTACTTGTGCTAAATGCTTTAAACCGTCATGTAAAAACAGCACAACAAATAGCCGACACAAATTGTTTGTCTGGTGCGAGGAAGTAAATCCAAGTATTTATGCCTCGATGAAGCCAACAAAAGAAGAATTTATCCAAACAAAAATTGTGGCAAGTTTAAGAGTCCACATAGAAAGAGTTATAAGAAGGGTTCGGAAGTTTCAATTTCTTTGCCACAAACATGTTGGTTATCTCGATCATATATGTCGATTGCGTGTGGTTTAATTAATTTACTAAATTAAATAATAAAGAGTGAATAAAACAAATAGTTTTATTTTATGTTCTAGCACTAATAATAATCTTGTTGTAAATATAAGTATGTTTTCCAAAATTTTAAAGCTTTACTAAATCGGTAGTGTATTGAGGGTCATAATTTATCCAGTACTGAGTAATCTTTTTATTTTCTTCATATTTTGGGTCAGATACACAAAATACCGGTTTTTTTTATTTGCTGCATCCATTTGGGATTGCATTTGAGCAACATATTTATTTTGAATTAGGTAACTTATCAGGAAATCAAGGCATAGTACGCTCAACGAAAGTAACGAGTAGGGATGTATTTACGCAACCAGGTTTTGAAAACAGGGCTTTGCTTCCAACCAGGGCGCCCAGGTACGAGTAAGAAATACTTGCAAGTATTAAAGTTTTAGCAAGGCGCGGACGTCCGGGCAAGTTAGAAGAAACCAGACTTTAAAGGTACTTGTATAGGAAATTAACCCTTGTCTTATAAATAAGGAGCACAATCGTATCTGCGAAAAAAAATAGTTTGATGTTAATAGTATTTTTTTCGCAAATACGATAATGATCCTTATTTGTAAGATGACATGGATTGTTATCCTATGCAAGTATTTTAAAACCTGGATGTACAGGGCGCATAGCGGGCGGCGCGAGTGTTGCGGCGCGGTTGCGCGGCGCAGGCGGCTCAAGGCTTGCGCCGTAGGGCGGTCGCGGTCGGCATGGGTAGCGCAGCCATTTTGTAGACTTGTTCGCGCCATTTTTCCATACTGATATAGAAAAAATAAGCCATATAATAGCGTGAACGAAAGTATAGTATTACTAAGTAACGTTTAAAATCAAGTAAATATTTTGTTTTCGTTTTGATTTTGTCAGTTGTTGTTGAACTGACCGTGACGTAATTCATTTTAAAGAAGTTATTTCGCGAGTATACCTATTAAACAATTAGAAAAAGTGTAAATACATTTTTTTGTATTTTTGTTTTTTTTTTTTAAATAGCGAGGAAATAAAACTCTAAATAATAATATAGTCGCCATTCTATAAACATGCATAAGCAGACAGTCTAGATATTATTCTGGCACGGTAGGATAGGAACTAGACCGAACTCTACCAAATACTTTCAAGTTTTTAAAACCTGGTTTTCGACCCTGTTTTTTTTGCACACTCGTACTATCTCATGCCTAGTAACGAGAATTAATTCAACTTGACGTTGACATTGACGTTTGACACATAGAAAACAACTTAATTATTTCATTACAAGAGGCACTGAAAGTTTCTTATACAGACTACTTTATGACGTCATTTAGAGGTCAAGTAAAAGTCAAGTGATTTTAAGTATTTTTGTGAAAATAAATACGATCTTGCAGTTTTAAGACCTAAAAATAGAAAAATAAGGCTTACAAACCTAAAACCTCGAAATGGTTTTGAAATCGGCATAGGTTAATTTTTACTTTACATACCGAGTTGTCACACACCACACAGAGTCGCCGCACCAGACAAGGCACGGATGCTTCGACCAACATATCTGCGTTGACGGTAAAATAGAGAACTAAAATAAATGTAAGAAGTTTCATGAAACATTTCCTGCCAACATGATAATAGTATGTTTAAAGTATTTTATATGTATGTTTATCTATATATGTATTACGAATATTATACTGTATGTATTATGTTGGTTTGGTATATATTATTTATAAAAGTTGATTTAAGTTTAAAAAGCTTTTTTTTTTAACTTGCAATGTATATATGTATGTAGTGTGTAGTATGTATGTATGTTTCTTACGGTGGAATCTTGGAAGCTAAATTAGAACCACTTTCCGATGTCCGATTGAGCTGAAATTTTACACACACCTTTGGTTCTGGTGACAATACATTTTTATGATAGACATAACTTAATCCTGCAGCCAGGATCGTCTCCTCACGAGAGAACTCCTGAACGTTTAATAGCACAGACACGAAACTTTGCGTACGAGTTCATATTTGATGGATATTTACGATTTGTATCATGAACTTATCCTGCAACCAGGATCGTCTTCTGACGAGGGAACTCCTCAACGGCCAATAGCACAGACACGAAAATTTGTATGCACGTTCATATTTGATGGATAAACATGAATTTTATCATGATCTCATCCTGTAGCCAGGATCGTCTTCTCACGAGGGAACTCCTCAACGGTTAATAGCACAGACACGAAAATTTTTATGCACGTTCATATTTGATAAATGAACATGAATTAATTGTAATTAAATGAATTGAACTATCATGATCTCATCCTGCAGCCAGGATCGTCTTCTCACGAGGGAACTTACCAACGGTAAATAAATAGCATTGAATGAAAAAAGTGTTGAGTTTGTGATAATGATGTGTGGTCAGAAAAGATTACTGCAAAACTAAAAATGTTAAAATAAAATTAAGTTAAAAAACCTTTTTAAAAAAAACTTTAATTTTAATGCTCTAAAAACAAGAAAATAAAATTTTCTTTTAAAATTTTAACCATCAATTTATAACCTCATTATACACAAATTATATGATCATAAAAGCCAAATTATATGATCATAAGGGCCTAAAAAATTGCAAGACATCTCCTCACCACGCTGCTCAACCGATTCCACTAAAGATACTAGGAGACAAGAAGTGTTAAAAACGAAATTCTATTGGGTGGTTTAAAACACAATCTCCTCTCTTCTCGTCTCGTCTCAGTCAGCCTCCGTCTCCACCAGAGATGTGCTAAGTTGCGTAACGAGACGTGTGCGTAAAACTAACCAATCATAAAGTTAGCTTATTAACTCATGTTAAATAAACTATATTATTGATTATATAACATCCCTCGTTACGCATCCCAATGCATCTGTAGTAGCAACCTTAGTAGGCAGTACTTGGTTGTAGTGCGAATCAAATGGTAGGTTCGTCACCACAAATTACTGCTCTAAACGAACACCATCGCGTTTGAGCAATTAATCAGGAATTCTCACCAAAAAGTGGTATGTGTATCTGGTGGATCTGAAAATGCTTTGTTGAAAATAAATGCAACATTAAAAAATCAGTATTTAATTGTCAGTTTCCTTAATCACAACATCAACATTACAACTTCTTACAACACGATTTCTAGATAGTTTCATAAAGTCGCCATTTTTTATGTGAAAATGTTACTTCGAATCCTCATCATCAGTTTTTTCTACAATTGAATCAACTACGACGGTAACATATGTAAGATTTGTTTTGGCGGATTTGGATTTATTAAAACTTTGTCTAAAATGATCTATGTTAGAAAAGTCAAAGTTATTTTTCATTACTTCTCGTCTTATATTTCGATAAGGTTTTCTAATATATTTCCTAGATTCTGTTGAGTGCCTGTTAGCCTCATATACATCATCTACAGAATCTTGTGAACCTCTAATTCTTCTATGTGCTGATTTAACATTCCCTAGATGAGATTCATTTTTATTTGCTTCTTGAAGTTTGGTATTGTTCTTATTTTTTCCAAAAAGACATGGAAATTGTATGTCAAATGTTGCAAAGAAATCCTCCACATAGTTAGTATAGAAGTAGACCAGAAAGAAGACTATGATCAACGTTATGAACAAAACGCAACAGCTGCAGTTGATTCCCATTGGGTAACACCCTAGCTTGGACGACACCGACGAAGTGGTACAACAATTTTTTGCACATAAAAATACCAAGCACATTGGGATCATGGCCAACGCGTGGAAGAGCGTTGAGACCATATTATGTACTGTTATGATAATCATACGTAATATATCTTCCAAGGCTAACATAAATGTCATGACAACTCGTAATATAGTTTCCAAAGTGCAGAAAATTGGCACGATCAGCAACGTATAACACATTGTGATTTTAGGTCACTGTGTTACTTGAACTCAAAGTTATAATGTTGACTATATTTTTATAATTATTTTACTAATACATCACTTGGAACTGTGTCGTACTTTTGATTTTTCGATTTTTATCGTAGATTTTAATTGTTATTCATTGTTTAGTGCATTTATTTTTTCTATAAAAATAACGTTTTTTTCTAAATTGAAATTGAAAGCGTTAGTTTTTTTTTATAATTTTTATAACATAGACCACACTCCACAGAGTAAGTAAAAAATCTGTACAGCACGCAACATAGATCTTTGGTTGGCATTAGACTTAAGGCCTGTTGTACATATATACTCAAAGTGGGTGTCTCCCTCCATAGAAGTTCCTAAAAGTTTATACAAGGTGGATACGACAATCATCTCTCACAATCCTTTTGAGGATAAAAAACTTCATTAAAACAAAAAAAATAAAAATAACTCTCAACGTACCTAGTGTTTTTCGAACTATAATGTTGGAGTCGGTTTCCAGTATAACCGGATGCAGCTCACCGGTTTTATACAAGTAGCAGTCTATCTGACCCACAACCCAGTCAGTACCGGGTAATACGATAGAAATACGTACTTGGCTTACGGAGAAGCGGCGCGTTGGGCGGCACCGCCTACTTTTAAGTCAAACATATGGCGATGAGGGCGTTTGCGGAGATATTACGCGCGTTTGCTCGAAATGAAGCGCGTCTCCGTAAACACTGCCATGTTTGTGTTTGCACGTGATAACGCGGGTCGCTGCACGCGCCGCTCCGTAAACGAAAAAACGCGCAAGATAACTCTGTAACGAAATGTCATCCATCCGCGGACCGACATACAGTCATACACCGACCCTGGTGTGGAATGAATGGTCACCCAACCGCGGCTTAACCAATAGATCGCCCAGTGCGGCTGTTATTATTGTATTTTTTTGTCCTTATGTTCTGAATAAGTTATACCTGTGCCATAAAAAATAACAAAAATCTTGGAACCGATTTTTTAATTTATACTAAATAATAAAGTACTGTGGTCCAATTCGATCCTGAGCTTGGAGCTCCATCCAAGGTGTTTACCGTTGAATTCTCCCAAAGTTCCCATGGATACGTAGTTAGTTCCTCTGACTCTCGCAATGATTTCTTTGTGAACAGATGACTATACTTCTCAATCCAATCGCTCATAGCCATAGTATAAGTAGTGGTATTCGTTGAGGTTTCATTTCTTGAGCACTCAGTCAGTTCACCGGGTGTTGGGATAAACTTCATGAATGGCGGCGGTGGTTCAGCTTTAGTGTACCCTAGACTGTAGAATACCTTGTCGAGGACTCCAGTGGCTCTGAATATGAGGAAGATGATAAGGACAGCTATGAAAGACATTACGCAATCGCAGGTACCGCCTCTCGCACCGACGGGGCAAGGCCCTCCACCGCCGCACATAAAACACTTAAGCCTGGCCGTCAAGAGGAACACAACACATATTGGAATGAGAGATATCATTTGCAGCACGAATGATATGAAGTTGTAGAATGTTTGTAGGAGCATTCTTATGACGTTTTCTATCATGAGGATAACGGTCATGAAGACCCTCACTAACATTTGTATGCCGCATATTACGGTTGAGAGAACCGCGTGGGCTGTGCGACACATGGTTTATGGAGTATCTGGAACAAATACATTGTCTGCTTTAAAAACGATTCCTTCTTCCATTGAATAAGTATTGGTAGTGTGTAGAAGGATTTAATTGATCAAAAAGGACAAAAAACTATGTAAAATAAAAACTGAATCGACGAAATGTTTTGACGTAGTTGAGAATTATTATCGCTGAATACACAAAAAGAAGCATTCCGACGAATTGATAACCTCCTCCTTTTAGAAGTCGGTTAAAAACAACGAAATGCACAGCGGTTAGTCCAGTGGTCATATGAGCGCCGAGCATCGGTCCAACGCAAAGTTCCTACAGTTGAGATTATTGAAGAAATGCTCAGCAGTAGAACACAGTCCCTGCGTGTTGAGTTGTGCCCGATTTTCAAGGGAGTGGCTGTCTCATAGGAAATAAGTATTCATAACTATCTGGTTTAATTACTCTTAATTATTTTACTAGCATTACGAGACTATAGTTTGCGCTGAAATCCAGGCCTGCTCTTTATGAGAGGGCACAGGCCATAATCCATCAGGGAGAACCAGTTGCCGATGGTATTTCAATTGATTTCAGTGAACATGATATTTATTACCTGGTCGCTTTTTGTTGAAGTTGGGAACGAATAATTCCAGTTCGTCTCATCGGTTTACAGCACTTTATTAAGTTAGTTAATAATAAAAATGCACATAAAAAAACATAAATATAAAAAAAAAAAATGTCTTAAGACATACGTATATCAAAAAACAATATGATTTGAGTAGTTATTTGTCAAAAGACATCGGTTTATTTCTTCTGATGCGTCTATGGTATCAGTTAAAGAGATTCGGTTAAAGAAGTAAAGGCGAAAACACACTTACGTGTCGTGACGCACCGGTTTCATACATCGTTGCGACACGACACGCCATGCAAATATGTCCCTAACCATATCAAATGTATGAAACCGATTTGCTTCTGGCGCGTCACGACACGCCACGACACGTAAGTGTGTTTCCGGCTTAAGGATTTAATACAATCTTGGACCGGTGTCTGGACGTACTATGTACCTTAGAACTATTATCCCCGCGGGGACGCTTAGTTATTGAGGGAGAGACCCTGGCGCATCGGTTAGATCAATTTGTGTCAACATTGTCCACGTAAGTCGCCTGACTTGGTTTCGGAAGAACGACTATTTGCTTCTTTAGGTATTCTCCCATGGGAACTTATTATTGGGATAAAAAATGCCCTAAGTCCCCACCTAATGCGGTCTACTCGTGGGTCTAATTTTATTCAACAGACATTTCACGCTAAGGCCTGAACTTTATGAATGCGGAGACGAGACGAGAGGAACGGAGATGTGTTGTGATTTTAAGCACCAATAGTAGTTCGTTTTTTGCACTTCTCGTCTTCGCTTAGCTCTAGTGAAACGGTCGAGGAGATGTCTCATATTTGTTTAGGCCAAGAAGGCAATAGCGCACAGTGGAGATGGGAAAAGAACATTGGGGGTGAGTAGCATGTACAAACATCTCTGCTCTGGTCTAGCAAGTGCACATCATTGCACAGCTTCGGTAGATACGGCCTAGCTCTTTAGCATCACGTCTCCGTTTCGCATAATCTCCGTAAGTCTTCGCGTTAGTGGAGTATGGGCCTTACTTCTGTGTATTATTAAGTTAGAATATAACAGAGGAAGGATAGGATGCACACTAAGCACAATGCATTATGCTATTTGCGTAATTTTTTTTTTATTTGAGATCGCTTTGCTCTTGGCTCTAGTCTAGGTTAGAAATGACAGAGACAAAGTCGACGATGGTACGAGCTTACCCAGAAGAAGCCTGTTCACTCTAACTTTGAAGAGATTAGGGTTGTATGTGCCTATCTAATAAATAAAAGAAGTTAGCTAGATATTCCAAATAATATTTCTTTAATAAAACCGATAAATACAATCAAACAAACTAAGTACAATAATATTAAATTGTTTAAAATAATAACAACCTAGCGTTAAGTAGGTATTAGTTTACTACTTAAAAGAAATTATAAAGATGAAAACTGCAAAACAAAAAAATTGTTTGCTTCGTATTGTTGGCCTAGTCAGACTTTGAACATAGGAAGCTATCTTTAGCCTACGTAGTGTAGGTACGTACGTCACGCAAAACCCTGCATCGCACGAAGCAGAGTAGTGTGACAAGCGAGAAAAAAAATCCTGTTTGTCACACTAGTGTAACAATCTGGTGTGACTACGAGTCGGCAAGGGAAAAATCCAACGTGAAAAGTTTTCAAAGGAGGATGAAGAACAGCTGTCAAGCTTATTCTTCATGCTTCTAATTAATACTTTATCAATATCAATATGATTAATTAAGTACCTTTTTTATCACTCTTTTGGTCTTTTTTATAACCAAATTTTGCAAATAGTTTATCGGTGTACCCATACTGTTTCATCACATAATATGTTATGGCCAAGGCTATTAAGGACATAATGCAGTCGCAACTACCACTTCTTTGTCCTGGACAGGAGCAAGAGTTGCCACACATCAGACATTTCATCTTAGAGGTCAGTATAAATACTAGGCACACCGGTATAATAGATATCAGTTGGAAAATTATTGATATGAAGTTGTATATTGTGCTTAAGAATAATTTGATAAGGTTTTCTATCATCATTAGGACGGTCATGAATATCCTTATTATCATTTGAAACACACATAAAATGGTTTGTAGTAGGACGGTGCATGTTCGGCACATTGTTGCAGTATCTGAAACATTATAAATTATTTATAAAGGGGGTACTTAGGCAAGCCTTTATAGATATTTGTTAAAGCAATGAAAATACCACATCTCATAAGTGGATAGCCCTATATAATATTACTAATTCCAATCAGGCCAAGCATTATAAGTATAGCATGCCTTTTTACAGGCTCGGCTGCCTCAGGCAGTATAGGGTACTATACTAGCCAACCCACCAGCTTCGCCCGGGATGGATATATAAACAAACTTTCAAGCCGTATTTTACCCGCTTTAGGATTGTTTGTCCATTTAAGCGGAGCGAGGCTGCGGAGCGGAGAAACGGAAAAATATTAACTAATATAATTGGACAGGCAGCCTTATGGTTGAATTTTCACCACCACGTCTTAAGGGGCCATCCATAAATTACGTCACACGTTAAGGGGGAGGGAGGGTGTCGACGAAGTGTGATCTTGTGTGACAAGGGGGTGGTAGGGGTCCTAAATTTCGTAACGTCACATTTCAAAATCTATTATAATCTAAGTGTTAAAACACGAACTTTAAACTATTACTTTACGAAAACCTCAAAAACATATACAACTATATTATATTATAATACAACTATATTATATGCATTTGGCGGCATTTATCAACGGGCGCCTAGACGGTCGGTGCGTAACACTAGTAGAGCGAGTGGTCGACAAAACAATTGGTATCTTATATTTACACAGATATATAATTTTATTAAAAACTAATTTAGATGAAAATAAAACTGATTTCGGAACCGCTGTTGTCATTCAATAATTTCTAAATGTGAATTCGCAAAATGTGACGTCACACTAGGGAGGGGGGGGGGGAGTTTCACAAATGTGACCAACTGTGACAAGGTCGGGGGGAGGGGCAAAAAAATCATGAAATTCGCGTGACGTAATTTATGGATGACCCCTAATAGCTACACACCGCCACGTTCATCGTCATACCGGGCTGAACCAGGAGAGTACCGTGCTACTCCCAAGTGAGTTGGAGAAAGGTTTCGCGACCATAGACCTATACCTACCCCCTTTTCTTTTTGTAATATATTTTTATGTTAATGAGTTTCCGTGGTTTGATTTACTTATTCTCTGCCAGGAAAACCTTTTCCGTCACACTGTATGCCAAATTTTCTCCAGCTCTGTCCAGTGGTTCGAGCGATAAACGATTTTATAATTATAGAAAAAGATAAAGGATGACGGAGACAGCACCTCTCAAGCACCACGCCAAGTGGGCATTGAGAAACAGCAGGTACTCACGGCCACACACAAGCTAAACCTGCCAGTAAAATAATTATGGCCTCGCTTTATACGCATAGAGAGATCCGCTAACTAGTTTAGGGGTATGAGGAACAGGGTGTAGAGTTCCTCGATACTCCTTAGAAAAAGGGAGGTTCCTCCGACCAGACAGGTGTTAACAACGTGGCAACTGCCCGACAGTAGTTGTTGGGTTTCTCTATACACTCTATACAGGGTGTAACGGAAAGGGTATATACATCCTTAAGTGTGTGCTTCAGACCATCAAAATTTTTATGTTGAGGAACATGTTCAGTTTGATGGTCTGTAGCACACCCTTTTATTAAAGATGTCTATACCCTTTCCGTTACACCCTGTATAATCTTAAGTCGATGTAAACTTTGCTTGCGAGATGTAGGAAATTGATGTTAGATCTTCCGTCGTGTCATAGATGGCGCTGTAGTACTTTTTGTAGTAAGTTGCTTTTTGTCGGTCGCTACACTAGTTTTACATAACTTTTTGAGAGAGAGAGACAGAGATTTTCACTTATAATGATAACAAGTAGGTTTTGTTACCTGATAACTTTTGGCACTAAGTAACTTTTACAATACTGATTGAGCCAAACTAGGCGATGAACTGGTAGTTATTAAATAACCTCGAAATAAGAATAAAATAAATCGAAATATTGTTTAACAATCATTGCATTGATCAACGTTTGATAGCAGAAACCAAAAACATGTCATGTTATTTTTTTTTTTATAAAGGTGGCATTGACTATTTTTCTAAGTACTTCTTTTACTGTGACAATGGTCTGAATACATTAACAAAGGTTTCATTAAAAAACAGAATATCAGTTTTGAGTATGGATCCTCGAGAGCCTATGAATATGCGGCCTATCCAAACGGTGCGTTGCGGCGCCGGGGTGTCGCTATAAAATCTGAATCCTAATTTAAAGTCCCAACAAAAAAGGCGTCGCGGTAGACCTCGTAAAAGACGGCGGGACGAGTTAAACAAGACCAGCGACCAGTGGTCCACATTGGCCCTGGATCGAGACAATTGGAAGTCATGGGGTGAGGCTTTTGCCCAGCAGTGGGATGACGCAGGCTGACAGTATCAGTATCAGTCCCAACTAACCCTAACTAATATTATAAATGCGAAAGTAAGTTTGTTTGTTACGCTTTCACGCGAATACTACTCAACCGATCATCATGGAACTTTGTACACATATTCTTGGAGGTATTAGAAGTAACATAGGCTATATATCATCACGCTACGACCAATAGGAGCGGAGCAGCAATGAAAAATGTTGCGAAAACGGGGAAAATGTGACGCAGACGAAGTTGCGCAGGACAGCTAGTATTATAAAAACGAAAGTAAGTTTATTTGTTTGTTGCCTTTTCACTCCTAAACCACTGAACCGATCATCCTGAAATTTTGCACATACGTTGTGAGGTGTACAGAAACGGACATAGGGTTCCTTTCATCCCAACAAAAAGTACTTTTCCCGAGAAAAACAACCATAACGTTCTTATAATAATAGTTGGCGCTGTGTCCGAGCCGGTAGTCAACTTCTAAATTAACGCGAACAAAGCTGCGGGCAAAAGCTAGTAATAACTAATGCTTTAGTTATTACTAGCTGTGCCCGCGACTTCATCCGCGTAGAATTAGAATGTTTCTAAAATAAAGTAGCCTAAGTTACTCTTTATTACATCAGCTATCTGCCAGTGAAAGTCCCGTCAAAATCGGTCCAGCCGTTCCAGAGATTAGCCGGAACAAACAGACAGACAGACAGAAAAAAAAAGTTATTTTCGTATATATGTTACGGGTAAAGGTGAATGTGAACATAAACTTAAGATTAGCCGGCTAAACTTAGGTCTAACTTGGAGGAGGTTTTAATGTTAGTTTCTTCAATCTTTAGCCGGCTAAACTTAAGTGTAACCGCAGGCCCTTGGCTAAAAATGTAGAGTGTACGTTACCCCAGCAAGAAAGTATCTCCTAGAGTTATATGAGTAGAACGTATAGTTGGTGCCTTATCTGCTGTAAATGTGCCCCCACTTAAAAAATGTGTGCCCCCTGTCGTTTTGAAAAAAAAAGGGAAAAACGATTCTTGCTGGGGTAACGTTTTTCTAGCAGGAAAATTCTATACGAATGATCGGAGAGAGAAAAATTGTGCATGGCCAGAGAGCTTATATGCGTGCCAAAATGTGCCCCCAAAAATAAAATCTGTGCCCCTTCAGATTTTCGAGATATTGCATTTCCTGCTGTTCAGTTCACAGTTCTAACCTAACCTAACCACTTTTCTTTTAATAACTCACCCCGTCCAACTAGTTCGGTTCTCGATAGCCTCGATAGCCGGCTGCGGCCCGGCGCATCCATCTAATACATTTTTAGCCGTTTCGTTTCGGTTAATGTGCACATTAGCCGGCTAATGATGGAATATCACGACACAAACTAACATGATATCGAACTTTAGCTGCTTCGCAGATAAACCTAAGTTTAGCCGGTTATGTTCACACCCACCTTTAGCCGTAACATATACATTCATATGCATGTAGTAAGGGCCTTTTCATTGTCATGCGTGTTTGCGCCCGCGTGCAGGCCCGGCACGTATGCGCTAAAAAGCGGTTATGTTAATATTGCAAACAGGCACTCCAATTTTATTTGAGTAGAATACTTATACCAGACGGTCGAAACGCCCTGCATGAGCGTGCTGCCGAGTGCACCGTGGATGCTACTGCGTGCTGCACTCACGCTGTTTCTCGTACTCTCGCAAATGCCGGCTCTGAGCGACAGAGGATAGGAGCATACAAAAATGTAATTCAGTGCTGCTGACAGATGCAACGGAACCCCATTGAAAACACGCACACTATCACAACTGGCACGCAGGTATAACCAGTGATGCTCCGTAGTTAATGCTGGATAAAGGTGCGTGTTTATAAACTTATGTATAGGTACTATTAAAAGTACGCTAGGTAGGAAATTAATAAAAAACTATTTTAAATCAAAATAATTTAATGAAATCAACATAAATATACACGAAATAATTTTATTATTAAATAAAAATATAATACTGTATTAAATTAAAATTAGAAATATTAGTGCACAAAAAAAAGGTCAACATGACCCTTTTAATAGAAAGTGCAGTAGGGCGATACAAGAACTTAATAATAAATATTACGACAATTTATTATTAAAATGAATAAACAAAATCTTACGACAAGAATATTGAAAATTGTGGAAAGAACTTGAAACATCTATACATAGAAGAAACTTTAATTTTAAAACGAACAATAAATCATATTTATGCCAGAGCATCAGAAGGTGACAAAAGAGAAATCGCAGCTCAATCAAAAAATATCTGGCTAACTGTTAATATACGGATGGCCAAACGGACAGATACACCAAAATAAAAAGATGTTCATGATTCAACAGAACCCAGAAAACATAAAACATTTCAACAATCAATCCATATAAATCAGTTTAACAGACCCCTAATAAAATTTCCGTTACAATTCAAAATAGTATCTATATTTTTAGATAATAACAGCTTAAGGTTGATTCCAAAATCAAATTGACTTGTTAGAAAATAAAGCTAGGAGAACTTATATCATCAGAATTCGAAACTGAATGAAAAATTCCGTGATGTCTTAAGCCTTTGGTGTGGTTTGACAAATAACATAAATGTACGAAGCGTTATGTCCGTACTGTCGTACAGGATTGGTGAAGAGTTACAGTTTGTATGCTTGACGCATCATCAAGTCGAAGTAGCAATCGTTGTCGATGGACACGCTGATGCCGCTGTAGTAGTTCATGAATTCTTCCAAAGTCACCTGTGGGAAAAGGAAGATTTTTGATTCTAGATCCTTCTCAAATAATAATAATAATCTTTTATTTGCAGGCCTTGAAGTCCATATTGTTAGTTATGACATGAAATATACTCATGAACTATTATAAGTAACACATACAATCAACGAGTAAAACGCATAGGAACAATAATATAATACAACTAGCTGTGCCCGCGACTTCGTCCGCATGGAATTAGAGTTTTTCTAAAATAGTTACTACTTTTTTATATTGTTATATTTGTTATATTTAGGCTACTGCCTAAGTTACTCCTTATTACATCAGCTATCTGTCAGTGAAAGTCCCGTCAAAATCGGTCCAGCAGTTCCAAAGATTAGCCGGAACCAACAGACAGACAGTCAAAAATTGAAAAAATGTTATTTTAGTATATGTACTGTATATGTATACATTCATATGCATGTAGTAAAAAGCAGATATTATAATACTCAAACAGGCACTTCAATTTTATTTATTTGTAAATAGATGTATAGATAGAAATAAAATAAATTAGATGCCATTATAGCTACTTGTCCGACTCGGGTGTGCAGCCTAACCCATCGGCCAAGCATCGGGCAGTCCCACTGCTTACTCAATCATGCTGTGGGAGCTGACATCTGTTCTATGCCGGAGAGAAGCGCAACGCTTTCGGATAATGGCATAGAAATCATCTGCATCGATGTAAAACCGCGGCAGCCCCACAAGCATTCTGAATACTCGTACATTATTATATTGTACACACAGAGCGCTGTATGCCATAAGCGTATACTTGACCCAGAGCCGTAGAAAGTCTGACAATAGGCTCGAAAAAGCGCAATTTTTTCTTCTTAAGTACACCGTGATAACCTGCCGGCCAGCATATTACTTCGAACAGACAGCGCCCTGCGCTCCTACTCTATGTCTAGGTCATCATAAAGATCCTCAGTGACCCAGTGGCCTAGGTATTTAAATTCAAATAACCAAGCAAGAAAAACCATGTGGCGCCAGTGACAGATTAGTTAACACTTTCGCTGTTGACTAGTTAACGCCTCCCCATACACTATTCTCGTATTGTAAACATTAAATTAGACATATTCTCTTACTTTTCCATCCACCTGCCCTTCGGACTCAAAGTTGGCGAGGAACTTGTTCAGAATAAGGTCTGCTGTCTCTTCGCCGCTCATGTATCTAGAAACAAAGAAAAATTCGTAAATTAATACTGCGTGTTTCAAAATATTCAATTAAAGATCTTTGGCAATCACTCATTCACAATCGGACGGTTTGCCATGGCATATCACACCCGGAGAACGTGGTTAAGTGACGTAACAAAAAAATTGCATTTTGTGAGAAATAACAAAATTGTGTTTTCTGTTCTTTTTTATTGGAGTTTCCAAAAAATTTATGTAATAAAATGTTTTTTTTGTTCTTGTTTAGCATAATTTCGTCGCATTTTGATTCACTAAACGATAGCCCATTTTTTTAGGTATGTAATTCAATTCCCCGTTATTTTGAGATCGGACACTTTACAGCCCGGTCCAATTATTAATTACATAAAATACTAATCGAATAACCAAAACTCGAATCGAGCTGAATTTTGGTAGAGATCCTAGGTACACCAGTAAAAATTAAGTGTCAAAAGTCCCCCCCATCACTCTCACGTGTGCTAAAAAAGTGATTCGAAGCCAAACGTAAAAAAAAACGGTTAATTGGATTTTTCTCGAAAACAGCAAGTTTTATCAAGCACAAATAAAAATTGTAGATCATAAAATTATCAACAAAAATAGTCTTATACTTAGAATAATTAAGGTCTTAGACTTTTTCCCAAGGTCTCCACCAAAATTCAGCTCAACCAAAGTTTTTTTAATTTCAAATGTCTATTCTGACCGGACTATTCGTTCTATCTGCGTGATGTTCCACGAATTGTGAAAAAAAATCAGTTTCACATTTAGTTCCCTTTAAAATGGTTGAGTTGAATGATGGCTGATCCATGCGTCATGTTCGTGAACGGGCGGTTAGTTGTGCCTGGTCGTCTATTAGCTGCCACGCCTCATTTCGAACTAATTATTTTATATTTTAATTGTTCTTTTTGATTTTACTATGGACACTTTTAACGTGCACGTCTTGCAACATCGTTCTCACATAATGTACCATCTCTAAATGAATGATGTAACCAAGGTTTTGTAACAAGATTCTGATATAAAAGAGTGTCCATGGAGTTTCTTGCCCATTCTTCTCTATAGAGGTCTACGCTACGGAATGGGCAACTTTACTTTCACAGTTATTATGTCTTGAGACTGGGACTGTAGCTTCATTTTTATTGTTTTTCGACTATTCAAAAGTGCCTGTAACTGGCCTACTTGAAATAAATGATTTTGATTTGATTTGATTTGTGGAATTCACTTCTGTCTTCAGTATTAGCAGACTATGGCATTCAAGGTTCCATCTGCCTAGCCTTTTCCCAAACTATCTTGGGGTCGGCTTCCATGCAGTCTAACCGAATGCAGCTGAGTATCAGTATTTTACATT
This sequence comes from Cerastis leucographa, assembly GCA_963082945.1. NCBI lineage: Eukaryota > Metazoa > Arthropoda > Insecta > Lepidoptera > Noctuidae > Cerastis > Cerastis leucographa. Next base: position 6,053,574 of record OY720385.1, on the reverse strand, counting down.
AAGCGACTGCCTATCTGACCTCCACAACCCAGTAACTGGGTAATACGATCCCCTTGGTAAGACAGGATGTCAGATTTTTTGGCTTCTGTCTACTCGACTGTCAAAGATCTACAAATGACAGCCGGGACCAACGGCTTAACGTGCTTTCCGAGGCGCGGAGGAAACTCGGTATGCAATTCTGGTCACCCATCCACGGACCAACCTCGCCAAGCACGGCTTAACCTTAAAGATAGACCGCGACAGCGACAAGCCACGAGCTCATCGGTTTCGGCATTCAAGTATGCAGTTAAAATATTCAGTCATGATTTGTAAACCAGGGTAACGATCAAGATTGAAAAGGAACATTTAATCTATGTCACTCGCACCATACTTCAGCGAAAGGACTATCTATACCTACAAAAAATGCCCGATCAATAATTTTAATTACCTGGGATGCGCAGTAACGGCGTAGACTCCTCGTATATCCTCGACGGTGATGACGCCGTCTCCGGTCTTGTCCAGCTTCTTGAACGCCTGTTCCACAATGGCCCGGCGTGAATCTGACATCGGTGGCTGTAAACATTTGTTTATGTTTTTGATATTCTATAGTCTATGCATAGTTAAGTAAAAGAACTGTAATGCGGTGGTCATACCAATTCAAGGATAGAACGTTTACTTAGTTACGGCAAAATGCCAAAGTACATACCTAAGGTAGGTACTACCGAGTTCACCGATAGTCAACCACTTTTAAAAACTTATTGCTTAGGGCATAACCAAAAGCAAATCTTATGATTTGAATGTGATTTGTGTAATAGATATGCATATACATATCTAGGTTTTTGGAATTGAAGGCAGACACGGCATACAGAATATTTTTTCGAAAAAAAAAAGACATTTATACGTTCTACATAAATATATGTATAAAGAGGAAAATGGAAGAAAAAGACGTTGCGCCGAGCTCAAATGAAAGGCGACAATGGCAGGAAGATGATATTATAAAGTCCCTTAGGGTGTTACCACACCAATCGATCGACCGTCTATCGACCATCGATCGACGTCGACTAATCCATTCTACCATCAATCGATGGCATCGATCGACGATCGATCGATTGGTTTGGTAACACCCTTAGATGGTGGCTTACTAGCTGACAGAATTTGCTAAGCAGTAGGAAAAATATAAAAGTAACAACTAATATTAAAGTTGAAATACTTACACGAACATGAGCTAGGAACTCGTCAAGGCTGATGGAGCCACTCCTGTCAGTATCGAATCTTTCAAACAGCTCCACAGCATCCTGAAAGCAATACAAACAAAACCTCTTAGGTATAAAGTCTGTGGATATAAATATCTGGGAGCTTTACTTTGGCTAAGCATATTTCTGTCACTGTCACACAACTGACAAACTGCGGAAGCGAGACAGGAGGCCTACTCTCTTTCTCCGCAAATTATATAGAGTATGGTCACAAACGTAACTACGTTTAATTTTCGTTCGTTGCCGAAGTTACGTTTCGGAGAAAGAGAGTAGGCCTCCAGAGATGGAAATATCCGTAGCCAAAACACGGGCTAAGTTACTACCATGTGTTGAGTAAGTGCATTTAGTACATAAAAGAGATATTAATGGTTTGACATATTGACAACCTGTAAAGCTAAAGGTAGCCTCCATTCACTTATCTTTATTCCTCCAAGCGTCTATTTTTTTAAGCAAAAAAAATTAAAAAACCCCCTATGCAAAAAACCTGTAAAAAAACAAAAATAAAATAATCCAAGCGTCTTAGCGTCGGGGGTCCGCTTTGTTATGTGATTGTACTAAGCAGTCTACTTAGCGGTCCCCCGACGCTAAGACGCTTGGATTATTTTATTTTTGGTTTTTTACAGGTTTTTTGCATCGGGGGTTTTTTAATTTTTTAATTTAATTTTTATTTCATGCTTTTTAAACTTATATTGTCTTATCTTAGCCTTGACTGCCCCAATACTGGGCATAGGCCTCCCCCATTGCTTCCACTTTTCTCGGTGTTGCGTGTCATCTCGCCAATTAAAGAAAACAGCAAAAATTAAAAAAAAAAAAACTTTCTGGGGGGAGGGGTGGGGTCGCACCCACCCCCCCGGCAATGCCCATGGTGACAAGTGACAAGATTTCAAATTTCGAATCGGCCAGACCTGTTGAAATTGTTAATTTCCCTTCAACTAGAAAAGAGGTGATGGCCTTCAAACGGCTGATCAGATTTTATCGAAACATAGTTAAGAACACTCTCGATTAAAACACCTTTCAAACGAAACCAACTTCATCAAAATCGGTTCATCCGTTTAGGAGCTACGATACCACAGACAGACACACAGATACACACGTCAAACTTATAACACCCCTCTTTTTTGGTCGGGGGTTAATAAAACACAGCTTAGCAACCGGCCCTCCACAAACCGGTTTTTTTGTTCTGACGAGAATACTGCGTCCCACATTCTTTTGTCTTAGTAACATTTGTGTTAGGTACCTGGATGTTTTGCAAGGCAAGGGGTCTTTTGTTTGCCGGGATGCTGAAGTCTTGTCACGGCGTCATTTGAAAAGGAAGTTACGAACCATGGTTTTTTTTTTTGTTGCTGTGGTGCAAGTGTTCTTTCGGGGAATTTGCTAACTAATAATGTGGTAAAGATATTAAATTTGATCTGGAACAATAGTTTTACTCAAATCCGATTTCGATTTTAGAAAAAATAATTGTCTTAAACGGTGAAGGAAAACATCGTCCGGCTCGCCTAGAACAAAAAATCAAAGACATGTGACATTTACCAACCCACACTGAATCCGCTTGGAGGAGGCCTGTGTCCCAGCAGTGGGAACATTACAGGCTGATACGCGCTTTAGACGTGGAAATCAGCCCGCTATACAATACAGGCTGATTATGGTTAATTGTCTTACCTCATGGCTGAGTTCTAATCCAGTCTCCCTGATCCCGTTAAAGAACTCGTCCTGGTTCAAATGTTTGCTGCCATCGTCGTCCATGTTGCGGAAGATCCTGAAATATAATTTATCTTACTATACTGCAGATACGAAAACAAAAATCTTTCCAAACTTTTTTTTTGTTAGCCTCTCCTGTGTTTAGTGCTGGGCAAAGGCTTTCCCTTTCTCCTTCCAAACCGCTCTATCCAGTGAACGGAAATAAACATGTGCAATGTACATGTTTATTTCGGTTCACTGGCTTTATCCATATAAATATTTTATTATATTTTACAAATTAATATTATTTTTAAAACTAGATGACTAAAATAACAAAAAATTATAAAAGGGCGTCAAAAAACTCCTCAACGCTGTCAACTGGTAACGTGCCCAAGAGACTGGCGGCGTTGCCACGTTGTATGGCAATACTTAGCCTCTGGCCAAAGTAAAACCCAGCCCTTGGGTCACGGAAACTAGGCGTTTAGATATTTCCTTGAAAAGGCTGTGAGCACTCGGACCCCACGGCCCCAGAGTTTCAACCCCAAACGGCTCAAAAATATAGTTACCACAAAGGTTACCATATTTACGCCGCTTGAGGTTCTCCGCAGCCGCAGCGGCAGCGCCTGTACAGCACGATGAGCTTGGAAGATGTGATGGCGCAAGAGTATCGACGCAAGTTGCGTCCCACACTAAAGGCCTACCCATCTTCCAAGGAAACAAAGACATGCCGTCCGGTCTTTTGCCATCGTCGCGTGCCAAGCCATTGGGTTCTAAGATAGCTGGAACGCCGACGGTAACAAGAGCTCGACGGATGATGTCATTTATGTTCGCGTGCCGCGCAAAACGTCCCGCACTTCGGTTGCATGAAATCCATATAAAACCTCATATATATATATAACCTCAGGTCTACTAAGAACAATAACCAGAAGTCTTTTATAAGAATAAAAGGACTCTCGCCTTACCGCCTCGGGAGTCTCGTGATGATTTTTATAATATTTTAATTTAAAACCAAATAACTGTTTCAATTAAATTCTGATGATGCTTCAATGTTTTAATTTGGGGAGTATTAATTATCAGGGTTTATAAAATATGAACTACCCCATCAGCATTTTATCCTTAGAGCTTGAGCTGTATTGTATGTCAAGCACGAGTCCTTTTAAAAACAGCTCGAGACATTTATGTATTTTCGTCCTTTAGTACCTAAAACGACAGTCTTATTACTAAATACTAACTCTTCTTGTCAGACTGAAGTCGTGTAAAATTAAGTTGAGTCTTTTTTAGAGGTCTTCAACGACTGAGTCTCTAGCATCACTACTCTTACTATAAAGACCAAAGACCTGTTGAAGGTGGCCGGATGCAGAAAGAACGGTACCAGAGTTGTTGCATAGAAATAATGAGAGATATAAACCCACAAGTAGACGACTGTAGGCATTATCATCACTCAATCAACTCAGCTTATCATAGCCCACTGCTGGACATAGGCCTCTCCCAAGCTGTGCCACAACACTTTGTCCTCCATCTTCCACATCCAGTCTGTCCCAGTCACATTAGTTGGGGGCTTGGAGGGTGTCCCAAATGCGGATACTTGGTCTCCACTCCAGGACCCTTCTCAATAGGCCCTTTGTTTTTCGATAAACGTAGCAGACCACCTGACACTAGACTGATGAAAAGCTATACCTGCCAAGTCCAAGGATGCCTGAGGCTCCTCGCGACAAGCAGAGCAGACGCAACTTCTCCAGAGGGTCCGTGGCAGTAACCAGAGCGCGAGTGGACTTCTGCATCAACTCCTCCTCCACCCGCGACGTTCCTGACAGCGGTCTGTGCCATGCGACTGTAAGTTTGGAAAAAGAAATATGTAATGCTAGTAGACAGGTATAACTTAATAATTTCTGGGTACTTAACTCAAATCAGGTTTTTCAACTCGTTATTCTTTTAAACTTACAAAGTCTATCAACATGAAAAAAATATCACTCATAAGGTGATTCATGTTTATTTTGTATTGTCAGAATTTTATTTTACTAGCTACACTTTGAATAAAAAAATGTCTTTAAAACGTCTATTAGCCCGCAAAATCTCAATAACAAGAAATGCGTTTTAATCGATTCTTAGTCTCAAAGATAGGAAATGTAAAAATGTGAGAATTCTCTAGGTAACTTTTTTTAGGTCGTCTTTTAATTGATAATTTGTATTATTTTAAATACATACGCAATCAAAAGCTCGCGATGTGTACGTGTCAGTGTAATTTTAGTCTGCTGTGGCATCTCGTGATGGACAGACGACGCGCACGTTTACAAATTAAATAAACGTCATTTTTTGGAAGTGAAACTTAATATGCGACTTCTAACAAGAATGCGTTAAAGGTTTAACGCTACCATGGAGGGGAATAGAAAGAGACAGAGCGAGAGTGAATGCGTGGCACTCGAACGCATGCGTGTAGTATTACGAAGTTTCACTTCTTCCGCGCGGAGGGACTCCACGCACTATTTTACTCTTATAAGTTCTTTTGAATAAAAATCCCGTACCCAAAGGGTCAAACGGGACCCTATTACCTGAGACTTCGCTGTCCGTCCGTACGTACCTGGTCGAGGTAAACTTTGCTTGAGACTTGTAGGAAGTCACAAGCCAAGTTTACCAAGAAGTTTTTATAAATAATGGTACGGAACCCTTCGTGCGCGAATCCGACTTGCACTTGCCCGGTTTTTATGAACCTATGACACTTAAACATATCAATAAACACCTCTGGCTAGTCTTCCGGGAAATATGTATCACCGTAATGTTATGCAACAACAATACAATGAGCTTGGAACAATTAAGTTTCGAAAGTGGCATGATTTTTTAAGTGTGCGGCCACTAATGAAAAATATTTCATTAGTAAGAACACAATAAGACATTCATTTTCTTCTATGAACAATTATTTCCAAAATGCATCGGAGCCGAGATACATATACAGGATTAACTTTTCAAGTGGGTGGAAGGCCAAATCCGAAACTATGAGGAATGGCGAAATACACTCAAAGGAGCCGCGAGCCTGATTTTGGTAAAAACTAAAACTGCTTTATTGGTTTTTTGAAAAATCAATATTCCTAGCCAGGAACCGAAGCCGTTCATTATGAAAAAAAAAACACCCTGTATTATTACACCATTCGATAGTGTCGCTGCTAAGGATTTAATTCTGGGAAGTAATGACATACGGCAAACGATAGGAAAGAGTTATTTTTTGATAAAATACGTAACAGTATGTAAACTGTTACGTATTTTATAGTAGGAACAACACAACTTTGACATCAGATATTTCAGCGCCGATATTATTTTCAGCAAAATTCTTTTAGGAGTAATTAATATCATATAAATATTCCACTATACGTTAACAACAATCATCTTTGTGGCCGCTGTGAAAAAAAAATCATGCCACTAGTCCATACAAACTTACCCAATCCAACCCAATACCTTTCCGAATCCAACTTTGAAGTTGATAATTCGCCCCGTGCCAATTAATCAACTCCTAGTTTATGGGCTTAAATTTTTAGCCAAAATAAAATCTAGATGGATAATTAATTAATCTGAAACGTGCACGTGAATAAACCCGTCATTAACGAATGAATACAGTACCGTATACTATATACCTGCTTAGATCTATTAATAGAATTCGTTCCCATTCTGTATAAGGCATTTCTGAAGCCCACACTTATAGTCCTGAAGGCCGAGACCAAGAAGATCGTAACCCGCTCCCACACATTCTAGAAACGCATAGAATGCTGACGAAACTTTAGAGGGAGACAAACAATAGTTTTGTTTCAGTCCCGCCGCGTTCTACGCACGGGCGCGGAGAGGTCTATAACCCCGGCTAACAAAAGAATAGAATATAGTAGGTACAGTCTTATCTATAATACCTACCTACATTTTATCGGAACTTAAGTAGTCATTGAGAAAGGCGAAAGCAATGTGTGAATGTTATGTTTGATCTTGAACAGCATTATGTAATTAAACAGAGTGAAAACCAACTCAAAAAAGGTAGGTAGGTGTTTAGATCGTGATAGCCCGCTTTTTTCATATTCAAGGACACGCTACAAAAAAAACAGCGTCCTATTATTGAATTCATCGATTCTGTTACTGATAACGATCAAATACTGCAAAGGAATACTTGTTATCTGTTAAATCAAAGGAAGTACCTGTATTTTTGTACTTATTTAATTTCTTTTAAACCGTTTAATAACAAAACGATGAAGGAAAACATCGTGAGGAAACCGGCATGTCCTAGAACTAAAAATTCGAAGACATGTGACATCTACCAACCCGCACTGGGCCCGCGTGGTGGATTACAGCCCACTCCCTCTAATAGAGAGGAGAGGAAGCCTGTGTCCCAGCAGTGGGAACAATACAGGCTGATTTATGCTTATGCTACGCGTTTACTAATCTCAAGTTGCACTAGATTTTGGCTGCTTACATTTGGCGCCGAAGCTTATACCTAGACAACTAGTGACCTAGTCAGAACATTTTGTAGGTAAGTAGGTATCTATGTAGGAAACATCTGCACTGCAGCTGACGCGACATCTAAGCGTTTGAAACTGATAATATAAAACGTCTGCATTGCAGAGCTACGAAACATAATCATACCTAGTCGCTTTGCTGTATTTACCTACTGCAGTTACCTATGTGCAGTTCGTTTGTGAGCCAAACGGTGAGATAATAAAATAATGCCTTATTTATTGCTCTGTAAGAACCCCTATATTATATTGATCGAAGCCTAATTGAGATACATTTAGAATAAATGAATTCTCCTTTTAAAGTAAATCGCGAATATAGAAGACGAGAAGAAAATTCGGGGCAAAAAAAATAGTACACGACAAAATCAGCTTCATTCAAGTAGGTAATAAAGATCGCCGTCCATCGTCCAGTCCATCGTTTAAAACCCACTTTATTTAACTACTTAGCTTAACCAACAGCATAAACAAAACATAAATATCAATAGAAGAATGAATTAAGGAAATCTCCATCAATCTGCGGCACTTTACTGTAACATAACGATATTGGTTTATTTACAAAACAAGGAGGTTGGACACGCGATCGCAAACTTTGTGATAATAATCAAAAACAGTTCCTTGACCTACATAGGAATACGTATAACCAGATTGTTAAAACTATCGCAGATAAACTTCTGTTGTTATTATTCGATTTATCAATGAATGAAAACGAAATAATAATGTAAATATGTGCGATATTAAAATGCGGATTAAATGAAAAACAGTTAAGACGTGCCTGATATCGATATCATTTACAAAAAAACTCTTAATGCGGCAAAAAATCGTTGCCCGGTAACAGTTCCCTGTTATCAAATTTAAGCTTATGCGGAAAAACGTAACAAAATTGAATTATGATAAGTCGAATACTTATACCATAAACCTACTTATCTATTAACTAATAGGTAAAATAAAATAAATAAAATAAAAAAGCCTTTAATTTCTACCATAAATACTTAGGACATAAATAAACTTAAGTGTAATAAATCTTCTTGACAAATTTTATAACCATTTCATTATCAAAATTAATTTCAAACCTTACAATATCAACATAACATTTACATTTATTTCATAACATTACTCTATAATCATAAAAATATAATCAACATTACATTATCAACTTTGCATTAGATTTCACCACATTCACATTGCTAGCATTACATTCGTTGCATCCATTAACTTAATTACATTCATTGCATTCATTACATTAATACCATCATTGCTTTCATTACATTAATTTCATTCATTGCATTAATTACATTCATTTCATTACACTAATTTAATTCTTTCATTCATTTATGGAAGTCGCCTCTGCGGCGTAGGCCTCCCCCAATCACACAATCCTATAACGTCCCATACTAGTTTCTCCGTAGCATGATTCAGCTCTGTAATCCTTGTCTCAGACAGTAAAGTTCTAACGTTCAACGTCGCGACATATAGGTGGTTTGGTTTTTCCTTGTTTCTTGTGTTATTGTTTGGGGGGTTTTGGTCGTAATCCTCCACGGGGACCAGCCGGCTTGGAAGATATTTATGTTTGCTGTTTTTTGTATTCGTTTCGGTTTTGAGGGGAGGGGTTGCTGATTGTCATTGATTCAAACTAATCATTTGTTTATCTTGGTTACTTTGGTTTTTGTTGACAACAAAATTCAGTATTCCAGGCTTTACTACGCCTTCAGAGCCACAAATGTTCCTTTGTTTGGAAGTGTTCGTTGTTGTAGGTTTATTTTTCTTACTTGCTTGTATTCTGTGTGGTGGATCGTTGTGCTTGTTCTGAGAATTCGGGGGTGAGGTCGACAGAGACCTTTTATTGCTTCCTGGTTTATTGTTTGTTTCTGTTTTATCTATTATCACTAGTTTGTCATATTTTATTATTACTTTATTACCTTTTTCTTTTTCAATTCTTACTTGATCCTGTAGTTCTCTTCTTTTCTCTAATACATGCTGTGGGTAATCTTCCTTGATGTAGTAGTTTGTATTTTCCAATAGTTTCTTTTGTTTGAAAATATCGATTTTTTTTCCAAGAGTTGTCAATGTTACCACAACCGGCCGATGTTTTTCCGATTTCTTTCCTATTTTTCTTATTTCTTGAATTTCGTTTCGTTCTAGATCTATTTTAAGGTTTCTGGAGATAAAGCCCATAATTTCCATTTCTAAATCGGAGTAAGAATGATGACTTTTGTTTTCTTCCAGGCCAAAAATAACAATGTTTCGGTTTCTTGCCTGTTTCTCTAAGTAATTTAGCCTGTTTTCTTGTTTTTCAATTTTTTCTGTGAGATTGGTATATTTTTGCTCCAGGTGGTATAATTTTTCATCCAGGATCGTAGTGATATTTTCAGTAACAGTTTTTGCTATTTCTATGCCATTTTCCCTAATTGTGCTTTTTTGTTCCTCTAAATCTTTTTGAATTAACCGTAAGGTTGCCATTATTTCTTCCATTTTTGTAATTTGTTTTCGTAGTAGATTGATATTAACATACACGTAACGCCCTCTCTTGAACCGTAGGAGGGTTGGCTAGGAGACTAACAGGGATGTATTCCGTTAATGATAGATGGCGTTGTTTTACAGAATGATTTGGCAAACAGATCAATGTCCTCTTTATTCATCCACTCGACACTAGATGGCGCTAAAACACATATGTGTTTGAAAGTTTTCGCAGGATGCCGATCTTCCGATAGATGGTGTTACTAGCCAGCTATCAATGATCTTAAGACTGTTTACCCTCTCGGCGCTAGATGGTGCTTTTACAAATTTTCTATCAAAGTAATGAGTTTGCGTTTTCTTTGTTTCTTATGGTGATAATTATTTGAGGTTATTGTTTTTTTTTTCCAGATTGCACTTCACTGTTATGGTATCACTTGTTATCAAAAGTCGTTCCTTTGTTGTTTCCTGTTTCAATCCTTGTGTCCGAATCACAAAAACACTCACTCCTTGGGGCAACAACATATGTTTACAAGTCCGGTATTTAAATAGTTTTCGACTTCTTGTCCACTCTTTTTCCACTGTACTTTTATTTCACTGGATGATTTTATGGTGGATTTTTTTATTTTTAGTCTTTTTTGCACATATTTAGCACTTTATATATATTTTTTAAACACGGAGAACATAGATACGATGTTATTGGCGTTACTGCAGCGCCCTCTAATCTTTGTGATAATAATCAAAAACAGTTCCTTGACCTACATAGGAATACGTATAACCAGATTGTTAAAACTATCGCAGATAAACTTCTGTTGTTATTATTCGATTTATCAATGAATGAAAACGAAATAATAATGTAAATATGTGCGATATTAAAATGCGGATTAAATGAAAAACAGTTAAGACGTGCCTGATATCGATATCATTTACAAAAAAACTCGTAATGCGGCAAAAAATCGTTGCCCGGTAACAGTTCCCTGTTATCAAATTTAAGCTTATGCGGAAAAACGTAACAAAATTGAATTATGATAAGTCGAATACTTATACCATAAACCTACTTATCTATTAACTAATAGGTACTGAAATAAAAACCTTTAACTTTTCGTATCAACTTCACGAGGGAAAAATTTATTAAGGGGTTCGAGGTCGAGGACTTATTGAATTTTTTAATTGAAATTGAAGAAGGTTGAAATAGCAATAAACTTCCTTGAATTCATTATAGTCTTCGATTTCGATTGGAACAAAACGGTACCTTAACCGAGATAGGTATCGAACAAAGTAATTTCGATATTTAAAAGCTTAGAACTTTCTATTCACACCTGTGTAATTATTTATTGTATGTCCCGCATGCATGACACATTTTTTTTTATCGTAGCATAGGGGTTAGTAACCGACCCAGCCCTGACTAGTCGGTCAAATCGATAACTAGTTACAGTTCACAATACTGTTGACTGTTGTTCAACTATTAAACTGTTCTCTGACATTAAATATTAAGTACATCGGTAGGAAATATACCGACTGTCGTTACTAAATTAATTATGAATCCTCAAGTTTAGGTCGCAATCAAAAATTCAGTAGCTTAGTTTGATATATTTCCGTTCCACGAGTAACCTAACCTATAAATTTTGTACATGGTATTTTTAAGGGATAAGGTAAGGACCGGAACCCGGTTTCATTTTGATAAGATTCAAAAAGGTTAGTCCAACCGCCATTTTTGTCAATGCATTCAAAAATGCTACATAAGCCAATGTTTGTCTTCCGATAATTTGTAACACAGTGAGAGGCATATTAATGAAATAATAAATTATGTTTATAAACATAATTGGAACAATTATCAATTAAAAACCACGAGAGAAATAAGAAGCCACATCTAACCTACCATACAACAACGATTCAATCAGTTATTTCAGTAATTCATCAGTAATACTAGTTAGAAAGGACAATTTCTATAGATGGGGGTTCATATCTCAAGTGTGATTGGCGATTGTCTGTGGATGCAGCGTGTATCCACAGACAATCGCCTGCCTTCCATCTTGCGCTGCACGGCTGCATGCCCTGTCTGTCACCTGCTCAGTTGAGGTTCATAAAACTGCATCAACGAGCGGAGTTCGCTTGGCTGAGTTTTGGGCTAAACATATTTAGCGATTTGCCGTCGACACGCTAAGAAGAAGTAAGTAATTCAGTACACCGGTGTACGAAATACTTCTTATAAAAAACAAAACAAATACAACTATTTACTATAAAAATAGTTTAAACGAACTTACTGTTTGATGCGGTTTTAATTTTGCCAAGATACATTTTGTCCAACACTAACTATATTATTAAAACGTCACAAACTCAACACACTGATTAGATCCTGACACAAAACATGTTGACATAGGCAAGGGAATTTAGGAATACACGTCTTTGAGCCTTCGACGATCACTACTGACTGCCGCTGGGAGCAAGAGCGTCTACAAATAGGGTGGCGTCAAAGTGAGACGGAATACTTACCGAGTCCAAAAGCGAAAAGTTACAAGTTCAGTTGAAAAATACGCAGTGGTATTTAAAATGTACAGTTATTTTTTATTAGATGTGAACAATGCAACGGATTTGAACGTGGAGCACAGGTAAAAGCAGTTATGATTTAATTTGTGGAACGGTTACTTGCACGTTATTACTGGAATGTAGTCTGGGCTTCGTACGCAATTTATAATTAACAAATGAGTATAAACAAAAAACAAACTTTTATTTGTCCAGACAATAATAACAACAATCCTTCATACATACATGCGGCAATTGATTTTTATTTACACACAGATTCTAAACGTTTTCATATGATTCTAAACAAATCAATCAATAATCAAATGATTTCAATCACACTAGCATTTTTTCTGATCCAAAACAAATACAGATACAGCACTACGCGTTTATACCTTACGGCATTTCATACAAACTCGGAGAACCGATTTGAATGAAACATAAATACTTACGCGTAATCAGGATACATAGGTCAAAAAAGTTACCAAAAAACATTTTCGAAATGTCTATGAAAAAAAAAAAGATAAATTGATTTTTCTGTTTCTATAGATAATTTATAATCGGTCTAATTAAACCGTAACACTATTGCAAATGTTTTTAGACCTATGTATATCCTGCTTAGGCGTTCAATTAAAATCAGTTCAGTCATTTCGGAAAAAAAGGACTTTAAAGTTTGTATGTAATATCGTAAGGCATAAAATACATATGAGTAGCTGGTACACAAAGTAGGTAGTTCATGTCAAGGAAATAGTCTCATTAAAGAAGACATCAAAATGGCTTCGACATGAATCAAAACAATGGGATCGAATCATACCGGAACATCGATCTCAATTAATGGACCGTGAGAAGGAAATCTACCTATCTATACAGATTCAAACTATAATCTGCTTACATTACTGTCAACCAGAAATGGACATTATGTAATTGAATGCAATAGGCATGTTTATATGTATTAGGGACGAGGCCACGGTCCACCCACTAAATAAAACATTGCTCTTTGAAGTAAAACGAGAATTAGTCCAATTTTTGAGTTGTCAAACTAGTTTCTGTATTTAACTCGGCGTGGTATTTTATTCTACATCCTGTGAATGCGTTGCCTTAGCATCTTAGCTTACCTCTTATTTAAGAAGTTCAGCTTTTCCTCTCTTTTATTTTAATATAATTCAAATTTAAAACACCCCCGATACAAAAAACCTCTAAAAAAACAAAAATAAATTAATCAATCAAAAAACCCCGATACAAAAAACCTCTAAAAAAATAAATTAGGTAATCCAAGCGTCGGTCGTAGCGTCGGGGGACCGCTAAGTAGACCGTTTCATACAAGCACAAAACAAAGCGGACCGGGGTTTTTTTAAAATTGTTAATTTAATTTTTATATAGCTTGATACACACCCTCGTGTATCAAGCTCCCTAGTCCCATACGAGCAGCGAGTCTCATCCCAGTCTTCATCTCTTATGTATAATTCAATCAGTGACCACCAGAATGAGGTTCATTGCGTAATTTCATCTCGTTTAGTAAGCCGTTAAATAAAGAGGTAAAGCGACTTTAAATTGTGCGATGATGTTGTGCAGTTTATACGCATAATCTCTGCACCTAAATTGGTGCTACATTTGAAATCTGCTGCAGTGTTACATAAAGCTCTCCAGGGGCGGTGCACTATCGATTTTTAGTCTCATCTGTAAGTTTTCGAACGTTATATAACTTCAGTTTTGCGAGCCTAAGTCGCCAATAACTTATGGGTCACGTTATGTGCCAACAGCATTTGGAAGTAATATGAGAAACCTTTTTCACTAGCGTGTAGTTTAGGTTACCTACATTAGGTTGACGAAAGTCAAGTTCATAGACCGTAAGTGAGTTACTAAAATCATTTGCCCTTTATACTTTTATAATAAAGAAAGCTATTAGAGTCAGAATACCGTAAAATTAGTGGAACACCGAAAACACGATTGTTGTAGTTCTTTAAAACAGTTCAAGGATTTAGGGTTGTTACTAGTATGTCTCTAGAATTTTCACTCTCTGTTTTCTTGCTAAATTCTGTGGTAATAACTTAGCCTATTTATGATAATTAGTCACATGATGTTAGACATCGTAGAAAAGGCAGAGCGATATATGGAAGTGACAACGACGCACGAACGTTTACATATGTATGTAGGTACTTACATAAATATGTGTATATATAAATAACTAAGAAAATGAAGGAATGCTTGGTTGGTCTCAAAAGAAATGTATTTTGGGGTCGGCCAAGCATGCCATGCCATACAGTAAGAATAGGGCAAGGCTGATGTAAAAAATAAAAAAAATAAACTTCTTTTATAAAACATGTGTTCGGTGATCCACACTAGTCCTGGCTTGAAAGACCTGGATGTTATAGGTTTTTGCCCAAGATTGGGATGATGCAAACTGAGAAAAACCCTCGTCATCTTGATATCTTGGAAGATATGATGCCTACTGTATTGTGTGTGTATATTCGCGAGCGGTAACGAATGCTATCAGGCCAAGTATGAGAAATTAAGAAAAAGAGCTTTCTTTTTTCCCTTGGAAAAACGACAACCCTATTTCCCCGCTATTTTGATTAATCAACTTAGAATTCTTATAAAAACTTGATGGATGATATCAACACTGGCCGTCATGAAAACTGGAAAACGTTTAAAAAAATACTGTCAAACATTTCACCACAAAGCTTTTTCTTTTGATATGAATAAATTTCATAGAACTTGAATAAAATGTCAACACATTTTTTGTTATCTTTGTTTCGCTTGAACTTTATAGCTGATTTATAGATCGTAGACCGTCGCCAATACCTGCCTGACTAACCCCTAGTTTTTTGAACTTTGTCAAATCTCTAATTAAAAAAACACCTAATGTAGGTACACCTACAGACCTACAGGTAGTTATTGCAAGTCTGGTGGTTGTAGTATGTGAGTTTGAACCCACGATACTGGAGAAATACCTAGTGTGGGACAAGGGGCAACGTTATTTTTCGGTCATTTTAACCTGTAATAAAATTGAATGTTGTGGTTATAGGGGTTTTGCTAACAGGTTTTTAATAGGCTCTTCGTAAGTAAGTTTGGCCTTTCAATAGCAATAACATTGTTTCAAGTGTGGCAGTGCTGGGACACAGGCAGGCCTCCTGGTGGCGTACCATGACGTCTTCAAACATTATTGTTCCATTCTCAATCCAGAGTGAAAAATAGACGGAGCTATACAGGTCGTCTAGCTCCATCTCTTTCCCACTCTGGAATAGGAATGGAACAATAATATTTTAAGCGTCATAGTACCCCCCCTGTTTATGAGAGGAACAGGTCTTAATTTATCACGTGTGTCCAATGCACGTTAGTAGGCGACACAAATGTCTTCGCCTTTAAGGTTCTAGAACGATGTTTTTCCTTCAACAAATTCATTACCATCGAAATATCATTGTTTCCTTGTCCTTATTGATGAATATAGGTACTATTAATGAATCAAATATTTATGATACAATTGAAACCTATACTTAGTAGAATTATTTCTGACCCGCATGGTGTATTGAACTTAAAACCAAATGCCCCCATTAATAAAACACCAAATTCTGTCCACAATTTTCTTTTACAAACTGTCAAGTACCTAGACTTAGGGCTGTAATCTGTATTTACTAGTATGTATTCAAAGGTCATTGCCTCCACGTTTATAATGGAAACCTCGTACGCCATTACGTGAAGTTTGCGTGATCCTTTAACACGTAATCAAACTAACAATTACTACAACGTACTTCCATTAATTCTGTGCCAGTTACTTTAGTTTACCCGTAGTTAAGTTGGAAGGGAAATTGTTGGTTCCGCGGCATAAACTTAGATTAGCTTACATTGTTCTTTGTGATCTTTTTTAAGGTTCCGTACCCAAAGGGTCAAACGGGATCCTATTACTGAGAATTCTCTGTCCGTCCGTCTGTCACCAGGCTGTATCTCATGAACCGTGATAGGTAGCCAGTTGAAATTTCTACAGATTATGTATTTCTGTTGATGCTATAACAATAAATACTAAAAACAGAATACAATCAATATTTAAGGGGGCTCCCATACAAAAAAGTGATTTTTTTGTTCGATTTTATAAATAATGGTACGGAACCCTTCGTGCGCGAATCCGACTCGCACTTGGCCGGTCTTTTAATTTTTTTTTCTTCAGCGTTTCCTCAAAGAATATTAAGGCGTCTGCCTCGTTGGTTTAGTGCTTGAAAGCGTGACTGTTGAGCATAATGCCCTGGGTTCGATTCCCGATCGGGCACGATCGGGACGTTTCAGTGGAATCATTTTCAGGCTGTGTGTGCCCTGCCCCTAAGACGACCCACTGACACTAGCTTTTGCCCGCGACTTTGCTCGCGTAAATTTAGAATTTGACAATAACCGTCTCGGTCACGTGGCACCATCTATTATCAAAGGAACACTTACACACAGTAAAAAACTTAAAGTCATAATTTTTTAGGGTTCCGTACCTCGAAAGGAAAAAACGGAATTTATGGAATTTATATCAAATACTCATGTCTACTGTCCCTTGGGGCTGTGAAAAAATCAAACTTCTAAGCCAACGCAATCAAAAGATACAGCCGTTAATGCCTCAAATTTCCGCAATTTTTCGACACTCGCCAGGGAATTAAAACCTACAGGGTACTTCCCGTGAACTCAGAATCTTCAAATTTGGTACGAAGCAACGTCTTATAGCACAGATAAAGGAAAAATTGCGAAAACTGTAAATTTTTATTTACATCATATATTAAAAATATTTTTAATAATTTTAAACTTACTACCCCATTCCTCATGAACGTGTAGAGGTATTAAATTGAAATTCATATCAAATACTCAGGTCTATAATACCTTTGAAATGTAACAAAATCACTGAACTTTTACTTAAATACCTACAGGTTTGTATGGAACCCTCGGTGCGCGAGTCCGACTCGCACTTGGCCGGTTTTTTTTGCAATATAGGTAGTCTCCCTTTTTATCAATACAATTTGTTTGGATATTAGTCCTTAATCTAATATAATTTAAGCCGGAAACTTTTGGACCTAACTAATTCAGTTATACTACGTCCATAACTGTTTAGTTGTAAAAACGACTTGTGCCTAGGTAGGAACCAAAGTATTGCTGAATCGATTAGCCCGCATTCCGAAAGCCCCTTTCTTTCAGTAAGTACCGTTAACAATTACGTACGTATATCATTAATGACATGTTCTTTAACGCTATCAATGACACTTATAACGGGATAATTAACATGTTTTTTTTTTTTTTTTGAGTTCCTGTAGTTTCGGCGCTGTTGCAAACGCCATGATTACGGATAAACTCAAGTTATTGCAGGTGGGTGTCTATGAGCAGACAAATCGGTCTACCCTCTTTCTTGTTCGTTTTTTTGCGCTCCGTACCACTGCCACTGTCACTCACAACTCGATTCATTTCCCGACACACGAAAATCACTGAACTTTTTCAGTTTTTAGACAGTTGAACCACTGGATTCCAGGCTCTTGACAGTTGAAACCCATCCTCCAGGTTGAAGTTCTTGTACTTAGTACTTCAAAGTCAAAGTCAAAGCATTTATTTCAATTAGACCATTACAGGCACTTTTGAAAGTCAAAAAAAACAAAATAAAACGCGAAGCTACAGTCCCAGTCACAAGGCATAATAACTTGTGAAAGTACTGTAGTTGCCCATTCCGTAGCGTAGATCTCTATGGAGAAGAACGGGCAAGAAACTCCATGGACACTCTTTTAAATCAAAATATGTTACAAAATCTTGGTTACATCATTCATGTTAAGAATTACAAATATGTGAGAACAATGTAGAAATACGGGCAAGTTAAGAGCGTCCAGAGTAAAAGATTAAATCAGTAATTAAAAAATAAAGTAATTAAAATAAACCGTGGCAGCTAAGAGATGACCAGTCACAACTGACAGCGCCCGTTCACGAACATGACGCATGTATCAGCCATCATTCAACTAAACCATTTTGAAGGGAACTAAACGACCCGACACACCCGCCACCATCAGCGTGACATTTAAGTGAGCATGACATTCACTCAACCACCAGGGTAATTTCGCGTCAATGAAAGATTTAGGTACTCATTAAATGGTGGCTTTACAGTACATGGTACTCACACATGTGCTATGCAATTATATAATACTAAGAGATTGAATCTATACAATGCAAATATATTTTTACAATCTTCTGCAGCTTTCACAATAACTTCACTTTCTAATTCTGATGATGATTCCGATTGCCCCTATGGTTGTGGAGCAGGACCAGCATTGAGCCAAGCATTTTTATCATCAATATAATCCCCCAACTTATAATATGCTTGCCTACATAGTGTGCGTTTTATGCAAGATTTAAATTTCGTTTCATTCATTTGTAGAATGTGGGGAGGTATTTTATTATAACATTTTAAACAGTACCCCATGAAAGATGAGTCTACTTTAGCTAACCTGAAACCTGGCTGAACTAGTTGGTCTCTGTTTCTAGTATTATAGTGGTGCCGGTCACCTCTTTTACTAAATAAATGCAGATTTTTTCTAACGTACATGATGTTTTCATAGATGTATTGACAAGGTACCGTCATGATGTTAATTTCCTTGAACAGTTCTCTTAGAGAATCGCGCCTACGTAGATTATATATGGCTCTGATAGCTCTTTTCTGCAGAATAAATATAGACTCGATGTCTGCAGCCCGTCCCCATAGTAAAATACCATATGACATAATACTATGAAAATAACTAAAATACACTATCCTCGCGGTATCTACATCAGTAAATTGACGGATTTTTCTGACAGCATATGCTGCTGAACTCAGCCGTCCTGCAAGAGATGTTAAATGAGGACCCCATTGTAGCCTTGAGTCGAGCGTGATCCCTAAGAAAACAGTTTCATCGACAAATTCAAGTTTCTCTTGATTCAATACTATGTCACAGTCACTACTTTTGACATTTGGTAGAGAAAATCTTATGCACTTAGTTTTTTTCCCATTTAATACTAAATTATTTGCGGTAAACCATTTATGGACCTGCATTAGAGCGTTATTTACATCGTCAAGGTTTGTGGCACGTCTGTTTATCTTAAATATTAACGAAGTATCGTCCGCAAACAACACCATTTGTGGTTGGTTTTTAAATAAATGGGGAAGGTCATTAATATATACTAAAAAGAGGAAAGGACCCAATATCGAACCTTGTGGTACACCCATTTTTACTTTCAAAGCCATTGAATTTACACCGTTTACCTGTACTTGCTGCTGTCTATCATTCAAATACGATTTTACTAAACTGAGCGCAAGTTTACCTAAGCCGTAATGCTCAAGTTTCAAGAGCAAGGTTTGGTGATTTACACAATCAAATGCCTTCGAGAGGTCACAGAAGATTCCTATGGCATCTTGTGCCTCTTCCCACGCAGTATATATGTGTTTTAATAAAGTGACACCGGCGTCAGTTGTACAACGTCCCTTGGTCACGTCACTTTCAATAGCTTCTCTTACCAGTCTGTCTGGGTATATGTATAGTGGTTTTCTGTCGAGATGACCTGCGGGGTTATGCAGCTCAATCCAGTGGGTTCAATCCAAATTCAAGGAGATGTTGAACTATGGGCACTATGGCTGATTTTTAAGTGTCAATATTTTTAACCACCCTACTGTGTTCCGCTATTCGACAAGCTACCGTACGTTTCATCTGGCCATATACACACATCAAAAGTGTCTAGGGATCAAGCATTTTTATGCGGATTTCTTGAGATTGAGATGTGGCTTTGTAATAAATTTATGATTTTATAAATTTATATGGATCCTTTTTGGTGCATTTCATAATTTGAATCAGGAACTGTGAATCAAATTCGAGTAAAAGATGAAAATCAGCTGTCAATATTTTCCCTATAAAAACATACAACGCATTGAAGACATTATTAGTGCTACTGTTTCCCTACTACTGATTAAAACCAACGTTATTATGGAGCGGCGACGTCATTTAAGCAAGGAAGAAATGCTCAGAGCCGTGGGAATGATAGAAGCTGGTTCCCGGCAACGTACTGTGGCTTTAGCTCTGAATACAAGTCAGAGTGTTATCAGTCGACTTTGGACACGTTACCGAAGCACTGGTACCGTGGCTGAGCGCCATGGAGGACGGTATCGCTGCACCACACGGAGACAAGACCGATACATTCAAATCTTAACTCGAAGAGCTCCAACAATAACCGCCATGATGTTAGCCGTGAGGCTTCATCACTCTTCAGGGAACTTAATTAGCGACCAAACAGTCAGAAACCGCTTGCATGAAGTGAACCTTCATTCCCGAAGACCGCTACGGGTACCACCTATAGCAATGCACAATCGTAGGATTCGATATCAATGGGCTCTTGAACACAGAAATTGGGCAGAAGAACAATGGCGTTTCGTGTGCTTTTCTGATGAGTCTCGTTTTGGTATGAGACCGGATACAAGACGTATACGACACTGGAGAACCCCTGGACGCCAACAGCGATTAAAATCCTGCCAGGAAGTCCATCCTTATAGTGGTGGAACCATCATGGTATGGGCGGGTATTTGGATCGGCGGAAGAACTGAGTTGATTTGGATCAGAGGCAACCTCAACGCTCAAATTTATGCTGAGACGATTGTATCAGACGTCATCGTTCCTCTACAAGTGCAAATCGGTCCCTTATTTCAGTTAATGCATGATAATGCACGACCGCACACCGCAAGAGTTGTAAGACAGACTCTCGCCGCAGCTAACATCAATGTCCTGCCCTGGCCTGCTCAGTCGCCAGACTTGAACCCGATTGAGCATGCATGGGATATGCTACAGAGAAGAGCTCTGCCGAATATGGAGGGTATCCAGTCGCAAGAAGACCTTTTTTTGTTGTTGCAACGAACATGGGCGGCCATTCCACAGCGTGATTTGGATGAACTCATTTTGAGTATGCCAAACCGATGTTCTTGTGTTGTTAGTGTTCGCGGTAGAAACACAGATTATTAATTGTTTAAGTTACCCAATAAAATTTTAAAGAAAACTGTTATTTCAGTCTTTTTTTCGAACTTTAATGTTAGTGGTTCAAATGTCAAAAATCCCTTTATTAGAAAATGGCAAATTTCTTTATTAATGCAAAGGTGACTTGGTTTATCGTTACTGTGACAAACGAAAACACTTTATTTGATGAATCCTTAAAGAAAATTTTAATTAAAATCAATCAGGAGAAAAGTTATTGCAAAAATATATGTTGATCCCTAGACACTTTTGATGTGTGTACTACGAATTGCCGCAACTGCAATCTACTTTGTAAACACCAGGCTTTTCCAACGGAAAGTTGTCCTTCGGCGAACGAAGCATTTCAGACTGTTCCTTGAAAAGAGTGTATAGACAGTCTTTATGGCGTATTTCCGAAAAATGTTGGCAACCTATCTGTCACTCCCCCCCTTTTTTACGGATGGAACATCGTTATATGATCCCTCCTGCTCTGAGTGGAGCGGAAGGGAGTGTCAGACTTGACTGACTAAACCCATCCATGTTCCTTCTTAGTCCTATTGTGTTCCAGGGCCACGATATCTATTTCGAACAGTCTCGCAGTCCTGGCAGGCATCGGCCCTCTCGGACCCCTTCCGATTTGCTGACATCTCCTTGAGGCGCACTTGGAACACGAACGCGCCGTCGACACGGCCTGTCGTCATGAGACGGACGGGCGGTGAGGTAGCCCATTACTCACCGTCCACAGTACACGTACGGCAAAAATGATGGCTGCCTATCAAACTTGCACTACCGGTGCTTACGAACAGTTGTGCGGTTTTCTAAGTATCTCTGTAGGACCTTCTGTACAAGTGTCAGCTCAGCACGTAAATGTTCCTCGTCGCATAAATCATATGCATGGTTGGTGAAACAAATAATAAACATGGTAAATATCCCGTTACAAGTGTTATTGATACATAGGTATTGCCTTAGCCTACATTACATACTAATCTTCTTAATAACAGTTCACAAACCGTAGAATATTGATTACCTCATACAGGGAGGTAGTTATATCGATCGGTGTATAAGGACTACAATTTTGGTGCAGCCTGAAAATACAAATGGATCTTTTCGCGTTTTTAGTTTATTTTTGTTTAAGTTGTTAGGAACTTGAGACTACTTCAAGTAATAAAATGATGTTTATTTTGTAAATTGGTTTTTACAAATTAAAAACATTTGTTTCATGTAGTCGAGTTATAGACACTTTTGAATAATCGAACAACAATAAAAATGAAGCTACAGCGCGAGCGCTGAGCGAATACTTCTCAGACCTAGCCACAACCCAGTTAGTACTTTCTGGGTAATACGATACCCCTTGCTAGAACTAGTTGACAGAATTTTTGGGCCATTGCCTACTTGTAACGACTGTCCAAGATCTACAAATGACAGCCGGAACTAATGGTGTTTTTTTCAACGTGGTTTCCGCGGCACCGACGAAATTCGGTATGTATGGAAATTGGCAAGTAACAAAATCAAAATCAAAAGTCATTTATTCAAACTAGGCTGATAATCAGCACTTTTAGAACGTCAAAATTACAAGAGACAGTCCCCCAAAGCGCCCGCCCTTCGCCACTTCCTAGTGTTTTAGCTGGGAAGAAGAAGTGGCGGAACAAACTCCCCAGCAACACATCTGTCTGTTAGGTTAGAAGAACCAGATTCTATACAAAAGTGTTCAAGTTTATATAAACAAGGAATCCACATAACATTAAGCTATTGTTATTTTACCACGAGTTCCTGAATAAAAGTTGTAATTAATTAATTAAAAACTTACCACTATCCATGACGTCGTTTTTATCTCCTTTTCCCTTGTGTCCGGTGTCCTTGGAATTGGAATTGGTAGTCGACGCGTTTTCGTAGTTGAAGCAGGCTGTGAACAAAACACTTTCATTATTGACCAATCTTTTTTTTTTGTGAATGGCATCTCGCAGTTCAACCTATGAGGTTGTCGTCTGCTTAACCGGACTATCTTGTGGGTGCCTTGTGCCTTGAGTGTAAGGCCTCCAGCCGGGGCATAAAAACTACTTACAAACTAAGCGACTACACGCTAAGGGCACCCTCTGTGGGGTACGACCCTCGGCTTAGGGCGTCGCTAAGGGAGGTCAGCATGGGGACAGGCTGAATCTGAATGATGACCAATCTTCACATTAACAAATACTTATAGATAGCGGGTTGATAATGGTACGCACGGCGACAAATCGAGCTATACAAAACCAGTTTAATGCGGATCTGTCATTGGGTGGGATACAAAGCGAAGCCATCATCATCATCAGCCTATAATGTTCCCACTGCTGGGACACAGGCCTCCTCTCTATGAGAGGGAGTGGGCTGTAATCCACCACGCGGGCCCAGTGCGGGTTGGTAAGCGAAGCCAGTTACACTGGAAATATATGCATAGCTTGAAGTTTACAACCACATCGAAGTTCCTGTTTGTACAGCAACAAGATACCATATCATTGAGTACCTTTCTTTATCGGCTTTTGTACTTATTGTGAACTGTTGATGGCCCCCTATCACTTGAAAAAGTTGCTTCACAAAAACTTACTACGATATGGAAGCAGTGATATTTTGGTATAAGTCCCCCACAATATTCTCCATCCCTGAGAATCAGTACCTATCAACAGCAGCGACGACCAGAAAGGCGCCGAGGCAATGAAGTTCCAGCGACTCTTGGAGAAATTATTCAAACCGAGATCCTACGACAGTTAAGATTCAGTCAAGATAAGTGTTTATTGATGTTTATTTTGCAAATAGGTTATTACAGATTTACACGTCATCATTTTTTTATAAACGAGACTAGCTGTCCCCGGCATGCGTTGCAATGCACTTTTTACCTACCCTATCTACCTACCTACCATACCCTACCCTACCTACCTACCTACCCTACCCTACCTACCCTACACTACCCTACCCTACCCTACCTACCTACCTACCCTACATACTCAACCTACCCTACCCTACCTACCTACCCTACATACCCTACCTACCCTACCCTACCCAACCCTACCCAACCTACCTTTCTACCCTATCCAACGCTACTCTACCTACCTACCTACCTACCCTACAATATACTCAACCTACCCTACCCTACCTACCTACCCTACATACCCTACCTACCCTACATACCCTACCTACCCTACCTACCCTACCCTACCCTACACAACCCTACCCAACCTACCTTTCTACCCTATCCAACGCTACTCTACCTACCTATCTAACTACCCTACCCTACCTTCCTCACCTTTTAAACCTTCCCTGGACTACGACAAACATTTTAAAATCAAAATCAGCCAAATCGGTTCAGCCGTTCTCGAGTTTCAGCGAGACTAACGAACAGCATTCGATTTTTATTTATATAGATGAGGCCTGTTTTTAGTACCTGACTAAACCGAGAAGAAACAGCCAAACTCAGAGGTCAAAGTCTCTTATAAGGTCCAGACATAATCATGGCCAACTCACATGAGGACTATGCAGATATGTGCTTGAGATGTTCTTTTGAGGAAAGAACCAAAAAGATTTGAGTGGACCTGTCCAGCCAGTGCAAGCCTTTGTGTATTTGTAGCTCGACAAGCAAGCAGTTTTTATTCAAGTTCAAGCTTTCTCTATTAAAAAATGCCCAAGGTTTCAGGTATTCAAACTCAGGTGAGAATCAGTACTTTTTGAACTTCGATTTTTGTTTTAAACAATAGGTACCTATGTAGCTACGCCCACATCGTACCACTTCAAAGTTTTAGCTAGGAAGAAGTAACTATGGCGTAACTGTCTCCCCTCCAAGACATTTTGTACAACTTTGGAGGATACCGGGCATACACCGTGTAAATCACCTCATCACGAAGCCGTCAACCAAGCATTCTGTAAATGAAACTAAGTAACTTTACGCAAAAATTATTGCTGGGAAACGACTTTTTTTTTGGGGGGTGTTAAATCATGTTTTGTGGTATTTAACGCACTCAAAACATTGTGCTGATGGACGGATTGAATAGTACGGGGGTCGTGGAGGTGTTTAAAGTAAAATCTTACATTAAAAACTTGTATTAAAAAAAAAAAACTTGTCAAAAAGTTGGAACTTTGACCCCTAATATCTCCGTAACTAGAACGTTCACTTCCCAGGTATGGTGTAGAACAAAAAAATGATCGCAATGACAGGGAGAACCAGTGCCTTTCGGCTTCGTTAAGAGGTGTTTTACACCCTTTATAAACTAAATAGATACTAGGTGTACCTAGTGAAACCTAGTTAAGTCATTAAGTGGCCCCTGAATATGTGAGAAACTCTGTTATTGATAATTACAATGAGGTCCCGACACTTTCGCATTTAAATACCTCTGTTACTGGGAATTTTTAACCTCGTTAACTGAGTTTATATTTCATAGATTTTTTCGAGGTTTACTTCTATAATTGGGACTTCGTAGCTCAATAACCCGTATAAGTCAAGGAGACAATTTATTAGGTTTAGACAAGTGTTGAAACGCACACGCTTGTTTAAAAAAATATGCAATATCTTTTAAAAACATTTCACCTCTAAAAGATAAAATAAGTGGCACATTTCAACGGGTTATGCGCACTTCGTCCTATTCGCACTTCGTCCCGCGTTCATAAATCGTCCCCATAGTTGGTCTTATTCGCAGTTGGTCCCGTTCGCAGTTCGTCCGGTTCGCAGTCCCGTGGAATAAATTTTTGAGACAAAGGTAGGTTTATGTCCAAAATATGGTGTAACTAGCGACCCGCCCCGGCTTCGCACGGGTGCAATGCTGATACTAAATACACTACAGAAAAACTGTGAACGTTGTATATAAAAACATAACGGCCCGCTCTGGCTTCGCACGGGTATAAAATATATTATAGCCTTTGTCACTCACTGAAAAAATGATTAAAATCTACCCAGTAGTTTTGATTTATTCATTATTGCCCGTGCCCCCCCTTTCCCTATACCATGAAGATTTCCTGCTATCTTTGGAATACTTATCTAAATTCATGCACTACATTTTTACTTATTTACTTTTTACATTTTTACCTATTTATTTTATTTTTACAACAATTCATAAAGGGTGTAAAACACCTCTTAACGAAGCCGAAAGGCACTGGTTCTCCCTGTCATTGCGATCATTTTTTTTGTTCTACGCCATACCTGGGAACCTTCTAGTGACCGAGATATTATCGGTCAAAGTTCCAACTTTTTGACAAGTATTTTTTTAAATACAAGTTTTTAATGTAAGACTTTTAGTTTAAACACCTCCATGATCCCCGTACTATTCAATCCGTCCATCAGCACAATGTTTTGAGTGCGTTACATTGAGTTCTACCACAAAACATGATTTTACACCCCCCAAAAAAAAGTCGTTTCCCAGCAATAATTTTTGCGTAAAGTTAATTAGTTTCATGTACAGAATGCTTGGTTGACGGCTTCGTGATGAGGTGATTTACACGGTGTATATTACAGAATGTCTTTATATACAACGTTCACAGCTTTCTTGTCATTAGACAATACAAACATCCCGCCCCGGCGCGGCCGGCCGGTACCGTCGCAAACGCTACGTCCCGCAATTTTGTAATCTGTAATATCTTCGAAAATATTCATTTAAATCATATGCTGTGAGAGCCATATAGATCTATATTAAATCAACAATGTATTTAAGGTATTTAATTAGATAAGGATTAATGCTGTATTGGTTAAAATCGCTTCGAAAATTAGCCATTATTTGTCGTAAAAAGTAAATGACAAAAAAATGTTATTGTGGGATATCCATAAGAGATAGACATACACGGTGTAAATCACCTCATCACGAAGCCGTCAACCAAGCATTCTGTACATGAAACTAAGTAACTTTATGCAAAAATTATTGCTGGGAAACGACTTTTTTTTGGGGGGTGTAAAATCATGTTTTGTGGTAGAACTCATTGTAACGCACTCAAAACATTGTGCTGATGGACGGATCTAATAGTACGGAGGTCGTGGAGGTGTTTAAAGCAAAAATCTTAATTTAAAAACTTGTATTTAAAAAATACTTGTCAAAAAGTTGGAACTTTGACCCCTAATATCTCCGTAACTAGAAGGTTCCCAGGTATAGTGTAGAACAAAAAAATGATCGCAATGACAGGGAGAACCAGTGCCTTTCGGCTTCGTTAAGAGGTGTTTTACACCCTTTATACCATCGCAGAGTTTTCTGTAGACCTTTTCAATGTGTACTTAGTACATTATTTTGATAAATGTCGTAGGGCAGCCTGCGTTTGCAATGTAAGCGGAAAAAATGTAATTATTTACGACATCACATTAGAAACCTCAAAAATAACAGTATTTCTCCAGTATTCAATGGATGTTATTATACATATAAACCTTCCTCTTTAAGCACTCTATCTATTAAAAAAAACCGCATCAAAATCCGTTGCGTAGTTTTAAAGATTTAAACATACATAGGCAGAGACATAGGGACAGAGAAAGCGACTTTGTTTTATACTATGTAGTGATGATGACACCATTTTTGAACGCGGGACAAAGCGCGAACAGGACAAAGTGCGCAAAACCCATTTCAACCTCTCATAGAGGGACCCTCTATAAATAAGCCAACTGGCATGTTAACCTACCTATTTGAGAAACTGGTAAATATAAAGCCTCTCCATGTGATCCTAGTGAACTGTATAACCAGGTTTCACTGTAGTTAGGTATAGGTAACCAACCCCGAGTGAGTTGGAGACATACCCAAAACATTCCCATAAGTTAGGGTCGAACGACATTGACCTACATTTACCTACTAGCTGCCATTTAAAGTACTTTCGGGGAACAGTGACGAGGAAAGCGTACTTTAATTTCTGTACCTGTTTGTGACATTGTGTCCTTGTCTAGCATTGAAGATAATCGATTTTATAGACAATACGTTGAACACAATTATTTTCATACTAGAACTAAGTGAACAGAACACAAGCTGTTCTTTAGAATATCGACCTATGTAACTCTTTTGACCTGTTTATCCAGAAAAGACGTTTTGCTGACTAGCCTTGCCCCAACTTACGATTGGATTCTAGTCGATCCCACATCATACATACATATATATAATCTGAATACCAGTATCTTACATGGGTAGGGTTGCCATCCGTCCGGGTTTCCCCGGATTTGTCCTAGTTTAGAAGGCATCCGGGGAGCGTCCGGGCGCGGCGGGGCTTCATTTGTAGTACGGGTTTAAAAACTTTGTCTTGAGCCGCTCGCGACGCGACACACGCACTGTGCCCGCATGCCGCGATCAACCGCAAACGAACCGGTAAAATGGTCTCAGTACTTTTAAGATTTTTATTTTAAAATTTAATTGAATTTTGTAAGGTTTAATATTTTAATAAGGTTTTGTTTTCATAACAGAGTAGGTATACCTATCTATTATTTGTGATAGGTACTTGAGCTTTCGTGATTTTTAAATAAACATGTCGTGGTCCTACCGTCGGCAATGATTCACTATTATTTTAATCATTCATCAAAAAAAGTTTAATTTGTTTGTAAACAATCCAACATGTCATCTGAGTACCTAAAACTAAATACGAGAAATACGTTTCGGGGTTGCGTTGAGTTACGTTCAAAAGGTTGAAATGTTATGAAAAATATTTAGGTTTAATTTCGCGAAAAAGATCCAGGCCTGCATCCAGGATGCAGCAACACCATTCCGCCCGCGAAAAATAGGGGATAATCACATTTTTTTGTCTTTGTCCGTCGGGTAGTTTATTGAAAAGTATTGGCCACGTAGGTATTTTTTCTTTTCACGTGGTCATAAAATTACGGAGACATATTGAGTTGAAATGGCGCATGACGTCACATGTAGGCAAGTTTTATACCTACTTGTGACGTAGTGGGCCCCCACTCTCCAACTTTAATGAGTTTTAAATAAGATTTTTTTGATATTTTGATAAAACAAAAAAAACGTGTCTAGTATTTTTGTATTAAGTACCTGTCTGACGAACAAAATAGAATGTCGTTTTCTTTACCCAGTCCGCACCCCTATTGACAACTTTTTAACCATTATGTCTCTTAAATTGTTTAAATTACTTAAAATAAACTAAAACTATCCCAGCACATCTTTGATCGTGCAAAACGTGCTACCGAGTACCGCATCACCTTCGCATGACAGGTCACAAAGATAATTAGCAGATAATCATTTAACATAATTATCATAATACCTACCTTAGCATAACCTTCAGACAAACATCTAAATAATAATATACCTACCACAAAAACGAAAGCATTGAAATCGAAACGATCATTATGAACTTTATGGTCAGTGAGTACCAACTAGGTATATCCCCATTAAAACACGTTACAGACAATAATCCCCATAGATTAGGCACGGTGGACAATAGAACTGAAATTACCTTCATAAATTAGACTGACCTATAAAAATAGCCACACCCAATGCTGGACATTTAAATGAAGGACTGGAGGTGTGTTTTCAGTTGATTATGTTATACCTCCTGGCCTAGATAGCTAGATATCGGTGTCACCTAGTAAGCTGCCATGCATAAATGAGGTTAGATCAGACATGTCGTACGTCAGACTTGCTGTGGACAATGCGGTTTCCTACGTCTTAGCGAGGACGACTGGTAGAAATCACGATATGAAGTATATGGCGTTACTTACGTAGCGTACACACGGAGACATATCAAACTATACATTTCCAGTATAACGTGGCATCATCATCATCAGCCTAAATTCTTCCCACTGCTGGGATGCAGGCCTCCTCTCTATGAGAAGGAATGGGCTGTAATCCACCACGCGGGCCCAGTGCGGGTTGGTAGATGTCACATGTCTTCGAATTTTGAGTTCTAGGACCGGTTTCCTCACGATGTTGTCCTTCAGCGTTTTGAGAGCAGCGGTGATGAAATAAATTACACAAAGTATTGCGCCTGCCTGGGTTCGAACCTACGACTTACTGCTCGTAAGTCGGGGCTGCTACCATTGGGCCACCACCGCTGCGCGCTGCTCTAACGTGGCATGCTTTGTAAGATTTCCCGTACTATGGGAGATCCTCGTAATCTGGTTTTGTAAAGCTTTGTTTTGATCGTTCTTAGCTTTTTGCAGAAAGAATAGACGGTATTTCTTTCTTTCTTTAAAATGACTTACTGCCTTATTTTAGATCCGTTTCTCATATTTGGTGATATATAAATGAATCGTTCAAATAAAAGCGCTGATTTAAATTTTCACCGTTCGTCTCAGAGCCGAGAGTTGTAAATCCAACAGTTCAATATTATAGTATTTTGTTTATTTAGAAATCGCTTAGTGATGATGAAAATGAGCATTTGATCCTTCCTTTCAATGTAACCACGTTCGTTGTACGCACGACGACCAATCAAGCGATATAACCAGTATAAACGGATCTCTCATTGTATGGGAAATCTATACAAAACGAGGCTATGATATACTGGAAATGCATAGCTTGATGTGTTACTGTGTGTACAAAATAAACAAACGTAACATTCAACATCACTCATCAACTAATGACGTTGATTATTTACCTATTTACCAGAGCATAATGTTTTTAGGTCAATCACCATAAAAGACAAGTCATGTCATCAAGTCATGTCATCTACATATAAAATTATACCTAGGTACAAAATGAGTCACCGGTAAGCCTACGCTAAGAAAATAGTCTGACTAAGAGTCTAAGACTACTTTGTAGTCATCGTCTACGAACAATTTATAGCCGATTATGAGACTTATATAGAAAATGCTAGAAGTCTAGCTAGACCGATGTCTACAGTTCCAATTTTATTAATTTAAATTAAACAATTAAATAAGTACAGGAGGCAGACGCGTAGGAGCGTCGTCGCTCACATGAAGCATCGAAGCGCGGGCGCAGAAGCGGCGCGCCGCATCTACATTATCTATGTGGTAGGTGGTATTACGCAATCAAATATCTTTGTCCAATGAACACGAACAGCGAACAAACAAATGTGACCAACAGCTTTGAGTCACCACACCACGGACTGTACATTGGACAAAGATATTTGATTGTGTAATACCTACCACCCTAAAGAAAATGTAGATGCGGCGCGCCACTTGTGCGCCAGAATGCCGAACCAAAAATGATTCAGCAATGGTAGTTCGAAACGTAGGCCTAAAGAATAGTCATTGCTTCGGATGCTCCTTAAAAAAATACTGCAGAATCGAAAGTGCCAACCCAAACTAGAGTAAAGCATATGACGCACCGAAACGCATCTAGAGCTTCACTGATTGGACAATATATTGTACCCGCCTGTGATGGCTAAGTCAAAGACCAAAATATTTATGTGAGTGTACAAAAGATGGTACTAAACACCATAAAAATGGCATGTAAAAGTAGGTATGCCAAGTTGCCAAAGACTTTCCAAAATTGAGAAAAGAGCAAAGTTTTAATTTGAGCAGGCTCAAATGAAAGCACGAGAAAATACTCCTGAAGTCGTGGTTATGAGGTCAATCATAATATTAAAGTGGAACACAATTCGCGGGCAACACAAATTTTGTTAGGTTTTTTTGCAATTTGCCGGACAGTGTTAAGCTGTACTTTCAATAAGTTATGTTTAACTTAACACGTACACACACGTTACACGTAGGCACCTATATATTTAGAAAATTAAAATCGTCAATACAACCCTCTAAACCTGCAAAATCCTCCTCATATCAATCTGCAAAAAACGTAAGATAATTTGGATTTCGCGGGTTACCTTAGCGCTTTGATTGTTTGTAGTTTCGAAAACCTACAATAAATGACTGATAAACAATACTTTATTGTAGTACCTATCTACTAATATTATCTTTGTCGATTCACAAATGATGAACTGGTACCAAACACACGAAAGACTGTAATTTCATTTAAATATTCCTTTAAAAAAAAAACAATTTATCTTAGAAAATGTTTCTTACCCTGTTTCGCGATCATGTAGGTACTATTTGAACAGGTATGTTTATGGCGGCAACTAAATTCAAATGTTTGAATATCAAATATTTACAACCACGACACACGGCACGTAACAAACCATAATAATTTGACGCAATTTAAGTAATATGTATTGATTTCAAAACAGTAAAAGCTGTCGTTAAAAAACGTTAGAAAACTAAAAAATATATATTATTGACTATAGACTTACTTACTCAACTTCTATTGTGTTGGTTCAAAAGTGAGGCGAAGACACTAGCGCATACAGCCAGCACCGTCCACCCGTGACTCTATAATGCTTATGGCCGTTATACTTGTCACACGCCACAAAATCGATCACCAATCAAATTGACGTTAATTATTAATGTTGAAAGGACACGGTATGTTTTACTAATGTATTTTATTTTATTTTAAAAGAGGTAAACGAAACATGTGAAACAACCTAGATGAAATGATAGAATGACGCTAAGGCATTGAACGTGCGATGTTCTTGTTCCTTACCGAGGAGAATTAAGACTGCATGGACGTTGCAGTATTTTATGTAACGTCGTGTTGTGTTGTATATTATAAAAAATAGGTAAAATGTCTTGTCACATCTATTGACAAGGTATATAATCTACCGTAAAAATATTTGAACACAAAAATAAGTCTAAATCTCATTATCATCATCATCTGCTTGCCTTTTCGCAACATGTTGGGGTCAGCTTCCAGCCTAACCGTATGCAGCTGAATATTAGTATTTTACACGAAGCGATTGCCTATCTGACCCCCACAACCCAGTTAGTACTGGGTAACACGATACCCCTTGGTAAGCCTTTCGGCCACTGGCTATTTCTAACGACTCAAACTCAAACTCAAGAACTTTAAAAATACCTATTTCTTGCATCGTCAGCTTATCTCCATCTCAGTAAAATACTTTTATCAATAGTAGAAAATAGAAAACATCCGAACACCCTTTATAAATGTTACCTGTTATCTTTAATAACACAATTTCCATAACGATATTATCATTTTCCAATCGATGGAACTTCAATATCAGAAAGAAAACACGGTATGCCTATTATTGTAATAACTACGTAGTAGGGCATGCAAAAACCGGGTTGTTTTACAAAACCGGTGTTTTTTCGCTTTTCATATTTACAAAACCGGTCAAACCGGTTTTTTCGGTTTTTTTCAATCTTTATTACAAAAATGTGTAGAAGGAATTTAAAAAGCTAAAGTCTAATCAAAATATGTATTTTTCATGTCTTACCTATATTTATAATAATGTAAATTTGTTTGGACTTCAATAAGCCGAAACTACTAAATTACAGTAAGTATAAAAGTTTCTTTTCTTTATGCATAACATAGAATAGAACTTATTATTTACATAAACAACATACCTAACAGACAGATGTGTTGCTGGGGAGTTTGTTCCGCCACTTCTTCCCAGCTAAAATAGTTGGAAGTGGCGAAGGGTTAGTGTTTTGGGAGACTGTCTCTTGTCACGTTCAAAAAGTGCTGATTATCAGCCCAGTTTGAATAAATGACTTTTGATTTGATTTTGATTTTGACATACTCTTAAAATGTAAGGTACTAAGACATACAAATTAGGAACATTTGGTAAGTACACAAAGGTCAAATCACAGAATATACAGCAAGTGTACAAATTGAAGTACTTGGGTCAATGAGAAACAAAATAACGATATGGACATGGATAGGGAGCGGTATTGTCGTTAAGGGGTATCTTTCTCGCAGGTTTGCACGATGCTGTTAAATTTACACTATTTAATAGCTATTGCCAAACGTTATACACGTGCCACAATAACTGTAGAGCAATTACACTAAAAAAGCCTGCAATGCTCTGCGCGTCCAGTATAACAACGCGCTTAGGGGTTTGTTGGGGCTCCCATGGCGGTGCAGTGCCTCCGGCATGTTCGCCGACCACAGCTAGGACGGCTTCCAGGCGGTGCTTCGCAAAAGAACAGCGTCCCTGCAGTCTCGGGTTAAAAGTAGCACTAACACGCTTCTGAGCGTGGTGTTGGACAGAGTGGACATCCAAATCCTGAGCATTTCGATCGCTCATACATATCCAAAATAATAATTATTTTAAGTTTTCTAACATAGCTGTAAGTATCTGCCGACTAACATAATACGGACTTATCAATTAATGTGTGCTTACTCTGAAATAAATATATTCAATTCAATTCAATATTTTGTTTGGGATGGTTAAAGTATTATTAAATCAATAAGATAGGAGAAACAAAACTTGATGTTCAATATTTATAGTGTGTAAGAAAAAAATATATAAGCAAAAACCGAAAAACCCGAAAAAAACGGTTTTACTATAGTAACAAAACCGGTTTTGAAATCAGTCGGTTAACCGGTTTTTTCGGTTAACCGGGTATCCGGTTTGCATGCCCTACTACGTAGATGATTGTGTAAGGAGTTTCATATCAAGCAAACAAAACTTAACAAAACCATCCATCAACTTTGCCCAGAAAAAAAAAGACAATTTGTGATTGTGAACTTCCATGGTCATTATGAGACACGCAGTAAGTAATTGGTTCCACGGTATGATAGTTTATGGTATATTCTATCGATCGGTATTAAATTCGTCTGTAGACAAATAGGTAAGTACACATTTTCAAGGACAGAGCCACTTCATGCATAATTTACTTGACAGACATATCTAGGGTGTGACCTCAAAGACATCTGCATCGCCGCAGTAAGGGTTCCTTGAGGGTGAAATGTATGCCATCTGTTTATCTACTTCCTTCCTTCCTTCATAAATTTACTTAGCTTTAATGTACTTATGTTGTTACATACTTAAAACAAAGATAGTACCTACCATATCACCCATCTGCTGTTTTTTTTTTTGTATAAAGTGACGTCCATGTGACTAAACTTCTAGCTTCTAAAAATCCGATCTATGGAAAAAGTCAAACACTAGGTTGATTCAAGGTTCCTGTAACCGGCAGACAACAGGACACGCAGGCAGGACGCGATACGATACGCGCGTGTCATTTGTGGAATACCAAGTAAGTGGGAAGCACATTTGCAGATGCAGTCATCTAGAACCTGCAGTGTGATTCTGTAAGACCTCACTTAGAACTTCGAATCTGAATCCGCTGTGAGTTTTTTTATTGGCATTCTAAAAAGCCGGTTGATATGATAATTCGAATTTACACTAGCGACACCCTTACGATCGTGTCAGCGAGTTGAACTAAATTTACAGGGAGATTTTGGCAGATAAAAAAAGAGATGACGTAAGAAGTGGCATTCTGTAAGGTCATCGGTCATTTTGAACCTCACGCGAAGTGGCAGTGGACAGCGATGTGAGATGCGAGTTGTTGTCTGAATTTTACAGAATTGACGTGCTGCTCAGCATGGTGGATGACTCTGTTGTTATGAAGCTCAAACGAAAGTAGCAGTCTTTAGCCTGTTTTTGTGTTTCACACATGAAGACTGTACCTATGCCATAGATATAATAAACATTTCTGCTGTTTCCCAAATAAAAGGGGCGTTGCCTAACATAAAATGTTTGCCGCGCCGAATGGATAACATGGTTTGTTAAAATTTAAAATTTAAAAAACCCCCGACACAAAAAAAGGTTTTTGGTTTTTTGTGTCGGGGGTTTTTTAAATATTTAATTTAATTTTTATTTCATACTTATATTATTTTATCTGAGCTTTGACTGTCCCAATCTTGAGCATAGGCCTCCCCCATTGCTTCCACTTTTCTCGGTGTTGCGCGACTTCTCACCAATAAACGAAAACAGCTAAATAAAAATGTTTTTGGGGTGACGGGGGGGGGGGGGGGGTGCAGCCACCCCTCCTGGCGATGCCCATGTTGACAAGTGACAAGATTTCAAATTTCGAATCAACCAGACCTGTGGAAGTTGTTAATTTCCCTTGAACTAGAAAAGAGGTGATTACCATCAAATGGCTGAGTAGATTTTTTCGAAACATAGCTAAGAACACTCTCGATTAAAACACCTTTCAAACGAAACCAATTTTATCAAAATTGGTTCATCCGTTTACGAGCTACGATGCCACAGACAGACACACAGATACACACGTAAAACTTATAACACCCCTCTTTTTTGGTCGGGGGTTAAAAACATTGGCGCATCGGACCCGGCTTTTTGAGCCGAGTGAGTGTGAGACACTCGAATTGGAATTGAGATATTTTTTGAAGGCTGGTAAAGTGTTCTGTCACTAGACAAAGTGAAACAAGTTAATTTGTTCGAAGCTAAGGCATAAAATGGCTAACTACGTAGAACGCCCAGCAATTTGGTTAGTTATAGCCAATTTAGGGGTCAGTCCATCCAATTTAGGTATTAAACGGTGTGACAAAAGACGTTTTTAATAGATCTTCTCTTTTCAACTCAACCCGGTTGGTGGTCATTACGATTTCAGATCAAAGCATAATATTTTTATCCTTCTTTTGTCATAATCTCATACCTTTATTTACAAATCAAAATTTTCTAGTTAAAACAACTATTCGCTCAAATAGTTTGGTCGTTTTTAATTACAAAATCGGCATAATCTAGGCAAGAAAAAAAAGAAAGCTTAAAGAAAGCTAAGCAAAATACTTCAAGTCTCCAAAAAAATATTTTGTATGTCGGATACCTACAAAATATTTTGTGGAGATTGAATGAACAATGACAAATATTTTTTCGAACTTACCCGCCATTGAGGCACTGCTCATTCTGCCGCGTGTAAAATCAATCTTGAATTAATTATCTAACTAAATCTCAATTAAATCTAGGTCTTTCTAACCTAATTTGATAAGTAAATGATTGACAGCAGAACTCTTTTTTATAATTTAAATGACGGGCTTCATAATTTAATTACGCGGCCAATGTTTAACGAGCAATGATTTAATTTGTTGTTTTTAGAAAAGGTTGCATAACATTTGTGTAAAATAAGATTTTTAAATCTTAAAGTTTAACATCAATTTGATAATAAAAATTGCTGCAAAATTAATCATTTATTTGTACAGCAGGGTTAGTGGAAAATACCCTATAGTGAATAAACCTAACGAGGATATTTAGAGATGTCACGCCCTTGACGTCTTGTAATACTCGTAATGTGTGTGGAAATAGTGTATGTTGTGTCTAGAATACCTATCTAATATACGTACTCCTCCAAAACGGCTTGACCGATTCTCATGAAATTTTGTGAGCATATCGGGTAGGTCTGAGAATCGGCCAACATCTACTTTTTTAATAAAAAAATAAATTAAGAAAGAAACCATCAAAAATTTCCACGCGAATGAAGTCGCGGGCAGCAGCAAGTAAATAATATTATGTAAATACTATTTTATATATATGTTACTTTATGAGGTATATATCTATGGGCCATTGAAGCCTGAAATAAAATTTATTATTATTATATATATTATATATAAATAGAAATCTAGTGATTTAATATAACCACCACTGGTACTGTTCGTCTCATTTGGTTTGGCTTCATTATGAAAACTGAAACTGTTCTGAAACTCGCTAGTGATGACAAATACTACAAACTACTAAATCGCTAGAAGATAGTGATAAAACCGGTGCTCATAGTATTGTTGTAAAAGACCAGCATGCGTAGTATGACCAATGTAGAAACGAGTTATCGCGATGGAAGAATCGACAAAATGACAGATTGTCACTGTCTATCTGTCATTTTGTCGAATCTTCCCTCGACATAACTCGTCCACTGTGTCATGCTACGCGTGCTGTATGACTATTCCGGCTCGGTGTACTACAATGAAATAGAATAATTCTATCCTTTTAGTGCGTGGCGCGGTTGCATCGCGCGTTCGATGTCGTTATGTCGTCACGTGAAATGGCGTACCCTAAGTATCTCATCTGTCAGTCAAATGTCATCCAACTACATTTGATTTGACACTACTTAAAACTACACTGTCAGATTCATTCACAGGTTATGTTTGTTTCTTTGCCGTGAGTTGTATTTTGCTGGGGAAAAATAACAAATATCTTGAGTAAAAACTGAATTGGTTTACTATAGATAATAATGGCACCAGGTAAAAAGGGTCATGTGCACGGCAAACGTTCAAATCATCATGTTAAGAGAGAGTACGCTGAAAGATTGAGCGAGTTGCGTTTAGAATCTTCTGAAGAAAGTAATTCTGATGGCAGTGACTCAGAAAGTGAAGGTGTTGAACCTGCGTTTCCTGTTAGTATGTGGGACTTGAACCACTGCGATCCAAAGAAATGTTCTGGCAGAAAACTCTCACGCCATAACCTCATCAAGAATTTAAAACTTGGTCAGCAATTCCGTGGTCTCGTGTTATCACCTGTTGGGAAACAGTGTGTCAGCCCAAATGACAAGGACATCATTGAAAAATTTGGACTGGCTGTTATAGATTGTTCATGGGCTAAAATAGAGGAGACTCCGTTTGATAGAATGAAGTCACCAAATCCAAGGTTATTACCATTTTTAGTTGCTGCTAACCCAATAAATTATGGGAAACCGTATCAGTTGAGTTGTGTAGAAGCCTTAGCTGCTGCTATGGTTATTACAGGACACAAAAAAGAAGCAAAATATTATTTATCAAAGTTTTCATGGGGCCATTCATTCTTAGAACTTAACTCAGAAGCCCTTGAGTTATATGCTGCATGTACCGACAGCAAAAGTGTGTTAGAAGCTCAAGAGAAATATTTGGAATCGGCTAGAAATGAGAAGGATGACCGGGACATGTGGCCTCCGACTGAATCTGATACCGAATCTGAAGAAGAAATTAAATCATAATTTAAACACTGTTTTTTTTTAAAGACTATGATAATTTAGGGAAAACTGAGTTGTGAAAATAAGTCCTTTTTGTTTGTGCTTGTGGTTATTTTAGTTTGATGCATGGCATAAGTTTAAAGTATAAATGATACTGTTAGCCTGAGAAATCCCATTGCTGGGCAAAGGCCTCTCGTCAAAGGATATTTCTTTATGTAAATCACTTAACACTTTCACCTAAGCCGAGTCTTTGCTTTACATCAGGCGACTTGTGGCCAAAGGCAAGCCAAGTTACTATAAAAAAAGCATAATGAACTAGCAATTGGAAAATAATGCCAAATAGGCATAGGTAATATGAGTAGAACACACACAGAAATAATTTCTAAAAAGTGCTTTGTTCACTCTCTGTAATGAAACAAAATTGAAATTCTCGTCTCTCATCCAATAACAAAAATGTACTTGGCGGTGCAAATACTGACGTCATATAAAAATGTATTCCTCATGCCCCAGGGTATCTGGAAATACCCCGTGTATGTTCCGCGATTCTTGATGGTTTTTGAGTTTGATGTATTATATTGAGTAGATTAGTATTTAAAAAATGTTAAAATTATGTGTATTGTGTACCTATTTATTATAAATTAAGTATGTATGCTTATACCTTTGTCAAAATAATAAAATTATTAAATAAGTCTGATATCTTCACTGAATTCTTTATTTATTTCCTTCACCCAAAGATATTATGTATTTTTCATTTTCCCTAAGTAGGTATAATGTGCTAGACAGCACATTATATGTACCTATCTAGCTACCAATACCAACAGTTTTGGAGATCTACATAATTTACGCTATGATTATTTGATTTATTATTTCATTTTTTAATAATTGAATTGAATTGTAACTCGAAAGAAAAATCTTTTTTTTAAATATTTACACTCTACTACAAATTGCACTTTAAAAATCGTCCTTACTGCTATGATTAGGCATCTAAACTGGACCACTATTGTGTTTCCTGAAAGACAGAATTCCTGTTTCCAACTTACTATATTTTTTTTTTCAGAAATCAATCTAAGAAGTCATCAAAACATATCAATAACATTTGTAACGGGATATTTACCATGTTTACTAAGTTTCGAGTTCCCGATATTTGCCGGTGGGTGTATAAGAGCGAGCACACCCGCAATAACTTCAGTTTATCCGTGATCATGGCGTTTGCAACAGCGCCGAAGTATCAGGAACTCGAAATAAATAGTAAACATGATAAATATCCCGTTAAAAATGTTATTGTTAATTAGTGACCATGCCATTTAAGTATCCAAACAAATGTTGCAATTTATGGTAATTATTGTAAAAGGCGCCCTCTATTGTGCCATTCCAGAAGTATTCGTGAACGCGTATTAACGCCATCTGTTGTCCATAGCACGAACTGATAAAAAGTTTCGAAGTAACTTCGGTAGAGAGA
This sequence comes from Cerastis leucographa, assembly GCA_963082945.1. NCBI lineage: Eukaryota > Metazoa > Arthropoda > Insecta > Lepidoptera > Noctuidae > Cerastis > Cerastis leucographa. Next base: position 6,013,141 of record OY720385.1, on the reverse strand, counting down.
GCTACTTGCCTCCATTCAAAACTTCGTTTTTTTTTTTCTATGGGCCAAGTTTGTGCGTTGCCGTGCCGCTCTTCGCTTAGTTTGCTTTTGCTTTCCGAGTGTGTGAGTCGGTTATTGTTCGGTGCAGTGGCTGTATAAAACTCGCGGATAACTTATTTCTCACTTACTTTATGCGTGCTATGTTTGTGAATATATTTGTGCTGTGTTTGGTGTGTGTGTAAATATATTTGGAAGTTGAAACTTTTGGAGGCTGTTACTTCTGGAACTTCGGTAAGTTTGTCCGTTGACTTCATGCAACCTGTCACGCAGGTGTCTCGCAAGTCGCAAGTCACTAACCTCTGATGAATACCTAAATGTTGTCTTTGGATGCGTTGAATTGAACTTGATAGACTTAGTGATTTAGATGTGATACATAATAGATCCCTCCTCACAAACCTGAGATTTACAGGTTTGTTTATAAAGTTCCTCGTAATTTGGCTCTGATAAGTAAGTATTGAATTCCACTCTATGCCGCATGCTTCGTTTGTTTGAATTTTTAATCAGCATGTCGCTAAATGTATTTGATGTAGTGTCTGTCAGGTGTTTTATTAAAAAAAGAAATGAATGGCGACGATTTTCATCCAGATTTATGTAAGAAAGTTATGATGGGGACTGACAGAGGCTAACAGGTGACAGAGCCTCGGTGAACCACATCCCGAAATGCCTAAGCAAGCTAACTACCTTCCAAACTCGTAATTTACAGTTTCTTTCGAGAGACGCCTATCCCCTCTACTGAGTTGTGAGTCGAGGAGTTTTCGAAGTTAGAACTTAGGGGAGATGGGTGTAAGTCTCTACCAGCTAGTGTTTATCCGTGATCATGGCGTTTTTCGTATCAGTGCGTGACCTCGTTCTCCTGATTTTAATGCCATTCTTACAATCGTCATTTTAAGAAATGTTGTATTCTACCATGTTGTAAGTAGATAAGATAGGTAGTCAACTTTTGTAAGCACGGAAAATCTATTTTGTAGTGAAACTTCATGCGACTTCCAACAAGTTTAACGCTACCATTTCTAAAACTCACTATGAGATGGCAGTATTACAAGATTTGTGACTACGTAGTTCTACTAGGTACGCAAGATGGCGTGCAAACAGTCATGCATTCAACTCTTTGGTGTGACCAGCCTTCGCTCAATTTCCAGGAGTAGAATAACCACGATAAACTTATTTAATAATTATGTAATAAAAATAATACAACAAGAAAACAACAAAATATTATTAGAGCTCAATAAAATAACGAAAGTGAATGCGTGGCACTCGAACGCATGCGTGTAGTATTACGAAGTTTCACTTCTTCCGCGCGGAGCGACTCCACGCACTATTTTTTTTTTTTAACAACTACTTTCTATGTAAGTACTTCTTAGTTCCATAGTAAAAACTTAATGCAAGACTGGCTGCTATCTGCTGTCATAACATACACAAATCTTGAATTTTTCTCTTGCGTCAAAATTTTTGCCCAAGATGCGGCGCTATTTTTGAAATTTTTATATTTGTTTAAAACGAACTGTTAGATGTAAAATCGATTGAGAAATTTTATTATTTGTGCTAAGAGGCGATATGCATTAACATGTTTGGGAGTAAACCGTAATAAAATGCTGTGATATAGTTATTTATTAGAACTTCCGGTCGCCCGCTGTGGGGTGGTTCATTGTTTTAGTGTTTTAGTCTTGGTAAGTGAATAGGAATACATACTTGTTTCAATGACTTAAGAGAATCGTTGGAAGCATGCGCACTAGTAGGTAAACTAACACAGGTATATTAAAATGGTACCACGCATAAAATTTATAGTAAGTTACAGCTTGTTATTGAAGTGAAACTTCTTATGCGACTTCCAACAAACTTGCGTTAAACGTTTAACGCTCCTGGGGAGGGGGAATAAAAGAGATAGAGCTAGAGTGAATGCGTGGCACTCGAACGCATGCGTGTAGTATTTCGAGGTTTCACTTCTTCCGCGCGGAGGGACTCCACGCACTATTTTTTTTAGTATAGGTGAGAAGCGAAGTTTGGTATAGATAGCGATGAATAGAGAGCTACCCTTTGAGGCGAGGCATCTTGCCGTAGCCCTAGGGCCTAGTGGATAAAATAATTACAACCCTTGTACCTATCATATAAATCCCTTTCGTTCAATGCAATCCGACCGTGACCTTACAAACTCAGAAAATCTAATGAAATAAAAGAGAAATGATAGGCTTTAATATTGATTGTAATTTTCAGATAAATTATGTTGTGACTAGTATACTGCATACTAAGTTCTATTAATTAAACTATTAATGTGCAGCGGTATTCGCCAATAGTTTCGAATATACTCGCCTCTATTATTTAAATGGCTGTGACAAAACCAGCAAAAAAGGCAACGCGACAATGAAGCCATTACAAGGAGACTCTGTGCACAACAATAGTTGCTCCTGCACTTCATGCGATTCCAAAAGTGAATCAGATCGCCAAACATTCAAGCGATTGCTAGTGCAAGGATCTAGAATAAATAGATTATTGACTAGTAAATATCAAAAGCATTTAATACAAAGTCATTTAATGGACAAGTTAATCAAAACGAGAGCTTTGTATGACGCCCTCAGAAGTCAGTTGCTGTCTAGCAGCGAAAGTAGCGCATCTGATTTAAAGCCCAGACAATCTACTAGACAAATGAGAAAAGCTTTTTTGGAAGCTAAGAAGAGTAGTGATATTTTTGCTTTGGTGGATTTAGTGGACAAAGGTGCTGCTACGGGAATCAGAAAGTTAAGTGAATGTTGCAGTTGTTGTACGTGTAGTTCAAAATTCAGACTTAATGAGAATGTTCAGAAAAACCGAAGGTACAGACAAGTCCACTCTGGCGGGAACATCCCTTCAAGATCTAGTATTGGTCCTAAGCATGAAACTGGTGAAGCAAAAAATATTAAGTCTGACCCATGTACGTGTGCTTGTTATGAACATGAAAAAAACAAAAAATCTTGGGAAATGTTTGACAAAAACCGCCCTGGAAAGCAAATCACTGAACGAGACCGTCTTTCTACTGCTTCTAATGACCATACATTTGTGTCTCATCTTAATCATGGCATGTTGAGGAAGTCACATCATAAACTTAAACGGGGTAAAGCCTATCCGTCACCGTATATGGAATATATTGGCGAAGGTAGTAATAAAACAAAAATAAAATCAAAATTAACTCATGAAAATGCCATTAAGAAAACGGAATCCAAAGAAATTTTAAAGATTGCTCAAAAACATATAAAAGATAGTGTAAAAGCTGGTCTCATAATTTCACAGAAAAAAGAAACCGAGACGGGGTCTACGGCTCGAATGGAAAATATTGGCGAAGGTGGTAATAAAACACCAATAATAACTCATGAAATAGCCATTAAGAAAAAGGAATCCAAAGAAATGTTAAAGCTTACTCAGAAACATATAAAAGATAGTTTAAAAGCTGGTCTCATAATTTCACAGAAAAAAGAACCCGAGACGGGTTCTATGGTTCGTATGGAAAATATTGGCGAAGGTGGTAATAAAATACTAATAGAATCAAAACCAACTCAAGGAAATACTATTAAGAAACCGGAATCAAAAGAAATCTTTAAACTTGCCCAGAAACTTAAAAAAGATAGTTCAAAAGCTGGGCGCATAATTTCACAGAAAAAAGAACCCGAGGCGGGTTCTATGGTTCGTATGCAAAATATTGGCGAAGATTGTAATAAAACACTAATGAAATCAAAACTAACTCATGAAAATGCCATTAGGAAATCAGAATCAAAAAAAAAATTAAAGCTTGCTCAGAAACATAAACAAGATAGTTTAAAAACTGGTCGCTTAGTTTCACAGAAAAAAGAATCCGTGACGAGTTCTATAGTTGATATGGAATATATTGGTGAAGGTGGTAATAAAACACTAATAAAATCAAAACCAACTCAGGAACATCCTATTGAAATAATGGATCCTATAGAAATGTCAAAGCTTGCTCAAAAGAAGAGTTCAAAAAGAATAAACGATAGTTTCAAATCTGATCGCAAATATTCACAAAAAAAAGAACCCGAGTCGCCATCTATGGTTGGAAAGACAGCAGTGGAAAGTATGGTTCATGGTAATAATACTGCAACAAAGTTTACAGCACATGTTGGTGACAAACACAAATTGAAGAGTTCTGAATTGAAACAAAGACTTGCACATAAAACAAGAAAAACCAATCAAAGTCGAAAAGAAAATACAAATAAAAGTGACAATTCAAGCACATCTAGTACAAGTATTCCAAAAGAAACTTCTTTTATACCGGGCGAAAAACGACGAAAAAGACACTCGAAAGGGAGACAAAATAAAAAATATGTTGTTTCTGAACCAAACACCGAGATTGTAAAAAACCCTAAGGAATACACTTTAGAAGAATCAAATAAACATCTAAAATTAAAAGATAGCAAGATTCTGCCTCAAAAGGATCCAGCAGATGAAGACAATAAAAAAAAAAAACAGCTGCCTTTCATCTTAACTCTGAAGAAAAAGCCAATCAAATCTATTACAGTGATAACACCAGGTATCGAAGAATCAGTATCTATAAGCTCGATTAAAAAGAGTTCTCCGGCTGACAAAAAAAAATCGGCGTCGGTTTCATCCAACCAAATAAACAAATCTAAAACAAAATTAAAAGCATCAGTCATATTACGTGAAAGACTTAGATTGTTATCAACGCCATTACGCTTTAGGCCTCGACCTCCAGTAAGTAAAGAACCGCGCCGGCTTGAAGAATCTGCTCGTCACAAGAAACCGTCTAGTGTTACACAAAAGAACATCAAGGCTGGCAGCCACACTCTTAAGAGATGTCTCTGCAGCCTAAAACTAATGAATGAAACTAAATCTAAGATTAGTAAAAATGTCACGAACGAGAATCCGAATGTCAAAGATAAGCAAATTGTATGTATAAAGAATTTGCTGTCTACCTTAAAAACTTTAGTAAAAACATCAAATTTAAGTCTTCATGACTCTAAAAACATGTCAGATCATACAATTAAATGTGAGTGTTCTGATTATGCAAATCAAAGTCCAGCAGTGAGAAGAAATAAACTAACGACTCAAAATGAGCCTGAAATAAAATATAGTGTTACTGACAATAATCAACCTGTGTCTAATGGCCCTAATAAATATATCTCAGATAAAACAAAACAATCAATTCATGCATTCATTACCGACTGTGTGTGTAAAGAACTAGAAGAATCCATGTATAAGCCCAGACAACCAAACTTTAAATTTGGTGCAAAATCCACTTCACGTCATCATCATGCGTCCCAATGTGAATGTTTTGATAAAAATAATAGCAGTGAAGAAAAAGGAGTATATAAGGAACATCGTGATAAATCGATTACCACCGAAAACACATGGAAACTACAAAATAAATCTGTATTTTTGAAACAACTAGAAAAGAAAAAGTTTTCCAGTCCAAGACTTAAAATAACCCAAAGCAAAGTAAATGTTTTATGCAAATGTGGAACCAAACAACTACCAAAACAGAAATCACATACAAGGAATTCTGCTACTTCTACTAGAACAAAACACGATTTACGTAGATGCTTTTGTACATTACAATTAAGTAAGGAAGAAAATAAAAAAAATGTTAACGGAAATAAAATTAAGGTAACAATAAACCAGCCGAACATTAAAGTTCAGCCTCAATCTTCTCAAAATAAATATAAACTACCCAACGAATATGCCAGCTACTCACCGCAAGAAGAAGGAAGAAACTTGACAAAGTTTTCCCAAACGAATTTTCGTAAATCAAGATCTAATATAACTATTATAACTTCCCAATTGATGTTGTTACGTGGAACCAAAGATATAAATTCGATATTGATTTCTCACCGAAGTGAAACTCTCATACCTATGTTGGACAGAAACAAAACTCAGTCATCAGATATATCGACGCATCCATTATTTAAGCGTTCTTCTTGTCTTTGGTTTCCGATGAACAAAGACAACACAATGAAAAGGGACACTAACATTCGTTCTTCGGAAGCCTTGAATTTAGAAAATGATGTAAAAAGTGTACACAACACTATGCTTTTGGTTAATAAAATAGGAGAGCAGACTTTATTACTCGGTCCCATAAACCAGCGGTGCACTTTTAAGTTACATAAGAAAGAAAAATACTGCAAGAAAAGCAGTGTTGTTGTAAATAGTGAACAAATCAATCCGGACTTTCGGAGAAGGTCAAATGAATCAAAATATACAAACCAGCTGAGGTCCCACGAATCAAAACGTTTAAAGCCGTTTAAATTAGAAAAGAACAAAAGTAACAAGTTGAGAATAGTAACTAAAAAAGCTAAAATGAAATCAAAGTCAAGTGATACACGCACATTAAGAAGCACATCTAATGTTTTACATGTAAAATCTGATTTCCAACAACGAAATACTTCGTTACTCACGTTTAAGAAAATAAGAAAATACTCTGAATTATCTCACCCGCCACAATGTAGCAGGGAAATGGATACATCATTGAAGCGACGTTTTAATTTTGGTTCTAATTTTAACTTCAATATAGAGATTTACAAAAGCATTCTACACGAAAATAATTTAAACCAACACAGGACAAAAAACACGAATGATCTTTTTTCAATCAATAAACTAGAAGGAAGTTTTCTAACGAAAAGTTATAGTTTTAATCAAAGAACCAACCCAGGTGCCAATAGAGTTGATCCGTTACCAAACAGGTGTTTCTGTACATTACAAATGTCAAAAATGGATAAACACAGCAGAAGTAGTAAATCCCTTGCACCATTTAGAACAAAGGAACTCACACAAGTGTATTCCGTAAATACAGTGTCTATTGCCAAAACTAAAATAAAAACACCAAAAATATTAGAAATGGATCATGACTTCCCCTGTATCGATTCATTGTGTCCTACAAACTGCTCAAGGAACACTTCAAGTCATACTAAGCAGTGGCAGTATTTCAAGGAAAATCCAACATGTGGATTCTCTATATCCATGATTGCATTTAAAGCCAAACATAAATTACAAATCAGCTCTAAAGATCAACATTTACTTCATTTTGGTTCAAATGATTTGGTGCGATTTGAATCTGCATTCAGTTGCGATTTTGATAACATCGACAATCAAACAAAAAAACAGATCCTCAAAATTGCACAGCCAAGTGATACTCTTGCTCTTAGACAGTGCACAGCGGAAAATTCTGAAACGGAAAATGAACAAAATTTATGGAATCCTCCTCAACTGACCGGTGTTCAACATTTACTTAGACGGTGTTTTTGTACCATGAACATACAAGTAAGTCGTCAAAAGAGAAAGCTACTGGATTATGAGTGTGAGCCAGGAATCTGTATACCAGGCGAATGTGACCCATACGAATGCCAAAAAATGATAATGAAGCGATTAATGAGAAAAGTTTCAAGAATGTCTGGCACTGATAGCAGATCAAGAAGCAGTTCATGTGAGACTACCTCAAGCGGTGGATGTGCAAAAAAAATTCAATCAGATAGAGTCCGTGAACCAAAATATCGTACAAGAGGTCACGATCCTAGAAGAATTCCCAGATCAAGACCTCCCCGACCTCAGGGCTTAAGATACCAGACGTTACCTCGGTCAGCTGCGGCGCCAAATCCAGCAAATCGGCAAGCTGTCCGAGTTGGTTCTAAATTTAGTTTTGATATTGAATTCTCTAAAGGCAGCTCGAAATCAGCTCCTACAACTGACTTTGTCAGAGTACCAAGACGCCAGACATCATCTAGATCGTCTACGACCTATCCCAGTCATGGTATGGATAGAGGTACAAGATATCGTAAGACCAGGCATAACAGAGAAACCCAATCGATAGTGAGACAAATGCGTCATAGAGCTTCCAGTGTGACACCAATGTTGAAAAGGTGTTTTTGCACATTGAAATTACAAAAAAAGGGAAGGCAGCAAAAAGAATTAGAGTCACAAATTATTGAACAAGGTACACAAGGTACGTCAACACCGCTTCAATTTAGAGACGAAATACCTGTTCTCAGAACAACTGAAAGAGGCCAGAATACAAGTAGAAAACGTAGGTTATTGCCATATGAATGTGAACCTGGTATTTGCATCCCTGGCGAATGTGACCCTTATGAGTGTTTAGAGTTAATAAAAAGCAGGAATAAACGTACAAAAGACTTTGGAACAGACTCAATGGCGTCGAGCATGTCTAGCGGAAGCATGACATCTACTCAAAAACGGAAAAGAAAACGAATACAGGCACGACAATTTCGAGCAAAACATGTTAGATCTAGAACCACTTCCGCAAGATCTAAGCCTTCTGTAATGTCTACAGACACAATAAGCAGGCAAAGACACGACAGAGAAGTATGTCAGTCACAACCATCAAGACAAGCAGTCAAGATCAGTTCCAATTTCAGCTTCAACATTGAATTTTATAAAGATCAGGCTGGTCCCTGTCAAGATACTAGTACGCGGCCAATGGAAGTTTATCAGCAAAGGGCACCGAAAGAAGTCAGAAAAGTTCATAGAGGTGTATACGCTAATAGAAAGATGAAACGAGATACCTATTCACAAGATGGAACATCTACTCGTGATGACGACTCACAAATAGGTATATACAGCCGGGGTCGATCTACAATGACAACTGGTTATCCCCAACGCTGTTTTTGCACTGCACAGTTACAAGGACTTAATGTTGACGCTGCAACTGAAGCAAGGCCATATCGGTTCGCAAAATTGAAACGATGTTTCTGTACTCTTAAATTGATGTCCGCGTATCAAAGACAACTTATTAAAGACGGCAACATAGGTCATGAAAGATCTAGTGTATTATATAGACGCGTTGGTAGGACGCAAACTCGACGAGATGAACCTGACTATGAAGTCACTGGCTCTACGCAAACATGGGGCCTTTTACCTTATGAATGTGAACCTGGTGTATGTGAGCCAGGATTTTGCGATCCAAATGAATGTATTAAATTAATAAGAAAAAGGTTATTAAGGGATCAAATGACAGGCATGAGAAGACCGCGAACCAAATCAACATCATCTTATTTTTCTTCATCTAACCCATCAAGAGCAAGAATGACACAATCAAGATCATATTGGCCAAGATCAAGAATGACTCAATCGCGACGGACCCGGAGGAGACGCAGACAACGAGACTATGCTCCTAGAGAGAGTGTTATCGAAGAAAGAGTGGTGTCATCAGAGTCACCGGGAAGACAGGCTGTTAGAATCGGTTCGAACTTCAGTTTCAATATAGAATTTTATAAAGACAAGGGTTCTCCTAATCTCAATGTACAAGCGGCTGCTCCTATGATTAAAAAGTATCGACGTGTACCTATGAGAGATAGAGGTCATGGTGCGTATCGTAGAGTAAGGACCAGAGATAGGGGGTTGAGAGGAAGACGATTTCCAACATTTAGTCGTGACTCTCAGATGGAGCCGACACAAAGGAGGGACATAGGTTTGGGCCCAATATTAAGACGGTGTTTTTGTACATTACAACTTCAAAAAAAAACTAAGCGCAAAAGTGACACCAAAGTCATGGCGAAAGCTGTGTCCATAGCGGTATCCAAAGCGGTGTCCAAAGCTGAGGCCAAAGCTAAGACAAAAGCTAAGACCAAAGCTGACGCTAAAGCCGACACCAAAACCAAAGCCGGGGCCAAAGGCGACACGAAAGACGAAACTGAAGCCGAGACCAAAGGCAAATCCAAAGCCAAAAACAAAGCTGATACCAAAGGCAAATCCAAGACGAAGGACGAGACCGAAGATGCGACTAAAGGCAAATCCAAAGCCAAAACAAAAAACGAGATTGAAGGCGAAAGCAAAGACAGGACCAAAGCCAAAATCAAAGACGAGACCAAAACCGAGAGCAAAGACAAGACCAAAGGAAAATCTAAAGCCAAAACTAAAGCCGAGACCAAAGCTGAGACCAAAGGCGAGACCAAAGCGGAGACCAAAGCTGAGACCAAAGGCGAGACCAAAGCAAAGACCAAAATCGTGTCCAAAGCCAAGAAAAAAGGCGTGCCCAAAGCTGTTTCCAAGGCCATGTCTAAAGTCGGGTCTAAAGTTAGTTCCAAAGTCGGGTCCGTTGTAGGTTCAAAGGCCGAGTCCAAAGCCGGTTCCAAAGCCGGCTCCAAAGTCGACAACAAGGTCGAAGAAACCGAACCCCAATACCAAAAAGCAACCAATAAACGACATAAATGCTTATGCGACAAACAAAAAACCAGTACATGCTTGTGTAAGCCCAATCAGAAAATTTGCACTTGTCCTATTCCTGTAGAAGAGGTCACGCCATCGAAAAAGGCAAAGGGAAGTAAAGTAGGAGCGAAAAGGCCGGAAGAAAGTATCAGGTCATCGCAAAAGCCGGAAGAAAGTATCAAGTCATCTAAAAAGTCAGAGGGAAGTATCAAGTCATCTAAAAAGTCGGAGGGAAGTATCAAGTCGTCGAAAAAGTCAGAGGGAAGTATCAAGTCATCGAAAAAGTCTGAAGGAAGTATATCAGCAAAGTCAGTAGGACGTTTCAGGCCAGCAAGACACCGGAGGGGATTTCCCCATAAATTAGAGCCTTACGAATGTGAACCTGGAATTTGTGTGCCTGGTGAGTGTGATCCGTATGAGTGCTTAAAACGTATTAAGAGACGACTTATGCACTCATCAGGAACATCAACCGATCGACGTGAAACAAGATCTACTGCGAATATGGCAAGGCATGGTCGTGGATATCGAGACAGTGATTCGCAATCTGATAGGCAACGCAAAAAACCAATGAGGACGAGAGATACTCTTACTCGGTTTAAAGAAAAAAGACCGTATAGAGAAAAAAGACCGTATACGGAAAAAAAGCGGTATAGAGAAATAAGACCACTGTCTAGAAGTGTAGAATATAAAGGTACGGAGAAATCTAAAAAACAAGCAGTGAAGTTAGGATCTAATTTTAATATTGGCATAGAATTTGCCAAAGATAAATCAAGCGGAGGGGCTGGTGCAACTTCGAGGCCAATGAAGCAATACGTGGTACGGTACGTCGAAAACCCCAAGAAAACCAGAAGCAGATCTACCGAAGGACAATCAACTTATTTCAGAAACAATAGAGCACAGTATTCAAGGGATAATCGAGATATGGATTCTCAAGCTTTAGGTCCATCAATGAGCTCCATAAAGACTGAATCTGTGGCACCGTTTTTGAAACGATGTTTTTGCACTTTACAGTTACACTGTAATACGGAAAACCAAGGAAACCCCTTTGAATGTTTCAGTGATATTTCAAAAACAGAGATACCTAAAAGCCTATCAAGAGAAAAGGTTTCAAACGCAGAAAAAAGTAAGGACACTAAAAAACAAAGTCAATTTGTACTGTTACGTTGTAATACAGAAAACCAAGGAAGCCCCTTTGAATGTTTGAGTGATCTTTCAAAAACAAAAAAACAAAAATGTCTAACAAAAGGAAAGGAATCATCCGCAGAAAAAGGTAGGCATACTAGAAGACAAAATCAATTTGTACAGTTACGTTGTAATACTGAAAACCAAGGCAGCCCCTTTGAATGTTTGAGTGATCTTTCAAAAACAAAAAAACAAAAAAGTCTAACAAAAGAAAAGGTTTCAACCGCAGAAAAAAGTAGGCATACTAAAAAACAAAGTCCATTGCTTGGAAGAAAGCTTGAATCCTACGAATGCGAACCTGGCGAATGTGATCCATACGAATGTTTAAAATTAACTAAAAAAAGAATGCAGTCAAAACAGGCTGGTACCGTACTGTCTAAAAGCCGATCCATTTCTAGCTCGACACCTGAAAGATTAAAATATAGACCTTGGAAAATACAAGCCAGGTCTTATTCTCCACGTCGTAGAAATGTTAAGATTCCTCGACGCGATGACCAATATGATGTAAGCCAGTCAATTTCCAGCTCATCATATGATAAGAGTAAATTTATACCTAGAAAAAAAGCGAGGTCTTATTCTCCAAATTGGAGAAATCGACGCCATGATCAAAGTCAAGATGATGCTATTCCTACCCGGCAGGCCTCCCCAGCCATGCGTGGACCTAAGTTTAATCGAGAAGCAGTACGTATGGGATCTAATTTCAATTTAAAACTTGAATTTTTTAAAGATTCATCTCCGCGAATTCCATCTCTGCGTCAACTTAGCAACATTACAAAAGAAGATGAAAGGAGTAGAGTGAAGAAAAGGAGTTTGAAGAAATTAATATTTATTAAACCACGAAAAATCAAGAGGGATATAGTGACCGAATCAAATAGTAACAAAAGTATGTCCTCTTATGGCAAAAAACACCATTCTCGAGATTTAAAATCACAATTAGAATGTGCAAAAAATGATTGTAAAGATGTATGTGCACCTTTACTTAAACGGTGTTTTTGTACGTTAAAATTTGAAAAGAAAGGAAAACAGCGGTTTCTTCAAACAAAAGCAATGTTGGAAAAATCTTTATCCTTTAAAAAGTCGTCTAAACAAGAAGGACCTACTGTGAAAACTGCATCTAAAAAATCATCTTCCTTTAAATGTATATCTAAAAAGTCAGGAGAATCTTCCTTTAAATGTGTCTCGACTCAATCTAAAACAAAAACTAAAGCAGAATTTGAACCGGTAGTAGGAGTTCGTGAAATAGGCACTAAAAGTAAAAACTGTCGATGTCATGGTCCTTTAGTGAAACTGTGTAAATGTGATACTAGTCCTAAGGCAAAAAAATGTAAATGCTTTCCTAAAACATGTGAATGTAATAAACAAAATAAAAACTGCAAATGTCATGACACTTGTAAATGTGGAATTGGACCAATGATAGAAAAAAAGTCAGAGACGAAGTCGGGACGAAAGTCGGGACTAAAGTCAGGACAAAAGACGGAATTAAATGACTTTCCATGCGTAGAAGGTAGAGAATGCAAATGCTGCATATGCAATACTTATACTTTAGAACCTAATGATTTTCCATGCAAAAAAGGAAAAAAATGCGTATGCTGCAAATGTAACATTAATCAGAAACAAGCTCAGAATATTGTTTCTGTGAAAGAAGATCAGAAAATTCTTTCTAGGAAAGGAGAAAAGAAAACTGTTTTTGGGAAAGGAGATCAGAAAGGTATTTCTGGAAAAGGAGATCAGAAAACGGTTCATGGGAAAGGGGATCAGAAAATTGTTACTGGGAAAGGAGATCAAATCATTATTTCTGTGAAACAAGATAAGCTACCGTGTAAAAAAGGCAAGAAATGTAGATGCTCCATATGCAAAGAATGCAATAGTCGCGCTCGGGGTTTTTCTAAACAAGGAAAGATGTGCAGTTGCGCTGCATGCAAATGCAATACTCCCGCTCTGGAAGTAACTGAGTATCCTTGTAAAAAAGGCAAGGAATGCAAATGCACCACATGTAAATGCAATGCTCTCGCTCTGGAAATGTCCCAGCTTCCATGTAGAAAAGGCAAAAAATGCAAATGCCCAACATGCAAATGCAATACAGCCGCTGCCGAAAAAGCTGAACAGCCATGTAAAAAAGGGAAAGAATGTAAATGTTGCAAATGCAATGCTTCCACGGTTACCATGAATAAAGAACCGAACATGGTTTCAATCAAAGAAGATCAGAGAGAAGGTATATCAAAAAACTGCAAATGTTATACAGATAAAGTGGGTAAGTGTGAATGTGAAGGACCTAAAGCTAAAAAATGCAAATGCTATCCTAAAACATGCAAATGCTATCCTAAAACATGCAAATGCTATCCTAAAACAGACAAACCAGAAAAAAATAAGAACTGCAAATGCAGAAAATCCTGTGAATGTAAAATGGTTCCAGAGCCCTCTATTAAAGCATCAGAAAAGAAAACATCAGTTAAAATGTCAGATAAGAAAACTACGACAAAGGGAAAGTTCGATACATTGCAACAATTAGCCCCTGTTTGTGAAAAGGGGGTATGCGAACCAGGAGAATGCACTCCGTTAGAGAGTCTTAAAAAGAGCATTCGACTCCTAAGTCGAAAACATCACAAAGAATCACGCGTTGTAATTCCCGAAGAGTTAGGCAGAGTAGTATGTGGACACCCGACTAGAATTGGAATACGTATAAAACGTGCCCCACGTAGGTCTGTTTCCGGCATTGCTGCTCAATTCTTACCGGGTTACACACATAAAAGAACAAAATACAAAGGGAAACCTTATTCACCTGAAAAAGTTGAAAATATAGTAGAAGAACCACGATATTCGTTTTTGCTTGGAAGGGATGCAAGACAAGGAGTAAAAATTTCTTCAAACTTAAGTTTCAATATTGAATTTTTTAAAGAAATGCTACCTCCAGTTATGGATAAAATTAAAGAAAAGGTACCTCCAAATATGGATTACGACTCCGTTCGTGGAAAACCAAAACACAAAAGAGTGGGAGCAAAATTACAAAAAGCTACTCATCCTCAATACTTAGCTGTTGGCAGAGTAGAAGAAATTAGACCGGTGACATTTTATAAGCCAAAAGAGTACTGGGTCCAATACCAAATACAGCAGACTACAAAACAGTATTACAAAACAAATCCTCAAGAAATAGAGACAATAATGTCTTACGCACCTAGTAAATATGATAAATTTAACCATGATAAAGAATGTTGTAGTAGCCGCAAATGTAATTTTTGCAGTGTGGACCGGATGAAACAAGGACCACAGGATATGCATAAACATCCAGAGGCCAATCAATCTATTCTCAAAAAAATGTATTGTTACTGTAAGAATTTATTTAAAAATCGATCTAATAAACATAATACTAAGGATTCGGAGAGCAGGACGAAATTTAAAAAAGCGACCGACAAACTTCCATTGGTCGACAATTTAAAACCTTCCTATAGTGAACGGCATCCAAATAAAGCAGCTACTGCAGGTATTAAAAAATCTAAAAGCCTCAAAGTGGCAAGACTAAGTGTAAAGAATGAGTATAAAAAGAAATATTCTCGATTTCAATCTGGAGACCACCAAAGGACTAACATAAATAGTACTGGAATAAAATTCATCAAACAAAGTTGTCAAATCAAGCTCAAACACACTATTCCCAAACATGAAAATGTTCGTTTTACTACGTTACGTACTGATAAAATATTAAAATTTAAGCCCAATGATGTCATAGCAAAAGACCAAAGAAAAGATTCCATACCTGTTTCGTTTTTATTTAAAAGTCCAAAATTTAAAAGTTGTGATGATGTTGAATACCTTAAATTATGTTCTTGTTGTGGAGGCATTAAAAGAACAAGACATTTTTGGTCGGCTACCATCTCTTTAGACAAGGAAAACAATAAGGAAGCAAAACTAACTGTTTTACCGAGGGAGATTGTGAAACCAACTAAAATTGAGAAATATGAAGAGAAAACTGCGTCACATCGAGAAAATGAACAGGCGTGTCCATATTGTGCCTGTCAGTCTGTCTCAAACCCAAAGACCAAGCAAGGTAAAAAACATGACCTCGGTGAATGTGGAGGTATAAAATGTAAAAAATTAGCTGAAAGATGTGCAGAATATATAAAATATAAAAGATGTGGAACGACGATTTGCCTTGTTGAATCTGAAAAAGAAGCCTTAACAGAATCTGGATACTATCAAGCTTCAAATAAAAACATTAGGAAGAAAAAACTGGAGGAAGCAGCTCTAATCCATCATAAGGAAATCATAGATAAGAAACAGAATAAATGGAAAAATCTCCCGAAACACAATAATATATATGACTATTTGCTTGCAGCTGAATCCGTCTATGACATAAGTAAATCAGAATTAACGAGTGCAGGAGACATTTTAGATAATATGCATAGTGTTGTCTCAGGCACAAAAGGTATATGCCAAACATGTAAGTCGTACCAACACAATCCTAAGTGCGCATGGAAAAAGTGTCAAGAGGGAGTTTGTAACGGCCCCGGCCTACAACAACTGCAACGTTTAAAATTACAATGTCAAGCAAAGAAATGTGCGAAAGAGGGTAAAGACAATTTTAAGGACCATCCTGTAACAAATTTTGCACTGCACTCTATAAAGCAAGCCCCGTGGCGACGACAAGGTTCAGGCATTGGATGGAGTCAATTCATGCTTGCGCTGAGAGAGAAACTGTGGCTGAACGCGAACTGTAAGTTCGCTGGGCTTCCGCGTTTTGTCACTGTTCTCCAAGTATGGAGACAATTTGTGGATTTTTTTTTATTTTTTTTGGCAGTCGCTGTGTGGTCTCCTTGTCTAATGGGCTTTGAGTTATGTAGAGCATTGAAGTGTTGCTTTTCATGTAGCTAGTTACGTGTCTGGAATTAAAAAAAATCAGTTATGTTTAATTTGTTCTTTTTATTTGATTAATGTGTACGATAGTACCTACTGTCATACTGTTTTTGCACAACAACTTTACAGTAGGAACTCAACACGATAACAGTAATCTCTGTGTGTCATAAAGAAAGAAGGTGTGCGTGTGGATTTAGTGTTCCTTTTAAAAAGTTGATGATATTTTTAGGAAATCAAGGAAGAACTTAAGAAATGATTGTGAACACTTCATGCTGAAGATAAAAAAAAATGTGACATAAGTGGTGAGAAAGTCATAGTGAATTAACTAGGACACTCAATCTGCTCACCTGAGAAAATACTGTAACTTGAGTCTCTCAAAATGTCCTAGATATATGTTGTTCACAAATATTCAAGTGATTTTAACGGTTTATCTGGATTTTATAAAGATTTATTTTGAACACTCAATCCTCGTACGGTGCAGACCGAGTGTTCCAATTCTCCTACTTTGTCTCAATAAATTCTTAATATCCTTACGCTATTTTACGAGTATAGTTGAGAGCCAATTTGTGAAACTATACCATCGAAGTAAAACATAAACGTTAGAGAGTAAATAAAAAATAATTTTCTTTTCAACGTCCCGTTTGAGTGTTCCATGTAGCATTAGTTATTTAACCCGAACTTTTATACAAACGGCGGCCACATCAGAAATTGTGAAAACGTTGTAACTAAAGTTTAAAACATTTTATTTTATTGTGAACGCTTTAATTTTAACAATAATCAACTGTAATAGATTTCTAAGCGATAAAATTGTGTAGGGTAGACGTAATTTTGTCGGACACATTTTCGGTGTATTCCTGCTGTCGCCGCTGCCCTTGTCCCCTTGTACTTTGTACTTTCTTATCTGATGAAGACACAAATCAAGATGTTTTAAAATTACATGTTAAACTTTAGTGACAACATTTTCACAAATTTCTGATGTGGCCGCCGTTTGTATAAAAGTTCTGGTTAACTAAATGCTACAACATGGAACACTCAAACGGACCGTTGAAAAGAAAATTATTTTTTATTTACTCTCTATTATGTTTTACGTCGAGGTTGGAGTTTCACAAATTAGCTCTGAATTATACTCGTAAAATAAAGTAAGGTTCCTAAGAAATTACTGAGCCAAAGTAGGAGGATTTTGGAACACTCCGTCTGCACCGTAGGAGGATTGAGTGTTCTAAATAAACCTTTGTAAAATTTATTTATTTATTTATTTAATTTGGCTCTTCAACAATGAGTACAATGTACATATTAGAAAAACACATTACCAGATAAACCGATAAAATAACTTGAATATTTGTGAATGGTTTTCTCAAAATGCAATAAAATTACCCACATAAAAAAGTAAAACATATATCTAGTATATTTTGAGAGACTCAAGTTACAGTATTTTCTCAGGTGAGCAGATTGAGAGTTCTAGTTATTTGACTACGACTTTCTCACCATTGATGTCACAATTTTACTATAATCATCATGAAGTAATCACAATTATTTCTTAGATTCTTCCTTGATTTCGTAAAAATATCATCAACTTTTAAAAAAGAGCAGTCAATCCACACGCTCACGAAACATGTATCACTGATAATTTGCCAGACTTATCAGAGGCACAACAAGACTACAACCTTTTAGTAAGAATAATCATAACTGATTCTGAAAGTAATGTGAAGTCGGAGGACAGAATAACTATAACACCAGTCCAGACACGCAAAGTGATTGGTTTAATTTCCATGCGTAGCCTTATTACACTGTGGTTGTTCTATAAAGTGCAATATCCTGTACCCTGTCCATCTACGTATTGATGATTGCACCCCCAAGTTCAATGACCACGAAGCCCCTAAATGGGGTGGACTACAAGACCATTAAAAAATATTCAACGCTATCTAGGATCTTTCACGCCAAATAGATTTGTTTCTATTTATTCAAATCTGCATACCTAAATCATTGTACAAACAATAATATTTGTATCCAATATCTGATCTATTTTTAGCATGTCACCACTGATTTGTGGCCTCGGACCTGGTGAAACATATTTTTATTTATTATTTAAATAAAAAAAATGTTTTTCACCAGGTGCGAGGCCTATTATAACATTACACCTTAGCAAATTCATACAACGCGATTTTATAACATAACATATTTTGAACATACTTTCATTTGCATTCAGTAAAAAGCTGTTCTTTTGGAATTAAAAACAGACACTTAAATTGTATTTATATAGATTACACAACATAACATCACGCCTGTAATCCCCGAAGGGTTGGCTCTACCTAATACTACATCCACATTTGACTCGTCTAAAGATTATTTCAATAAACACTTAGGCAAGTTTTATGTTGTTAATTAAAATCATTTGTAAAAATTAATAGTCAAACACACATATAAACTGAATGTACTTCGCGTAGTTGATATTATCGAGCTTACCTATCCGACCTTTTAAATAGTTAACATACTATCACCAAATCGAGTTTCGACGGTACACATTGCGTTCAAAGTGCGAAAACAAAAGAGAGCAATATCGACCAAACCCTCAAAAGTGAGAGGGAGACCACCCTCTTTATGAGTCAGAGGGGAGGACCCTTGCACGTAGATATTGCGGTACCTACCCTTAGTACAATACGAGCCATGCACTGCACACTCATATCCATCGATCGGGGGCTTTGGATGATCTGCTTTTAAGTTTGTTTTTTGTAATGAAATATTAAGAAGAAATGATAATGAATCTCTGCTCCTATTTTCCATTTTTATTGCCTTCAATAGCATTTAAATACAAATTTATTCAACTTTAAGTTTAAAATTATTTAACTGCTGGATTTTATTAAAACAATGTGTGAATTTAAAATAGGGCCTAAAAGCATGCCCTGCGCAATCCGTTGGATTAAGTTGGCGCGTACCGCGGCAATGTATTTGTCGATTTGTTCATTTGCATATTTCTACGTTGTTATGTCGCAGCTGTCACTGTACCAGCGTAAACCAGCTGCAGAATGGTTTACTAACACATTATACCTACATAAACAACTCTTTCAAATGCTTTAGCAAGATTTAAAACTTTTAGAATTATAATTCAGCTGAAGTATTAAAGTGAAAGTGTTTTATAGGCTTAGTGCCTATAAAACACTTTCACTTTAATTATAAACCGACACTTTTTGCCGTTTTAAGTCAAATAATACTTACAATAAGCATACTTTTCGTGTAAATTCATCTGAAACAAATTGGCATGAAGTTGTAACTATATGTTAAGTGTAGAAGTAATCCTTTAAGAAATCTGTATCATTATTAAGTAAGATGACCGGCTCTGTACTCGCCGCTAAAGGCATTAACTTTAGCGGCGAGTACAGAGCCGGTCATCTACACCACTAGTTAGATCAGACTGATAAAATATTATAATTTCAACGGATTTTAAGGACTTAAACATAGTACTGGTTTTCATTGATAGAGATTTTGTCGCATTCGTTTTCTTTTGCTTTTCTTTTAAAAAAAGAACTGTATTTTCGATGTGGACTTTCGTTGTTAGGTACATCATTATTTTATACTAAGGTATTGTGAAAATAACTATTTACTAGAGATGCAATAACAAGCTCTGAATCGAGAATTTAAATTCAATTTGTAAGCCCGAAATAATGATTGATTATTATCACAAGTTTCCAGTTTTAAGTATGTTGAACACGTTTAGCTTTTCGTTAGGATTAGGTAGGTAATAAATATCTCATTCGTCTAATTGATACACTAGAGCGACTATAAGATTAATAATTTGAGCTCCACCGTATAGTTGAACTGGTAATTGCTTTACCACAACAAGATTTATTTGTCAGCTAACTTTTAACCTTAACGAAGTTTCAACCCACAACTTTTTTTCGTCTAACATTTTAAAACACAAACGAGGCCGATTAAACATTTACCCATCGTCTATGACCACGGGCATCAAAGTTTAAAAAACTTTTTACAAAAAAATATAACCGACTTCCAAAAAAAAAAAAAAAAGTGCAAAATAATATTTTACTTTCGGAAGTCGGTGGCAAAAAAAAGAAAGAAACAACAACAAGACAACCGACAAGTCACCGACTGACGAAAGTAAAATATTATTTTGCACTTTTTTGTCTTTTTTTGGAAGTCGGTTATATTTTTTTGTAAAAAGTTTTTTTTTGCCACCGACTTCCGAAAGTAAAATATTATTTTGCACTTTTTTTTTTTTTTTTGGAAGTCGGTTATATTTTTTTGTAAAAAGTTTTTATTATACCCTTTTCAGTTGTGGTATCTCACTTAAATTCTTGTCTAGTATCATTTTTACATTGTAACTAGACACCAGCACATCGTCCATACATACGACAAAGGACAAAATGCATAATAAAGGGAAATCTTTGTTTTGGTACTCAAAAAGTACCAAAACAAAGATAATAAAATTCATATGGCTCCACCGGGCAAGCTTTCTCTACCAAATGAATGAAGATTCATGTAAATCGGTCCCGTAATCACGGAGAAATAGGTGTACGTGATAAATTTACAAATAAAATAAAATGAAAACTACAGGGCCAAACTATATAACATTTTTTATGGGACCAAATAGCAACTATTCCGCATCAAACTAAAGTAGTTAGTAAAGTAATAAGTCTCAGCGTAATCGGTGTACATTCAACAAAAACTAATAACCTTCTTCTTTGATAACCTTCTCCTTTTAGAAGTCGGTTAAAATAAAAAAAATAAAAAGATTTCTATTTTTTTTTAATTATTACTTGTACATACACCTGGAAATTGCATACCGTTACAATTCCAACAAGCCCAAACACAGCTAAGATACATTGTCTTATTATTGAGTTCCGGTGCCTGTCTCTAGGATTCATCATCAGATCTGATGATAGAATGATTATTATTGAACGCAAATGCTTTACTTGTTGTAGAAAATACCAAAACCGCTGTAAGTTTTCCTATAAAATTTGAGGGTTGCCCTCGATTTCTCCAGGATCCAATCATCAGATCCTGATTTGGTGACTATGGGACCACTTCAGAAGTATCTCCTTTCGAACAAAAAAAGAATTTTGAAAATCCGTCCACAATTGGCGGAGTAATCGCGTAACATACACACAAAAAAAAAAACATACCGTCGAATTGAGAACCTCCTCCTTTTTTGAAGTCGGTTAAAAACCGCCAAATGAAGTTTTTTCCCTCCAAAATGTCAGCATAAAGACCGCCCTCGAACAATGTTATAATGCTAAAAACTTTTTTGGCGTGACTCAACAAAATGCCTTGTCTCAACTTTTGGGGGAGCTGAATTGCATTGCACTTTACAATATTTCATTCGCGAGACCGAGGATAATATCGTATTTTTATTGCGCCATGTTATATTTTAATATTATTGCGAATTCCGAATTCTATTATACATTGAGAGTTTTGGTGTTTAGTTATAACTTGTTGCTTAGTAGTCTTTTATTTTAAAGGGAATTTGTAACATAATATGGAGATGCTACATTTAAAGTTTTCAAATTCTACATGAATATTGGTTATACTTAATTCGTGATCTGATAATGTGTGGTTGTTAAGCACTAATTAATATTATGCATATTTCTTGCCAGTGAAGCGTCTTGCATCGTCTAAACGGTGCAATTATTGTTTCAACGGATTGTATGCTTCTTCCGATTAATGCACATCACATAAATTAATTGACCAAGCTTTAGTCTGACTCTCCAAATTATTCCTACTACGAATCACACAGACATGCATATTTTCATTTCCTAACGGAGCAGCCTTCTGCATCCACCCACATTATAAATAACAATGCGGACCAAAAAGTAAAGTCGACCGTCCAGTGCAAGAAAGTACACGGAGAGGTATGTTATGTTAGCGGCGGCTACGTGATTCATTTGTTTACTAGCCACGCATCCGTGAGTATAGTCCTTTTGCTGTTGTTCTTCAGCTGCAACCCAATGGCTACCGTACTGCAACGGGAATAAAGAGCATTGTCATCTTGAGAGACTTATCAGTGGAAGCAATCCAACCTTTTATTTAGAACAATAACTTCACTGTTATTTTGAATGTGATACCAAATCAGAGGTTAAAATAATTGGTAAAGGACTGTAACGTGGCCATCGACGGTCCCGTCGTCCTGTCTGCATTTTCATTAGGTTGAAAGCTAAGTAAACGACGAGCTCGTGGCTAAATAATAACAGCAGCACCCTTCGATCTTCAAGGGTAAACAGCGCTTGCCATGGCCGGCCTGTGGATGGGTGATTAACCATTACAGTCTCCTAAGTGCCTCGGAAAGCACGTAAAGCCGTTGGTCCCGGCTGTTCTAGGTCTTTGGCAGTCGTTACAGGCCCGAAAGTCTGACAACGAGTCTTACCAAAAGGGCATCGTATTACCCAGTAATAACTCGGCTGTCACGGTCGGACAGGCAGTCGCTCCATGTAAAATAGGCGATCCCAACATAATTGCAAAAAGGCCAGGCAGATGACGATGATTATAATGGACAGCTAGCTAAGTAAACTCGCCTAGCTTAGCAACTGTGGGCTGTTGTGGAGCGTTGCCCTAATGATAATATAAATATCGCGCTTCACTGCCCACGTCATATTAATGTGAATACACCACGTCAACCCCACTATATTTGGCCATTTCAACGTCTCATTTAAATAACTATTGTGGGGTGTTTTCCGAGAATAATGTAAATATATGCTTGTAAAAACCATGAATTTAAGTATATTAAATAATTCAATGTGTGATCATGAATAGCGAATTTTCACTTAGAATGAAAAACGTACAATTACGCAGTCTTTATGTAAAGTAGATACTGCCGCTTAGGACCAACTGTATCGAAAGATCAGTTTATTTCATTAGGATAATTCATACGTAGTGTTGTAGCGTTCTCTCTTAGTCTTTGCACATTATCGACATGATGTAGGATATATATATATATATATATATATATATATATATTACTAGCTTATGCCCGCGGCGTCGCCCGCGTGGAGTTCGATAATTGTCCCACGAGAACATACTATCGAGATAAAAATTTAATATAAAAAGTATATGTGTTAATCCAGGTTATAAACTACCCGTGTGCCAAATTTCATCCAAATCCATTCAGTAGTTTTTGCGTGAAAGAGTAACAAACTTCCATCCATCCATCCATCCTCACAAACTTTCGCATTTATAATATTAGTAGAATTTTATTTATTTATTTATCATCTATGAAAGACAACATCACCATATTTATATACAACATCATCACATTTTGTCTGTAAATGTAAAAGAACTGTAATTATTTTATAGCTGCTAGATCATTATTGTTTTAGACTTATCACTTTTCAACCTTTGCTCATAAGGCTTAAGGCATGAGGGTGAAAAGTGGTCGATCGTCAGTGAACACGGTTGTACCTAGCTACTTGATCCAGTATTTTACGCTCTTCATTCCACAACTAACTATTGTTTTAAGCTTTCTTATCTCGGCACTTTGGTAACTAAAACAAAATCATTCAAATGATTACATACATGGTAATTACAAAATAATTATTACGAGGGTCTGCGACTTGAAGTTATAATTGCGTTTTCGGGCCGGTTATCAATGTAACATGTAACGCGAAATTGGTAGTGATAACGAAACTCTGTTTTAAACATATTTGAGTGAAAAGCTTTAACACTTTACTGAAAGTTCCATTTTATTTAATGATGTCCTCCCTATTGTTTTGTATTGTTTTAAAAGCACTTGTTCAATTTCTAATTACCGTTCATTCTAATCTAACTATAGAAATCTGCGTGATTCCGGTAATTTCATTTTTTAGCTTTCAGTACGCTAAACACGATAGCGTTACCTTACTCCAAGTTTTAAAGAAAACGCAACATTGTTAAGCTGTCAAGTTTTGCCGCCAAAACACACGCCATGTTTCCAATATGGCGGCGCGTGGAGCGGGTCTCTTTACGACTTCCGTGGAAATTATAGCCGTATACGTACGTTAAACTTTTATACCTGGCGTGTTAGCTCACATAGGAAATAATAATATTATTACCGCTAAAAAGCACGAATATCACACATGTTTTGTTTTACTTGGAGTGTTTTGAGTCATATTACGTGACATTTGATATGGAGAATGGATGTACCCTTTTGTGTGAAACTGAAAATACTAGATCTTTTATAAGCCTTTGAGCGAACCACAGAAACTAGACATTTTCTTTCACAGGTTACGGGTGGTCTGAAGTCCGAAAGTCTAACCAAGAGGACCATATCGTGTTTCCCAGTAACTGGGTTGCGGAGACCAAATAGGCAGTCGCCCTTTGTCAAATACTGGTTTTTAGCTGCATTATGTTAGACTGAAAGCTTAGCCCAATATAATTGGGAAAAAGCTAGCCAAGTGATGACGAATATGACGATGCGAGATGTTTTCCACAGTTATTTCGGTCATTGAGAAATGATCTTCTGTTTGATTCCGGGACCTGTTAGTAGCCGTACCTGCTTTACCTTTAATAAAACCAACAAAATAATAATATAGTTATATTGTAAAGTCAGGTTCAGACTTACAACCTGTCACTGCGGCTACTGCCTTCATCAATATGCGCGACGCGTTGTCTATACGTGGCTTAATGCATCTCGTCTAGCCTACTCTTCGTACGTGTGTTAATCTTTGACCAAGCATTGGTTTAGCTTATTATAATCTACTGATATGTTGATAAACTGTTGGTGGAAATAATCTAGCTTACCTACCGTTACCGTTAACCATCATCATCATCTGCCTAGCGCTTTGCCAATAAAGTTTGGTACGGCCAGAAATCGTCAGTTTCATTGGGTAAATTACGAAATATTGTTTGATCAAGGCTTTTAGATCCCCTAAGGCAAATTGAGTTAAAACTATCGAAATAAACAAATGTCAACTACCTATTATAATAAATAAACTTGATTTCCTGCGTCTGTGTTCCTGAACGCTTACAACCCTTATCTGTTCAAATTTAGAGTGAACAGCTGAACAGGCTTCTTCTGGCTAAGCTCGTACCATCGTCGACTTTGTCTCTGTCATCTCTGACCTAGACTAGAGTCAAGAGCGAGCCCATCGCAAATAAAAAAATAAAATAAACAATGTGAGTTACTGTAGAAATACTAAGTTAACAATAAAAGCAGCCCGCATCATCATCATCTCCTTCCGAATTAAGATGCGAACGGATTCCAGTCTAACCGGGTGCAGCTGAATACCAGTATTGGTATGCCTATCTGACTACTTCTCCAAAACCCACTGGGCTATACGTTACCCCTTTTTAACCCCCGACCAAAAAAGAGGGGTGTTATAAGTTTGACGTGTGTATCTGTGTATCTGTCTGTGGTATCGTAGCTCCTAAACGGATGAACTGATTTTGATGAAATTGGTTTCGTTTGAAAGGTGTTTTATTCTAGTTGAAGGGATATTAACAATTTGCACAGGTCTGATCGATTCGAAATTTGAAATCTTGTCACTTGTCACCATGGGCATTGCCAGGGGGGGTGGGTGCTAACCTCCCCCTCCCTCCCGTTTTTTTTAATTTTTGCTGTTTTCGTTAATTGGCGAGATGACACGCAACTCCGAGAAAAGTGGAAGCAATGGGGGAGGCCTATGCCCAATATTGGGACAGTCAAGGCTAAGATAAAACAATATAAGTTTAAAAAGCATGAAATAAAAATTAAAAAAAGCGTCTTAGCGTCGGGGGACCGCTAAGTAGACCGCTTAGTACAAGCACATAACAAAGCGGACCCCCGACGCTAAGACGCTTGGATTATTTTATTTATGGTTTTTTAGAGGTTTTTTTTGTCGGGGGTTTTTTTAAATTTTAAATTTAATTTTTATTTTTAAGAGTAGTTGTCACACTTGCTTGTTTCTGAATATTCGTATTACGCAATGTAGAGAAGCTAAAGTTTCAAATTATAATTGCTCCAGCTTTGGTATTGTTAATTTCTGATTCAATTTCAAGTAGTGCGATTACCGTTCGAACGGCGATCCACCTTGTTATCTTTATCAGATAACGGAGATACTCAGTAAGATAACAAATTCTCTCATCTCCTTTAATAACGTTCTATTATCTTTTAATGATGGTCTTACATTTTAAAAGTGTCAAGTGTCCTTTGTCCTTGGCATCACCCGCGTTTCACAAATATGTATATCCCACGGGATCATACTGCTTTGATGTAATTATTCTATCCTCTAACCTACCTGGGTCATGGTCTGCCAACATGTGAGTTTTTGTCGAAATTCGTAAAAAAATCGGTTTAGACAAAATTGCTTAGAACTTAAAATACTATGGGTTGTCGGTTAATAATCTCACTGTACAATAAAACAATAAAGGAAAACCTGACTTTCCTCAAGATAGAACACAAAAAATAGTTCAATAACTCCCCAAATATGACGTATGTTCTTCTAATAGTCTGCCGCCAAACAAAAAGATTAGGTTGACTCACCAAGTTGTGTTAACAACAAGTTGGCGAAGCAGATCGATTGTATGATTCATTCAGGGCTCCCTCTTGCCAACTTTCGTTTTGTGGTGCAAGTCATAAGCGTTTAAGCTCTTGTTAAATGTGGAGTAAAGTTAAGTCAAACTTAGTTCAGGAAAATGTATGGTGGAACAGATTTTAGTCTTGGTTTGGCTTTACTTCACATTTTAAACTATGAGGGTAGTTACGGTTAGTGTTAGCTTTTCACAACTGTAACTCTCTGTTGAAATCTCATTTGTAAAAAAACAATATTGTGGACAAATATACAAAAATATAACGTCTTAATTTGGAACAGTCGAATTATTTAAACGACGCGGATAACTTGGAATAAATTAAAGCTAATGTTTTGACTTAGCCAGTTTTATATGGTACTTAATGTGTAATATTCCTACTCTCAGTCGATATTATAATGCAGTCTCGCGTAGTTTTATGTTAAAAACTTAGAATGCAAATCGGTAAAAGATTTTTCACACTATGTGACATTAAAGCTTACAAAAGCTTTCAACATTGGTTAAGACTTTTAAATAAATGTTAAAAAGGAAACTGATAAAGGACCTCTACCTTTTATTCTAAGACGCTCCTCACCAGGTAATTAAAAACGCATATCTTTTAATTTCCACCACACCCCAAACATATTAATTGCAAGCATAGTGGATAAACACATTTGTCAGTGGCTGTCCGATTTTATTACTTTCCAAGTACGGTTGTGGCATTACCGGGAACTTGCAGGCGGTACTACATGTATTGCTTGCCAAGTAATTAGCCGGAAAAGAAAATTCTGGCAATGAAAAGTTAATATGTGTTTTTTGAGGGCCAATTGATAAAAATTGAACTCTTGTAAAGTTGTTACGTGTATCGGATAGCACAGTCATTTTATTCTAGAAGCATTAGATTATTCCGCTTCTTCTCTTCCCTAGCCAAAACACTAGTTAGTTATATAGGAAGTATTTAGAGCTTAATTTAGTGAAACTTTTATTACATCGTCTCAAACTTTTTCGTCTGTGTGTTGCATGTCGCGTGACGCTCGGCCGCGAAGTAGGGATAAAGTGAAAGGGTAGCTACTCCGCGTTTTATACGTTTTATACCCTTAATGGAATATAATTCCAAAATTTTTTAGTTAAATGTCTATAGTGTGAAAAAAAGTTTCACTTTTACCGTGGTTTCATAAAACCACACAATCCTTTTTTTCGTTCAAAAATTGCTGAGGCCCTAGCACGAGCGCGCGGTGTAAAACAACAAACATAAATACCTAGGTCAACTTTAAAATTTAAAATACTAGTTTCACATATAATATTTTCATAATTTTAAGAATATATTCACGATCTATGGATGATACCGATTGTGCTTGTTGCAAACAATATAACAAAAATTCTACAGAATTGTATTTTCAATTAAAAAAATTACGTATTCACGCTACTTTGACACCGGCCTCGGATCCTAGAAGCCTTGAATAAATTACGTTTGATTTTGATTCAAACTAAAAAAAAACCTTGTGTAGCGACCAACAAAAAAGCAACTTACTACAAAAAGTACTCCAGCGCCATCTATGATACGACGGAAGAACTAAGATCATATTCCTACATCTCGCAAGCAAAGTTTACATCGACTTAAGAGTAAGTATATAGAGAAACCCGACAACAACTGTCGGGCAGTTGCCCACCAGACATAACACCTGTCTGGTCGGAGGATCCTCCCATTTCTATGTAGTATCGAGGAACTTTACACCCTGTTCCTCATACCCCTAAACTTGCATCACCTATCTTCTGCATAGCCCCCTGTAATTTCCAGCCCAAGAAGCCACATACAGACCAATAAACTGTCCAGTATAAAGACGAGTTAAGTCCACATATCTCCTACCCTGTAGTAACAGGTTGCCAGTCCATTACTTAGTTTTCTTCGCTGACTTTTACAGCCACGATAAGCCTGCTACATTCTGTTTCATTCCCTGGAAACGGCGATGTAATTACAAATGGGAGTGATGTAGAATCTTGTGCAATTGTTTTATTATAGGTGTAATAGAAGACTGTTGTACACAGTATGTGACATACAGGGTTTAATTTATTTAGAACTCAAGAATGCTTTTAAAAATCCGTTTCTCCATGTCTGCGGATTTAAGGTAGCTTAATTTGATCTTGTATGTAAAGGTATTAGGCTCAACTTAACTCATAGAATAAGCAATACCTACCACAATACGCTCAAAAAATGGAATCGAATTACACCTTACGGCATTAAGCATTTCATACAAACTTTCAAGTCTTTATTTTCCGAAATTACTGAACAGATTTTAATGAAGCTTAATATGCATTAGCAGAATACATAGGTCTAAAAAGTTATCAAAAAACATTTTTTAAATCTTCTTCATCTATAGAAACAGAAATTTTCAATCATCTTTTTTTTTATATTTCGAAAATATTTTTAGTAACTTTTTAGACCTACTATGTATCCTGCTTATTCGTATGAAGTTTCATTAATATCCGTTCTGTCATTTTTGGAAAATAAAGATCTTGAAAGTTTGTATGAAATGTCGTAATGCGTAAACACTCAGACTGTGTTGAAGTGATTTCTAGCACTGTGAGAAAAAAACCCTAAGTAAATCATGTAACTTCTGATAGTTTATAAAAAAAAAATGAAGTGGATATACCAGTTCTAATCTTCAATTACAAATACCCGACGTCTACCCCTAACAGGCCCTAAGGTGCAAATTGCACCCCTAAGGTGCAGTTTATCAAAATTCAAAAATCTACAATATCGTTCGGGGCTGTCACTCACACGTGGTTCTTTCTCCCCGCTACTTCCATATTTCATGTGTTCATCGCACGTGGTGACTTTATATTCGACGTACGATGGCATATACCTACATGATTAAGAGTTGCAGAGTTGTTGCTATATTGCAACACTGCTACTGATCCGTAAGTGCCATTTGTGTAATAAAATTTAAAATAATAAAAACTTGTGAAAAATATCTATATATGTATAGATAGTTGATGTGGAATACCTCAGGTGCTGTTTAATTTGCAAAAATCTAACGTACGGTAGCTTATCGAATTTATAGCGGAACACATCAGGGCGGTGAAAAATAATGACACCCAATGTCAGCCATTGCTCAAAATCTCTTTGAATCGGGATCGAACCACTGGATTGAGTTACATAACCCTCAGGTCATGTCGACAGAACGCCACTATATACCCAAACTAGTAAGAGGAGCGATTGAAATAACTAAATATAAGAACTTCAACCGGGAGGATGGGTTACAACTGTCAAGCGCCTGGAATCCAGTGGTTCAACTGTGTAAAAACCGAAAGAGTGCCATAAAAAGTTGGCGGGTGGACACAGTGAGTTTCGTGTGTCGGGTACAGAATCGAGTTGTGAGTGACAGTGCTGTTGGTACGGAGCGCAAAAAACGAACAAGTAAGAGAGCAGACCGATTTGTCTGCTCTTCTTTATCTCTATATGAGTTTGTTTGAGCCCTAGGCAGAAACTAAAGAACGCAAACTACTACACGAAACAATCGATGGTTTCGTGTGAGTCCGATAGAGAAAGAAGCGCGTTGAAAACATAGTAAGTAAGGAGAAAATCAACCCTAACTTATTGGTAAGAGCGTAAGTCGTGAAGGCAGGTTACCCACCTGGAGGGCTGCGGGTTGTTCGAAAGAGATACCGCGGTCCTGGAACACAAAGGGCGAAGAAGGAACATGGGTGGGTTTTAGTCAGTAGTTTTAGTTTTAGTCGGGAGAAGTCATTTGATGATTTCCCATCCGTAAAAAATAAAAAAAAAATGTTACCCACCTGGGTGCTAAGTGGGTTAATGCTTCAAACATTTCATTGGGTTCCGTAACAACGTGATCTTTACCCACATAGGTACTCCTAATCATCATCTGCCTAAGCTTTTCCCAACTATGTTTTGTTGGCCTTCCAGTCTAGCCGGATGCAGCTAAAACCAGTATTGACTGCCTATCTGACCTCCACAACCCAGTCAGTACTGGGTAATACAATATCCCTTGGTAAGACTTTCAGGCCACTGACTACCTGCACGCGTAGCATGAACACTGTAGAAACTCTACGTTTTGTCTACAGAAGAATCGACATAATGACAGATAGACAGTGACAATGTGTCAGTTCGCCGATTCTTACGGCAACATAGCCCGTTTCTACGGCGTTTATGCTACGCGTGCTGTAACGACTGCCAAAGATCTCGAAATGACAGCCGCGATCAACGGCTTAACGTGCTTTCCGACTTTTCCGAGGCACGGAGGAAACTCGGTATGAAATGACGGTCACCCATCCACAGACCGACTTACATCAATTACTTATAATGTGGGTTTTTTTGAAGTGAAACTTCCTATGAGACTTTCAACAAGTTTAACGCTACCATGGAGGGGGAATATTTCTAAAACTCACTAAGAGATGGCAGTATTAATTACAAGATTTGTGACTACGTAGTTCTACTAGGTACGCAAGATGGCGTGCAAACAGTCATTCATTCGACTCTTCGGTGTGACCAGCCTTCGCTCAATTTTCATGAGTAGAATAACCTCGATAAACTTATGTAATAAAAATAATACAACAAAACATTATTTAGAAGCTCAAAAAAATAACGAGAGTGAATGCGTGGCACTCGAACGCATGCGTGTAGTATTACGAAGTTTGACTTCTTCCGCGCGGAGGGACTCCACGCACTTTTTTTTTAACAAAAATTAAAAAAAAAAAACTCGTTCTCCCATCCTCCAGGCCCATCACATGCATCATACAGGTCACAATTTATAAACCGGAGCCCGATAGCAAATAAGAG
This sequence comes from Cerastis leucographa, assembly GCA_963082945.1. Taxonomy (NCBI): domain Eukaryota; kingdom Metazoa; phylum Arthropoda; class Insecta; order Lepidoptera; family Noctuidae; genus Cerastis; species Cerastis leucographa. Next base: position 5,981,658 of record OY720385.1, on the reverse strand, counting down.
AAAAACCCGAAAGATTTATCAGTAACGCAGCCGTTAATCAAAGGAATATTATCTTTTTCATACGTGCCGCGGTGAAAGTACTGAAAATGTAATTAATGCTTATTGGAGTCACGTACTGGGCAATGTTCGATTAAATTCCACCCAAAGTTACTTGCTGTGTCACCAGTAGATAATACTTTCGAATCCGTAGCCATTTACACTTTATTTTGTGTTATAAATACGAAAGTAACTCTGTTGTCTGGTGGTTTGTCTGTCTTTTACCTTTTTAGGTCTTAAGGTTCAACTAGTCGCGGGCTCGAAATCACTGGTGGCCGTGGCCGAAAAGCACGCTGTCTCACTTGGCATCGAGCCCGACAGAGATAGTATCAGATAGTATCAGTGATGAGCAGTTAGACGCTAGTCTGCACGCACATCATCACGTTCCGTACAGACAAAATTAATAATAAGACAATACCATATCATGATTTACTTTGGATGTGCAGTGTCAAACAGTGGAGTAAAACCCCCCCGAAGTTTCTATGGAAAAAATGTCGAAAAGTGTCACCTTAATGGTTCTGGGCTTTGAAATGTTTGGCCTGGGTAAGTTGCGCCATTTTATTTTGTTTCAAAATAGCGGCTACGCATTAAACCTTTATTGTATTCATACAATAATATTCCAAACCCCTCGTGGACACAAATAGTCGTAGTAAAAGTCCATTACGTCTACCATGAGTTGTCATAGTTAGATCGCTTGACGTAACTGCAATAGTTACGTCAATAAGCAAATACTATAGTTAGCTTTTTCAATGGTACCATGAGCTGTGTTGGTGCTTACTACCAAATTCTAAGCAAATGAAGCCCAAACTTGCAGTCGCTGTAGTTTGGTTTACTACACGGTGACGTAGGATAGATAACTATAGTGACTCATACTGCGCATTTTAGTACCCAACTATCCGCTAGAGGCGCTGTAAAAGTTTTCATACATTTTTTTAACTACAAACGCTAGCGAGTATAGATTGTTAAAACTCATGGTAGACGTACATGTCATGGTTTGGGACATACGGTACTTCTTGTATTACGTTCCGTACGTCAATTAATTCCTTACAACAACACTTAGTTCCCGATTTAGTTATTCTTAGAAGCCAGTATTTGCTAGTTTAATCTATTAAATTACGAAATATTGTTTGATCTAAGCTTCTAGAGCCCGAAGACAAATTGATTTTCGATTATTAAAATAAACAAACATCAACTACCTATCTATACGAATAAAATTAAATAAGAATGAAGTGTCTGTTTTGTTTAATTTCAAAATAACAGATTTTCCAACAAGAGAAAATTTCATTAAACGATAGCGGATGTAGGAGTAACTTAGGCTACATTTATTTTAGAAAAATTGTAAAAACCTTGAAATTAATAACAAAATCCGATAAATAAATACTGAGTAGTATTTTTATAATAACTTCAGTCGTACGAAGGTCGTAAATAACAGCTAGTTTATAAATAATCAATTTGAGTTACTGTAGAAATACTAAGTTAACAATAAACGCAGCCCTCCAGGATACAAAAAGCGTAAATTTCAGAGTAAAATATTCATCTGTATATATTTTATAGTTCAGTCAGACGAGGGTGTGAACCCCAGGCCGTCTCCGAGGCATAGATTTTCCATTTGTAAATGGATTTCAGTATTAAAACATTCACCTAAGGGACTGTCTGAACATTTTGATTAATTTAAACGTTTTTGTGTAGTTGTATCTAATGGCAGACGAAAACAAATCCACATGTCAGTTGCAAAAGGCAAACGTATTCTAAGACAAATATATTTTGTAAGTGTTTTGTTACATACATGGGGAAAATTCGACGAAAAGATTTATACAATTATACCTAGTAGATATAAGTTTTATCCTGTAAATGAAAATCGTCTGACAGTTTTTCGATGGAATACTATAAAAAAATATTTGCAGGATAAGACATACTGATACCTAGCTACGCGTTACTGAGAAAAGGGTCTTCACAGACTGACAGACGGAGTGTCTTTTGTCAGCATATTATGAAAATCTTCTCGTTCATTTCTACCTCGCCTAGACGCACGCTTCAGAAATATTTCAGGTACGAATAACTTTATGTCCCCAAATGTATTACATGGCAGTTATATTCAAGGCATAAAGGTCATAAGTGCGGCAATAATCGTAAAATATCAATGTTTATAGGCACCCCAGTGTGCGTGACGATTTGAATAAACCTCGTTTGCTACAATTTTATTGCTGTTTTTGATGATATAATTACACATTATTATTTAATGTCATATAGTTACGTTACGCTATTGTTCTTATTTACGCTTCAAGGGGTGTTACTCGTATCATGTAACTTAGGGGTAGGTAAATAAGACCTTTAGAGCGTTTTCGGCTTACGACATTTCATACAAATTTTCAAGTCTTTATTTTCCGAAACGACTTCATACGCAAAAGCCGGATACATAGGTCTAAAAAGTTACTAAAAGATATTCGAAAAACAGTGTTGCAACTAAATTAGACCGATTATAAATTATCTGTAGAAACAGATATGTCCAATTCTCTTCTTTTCTTTTCAAAGACATTACGGAAATGGTTTTGAGTAGAGACCTTGTATTGCTTAGAAGTTTAAGAGATTAGCCAGAACAAACAGACAGACACACAGTCAAAAATTGTAAAAATAATATTTTGATATTTCTACCGTATATACATACATGCATGTCATCATCATCAGCCTATAATGTTCCCACTGCTGGGAAGCAGGCCTCCTCGCTATGAGAGGGAGTGGGCTGTAATCCACCACGCGGGCCCAGTGCGGGTTGGTAGATATCACATCATGTCTTCGAATTTTTTGTTCTAGGACATGCCTGTTTCCTCACGATGTTTTCCTTCACCGTTTTTGAGAGCAGTATATATGCATGTAGTATTTTAATATAACAAACAGACTCTTCAATTTTATTTATTTGTATAGATGTATAAACGATACACCCAACGCATTCTCCGTCAATTATGTACCGACCCTAACATGGGAGAAAGATGATGATGATGACCCACATTCTAATTCTACTCTAGTTCGGGATCCCTCAGTAATAATTCTTCCTCAATTTTTATTACGAGGGTGACACCCAAACTTAGACGAAACCAAACGTTAGACTTCAAACAAATTCAATGATTCGTGACACTATTGGGATTATATCAGTCCACTTTGACCCTGAGCAGCGAGACGGCTAAATCCCTGAAACATTAGGCTCACCCTAATCCTACCTACTCCCTTTTGGACCCGATTGTCCAACAACGAGTTGTATGGGTTCGCACGATAAAGGGATTAAAATTTATAAAATTTATGGGCAGGGATTACTCGCGTCGGCGTGTGAGGGGTTGATCGTGCTCGCATTAGAAATACATTAGAGAATGAAACTAGAATAGTATGTAATGGAATTAAATATTAAGCCTTTTTGTTTTTATTAATTTGACCTCACGCACTGGGGTCAAATTAATAATATTACCCCCAAAGGTCGTCTCTTAAGTTTTGTTTTCTTGTAGCGTTAGGACATCATCATCAGCCTATAATGTCCCCACTGATGAGACACAGGCCTCTCTATGAGAGGGATTGGGCTGTAATCCACCACGCGGGCCCAGTGCGGGTTGGTATGTCACATGTCTTCGATTTGCCGGTTTCCTCACGATGTTTTCCTGACTTTTCCTTCACCGTTTTTGAGAGTAGCGATGATGAAATAAATTATACAAAGTAATGCGCCTGCCTGGGTTTGAACCCACGGCTTTAATTCGGGGCTGCCACCACTTGGCCACCGCTGCTCTCGCGCGTTAGTAGTAGGTAAATAGAATAGATAGTGGAGAGATTTCAATTCACATTTGTTACATAACATAACGCCTTTAATCGCCGTAGGGTTAGGCAGAGGTGACCTAATGGTACACCCACATTTCGCCAGTTATGTTTTAAGGCCCATAAATAAGGCGAGGTAATAGGAGGCGAGCCTATTGCCATCAACTGGGCACGATTCCACACTGCTACTGAGAAATCCATGATGGAAAAATCTAATACCACTTTCCTCGGGAATCGAACCCAGGTCCTCAAGCTCGCTGCGGGACTGTCCGAAAGAGATACCGTGGCCCTGTAACACAAAGGGCTAAGAAGGAACATGGATGGGTTTTAGTCAGTACAAGTCTGACACTCCCTTCCGCTCCGCCCAGAGCGGGAGGAGTCACTTGATGATTTCCCATCTCTTAAAAAAAAGGACCTCAAGCTTCAGTAGTCGCGCTTGCTACTACAAGACCTACGGAGCAGTCTTTTAAATTAAATCACAAATAATAGGGATTTTTCGCGATCTCACAAAGTGGAATTGTAAACTAACTGGAATTATTTACAAAATCTAATTATTCATCAAAATCGCTGTGATTTAATATTCTCATACAAAGCCCAACTGTAAAATAAAGTAATTCCATAAAGTTTAATGTCATTACATACATAACCCTGCCGCCGCTATACTCGTAATAATAGTTAATTTCCTAACCCTTCTCCCTAGAAATCTAGGCGTTTCTGTAATGTGGGCAGTTTGTAACAATCCCCGAAGCCTGGAATTAGGGCCACGTTTGTAAAACTAAGTTAGACTAGGCGTGGAATAATTTAGATTTTATGTTGTGTGCTTAGATGGCCTCGAGAGATTTTAGTTTCTTTGGCCTAATCTGTGGAATGGACGCAACAACGTTAGTTTGGATACTCAAAATTTAAAATTGGTACACCCGTACCAAAGTCTATAGCATAATAGACTCTCTTATCTTTAGTATAATAGACTAGCTGTCCCGCGCAACTTCGTCTGCGTCACATTTTCCCAGCTTTCGCAACATTTTTCATTGCTTCTCCTTTATTGGTCGTAGCGTGATGATATATAGCCTATAGCCTTCCTCGATAAATGGGCTATCTAACAATAAAATAATTTTCCAAATCGGACCAGTATTTCCTGCGATTAGCGCGTTCAAGCAAACAAACAAACTCTTCAGCTTATTAATATTAGTATAGATAAGAATTTAAACGAAGTAGTAAAAAAAGCAAAGCTAAGAATTTTATCTAACGTTTGACAGTTCTAACGTCAAGCAAGTACGTTTAGTCAAGTTCTTGAAGTTAGAATTTTTACCGACTCGTACTTTTACTGCGTTGTGTTGCAAAAGTAATTCGTTATGATAATGAAATCGCATTCTCAATCCTGATATATTGTTAGAAATAATATTACGTCGTAAAGAAAATACGATTTGCTTGTTCATTATCTAAAAATGTTGATTTAATATTCAAAATGCTTCGACTCATTCTACTTCGCAGAATACGTGCGTGGAAAACAAAAAGATACTAACGTAATACTCGTAATAACCTAACCTAACTTTTAACTTTTCTGGAACTCGTATGTGCCTTATTAATGGCTTGGTTCCTACCTTTTGTACCTGCCTACCGTCCTACCTACAGATTATGTACGAATTAGGCTTCAGTACTGAAATGTCTAGTTAATTTGTGGGTTCGAACGTCGACCTCACAAAGTCTTTGATGCGGTGGCGTGTCTTTAAGGTGTCTAGAATTCCTAATTAGTTTAGTGTCGAGCTAATTTGCTTATGAATTTTGGATAACTTGCACATTGACATGTTTTACTTTGTTACTATAGTCCGCTTGCTCCACAAACACTAAATGCGTTTAACGTCAAACATGTTTTAACGATTGTGGTAATCGGTTGTCGTGGTATAGGCATGTGGTGCGGTGAAATGAGGAGAATGTCGTTCGAGTTCGAGTTTTGATTATGAATGTGGATGGGTATAAATAAGAGTAGAGGAAGACCAAAGGTTTCTTTGATGAATGTAATGTATATGTGAAGGATAATATGGCAAGAAAGGAGGTATGTCATGAGATGGATGACAAGTAATAGAGAAGTATGGAAGAAGACGTAGACGTAGTAAGTCGTAGGTTCGAACCCAGGCAGGCACATTACTTTCTGTAATTTATTTCATCACCGCTGCTCTCAAAACGTTGAAGGAAAACATCGTGAAGAAACCGGCATGTCCTAAAGCAAAAAAATCGAAGAATGTGACATCTACCAACCCGCACTGGGTCCGCGTGGTGGATTACAGCCCATTCCCTCTCATAGAGAGGAGGCCTGCATCCCAGCAGTGGGAACAATATAGGCTGATGATTATGATGATGATGGAAGAAGAAGACATGCTGCGCCGACCCCAAATAAATTGAGATAAGGGCAAGAGAATGATGATGATGTTTAAACGATTGACGGCAACGGAATTAAATAACACGTTGACACGTAGTTGCACCATGTGATACGTTTAACGCATTTAGTGATTTGTGGTGTAAGCGGAAAGGGGCCTAAAGCTTGAATGATAAAATATAATTTCCTACTTTATAATTTAAGTTGTAAATGAGATTTGAAACTTGTTTATTTTTAACTATTACCGGATTTTCCTGTACTAAAACACTTTCACTCTTGTCATCCGTAGATCAGTCAACATGCTCTGAATATGTATTTTATGAGACCCATCGTCAGATCTGTGGTTTTAGAATGTAGACTCATTCGGTAAGTTTACTTCTTTGTGCTCTTTTGGTTAGTGGCTAACCTGGTGTCACAGTTGATATGTCGCCCATGAGCATGGGACTTGGCTTTACATGCCGTCAAGAAATATCTGTCAGGCATGCGGGTTTCCTAACGATGTTTTCTTTTACCGGAGCTAGTGATAATAACACAGACGTATTTCATTTATTTTTTCAAGTAATCCATACAGGCACTTTTGAATAGTCAAACAACAATAAAAATGAAGCTACAGTCTCAGTCACAAGACATAATAACTGTGAAAGTACTGTAGTTGCCCATTCCAAAGCGTAGATCTCTATGGAGAAGAAAGGGCAAGAAACTCCATGGACACTCTTTTAAATCAGAATCTTGTTACAAAAACCTTGGTTACATCATTCATGTTGCGATGGTACATTATGTGAGAACGATGTAGCAAGACGTGCACGTTAAAAGTGTCCATAGTAAAATTAAAAACAAAAGACAATTAAAAAATAAAATTATTAGTTCGAAATAAGCCGTGGCAACTAAGAGATGACCAGGCACAACTGATAGCGCCCGTTCACGAACATGACGAATGGATCAGCCATCATTTAACTCAACCATTTTGAAGGGAACTAAATGACCCGACACACCCGCCACCATCAGCGTGACCTTTAAGTGAGCATGACATACTCTCAATCGCCAGGGCACATTCAAGTCAATAAAAAACGTAGGTTTCCAGTAAATGATAGCTAGTACATAGTACTCACACAATATGGGCTATGCAGTTATATAATTAAAATTTATAAAATAAAATTATACTTATTAAATTTTATAAAATAAAATTATACTTCAAGAATTTTATAAAATGAAATTATATTCAATTTTATTTTAAATGAAGTTATTTATATTTTTTTTTGTTAACAATGTAAATCCTGTCTGGATGGAGAAATTAAAATAAGAAAGCATGAACTAAACCGCTACCTGTAAATGCCTAAATAGAATCAAAATTAATCTCAGGCAGCTGCTTTTCTAACCAACATTATAACTCCAGGTAGAACAGAAATAAAAATTAAAAGACTCTCAATTAACATTTTAAACGGATTTCTCTAAAGATACCCAATATCCATAGCTCATTTAACAATCTAAACGATCTACTATCACGAGAAATCTGTTCTGGTTTATAATTAACTTTGATTTGGGTGCGAATACGAACAAAAAATGTTTACCTGGAACCTTTGCAGATTAATAGGAACCATTTTTTGTAAGAAATAATGAACGTAGGCGCGAAACAAAATGAGAATATTATTTTTATATTGATCACGTAAATAATTCTTTATAGGATTTAATCAGTAAATACGAACTTGTTGGATAGTATTCCTCTTGTGGGTAGCTAAGTAAAAGCAAATAAAAATGAATATCCAAAATATATTTTGCTTTTAATTCGAATAAAAGTGTCGTTATATTTTTCTTATAGAAGTACCCTTATTTGATAACAATTTTCACTGTAGAGGTTAAGTCATTTCCACACTTTGAAAACAGTACAAGAGATAGGCCTGCAGGATATTCTTGAATCATACTAGCACAACATCTACCTACCATTATACCTACTCGACCAGGGATAACATGACAAGTAATAAATTCTAAGACAATTAACGTCTCAGAACTCATAACTATCGTATAATTTTAACATTAGGTTTGATTTCAAGAAACCTTTGACGCACAAAAATAAAGATCGTTATCATTTCCATCCAGTCGCTTAACGCGACCTATCACAATAATGAGTTCATTAAACTTATCTACTATCATTCTTACCTATCTAAATTATCATCTACCAAGTACCTATGCAATAGTCCTGGAGTCCACCTGCATCACATCAAAGTCAATATGTTATTACATGTGCCTTTAAATTATCTTTTATTTTGTATCTAATAATTACAAAAGAATGTACAGCCGGACGCACCATCCCTGCTTTATGAAAACGAAACATAAAATTAAGGTGCTAAGGTAAAAAATGAATTGTATATTAGTTGAATCAATTATAAGGCCATCTTCGTACTGGGCAAACTGGTTCTGGAGCAGCCTCGGGATGGATTGGACTAGCTACTGCTCCTGGACTACTTTTTTGAACGAAATATTTTCATTAATTACTCTGTAAGCACGTTTCTGTAGCTGTTTGATTAAAACCTTCTTAGAAATCTTGATCTTTTAGATTAGTTTTTTTTTATGTTTCCAGCCGTTTATGGTAAGAACTTAAGATGATAGATAAGTTTCATTAAAAGTAATCAAGCTTTTGTTTAATTTATACTTAAATCTGTTTTAGAAATAAAAAGACGAATCTAAAATTGAAACTACTTTCCATAATTGTAAAAGAAAATTTAAGAAGACACACTTTATTCTTAACTAATTCTTAAAAGTTTTAATTTAATATTTTATATACAATGGACCTTAAAAACATAGAATTGATAATTCAATCTAAGTTTTTGTTCAACGCAAATGAATTTCAAAGCGCAACCATGCTACACGTTTTGGTGTTGGCCGAAATTGCGCATTACAACGAGTCTTTCGCTCGTAAAGCTCCGGGTCTACCGTCGAACAATTTATTTGGCGTTAGACCTCCAGACTTTTTATGGGGTTCGGCCTCGGGGCGAGTATTGCGAGTACAACCCTTTTCGCAATAACGAACTTGTGCATTGAGGAATCGGGGGGTGAGTAAAATATTTCTCTATCAAAGGCTCATGGTGTTTGCAAATAAAGAAGTGAATGGTAGAGGTTATCTCTCCCTCTCTCACTAAAGTTTTCATCAACTTTTTCTTTACACCCTTCGTTTTATGCTTGGTTGAATTTATCCTTATAAACATATGAGGTAAATTTACTACCGCTTATTTGCATCGCGTTGCGCGGTGACGCGCTCAATCGTATTATTATGATATCAAATACTTCGATCTCGAATTTAAACAGGATATTATTAGTACTACCATATTACGTCCAATACAATTTTCCGGCACGCGAGTTCACATAATTTGTCATGGTCACCTTTCAATTATTGGCTCTACTATGCCTTTGTATTATGGTCAAAACGAACCTTGATTTTCGACCATATTCGCTTTAATTCACCGATATTGTGACAATGTCCACCAAAATCAGTGAGTTTACTGAAATTTCGTAATATGATATCATCATATTTCTGCCATTGTCCTATGTTATTCTACCCTGTCATTCGTTACGCTATCATTTAATCCTTTTTTCTTCATATACATAATTTCCCACACAATCCATCCATCTTTTCTTTGGTAATCCTCTCCCTCTCCTTTCATCAACATTTTATATTCATCACTTTTTCAGTCCCATGTGTTCCCTCTCTCCTCATTATATCATTGATCATTTAATCATCTTTTTCTAGTGAAGTGTGTAGCTGGTCCTCGAATTCAGCAACCACATATTGGATTTAACTGAGCAATTCTAAAGTCATTACTTTGTCATTACCAATTGCTACCATCGCCTACAAACACCGTTAAGCAATTCATACTACTATTTATAAATTGAAGAATACATTCGCGTGTGAAGATAAAATCATGGTTTTTACCTCTGTGATTGTTTAGAATTAAATTGGTGTGATTTTGTTGTTTTTCACTTCTTGGTTGTCGTCGCGAATTGTTTTTATCCTTTCATCTTTATCTTCTTATTTTTTCGTAAAATTATCTTCATCTGCTAAATAGTGTTCAAGGTTGTTTTTGTGATCATACACACAGTTTTTTTTATCTATTTTGTACTCACTTTCCTAAGCAACTTTCTAGATTGAAATTCTTAAGCGTTTTAATAGACATTTGAGTATCCACTAAATAACGTATTATTGTTACCAAGGCTAACACTACTCAATATCAATTCGTCAGCACAAATAAATAACAAAAACTCTTTGTTTTCTTAAAAGAAAGTCCAGGTAAGTCCCCTGGAAAGCGATACGATTTCGCGTAAAATTTTCCCGTAGTTTATTTATAGACTATAAGCGTTTTTAGCATCGATCCCTGACTCTTTGGCGAGTCCTTGCACGGGTCTTTTTGAAGGTAAATTTAACTCTAGATATCAGTGGCGAAGGGTCAAAATTTTGTAAGGGGAAGCCGACGAAAAAAATGAGATCATTAATTTTGTTTTTAAAGTGAAACTTTTATTACATCGTCTCAAACTTTTTCGTCTGTGTGTTGCATGTCACGTGACGATCGGTCGTGGAGCAGGGATAAAATGAAAGGCGCTCTAACGAGCGCCTTTCACTTTATCCCTATTCCGTGGTCTACTCCGCGCTATCGTGTGAAAAAAAGTTTCACTTTTACCGTGGTTTCATATAACCACACAATCCTTTTATTCGTCATCGCATTTTTAAATTTCATTTTGATTTTCAGCGACCCCGAAAACCACGAAAATGTCACCCATGATCAGTATACACAAAAATTAACTTGATCTTTTTTTCATAACTTATGTATTGTAACGATTAAATGCACAGGAACTATAGAAAATATGTTTATTCATAAAAGTGAACGCGTATAAATACAATGTTTCATGTCTATGCTATTAACCGTTGAGGAGTTCCCTCATGAGAAGAGGACCCTGGCGGTAGAATAAATTCATGATACAAATCGTCATTATCCATCAAATATGAACACGTATGCAAAGTTTCGTGTCTGTGCTATTAAACGTTGAGGAGTTCCCTCGTGAGAAGACAATCCTGGCTGCAGGATGAGATAATGATAGAATTCATGTGTATCCATCAAATATGAACTCGTATGCAAAGTTTCGTGTCTGTGCTATTAAACGTTGAGGAGTTCCTTCGTGCAAAGACGATCCTGGCTGCAGGATAAGTTCATGATACAAAACATGATCATCCATCAAATATGAACTCGTGTGCAAAGTTTCGTGTCCGTCCTATTAAACGTTGAGGAGTTCCCTCGTGAGAAGACGATCCTGGCTGGAGGATAAGATCATGATAGAATTTGTGTTTATCCATCAAATATGAATGTGCATACAAATTTTCGTGTCCGTGCTATTTACCGTTGAGGAGTTCCCTCGTGAGAAGACAATCCTGGCTGCAGGATGAGATCATGATAGAATTCATGTGTATCCATCAAATATGAACTCTTATGCAAAGTTTCGTGTCTGTGCTATTAAACGTTGAGGAGTTCCTTCGTGAGAAGACGATCCTGGCTGCAGGATGAGATCATGATAGAATTCGTGTTTATCCATCAAATATGAACGTGCATACAAATTTTCGTGTCCGTGCTATTTACCGTTGAGGAGTTCCCTCGTGAGAAGACAATCCTGGCTGCAGGATGAGATCATGATAGAATTCATGTTTATCCATCAAATATGAACTTGTACACAAATTTTCGTGTCTGTGCTATTAAACGTTGAGGAGTTCCCTCGTGAGGAGACGATCCTGGCTGCAGGATGAGATCATGATAGAATTCATGTTTATCCATCAAATATGAACTTGTACACAAATTTTCGTGTCTGTGCTATTAAACGTTGAGGAGTTCCCTCGTGAGGAGACGATCCTGGCTGCAGGATTAAGTTATGTCTGTCATAAAAATGTATTGTTCTTAAAACCAAAGGTGTGCGCTAAATTTCAGCTCAATCGGGCATCGGGAAGTGGTTCTAATTTAGCTTGCTATACATACAAACATTGAAAGTTCCCTGTCGTAACTCGAAAATCTTCGGCTTACCTAGTCCTTACAAAACGCTGCTGATAGCTGCGAAGTCACGTGTCCGCGTTCATACGAATTTAGTTCTGAATTCTGACACCCGAGCGTCGGCTTACTGGCGCCACATGTTGCTTTCTTTGTTGACATGAAAAATGCTGGCATTTATGTAATGTTTTCAATCCTATGATGTATTTAATGTCTGTACTGTGATGTGATAACCTCAGATGTGTACATAATTTACTATTTGACTACAGTAGACACTAGACACTACGTATAGTGCCTTGTTCCCAAAGGGAAGCCGGCAGGAATCGGCTTCTTAGGAGCCTTCGGGCCTGCTAGATATAGATATTATTCCTATTTAATTACTTGTGTTTTTTTCTATGTGTATGTTATTTTAAAAACACCTTTGCCTAATCACTATTCAGTATTCAGTCATTCATGCTAGAATTTTAAGGCCTACAAGCGAATCTGGTTTCATCTGTTAATAATTAACAAAGTTTAAATGCTATCCGAGTATAATATTGTAGTAGATTATCTATCTCACAACAAATTAAGTCAAACATTTTCATCAAGTATGATTAACGACAGGATAAGAAATATATGATATGTTTGGTCTTAACTCACTAGCCCTAGTAAATCTATCTAAAACTTGTCCAGTAAAATTTATGTGGAAATGGTCACGTCAGCCCATGTCGGGAGGCTCGATCCAATCACAACTGAGGCATAGCTCAAAAGAGACCTTCACTGAAAGTTTGTTGAGGCGTGCTGAATATTAATATTCTACGCATTTTGTTATACCAATAGTTCGTATGTTATCTTAGTACCAAGTATTAGTTTGATTTATTCATGGTAAATTGTCTAATATGGGCCTTGCTGTATCATAAAATGTTACCATCGTCTTCGCTAGAGTCTAAAACAATTTGATTTGCATCGTCATGTCTACTTCTATATCTTTTTACTTTACGAGTCAACCGAATCTTTGTTTTTTCACCCCTTTTCCCGTTTCACCGTTCCAGTGTTCTCTTGACAGCAAAAGTATTTGATCCTTTTGTCCTATTTCCGTTAACATTGTATGTATTGAAAAACTCACGGTCGCTGGGCGCCGCGACGCTCCATCCCATCAGAGCTCCAACCAACAACACAGTAACCGAGAGTAAAGCCATTTCTGCACTACTTACAGTAATTTAGTCAAACAGGTTTATATAGGGGTGACCGTGGACGCCCACAGTCCATCATTAGCTTCATCACGGCCTTGGCAATTGAATAATCGTATCAATGCTCCTATTGAAACCTGTGACATTGAAAGTACCGGTGCATGTTGGTCTAGCGAGTCTTTTGTTTCAGCAATTGTTGTGGTCTGATCGTCATCATCATCAGTTTTATCTTCGTTCCTGGAAGCTACTGTTTTGTTTTTCCTGTAAAGTATATTATGTACCAGTTGACCTTGATAAGATTCAAGGTCAGTTGCTGTTGTTGTTTTATTTCTGTCGTTATCTTTTGCATTATTTGATTGCTTTTCAGTTGCCTTCTTGATAAAATTGTCTCGTTGTAAATTGGTGTTTGTATAAATTTAATATTGTTTAAAAATCTTTCATCGCTATGTCGTTGTAGACTCCATGTGTATTTCTAGACAACCCGCTATAACGTAAACATATAGTTACAAGGTACTAATAAATCACGTCTTATGGTCCAGAAAAGGATGTAGCACTCTAAAAAGCAATCATTGAAATTGATATCTTCTCGTAGTGTCAACGTCCTCGTTAAAATATTCAATTCATTGAATAATCTGCATTATTGCGTCAGCTTCAAATGTTTAATTTTAGAGGTTCAAGGCAATCTCTACTATTCTTTATTCAACGTCTTCAGTGATGTTTTTGTTATCGTTTCTTGTATGCAAATGTTTCGTACTTACTCGTATCTGTATTTGCGTTGCTATTCGAAACTACGGAACGGATTTTGATGCTGTTTTCACTTTCAAGTATATAATTTCGGGTAGCTTAAGTTTATTAAACTTATACGAATTTACGTTATTTTCACAATATAAGTTATTAAACTGACATGGTCACTAACACTATTAATAACACTTACAACGGGGTATTTACCATGTGTATTATTTGTTTCGAGTTCCCGATATTTCGGCGCTGTTGCAAACGCCATGATCACGGATAAACGCATGTTTATCCGCGATCATGCAACAGCGCCGAAATATCGGTACAAGACGTAAAGACCGTAATAAAGTCGAGAGTCGCTAGTTTAAATCAAATCAAGGCTTAGTTTTTCAAGTACCTATATTTTGTACCTATCGTACAAAAACATTCCGGTCATATTATTATTGATCAAAATAATAAATTAAATTACCGCATTGTTTGTTCAAACTTCGTTCCAATGTTTTGTTATTCATAATGATCAAAGTTTTGCTTTGCGTTCAACAGTTTGTTACCGTATAGTGACGGCCGGTTTGCGTAAATCGATACAAATGCGTTGGCAACCGTCTTTTGTAGGGGATGTTACCCCTAAGTGCATGCCACCCTAACTACACAGTGGTTAAAAGCAAGCGCTTTTTGTGATGCAAAGCGCTTTACAGCCGCTTTTTTTTATAAATTTATTATTCTTATATTCATGTCATGTGTTGTTAACTTTTTGCTTGAATGTTATAAAGATCTTTTGCTATTTTGTACGTTCTTTTGAATAATATTTTTTATTCTTAGGGTAAAATTATAAGAGGGAACGCGCGTAGTTGAAGTCAATCATGGAACCATGGAAATTAATCGATACTTATAGACAAAGAGCTCTCTTTATAATAAGAAACTTATATTAAGGATCTCTTCATTTAACCTTTCATAGAGATAAAATAGAGTAAATTAAGCAACAAAATAAATTCACAATTTAGACAGAGTTTAGTAGCACGTGAATTGGCTTAGATATATTCCTCTCTCTATCTTGCACTTGTGACAGACAGTGACAGAAAGCACGTGCTTTTATTTCTGTTAGCATAAGCGACGGTTGGTACTCAAATGGGAATACCTTTGGTGCTCTATGTACAGGTTCTCTAAAAATAGGTGCTCAAACGGGAATACTTCGACAGCCATAATATTAATGTATTCATATCTACTTAAAATAACTGAGCGCCATATTAAAATATTCCCGCGAAAACGCCTCAAGCTTATCTTTAGCGACATAACCACTTACAAAGTGCTAACGTGGATATAAAATAGTGTGAAATACAACACTTGTTCAGAACCTGCACTCTCATTGTAAAGTCATTTACTTATTGCCTTTCCGTTGAAGTAAACTTACATCCAAGTATTTAGATTGCAGTGTTTCTTTGTTAAGCGTTGCTATAAATTGTATTAACGCATTTGTGTTTATGTTTTTTTTTACTAAGTAGAAGATGGCAAACAAATTGCATTTGTGGTTACAAGATAAATAGGAGATTATAAATCAGAGATTCCTTTATCGAAAGTTTCTTTCAATGACTTGTAAATTTTAAGATGTCCGCCATCAAAGTTGGTCTTCCAATTTACTTAAGGTAATATATTTTTGTTTCCTCCCCAGACTACTTTCTGCAGTTAAGCGTAAACTTGCCTCATAATTCTGTCGTACTCCGGAAACTCTTTACAAGTTAAACTGGATGTTTTCAGTGGAGTTCCCGAAGAGTTTTTGTACGTTTTACGACTGAGCATCCGGGCGATAGCCATGACTCACTGAATGATGTAGGATCTTGTCATGGTGGAAAACATGCTCTACCAACGGAGCGGAGTGAGGAAGTATTTAGGATAAAACCTTTTCGAATGCTTAAGTTTAGCTCGGTTTTTCTTTAGAAGCGAGTATTCCAGTAAGCTTTTTTTGAACGACAGCGTTTTATTTAGCATTAGAAATTGCTTTAAAACAAGACGACACAAAAAATGAGATAAATTCCAGAAGTCACAAAGCTCACGGTAATTAAAATACCAAAAACATAAATCTCAACGCCTACCAACTTTTCAAAGGCCAAGAAAAAAATTGTCCTCACAAACGGGGTACAAAAGTGCCCTGGGGCGTTAATTTGCCCCACTGCACCCCTGCCGAGCATAGCGCTAATCTCATTAGCAGTCCCGCGAGTGCATTCGCTCAAATGGACCCCCTACGTCTGACGATTTGACAAAAGACATCCGGAACATCTAGTTTGACGGCTCTGCCGACCGAGTCGGTATGAACCTGTCTAAATGCGATTACAGGGTGGAAGCTGGTGGGCAAATGAGCCTTAATTTATCTGAAGTGAACGCGTGATCATGTTGGCGGAAATGTCTTTGACAAAAATCATTAGGATGTCTGGGTGGACGACCTTGCCTGTCTTTGTAAATTATGATGTAGTAGCAACACCTTTACAACTTGCAACTGTACTGCGAGTATATTGTGTTTGACACTTAAAACTAAATGATGTGCTTCGAAACGTTATTTAGTCGTGCTAACGTTAAAATAGGTAGTTTTTAAACTAAAGTTGAGACGCAATTCCAAGTCCACACTCGCGAAGATGTAGTTGATAATGCTCTTATTCATTAGGTGCATATAGAACAACTTTTTGCCGCCATCAGACAGTTTGTCAGGCTCTCTGTAAAACTTGTAAATTCGATTATTGAACGGAAAGGGGCTGGTACTACTTCAGAATTTAAATGAGTTTGTCAACGGTTTTTTCTGAACAAATCTGTAGATTCATATTTGGATGTTTAAAATTATCTATTGCTTTCTTGATTTTATGGCATATTTAAATTTTATTCACGATTATGATTTTTGGAGCATGTTTTTTCAGCTATAAAATGAAATTGTGATTTTTTGTATTCTACTTTTCTCATTGAATATTTGTTGCTTTGTTTCAGGTCTCCAACAAAATAATTCAACAGTCAACACCAAATGTAAGTCCTTAGCGTATTTTACATACAAATAAACGTAAATAAATCACAGTAAAGGATCAATGAATCAAATTGGAGTCCCACGCTGGGCGCCAATTGCTTCGCAATCAAATGTTACCCCGAATCTAAAATTAATGTGAGTACGATGCTCAATCAGTTGTATTCAGAAAGCAATTACTCGTAAGTTTAGCATGTTTACGATACCAGCCTACAATAATTGTTAAATAAAGGGGTACGTTTTCACGCCAATACATAATGAATTTGTTTCAAAAGATTCTAACAGCAATTTTAATTCAATTTATAACTATTAATTCAGTTATATTTAATATAGCGAGATATTTGACAGTTATTTGCATGACTATAAATATTTAACCATTCATCTGTTTAAATCTAAGGATATTCTTTCTAAAAGGATCCTTTTGTATACCCAAACACGGGACACAGCATAGCAACACAGATACAAATATAATATATATAAACTATACGTATTTAAATATATTACCATATATATTACTTTATTCGTTAGCCATAGTCACTGGCCGGTGAGTCATTTACAATTATCGGGTAGCAGGGTCAACCGAGGGGTGATCCCACCCCCGATTCCAAATTAAAATTCCTAACGTGACGTCCAGATAATAGATGATCTAAAATTTGAATTCATAATGAATATGTAGATTTTAATAGTGATGTAAAAAAATTAATAAGATTCTATGTAACGATGTTGTTGGCATGTGTCTTTTTTATTTGATCGTACGTGCACGTATTAGGCGCGTGTTTGGCACTTTTATGCTTTGTTCTTTACTTTTACAGTTTGTAATTTGAATTTGCTTGTGAGAGTTTCTAGGCTGTAATCGTCCAGACCATACTTACGTACGACTAAGAATATTTTACTTTTACAATGAAAAAGTTACATTCACGTAATTTTCTGCTTTAACTTTTTCAGTAATTTCAAGTCCCAGACATGACGTCATCTTCATTTTCAAGAACCACAAAATTCGTGACCTCTAATCATTAAAACGTTACATTTTCCTAACTCCTTCTTCCACATAAATATTTAAAACTAATCTACATTGAACTTCGTCTGGTTTAAACAAACGCATAAGTCACACGACATAGCGTGCGGGGTGTCCTAGGGGGGCGCGGGGGGCAATATGGCGACTAATTGCAGCGATTCACAACTACCGCCCAACCGTAGAGACTCCGCTTGATTGATTATTATTGTCCGTAAGCGATATGGAAATCGCTTAAGCTTTTAGACTATTACGGAACCGCCATGATTGTTCCCCGAAATTATAATAATTTAGGGAGCTTGCTGCTAAATAACGATAAAGACAGCTATTATGTTTCTTAGAAAATGTTCGGTTTTCAATTATGGTTGGTAATAGTTCAATCTATTAGGTAATCTATTCTTAGAAATCTTCCTCAATGTACTATAGTATCAATTATACTAACCTGCCTTACCTTCAATTATAAAGTCAGAGAAACTTCGACCCAACCAACTCCTTTTTGTGGGTAACATTTAATAACCACCATTATTTCCAATTATGTTCTCATTCTAAAAAACAATTATTTTCAATATCGGTGGTCCAAATCATACTTAAAATAAAGACCTCAGGGAAATAATCGTCACGTTTTGTCTAAGCTTTGAAGCGAATAAATCGAAGCAATTCTAAATCAGTGACGAAGCAATATCGGCGGAGTGCAATGCTTTATCGTTTCAGACAGTCGGCGCCTTTGCTTAATGTGTTTCCGATTAAAACGTTTAGGCGTATGCTTCGTCACTTCCCGAGGCCGCGGTGAAGGAACGAGGCTTCTTATAGACTTGCGAATGTAGACGGAGAGCTAGTAACTTTTTATTACTGGGTATCTCCGCACTGTGTGTGTGTGGGTATCTGTGCTATTAGGTACACTTCTGCCTAACCCTTCAGGAATTACAGGAGTAATGTTTTATTTTATATCCGTACTTGGAAAATGTGTTGAGAAGATTCAGGACCATTCTATCAGCGATAAATGATGATCGAAAGGTCAAAAATGTAACGGCTTAAGCAATGTTAATCCGGTTGAAAATTGCTTTGAAAGTAACTGACATTTTTCTAGGCTTGTAGAATTTGTGACACAAAAAATATACTGAACTAGCAATTTTGATTATGAGTTTCTTAGATAAATATCAGGTAATAAAACAACGCAACGAATAAAAAACCCTTATCGAATACTATAGAACAGATTAATGTTTGCAAAAATAAGGACGACTTTCCATTTCAGAAAAATCTTCCCTCAATGTTACCAACTCCCGAACTACTTATAAAGTAGCGAATAGATCAGCGAAGTATGTGGAGTCGCCGAGTGTATATCGCATGCCCGCATACCCGAGTAACGTGTCTCGCATGCTAAGCGCCCATTGTCCTTGCCTCGGGAATCCGTTCGTTACTTATGTTCGAGCCGTATCGATATAACATGCCCAGAATTATGATTCACGTGTGAAGATCAATGCCTGATGGATGATAAATAAAAATGGAGGATTTCACAAGTTACAGCAGTCTTTTAAGATAGACTATCGTATTTTGACGTTGGAACTGTCTAGCAGGATTCTTCTGCTGCCTTTTTCTTTTAGTTGACCTCTTAGGCCACACTTCTGGGCAAAGGTCTGCACTACTTCAGTCCCTCTAAGTTTCGTCTTCTGCGGCCAATCCAGCAGGAAGGCCGGCTTAAAGTCGACATACCATTTTGTTTTCTTCCATAAAGCTCTACAAGTCGTCTTCTTAGCAATAATTTGTATATTTTCAAAAATATAGGAGTCTAAAAATTCAACATACCGGGTTCTTGAAATGCGCGTATAATGAGCTATCTTTACAACATACTAAAAATCTTTACACTCAGTTGATTTAACGACGCACGTGAGAAAAAGCTAATATCCTGCTCTTTTAATCTTAAATCCACACGAAATGAATCCGTTCTAACACTCCAATAAGTCTCAACTAATTACCCCAAACACTTTTGGCGAAAAGCCTTTAAGGTCGAAAGGCAAGAGAGTTTTAATAGGAGAGCAAATCCGCTTTAATCCGGATTATGCTTGGGGAAGGAAAAATCTCGACAAGGAAGTGTGAGGTTGCCGAGACTCTTTGGAACTTATCGCGTGTGTGTTCCCAGCTTTAATTAGACGTCGGGCTGAGACGTAGCTTCAATTTAGTCTTCGGAACTGTTGTTATTTTTTTCTTTTTGGAAATACTAGAGATGTCGACGAAGTTCGTTATCGTGTATTCATGTTTTGTTAAAGCAGTGCTGACAAGTGACAAAAATTGGTTATGATGTGATGTGTACTCGGTTTAAATAAACGAAAGGTAATAGTGTCATGTTTGTGACTATTCTGAGAATCGAGATGTGATAATGTGTACTTTCGTACACGTGACACGTGAGAGCTTTCGTCATGTTGAAGAATCGTCTTAACCAGAACCTTAGTAAATCAAATACAATAGGGGATGATACCATTTTTTTTTTCTTTGTCCCTCGGGTAGTTTATTGAAAGTATTGGACATGTATTTTTTCTTCTTTCACGTGGTCATAAAATTACGGAGATATATTGAGTTGAAATGGCGTATGACGTCACATGTAGGTAAGTTTTATACCTACTTGTGACGTAGTGAGCCCCCACTCTCCAACTTTAATGAGTTTTAACTATGTGAATTTTTGATATTTTGATAAAACAAAAAATACGTGTCTAATATTTTTGTATTACCTGTCTGACGGACAAAATAGAATATCGTTTTCTTTACCCAGTCCGCACCCGCATTGAACCGATACAATAACTGAGTAAGTGCTAAGAACTTATTCATGCATAGTAGTATAGTAATAGGTAATTAATCAATTGACAAATTCAAAGATTTCAAGCTTCTTCCGCGGCTTTGCCCGCGTGTTTATCGTACACAACCCCATGGAATGTTCTATTGAGATCAAAAGTATCTTTTGACCTAACCTAGGTTATCGTCTATCCGTTGGCCTCATCGAAACCCGTCCAGCTGTTATGGCGTTACAAACAAACTAACTCACTTTCACATTAATCCATATCCATACTAATTATAAATGCGAATGTCACTCTGTTTGTTTGTTTGTTACCTTTTCACGCGACTAAACGACTGATCGGATCTTAATGAAATTTTGCAAGAAGATAGATTTCAACCTGGAGAAGGACATAGGCTGTATATCATTACGCTACGACCAATAGGATCGGAGCAGCAATGAAAAATGTTGCGAAAACGCGGAAAATGTGACGCAGACGAAGTTGCGCGGGACAGCTAGTATAATATAGGACAGTGTAGGTCTAACGGCTGTAGCAGGAACTGCACATTCTTAACATATCATCACTTCTGTTATCAACAAAGAGTTAGGCAGAAATGTGCCTAAAAGTACACCCACATTTCGCCAGTTATGTTTATCATTATTAGCCTATGATGTTCCCACAGCTGGGACACAGGCCTCCTCTCTATGAGAGCGAGTGGGCTGTAATCCACCACGCGGGCCCAGTGTGGGTTGGTAGATGTCACATGTCTTCGAATTTTTTAGTTCTAGGACACATGCCGGTTTCCTCACGATGTTTTCCATCACCGTTTTTGAGGGCAGCGGTGATGAAATAAATTACACAAAGTAATGCGCCCACCTGGGTTCGAACCCACGGCTTACTGCTCGTAAGTCGGGGCTGCGACCGGCCACCGCTGCTCTCTCAGTTATGTTTAAGTCCCATGTAATAGGTGGCGAGCCTATTGCCATCAACTGGTCACAAATGCAGACTCCGTGTTGTCTGCTGCCGGTGTACTCCGTGTAGTGCTGCTATTGAGAAATTCCTGACGGAAAAACAAAATAACACTTAATCCCACCTGGGAATCGAATCCTGGGGCTTCTGCTCAGCAGTCGAGACCACTACACCAACGAGGAACTGCACATTCCATTTTTAAAAAACCAGACAGTCCAGCTTTACTGGCACATCCATACTAACCTGTATAAACCACCACAGACGAATCATTACCTACGTGTGTTGAAGCGAGAGTTTTTCGCCAGCCAAAGTTGAACTAAACTAGGTTTTAATTAATGGCCTGTTAAACAAATGCTCTACTCTAACTGAGCATTTTATTAACGGCTAGCTGACCAGTTTTAATTTATATTTGATGTTCGTTTTGGTAAAGTTAGTGGCTGAATTTGGCGGTTGAAAAAGTTTATTGTTAGGCGTTTACGTTTGGACTTGGTAGTGCAGTTTTTTTTTGTACTTGGCTGCAAAATACATATTTTTGGAATGATTTGTACCAAACATAATTTTGCAGTATTGCTGAACATCTACTGATGTAAATATATACGTTCTAAGCTCTAAGTATAGAAACTAACTATGTACAATTTATTGTACACTAGCTGTCCCGCGCAACTTCGTCTGCGTCACATTTTCCCCGTTTTTGCAACACTTTTCATTGCTGCTCCGCTCCTATTGGCCGTAGCGTTATGATATATAGCCTATGTCCTTCCCCAAGTTGAAATCTATCTTCTTGCCAAATTTCATTAAGATCCGATCAGCCGTTTAGTCGTGAAAAGGTAACAAACAAACAAACAAACAAACATACAAACAAACAAACAGAGTGACATTCGCATTTATAATAAGTATGGAAGTATGGATAAGGTTTAACAACTAACCAAAAAATAGGAAAGTAAAACATACCATTTAAATCATTTACATCGTAGGTACAGGTACGTTACCAAAAAAGATTAACTGTATTCAGTAAAAAACTCCAAACATAAATATTAAGGACACAAAGCACCATAAAACCATAGCATTCAACCATTAAAATGACACTTTTGAACGCTCCATTAGAAAATTCTTACGTTACGGAAGAGCTTTAAAAAAAAGACAGTCCCGAAAGAATTTGGTGAAAACCGAGTACAGTCACGAGCAAGTCAACATCATCATCTGCTTAACTACCGGTCTAACCTCTGAAAACTAGTATATTACAATTAAGAAGTAGGTTAGTTTACTATTAAATAGCTTTTAGAACAGCCACATAGTTCATCATCTATTTAGCCTTTTGGAGCGACTGCCTGTCTGTCCCCCACAACCGCCAGTAACTAGGCAATACGATACCTCTTGGTAAGACTGGTTGTCAGACTTCAAATAAATTTTTAACCGACTTCTAAAAGGAGGAGGTTCTCAATTCGATTGGTATTTTTTTTTCTAGACACCAGCACGTCGTCCACACACATGACAAAGGATAAAATGCATAATAAACAGGATTACTAAAAAAGTACCTAAGCAAAGATAATAAAATCCATATGGGCCCACCGGGCAAGCTTTCTCTATCAAATGAAAAAAGAATCATATAAATCGGTCCAGTAATCACGAAGAAATAGGTGTACATATGTGAAAAATGCAAATAAATAAATAAATAAAAAATGTTCATAAAATGAAAACTACAGGGCCAAACTATTTTAAATATTTATGGGACCAAATGGCAACTATTTCGCATCAAACAAAAGAAGAATCAGGATCATAAATCTCATGCATAAAAAAAATACTAATCGAATTGAGAACATCCTCCTCTTTGAAGTCGGCTAAAAATACAATTGGTACTGACAATTTCAAGTGAAAAAAATAATCTAATAACTATTTATCTAACATCGGGATATGATTTTGAAACAGATAATATCCCAACGTTTCAATCGTTACTTCACTCAAACACTTGTCTTAATGCAATACATGTTTATAATCGCGACTGTACCTCAGTAAATGAGCCGTTGACGCATTATAACAACAAAGTCTAGCGAGGTTATAAAGAGGGTCCTCAGCTGATTCCTGTCATGATGAATACAACCTACACAAAGACGTGGAAATGATCTCCAGTACACCCTATTTCGTCTTGAGAAAAGGATTTCATGAGCAATTTCTTTTGGTTGGCTTATAAGGATATCAACGGTTTAGTAAGAATGTTATATAACGTCTGGTTTATCTTGGTCTTACACAAGTTTTTTGTTGATATATACCAGCGTGACCTTTGAGCATGAGGGGTTCAATTCCCGGATCGGGCTTTTCTTGGGCTTTTTCATCAGGAATTTGTTAGTAGCCGCGCGTTTGATGGCAATAGGTTAGCCCTATTAAATTGGACTTAAAACATAACTGGCGCAATAAGGGTGTACTATTAGGTACCTCTGCCTAAACCTTATTTATTTGACAATTTATGTACACACTAAATACAGAGAAGAAGAAATCAACAGAAAATAGGTATAAAGTTGATGCTTATTTCTAAAGAAATCTCTTCCAGCATACCTGCGCAAGGAGATATTAAAAAAAAAGAGATGCAAACATAGTGTGTAAGAAAAGAAGATAGAATGGAATAACTAAAAAATAAAGCAAATAACTATATAAAATACAATATACAAATATACTTACTTACGTAACTTACATAATAATTACAAAGACAAAAATATACCAATAATATAAATACAATAAAATAAATACCTATGCAACTATGACGGAATGGAAAGATAATGTACTTTTATTCTTCTCTTGAAAACTGCAACACCTTTGGGGATTATTATGTTGATGGCAGTAGTCTCGCCCCCTAATACATGAGATTTAAATATAACTGGCGAAATGTGGGTGTGCTTTTAGGCACACTTCTGCCTAACACTTCCAGGATTAGAGGCGTGATGTTATGTTAGTCAATCGTTACTACAAGGTGTTGTTTTGCATCCTCGTCAAAATTCAGAAGGTTGTCGCAAAATAATTAAATAAGCAATTAAAATTACGGGACCTGGTTAATTATTAATAAACGCTGATTTTTTGGTTGTTCATGTTTGTCAGTATTTCAGAATAACCCCCTAACGTGGTTTAGGAAATAAGAAATTATCAAACAAACGTTTGAGATTGCTTGTTAGTGTGGAAGCGCGGTTATAGGGCGAGAATCAGATGGCTCGCGTTTAAAACACGGGTGGTTCACACTTACCGATTTTCGTAAATAAGAAAAAAAAGTAAAAATTACTTACCCATTTTATTATTGATTCGGGACGAGAATCATAAGCATAGTTACCTTCTTGAATTTGACGAGGATGCAAAACAACACCTTGTATAGCAAATACAAGAACTAACGGAACAGTCTTTCTACAGCCAAGATCTCTGAGTAGCGTGCAAAACTACTCAGATTACATCTTATCAAGAAACGTGGCATTGCCATCCCACGTACATTAGAATCAGTGGCAAGTAATCAATGATGTTCCATTATGATTGTATCTAATTATGTGGGTAGGCAGAACAGTGAGGTCATGGCTGATTGAAATCAACGAATAAATTAAGACGTTCGGAACTTTTTTCATGTTTCGCTCACTTATCTTTCTGCTCCTTCTCCGGGAATTACTATATTGTTGGGTTCCTATCAAAAATCACTTTATTCGCGTGTTATGTACCTAAGCATTATTGAAGAGGATATTTAAAAATAACATACCTTTCCTATAATCAATTTCCGAGGTTTTTCCAGAGATCTGTAACAGCCGCTTTAAGTTCTGCATTGTTCCATTTGCGTTTATTGTGGAAAGTGTTCATGAGGAGGCCTTTGTAAAGCAATTATGTTAATTTACAGTCCTAAAACTACTTTAAATCTAGCCTCTCTGCCTCGTTTGTCTAGTGGTCCCAAACACGACTGCTGAACGTTTGTTGTGTTGAGGGTTATTATCGGGTTTTTCCTGGAATTTCTTAGGAGCAATCACGGAGTGTGGATATTAGATACACCTCTGCCTACCTCTGCGGGATTAACAGGCATGATGTTACGATGTTTAGGGGACATAAAATACACCTACGGGGCGCCAATAAATCGATATGACGAACCAGCGATTTGAGAGCAGAATCTAATCTAATACTAATAATAAAGCTGAAGAGTTTGTTTGTTTCTTTGCTTAAACGCGCTAATCTCAGGAACTACTGGTCCGATTTGAAAAATTATTTCAGTGTTAGATAGCCCATTTATCTAGGAAGGCTATAAGCTATATATGATCACGCTACGACCAATAAGAGCGGAGCAGCAATGAAAAATGTTGCGAAAACAGGGAAAATGTTACGCAGACGAAGTTGTGCGGGACAGCTAGTAATTCATATTTTTGCCCAAATTCTACTAAGATTTCTTTGTACTAGGATAGTTCCTAGTACAAAAAATATCTGCAAAGTTAAAAAACATAACAGCTAAAAAGGAACGGCTCACTCCAGTTAGGATAAATAACACACGGGACGATACCCAGCCAAGTTGCTGAGACAAATACCTCCCTGGTGGCGTATTGGGTTTTCACTACCCACCTCTACCCAGGCTGGCCACGATTTACGCGGCCATTCACCGTGGAGAGTGTGGAAACTTAAACTATACCCACGTTAAAAATTTTGAAGGAAAGCCGGGCTGGAGTTTTGGGTGTGTTATACAAGGTGCTGTTTTGCATCCTCGTCAAATTCAAGGAGGTAACTATGCTAATGATTCTCGACTCGAATCAATAATAACATGGGTATGTAATACTTTTTTTGTATTATTTACGGAAATCGGTAAGTGTGACCACCCGTGTTTTAAACATGACACGTCTGATCCTCGCCTTATAACCGCGCTTTCAACATACAAACAATCTCAAATCTTTATGCGATAATTTCTTTTTCCCTAAGCCAAGTTAAGGGCGTTATTCTGAAATACTTACAAATTTAAACAACAACAAAAAAGTAGCGTTTTTTAAATTGATAATTTATGTATTTTGTGACAATCTCCTGAATTTGACGAGGATGCAAATCAACACCTTGTATAAGGTTTATTGGAGTGTCCAGTAACAGTATTCTTCTTTGTTTTTGAAAAACAAGAGGAGTATTCTCAAAGTTTTTCTTTTGGTTCTAGTGATTGGTTATGGTGCCTAATACGGTGTCAAAGTTTTATGCCGCCCATGGGACTCTGACTTGGCTTTACATGCCGTCGAGAAATATTGGTATGCTGGTTTCCTCACGATGTTTTTCTTTACCAAAGCAAGTGATAATTATACAATACGCACATAAAAAAAAAACAGTAGTATTATCGATACCTACTTACAAGTGCTCATTAGTGAATATTCGATGTCAAGAGAGTTTTCCGAAAACTTTTGATATAGAGAAAAGAATGATATGTTTATCTCGAGCGTCAGACGTCGCTATCAGGCTGTGTTAGATGGTCTTGTGGAAACATGATTAGCATAGTAAATACAGTCTTCACACGTCTGTGGTAACAAAACTCGAAAAAGCTGACCTCTTTTCTATTGAAACTGCACACTACGCTAATAGGATGTTCTCGACCAACTCAACATCAGAGTGGCACCGCTGATGTGCAGTAATTTATTTATTTTATTATGAGCCATATGTGTCCCACTGCAGAGCAAATGCCTCCCTTCCCACTTTCCATTTTTCTCTCTGTTTGGCTATTTGGGCCTAATCCGGTAAGAGTCATTTGGTAAGAGTCCTCGTCACGCCATCTCCTTCTGGGCCTACCGCGTCGCCGGGTTCTATTGTTTGGAAGCCAATCTGTTGCCACTTTGGCCCAATTTTGATGCCACATTCGGCAGATGAAGCCTGCCCAGTTTCATTATGCCTACTGTAAGGGAAACCAGTATTTTTCTCATAAAATTTGAAGTTCATCTAACATTTAAAGCCAGATATGCAGCCTCGTCATCATTACAAATAAAACCAACACCCACAAATGAGCACAAAACTTTATATATCTTAATAAAAATAACTGTCTTTGCTCACCTTTCTTACGAGCATGTTATAAATAGAGTATATAAGATAATTAACGCCATGTGCCCGTGAACCCACGGGGTCGGGTGGTTCCCATGCGTCGGACCGAGACGACTGCTTGCCCCATTGTATCGATACACGGCGATGGGATTTCTCCTGTTACCTTGTAAAAGCTGCTTTTTAATAGTGAATGTAGATGTTTGTGTCAGGTTTCGTGTTTCTTTGGAGTAAGGTGCGGAGACAGGGAAGTAATCTTATCTTACTAAGTAAAAGAAAGAAAGAAAAAATATTATTATATATATATACATTTTATTTTTGTCTCTCACAAGACAAAAATAAAATGGTTAAAATTAAGCTAAAAACGAAATTATACAAGGTGTTGTTTTGCATCCTCGTCAAAATTCAGAAGACTGTCACAAAAGACAAATAATCAATTCAAATTTCGCTACCTAGTTGATTATTTAAAATCGCTGCTTTTCTTTGTTGTTTAAATTTGTCAGTATTTCAGAATAACTGCCTGAACGTGGCTTAGGGAATAAGAAATTACCGAATAAACGTTTGAGAATGTTTGTATGTGTGAAAGCGTGGTTACAAGTCGAGTATCAGACGTGTCGTGTTTAAAACACGGGTTGGTTCACACTTACTGATTTCCGTAAATAAGGAAAAAAAAATACATACCCATTTTATTATTGATTCGGGTCGAGAATTATTAGCGTAGTTATCTTCTTGAATTTGACGAAGATGTAAAACAACAGCTTGTAAAAAAAAAAGAAAAAAAAAGATAAATATTACTATTATACTACCCCTACAATACTACTACTATTATTAATGCAAAAGTTTGTGAAGATAGTTGGATGGATAACTTTTGTTAATCTTTCACGCAAAAAACTGGCAAAGCCCCGGCACACACTAACCTCTTCATATTTTCGACGAAAAGTTGTGATACTGGTTTCCAAAGCGTCCCATATCAATGTCTTTATAGATTTGACTGTGCCGTATTATCTCACTGCAGGTCAATGGCTTGCCTCCATCTTTCCAGACTTTACTTCACTGCTCTTGCGGTCACATTCTTTGGTAGAAGTCTAGCTCAGCTCGTCCTTCCATATTCTCCTTGATGTACCGTAGTGTTGCAAAGTGACCTATCGGATTGAACTTAGGCCCACAAACAAAACGGCTGCGGGAACTGTTCGAAAGAGATACCGTGGCTCTGGAACACAAAGGGCTAAGAATAAACATGGATGGGGTTTTAGTCAGTACAAGTCTGACACTGCCTTCCACTCCGCCCAGAGCGGGAGGGGTCATTCGATGATTTTCCATTCGTAAAAAAAAGGCAAAAACAACATAACGAGGTCGAGTTTATGATAAAAGACATTAATGATTAAGTTTTGCTTATCTAAAGCATGTGAAACCACTTAATTTCACAGGATTATATTGAGCTTCTGGTGTTTTTTTTTTCAATAAATATGGCGACAGGACATATCAATGCTCACCAATGCATCGCAGTTTTATAAATACGAACCTAAGTACACACGGTCAGAATCAGATTCATTTGTTTGAAACATAGTTATAAACATTAAGGATCTTATACATAGTAAAATCTGCTGCTATGTTTTGTCGTTGCTGACATACAAATTTGAACAGAGAAAAAAAAATGAATTGAGATTACAAATAAAAAGTTAGGTTACTAAAATAAAAGATTAAAAAATATATAAAAAGTCAGTTAAAAATAAAATTTGAAAATCACAAAAACGAAATGTCAATTATAACTAAAAATAAAATAAAATTAAAAAAAAAAAAAACACAAAAACGACACACATCAACCATACATTTCCAGTATAACATGGCCTCGCTTTATACAGATTTCCCGTACAATGAGAGATCCGCATAAACTGGTTTGATACAGCTTGATTGGTTGCCGTGGTTACGAATAAAACACTTTTATGAAACCTGTTAATCTTCAGTTTATCTTGTAATAAGTTATTATAAAACATGTAGAGATGATTACATAATTGTAACTGTTTTGTCTAATTCTGGTCCCACGAGCGTAGGATGTAGCGAAAATTGCTATTGGTTTGTAAGCAATATCATTTTAATACTAGGTTTCTGTAGTAATAGGACTATGGCGTCTAAGGTCCTCTACTCCTTTATGAGAAAATATAGAGAAAAGAGATACAGTTTATGGTCTCATTCACAGGAATTTATAAAAGGAATTCCGGTTGCCCGTATGCCGATGGATCGTGGACTTGTGCACTTATTATTCCTGCATTGTAACATTGAACAGGTTATTATAAGAAACTTTTCTGAGAAACCTGTTGTTTGGTCTTATCTACTCTAATTGTTCATAATAAAAATACAGGTTTCGCTGATATTAAAGTTATTGATGGAAAAACTAATTAGTCCAACCTAGAGCCGAAAGAAAACAGCAGCATCACCATGGCAACCCTCAAAACTAATCATCCCATCCCATACAAATCTTCCGATCCCGGGAAACTCCGAAGGAACCATCTCGTTATCAAGGGATTTCCCGTAAAAATAAGTTAAAATCCCTTCTAAGGTCAAACTCAATACAACTCAAAGAAAAACTTAATAATAAAATTCAGGAAGAAGTACCCAATAATCTGCGCAGTTTAGGCCTCTTAAAATTCGTACAATATTAATTAGAAAATTTTAATTTATTCTTAAGCTGAGATACCGAGTGTTTCAATCGAGTCAATTCCTCGAGCCGGGTGCTCGATTGGTACCATTGACTGTCACAACGAGATTTCGAGAGCCTTGGAACGGATAATGGTTTTAGGAGATTGATTTTTGAGATGTTGACCGAGTTATTATGAAGATTACGTTTACCTTCGCTGAGGAGCTCGTGCCCAGCACGATCGAGCGTCGATCTTTAAAGTTAAGCCGTGCTTGCCGAGGTTGGTCCGTGGATGGGTGACCATAATAACATACCAAGTTTCCTCCGTGCCTCGGAAGCACGTTAAACCGTTGGTCCCGGCTGTCATTTGTAGATCTTTAACAGTTGTTACGAGTAGTCAGAAGCCCAAAGTCTGTCATCCAGTCTTACCAAGGGGATCGAATTACCCAGTTACTGGGTTGTGGAGGTAAGATGGCGGTCGCTTCATTTAAAATACTGGTACCCAGCTGCATCCGGTTAGACTGGAAGCCGACCCCAAGATATTTTGAGAAAAGGCTAGGCAGATGATGATGATGATATATTCAGTACATCGTTCTGAACACCATAAAATTAGTAATAGCAAATGGAATTTTTCCAATAGTTCTGTCTTTTGTCCATAACTTGTATTTTCACACCTTCTTTCCGTTATTAGAGTAACGTCAAACCACCAAACCTTTGGGCTAAGCTACTTGATATCTTACCATGTGAAACATTGGTGTAGGCAGTAGGCAGTAATTGTGTAATTCCTTACACAATTAATTAATCTTTTCTTTGGCCTTCGTCTCCCTCTCCATCCATCAACATTCATATTCATGTCGCTTTGAAACGCATGTGAATGTGCATGACCAACAACTCCCTTGAAAATTTTCTGTAACAGCCGCCCCTTAAATTAGGACAGATACATTTAATTATCACGTAAATTAAATAAGGACCCATTCAATTCCAGCGATTAATAAGCTAATCCAGACCACATTTCACGTCAAATAGGAAATAGGATCGTATTTAGACAGGACTGTAATATACGCAAATAATAGTGCCAGCCTGAAAGCCTATTACCACGGAATAGAAAAGAACAGAAGACCAACTCTATACAAGGAATGAAATCAGGTGCACGCACAGCACACAGACTCAGACGCATACTTAGGTATTGCAAACTCAAACGAATGTGTTGGTAGAAAACGCTATAGGGTCCCTGGTAGCGTATTCACAAGATAGCGATAGTTTTGGACATACTTGTAATACTTTCCATAAAAATCGGACCGCGACAGTGGTTCGCTAACAACTTTGGATATTATTGTTTAAAATCTGGTTCCTCTAACTAGACAAGACAGATGTCTTACTAAGAAGTTTGTTCTATCACTTCTTCTTCCTGGCTAAAACAAGAGTGGCGAAGGGCGTTTTGGCAGACTGTCTAGTGTAGTTGACGTTCAAAAGGTGCTGATATTTAGCCTAGTTTAAATAAATGACTTTTGATTTAAAAAACTAGGACCTGATAAAAAGATTGCTTATCCATATGCAATCTTATTGCAGCTCTTATGAGCTGCAGAAAATTAACAATAAAATAAAATTATTTATATTGTCCGTCTCGTTTCTCTAACTCCTCCTGGTCCTGACGTTATTGATGACATTATCTTTTTTTGTTTGGTCTACGAACGATTGTCACTCGCGAGTGCACTTATGCCAGCTATACCTACGTAGACGATCTATGTGTGCGTGTCACTTGACGTACGGGGCTTCAGAGCAAGCCTTCTGAATTTATCTATTCTGTGTTATAACGCTCATTGGTTCGACAATCCGATCAGACTGGACGTGAGAGCATTATCGTATTACCTGTGCAGTGTCAGTATTTCACAATCAGTGTGCACTAATCTGCAGTCTCTAGAATTTATGATTAGACATTGGCATTTACATTACTATCTGTAGGTATTGAGACATTGGCATTTACATTACTATCTGTAGGTATTGAGGCTTATATTCTAAGTTACGGTAGATATTTGTAAGCTTGTGTCCGAGTATTTCGTCCTACAAACTAAACAAAA
The DNA here is from genome assembly GCA_963082945.1 of Cerastis leucographa. Classification (NCBI taxonomy): domain Eukaryota; kingdom Metazoa; phylum Arthropoda; class Insecta; order Lepidoptera; family Noctuidae; genus Cerastis; species Cerastis leucographa. Next base: position 5,949,072 of record OY720385.1, on the reverse strand, counting down.
AAAAAACTTTTTGCTATACTTACATTATTTTTATTATCATTTTACAGTTCTCATCCCAATTTATTTAGAGTCGCCGCAGCACACCACCTTCTTCTGTATCCCGTATTCATCCCATAAACGAAAATGAAAAATCTTTCTAGCCATGTCATCATACTCCATCCATAGTTTCTTTGGTATTCCCCTAATCGTGAAATCAACCACATTCATACTCAACACTTTGGTCACGGCATTTTCTTTACTGTGTGAAAAGTTCGAATTGGTTAACATATTTTTAAGACCTCAATTTATAACAGATGTGTAAAGTAACGTTGTATAGGGGTTGATCACATTTTTTTTTTCTTTGTCCGTCGTCGGGTAGATTATTGAAAAGTATTGGACACGTATTTTTTCTTTTTTCACGTGGTCATAAAATTACGGAGATATATTGAGTTGAAATGGCGCATGAAGTAACATGTAGGTAATTTTGATACCTACTTGTGACGTAGTGAGCCCCATTCTCCAACTTTAATGAGTTTTAACTAAGTATTTTTTTGATATTTTGATAAAACAAAAAATACGTGTCTAATATTTTTGTATTACCTGTCTGACGGACAAAATAGAAAGTCGTTTTCTTTACCCAGTCTTCACCCCTATCGTTAAAGTAATCACTTACCCATTATTTTGGAAAAACCCCTGTATCAAATAGATTCGCGAGGCACTACTAGTAAAGTTATAACGAGAAATTACAGTTCCTGAGCAACATGGTTAGTGCATGTTTCGAACTCAAAACATGCAGTTATAATGTATGGAGTATTATAATATCCTTCTGTTAAAGTAGCAACAGTAGTTCATAATCCACACGCACTCGAATAACCAGTATTAAACCAGTTTGTGTACAAATTACACCGGCTTAAAGGCGGCTATGCAGCTGATGAGTTTCGTTTTCATTCCCAGAAATGGTGTCCTACTTAATTTTTTTTTTATTACCCTACTGTCAAGTGTGTGTGGCCTTGTTAAAGTAGTTGATAATTAAATAAATAAAAAAAAAAACATTTTGCCCCTAATTTACTTAACTAATCTTTTTTTTGGGTTAGTGCCGCAAGTAAGCTGGTGACGGTTTTTATGCCGCTCACGCCTCTGAATTGGCTTTACCTACATGCCGTCGAGAAATATCTCTCAGACATGCTGGTTTGGTTTCCTCACGATGTTTTCCTTTACCGATACAAGACGCACATGAATAAGAAAAAGCGGTCTTTGGTTCGAACTTGAGGCCTCTGAGTAGGCAGTCCGACGGTCATACCAGTTGGCTATCACTAAACTTAAAAGCGATTACACCATACGGCATTTCATACAAACTTTCAACTCCTTATTTTCCGAAATAACTGAACTGATTTCAATGAAACTTCATACGCATAAGTACACGCGTAAGTTACCAAAATGCGTTTTCGAAAAATAGTGTTAAAGCTAAATTAGACCGATTATAAATTATCTATAGAAACAAAAATTTCTAATTATCTTTTTAAAAATATCTAAACGCCTAGTTGACACTTCCCGTGACCCAAGGGCTGGGTTTTACTTTGGCCAGAGGCTAAGTATTGCCATACAACGTGGCAACGCCGCCAGTCTCTTGGGCACGTTACCAGTTGACAGCGTTGAGGAGGAGTTTTTTGACGCCCTTTTATAATTTGTTGTTATTTTATTTTAGTTAAGTATCTAGTTTTAAAAATAATATTAATTTGTAAAATATAATAAATAAAGTTTTATTAATTAACACATTATCTTTTTTTGATAAAGACATTATGAAAATGTTTTAAGTAACTTTTTAGACCTATGTATCCTGCTTAAGCGTATGAAGTCTCATCAAACTTTATTAAAATCGGTTCAGTCATTTCGGAAAATAAGGACTTGAAAGTCTGTATGACATGCCATAAGGTGTAAACGCTCTTAATATAAAGTTGTCCTAATCCTATAGCCATTCAAGGCTTGTCTGTTATTTACTCGTCACCGCATTTTCGGTTCAGCAACATCCTCTCGACACAGGCCTCGCCTAAATACATAAAATCGTGCATAAACTCACAGCTGTTTCTTGGGGGTAGGCTGAAACTATAGAACACCATCTGCTACAATACACAATCTGGAAGCCTAAAATGGCCGCTTTACCAGAATCATGATAGGAAATGAATATATTAATAATAATATTATGAACTGTCACTTTGTGACCATTTTACTAGTTGTAGGTAACGTACTTCATATTATTATCCTACTAGCTGCGCCCCCCAGTTTCACCGCAGACCGGGATAAAAAGTAGCCTTTGTGTTAGTCCAGGGTATAAGCTACCTACATACGAAAATACATCCAAATCCGTTCAGCCATTGAGGCCTGAACGAGTGACAAACACACACACTCACTCACTAACTTTCGCCTTTATAATATTACTAGCTGTCCCGCGCAACTCCGTCTGCGTCAAATTTTCCCCGTTTTCGCAACATTTTTCATAGCTGCTCCGCTCCTATTGGTCGTAGCGTGATGATATATAGCCTATGTCCTTCCCCAGGTTGAAATCTATCTTCTTGCCAAATTTCATTAAGATCCGATCAGCCGTTTAGTCGTGAAAAGGTAACAAACAAACAAACATACAGAGTGACTTTCGCATTTACAATATTAGTATGAATTGAAGTGGAACTTCTTATGCGACTTCCAACAAGTTTAACGCTGCCATGGAGGGGGAATATTTTCTATAACTCACTAAGAGATGGCAGTATTAATTACAAGATTTGTGACTACGTAGTTCTACTAGGTACGCAACATGGCGTGCAAACAGTCATGCATTCGACTCTTCGGTGCGACCAGCCTTCGCTCAATTTCCATGAGTAGAATAACCTCGATGAACTTATTTAATAATTATGTAAGTAATAAAAATAATACAACAAGAAAACAACAAAATATTATTTAGAAGCTCAATAAAATAAGTAAAGTCAATGCGTGGCACTCGAACGCATGCGTGTAGTATTACGAAGTTTCACTTCTTCCGCGCGGAGGGACTCCACGCACTACTTTTTTTGTGATTATGATTCTGCTTAAACGGCCATTTTTAACCCGCAGGACATGCACGAAGATAGTGCAAAAAAAACACTAGTAAATGTAAATACGGTGGTCAAATACCTTGAAATTGTCCGTAATTAAGCAATCCTGCAATCTAGATAGGACAAAAAGTTTAATGGAATTCCCAGGCCCAAAGCGTTTTGTGGTCGGTGGGTGCTCGACCGAATTCTCGGCGAATTTACACAAAAGACAATTTAATCTCTATTGGAAATTATATCGAAGTATTTTGGGAAATAAAATTTCTAAACTAAAGATTTTATTGAAAAGAATTTGTTTATTCGTCTGTGACAGAATTTATTGAAAGGGAAGTAAGTTTAGAACTGTGAAGTTGGTCCAGTGGTCAAAAGCAGGACAGTGAAGGATGCTAGTCATGGTGTCAATTCCCTTGTCGGGCAAAGCGTTATTGTAGTCTAAATTTGCGCTCGGCAATATTTGGTGACAACATGCCGTGTTTAGCTACACTGGGCCTCATTTCCTGCTTTTGATCTTATAGAAATTCCTCCTATAATACTATTAACTTCAATAAAAAGTATATAACACACACTTACGCAAACTATCGAAACCGATTTCCCTAATACAAACAACTTAATAAGATTGTCTTCCGTATAGGCCAAAATTGCCACATCCCAAATAACAGAACACAGCACTCGTAATCCTATTATCGTTTACAATCTTTCGGAATAGCATTCGGATAACAGAATCAGTATGGCCTACAGTTAAATTGCGGTATACTCGGGCACAGCGTCGTTACGAGTGCGGCCTACAATCACCTCTTATTTAGTTATTGGTCTTGTCGTCGTAGTAGCGTGCCTGCGCCAGTCTGGATTTAGGCCCCGTTGACGGCAAAAGACTCGCTCCGTATTACATGGGATTTAAACATAAATGGCGAAATGTGGGTATTCACACGGTGCAACATCAAGCTATTTATTCCAGTATAACCTGACTCCGCTTTGTGTGAGCTTCCCGTACGATGAGGGATCAGCTTATATGGTTTGTTTGATTGGTCGTCGGGCATACGTTGGGGGACATACAGACGCCATTTTATGCGCAAGAGATGGAGCTAGACGTCCTGGCTAGCTCCATCCCTTTCTTACTTCCATCTGCTTACTGACTCTTAAGTGACATTAAATACTGCTATAAGAAGTGTTACTCACGCCGACTAATCAAGCCAATCAAATAAGCTGATCTTTCATCGTTTGGGAAGCTCATACAAAGCGAGGTCAGATTAAACTGGATATGTTAAACTTTTGTGTTGTACAGTCCCTGATCAAATATGCAACACATTCTATTAGTGTGAATAGTGAGTTGGTGCATGTTGCATGTTCGCTCGACGTTCATATTTCATGAGTGTTATACCACTAGTGCAGCAATGTACGATTGATTAATACTCGTGGACATTGCTTATTAATGAAGGACTTGTGTTTCTGTTTCCTGTGGAATTTGAAGGTGGATTTCGGTTGTGATATCTGTAATTGATGCGGTGTTTCGTCTGATTTGAATTTACTCTCTTCGGGGATGATTTAAAGAATTCACAGTAGGTTTGAAGTATTTAGTAGTAAACTGTTTCAATTGGGCACTTTTCTAAGGGATTAAAAAGTGCCTTGATAGTCGGCTATTATTTATGTTGTTGTTTTTTTTTGCAATTTGTTTGTGTGTTTTTTTTTTTTAATTTATTGTAGATTTACATGAAATTTAATTCGTTTTTAATTCCTTTTTTTAACGTCGCCAGTCTTTCAATGCTTTTGATTGTATTTACAATTTTACAGCGTTTGATCGTATTTTGATACAGTTACAATTTCAATAAACAAGCCAACATAGAGAACAGTTTATTTGACATTTTCAATATGCAATATGCACACAAATGTACAAAGACAGACTTAATTCCATAGGCATTTTATACCAGTTAACCTTAAAAAAAGTTAATCTCCCTGTAAAAACATAATCATATTAAATAATTTAACATTCAAACAGAAACAAAACCATTCCCAGTTCGAGTTAACTATCAAAGTCTGATTATACAAAAGTTTAAATTCAAAATTGTCGCCGTCCCGATAGAAGCGTTGTCTGCGCGAGTGTACGTGTGGCATACAAATGTTTTGATTCCGAATAATGGGACGAGCGGGCGGCCGTCATAACACCATAATGTGCTCGACTGTACACGGCTACGGACTCTTCAATAATTTATCGGATGGTCACCTTCTGGCCGTAGTTTTGTGGTTAAGCTCACTTACAATAAATATCTTACTACTTGCAACGTAGTGCAGGAGCAAGTATAGAGAGATATTTTTAGAATGATTACAGAAAATGTTTAACCTCTCTCTCTCTCGGGCTTTCTGTGTCAATTTTTAATATTTAAAAATGGCTTCATGGCTTCACAATTTTCGAAGGGTAAGTATCCTATACTGCCTATCTGATCTTCAAAATCCAGAAATGGAGTCGTTTCTGGGTTGTGGAGATCAGATAGCCAATCACTTTATGTAAGATACTGCTACATTTGTTTAGACTAAAGCCACCCTCAACATAGTAAGAAAAAGCCTAGGCAGATGATTATAAAATGGGGCTTCGTAGAAAGTTCTAAGTCTAGTTATATAAAAGTTACCATGTTACCTTATCACGGTAAATAGTGGTGAAAAGAAAGAAAGAGGAAAGGCAAAAGGTTTATTTTGGCACAGACCACTAGTACAAAAAAATAAAACCTTAATCTAAACAAAATAAAGAGATAATCATTGTGTCTCACGGCTGCGTCAAATTAATCCAATTCAGCAAACTGCTGATTAGCTAATGCATTAGTGGTGCATAAATAAATGACAGTTGCAGTACTCATACAAAGCTAAAAAATAGTGCGTGGAGTCCCTCCGCGCGGAAGAAGTGAAACTTCGTAATACTACACGCATGCGTTCGGGTGTCACGCTGTCACTCTCGTTATTATATTGAGCTTCTAAATAATTATTTGTTGTTTTCTTGTTGTATTATTTGATTATACAATTATTACATAAGTTTATCGAGGTTATTCTACTCATGGAAATTGAGCGAAGGCTAGTCACACCGAAGAGTCGAATGCATGACTGTTTGCACGCCATCTTGCGTACCTAGTAGAACTACGTAGTCACAAATCCTGTAATACTGCCATCTCTAAGTGAGTTTTAGAAAATATTCCCCCTCCATGGTAGCGTTAAACGTGTTGGAAGTCGCATAAGAAGTTTCACTTCAATAAAATCTAATTAGACCATGGAATCTTCAAGACTCTAACAAGATACTAGTTCACACAAGTGATCGAGTTCCATAACAAGAAACCCACAATCACCAACAGTAGCAGAACTTACTCTAAACTTATCATTCACTGAGTACAGTCTACATAGAACAATACGATTAGACCTCGAGGCTCAGCTCAAGCCGTCACAACCCTAACAATGCAAGTCTCAAGATGCACAGCACAATTTACTAAACAGAGGAACTTGGGGAACTGGGCTAAACATTGGCTAACTCACTTAGGCCGGTCCAGTGCAGTGCACTAGTTTTGTTTGTGATCTCTGATGGGGAAGTTTCTTGGTGTGCATAATGACGATGCCTTCAATATTAGTTAGGTTTATGTAATACTAGCTGTGCCCGCGACTTCGTCCGCGTGGAATTAGAATTTATCTAAAATAGAAGTAGCCTTACTCCATCAGCTATCTGCCAGTGAAAGTTCCGTCAAAATCGGTCCAGCCGTACCAGAGATTAGCCGGAACAAACAGACAGACGGACAGACAGACAGACTAAAATTGTAGAAAATGTTATTTTGGAATGTGTAGGTACCGTATATACATACATTCATATGCATGTAGTAAAAAGCGGTTATTTTAATATTACAACAGAGACTTCAATTTTATTTATTTGTATAGATAACCTGCCTATAATAGTTGGACAAGACTGCTGACACGTCTGTTGCTGGTCTTAGGTTCGATTCCCAAGGTCGAGCAAAGCGTCATTGAGTTTTTGCTTCAGGAATTTGTCAATAGAAGTCACGGAGCCTGGATTTGGCCCTATTACATAGGGCTTAAAAATAACTGTTAAAATGAGGGTACATCTCTGCTTTCCCTTCGGGGATTGCAGGCGTGATGATATGTGTTAACAAACTGTGAATAACTTTACTAAGATGACCTGTCCAACCCACTTCTACATAATAATGTTTAGAAGCAGTTGCAACTTTACATGGCACACCAACTCGTAGTACTGGAACAGCTTCCTTGAGTTTGCTTATTTTTTTAAAAGTCAAAATCAAAATATTTTTATTTCACATAGGCCTACATGGGGACTTGTAAAACGTCGACAAAATGGTGCTCGGTTCTGGTTGGTCGTTTCGTATGGAGAACCGGCAAGAAACTCCATAGTTACTCTTTTTAAATCATTTGTTTTTACAATTTTTCTATGTTACAGCGTTAGTACTTAAGTTATCAGGTAATTTAACTTAACACCCAGCATGTAATCCTTGAAGACTTATCACCCACATTACTTCCGTAATGTTTAAATTCCCTGTAAAAAGGACTTATCGACTGGACTTAAATCTAGAGTCAAAGCTGACTCAAAAAAAAACTTTAATTAAAAACTATATCACACTTTTCCTCACCAGGGAATACAACCCAGGCCATGCTGAATAGTAGCGCTTGCGACAACCACACCAATAGTTGTCTCAATATTGCAAGCTTAGACTTCCAAATAGTTCCGTTGAACGGCTAGTGCAAGCTTGCAACTTGCAGTGTCATCATCTCAAGTTTTTAGACAAGGTTAGGAGAAACTTTTAATTGGTTGACCTCAACAACTTTTGAGTAGATGCCTAGTCAGGTGATTTACTAGCATGTGTGTCTCGAAAATTTGGAGTTCTAGACTTTGTTTTATGATAGTCTAGTTGCCAGTTGGCTAGTAACTATTGGGCATTTGGTAAACTTATAACTAACAGTCAGCTTAAGGTTTGATTTTTAGAATTCCCGACTAACAGTCAAGGAATAATTTTTTTAATTCAGTTTAATTTTCCGGCTACGTCATTGCCTGTATTCTGAATGAAAATGATAATTTGAAAAGTTGATATGCGCCAGCTAAGTTGGAAACGAATTTGTATCAAACTTGTTATATTTGCTTCTCCATCGTACCTAGATTACACACTAACAATCCATACTTACTAATATTATAAATGCGAATGTCACTCTGTTTGTTTGTTTGTATGTTTGTTTGTTTGTTTGTTACCTTTTCACGACTAAACAGCTGATCGGATCTTAATGAAATTTGGCAAGAACATAGATTTCAACCTTGGGAAGGACATAGGCTATATATCATCACGCTACGACCAATAGGGGCGGAGCAGCAATGAAAAATGTTGCGAAAACGGGGAAAATGTGACGCAGACGAAGTTGCGCGGGACAGCTAGTTCATAATAAAGAAAGGACTTGTTAGTACTTTGTTTACAGATCCAAGATAAATATATTCTTAGACAACTCCTCTAAAACATTGTTGTGTCTTTTATACTTCACAACACAATAGAGCTTTTGTGTCGAGTTGTAAAAGTTTACAGAATTCACACAAAACATATATTTTCATTGTTATAACCCAAAAATGTCTCAATATAAGTCGTAAAGCTGTTGATAGACATCTCTTAACTTGTTTGTAGTCGTTCGTCTTGAAATAGCAGACAGACTTGTTCTCGCTGTTCGAGAACAAGACGACATTGTTGACATCTGGACAAGTTTGTCTGTCTATCTGTCGGTTACAGTTAGCACTGAGTTTGTGATACAAATAAGTGTGATGTTAATTTTCGTTACGTATTAAATTGATTCCTTAGTTTGAAACACATTTTCTCTGGTAGGTAATTAATTAATTGTTAAAAGTATCAAAACATATATTCCACTATATAACTAAAACTAAAATAGGTAACAACAAATTATAAAAGGGCGTCAAAAAACTTCTCCTCAACGCTATCAACTAGTAACGTGCCCAAGAGACTAGCGGCGTTGCCATGTTGTATGGCAATACTTAGCCTCTGGCCAAAGTAAAACCCACACCTTGGGTCACGGGAAGTGTCAACTAGGCGTCTAGAAATTTCCTTAGAAAGGCTGTGAGGCTGGACCTCACGGCCCCAGAGTTTTTTTTTTTTTTTTTAGTGTGATTTTAAAATAAGTGTATTGACAATCGTAAACATGGTCTATGGAAGATGGATTCCGGAACAGATTGCATCGTTGGTCTATTGGTTGCAAGCGCGACTGGTCAGCATGAGGACCTGGGTTCGATTACCGGGTCGGGTAAAGTGTTATTGGGTTTTTCCATCAGGAACTTCTCAGTAGCAGCCAGGCACTAGACCTCCTGTCACATGGGACTTCAATATAACTGGTGAAATGTGGATGTATTAGGTAGGCACAACTTTGCCTTACCCTTCGGGGTTTACAGGTGTCATTTAATGTACCTTTTTTTCTTGACACCACTCACAATTCTGCTAAAAGATCATCACCTGCCTAGCCTTTTCCCAAACTATCTTGGGGTCGGCTTCCAGTCCAACCGGATGCAGCTGAGTACCAGTATTTTACGTGAGCGAATGTCTGTCTGACCTCCACAACCCAGTAACTGTGTAATACGATACCTCTTGGTAAGACTTGATGTCAGACTTTTTGGCTTCTGACTACTCGTAACGACTGTCAAAGATCTACAAATGACAGCCGGGACCAACGGCTTAACGTGCTTTCCGAGGCACGGAGGAAACTCGGTATGTAATTATGGTCACCCATCCACGGACCAACCTCGGCAAGCACGGCTTAACCTTAAAGATCGACCCGGGCGGCTGTTATTATTTAGCCTTTAAAAAAAAAAGATCACTGACCAAATATTATGACATAACTCTGGCAACAAAAAAAAAGAAACAATAATCTCTACAGCCAGAGTCAACAACGGAAAAAAGGCGACAACGCCATTGTGCCTTGTGACGCTTCAATAATCGTCTCACAAAAAACTACCCTCGTCTCAACTAACACCTGTCAAACTATAATAGGATGTTTCATGCGCCATTGATTTTTGCCGCGAAAAATAATCTTTTAAACATTAACAGCCATCTTGTTCTGATTGAACCGGTTTTAACCGCTTCATTAAATATGTTTGTGCTTGTATCGTGTGTTAAGTGTTACGGCGAATTAATTGGCGCATCTGGATGCAAATGAAGTTTATTATTTCGTTTATTTTTGGTAATCTCTTTTGAGGTTTCGAGGATTGTATAAAGTTGGAAGACCTTTTGTTTTTTTATTTGCGATGTGTTTGCTCTTAACTCTAGTCTAGGTCAGAGATGACAGAGACAAAGTCAACGATGGTACGGCTTACCCAGAAGAAGCCTGTCCACTCTAACTTTGAAGTGATGCTTGTAAGCATTAATTTGAATTAATATTTTGTTTATTCACTGGGATTGTTCTGTTTTGCCTGACGTGCCTTTAATATAAAACGTTAATATAAACTTTTCACTTTCTTTAGTTTTTCCACTCCAAATCCACTTCCGTCTGCTTCACCCAAAAGTTGACTGGTAGAAAATGCCTTAGTTAACAAGTCTGCCTCTCCTTCTTCTGGCCTTATCCCATCTTTATTTGGGGTCGGCTTACCTCATTATTCTTCTCCCAAGGTCCTTGGTCATCATTGGATCAGTATCGCTATGTACTAAGTCTTTACCTTCATCCATGTAAGTCTATCATTAAATACGACTCTTTACAACTAATAAAAAAACAACTGTACTCAAAATTATAAAAGTCCTAAAACTCTCTTCTTACCATCTAGTTCATTCCTTAGTCTATCAACAAAGATAGATACCTCTATAATATGCCGGTGTTGTAGTGCCAAGCCAGACTCGGCAAGCCGCTTATGTCCTCCTTCGAAATTTGCACAAACTTGAAAATTTAATGAATAAGTCCCCATGTTCTGGTCTCGAGACCCGTTCTCCTCATTTTAAGCCTTTGAATATATCTTTAAGATGTGTCTGTATGTCTTGGGACGTCGCAATTTGACTAATGTGTGGTTATACCATGGCGGGAGTAAGTGGATTAATCATGTTTAAGTTGGTTTATTCGCTGCTTTTGGTCTGGAAGTGTAAGCTGGAGCAGCTTGGATCTGTGTTCTGTTGGGTAAAAAGTTGAGTTTTTTGTTGTTGTTTTCTTAACTGTGATGATTACCTTGAATTGGGCATTTTTGGGACCTGTGTTCGTAAGTTTCGACGCGGATAGGTGATGATTTAAAGGTCTTCTTTAAACACTGTGTTAAGCTTTCACGGTTTAACTAAACTTACTCTGTCTTTTACGGGAGTCTTTCCGCGATCATGGCGCACCAGCAGTGTCAAAATATCGAAAGCTCACAGTTAACAAGTTGTTGTTGTGAAGTGACAGTTTAGAAAATTAAAAAATTAAAAAACCCCTACAGAAAAAAACCAAAAATAAAATAATCCAAGCGTGGTAGCGTCGGGGATCCGCTTTGTTTAGTGTTTGTGCTAAGCGGTCTACTTAGCGGTCTCCCGACGCTACGACGCTTGGATTAATTTTATTTTTGTTTTTTTTTGAGGTTTTTTTTTTCACTTCGCTTTACAATAATGCAAATGTTATGGTTACAATGGCGGTCTTATCTCTGATAGCGATATCTAAAGATCAAGTGTTTTTTAAATAATTTTACAGATAATTTAGACCACATAGAATCTTCCGTAAATATGAAAACAGCAGTTCTTTTCTCAAGACATTCGTAGGTAATGATTGTAAATATTTTACGCCTTCCTCACCCAAAATTATTTAACTAAAGTCCATTCTCTACCACATAATATTCTCAAGCGGCAAGCGTCTAAGCGATATCCACTAACTACACATTAACACGTTTCAAAGAACATACGTGACTTTGCTCATTTGTTTGTACCTAACATTTTAAAAGTTCTTTAAACCGAACATTATTATTATTATAAGCCTATATTGTCCCACTGCAGGGCAAAGGCCTCCCTTCCCTCCTTCCATTTTCGCGGTCTAGTGCGATTGTAGGCCAATCCTTAGAGAACGAGTCCAACTCATCCCGCCATCTCCTCCTGGGCCTGCCGCGTTGTCGTTTCTTGCTGTCTGGTATCCATTGAGTGGTTATTTTTGCCCATTGCACCTCCGACATGCGGCAGATGTGACCAGCCCAGTTCCACTTCAACTTAGCAGCAGTAAAGCCAGCATTCGCTATTTGGGTTTTGGAGCGAAGTATGGAGTTTCTGATGCGGTCCGTAAGTTTGACACCCAGTATACTTCGCTCCATAGCTCGTTGGCAGACGAGCCAACGACCTAACATTAGTCATTCAAATTCTTTTCGACACATGGTAGGTTCTAATAAGATACTCGTGCTTTCATTACATTCATGTAAAGTAGTAGCGGGAATAAGAGAAAGCTGTGTCTTTTGACGAGCAGCGATGATTTACAAATTAAGTTTCATGTAATCTGAAGTGCTGTTGAGTGAGATGATTTTAATTACAAAATTAGTAGAGCACACATCTAATCGAGTAAAATATGGAATTTCGACGCGCACAATATCGACCGTCAAATCTATGAAGTCTTCTCTGAGACTGCATACATGAGGGTTGTGCAGGGTCTTAGCATTTAAGAAGCCACGACCCCCGCACTTCCGCGAGATATACAATCTCATACTGACGACCGTAGGTGATGCAGTCAGCAGTACGCGCATCCTCCTATCTAGGGCATCAAGTGTCATCTGAGTCAATTTGAATATGCCGAAATAATGCATCAAAACTGGCATGGCCCAACCGTTGAAAACAGAAGACTGCTTAGTACCTTATCTGTAATTTTCAAACGTTTATTAGGTACCAGCTTTTGCACGCGGCTCCGAAGAAATGATTTTTCTTGGTAACGTGCATCGAAGTGAAGTAGTATCGCTGTGAAAATCTTTCACGGTAACGTGCATTGAAATGAAGTAGTATCGCTGTAAAGATCTATCGCGGTAACGTGCATCGCAATTGTTGTAGCATCGTATTAGCATGCGTGCGTCGAAATTCCGTATTCTACTCCATCTAATCCTAAACTAATCTAGATCTAATAATTTATGTATCTGAATCTAGCTAAGGAATGTACAGAATTTTCATCCATATGAATATAGCCTAATGAGTAACAATAAAATGACTGACGAGATGACGAGTAATAGAAAATAGTGCGTGGAGTCCCTCCGCGCGGAAGAAGTGAACTTCGTAATACTACACGCATGCGTTGGAGTGCCACGCATTCACTCTCGTTATTTTATTGAGCTAAATAATATTTTGTTGTTTCCTTGTTGTATTATTTTTATTACATAATTATTACATAAGTTTATTGAGGTTATTCTACTCATGGAAATTGAGCGAAGGCTGGTCACACCGAAGAGTCGAATGCATGACTGTTTGCACGCCATCTTGCGTACCTAGTAGAACTACGTAGTCACAAATCTTGTAATACTGCCATCTCTTAGTGAGTTTTAGAAAACATTCCCCCTCCAGGCTAGCGTTAAACGTGTTGGAAGTCGCATAACAAGTTTCACTACAAAAAGTATGGAAGAATAAGACATGCCAGACCGAACCCAAAGGAATTGAGATAAGGGAAAGAGAATGCTGATAGTGATTAGTAACGAATCTATTGAAACACAGCATCTTCGAAATTAGCTTCATTTTAGTGATATAGCTGCAGTTGAGAACTATTTGGTAGTGTAACAAACAGGTTAAATAATACCTTTGAAGTATAATAGATGAGGCTGGAGTCCAAAGTTTCGGGAGTAAGATGTTCTAGTGCAGAAAATCTCACTTAAGATAATAGATAGAAAAAAATAATTATTCGATATTTTTCAGAAGTAATTTCAGGGACGCTGTGAAGACAGTTAGTTTGCTTTTCACTTTGACGCTTATTTTGTTACGCAAATAAACAATTTTAATCCGTAAATCAACACAACCTGACTGTTCTAAAACTTATTTAATAGTAAACTCGCCTATCTCTTAATTGTTATAACTTCATCACAAATCATTAACGAACAATAAACAATAGCGTTTCATTACCATTAAAGTACAAAATCAGACAAGTCAAAATCGTTTCTGTTGTTTTCTATTTAAGCTTTCCCAAGTAAGCAACAAAGATCTTTTGTAGATCTTCATCATGGTTCAGAGGATCATTAATTTCAATTATCTGTATTTAGTCGTTGATTCTGTTGAATGGGAAGGCAGATGAATAGATGCTATTTGTAAATAGGTAAGTTCGAAACATACTGCCGTATCGACAAAGGAACTGGTCTTGTATATGCTAATGAAAGACTCGTCCTTCTACGAAGTTAGAATGTATGAAATATATTGCTATCTGTGGTTCTATATTTGCTTATACAGTATGTTAGTTTAAACGAGGGACATATTTAAACCCATAATAGTACATGCTAACATGATACTAATAAAAATATAAACAAAAAAAAAACACTGATAAATAACAGACAGAACCATACCAAATTTTTCGCAAATGTCACGCAACGTGTATACACCCTTGCGCTAGCGACTTAATAGTATAATCCATTTTCCCTTCATACTTTGAACTTACTTTGGCTTAGGACAGTCCAAAATATCTAGACACTAAACAAAACATTAAAAATTCTTCTATATACGTTATAGGTTTTTTACATATTTGGGATGAGAATCGAATACTGAATACCCTCCCTCAATATGTCCCTCGTTTAACCTAACATACTGTATAAGATTTAATGAGAATAGAACATTACTTCTCTACTTATGTATATTACATATTTGATTGTAGTTGAATTCCCCCAAGCAGTTTCTTTGTGGTGTCTTATAACTTCAATTTGCTAGATTAGTTACCTATATTTTTAGGTTTATCATACTTACTGATATTTCTACACAATACCAAGATGTAACATAATTAACGCTTGACCTCCATTGTGGTCTCTCGGACCATGATACTGAACAACTTTCGTTCTAGAGTTTTTGAAATTCGCAAAAAAAGAATAGGACTTTGTATAGGAACTCTGCGATCAGCTGATCAACATGTATACATAGTAAAACAAAAATAAAACGAACTGATTTTCCAAAAGTCATAGAACAAAAGTTGTTCAGTTTCGGGGTCTGAGGCAACCACGCGAGAGGTCTTGCGTTTTTTATGTTCCACCCTATCTACATACAATCGGATCATCATCATCAGTTCGCGGTCGCCATTCCAGAACTTTTCGGCCCCATCGGCCATCCATATTGTATAGCCATATTTCGGGAACTTACAAAACTGAGTTCCTTCGTGGACAGCGATGTACAAGTAACGCTGAGCAATCCCTGACTAGGGCATGCAAACCGGATACCCGGTTAACCGAAAAAACCGGTTAACCACTGATTTGAAACCCGGTTTTTTGGGATAGTAAAACCGGTTTTTTCGGGTTTTTCGGTTTTTGGTTATATCTTTTTTAATAAATAAATATTAGGGAAAACAATAAATTACACACTATAAATATTGAACAACAAGTTATGTTTCTCCTATTGATCTATCTATCTGTCTATCTTATCGATTTAATAATAATTTTCTCAAACAACAGACTAAGCAAACATGAATTGTCAAAAGTCAGTCCTTATTATGTTAGAAGGCAGATACTTACAGCTATGTTAGTAAAATTTAAAATAATTATTATTTTCAACATGCATAAGCGACAGCATGAGGCATTGGCCTCAGGATTTGGCTGTCCACTCTGTCCGATACCACGCTCAGAAGTGTGTCGGTGCTACTTTTTACCCGAGACCGCAGGGACGCCGTTCTTCTTGCGAAGCACCGCCTAGAAGCTGTCCGTGCTGTGGTTGGCGAACATGCCGGAGACACTGCACCGCCATGGAAGTCCCAACAAACCCCTGACGCGCAGAGAATTGCAGGCTTTTTTAGGTGTAATTGCTCCACAGGTTGCACGTGTATAACGTTTGGCAATAGCTTTTAAATAGTGTGACTTTAATATCACGTGAGCATCGCGCAAACCTGCGAGAAAGCATATTACCTCTTACCGACAATGCCCTGCGCTCCCTATCCATGTCCATATCATTATTTTGCTTCTCATTGACCCAGTGTAGTAGTGTAGATCCAAGTACTTAAAGGGCATTGGGTAAGTTTGTATGGACTAGTGGCATGTTTTTTTTTCACAGCGGCCACAAAGATGCTCACGTATATAATAGTGGAATATATGATAGTAATGACTCCTAAAATAATTTTTCCGAAAATTATATCGGAGCTGAAATATCTGATTGCAAAGTTGTGTTGTTCCTACTAGCAGTTTGCATACTCTTATGTATTTTATCAAAAATTAACTATTTCCTATCGTTTGCCGTATGCTATTACATTCCAGAATTCGATACTTAGCAGCGACACTATCGAACGGGGTAAAGGCTGTGTTTTTTTTTCAAATTAACGGGTTCGATTCCTGGCTAGGAATATTGATTTTTCACAAAACCAATGGCAAAAGCTTATTTTTTTTAAATCGGACTCCTGGCTTCTTTGATCGTTTTTCACTGTTCCTCATAGTTTCTGTTTTGGCCTACCACCCAGTTAAAAAATTCACCCTGTATATCTCGGCTCCGATGCATTTTGGAAATATTAAAATTAATGTCTTACTGTGTTATTACTAATAGGTAAAGAAATTTAATTAGTGGCCGTAGACTTAGAAAAATCATGCCACTTTTACTCAAACGCCTTTGGTTTCTTCTGGCTGTTTACTCGGAGATTTTAGACCTTTGTGTTTACCTACCAAATGTTCCTAATTTTGTATGTTAGTCTTAGTGCCCTAAATTTTTAGACTATGTTGTTTACCTAAATAATAAGTTTTATTCTATGTTATGCATGAAGAAAAAAATATTTTTATATTGATTTTTAGTCGTTTTTGAAGTCCAAACAAATTGTCATTATTATACACATAGGTAAGATAAACGTAACAAAGTTATTTTGATTAGGCTTTAGCATTTAAATTTATTTTCTACACATTTTTTAATAAAGATTGCAAAAACCGAAAAAACCGGTTTTTATCCGGTTTTGTAAACAAGGAACCCGAAAAAACCGGTTTCTTAAAACAACCCGGTTTTTGCATGCCCTATCCCTGACCCAGAAATCGACCTACGAAACGCTCAGCAACGCGTGCAACCACTAGACCATATAGACATAGTCAGGTCCAGTTGAAATCATCCGGAAGCCGGGGCGCCCTGCGGACTCTCCGTCCGCATACCGGCCCATTGTGTTGCTCGACGAGATGGGCAAGCTCTTTGAAAGAGTCATTGCGAACCGCCTCGCCGGGCACCTTGTGGGGATGGGGCCGGACCTTGCGGAACACCAATTTGGTTTCTGCAGGGGGCGCTCGACGGTGGACGCCATCATGCGCGTGAGGGCTCTCACGACGGGGGATGCAGTGTCTCGGGGTGGGGTCGTCTTGGCGGTGTCTCTTGACATCGCCAACGCCTTCAACACCATGCCCTGGAGCTGCATAAGGGAGGCACTTCGGTATCATCGGGTGCCGACCTACCTTCGTCGTGTGGTCGGGGACTACCTGACGGATAGGGCCGTCATCTACCCCGGTCGTACGGGAGAATGGAATCGGCGAGAGGTGTCGTGCGGTGTTCCACAGGGATCGGTTCTGGGGCCGCCCTTGTGGAACATCGGCTACGACTGGGTGCTGCGCGCTGACCTCCCTAGCGGTGTCAGCGTAGTTTGCTACGCTGACGACACGCTGGTGCTGGCACAGGGGAGGTCGCACGAGGCGGCGGCCGAATTAATGACACGCGGGGTTGCGATAGTCGTGGAGAGAATCCGGCAACTGGGTCTCGAGGTGGCATTGCACAAGTCCGAGGCCATGTGCTTTCATGGGCCTCGGAATGCGCCACCGTCGGGATCCATACTGACGGTAGGAGGGGTTCCCATCGGCGTCGAGTCGACGCTGAAGTACCTAGGGCTTGTCCTCGACAGCCGGTGGAACTTCGTGGAGCATTTCCGACGTTTGGCCCCCAAACTGGAACGGGCAGGGGCTGCATTCAAGCGGCTCTTGCCCAACCTAGGCGGTCCAAACGCCTCCTGCCGGAGGCTCTATGCGGGGGTCGTGCGGTCCATGGCCCTTTACGGGGCCCCGGTGTGGGCGCGTTCTTTGAGGCGGCGAGCCGCCCATTACCTGAACGCGCCCCAGAAGGTGGTAGCCGTAAGGCTGGTCCGGGGGTACCGTACGATCTCCGGCGAGGCGGCGAGCCTCTTGGCCGGATTGCCGCCATGGGATCTGGAGGCGATAGTCCTCGCGCGCCTGCACGAATGGCGCGCGGAGGCACTACGTCGGGGGGAAACTCCGCTGCCGCGGCAAATTGTCGCTCAGCGGACAGACCTCCGGCGTGATCTCATGGCGACATGGAGACAGCGACTGTCGCAACCACGTGCAGGGCACGCCACAATAGTGGCGATAAGTCCCCTCTTTGAGGAGTGGCTAGAGAGGCGGCACGGCGCCCTCACCTTCCGCCTGACGCAGGTCCTCACCGGACACGGTTGTTTCGGGAGGTTCCTGCACCGAATTGGGCGGGAGGAAACGCCCGGGTGTTACCATTGTGAGGATCGGCCGGAGGACACGGTGGAGCACACCGTGGAGCTCTGCCCCGCTTGGGCTGAGCACCGCCGTGTCCTCGTAGCGGCGATTGGCGGCGGTGACCTCTCGCGACCGGCCCTGGTTCAATCCATGGTCCGGAGCGAGAGGGAATGGGAAGCCGTCGCCTCCTTCTGCGAAGCAGTCATGCTAGCGAAGGAGGTGGCGGAACGTGAGAGGGAGAGAACCTCACGTCCCAGCCGCCGCGGGAGACGCCCCGGGCGTCGGGGGGCAACCAGTGGCCCCCGGCCACCGTAGGCGCGAGCCTGTGGACGGTGAGTAATGGGCTAGCTCACCGTCCGTCCGTCTTATGACGACAGGCCGTGTCGACGGCGCGTACGTGTTCCACGCGCGCCTCAAGGAGATGTCAGCAAACCGGAAGGGGCCCGAGAGGGCCGATGCCTGCCAGGGCTGCGGGTTGTTCGAAAGAGATACCGCGGCCCTGGAACACAAAGGGCGAAGAAGGAACATGGGTGGGTTTTAGTCAGTACAAGTCTGACACTCCCTCCCGCTCCGCCCAGAGCGGGAGAAGTCATTTGATGATTTCCCATCCGCAAAAAAAAAAAAAAAAGGTCCAGTTGAAAACTAGCGTCGGGCACTAGCTGCTTGGCAGTTTGCTGAACTGGGCCTTTTTATATTGTGATAATATTTTACACACAATATTATCTTTTTCTGTTGAGTTTTAAGTTTTTATTATATTTTTGTTGTGTGCACTTGTGGCATCTTCCAAATAAAATGTTTCTTTAATCTTTCTTTATTTTTTAAATAAAAAAAGAATAGCTTCATCTAAAAATGTGGTTATCGTTATGTATAAAAACTACAACATTTTTACAACCGTAAAAGTGGGTAAGTAGGGTAAATATGTAACGGCAATGATGAGACTATCAAACGGATATTATGACATTGACATACTAATTCTATAAACAACTTCTTATTTATAGCCTACGATTATTTACATGTATGTAACTCGAAAAGTGATGAGTTTTCACATGGAACTTGAATATCAAAGACGTTCTCAAATAATTATTAGGGTTTTATTACTTCCTGAAATAACGGTCCAAGTTTTATTGAGGAATACTTAAGAAAAGACAAGAAATAAAACCTGGATCCGGAAGTGTTCATACCGGTTCTCAAATGGCGTACGTTCCCAAAGAAAATCTAAAAAGATAGTTCTTTGTATTAATATTAAGGTTGTATTTTGTTATGCTTCGTGAAAATTTTACAACTTGACAGATCATCAAGATTTCTATAGTTAAATATTAGTATCTTAAACTTACACATTAGCCTTCTGACGTAAATTATCTAAATCGGCGGTGATTATTTAATAATTAATTATTACATCTATGTACCTTATTTACAAACTACAATTAGTATCTAAATGAATCAAAATATTATCAACATGATGGTGAACCACATCAAAATCTATCGTGGAGTTTAGAAAAACAAAATGTCCACACAGACAGACGCAGACAAGGACTGAAATTCCAAATAATGTTCGCTAATTAATAGATGATAACAAAATATTTCAAAGCGTAATAAAAATGTACTTTAACCGTAACGTATTCTATCACTTTTTTGTATGGAAGCCCTTAACTAATTATTTTACTCTGTTTTTAGTATTTGTTGTTATAGCATCAACCTAAATACATAATCTGTAGAAATTTAAACTGGCTACCTATCACGGTTCATGAGATACAGCCTGGTGACAGACCGACAGACGGACCCCTAACAAAGTGGCCACGCACACAAGGACTTAAATTCCGAATAATTTTCGCTAATAGATGATAAAAAATATTTCAAAGCGTAATAAAAATATACTTTAACCGTAACGTATTCTAACGTATTGTGTTGATAGTTCAAGGACAGTTCATGGCCAAGGTCGCGACATAAAGCGGGGGCAATCTGATGTGCCGCGGTTCGTTAATGCTTCGTTTAACATTACCTGACGTCACTTATTTTTTTTTAAATATGTTGCATTTAAATTAAGAATACAACTGCCTCTTTGGTCTGTTGATCATAATTATGGGCGCAGGCGCGACTGCTGAGCAGAGGTTCTGGGTTGGATTCCTGTGTCGGCAAAGTGTTATTGGGTTTATCCATCAAGAATTTCTCAGGAGCAGCCACGGAGTCTCAATTTGTGCCCAGTTAATGGCAATTGGTTCGCCTCCTATTACATCGGATTTTTACAACTGGCGAAATCTGGATGTGCTTTTTGGTGCATATCTGCCTAATTCTTCGGGGATTACAGGCATGTATATATAATTATGTATGTATCAATTTAGATTTTCATTGAAACGCTAAGAAAAAATGTTACTCCACTTCTAATGACGCGTATATTCTCAATTCCTCATTCACGGCGTGGCATGCTATTGAAAACTTCCGCTCTATTTAAAGGAACATGCGCGCTCATTAGAAAGTTTTGCGCGTCGTATTTAATCGTGGTCTACTTTACACTTAAAACAATTCGTGCCTGATCGTTTCAACCTCTAAGTAAAATAGATATTCGTAGAATAATTCCGTTGATGTATTGGATTTCCAGACTTTTTTCATTCGCTCCATGTAGAATACTGGTATTCATCTGCATCCGATGAGACTGAACGCTGTTCCTAACATTAAAAATGAGAAAAGTCTAGGCAGCTGATGATAAGTTGGATATCCTCGACAAACTTCGGAATGCCTGTAGAATATCACTTAGGAATGTCTAAATATCCCACTCGTAGCTTCATTGGAATTCAATTAAATATTCGTTAGTCAAAATTTGTGGTATCATTCAGATAAGTATACTCTCAAGTAGAATTCGAGTTAAAATTCGAATTTAAAACAAATTCTTGAATTTGCAACGTAGAGATTGAATTAACATGTTCGCGACACGTACAGAGTTAATAAGATTTTTCATCCAAAATAGTTCCATAAAAAATAAAATACCTTCCTGCTACGCTCAAAAATATACCAACAGCTACTTTAATTGCTGATTCACACAGAACGTGACCGTGTTATTGTAACGTCTTTTAACCAACCCTGAAGTTAGCAGGCATAAAAAATGCAGGTAACTATTAAGAATTTCATGCATTTTATAACACTAGCACGAAGTTACAAGTAACTTTTTAATGGTTCGCTTAGTGTGAACGAACATGGCGTGTATCCTAGCAATTTAACACCTTTAGTGCTTTTAACAATGTTTTATTACCTAACGAAAGCTTTTTAAGTACATACCCCAGCAGGTCAAACTAACACTTACTAACTGTCAAATTATCCCAATAAATCTTGAACCGTATTCTTTAAAGATAAGGTTAAAAATCGATTAAATAAATAAATAATAAAATTTATTTAAAGTATTACAAAAAGTGTACATTTATGCGCAGTAGTATTGTTTTTCATACAATGGTATAATTAGTACTTATAAGTAAACTATAACTAAAACATATTCAAAAGGCAAGTAATGATAGTTCAATGCATATGTTTGGTAGCGACCTGCCCGAACTAGGTTTTTTTAAACCTGTGTTTCAGGCCGTCACTTTACATAGCACAATTTAATTAGGACATTAAAATTATGAAATAAAATTAAACTATTAACAACTAGAAGTATAATCAAATTGGTACAAAAGAAAAACACTAAAACTAGCTTATTAAGTAAAAATATACAAATAGATACGAGAGGATAACATAATCATACTACAACTTCTAGAAGTTTTTCTGTGTCTGTGTAATTAAGTATTGCTAAATAATCCGACATTACATAACTACATTTTTTATAACTTAAACTATAGAAGTTTAGTATCTTGTTAAGTCTATTATAAAGAAAAGGTCCTAAAAATACATAAAATCGTTTTGTAAACGCATGTCTAGTTTGAGGTTTTCCTATCGGCAGGAAATGGGTCATAGGGAAGTGTAGAGTGCTGGTGTAGTATTATGTGAAGAATAAATAATTGCCGTACTGTTAGTACATTACATGCTTTGTAGAGCAGGTGTGTAGGAAATCTAAAAGGACGAAAGGTAGCAACTTTTAGAATTGCTCTTTGAGCACGCTCTAGAGGTAGAAGAATTGAAATTCCCGCGCCCCCCAGGATATTATACAATAAGTTAGAATAGACTGACACAACGCTAAATAAATCTGTTTTATTAAATTATAGTCGGCTACATTACGTAAATTCTTAAAAACATATACATATAAGTTTGCGCACTCTAGTACACAGTAATTCAATTAAAGAAATTTGACAGATTGTTGTAGCTAGATGTGCTAGTGTCTGTGTCTTTTGTAAATTTCCAAGTACCTAATTTGAAACTTACTCATGTAGGGTTATTTTTTTTAAATCACTAAGCATTTCTACCGAATCGGGTGTGCGATTACAAACATTAAAACTCACGTATACAAACAACCAGACCTGGAACAACTATCTGAAGCCATAGAAATATTTGTTGCTTGCGGGTATTGATCCCGCGACACGCAACGATGCAGTCAATCGCCACTGCCCAATCGGTTAATGATACTAGCTACATTCAGCGTTGAGCACAACCGGCTGCCTCTCTGTGAGAAGGCTACTGCCGTTATGTACAGCATAGTAAACAGCTCTGCCAACCCCTTCGGGAAGTATAATCTTGATATCAGATATGATATATAAAACTTATTGTTTAATTACGATACATAAAGTTTATATGTTCTATCTATTCATAAAAATAGTTATGTATTTTTTTTGTTTTTTATAAAACTTACTACTTTATTAAAGTACTCAGGCTGTTACCGACTTTAGAAGTTTTTCTTGTAAACTTTTTCAGCGAATGACGGCATTAAAAAGGCTTCTACGCTTATTACGCAGCCAAAAAATCCAATTCTCCCTCGTGACAAGTCAATCCATCATGGAAATCCTCAGGCTTCCCTTATCCATCACTCAGTCAAAGGCTTAGTGGGCCTGACTCCGGAATTGGATCAACGTCACAATGAATAGTTCAACGCCTCTTTAAGTTAGGTTTTTTCTTATAAAATCTTGTAAACTTGAACTTAAATCTTTTGAGAAGGGACTTAATTTGTGGACTTAGTACAGTTCCTGTTTTTCTCGAAGAGATAGCCGAGATATTATATTGCTATTATAGCTAGCCTATATTGTCCCACTGCGGGGCAAAGCCCTTCCTCCATTCCTTCCAACGGCAACGATTCTGTGCTAATTCTTTCTAATTGCGGCCTCCAGTTCGTCCCGCCATCTCCTTCGTGGTCTGCCGCGACCCCGTGTCATTGTTTCAGAGCACCAATCCTGAGCTTTGCGGGCCAACAGCTTGATTGGCATGCGACAGACATGTCCTGCCCAGTCTCATTTAAGTTAGGCAGCCTTTTGAGCCACGTCAACGATTTGCGTTTTGGAGCGCAGTTTAGTTTTTCGGACATGATCTGTTAAGTTTACACCTAAGGTACTGCGGTCCAAAGCACGTTGACAAACCTTCGAGTTTGGACTTTTGGATATTAGTCAAAGACCAAGTTTGTGCACCGTAGGTCAAGATAGGGAGAATACGTACATGTCCATTAGCTTTCGCTTCAGAGACATGGGCAGAGTGCCCTTGAAATACTCCTTCATGGACCAGTAACTCGTCCAGGCATTTTCTGTGCATCTTGCAATTACCAAATTTTAGAGGAGAGGCAGGCTCTAAGTACAATTAAGAGAGAGGCAATATAGGTTAAAAGATAAAGAAGTCAAGTGCAGCATCAGAAAAGATATAAGAGATTTTAACAAAAACCGTATACAAAATGTATTAGAAAAAAACCGATCACTGAAAATAGCTAAACAAGGAATCACCAACCAAAAAATCGTGGATCACATGTATAACAGACAAAAGAAGTGTTAAACAATTTAACAGAGATAAGGTTCTACAAATTTGCACAGCATTATATAGGAATCTTTATTCCGATACATCAAAAACACAACCCATGTCGAGCTATTCATGTTCTGAAAATAAACCACCCATGTCAGAAGTTGAGGTCCGAGATGCATTAAGCAAATTAAAATAAAACCGATCCTGCGGCGAAGATGGTGTCAGCACCGAAGGCCTAAGAATGGGTGAACCATCGCTTCGCTTTTACGTTGCAAAACTGTTTAACAACATTCTTCGTACCGGTAATCGTTCATCCAATTTTTGCCATTCTAATATTAGACTCCATAAGAAAGGTGACAAGTCCGACATCAATAAACATATGCCAATTAGTGTTATTTCTCATGTTTATAAAACTTTTATCAAAGTAATTGAAAAACGCATAGTTGGCCACTTGGATCTAAACCTCCAGAACAAGCAGGCTTTCGTCGAAGACTTTCCACCACCAACCACTTATGCACCGTAAATCAAATAGTCGAGTAATACCAAGAATTTAATACTCCTTTGTATCTTGCATTTGTCGACTATTCTAAAGCCTTTGACAGCATCACACATTCTGCAATATTTAATGCCCTTAAAAACAACAGAAAGCTTACTTACATACCCCTTTTGCGTAATATGAGAGTTTAGGTCCAAACTTTTGACATTCTCAACGGAGGCAGGAGCGACCCGCTGTCTCCAAAACTGTTCACCAGTATCCTAGAATAAGTCTTTCAGACCCTGGTAGTCAAATGGGAACAGAAAGGGCTTGTCTTCGGTGAAGCAAGGTTAAATAATCTGCATTTCACTGACGATATTGTCCTTTTCTCCCCCACAGCAACAGGACTAGAGCAAATGCTACAAGATCTTAGCGATGCACATGAGGTTGGACTTGAGGATGAACATGTCAGTCATGTCAACATTAACTTGACTCAGAAGCTCAGTTAGCTACCGCTACACAGAGAGGTGTTCAAAATGATCATAAGTTTGACTCTAAATCTTTTGTAAGTTTTGCTCTATGGGGTTCCACATAAATAAAACATGGTGAACTCATGGAATAGCTCACAGCCTCACACCAGGACCGTAAAGTATCACAATACAGCGAGTTACCTCTGAAACCGGTCTCTAACTGTATTCTGCGATAAATCTGAATGAGTGATGCGACGTTGCAACACCCGAATAGCTTAACGTGATCGAGTGGAATATCGAACACACGATGCTTATTCGAGTGACGTTAGAAATCTAAACTGCTTGAAATCTTAGACAGAGATACGATTTGTAATTCATTGTGTTTCGTAAGCTTGATTTAGAACACAATATTCTACATTTAGTCAAAGGTTTATTTAACAAAAGGTAGTCTAGCTCATGTAGTATTCAACATTTAAGCGATTTGGCGAAAGAAAGGCTCCTTTAAGCCTTTACTAGACTTAAGTCGCTCGAGTGAGTAAGACTCAGACGTAATCCGATTCTGTCTGCTAAGTTTGTGTGAATAAATACGTTTGAATGATCTTTCTATTCGAGTACACATCAATGAGATTGCGAATATTGTTCAATGACTCACGGCCGCAAAAAAGTTTTATCGATTTGATTCGCATAGCATTTTGCACGTCACTATCAAAATGAATGTTCTAGGCAAATAATATAAGTAGACAAAGTTGTTTTAATAGAACGTACATAGAAATATTTCTGTTGACGTTTTTCGTGGAATTAGTGAATGAGAATTACTACGCCATTTTTGTTTGTGTACGACGAGTTTTTATGTAGTGTTTGCGTGTAGATATGCGGGCATTAAAAACTTTGTTGTCATACAAGTCAATTAACTCCATGTTAGCATATTACATGGATGATTTAAAATTACCTGTATTTTGGTCGTATGAAGTTTGGCCTACAGCGACAGTGAGCAGAGCAAGTGAGAATTAACTGTATTTATATTGTTCACACAATATGGTGATAATTTTGCTTTTTTTTGGTCTTTGGGATTTCTTTCAGTTTATACAAAATAACACAGTTGACAACACATTTTGTAAGCTACATTATTCATTTTTAATCTTTTTTATTCACACTAAAAACAAAAAAGGACGGCAATAATTAAAAAAAAATCGCGTAGATTTATGCCCCAACACGGACCTGCAAGATAAAAACATCGTTAACTTTCTGAAATTTTAACCCAATTCCAAAATGGGAAAGCAAGTCATTTCCCATTTCTAAAATGGATTCCCATTTTCTAACTGGAAGAGAATTAGAATAAGTATAGCTTGTATAATTTCTTTTATTCACTTTACTAAGTAGACTATGTACTTAGCAAGGTAAATCTTGCTAACTGGAATACTTGTCGGGTAATATATTACCCGTTCGCAGCCACATCGATGTACAAAGTTGGGTAAAGGCAAGTTCAGACGGACGGTTTTAGAATGCTGGCTGGAAACTCTGCCGGTATATCAATCACCTGGGATTCCCAGTTTAAATTGTATTGCTCGATTTGGGTAGAATGGTTCTATGTTTTAAAATAGCACGTATGTATTAGTGATGTAAGGTCCATTTATTACGAATCGTGTCAGTTTCCCTGCCCGAACCTTTTAATTAATTATACGTGAATTATTTGTAGAAGGATTATATGGACTGGGTTTCGTATTAAATTATGCCCCTACGCCAATGACATACGGATTCCTATTTTTAACATAAGCTCCAATTTATGTTATGGATGGGATATTTATACGAATCAGTACTAGACTAACACTATTATTGTGAGATTATTAGATTATTGAGAGCAGCGGTGGCCCAGTGGTGGCAGACCAGACTTATTAGCAGTAAGCTGTAGGTTCGAACCCAGGCAGGCGCATTACTTTGTGTAATTTATTTCATCACTGCTGCTCTCAAAAATGGTGAAAGAAAACATCGTGAGGAAACCGGCATGTCCTAGAACTAAAAATTCGAAGACATGTGACATCCTCCAACCTGCACTGGGCCCGCGTGGTGGATTACAGCCCACTCCCTCTCATAGAGAGAAGGCGTGTTACCCAGCAGTGGGAACATTATAGGCTGATGATGATGATGATGAACTATTATTGTCGATGACAATTGGGGGGTTGATACCACACATCAATTGAATTTTCACGAGTTGTTGACTGGTTGTGTGCGATTGACTTCACTGTTTTGCCACTGTTTTGTGTGCGACATCTGGCCATGTTCACACCGCCAACAAGATCAGATCGTCGCGCCACTTCTTCACCGAGGTCTACCTCGACGGCCATTACCTCCAACAGGCGTCCAGTGACTGGCGATCTTTGCTCAACTCTCTGGACGCATTTGCGCTACATGGCCAGCTCACTCAAACTTTAGGTTGGCTGTTTTCATCCTTAAGGCGACGATAAGTGCCCTCGACCTTGAGCGAGTAAAAGTGCATGCGTAACGCTTCAACGCGCACCAAGATTATTCGAACAAACTACCCAACTTGATTTATCAAACACAATACAAATAAAAGCCGTATACTAAAATATGGGTTGTTAAATTGTCTTTCAGATGGTCAAAGTTTCATGAAAATACGTCCGATAGTTTTTGCGTTATTATCGTTTTTTTGTCCGCGAGACATGAATTTGCAAATTAATTACACTATGTTATAAGAATATAATTTCACATTTTAACATATCAATTTATAAAGAAAATTGTCTAGTATAACACATATTTTTTTCAAAGAAATAAAACTAGAAGTTTAGACGTGATGTTCAATTTAAAATCATTAAAAGTCGTATATCTGCGCCTTAAAATACAGTTGTGTCTTGTTGTGTTTCTTGTATGTATACAGCCTTATACTTATCGTGTAGCGCAATAATAAGAACACTCCGGTGTGTTCAGTGGTCAAACTTGTAACTAGTTAGTCAAGACGACTGTCCTGGCACAATATTGTTTCTACCTTTATTACTTCGTTAGTGCGGCTGTTATTGTGACAAATGTGACTTGTGTCGTGACCAACTTAGCTGTGAGCACGCCGCTTTATATTGTAGTATCTTTGGAGTTTATTTCAAAGGGGTGTGGCTTGATGTGTAGGGTTACATCATGGTTTAAGCAACACGCATGCGATGTGCAGCGAAAAATACAAACAAAGGAAGTTGTTATTTGCACGAGACGCAACTTGAACGGAACGACGAAAACAAGAGACGCGGGTGCAACGTTCATACGTTGCTTGATGCAAGTCGCATAGGTTGAGGGCGTGAACGGGGTCTTAGCTTAGTTTAAAGCTACATGGTCATGCTCATTAGGAAGTACAAGACACACCCTACAACCTCAGAATACTAGGTTAGTATACACCTAGAAGTATATTCTTGAAAGGAAAGCACTCGAAATAGCTGCGAAGTATTTGGTGAAAATCTTTAGGACGGAGTTTTAGCTTAAGTAAGCAACTTAAAGCAAAACAGATACCAGTATCATTTTGGATTAGAACATATGACCAAAGGGGTTTCTGATCAATCGTTGTTTTTTTTTTTGCATGTTCTGGCCCACTTCTGGACAAAGACCTCCCCCAATTCCTTCCATTAGATCATTAATAGTAGTTTTATACTTTTATCCATACTTATAGTTCCATCAATGGTCCTAATGCATACCAACTCAAATACAAGATGTTGTTTTACATTCTCGACAAAATTCCGGAGGTTGTCACAAAAGACATAATTAATCAATTAAAATTACGGCACCTAGTTAATTATTAATAAACGCAGATTTTTTGGTTGGTTAAGTTTGTCAGTATTTCAGAATAACCCTCTCAACGTGGTTTAGGGAATAAGAAATTATCGGATAAACGTTTGAGATTGTTTGTTTGTGTCGAAGCGCGGTTATACGGCGAGAATCAGACGGGCCGCGTGTAAAACAAGGGTAGTTCACACTTACCGATTTCCGAAAATAAGAAAAAAATTAACATTTTAACCATTTTAGTATTGATTCGGGACGACAATCATTAGCATAGTTAACTCCTTGAATTTGTCGAGGATGCAAAACAACACCTTGTATAGAGCGAGAGGGCAGTTCGTAAACATTCTAAAATTGTATTGCAAAAAAAAAGGCGCTGTAGGCCCGATTTGGACTTCGGACACATCAAAAGATCCTTGGAAAGTTAGAATAGCTACGTCTATATCTCTACGTGGGCACTAAATGCGTCATGTATCTCTATATGTTTATTATGTACAGTCCTGTCGCGCCACGGCTGACGTCATCGTCTATAAAAGGGCTAATGACATCCCCCGTATCATTTCACCCTCTCACAATTCCAATTAAAGTCATTGCATCCGCCATTCTAAGGTTTCGTCAACGGCTTCTCTTTAATCAACCGATACCCTACACTTTTTAAACATACAGAAGCAGTCTGCGAACCTGATTACATTTAATTTTAAATCCTAATTTAATATGTTAGGGTATAAAATACTTTGGGGGTTGAATTAGGGAGGCCGGAGTCAATTTGCATACGAGTAAAACCGGTTTCGCACGTGTCCATTGTAAAACGAGGTTTTGGTAAATACTAGTGTGAAATATTTGCATAAATCCTAAATACATTACATTGATTTACATAATAAGGTAATTCGATTCTTTACCTATATAGGTGTTTACTATCGACTTAAAATCTAATTTTGGTCTAGTTCGTTTTATATCAATGATATTGAAGATAATGATAATTTTATTCATAGGGATTTACACTACAATGTTTATTTTAGATTATTATTTTGCAAATAAGAATGAGTTTGTTCCTGTAAGCTATCACTTGTTTAGAAACACTATCAGAAGTCATAGTATGGTTCTAGTAGCGATATTGGACATTAGGTTCCTACCATATTTTTTTGTATTTTGAACTTCGATAGATCTCTATTCATAATGCCTTATACTCGGTAGTTAGAACTCATTTTTAACCCCCGACCAAAAAAGAGGGGTGTTATAAGTTGGACGTGTGTATCTGTGTGGCTGTCTGTGGCATCGTAGCTCCTAAACGGATCAACCGATTTTGATAAAATTGTTTCGTAAAATCCAAGCTGCGTAGCGTCGGTGGACCGCTAAGTAGACTGCTTAGCACAAGCACAAAACAAAGCGGACCCCGACGCTACGACGCGACGCTTGGATTAATTTATTAAAAGTTTTTTAGAGGTTTTTTTGGTGTCGGGGGTTTCTTAAATGTTAAATTTTATCTAGGTACATGAAGATCATTTAGCCTTTTCCTCCAACTATGTTAGACTCGGCTTCAAGTCTAACCAGATACAAATCCAGTCTAACTGAATACCAATATTTACATGAAGCGACTGTCTATCTAGCTTCCATAACCCAGTTAATATGTAACAACTACAAGATATTCCTCGGCAATACTGATGATGATGCTGCTATCTAGCCGACTTTGGCCACAGTGACTGAATTCGATTGCTTTCTAGTGGTTGTCGAGCTTTTCATGTGCTCCAAGTGGCAAGCATATCAAACTTTGGCCAAAAAACTGCGAGCACAAAGCGGACACGTCAGAACACTATTGATGATATTGTAAGGTATAGCGGTAGATGGCCTAGCTTTAAGGTGATCACGCTTTAAAGACAAGACTATCAAATACTTCAAAAAAAATTGTACTTTAAATTTTCTTTTACCAATAAAAGCTCGTGACACACTGGATACGCACTCTGCTCGCTTGCAGCCACTGGCTAGTCCGCTCCCTTTGCTTTTGTGCCCTCGCTCCGCTTTTGTTACCAGTGTACTCTTTGCCGGACATTCCACTCGTTAGAGCATGCTCTACGGAGATTCAGCTGTTAGGTTATTTGGTTTTTTTTTTAGGGTGAATATAATTATCTGGATGGGGATTAACTTGCACCCAATTTTGGGGGTTTTTGGCTGTCGATTTTTAAAGTTTATGTGTTACTATGGCTATACAGAAGCTGCGATGTTATGTAGAAAAAGCGGAACTAGACCTCTGCTTATCCAGGCTGACTCGAGGGATATACAGGGTGGAAGAGACACCAAAAATGTGCTGTTTCTTACAACAGTGCAATACCTACACGGTCAAAATAGAAAAAAAAATATGGAACAGGGTTTTTTTTTACTGATTAAAAATTACGATGTGGGATAAATATGTGCACAGGCGCAGGTGCTCTGTCTCTTCCCTTACTCGCACTATGCGATGTGAGGACCGAACAGAGATCTGCAGGGGATCTGCAGACGTTTTTTCTAAGCCACTAGCTCTGCCTAGGCTAGGGCCATTACAAGGACAGTATGGATAAATAACGAGGTCTATTTGAAAAGTATTATAACTTTTCTTATGTTACACTTGGAAAGAAGAGCCAGTTAGTTATAATTAATTATAGCGCCGTATTTACTGTATGAACCTTTACGTTTCCATTCTTACCTAAACGAGGAAACGAAAGCGCTTCGAAGTATTTCTTCCTGTGCAAATTAACCTCAACCTGTACTTGAACGAATCGTCACCATTACCAAGGCAGCTAGAACATTAGCGCAACCAAGCTTGGCAACCAATCCGATGGCTAACAACCGTCTACGTTAGTTACTCTGACATGCTTGTGGTGTGTCACGGTACTACTACTTACGAACTTGTGACTACAAGCTACAACTTGGCTGCCTGAGGCGCCCTGTCTTATTGATACGTCGGTGTTTAGGTATGCTAGCTAGGCTTTACTCTGATTACTTGATCTGTACTGGCTTTACCTTTCTGTAGTTATATTTTCAAAAGATACTTCAAAGCGATGAACAAAAGGAAAAGCTTGTCAAATGTTTCGTAAAGACGGCACGGTTGGCGCAGTGGCGCAGTGGTTGAGCAATCGACTGCTGCGCTGCGTGTCACGGGTTAGATCCCCGCACGGAACAAATTGTTTATGGCCTACAGCTGGTCGTTCCGGGTCTGGCTGTTTGTGTATGTGAGTTTAAATGTTTGTAAACGCACCCACGATACAGGAGAAATTCCTAGTGTGGGGCAATGTTTCAATAAAAATTTAGAATTCAGTAAACGGCATTGGCACAATTACACCGTTGAACTGCCATTCATATTCTACACTGCACCTCTCAGTTTTAAAACCAAAACTTTTATTTTTTTTAAAAAGCAAAGCTTTCATTCTAATAAAAACGGTTAGACTAAAAACCGAACCAGTGTTTAAAACTTAATTTCACATTAAAACTTTCCAATGTTTCAGCTATTTTTATTCTCAAATTCCTTGCATAACTCGGCAAATATAAAATTCCACACAAAAAGGAGAACATCGTTGAAACCACGACTATGTATTTTCCATCTACATTTACCTGCTACCTGGCTTCCATTTAATGCATAAAATAAAAGGTGCCAGTTTAATTCAGCGGCTGCTGGTCCGGAGTTAGGAGCCGCGTAATAGGAGCCAAGGCCTATCTCGGGATACAAATTACAAAGCACGTTGTTAGGCTGTGCGCTTGAGGTTGAAGCTAAATAACGTAATTTTCCACAAACTTGATTAAACTTCGGATAGATGTGTCCTATTGTTGCAAACTAGATTGCCTTTTGTGGCACTAATTGCTAAGCAATGAAACTTTAGTAGGTAGTTTAACGTAATGATAATGAGTATTGTGTAATTGGACCTGTTTAAGCGTCGTGGTTCTCAGTTTGGTTTTTTTGTGACGTGACTTTTAAAGTAATGGTAGAACAGAGAATATAAGTATGTGTTACGTTTTTTTTTTATATACAAAGGGTCACGGGACCCTATTACTGAGACTTCGCTGTCCGTCTGTCACCAGACTGTATCTCAGTACCGTGTTAGTTAGCCAGTTGTATGTATTTCTGTTGATGCTGTTGCAACAAATACTAAAAAATTGAATAAAATAAATATTTAAGAGGGCTCCCATACAAAAAAGAGATGTTTTTGCTCGTTTTTTACAAACAATGGTACGGAACCCTTCGTGCGCGAGTTCGACTCGCACTTGGCTGTTTTTGTTTTATGTGGGTAACTTAGAATCTTAGATGATCCTTTTTAAATCTGGTCATACATACAACGACAGTATTTAACGGTACCATCGATCAACATTCTTAGAATACTAAGTGCCTACTAACTCTTTAACGGCTGTCATCGATCTTCCATTATGTCGCTCATCTTGCAATGACTGTCACAATAAAGAGGGTAGAAATAGATCCACAATTGAGCCCAGGCCTGGATGAATGGCCAAGTTTCAGGCCATTCGTCTAGGCCTAAGCTTTTGGTAATTCAATACTTAAGATTACAATTGCTTTTTCAGTTTGGCCTAAACCATTCAAAAACGCTTTTTATTATTTTTAAATGCTTTTAAATTTATTCTTGAGGCC
The DNA here is from genome assembly GCA_963082945.1 of Cerastis leucographa. Taxonomy (NCBI): domain Eukaryota; kingdom Metazoa; phylum Arthropoda; class Insecta; order Lepidoptera; family Noctuidae; genus Cerastis; species Cerastis leucographa. The sequence goes on along the minus strand of OY720385.1, from coordinate 5,915,252 downwards.
TACTACATTTTACTGTAATAACAAAATACAGTAGTTATAGTATAGTTCTCATTGCAATTTTGTGACCCAAGGGCTGGCTTTTACTTTGGCCAGAGGCTAAGTATTGCCATACAACGTGGCAATGCTGCCAGTCTCTTGGGCACATTGCCAGCTGACAGCGCTGAGGAGGAGTTTTTCGACACCGTTTTATAGTTTATTGTTATTTTAGTTATTTAATTTATTAGTTTGTTAATCGTTGTAATGTATATAGTAATTATTTAAAATAGAATACTTTTTATACCCTTTCGAGAAGATAAAAAACGCAACATTATGTATGTTTATGTTATTGAAATATCAAAATGCATAGCATTAAAATTTGGTAATATTTTTTTCGGTCCATGGCGAAAACAGCCAGATATTTTATATTGTAAGGAGGTGTCTGATGTGATGAAGAGTAATAGAGAAGTGTGGGAGAAGAAGACATGCTGCGCCGACCTCAAATAAATTGGGTTAAGGGCAAGAGATTGATGGTGTTAACTGAAAGGAAGAAAAACAGGACACCACTTAATCAAAGTTCTTGTTTACCCATCACAATGTTTACATGTTCAACTTATGAAAATTCATGCTTCATACATGCTTCATAAAACACTGTTTCAACTACCTATTAAACAAATTACCATACAGTTCTACGGATTACGGGTCCGTGTTTACGGCTCGTCTTGTAATTTGTGTCCGTTACTTGCGGTTGGCTAGTCTTGCGTGTAATATTCACTTTCCCATCCCTGATTACATTGTTTTGTTTAATTTGTTAACTGGGAGTGGTAATCTCGTGTCAGAATCAGTACGTCTACCATGAGTTGTCATAGTTAGATCGCTTGACGTAACTGCAATAGTTGCGTCAATAAGCAAATACTATAGTTAGCTTTTTCAATGATACCATGAGCTGTGTTGGTGCTTACTACCAAATTCTAAGCAAATGAAGCCCAAACTTGCAGTCGCTGTAGTTTAATTTACTACACGGTGACGTAGGATAGATAACTATAGTGACTCATACTGCGCATTTTAGTACCCAACTATCCGCTAGAGGCGCTGTAAAAGTTTTCATACATTTTTTTAACTACAGACGCTAGCGAGTATATATTGTTAAAACTCATGGTAGACGTACAGGATTTGCGAGATGGATAATGGGCGGTAGTCTGCTTTGTGAACCTTTTATGCACCTATAAGATATCAAACTGACATGGACACTATGAATAACACTGGATAATAAAAATGGTAAATATCCCGTATATTTACCACTAGCTGACCCGCGCAACTTCGTCTGCGTCACATTTTCCCCGTTTTCGCAACATTTTTACTTGCTGCTCCGCTGCTATTAGTCGTAGCGTGATGATATATAGCCTATGGCCTTCCTCGATAATTGGGCTATGTAACACTGAAATATTTTTTTTTAATTTTCAAATCGGACCATTAGTTCCTGAGATTAGCGCGTTCAAGCAAACAAACAAACTCTTCTGCTTTATAATAAGTATAGATATATATTTAGCATGGTTACTACTTGTTTTGAGTTCCCGATATTTCGGCGCTGTTGCTGAAACTACTGTTTTAGGGACATACTCGTATTGAACGCAAATATTCATTAAATAAATTATGTTTTGTTTCAGGTAAGACCCATATTGCAAAAAATCAGAAAAGAATACGAGAAAAAAAGTAGCTCTACCTATCAAAAGTAAGTTTTAGTAGTTAAAAGAAAACTTATTATAAGCAACTTCCTCAAAGCAAAATCATAGGTGGGCAAGTATCGGCGCCATTTTGTTTTTTCGAAAAATTTCACAAAACACTTACTTTTTTTACACTTCAGCCAACTTAGATAAGTTGCGGCAGCGGCCGCCGAGCGCCAGATCCCTTCTATTGTTGGTGAATCATTTGGGTTAGATGAGGTTATAACAGTATGATGTTTTCTGATATTTACTTATTCACTACAGAGTTTGGGCAGAAAATGAGTAAATATAAAAATTAGGTCAACTGAACGTTATACTAAATGTTATTAGAGCAAAAGAATTTTATATGAAATGTAATATTAGATCACATGAAATTAGGTTATTTGTTTTTATAGCATATGGAAATTATATCATGTGAACGATATTTCAAGTAATAATATATTATTTGTTATTATGGCATATATTACACACCCAAATAAATGTGCCGAGTTTGACATATCGATGCAATTTTGGTTGACTAGCGACGCCACAAACAGTGGTCATACTAAACAGCCTTATGAATGTCATTCGAGCGCCAAAAAATCCATGCAGATTTGTTCGTTGTTTTAGAAGAATTTTCTATTCAATAGAGGCAGTTTGTGGAACAAAAAATCTATTTGTATATTCCAGAACTAAAAATAGGCACAAAATAGGAAACACAAAAGGATTTTATGTTAGGTTTAGTGAGAGCCATAAAAACTAGACCTCGGGTAACTTGAAATGCTACAAACCTTTCCTAAATTGCTTTTTCAAGCAATGTTATTATGTAAACGAAATGTCTGATAGAATCATCTCCATTCTTACAGTATAGGAAACAATAACAATTTAATATTTTTTTACAAAAAAAAAACTGACAGGATTTTTCGCGACTGCGGTGAAGCTCAAAAGCGAAGGGAAATATTTTTTCAACTGAAATAACGTATTTTCTACGCAAACGTTTACTTTACCTTCCATTGTGCCCTGTACACATGTACGGGGTACCACTGTTCTAATGACGTCACAAGGATAAGGGTATTTCCCACTTGGATGTCAAATTAAGATATCATGGAGAATGTTTTTCGGGCCATGGCCATTTTCTCCTTAATTAAAATAATAAGGTGATTTATTTCTAGTCTGAGATGACTTTTTGTTCTATTTTGGGAAACCAAGAATCTTCTTTCTCAAATAGTCAAACAGCATAAAATAGGAAAAAAATATACAGGGTGTTTGGTGCATCGTTTGCCAAATCGAATAGGCCGAAATGAGAGGTCATTATCTCTTCACGCCTTATAACTCATTCCTTGCCACACCGGTTTTTTTATAACAACTTTTTAATTTAAATTTTGAAAAACTCCAAAATTCATCATTTTAGGTCAAACAAAAAATTTAAAAAATGGTTTAGACTTAAAATTTAGATTTAATTTTGATGTGTACTGTTGTATGATTGTATCAAATTCAAAATTACTTGCTCGTAAAGTTTTTGTAAAAGAAAAATAAAAGTAAAACTCAACTTTAAATGCCTATAAATAATGGAACCCTTTGTGCGCGAGTCTAACTCGCACTTGGCCGGTTTTTTAATGCGGCCACGCAAACACATAACATCACGCCTGTAATCCCCGAAGGGTTAGGCTGAGGTGTACCTAATGGTAAACCCACATTTCGCCGGTTAAGTTTAGTTCCCGTGTAATAGGGGGCGAGCCTATTGCCATCAACTGAGCACAAATCCTGACTCCGTGAGAGCTACTGAGATATTCTTGATGGAAAAACCCACTAAAAATTTGCCGACCCGGGAATCGAAGACAGGACCACAGTCGCGCATGCGACCACTGAACCAATGTGGTACGGCTTGGCGTTGCAATGTAATGCTGTATATTGACTGTAGATATCTATACATATAAAAGAAAGTCGTGTTAGTTACACTATAACTCAAGAACAGCCGAGCCGATTTGGCTGAAAATTGGCGGGGAGGTAGCTTAGAACCAGGAGACGGACATAGGATAGTAAGGGTAGGGTAGAGTAGGGTAGGTAGGTAGGGTAGGGTAGGGTAGGGTAGGGTTGGTAGGTAGGGTAGGTAGGTTGGAAAAAGTGCATTGCAACGCGGTACAGCTAGTAACTAATAAAGCCCAAAATGAACTCGAGCCCAATGCATTCAACGATCGACAGGGACGACAGGTCACTAATAGTTCATAGCTAACACCGTTATCGGCTCCCCTCCCCCCCTCCCTCCCTCCACCTGAACCCTTCAAAGATCAGGCTTTCCTACCTCACCAATAACAGTCACTAGTAATGGCAGAATCCATTCTCCTAATGACGTCATCAGGCGTCCTTCGCACGTTTCGTTATGGAGTCAGTCTCGAGAGCGAATTGACACGGTCCACCGGCCAACCATACGCCACGATGGGCCACGATAGCCCACGCTGGGCCTAGTTGGGAACGTACTTGTCTATTATGTAATTAGTTAATGACGTCACGGTTCACGCGCATTGTGAGAGTGATTAGTTTATTGAGTGTGTTACGGATGTGGAGGAAAAAGTGTTTATCATAATCGTACATTATCTTTTATTTCTTTCTTCGATAGACTTCCTAAAGGTTTGAATTGAGACACTTTACTAAGAAAGATATGACTGTAAAATGTGAATATATGAATGTGAATAGTAATTTAGTTGGGCAAAACACTGCCTTGCGTTCGATTAGCAAATGTAATATTCTAATATAAACAATTTTGACATACGAGAATCTCTGGCAATTTCTTATAAATAATATCTTATTGTTACTGTTAATTTTAATTTTAAATTTCATTTGTTTAATATGTGATGTGAATGATGTGTTTTTTAATTTTTAAATTTAATTCTCTTAAACTTTTTTAATATATTTCAATGGTATTATAAATTTGTTAGCTTAGATGTAAATTCAATTATGCATGCTGTGGTCTCCTGTAAGTGAAGGAGTTCACCTACGTGATACTTTTGAAGTGCAGTCTATTTCACATGATCTGTGTACATCCTTTGTTGGAGATCCTAAATAAATAAATTAATTAATTTCTAGGTCGGGCAATTGTTATTGGTTTTTATATCAGAAAAATCACAGTAGCAGCACGAAGTCTAGTTATTATGTCCTCTTCGATAGCAATAGGCTCGTCCACTATAATTTGAAATTTCAACATCATCATCTGCCTAGCTTTTTCGTCTGATTCTCGCCCTATAGGAAAGATCGACCCGTGCGGCTGTTATTATTTAGCCACGAGCTCCTTACGAAGACGAAGGAAATCGTAATCCAATATTTATTACTACTTAGTAAAAAAACGTTCCGTCTAGTGCCACACGCCTGTTTGTCAGGTAGCATTCGTGTGTCAAAATCAAAAAGTTCTGGAACAAAATTTTTGTATGAATTCTTTTAAACCTCTTTGATCTTAAACATGTCATTTGAAACCTACTTACGTTCAAGGTAGGTTTCACTTTCCTATGTTTTCAGACGTCTGATTAAAGTGTTCCCATGAGACGTCAATATTGACTCAAAGTTCTTTATGTCTCCTGTACAATACAAAGAGAATGACTGCCTCGTTGTTCAAGCGACTGCTGTGAGTGAGGTCCTCATGAGCATGAGGGTTCAATTCCCATATCGGATAAAGTGTTATTGTATATTTCCATCCGGAATTTCTCAGTAATTGCCACGAAGACTGGATTTGTGCCCTGTTCATCAACAGCAACAAAGCTAACCCCCTATTATATGTGACTTAAACAAAACTGGCGAAATGTGTGTGTACTGTTAGGTACCTACACCCCTGCCCTAACCCTTCGGTGTTTATAAACGTGATGTTATGATATGTACAAAAATAATTGATCTGCCTTTGCATTTAAATCAAACGTTATACAACGAGACAGTAGAGAATTTCGCTTAAACAATTATTGTACAGCAACATAAAATTTGGATCATTTATATTGTAGCTATGAAGTGTTAAAGAAGGAATTTATGGAATATAAAAATAAGCATAAAAGAGGTATTCAGTCTCGATTAACTGAACTGGATTATCTTGTTCTGCGTAACTAGAATTGTCAAGTCTACACCAGCTTTACAAAGCCATCCATTCTAATTCAAACGCGGCTTGGTCGGCTTATACTCTTAACATTGTAATGATAGAGATTTAAAAAGTACCATCTTGATTAAATTAATAAATCTATGCATTTTTAATTTAATCAAGACTAACCATTAAACGATCACTACGATATTAATAATACACTAGAACATAAATAAAACATCTACAAACACAGTATAATTATCATCAATCAAGACATTTTCTACACAATCGTTTGGTAAAGCCTTTGTTATATTAATAATTATAAAATTATAAACCATAACTTTAACAAAATAATTATATTAAATGTTTAAAACAAAGAATAAAGAAGCTCAGTGAACACCATCAAAAGGAAACTCAAAGATGTGGCTTTGCATTTTGACCTGAGGCACTTCACAAATTGCTTTTTGTGTGGTTTTGTTCACAAAAATCATTTAACTTCGCCCAAGATTACAATGTAGACGGGAACTGAAAGACAGACAGAAATATATCAATAAGCAGGTTTAGATAAATAAATGGGCATAACAGAATTGAGGTGACTTTTAAAGACGGTGGGAGAGGCTTAATAAATGGTAAAATGTTGGAATTGAATACGTTTTATTCGCACGCACGCACAGCATCCTTTTAAAACTCTTTTACGAAAGTAGAGACATCGTCTTTTTGGAACTATTTGAATGAGTTAACCTAGCCAAATCAATACCGAATATCGTGTCCTGCGTGTACTGTTGTTTGTTAATTACAGGAACTAATGGACGTGACTGACGAGACGAGACGTCATTCTGTAGCCTCATTCTACGCCGACAAAATTTAGATTGCCACCAACACTTCAAAAAGAAGGACAAACATTGATTTAAAAAAAAATCAGTATAAGTTTACAAAACAACGGACAATTTACAATAACACCGAGTATTCGCGAGTCTGTGCGAAAGAATTTTAAATAAAGGTCATATCTGATTCGCAAGGGGATGCAAACACAATAAATATTTAAAGAATTGTTTCGAAGCCGACGTGGGAATGGAAGAAAAACAGTTTACCAGATTATATCAGTATTCGCAGCTTGTTTGCGAAGTGAAACATGTTATTAAGTTGTTCATAGATGATAAACTACACGGAGTAGAACAAGTTTTGTATTACTACAGGCGGCAGCCACTTCCTCTAATGCAAAGTCGCCGCAGGAATTTTGAATAATCTTGTCATGTGTTTGCCATTCACGTTTGTAGCTTCTTAGGATCAAGCATTCAGAGTTGGTCATCTTTGACTATATTTAGAATCTTACTTCGAATAAATAGACATTCTATAAGCAGCTTGCGGTATTTGCTATATTTCAAAACCGTTTGAAGTTATTTACAATATTTTCAACCAGTAAAATTGCAGATATGATCAAAGTTCTTGTGCTATCTAACTTCTTCGAACTTTGAGTGGCCCAGGGCTATGAGTTAAATGTTTAACCAAAAGGATATAATCGAAGGATAACTTTGATTGATTGCGTTTCATTTATTTGACTCTAGTCATTAACTGGACTTTGCCTTGAAATGTGGTTATTGAGTTTAAATACAGGTTAAGCTTGAGTTTATCTCTTCTTAGATTATTGCGGTGTTTCTTGTAACTTTAATTTTCTTGTGACTGCTTTGAATTTATGACTATTATTTTGCTCTAGATTCAGCCTTATGCCACAAGGGTTCATTTCAGTTCTGAGAATATTTCTTAGTTAAGGAACTTTCTAGACTGTTTTGGAAGTTTTGCTAAACATGGCTACAGTCTGATTAAGTAATCTGTGGTTAACGTTATGTTGTGATAACTTTTAAAGCAAATCGATAAAATTTGTTAGTGGATAATACTACGCTATTATGATAATATTTGTTTTTCTGCCCTTCAACAAGGTGACAGCGTGACGATGCCGTGACGTAATGATTTATAGTGTGTACTAACAATATTTGGCTCGTGAATCCTGCTGTACAGCCGAGATTGAACGATTTTTTATCGTCTGTTACCAGCCCTAGGGGTTGTAAAAATGTGAATCCTCTTAAAATCCGGCCATTGCTTTTAAGCGACGCCTGTTCAAACACGCGAAGACTGTAAAACGATGTTGTTTTAATATTTAATGATGCCACGTAATTTAATTTTGTTTGCGAAACGTTAAGAATTCACTAAGCCAGAGAGTACAGAACATAAATTCAGTCGTTTTCATGATAAACAAGAAAGGTTGATGACATAAAGATTCAGGGAATTGACTTGAGACTGTTTGTGGATAAGTTTCACCAAATGCAGAGTTTCCGAAACAAACTCTCGGAATGATACGGGTAAGTTAAATATCCGGACAGATGTAAGAAACGTTACTAACAATGTTGAAGGCGTACAAACTTAAAGTAGAGCTCTGGGTGCGCTTGTTGCCACAACTTTTGAAATTTCAGTTAACAATTTATTACAGGCAAAGCAATTTAACAAACTTAGCAAAGACAGTTTTGTCAGATCTTAACGTTGTACAATTGCACGGGGGATTATATTATGTTCCTCTGTACCTCGGAAAAGTGGAACACGGATACTGAACTATATTTAAGTTGTAAGCCTCGTCTTCCCTACCTGAAGTTTTAATGATCGGTTGTAGTGGTGCATATTTTATTGCAAGAGAACTTCTTTATCAAGCGATATAACGAATGGACTGTGATATTCTGTTTTGTTTTTAGCTTTATATTCTACATTGTCTGCAGAATGTTTGAATTCATTACGGAATTGCAAATCTTCGCTTCTGTTATAAAAATCTGGAGCATGCATTATGCAGCTGTATTTTCTGACGAGCATGTGCCATTAGGTTTCTTTCTTTACTGTATTCTTTCCTCTGTTAATTTTCTCCATACCACACGTACATTTAATTTCAAATTCGACTTCCCTAATTGTGTGACATTCCACCATTCTCGCTCCTATTCTCCATTAAGTGTAGGAAATCGCCTCTTTATCTGATAATGTTTGTGGAATCCAATTCCCGTTAACTGATATGTGACTAATGAACCGGGCACGACTGTTATCCGGGCATACGGCCGGGGAGACAGGGATATCCTGCAAAAGCAGATTATCCTCACCCTCCCAAGGATAACTGTGTGGATATGTATCAAGTTTCTTTTGTTTGCTGCCTTCTTGATTTTGTCTAATGCGATTTCGTGCATTTGTTTAGAGATAGAAGTGTGTATTTATATGGTTTCGGCATATTCTGAAATTGTAGACCTCTCTTCATCGTTTGTGTTCATACGCTGCATGTGATGTAGTACAATACAAAGTTATATCAATGTATCGAATTAACAATAGTTTCTACTCTATCCTACATAGTTCTTAACCAAAATCCGACCCTTCCCTCATAATTTCTACCAAAAATATCGATCCCTAACATTCTATATTCCGTTTCTGATCGATTTAGCCGTAACTTGGCCCACGTTACGTCAAAGGGGTCTAATTTTGAACTTGATATTGAGTTGTCGTCTGCCGTCGCTGGCTTACGTCACGGCACGTTATTCGATGCAACCGTGCCGTTATACCTTCCCGGACCGGTTTCTGCTGAATTTAATAAAGACTTCGGAGTTTACGATTGCAATCGTAAAAGTTTTGTGATCGTACGCTACGGGTAAAAGGCTGTGGACTTTACGATACCAGTTTCTTTCTCGAATTCAGTTATTAGTGTTATTATGTTTTTTTGGATTATGCCATTTGAAGTTAATTTATCGATCTGCGTATCACCCGACGACAGTTTGTAATTTTTGGAAAAGATTATCTCACATTATATGACATCAATGACTTTTATGTTTTGAAATAAGTGAGTTGTCCGTCGAAATTGGCTGCAGAGTTTTACGTTTCATGTTTCTCGAATTGGTTTAGTGTCTAATACTTTTTTTAGACACCTTTTTCTTTCGAATTTATTATGTAGCCAGTGTAACATTTGAAACCTGCCTTTTACAAAAGGGTAAAAATACACACCTAGCGGTATTAATACAAAAAAAAAAAAAAAACCCCGTCACTGTCAATTAAAACAGTAGCATTAATAAAATAAATGACACACGCATTTTCAATACAATAAACATTGATCAGAAAAATCAATAAAAAATTCATTTGCTTACTAAAAGTCATCGAGAAGAGAAGCGTATTTCCAAATGTCGTGTTCCCGCGGGTGAAATAAACGTGAATTTTATACCTACGTATCTTGGGTCGTCTGTCCCGACATAATTCAAATTAAGCTCATGACAGAAGGGTCGACCAAAACGGGGTTGCACTTGGAGGGTCGAAAATGTTTGGAGAAGCCTCCTGTAGGCTCCCGTTGTATAATTTATCTTACAGATCTGTTGGTACGACTTCTTGCCTTCGGATTGTGAAGTGGTAAATGTCTTGAATAATGACATCTGAATGATACTTGATGTTGGCGCTGAATCTTCAGAGGGTTTTGTGATTTTAGATCGAGGAGTCAGGGTAGTGAGTATTCTGTTTGTAAGTCAGTATGCTAACTTGTTTATATTAACTTCTATTGTTTCTTTTCTAAAAAGGTCTGTATTAAAGATCAGACCAAACTAGTAGTAGAGGATGCTGTTTCTGGTTCCGATACCTCCATAAAAATACGTACTGAAGATTCCTTCAGTATCCCGTGACCGCTGAACCTTTGACCGAATCTTTAATCAGGAAAAACAAAGGACATTGACAAACGATGCCTTAGAGTGTAATGCATTTCGGACAATCCTATAGTACCGAAATTATAAGATTGTCCGAAATGCAAAGCAGCAATGCAGTTCCGGATATAAAAGCGGGTTAAATTTCCATATTAATTAATTTAAAAAAAAACATAAAAGGCGCCGTACAAAAATTTTACAGCACGCAGTTTTTTCCTCCTCCTGAAAAGTTACTTCTTTTACACTCACGAGGTTTTCACTGTAAGGCATCGTAACCATTCCTTAATATTTTCAAGTACTAACGTATTGTATCAATTTCCATAGATACTCGTCAATAGACAGTGCTGAACGCAGGTGGGTGTGATATCCCATCCATCATCCACCAAAGTACGGTCCCCCATGCAAGTTTGACTTGTATGTACTCCACTCGCTTGAATTAATAACAGAGCAATATAAATAAGTGGAGGGGGGTCTCTGTACACTGGACGGAGTTTTTTGTACCGATACATGACATTAATGTTTCTTTATTGATTTTCACTGTTTTCTCTGTTAAAACTCCACTTACGTGATAAGATTTATTTATTTATTTATTTATTCAGTAATACATTTTAAGCTAACAGTAATAGACCAAAACGCTTAAAAGTTAACAATAATGATATATATGATGATATACGTGAGTAAAAATTTAAATATAATAATTAAACGTTAAAAAAATGTTTGGGTGTCAAAGATCGCAGGAAGTGTAGTAATGTGTACGTATCAAGTAAGAGTTTAGGAAATCATTGTTTTTATAGAGTTAAAATATTAACAAAAATCGCGTCTGTGACAAAGTTATATAAATGAAACAGACTTTAATTACTGCGCAATTTGCGAATTTGCCTGTAATCATTTTAACATTAGATTACAAAGAAGGCTGGCGAAAATGGACCCAAAGAATCTAAAAATTAACTAAACTCCGTTCCAGTGTAAATATAAAATAATTATAACTACAGTTTTATGAGATATTTATTTTTAAAATATTGAATTTTTAGGACTCGGGAATCAAAAGTTATAAATATTTTCAATTTACTAAAATTAAGTAATCGTGCAATTACAAAACGCAACCTTTTTCCGATTACGTTCCAATCCAATGACATGTGTTTTTGCTCAAGGGTTTTCTTACTACAAAGGGCTCTTTCTCTTAGTTTTTATACATTCTATTATGTCAAAAATTCATAAAAAATAACATGCAAACCTGATATTAAAACGCCAATTAACAATGCAAAAGCATTTAATATAAATGGGACAATGGCGATTTTATAGTATTTCTTATAAAGGAACGGTATCAATGATGATCGATTGAGTCCCGTCACTACTGTCATTGTCAGATCTGTGATGATCTAGTCCATCGTTATGTTTGTATTTTTGTCTGGGATTTTATGTTTATCATTGCGATTTTGTAGATTCTCGACGACTTGGCCTTTACATCTTGAACTGAAGATAATGCACCCTGTCATAGACTACCTACCGCATTCTTCTCTGGATATTGGACAATGAGTTGTTTTTGATTTGGACTTTGATTTTAACCACAAATATGCGTTGCGTTAATTTCTTCTTCTCTTACGACTTAAGCTCTTACGGAGGTGTCGTCTCTTTGATGGAGGTGCTCAGGGCTTTGAAAAAGTTCAGAGATGGGTGTATCCACGTGATGTAAGTATATTTGTAAAAAAACATGTATTTATATCTTAAGTTAAGAACTTATTTAAGATATCTATCTGAACAACAAACTGAGATTCGTTTAGCTTTTATATGTATAAATACATACTGTTGTAATCTTATATTAGGCTCATTCTTACTTTTGCCCTATACTTTATCGGACTAAAACAGTATGCAGTAAAAGACTAGCCGAGGTAGCAGTAGTGTATTTTACTGAGATCTTTCAGTCATCAAAATAGAAGATGGGTGGCTGTCGCATTTTGTCATGAAATATTTATACCTAATATTTATAAACCCCTCCACAGGTATCAGAGGTCTTCGACCTCTATATTATCTTTAGACATTTCTGTTTTTCTTTTGTTACTTATGGAACTCTTTATGTTTATTACATTATAGGTGAATTTATTTATTTTAACATAATTAATTAATTTCAGATAACAGGAGACGACTACCTTTGTCACTCATGCTGGGGGCTGATAAGCTGCGACCCTGAAAATGAAACCCGACAGCAACTTGGCCATCGTAACGTCTGTGTTGCATAAAATAAAAACTATGTAAAAATACCAAAAAATAAGATTTATTACTCATACTTTTTTTATTCAACAAACCCTGCTTTTCAATAGCTGTACATAGCTAGTCAGCTCTGGCTGTTATAGTTTATGTAAAACAATATTATCTTGTCTCAGCGTAATAAGAATCGTTTTACTTGACTATAATTCGCTTATAGATCAAAATCGTAACGACATAGTTTTAATAGTGATTGAACTAATTACAGGGTTGGTAATCAGTTTAGTCTCTAGCTGCAGTCTAGCAGTTTTATGATTCATCAATTAGGTACAGGCAATGAAGTAAAAATTCTGGTTTTGGCTTATGACAAGAAGCAAAACACATAAAGTCAGAACTAAAACTGCGAGGGAAATACAGTAGTTCGAATCTTCCTTTATGAGTCGTCTTATGTATTATTATATTTTGATTAATCTTAATTACGGAGACATTCCACTGTTAAAAACCTTAGTCGTAAGATTTTTAGGTTATCTTGTAAATAGACGTATATCTCTTTTCTCCCAACTTTTCAGTCTTACTTTCCATTTACTTTTCTGATAGTCTTTAGTCGTTTTATAACTATGTATAAGTTGCTATAGTGAACGCTACCTCTAAGAGTGGGTCCCAAAATACATGTAGTCTCGCCCGTCTCCTTTACCAAAGCTTTTATAATTTCATGTCATAAATCCCTATAGTGATTGGGAATGCGAATCTCGTGTCGAGCAAATGAAATAATCGGAGTCTAATGAGTATGCAGTTCTCAGCTGATCATGCTCCTAATTAATATATTCATCAGAAATGCTTAGGTACGTGATTTAAATGCTGCATTGTTCACTAGTAAAGGTTGATAAAGTATTTGCTTTTGCCAGGTTAGAAATAATCCCACGGGAACGTAGCGAAATGAAAAGTATTCATCCAAATTCGGTAAAAATAAAATGTTTACTTTTGCTTTTAAAAATGATTAAGTACTTACATCATGCTGATCAGTTTATATCGATTGATGTACAACAAGCCAGCAACAAATACATACTTTTAGGCAATTTTTCACGGGTCATGCGGTCCGTGGCCCTTTATGGGGCCCCGGTGTGGGCGCGTTCTTTGAGGCGGCGAGCCGCCCATTACCTGAACGTGCCCCAGAAGGTGGTAGCCGTAAGGCTGATCCGGGGGTACCGCACGATCTCCGGCGAGGCGGCGAGCCCCTTGGCCGGATTGCCGCCATGGGATCTGGAAGCGATAGTCCTCGCGCACCTGCACGAATGGCGCGCGAAGGCACTACGCCGGGGGGAAACTCCGCTGCCGCGGCAAATTGTCGCTCAGCGGACAGACCTCCGGCACGATCTCATGGCGACATGGAGACAGCGACTGTCGCAACCACGTGCAGGGCACGCAACAATAGTGGCGATAAGTCCCCTCTTTGAGGAGTGGCTAGAGAGCCGGCACGGCGCCCTCACCTTCCGCCTGACGCAGGTCCTCACCGGACACGGTTGTTTCGGGAGGTTCCTGCACCGAATCGGGCGGGAGGAAACGCCCGGGTGTTATCATTGCGAGGATCGGCCGGAGGACACGGTGGAGCACAACGTGGAGCTCTGCCCCGCTTGGGCTGAGCACCGCCGTGTCCTCGTAGCGGCGATTGGCGGCGGTGACCTCTCGCGTCCGGCCCTGGTTCAATCCATGGTCCGGAGCGAGAGGGAATGGGAAGCCGTCGCCTCCTTCTGCGAAGCAGTCATGCTAGCGAAGGAGGTGGCGGAACGTGAGAGGGAGAGAACCTCACATCCCAGCCGCCGCGGGAGACGCCCCGGGCGTAGGGGGGCAACCAGTTGCCCCCGGCCACCGTAGGCGCGAGCCTGTGGACGGTGAGTAATGGGCTAGCTCACCGTCCGTCCGTCTCATGACGACAGGCCGTGTCGACGGCGCGTACGTGTTCCACGCGCGCCTCAAGGAGATGTCAGCATACCGGAAGGGGTCCGAAAGGGCCGATGCCTGCCAGGGCTGCGGGTTGTTCGAAAGAGATACCGCGGCCCTGGAACACAAAGGGCTTAGAAGGAACATGGGTGGGTTTTAGTCAGTCAAGTCTGACACTCCCTCCCGCTCCGCCCAGAGCGGGAGAAGTCATTTGATGATTTCCCATCCGCAAAAAAAAAAAGGCAATTTTTCACAAGATATAAAATAATATAGTTTACATAGAGAGTGAATAAAAAAAAAGGGAAATGAACTGGTAGAAGTAAAATACAATAAGCTTAAAGAGAATAGTATAAGGGTATGAAGAACAAAGTAAAATAAAATAAAAAAACATTTCACATAGGCCTATATGGGCACTTATAAAACGTCGACAAAAAGGTGCTCGGTTCGGGTTGGTCGTTTCCTATGGAGAAGAACCTGCAAGGAACTCCATGGTTACTCTTTTAAAATCATTTGGTTTTACAATATTTGAATGTTATAGCGTTAGTACTTAAGTATGGGAGGACAGCGTCTCAATAACAGAAAACAATATTTCGATATTTCATATACACTTAAGATATTGGTATTGGGTGAGTGAAACTTATATTAACGATTAGTAGTGCCAGCTGCTACAGTCTCGGGCTATTCAGACGTGATGGCTGAGGAGACAAACTAATTATTATGGGCGTAAAATAATTAATTATGTGCACATAGAGAGTGCAAAGGGAAATAAACTGGTAGAAGTAAAATACAATGAGCTTAGAAAGAATATGGGGGTTTGGAGAACAGGTTGTAAAATTTTTCAAACCCCCATAGAGAAGGGAGGATCCTTCGGCCAGACGGGTGTTTCTATAAAGGTCTAAGTCACGGATAACTTTAATAACGTGATTCGGAATTTTGATGTTAGATCTTCATTTGTTTCAAAGATGGCGCTTTTCGTACTATTTTGGTGCAGTAGTTTTTGTAGTGGTTCTACTAGAAACATGTAAGTAACGACATAGGACAATTTATGATGCGCACAACCAATGTTTGGGTGTTGTTGCCAGCATAGATAACCAGTGAACCTTCAAAGCAAGAGTGAACAGGTATCTAGGCCTGCGCACGTTTTCCATCGTTGATCTCTTCTCCATCGTCTTCCATCAGACGAGATATATTAACATGCTCGTAGAAGCGAAACATCTTTCCCATTACTGGAGGGTCCATTGTCATCATTTTAATAACAATACTCCATATTTTAGTTAGCCAGGTCAAACACCTGTATAACATTTTAATCCCAGCATAAATTATAAGGGCACCTCGGAATCCCCGAACCTGCCAAAACTCATAAATACTGGATACGTATCTGGACATTGTCCTGGATATAACGCGAAATATAACATAAATATTAGGGTACCACAATACAGCTTTAATCTGGCATTGTTTGGCATTACAAAGGGTCATGTTGGACCTTTCATCGTAAAAAACTGGACAATGTTGACCCTTAAAAGATTTTAATAAAAACCCTTAACTATACTTTTTATCCTTCAACTGGAATTGCTCGCAGCTTCGCTCAGAAAATATCCCACGTGAACTCACTACCGGGATAAAAAAGAAGTTCTATGCCCTAAGTAGTCCTAACCCAGGTCATGCCTGAGGGCCATACTCCATTAAATTCCGTTCATCCGAAGGTACATAATATAAACACAGAGTAACATCCGTATTTATATAATTGGAATGAAATACAGTCTGTCGAGTGAAACTCTTATTTGATTACAAGTCACAAATATTCCGTTCGTTACCGAATCACTCGTGCAAGCATGAAAAAGTCATCACTCAAAAACGCCCGATTCTGATCGAAATCACGGGCGAATTCCGAATATGCAAGTGATGAGTTTTACTCGAACGCGATTCATTGCTTCGACGTCGACGTTCCACCCGTTCAGTATCGTCTAAATTGCAGAAAGCTTTGCTGAATAAAATCCTCTTAGTGAATTCGAATTCATTCCGATAGCGGAGGCAATAGACAAGCCATTTATCCACTAGACCTGCCACAGTTTCAGCTTAATGCAATGCTAAAGAGCAGTAACTCCTTGCACACGTTTAATCTGCTCTAAGCTGTTTTGCATCAATTGTGCCGGCTTTCAAACGTTTAACTTGAACTTTGTAGCTCCGTTGATTCATGTAGTTAATTCTTTTTTATTTTTCGTTCACACATTGTCAGCCCTGTTCAATTAATCTCCACTCAAGCTTTATCTCGAGTCGCATCCAATCATGTGCCAGGGCGGAACTGACATCCAATTAACAACGTTCTGATGACAAATCATTAATACGCTGGTTGTATAAAACAGTATAAGTAGAGGAACCGAGAATGACGGTTATGAATTATTCATCGGCGGCTCCCGTTAACGTACACCAACAGATTTCGCCATCAGGGCGCAACCCTTACCGCTGAATTTTTTCATTCGTCACATTCACGAGTGGTTCGCAGTGGCGGAACTATCATACAAGCCGAAAAGCCCGGCTTGCCTAACAAATAAGTAAAAAAAAACATTCCAACCAAAAATAAAAATGTATGTCAAAATAATAATAACGTCAAATTTCGCGCGCATTTATCAAGAATTCAAGATGCGCGACGTTGCCAAAAAAATTCTAATATCTCCTATACCTACCGGCCGCGAGACTGGCTCGCTCTAACACTAAACAAAAGAAGAGTTCAAGCATAGTTCGCTATGGTCGGACCCTACAGTCAATGTTCGTTCGGATGCTCCCACTCGCACTCACTGGCTTCTGTATTTGGCTTGTCGGACCTCTCTGTCTTTGCTAGTAAAATGACTCTGTCTTGATAACATTATTAGGTATTTAATTTGAAAAATTGTATGGAGTTAAAAGCTGGGCTTTTCTTTGAATGTGTGCGTGTATGTCAGTGTAAGTTTGAGGGAGTGAATGTGTGTTGGCGCCAAGAATGAACGGGCAAGCGGCGCAAAGACCTGCGCGTAGCGCGAATTTCCATAGAAAGTAAAACGATTTCAAATTAGTTCATATTTGTTTTGAGCGATAACTGGTGCATCTTTTTTTTGTGATATTATTTATGTACTTTCTTGTATTTTAAAGTTTTGCGATTAGTTTTTGCTGTAATTAACTTTGTTTTGAAGTGATTCATTTTTGTTTTGAATTCATAAAAGCATTCAAATTGTTTCTTGTGAAGGATTTTAAGTTTGTGAAATCGTTACTGTGCAAGGTAAATGTGTGAGAGTGTCTATGTGCTTTGTTTTGTTGTTTGTCATCTGTTCGTGGTAAAAAAACGAGAATGAAGAATTATGGCTGTTTACGTTGTGAGTAATCTTTACATAGTTTAAACAAATTCACTTCCCGCCGTCTGTACCTACGCAAGAATGTTGATGCGTTTTTCATTAATATACCTACAGAATGATTCATGAGAAAGGTTATATGTAGTTATAATTTATGCCTGAAAAACATTAAAAATTTCCACCCTAACGAAGTCGCGGGAAGTTACAAATATTTTCAATACTTTAGTAGTTAGAAACCAATTTATTGTTTTTGCGCCATCTATCGGTGTTTTTAAAATTTTGCCAATAGCGACTGTAGAGAGCGAGAGAAATAATGACGAATTGACACGAAGAGTTCAGTTGTTAAATTTAATTCAATAGATGACTCTTAAATCATTTACTTGACACTGACTATAAATCAAGATATTGAAATAGTTGTAATTTTGTGACGAGATATAAAATGCGCAGTATTTTTTTATATTAACCACTGTTTGTATTTTTATATTTAGGCACATTTAAATAATTGGAAAATAAAACAGCTTTGAAAACCAATATCAGAACAGGCAGCGAAACTTATTTTTTATCCCAATATCGTCAGTTGTCTAGTTGGGCTTTGCCCCCGTTTCATTGGAGGCACGCCACTGGTGGTTCGTTGATGGCAAGGTTTTAATTAATGAAATGCAAACTGATGTCCAAACTCAAGTGTGCCGGTTGCGACAGTATTTTGTTTTTGAAAAATTTAAATGTCTGGTCAAGTGGCTTTCACCAGATTACACGGGACGGAATTGGAATGATATTTATTTTTGAATGAAAGTTTTCAAGATAAATTGAAAGGTTGCTAGCATTTGCTAATGATTTATTTGTAGAACGCTCTTGACGAAGCCAAAATCTAAGCAAAGTTGCTGTTCTCAATAGTTTAAATATAATTAATCTTCTGCTAATTCCAAGGAAATCTACATTTCTGTAGCACCTGACAGGAAATCGATGAATGACGTAAAACCGTGAGCACTTAGGCTTGCCTCTAAGCTCTGGTTTGAAGGCTAGGAAGGAACCCGCCATATTAATGATCGTAGGGAAGTCTGGCGTCATTTCATCGGGCGGCTAATTAATCAGGACCCTCTTCATGTGCGCGATTAGTCTTTCGTTCTGTCACGGTAATGATATGGACAGGACAGGTTATCAATCGCCTTCAATTTTTTACGCTCACCTACGCTGGACCTTTTTGGGGGATCTCGTTTTACGGGTATTGCTTTGGGTATAGCTTTTGCTTAGAGCTGTGTGCGATATGTTGGAATTTTGTTCGGTAATATGACATGCTTTTATATTTGAGTTTTGGAAGAATGAATTTAAGATCTTAAGCCTGCTGTTCCCCGCATCTGGGCAAAGGCCTCGCCTGCAAAATAATGCAATAAAAGACCTTAAATGTTGCATAATTCATAAAGTAAAAAGCAGCATGCAGCAAGCAGAAAACAAGCAGGACAAACATATTTTAGTTACTTATGTTTTACTATTCTTGTATGCAAATATGGTAGAAAACATACCACATATGCATAATGAAAGATAGAACGTGTAATTTTGCTTTACAGCCCCACGCGCAGAGATTTTCATTCTGTCAATATGTAACAGGAAAATCTTCCGGATGCGTCACCGGATGGGTACTCTCTCACATTCCCCCATTGTATTTTCAGAAACAAAAAGGGGAGTAAAAAAATCACAAGTTTTTATAAGGAAGCCAAGAGTAATGTCGTTTTATTTAAAAGTAACTTTCGCCCGTGGCTTTGCTGGCATAAAAAGTATCCTTTATCCCAGGTCATGGCCTCTGACAAACATCGAAATATTAAGGCGTGAAAAGTTAGCAGACGGAAAGAGTTACTTTGTATTTTATATTTCGTAATATAGATAAACGGAACCTAGATATTAAATGCTAATGAACAGTGGAGTAAAACTCTAGTTCCATTCAGAAATCTAATCAGTGCACTGCGCGCTGGTACAAACCAGGCAGCTGGTTACTAAATCTACATCTGATTTATAATTATTATATCGTTATTTACGCCCTAGTTTATAGTTAGAATAGTTATATAATAAGTACTGTTTCAAATGCGTAAATTGCCCTTCATAAAATCTAGAATAGATGTAGAATGTATTCATCTTTGTTATTGACACTGGACTACGTAATGGTAGAACAGAACTACTGATCATTACGGAACAAGAAGAGTTTTTTGTAAAACCAACTGGTCATTTAAAAATTACAATGTTAGTTAGATGGGACCAATAATCAACCCTTCCAGAGATGCAATCATTACAGCATACGAGAATTTACTTTAATTCGTTGTTCAAGATATCGAATTATTCAAACATTTACAAAAAAAAACTTATTCCCTCTATAATTCCAAATGCCCACGTCAATTATGCAACGAGGGGGTCCTCAACCAATAAAATTACGCATGCAAACTATTTATAACTTATCATATCATACTTGTACTACATGATGAAGTAACTAGCCTGGAGCTAGCTAAGAAAGTGGAGCGTACAATTTTCTAGACCCTGACCAAACCAGTTTGGAAGACTCCAGGCGACTACATTCATATAAATAGGCAGCTTTCAGTTGTTTCCCGCAAATGTCAACTGGAAACAATGCTTAGTCCATCTATCTGTACCGCCAAATTACACCCTGCCAGAACTGTAATTTGTCATTTCTATATTTAATTCCTTTAGATGTCTTACCATTATCTAAAGCTATAAGGAACAATTTAGTATAGATAGGTTGGGAGGTAAAAAAGGAATATTCGTGTACGCAACTAATCCAATTTTCCTCGCTCCCTTTCGTAATTTTCTCTGAAAATCACAATCAATGTTTTATACAGCAGCAAAGTTCCTCTGAAAACATAGGAATGAAAAAACTAGGACACTGTGAACAACAATTTTAGCCTTTGCCTTTGTAGCTAACCCAATTCCAGCGGCGAATACTAAATCCTGTTTTTCTTGTTAGTCAGCCACTAGAACATAAAGCTGACAATCTGACAGAGATGTAAAGACAACAGTTTTAATGGTTGAAAATTATCAATCATGAAGATAGGCCAAAATTGATGCTTATCTATCCAAGCCCATCATTGATTGTACCTTGACCATTATTATACCAACTACATTATTATCCGAAGATTACATTAAAGCTTCGGAATCTTAGAGTTTTATAGTAATAGGAAGCATTTGAAACGGTCCACGGGAGGGTACAGCAATATCTTTTACGTCGGGTTTTCTTTTTGGACCGTTTCTGATCGTTTCTGTCCAATGTTTTTCGTACTTGTGAAATATAGTGATTGTTTTGTTTCTACCTCAGTTGTTGTCTTTTTATTTAGGGACATTTTTCCGAGATTACATTTCCATTTGATCCTTATCGAAGTGATTGGAGTTTATTTTACGTGTTTCTATTTGTCTCTTAATATCATGGTCTGTTTTGATTTTGTTTTTATTCCTGCTTTCTTTGATACGTTCAAAGATATCAGATTTTTAATACGATTTTTGGAAACATTATCTTTTAATTCCAAAATTTAATTTAACTTGTAACGTGATATAATCTTAAATTTTAGGAATATTATCTTAACGGGTAGGTAACCTTCAAATGTATCCCGTTCTTTATCAGCTTGGCTCCCATTCCCATGACTTCCTTATCCAGCAGATGAAGACATTCAAAATGTATTCTTATCTTTATTATAATCTACTGTACAGTTAATAGAGTCGAATATCAAACTGACACGGTATAATATTACGTCGAGAATTCCTTGCGTTGTTCCATAGACATTGAAATGTGTAGAATAGAGTCATCAGCTACCTGTTTTTAAAAGTTTTATTGCTGCCAAACGGTTATTTATGAATTTTGAAGACAGATAGTAATGTTATATATTCTGGTATTTCTTGTTCATTTCCATATTTGACGATATTTTATGGGAAATATATTTCAATACTAATTATAGTTTGACATTTATGTGCAAGCGGTAACTTGTTTTTATAGGCGAGATTTGCCGACGCCGACGGTAAGGTGAACTAACGAGTATTGTTATTTTACGCCGAAGCTCGATATTTAAGGTGGAAGCGCCAGGATAATCCTTAAATTCCAAAATATCTTACGTTTTCTGCAATTAGCATGTCGGTGACGGTTGTATGTTGATTAAAATATGATTCGCGCACGTAATAAATATGGTTTGAAAGAGTTATAATCATCAAAATCATCAATACAGTTCCTTTAAGTTCATTTTATCCCATTGAATTACTATATTTCATGAAAAGAAACCATGTTTTCCTAAGAAAAAATATATACCGCGGGATACCCTAGCGCTTCCCTCTTAAGTACGTCCTTGCCCTGTACCGTACCCAGATGGTAAATAGTTTTTTTTTTTTTGTAAAACTTTCTTATTATAAAAGAAAATTACACGTAGGAAATTGTTTCTCAACCGATTCATAACTTTCAAGGTTGATTCATGAAAATTCCTACACATTTATTAAGCCGAAGTATTTTAACGTAGGAATTATAAAAGTCGTAACTTCATTAGTTATACTTTAATACCCTTTTAGCTTAACTTTCTTACTTACCTTGTAGAATTTTAAAAGTACCCATTCAAAAGTTTTATAATGGCGTCTTTGGTATTTTGTCTAAATTAATAACATTATTGATTATTAAATGAAGAGCACGGTCCAGCTATTCATTTCAGTTTAGTATTTATATTAAGAGCCACTTATAGCTAGACTAACCTAGGTGCTTAGATCAAAACTTTGAATAATCTGCTTTAGTTATTGCAATTGCCTAGCTGGGGCATAACAATTTACTTTTAATGATAAAAGTTTTTCTTGTAATATTATCTTTTATATCAATTTTTGGGCGTTTGTATGCAAAACTCTCTTTACTTGGAGCATGCAACAAATTAATACCCACAACAGCTGAACAAGTGTACGGTTGTCTTCAAAAAGTCAACTACGAAATTACGTCATTCTCATAAGTAACTCACCACAATATTTTTATAGAAGCCTGCTAAATTTTCTCCTGTACTCTGTGACCAGACTAAAATGCCCATATTGCGGGGCGTACGGCCGGGCAGGCGTTTATATGCAAAACCCTGTCTACATGGAGCAACAGCTAACATAATGCAGCGAAACAATTCACGTCGCTCGCCATTAGGCGGCTGGCCAAAATGTCTTCGTCTGTTGTACTTTTGTCTGTATTTTCGTGGTATTAAAGTTCGAAAGTCATTTTTAGTTGGGATTGCTTTTGAATGTGCACTACGAGATGGTTGTTTCTGATTGGTAGTTTTAATTGAAGTTTTTGGGTAGTTTTTGAACTTAATTTTAGGGCGGAGGGTTTTATAATGTCTTGGCAAGATTGTAGTTATATCATATTGAAGCTTGCAAGCTTACAAGAAAATTGAAAAGGATTTTCCCATCTCGGATTAGGCCATCTTTGGCTTTTTCGCTAATGAAGGCGCCAAACTTGTGCTAGTGTCACTTCTGACAAAATTTACCTGGCCATTGACACGCAAAGAAGAAGAATACTAATTCATTACAGCACTGATGACAACATTTGTGTCAGTTGTTTAATTTAGTCTTCTTATAATATTTTATTTTTGTATAGATTTTTATAGATGCGCGTTGTAAATTCCTAGAAGCCTTTTTTTTGCATTGTCTTGTTCTACGTTTTGTAGTAAGCAAAGCAAAGACTTATTGTCGGTCCTACGCTGTCCGCCGATACTTAAGTACCAACGCTGTAACATTCAAATATTGTAAAACCAAATGTTTTTAAAGGAGTAGCTATGGAGTTTTTTGCTGGTTCTCCATAGGAAACGACCGACCCGAACCGTGCACCTTTTGTCGACGTTTTATAAGTGCCCATGGTAGGCCTATGTGTAATAAAATACTTTGATTTAAAAAAAAAAAAACAATCCTTTTTTGTCCGTATCGTCCTTTACATCAAGATGAAGCTAAACCAAGTACTATTGGTAGAATGGCTTTGGAATTATAAAGGGTGTAAAACACCTCTTAACGAAGCCGAAAGGCACTGGTTCTCCCTGTCATTACGATCATTTTTTTGTTCTACACCATACCTGGGAACCTTCTAGTTACGGAGATATTAGGGGTCAAAATTCAAACTTTTTGACAAGTATTTTTTTAATACAAGTTTTTAATGTATGATTTTTAATTTAAACACCTCCACGACCTCCGTTCTAGTCAAGTCAATCCGTCCATCAGCACAATGTTTTGAGTGCGTTACATTGAGTTCAACCACAAAACATGATTTTACACCCCCCAAAAAAAAGTCGTTTCCCAGCAAAAAATTTTGCGTATATAAAGTTACTTAGTTTCATGTACAGAATGCTTGGTTGACGGCTTCGTGATGAGGTGATTTACACGGTGTATACGCAAAAGAAGAAGGCAATATGCCTCTTTCTCTCTCTCTTATTAAAGGCGAAACCAAGCGGCGTTCTCGAAGTGCTATTCAAACTGCAATAAGCAGCAATTTTACATAATATTACAGTCACCATAAAACCTATATCCTTCTCAACTACATAATTATACCTTCTAACTGAAATTTTAATAATTCTGGTTTAAAACTGTACTATTATGGCCCATCAAAGTTAAACTGTTTAATTCTACGTATTTTTTTTTGTTGTTATTCACACGTTTAATGATCAAATATACCTACTGTTAATATGAAGATGCTTTCAATATTAATAAGATAAAGACATATAAAAAGGAAATGGCTCTTGAGTTATTGTGCTAACACCCTCGAATCTCTCGGGGATTTTGAAAACATAGATTTGTTAAGTTCTCTCATCAAGATTTTTTATTTTATATACAAATCTACAATTATTGTAGCTAGTGATAGATAAAGTTATATTACACATACAAACCTTTAAGTTTATCCTAAGTTGTCTAACAAATAATATATTACGTGTGGCAATCTCTCCAATTACACACTTGTTTTGTGTGTCCCTACCAATCTGCCCAAATACTTATATCTTAGGCGATTATCACACTGCCACTCATCACGCTGCATGTTGCATGTCAACG
Source organism: Cerastis leucographa (assembly GCA_963082945.1). Classification (NCBI taxonomy): domain Eukaryota; kingdom Metazoa; phylum Arthropoda; class Insecta; order Lepidoptera; family Noctuidae; genus Cerastis; species Cerastis leucographa. The sequence goes on along the minus strand of OY720385.1, from coordinate 5,890,321 downwards.
CACTGAATGAACGCGCGTGGATGCATTTTCTGTGTGTTGGACTGTGCGTGTTTTCTACACAAAGAAAGATAATAACAAGCAACGTTATGGGCCTTTTCATTGTCATGCGTGTTTGCACGCGGGCGCAAACACGCATGACAATGAAAAGGCCCTTAAACCAGGGGGGGGACACTGCCATACTTGACTTAGGCGTCCAATTTTACACAAAGATACTAGCACTACCTCTTATCAAATCCGCATAAACTTGAGATTTAGTACATTAAAAATGACATAGATGGTGCTTACGCCAATAATCGCCAGTGTGATTAAATTCCTTTTTGATTTGAATGTAAATCGAGTTAAAAATAATAAATTTAAACTTTACACAAGATTAAATTATTTATTTATTTTAAAAGCATTTTGTAATTGCTAATATTTTTTTTAAGGTTTGGCAACAATATCATACAGATTGTTTACAAAATGGCGACTATCGACGTGTGCGCATGCTTGTAGATCTCTCCCATTTTGTGTAATTTATGTGGTTTCTCAGTTCTGTCTTTTTTTACACTCAACTCGACAAAAGAAATAAAAACAGAAAACCTATTCAATAACAAAGATATAGATATAAGTATATGTACGCACCTATAGTTTGGTTTTTGGATTGGTCTTAGTTCAACGGATTTAGTATCAGGTGGCGACACCGTTCAATATAGGTGTCAAAAATTCGCTTGAGTGGGCTCTCTATTCCATCTATATTACTATACTCTTTGCCTTAAACACGCATTCACGCGCTACGCTGCGTGGTGCGTGGCAGTGTGTTAGTCGCCTTAGTCTACAGCTATCCTAATATAAATACCCGTGCATGACCACCGTATGTGCAGTATGTGCGGTGCATGCCACAGCTATTCAAAAGCACCTCTTCCGTTGAATGGTGATAAGTGTGACGGCTATTGTTATGCAAAACTCGTTAATATTGAAATAGCGTTGGGATTATAGACTCTAAATATACTATACTTATACTTGAGGTTATGCATGTAGGTCCAGCATTCTATCGAAGTTGGAGCAAAATATCGTTTTATCACCGACACGCCGAAAAGTTTTTAATTGAAAATTTCCATAAGTATGACCGAGAAAAATCGGTCCGGCAAAATATTATCAAAACAATATGGGTAGGTAGTTAGATGATATGATGAAAATTATACTAAATAAAGTCAGTTTCGGATTCATGTGCCTATTGAATAGTTATCACTAGCTTCGGAGCAGGAAAATATCATGAGGAAACCAAACATGCCTGAGAAATATTTCTCTACGGCATCTAAAACCTAGTAAGATACCTATGGGCGGCATAAAAACTGACACCAGCCCCCGTATTCACAAACGCTCGGATTCGATTTCGATTCGAAAAGTCGTATGTCTATCTCGCTCGCTTTCGTAATGCCATAACAAGATAGACATACGACTTATCGAATCGAAATCGAATCCGAACGTTTGTGAATAGGGGGGCAAGTTAAGCACTAACACAACAAAAACGAACCACACGAAAAAGAAGATAGATCATCTCATATCATCACACAGACCATCAATCGTTTCTTTGGTCTACTCCTACTCATTCATACCCAAAAAGTTCGTCACCCACGACACTTCCCCTAAAAAAAATTGCAAAACCAAGGCTGCAAAATCAATTGCTTCAAGTAAACATAAACGGCCTGCTATTAAAGCTTTGTAATCCACCTGTTCTGGAAGCTATCATTAAGGGGTGTAACATTCTCTCGAATAAAACAAGCTCCAGTAACCTGTTGCCTTTGAACATTAGTAGCACTGCCCTTAATTACCTCTTACGACTGCCTCGAGAAGATAAGTGAGTAGTTTTTATACTTACTATTTATGTATAAGTTTATCTCTACAGCTAACTTAACGAACCAGAGAGATAGTTTACAGAAAACTTAGAATTTCTTAGCTTGTTTTTTTTTTTTATGCAACGCAGTGAACCTAATTGTATTTGAAGCGCGAATAAGGGTGCGGACTGGGTAAAGAAAACGACATTCTATTTTGTCCGTCAGACAGGTAATACAAAGATATTAGACACGTATTTTTTGTTTTATCAAAATATCAAAAAAATACTTAGTCAAAACTCATTAAAGTTGGAGAGTGGGGGCTTACTACGTCACAAGTAGATATAAAACTTACCTACATGTGACGTTAGGCGCCATTTCCACTCAATATATCTCTGTAATTTTATGACCACGTGAAAAAAGAAAAAATACGTGTCCAATACTTTTTAATAAACTACCCGACGGACAAAGAAAAAAAAATGGATTATCCCCTATTGAAACTCTTCAATTAAATAAAAATCGCCGCGCTTTGAATATCTCCTTTAGTGTAGGAAGCAACTTCCGTCGATACTCATGCGCCATCACATCTTCCGAGCTCATCGTGCTGTGATGGCGCTGCCGCGGTGGCAGCGGAGAACCTCAAGTGGTGTAAATATACCTATGTGGTAACTATATTTTCGAGCCGGTTGGGGTTGAAACTCTGGGGCCAAAATCTTTTGTCAGCATCGGAAAATAAAGAAAGACACACTACTGAAAGTAACGCCATGGTAGTTTAGCCATATTTCCAAGAAGAAATTTTCATTTTACTTTCATAAATTTTTGTGAAGCAACGTGCAACGATGCTCCGAACTTTGTTCTTGTTTACTATTTAGGGAATATGATTTCAGGGTTAACCTGTTCGGGGATTATATAATACCCGTTGGACAATATGCCAAAATGCGAATTAGTATTATTACTAAGCTAGTACCTATCGGGTCTGTTACAAAAATATTGTGAAAAATCGGAAGTTTGATCCCCAATATCTCCGTAACTAGAAGGTTCCAAGGTATGGTCTAGAAAAGTTTCGGGGAGACCAGTACTTTTCAGCTCCGTTAAGGATAATTTTACACGCATTCAGTATATCGTATAGTGATTATCTTGTGTTATTTAAATTATTCATGAACACTTGAAACATCAACTCAAGCCAACCAGAGGCAATATCGCCTTCCATAGAAGTATTTTCATAGAGCAACATAGAAACCATTGAAATCTGCCGTGTCACTATAGTCTGTCATATCCATTGGACGGCTTTGCCGTTACAGTTTGTAGTTGCAGTTGTCTTCGGAATTGTACCTTTACTATGCTTGAGAACAATGCAACGAGATCCTCATACTTTCAAGAAATTGTAAAAACTTGGAACTTAGTGAAAATTTCCCACCGCATACAAAATACCCAGTCTTAACACTTTTAACCCAAAAGACACAATAAAGTCACGCTGTACATTTTATCGTTAAAGGGAGCAAAGCCGGACTTTAGATGTTAACCCCCAGCGAACCGCATCCGACACCAAGTTATCTCTAAGTTGCTGCTAAGTTACCTCGACTTATCTAAGTGAACACCGAGACTTGATAACGCCCAACTTCCTACAACTTTGATTGTAGAATTGTGAGGAAAATAAAAGGGAGAAAGTGATAATTTACGGCTAAAGGAGTTATTTAATTTGAAACTGTTGAAAGAGTTTTTAAATTATAAGTTAGCGTGGTCTCTCGCTATTTTGTTTTCATAAAAGAATCTCGAGGTCTATGATTATTAATCAGGCTTGTTTGTTTCTAATAATTCAGTGTGTAGTGTCTTCGCTATCTAGATTTCATTATTCTATCTAGGGTTTTTGTGTCAGCAAAATAATTGAGATTTGTCAGCATTGGCGTAGTCTTATTTTCAGAAATAATTGGTTATCATCTCAGTCAGCCCTGAAATTGAGATGATTCGGTAAATTTATAGACCTTTCTTTTTAATATTCGGCAGTGTAATGTAGATCTTTAATTTTGGTTACGTCACGTTATTATTTAGACGTACAGGTACGTCTAAATAATAACTCTTATTTGATACGTCAGATACGGCAATAAAACGTGATCGTAAGACAAAAACAAATAAACATGCATTTCGATAGTAATTTTCTCACGCCAATCGGAATCGAAATTCTATCGCGTATATTATTTATCTAATTAAAGTTTTTGAAAATATTATCGCAGAAACAGATGCTGCGTATGTATCTTTTATTAAAATTGCTCGTGCGAAAAACAATGTTTTCCGGACTCACAAACATTTTTAATACTGCTGTGGGAATAGTAAAACTTTTTTAGTTTTTGTTACATAGATTTTATTGCATTTAATTCTGCCAGAGTACAAAATAAGTACTAGGATTTTGTTTCGAATTTAGCCCGCACAATCTAGTAGTTTTTTTTTTTTTTAATTTGTGATTGAGTAAAATGTTTGATTATAATCGGAATGATCTTTTTTATAAAAATATTTAAGTAATTTGTGTGTGTTTAATATTCAAATTTGTATGGTGTACTTAATAAAGAATATTCTATCTATCTATCTAAGTACCAACTTTTACTATAATACTTAGAAATGCCGACAAACAGTTTATTGAATCATGAAAACATTTTTTACGTTAAATAACATTTTTAGGCGCTAATAAGTATGAACCACTTCCATTTTTCTGAATTTATAACTTTAAAAGGGTTTATAACTTTTTCATACTTTGTGTGTTGAAATAAAAACCGACTGAGTAACACTGAAACGTACTCAAACAACATAATTCAAAGGATCTCATAAAAGTGTATTCCCATTAATGCCGGCGTGCAATGCACGCTATAACAATGCTTCAAAGTGGGTTGTGTACAGACAACGAAAGAGTTAGGTATACAGGACAAATTATTCACACAACACGACCGATATATTTTATTTATAAGCCCTTTTATTCTGTTTTTTTTTTTGTTTTTCTGTGTTGTTAAAACATATCTCTTTATTCAATATGCCTCTTGGCAAAGGCCTCCTCTAGCTGTTCCATTGCTTTCTATCTCGACCCACTGTCCTCCGATTAGGGCCTTTTTTATCAAACCCACTTGCACACAACTTCTTACAAAACGGGACTAACATTCAAAACTAGTGAAGAACGGGTGGTCTTCTCGCACAAGACGATCCTATACAGGCCACAGTAGGATGCATTGAAGGAAAAGCAAGATATTTTAGGCCAATGCACAAAAAAGCGTACGCAAGCTACTGTTAGCAGGATATATTGCTGTGGTTGACTAAAAAACAAACCTTGGGCAGAATATACTTTTAATAGTTGTGATCACAGAGATTTTACAGGAGGCACAATTTAGGTTAAGTTAAGCAGCGATGACAATTGCAGAACGACCAAAAAGAAATTATATCTACAGTGTTACCAGGACTTACAATATCTAACTTATTTTTAATTATAAAAATGTTGCCAGATATGGAGTGTACCGAATTATTTCAACACTTCCCCTTACACTACATATACATGTGCTCTGCTACTACAGACAAACTAACAACAGATACTTAACCTAAACAAAACTTAGAATTTTCTACGTCATAACATTTAACTGACTCACAAAATTCTTATGCTTAGTACCCGGTAAGGGCTTAGTTAAAACGTCCGCTACCATCATATTCGTAGGAAGATAAGTCACATTAATATAATTTTTACTTATCAAATCTTTAATGAAGTGGTATCGCACGTCTATGTGTTTAGTTCGTTTATGACAACCGTTGGTTGTTAACATTTTTATAGCACTCTGGTTATCATTTCTTAATTCACATTTAGAACATTTACCAGTTAACTCAATTAAAAAATTTCTTACAAACAATATATCTTTACAACTATTACTCATGGATATATATTCAGCCTCTGTACTTGACATTGCGACACAGCGCTGTTTTCTACTTTCCCAATTAATAGTGTTACCCTTTAATTTAATTACAAAACCGGAAAATGACTTTCTATCATTTGGGTCATTCGCCCAATCTGCATCTGCGAAGGCTTCCAGATCAGGATTTTTATTATTTTTCATAAACAATAAACCATGATCAATAGTACCTTTAAGATAACGAAGGACCCTCTTGGCAGCTAACCAATGACTTTTATTGAAGCTATTGTTAAATTGACTCAACAAACTACAACAATAAGAAATATCAGGTCTTGTACATACATTTAAATACATTAAACTACCAACAAGTTCTCGATATTTCAAATCACATTCTGAGTTATTATTATTACAATTTTCAAACTTCTCATTGACTTGCATTGGTGTAGAAACACTATTAGCATCTAACATTCCAAATTTAGATAACAATTTCCTGATGTACTCAGATTGTTTCAACAATATTGTCCTCTTAGTTCTATCTCTGTGTACACTCATTCCCAAACAATTCTTTATTGGCCCTAAATTTTTAATATTAAAGTTATTACTTAAAATGTTAATGATATAGGATTTTTCCATACAACAATTACTGAAAAGAAAAAAATCATCAACATAAAGGGCTAAAATTGTCAATTGGTTGTCATTTGTTCTTTTAATATAAACACATGGCTCACATTTAGTCTGTCCATAGCCATGTTTAGTCAACAAATTATGTACAGTTTCATTCCAGATTCTACTGGCCTGCTTAAGGCCATATATACTTTTCTGCAACAAACAAACTTTTACATCATTATGTTTGAAACCCTGTGGCTGTTCCATAAAGATTTCTTCACTGAGTTTACCATTTAAAAATGCAGTCGTGACATCTATGTGGTCCACGTCCATGTCCAAATCATTTGCAATATTAAATAAAATACGCATAGTCGAATGCCTGACAACAGGGGCAAAAGTTTGGTTATAGTCAACACCAGGCCTCTGAGTAAATCCTCGTGCAACTAAACGTGCCTTGTATTTATCAAAATTACCTGATGTATCCTGTTTTACCTTAAAAACCCACTTAGTTTTTATAACATTTTTGTTTGAAGGCCTATCAACTAACGTCCATACACCATTTTCAATCAGTGAGTTATACTCACATTTCATGGCTTCTAACCACTCATCTTTCTGTGGACTAGTTATTGCATCCTCATATGACTGAGGTTCATCTAGGACATAAGACTGACATAATAGAGAAAAATCTACCTCATAATCTCCGAAGCGCTTAGGTGGAATACCTCTGGTGCTCCTCACAGATCGCTGTGGAGCAACTAGCTCCTCTGGAGACTCACTGTCATCAACGTCACTGCATGACTGGTACTCCAAGTCAAGACTCTGAGGTGAGAAACATTGCTCCCCCTGCCCCAAGGATTTCTCAGAACTTGCCACTTGTTCTTTTTCAGATGCAGTGTTCTCACTGGATGCCACATTCTGACTGGGTGCCTCAAAACCAGCAGAGGGCTCAACAGTGGCTGTATCTACATTTATAAAATTATCACTTTGAATATTATTATTATTATTTGTTTCCACATCAAATAACTCAAGATTATTCGTATCTGAGATAATATTATTTTTGAAATTATTGTAATTTATAAAGTCATTATTCATATTAGATATAACATTATTTTCATTTCTATTTAAAATGCTACTATTGTTCATATTTGATTTAAAATTATCATTATCATTTATTTTAGAAATTTCATTATTATTAATTTCAATAAAATGCACATTTCTTGATTTTATTATCTTTTTAGGAAATAGTGGATCAACTAACCTATACCCTTTCGAATTTTGACAATATCCAACAAAAATATATTGCCTTGATTTAGAATCTAATTTCTGTCTATGACAGTCAGGTATTAAAGAGAAAACTTTGCAGCCAAACACCCTTAAGTGGCTCAGGTCAACTTTGGACCCTGTCCACACTTGTTCAGGAATTGTACCAGACAAAGCAGCAGTAGGGGACCTATTTTTAAGATAAATTGCTGTCATCACAGCCTCACCCCAATAGCGCTTTTCTAGGCCAGCTTCAGATAACATACATCTAGCTTTCTCAATTAAAGTTCTATTTAGCCGCTCAGAAACACCATTCTGCTGCGGACTATAAGGTATAGTGGTTTGATGTATAATACCATTTTGAGATAAATAATTTTGAAAATTTTTATTGACATACTCTGTTCCATTGTCTGATCTCAAACATTTAATAACAAAACCTGTTTGTTTTTCCACTAAACTTTTAAAATCAATAAAACATTTCATTACCTCATTCTTCTGCGTCATCAAATAGCCAAAAGTCTTCCTTGAAAGATCATCAGTGAATGTCACTAAATAACGCGCTCCTCCCCAGCTGCTCTGCGACATTGGCCCACAAACATCAGAGTGTATTAACTCCAATAGCTGTTTTGCACGCTTAGCTTGGCCTTTGGGGAAAGACTTCACAGTTTGCTTCCCCTCAATGCATGGGATACAGTCTTGCAAATGACCAGAGTCACGCTGGAAATCAATTCCTACAGCAAGACCATCACGCAATGCACACATACCTTGAAAGCTTAAGTGACCGAGTCGCTTGTGCCACAATTCCATTTGGGCACTTTGAACATGAGAACATTGCTCCTTGTTCAAATGCAGAACATTGGAAGAGACCTGTGAACATAAGACATCAGGCACACACTCTAACCTATAAATTCCATTCATAAAAGTTGCACTTGTTAATAAATTTCCTGCTACATCATAAATATGACATTTTGAATTGTCAAACACGACTTTGCGTTTATTTTTAGTTAAGCAACTCACAGATAATAAATTGGCGGACAGACCAGGAACATACATCACATTTTCAATGGTTTTAGTATCATTTTTAAATTTAAGTTTTACAGTACCTATGCCCATACATTTTAGTTGGTCATTATTAGCTACAGTAACAAAAGTATTAAACTTAGTGTCCAAATTTAAAAACATTTCCTTATCCTTACACATGTGTGATGTACACCCACTATCAACAATCCAAGTATGTGAGTTGTGAAGAGTAGCAAATGCAGAAGCTGAGACAAACAGAGTGCTTGTCTCTGTTTTGTGTTGCGATTTGGAGGCAGCTTTCTCACGTTTCAATTTGAAACATTTTGCCTTGATATGGCCAGTCTTCTTACAATAACTGCATACTATGTTGCGTTTTGTACTTACAAAAGCCATATCATTTTTATTTTCAGTGTCGTTTCCATTATTCGTGCGGCGAAAATATTCCTGTAAAAGCCTGGCCCGAACCATCTCACTTGTAAGTGCTTCTAACGACGACAAAGATTCCAAACTGGATACAAGGACATCATACTCCTGTGGTAGTCCACTTAACAGAATTTCAGCTACTTCTTTGTCTTCAATCACGCGCCCAATATCCGCCAGCTGTTGCACCAAGGTCATTACACCTTCTATGTATTCATTCATCGAATTGTAATCGGTGTAGTTAGCACGATGAAGTTGTCGTAATAAAAGAACACGCCGGTACAGACCTTTATCTTCGAAGACAGATCTCAAGGCATCCCATGCCTTCTTCGATGTGTTAGCCGATCTAACATATTGAATGCAACAAGATTTTATGCCGAGACAAATACGGGCTAAAGCACGTTCATCTTTTGTGGAATCGGTATCAGTGCCCTCCACGCATTTCCACAAACCTTCCAGAACAAGTGACATCTTCATTTGGAACTTCCAAGTATAATAATTGCCAACTCCGTATAGTTTCTCAAAAGTATTAGCGGATTGAGTAGCCTGAGGCACATGGCCATTCTCCGCCATTTCGTTTTCACGTGTCGTGTCGTTTTCGTAGAACAAAGAAAAAAAAACACTCACGCGTCGAACTTAATTTTTATGCCTGGGCCCATAACCTGTTAGCAGGATATATTGCTGTGGTTGACTAAAAAACAAACCTTGGGCAGAATATACTTTTAATAGTTGTGATCACAGAGATTTTACAGGAGGCACAATTTAGGTTAAGTTAAGCAGCGATGACAATTGCAGAACGACCAAAAAGAAATTATATCTACAGTGTTACCAGGACTTACAATATCTAACTTATTTTTAATTATAAAAATGTTGCCAGATATGGAGTGTACCGAATTATTTCAACAGCTACACATTTCTAGTAAAATGTGGCCTAAATTTGTATAGATTTCCTGTACAATGAGAGATCCGTATAAACCGGTTTTGTATAGCTTGATAAGTCACCGTGCATGCATTATACTACTTACACATAATAATTACAATTATCACTAGAACTACTTTTAACTTTAAGCACACAATACTGATTGAAATTATGTAAAAGACTACGGCAACAAAGAAATGTAGTTAACTTAGCTGGCTGTATACCTATCTCTTTGTGTGACTGTACTGTACTAGTCATGAAGTCGCGCCATATCAAACTGCAAACGATTATAAAGATGATAACTGTCTAGAATGCTTTGTGTAAATACATAAACCATTCAGTAATTATATTACCGGATAATATACCTGAATTTTGAGTGCCTCTTAGGTCTAGCTGAGCATGAGCCATGAGAGGGTTCGAGCCCCGGTTCGAACTAAGTGTTTATTTATTTATGCACACAGAAAATACTTAACAGGACATACAGTAAGATAAAAGAGTACAAAGGTACTGCTTATTTCATAAGAAATTTCTTCCAGCAGACCTGCAAGAGGAAAGTTGGATTAGAAATGTGTGTGTGAGTGTTGCTGGATTTTTGTCCACTTGATGGCAATACGTTCGCTCCCTATTACATCAGACTTAAACTTAATTAACTGGGTAAGTGGGTGTACTTTTTATGCACACCTCTGCCTATATAACTTCGGGGATTACTGTTATGATATTATGCACTTGAATTTATTGCGCAACGCATATAAGTACTTTAAGCAGCTTTAAATCATAAGCGGTTACTCACCCTCTTCTTAAAACAACAAAACAATTAAAAAACAACTCTAATTAATTTAAAATATATGGCTGTAAATATATTATCTCTCCTCCGTGTGGATTAGAAGCGTAAACAAGAACAACAATATATTTTAATCACTTTAGAGCGGTTAACTTCGGAGCAATTACTTACACAACTTTTAAAGCGAACAATATTTAAATGAACAGAGTTTTACCTTCTACAGACGTCACTGCTTACACCATAATTAAGTAAACATATTATACAACTAGCTGTGCCTGCGACTTCGAACGCGTGGTATTAGAATTTTCCTAAAATAGAAGTAGCTAAAGTTACTCCTTATTACATCAGCTATCTGCCAGTGAAAGTCCCGTCACAATCGGTCCAGCCGTTTCAGAGATTAGCCGGAACAAACAGACAGATAGACAGACAGACAAGTCTAATTATGTACCGCATATACAGTTATTTTAGTGCGGTTATTTTAATATTACACACAGACACTTCAATTTTATTTATTTGGATAGAATTTAACATAACATCACGCTTGTAATTGCCGGAGACTTAAACAGAGCTGTACTAAGTTGTACATTCATATTTCGCCAGTTATGTTTAAGTCCATGTAATAGGGGGGGAGGGGGGCGAGTCGAAAACCATCAACCGGGCATAAATCCTGACTACGTAGCTGCTACTCAGAAATTGTATGATGTATGAACACTATAACACTTTGATCGACCCGGGTATCGAACCCAAGACCTCATGTTCAGCAGTATTAGCAGACAGTGTGACAGATCCTTCATGAAGCCGTCAACCAAGCATTCCGTACATCAAACGACTTTTGTATGGGGTTAAAAATCACGTTTTACGGTAAAACTCAATGTAACGCAATCAAAACATAGTGCTTATTGATGCATTGAATAGTAAACGGGTTATGAAGATATTTAAAGTAATGTTTTAACCCTTAAAAAATAGAACTAAAAAAAAACGAAAAAACTTGTGAAATAGTTCGGGGCCATCAATGGACAAACACAGAATACGTGACATAAAGTTGACCATGTAAGTATTGCACTTTTGTAAGAAACAGCTGCTTTTTGAAGTGAAACTTCTTATGCGGCTTCCAACAAGATTAACGTTTAACGCTACCATTTTTAAAACTCACCAAGAGATGGCAGTATTACAAGATTTGTAACTACGTAGTTCTACTAGGTACGCAAAATGGCGTGCAAACAATCATGCATTCGACTCTTCGATGTGGCCAGCCTTCGCTCAATTTCCATGAGTAGAATAACCTCGATAAACTTATGTAATAATTGTAAAATAAAAATAATACAACAAGAAAACAACACAATATTATTTAGAAGCTCAATAAAATAACGAGAGTAAATGCGTGGCACTCGAACGCATGCGTGTAGTATTACGAAGTATCACTTCTTCCGCGCGGAGGGACTCGACGCACTATTTTTTTTTTAACCACTTTGTAGAGTAGCATTTATTTGTAAATAATAGTATGTCCAAAAAAAACATGTACGAGAACACTTTTTTTTTTTCGTATGGGAAATCATCAAATGACTTCTCCCGCTCTGGGCGGAGCGGGAGGGAGTGTCAGACTTGACTGACTAAAACCCACCCATGTTCCTTCTTAGCCCTTTGTGTTCCAGGGCCGCGGTATCTCTTTCGAACAACCCGCAGCCCTGGCAGGCATCGGCCCTTTCGGACCCCTTCCGGATGTACGTGAACACTTAAAACATTAATTAATACAGTAGGACCCAATCGGTTTTGAATTAAAGAATTTAATTGCTATGATTGTACATGTACACATTTCAACATGAGAACCTGTGAAGTATCAAAATAATTACGAAATAAACATCAGATGACCTACCCACAGTAAAAATGCAATACTTTCCTATCATTCAATCATAAACCAGTAATTGCCGCGCGTCTCAATAAAGCAAGATACCAATTTAATTCGGGAGTCTATTACCTCGAGTTTTACGGACGGTAAACTTGAGATTACAATCGTAAAGAGAGGAAAAAGGACAAAGTGCAACTTTGTGACGATATTAGTATTCAGGACACGTGGGGGTCCGCTTGCATGGGGTCAATTGCGACTACTGTAAGTCGAGTGACACTTAGATTAAAGGATTCGACTGACTTTTCGGGAGTTTTCTGCTGTGGTGTGGTTTCCTGTTACAAGGGCTTTTGGTTAAATGGTATTGATGACGCGAATTTCTTACGATGAAACCTTTTCTACATTTTACTGCCTCGTTGGTCGAGTGCTCGCAAGAGTGACTGCTGAGTTTGAGGTCGTGAATTCGATTCCCAGGTTGGGCAAAATATTATTGGGTTTTTTTTTCCATTAGGCATTTCTCAGTAGCAGCCACGGTCGATGGCAATAGGCTCGCTCCATAATACATGGGACTTAAAAAAACATAACTGGCGAAATGCGGGTGTTCTATTGTAAGTTTCTTGAACTGTGCAATGTACTTAGTTATATTGATTCTGAACCCGCCTCCTCCCCCCCACATAAACAATTTCTGTCGGTTACTAAAATAAAATCAGCTTTTTCGTATGAAACTGGAATACCTTCACGATCAAAATGTATGAAAAAACAAGGGGTTCAGAATGATGTATTGAATACGTGGTAATGGTTTTAGCGTCGGTGTCACCTTGTATAATTCGACTAGCTGTCCCGCGCAACTTCGTCTGCGTCACATTTTCCCCGTTAACGGAAAATTTTTCATTGCTGCTCCGCTCCTATCGGTCGTAGCGTGATGATATATAGCCTATAGCCTTCCTCGATAAATGGGCTATCTAACACTGAAATAATTCATTCATTCAAATCGGACCAGTAGTTCCTGAGATTAGCGCGTTCAAGCAAACAAACAAACTATTCAGCTTTATTATTAGTATTAGATTTAACCTGATTACTAGGTTTCGGTCTGCCCAAAGTCATGAGCCCGTTACGTGGTAAGGTCGTAGGCGAAACAAATGCTACACCGTTTACCCGTCTGCTCTACAAAAACGGTAAGGCTTTTTACTGGTTTTATTACTCTATGTAGATGTCGTAAAAAGTTTGTTCTTTAATGTAATTAGAAATCACCTATAAAGAACTTTTGTAGTAATTATTCATTCATAATCCGCCTGCCAAACTAATATAAGTTTAAATTCTTGCAAGCTCAAATAAACCCGAAATAGAAGATCATTAATTTCTAATGTCAACCTTTATAAAAGTCAGTCACAATTTAAAAATTGGACCTTAAGAAATAAATCTCGTTTGTTTTAAAAGTATTCCCGTAAAGACATTTTGCGATGGAAATAACGCTATTGTCATTCAGAAAATTTATTATAAGAATTTTCTTTCATAAAGTGTCCAAACAAAACTTATACAAACAGAGGAAAGCTCTTCACAATATTAGTTATGCGTTTTCAAAATAGTTGAAGTCAGTTTTCATTTGTAAGTTGTAGCTATGAGTGCGACTCGCAATAGTTTATTTATTTAAATTGTCTACGTCCGAGTTTGCATCTTGGGGGCATCGCACACTGGGACTCGTTCATAGTTCATACAACGTGATGCTCAAAAGACGATTTTCAAAATGAGGATATATAAAAAAAAAAATGTGCGTGGAGTCCCTCCGCGCGGAAGAAGTGAAACTTTGAGTGCCACGCATTCACTCCCGCTTTGTCTCTTTCTATGCCCCCTCCATGGTAGCGTTAAAAGTTTAACGCAACCTTGTTGGAAGTCGCATTTGAACTTTCACTTCAATAAACTATGTAACAAATACTGAATCAGTAACTGATATCTTTTGTCCAGTGCATCAGCTCAAAGTTTACTTTTATACCCACAACATTAATTATCCGATAACGTTCACGAGTTTTTAGTGAAAATTAAACCATTTATTTCTGCAAGTAATCGTTATATTTCATTGCATCATGGCTGCAAATAGGCAAGGTATGGTTATTCTAATTATGTTTTTATGAACCTTTACGTGTAGTACTTTTGGATTAATGGCTAATTATATGTGATAGTATGGTTTTTTATGTGCTGAATCAAATATTTTTAATTTTTCCTTTTTGCGCAAAAGTTCTATTTTTTACTATATATGCGAGGTGTTGATTGTTAATGAACTGAAAAGATTAGCAGTAGAACTTTGCGCATTTTCGAGATGAAAAAAGTTTTCTTGCGCACGAATTTTTGTTAGGCGTTATTATGTTACTATAAAATCAAAATATTTAGTCAATGGAGACATTCCTAAACACAGGAGAAAGAAAAAAACTCTTCAGTATTTGTTTTGAAAAAGATTCTACAAGCATCAAAAATGTTTTATTTTCTTATTTGAAAATTTGTACCAAGATTGCCTCATTGGTCTTTTTGTCGTTAGTTCGATTCCCATGTAGGCAATTTTGGTGTATTTTTCAAACAATCTCCCAGGAATTTCCCAGGAATTGCTCGGAGTCTAGATTCGCGCACGTTAGACGGCAATAGACTTGCCCGCCATTACATGCGAGCTAAACATAACAAAGAAAATGTGGCAGTACTAATGGGTACAGCTCTGCCCTTACCCTTCGAAGATTATAATTGATATGTTATGAAATGTTCGTGATGAAAGTTTTGAGTATGAATGTAGATTGGTATAAGAGTAGAGGAAGACCAAAGAAACGATGGATGGACTGTGTGAAGGATGATATGGCAAGAAAAGAGGTGTCTGATAAGATGACGAGTCATAGAGAAGTATGTAAGAAGAATACATGCTGCGCCGACCCTAAATAAATTGGGATAACGGCAGGAGAATGCAGAACTTATGAAATGTTCTGTATTTCACGTACCTATTTGTCTCAACAGCCTACGAATATGCTGAAAAGACAAGCTTATTATTTTTAACTACCCGACACCATGACATATTAGGGTCGTTTGCATCTCCCGTAACATAACCCTTAAGCTACATGATATGAAAACAAATCGGTCTCCTATGTCATGAAAATGTATCACTCCAAACAGAGTTTCAAAATTGTTCATTAAAATTTGGCAAAATCATTCAAAAGTAGTAATTAACCCGGGTGCCATTGCGGCATGGAAAATATCCATCCTAGAAATTAAGTGACTTTCAGTATAGCAAAGAATCATCATCATCATCAGCCTATAATGTTCCCACTGCTGGGACACAGGCCTCCTCTCTATGAGAGAGAGTGGGCTGTAATCCACCCAAGTCACATGTCTTCGAATTTTTAGTTCTAGGACAAAGCAAACAATCAAAACCGTCAAATTCTCTGTATGTTCCATGTTTTTTCGTCCTTTCCTCGGAATCCGTTTTGTTCTGGGTAACACTGCCGTTCGTGGTTATCGTTATCGTTGCCGTCAATGGCTATGTTTCATATCAATTTCACGCACAATTTGAAGTCCCACAAGGTTCTCATCTTGGCCCAGTAATCTTTTTGTTATTTCTAGACGACATCACAAGTCAAAGTAAACATTTTGAAGCTTTGCTGTTTGCCGATGATTTTAAAATTTGTAGACAGATCATGGTACCTGTTGACAGTAAACTTGGTCAACAAAAAAATATTGACACAAAATATTGAAAACTGGTGCATAGCACAATATAAAAAAATGCTCCTTCATTGGTTTCGCCAGTAAAACGGCATCATTACCCACATCTTACATACTGTACATGTACATTACTACATTGTCAAAGATACGTCAAATTCGTGATCTTGGGGTTCTAGTCCATGATGAGCTGAGTTTAAACCACACATCAGCGATATTGTCAAGAAGTCTGCACAGATGTAGGGTTTCATTAAACGCAATACTCGGGGCTTTCGATTTCCAAACAGCAGAATAATTTTGTTCAACACTCTTGTGCGTAGTCGAACGATAAAGTCATCTTGTTAGAAAAATAAACAAACGAGCTATTAATGGTTTTAATAGAATATTTTATTTTCTAGGGTACTCCTCAATCCTCTTGATCCCAATTTCGTTTCCATTCAACTCGCAAAACTAAAACAAAATCGCGAAAGACTAAAACTTAAGCGTTAAAGTCGCAAGAGTGTAATGAAATTTAACAGCAGAAAGCCGGCAGCCAAATCGTCGCGGCACACGTGTTCCAAGTTCGCTAAGTATCGTCTCCAATACCTTCATTATGCTCAAGCAGCGAGAAACTGTATGAAATATAGCTTCGAAGGGGAAACTGTATCTGTGGGCTGCGATAACAGGTGGACATACGGTGGGAAAGTTTGGCCAGCAAGTTTGCGAACTTGGTACAGATGTTTTGGTTGTAACCAGTGAAGCATGGCACAAAACGGACCTAAGCAGTGGGTAGAACAAGTCTGCATGTGATGATGATAGAAATCCAAAAGTCTTATAACCAGTCAAGGGGTATCGTGGGCCCCATTATCTGAGGTGTGGATGTCATAGGCGATCGCTCCATGTAAAATAATCAGCATTAGCCTGTTTTCTTGGAAGCCGATCCGGCTTAGACTTCATCGTTCGTATAGAAAGAGAGAAATATATTTTCAGTTTAGTTAAGTTTTATTTTATTTTTTAATGGGGCTGTAAAATAAAACTTAAATCGAAACACAAAAAGAAAATGTGTCTCACGGCTGCGCCAAATACGCCCGGTTCAGCAAAATGCCGTATAAGAAGAGCAATAGAGGGACGCTACGTAGGTTCTTTATTTAGACCCGATTCGAATTTTGACTTAGGTAAATCAATCTCCAATTATTATTTGTTTTTCTTTTAAAAATGTAAAGAAAAAAAACCAATCATCGTTAAAACACACTTTACTTCAAAACAATACTTTTAAAACCATTACAAACAAAATTACTCTCCATACTTCCCAGTAGTGTGTCCCCAAGACGATGTCCCGTTGCGATTACAGCCCGAACAACTTGATAAAGGCATTAAAATATGCAAGTAACTGTCTAGGAAGCTTTATAACCAGAGCTTCTAATTAGTGGGGAGGCTGCACAAAGCAACTCTTAGACTATTATATCGTAAATAACGGGGTTTACATAAGAAGTGAAGCGGTGTAAAGGTATGGTGACTACGGTGAATTTCAGCTTTTCTAAATTTATATGATTTTGAGGCTTCCAAGTTTTAGAATATGGTTGGTTTTCAGTTGAAACACTGGGCTGAAAAGAATTGATAGTTTTTGTTGTGTAGCGGCACTACAAAGAGTACTACAGCGCTATCTCATCATCTGCCTAGCCTTTTCCCAAACTCTCTTGGGGTCGGCTTCCAGTCTAACCGGATGCAGCTGAGTACCAGTATTTTACATGAAGCGACTGCCTATCTGACCTCCACAACCCAGTAACTGGGTAATACGATACCCCTTGGTAAGACTGGATGTCAGACTTTTTTTGGCTTCTGACTACTCGTAACGACTGTCAAAGATCTACAAATGACAGCCGGGACCAACGGCTTAACGTGCTTTTCGAGGCACGGAGGAAACTCGGTATGTAATGATGGTCACCCATCCACGGACCAACCTCGGCAAGCACGGCTTGACCTTAAAGATCGACCCGGGTGGCTGTTATTATTTAGCCACGAGCTCCTCTCTACTACAGCGCCATCTATGACACAAATAAAGAACTAACGTCAATATGCTAAATCGCGCAGTTAAAGTTATCTGCGACTTAGATATTATATAAAAACCCGACAACAACCGTCGGTCAGTAGCCCACCAGACATATCGCCGATATGGTCGGGGGATCCTCCATTTTCTATGGTGATGAAGAACTTTACACCCTGTTCTTCATACCTCCAAAGTTGAATAAAAGTGAAAACTTGAATATGGTTGTGCATTTTTGATATTTTGGAATGGTTTTTTCACGAATTGCTTTAATTATCAGTATAAAAGTACTATCATTTATGTGGTAAATACAATATTCATTTATTGCGCTATCGTACACAAACATGACAATTTATATTACATTAAAAATTTAACACTTCAGAACAATTACAATCCGTCTTACGAATTTTCCAGTTTTGGAAACCCAAACTCAATGACAGATGACATAAAGTTCAAATTTCTTCGCAACCAACGTGACCTAACGGTCACGTGTCCTGACGCGAGACCTGACGCGAGTTTAACATTTTTACCCATCATAAAAATGCACTTCGCCGCTAAAGAACTTTTCACTTCAAAAATAAAGTTGTTTCTGATGCAGCAATAACTGTTTTTCTGATTTAGGTGGTATGGAAGAGAAATACGTAGTAAGTACGCCCAGCGCCTAACGAAAATAAATAGCTATTATGTATCTTGCTTATCCTCTTACATAATGATGAAGATACTAATGTATCAAAAAAATCCCTTATAGTTCATTGCCTGAAAAAAAAAATAGTATTAGAAAGACAATTATAATGCAGGCTTTCATTTCGATATCAGATTCACCCAAAGTTTTAACTTAAACGAGTCAGTTTATGTAATGTTATAGACATAATATAACAACACAAAATTCTCTCAAAACCTTAGCCTTACCTACCAATACTCACCAGTTTTCCTAATAAGTCTCATTACTATTCCTTTTCTACTAAATAAATTCTGTACACCTTGAGATCCCTCCTATCGTAAACTGTTAGTACTATCATCGTTATTCTTAGAGGTGAGCTGATCATCAAAGCCTGGGAAACAAGTAGAATCTAGAATGAGGTGAGGTCTGAAGTATATAGATGAGTTAGTAGTAAGTTGCCTGAGGAGCTCGTGGCTAAATATTAACAGCCTCTTGGGTCGATCTTCTTGCCTAGGTTGGTCCGTAGATGGGTGACCGCCCATTACATATCGAGTTTGCTCCGAGCCTCGGAAAGCACGTTAAGCCGTTGGTTCCGGCTGTCATTTATAGATCTTTGACAGCTTATGACGCTCAGTGAACCGAAAGTCTGTCAACCAGTCTTAGCATGGCATATCGTATTACCCAGTACTAACTGGGTTGTGGAGGTCAGATAGACAGTCGCTCCATGTAAGATACTAGTATCCGACCGAAACTGGTTTTAACGACCGAAACCGAATTTCGGCAAGGGTCTCAGTTTCGGCCGAAACCGAAACCGAAACTTCCCTACAAGGATCATGTTTTGTGGGAAAAATGAAGAAAACGTTATTATAATCAGTCAGTCGTTTTTTTTTTTATCTCACACACATTTTTTTATCACATGGCTATGCAGTCTTCGGCATAGGTACTAATATTTAAGTAATAAACAAAAAACTAAACAAAATAAATCTCTTTTATCTTGACTCAACGCACCGAACATGACCGATCGCAGCGCGAGAACTCCCGAATGCAGTTTCGGTTTCGGTCGTAGTTTCGGCAGGTTTGCCGCCGAAACCGAAACTTAACCGAAACTCGTTTTTTTGCCGAAACTCGACCGAAACCGAAACCGAACATTCGGCCGGATACTATAAGATACTGGTATTCAGCTGGTTCCGGTTAGACTGGAAGCAGACCCCAACATAGTTAGGAAAAGGCTAGGCAGATGATGAGTAGAAAGCATCTGCCTACGAGTACATTTAGTTTTTACTACTAATTCCCTTGCGATTCAGTTGGTGACAGAAACGGCTAAAACTGTATGTGTTGGGTAACTTGAGTAGGTTAGTCACCAACTCGTCACGAAAGACTGGACACACGTGTCTCCAGTAAGTGAAACTCAAAAATTTGTTCACTTATTATAACGTCATCTGGATACGCAAAGATTACGCGTGTCCTGATAGTGAAACTTAATTTACTTAAATCACTATTATGTTTTCGCCAACTGGACACACGTTTGCATTTTACCCGAATTCATGACAAATTACTAACAGTCACGCCGATTAATGCTCTGTTTCACAATCGTCATCGGCCACTAAACGTCTTTGATTGATGGTGATTTTTGTTTATTTATTAGTCTTACTTTTTACATTTTTAAATATTCCTATATAAATTGTGAACGTGTGTCCAGTTAGCGAAAAAATAAAAGTGATTTAATTTAAGTTTCACTATTTGACCACGCGCAAAAATCTTTGCGTGTCCAGATGACGAAATAATAAGTGATCCTATTTTTGAGCTTCACAGACTGGACACGTGTGTCCAGTCTTTCATATCGAGTTGGTGACTAACCCCTAATAATAGTGATGAACCGCGGGGAATCAAGTTCCGAACGTGTTTTTGATCGACCTTATTTATAGACTTTTTTAGGTACAAAGTTCAACAATGGAAAGCAGTTTTTTCACTTTTCTAAAAACTGCCTGAGGTACGATATGAAAGATAAAAGCGATAGCGTGACGCTGACAGGGGAGAATAGAGGGAAAAAACCGGCCAAGTGCGACTCGGACTCGCGCACGATGGGTTCCGTACCATTATATATAAAAACGAGCAAAAAAAATCACTTTTTTGTTAAATGTTTATTTTATTCTGTTTTTAGTATCTGTTGTTATAGCATCAACAGAAATACATTATCTGTAGAAATTTCAACTGGCTACCTATCAAGATTCATGAGATAGAGCCTGGTGACAGACGGACGGACGGACAGCAAAGTCTCAGTAATAGGGTCCCGTTTGACCCTTTGGGTACGGAACCCTAAAAACGTGTTGCGCCGACCTCAAGTTATATGACAAGGGGAGGAAGATGATGATACCAACCACGATATAGAAAACCCTTTTTGATTAAATACTTAAACCCTTTATACTTACGAAATGGTTCAATTCCATTATAAAATTAATATGATAATACAATTCATACCCGACCCGAACAAATAATATGGTAGTAATTTCACGACTACCCACAATACAGCATTTTATTCTTAAACCTAATTGTATTACTGCCCACAAGTTGCTAACTTTAATTTAAACAAATATTACAATTTTGAAGTTAATTAAGAAAGAGAATGTGGAGTGTGTATGAGTTTGTAATTTATGTTAATATAAAGTAGTCTTTATTAAAGTACAAGCTTTCATCGTGAAATTAGATAAAATGTATGTAAATTAGCAAGTGCAAAGTTACTTAGAAAAATCTGACAGAAAAGCTCTACGTCTGATGTATTTTAAAACCGCTGTTGTCATGTTGGTAAAATAATAGTGGCCACATAAGACATAATGTAAACTACAAAGGAGGTCAATATTAAGTTTCCAATTGCATTAGTTGATAAAAGTCCCGTACATATGTTTGTACATTCATACATATAATTATGTGATTTATTCCAAGTGGTTTATTTATTTATTATTATTTATATGGTCAAAGCGGTTCTCTATTGTGTCACCTAACTTTTTTATCCATAATTAAAAGTGCCATAACTTTTTTTGTCCTAATCATCATTTGTCCGAATGATAACTTGCCCGAACTTATTATCACATAATATCACATGCCATAATATTGAAATCCCTACATATAATATGTCCTAAATCCGTTTGTCATAAATATTACAATCAATAATATACAAAACACATAAAACCGTTTTCAATAAAAGTTATAACTCCTAAATACAACAAATTTGTATCACAAAGCTATGAACTTCTCTCAGGCGTTACGTAGATACGAGCGGGCAATATTTTTTCATCCATCGACTTGTTTTGAGATAGTTCACTTGTTATGTAGTTCTGTTTAGTAGCAGGATAAATACATTTTTGTTTTATAATATACTCATATCAAAAATAAATTATTCAAAAATGCAGCAATGTGAACTTTTAAAGACTAACAATAGTGGCATAAAATTAAATTGTGATGGCTTTACTTACAAAAATCGATTCTACAACGGAAAATATGACTGGGTGTGTGAAAAGTACATAAATAAACAATGTAAGTGTAATGTGCGAGTGATTACTTCAGAGAAAAATGGTGCACACACGCTGTTTAACAAAGGTATAATGGAACCAGTTTGCTTGCAGCAGCATGCAAGCAAGCATGCAGCATGCAAGCAAGCATGCAGCATGCAAGCAAGCATGCAGCATGCAAGCAAGCAATCAGCATGCAGCATGCAAGCAAGCATGCAACATGCAGCAAACATGGTTTCTGTCACGGCTCCGGCGCTGCGGGGCACCGGCGGTCCCACGCGAGTTTATCGTCGCAGATGGGTTTAACGCTCACCACCACAGCTTCGGCTTACTGGCCGGCTGCGCCGGCCAGCCTCAGCTGCGGCGGCGAGTGTTACAACCACCTGCTCCTCAAATCGCGGGCCGCCTCGCCCTTCCGCGCCTACGCGATTTTAAATTACACTCTAGGGGTAGAGCAGACAAGACTGCGTGGAATCGGATTTACAGCGATTCGTTTCTGTCACTAAACCCTAATTTTTAGCAAATGTTTTAGGACTAAAATTTTTATTATAAATGAACATTCGAAATAATACACATTATTTAACACAATACTTAGGACATATGACTTTAGGTCATGTAAAATTAGGAGATTCAATTATTATAGTACTCGATATTATGACAAAATACTTTTAGAACTATAGATAATTATGCTTAACAAAATTTCGGGATTTTGAACATTATGGTTACTTAAGTTTATAGCAAACGTGTTATGGATAATGATTTTCGGACAAACAATTTTAGGAGAAGAAAGGGAGTACCGGTCAAAGCATTTTGGCGTTCAATAAGGGCTACCAGGCTTAATAATATAAATAGTGAATATCTAATATCCCTTAAATATAATAAACGCTACAATAATCATAGTAGTAACTTTTTATCTTTTTCTACGTTTTGTAGTAAGCAACGACTTATTGTTGGGCCTACGATGTCCTCTCATACTTAATTACTAACGCTGTAACATAGAAATATTGTAAAACCAAATGTTTTTAAAAGAGTAACCATGGAGTTTCTTGCCGGTTCTTCTCCATAGGAAACGACCAACCCGAACCGAGCACCTTTTTGTCGACGTTTTATAAGTGCCCAATGTAGGCCTATGTGAAATCAAAATATTTTGATTTGATTTCATTTGATCTATCGCTATCTTAAAACTATCTTCAAGGTTCCTTCATCAATCTCCCAAAAAAAAATCAATGAAAGAATTAAAATTGTCAAATTATGTCTAACGATAACAAATTGAGCGTAGTACCAATGGACATTGACAAACGACATGTTTCCATCAGATATTCAAAGCGAGGGTCCGGATTCGACTCCCATCTGGGGCCACAGCTGCTCCCTTCTAATTGCGCGATCACTGTAATAAATTACAATTTGTTATGTAAACTAATTAGCTTATTGACCGAGCTTTTTCAATCAGATAAAAGCTTTTTGTTTGTTTGAAATAATTACGTTAGGTAAAGGTAGGTATTAAATCCTAAAATATTAGCTTTAGACGGCAGAAAATAAATTGAAATACGAATTAAAACCTTTTCCCTGCAGTGGGATCATTAGAGGCCAGTAAAAAGCCTACCTTTTCGCAAAAAATACATCGTTAGATGTGCTCTTACCGTACTTAGGTTGCGCATGGAAGAAAGATATTATTTTCAGTATAAGCAAGTGAGACAATAATCAAAACGTCAACGTCACGCTAACGAAAAAAATTCTAAAAACTGGCCAAGTGCGAGTCGGACTCGCGTACGAAGGATTCCGTACCATTATTTATAAAACTGAGCCCTTAAATATTTATTTTACTGTAGAAATTTCAACTCGCTAACTATCACGGTTCATGAGATTCAGCCTGGTGACAGACGGACGGACTGACGGACGGACGAACGGACGGACGCACAGCAAAGTCTCAGTAATAGGTTCCCGTTTGACCCTTTGGATACGGAACCCTAAAAATGATAAAGCTTTAAAACAAAAATTGTGTTTTAAAAAATACCACTTAGAAGTAGTCCTTACAGTCGTAATACAACTTGCTATACATAATAATAATCATAAAGTGAATGCCATTAAAAAAGGAGCCATTCAATTTTCACAATTGGAGTTCTTCTGGTCTTAAATAATTTCTGTACGCTTTAAGGCGATTTTTCTTGCAAATCTAACGGTTTAAATCTTTCTCTTTTAAAACATAAATCAAAATAACCTTAGTAGCAACAGCAATTCACTTAGTATGTATCAGACTTTAGTGCTAAACATTTTATTTTTATGTTTTCTGGTTTATAGTCTTGCATTTCAGGCTGGAAGCACTAAACTATGTTAGTTATTTAGTGTATTGTTTTAGTAATAGCGAATACCGGGATTGCGGTATGAATATTTTCATTAGAGAGTTCGTAGTTCTACCTCAAGGCAGGATATTATTCAAGTAGTCATTTTTAATCAGTTTCATGCTTTTTGTACAAACCTAGATTTACATTAAGTAGGGTATGCAAACCGGATAACCGGTTAACAGAAAAAAACCGGTAAACCGACTGACGTGAAAACCGTTTTTTTCGGTTTTCGGTTGTATTTTTTTTAATATATAAAAATAATATTCCATTAAGGGTATAAAACGTATAAAACGCGGAGTAGGGATAAAGATTTCACTTTATCCCTACTTCGCGGCCGAGCGTCACGCGACATGCAACACACAGACGAAAAAGTTTGAGACGATGTAATAAAAGTTTCACATTAATAATAGGGAAAACAAATATTTCCGCACTATAAATATTGAACAAGTTATGTTTCTCCTATCTTATTGATTTAATAATACTTTAATTTTCGCAAACAAAATATTGAATTGAAAATATTTATTTCAGACTAAGCAAACATTAATTGATACAAGTCCATATTCTGTTAGTAGGCGGACTTACAGGTATGTTAATAAAATTTAAAATAATGATTATTTTGGAAATGCATAAGCGACCAATGCCTCAGGATTTGGCTGTCCACTCTGTCCGATATCACGCTCAGAAGCGTGTCGGTGCTACTTTTTACCCGAGACCGCAGGGACGCTGTTCTTTTGCGAAGCACCGCCTGGAAGCCGTCCGTGCTGTGGTTGGCGAACATGCCGGAGGCACTGCACCGCCATGGGAGTCCCAACAAACTCCTGAACTCGTTGTTACTGGACACGCAGAGAATGACAGGTTTTTTTTAATGTAATTACTCCACAGGTTGCACTTTTATAACGTTTGGCAAAAGCTTTTAAATAGTGTGACTTTAATATCACGTGAGCATCGCGCTAACCTGCGAGAAAGCATATTACCCCTTACCGACAATGCCTTGCGCTCCCTATCCATGTCATCATTTTGTTTCTCATTGACCCTGTGTAGTACTTGGGTCTACCCAAGTACTTAAATAGTGAACAGTATCTTCCGGTACCTAGTTACCTACCTATACCTGAATGTGTTTTTTTTTTTTGGATACTTGCTGTATATTCTGTGATTTTAGACCTTTGTTTACCTACCAAATGTTCCTAATTTTGTATGTTAGTCTTAGTACCTTTTTGAAGACTATCTTGTTTACCTAAATAATAAGTTTTATTCTATGTTATGCATGAATAAAAGATTTTTTTCACCACTCCCGCACGAAAGAAGTGTCTTTCCTCTACGAAAACAGTGAGGAAAGTTGGTTTTTCCTCACTGTTTGAACAATGAGGAAAGTAATGATCCCGTTCAGAAACTAACCTTGCCTGATTTTTTTATGTTAAGTTTTAAAGATATTTTAAAAAATAAATAATTTTATACTTAAAATAGAAATATTTATAAGTTAAGATTAATGTTTTTTACAAAATTTATCAAATTATTGTAAGTGTTTAAGTTCAGAAACATTAAAAAAGTTTAATAAAATATTGAAAAAATTACATCGTCAAATTTAGGATTATAATTTTTGAACGCACTCAAGAAGCAAAAATTCGAAAAAAGAATTATTTTGATTTGCTTTGTGACTATTTAATTTATTTACCTATGATGACTGAATACTTTCTTGCTGGGAGTGGTGAAAACTTTTGTATGCAACATGTGAGCAAGTTCATTTGCTATTCGTTTTGTTGAGTCTTTCGCTTACTCAGGATTGAAATTTATAATCACTCGCTGCGCTCGTGATTCTATTTTTCAATCCTTCGTTCGCTCAAGACTCAAAATCAAAACTCATAGGAAAAACGAACTTTCCTCACATGTTGGATAAATAACTATTTTTTATATTGATATTAAGTATTTGTAGCTTATTAAAGTTCAAACAAATGCTCATTATTATAAACATAGGTAA
This sequence comes from Cerastis leucographa, assembly GCA_963082945.1. NCBI lineage: Eukaryota > Metazoa > Arthropoda > Insecta > Lepidoptera > Noctuidae > Cerastis > Cerastis leucographa. The sequence continues at coordinate 5,863,586 of OY720385.1, read as the reverse complement.
GATAAACGTAAAAAATACATATTTTGACTAGTCTTTAGCATTTTAATTTCTTTCTACATATTTTTTAAATGAAATTAAAAAAAAAAAAGCGAAAAAATCGATTTAACCATTTCATCGGTTTTGAAAACAAATACCCGAAAAACCGGTTATTTAAAACAACCCGGTTTTTGCATGCCCTTTAATTAAGTAAGAATTTCGTACCAACAGCATTTAGCAACGATTTAATAGCTGTGTTCGCACATGTTGTACCTAGCACGCCAGTAGGAATTCCTATGTATTTGCGTGCTGGTTTGCTAAAGCAAATTGCATGCATATTCATGTTTTCATTGTGCTTCCTAAATTATATTCTGGCTGGAAACATGGTCTTACAAATCAAAAAGAAATAGTCGCAACATATAAAAAAAGTCACTTCAACATTAACAGTCACCGAAAAATACCCACAACAAAATGAGCTTTACCCTAAAAAGCTAAAAAACAAAAAAAAAATCCCTCGACGCTTTTCTTTCAAAATTCTGCGGGTAACTTTGATTGCGGAGGCGGCGCGGCGCAGACCCGAAGTGGGGTAATTCTGTCCTGTTCCCTAAGAATATAATAAAGTTGTCAATTTGTGCTTCGCCCCTCGCAATTGTGAGCCCCTGAATTAACGCGGAACCCGGTGTGCAGCCTCCGAGTTTCACTTACATCTCGTATGTTTAGTAGACACAAGTTTAACTTGGTGGAAATGTTTTAGTACGCTTCGGTGTTTTGCAACAGGTTTATAAGTTAGGTATTGTCGTCAAATACACTATGCGTGATGGCTAGAAAGGAAAAGGAGTGTCTGCTAAGATGATGAGGGTCGCTGGGTTGAACTCAAGACAATGTTTATGTTCTTTCTCCAAATTAGCTTACTGATATATACAACTTCACGCATAGATTTTTTACTTTATTTTTTATTTATTTATTCGTCTGTATGCCCTTTGTGTCTGGAGGCTTTATTTATTCTTGAGCATATTTTTTAATATTTTATATTTATGTTTTATTATTGGTGTGTGCTAGCTGACATGTGACATTAATTTGATGTAATAGATTCTTTGTTTATTAAACCTTGAACACTATTGTATAGAATCTGGTTCTTCTAACCGAACAGACAGATGTGTTCCTGAGGAGTTTATTCCACTTCTTCTTCCAGCTAAAACACTAGAAAGTGGCGAAGGGCGGGCATTTTGGGGGACTGTCTCTGTAATTTTGACGTTCAAAAAGTGCTGATTATCAGCCTAATTTAAATAAATGACTTTTGATTAAGATTTTTGATTTTGATGACGAGTAATAGGGAAGAATGGAAGAAGAAGATATGCTCCACCGACCCCAAATAAATTGGGATAAGGGCAGTAGAATGATGATGAATTAGGGACATTATTTTGTTCTTATTTGCAGATTCCTCAGTTGATTAAGTTGTCTCTCCAGTAAAACGATTGTATCGTTATCCACAGTAGTACTGCCGCTTACAGCCTCTTAAGACGTCAATTTGCCTTACCCTCCCCCCCCCCCAACCATAATTTATAACACTTAAATAAAATCATTCAAATAAATAACACAACAGCCGCCTTTTAAAATAAATCTACCCAAAATCCAGCAATTTCCTTTTATATGAAAACCTATTCAAGGAAGATCCCGACAATTTCCTTAGTCTAGATAATTTCCAAGATGTGTGGCTCCATAAATTGTGAAGGGGGGCAGCAGCCGTCCTAATTAAGAATAGGCCACAGCAAGCACTTAAAACGTAAGGTCCTGGTGGAATGGGAATCTTCATATTATGTAAATTTCTTGGATTATGTTGTACCTAATTTATTGAGGTACTAATTTAGGGCGATGAAACGTCTCGGTGTAAAATTAATCACCCTCCGAGCTGGTTGGTGGGCTCAAAGACGGAGGTGGAGGTATTAAACTAGTTGGTTATGTTTGAACGGGAGTTTCTAAGTGTTAATAAGAGGTCTTGATTGCAAATCGACCTCTTCATTTCCTGTAACCGTTGGTGATATCACAGATTATCTGGCTACGGTTATAGTACAGCCATCAAATTGTAATTATGACAGCTTATTATTTCATAAAACTTTATGCATTAAAGTTTTATCATCTCTAGTTGGTTAAGCATTCCTACACAAGTCGTTCAATTAAAATGTGAATATTTTATTCAACACATATTTATTAATAATTCGAAATAAAAATATTATATGACGCCTCATCATTTGCGAGGTAGGTAGGTACACTGTGCAACACAACGTTTATTTCGTTAAAATAAATTTGCACCACAATAAGAATCAAATTAAAACGGCAAAATACAGCTTTTTCACATAAATAACTTATGTTATTCATTACTTAAAGCAGTCGATCTATTAAAACCGACTCCGATTTAATCAAGATAACTTATCATAAAATCGAATCGAATTATTCGAGTATTTTCCAGCAGGAAATGGAATAGTTCCCTAGGTGCGAAGTAGAGGTAATAGATTAACTGCGATATTAATGGCTGGCTGTGAAACAAATCGAATCGAGAACTATCGCAAACAATGCCGCGCCAACCAGCGTCGACTGCGTTTGTGTGCTATTTTTTTTTTATTATATCAGGTTAGTCTGTACTAACCTGACTGACTAACTGTAAAGCTTAGTACTACAACGCACAGGCATTACAGTACGCACGGAAACCAATAAAGCTATAAAAAACCAGTTTATACGGATCTCTCATTGTACGGGAAATCTATACAAAGCGAGGCCATGTTATACTGGAGATGTATAACTAGATGTGTCGCTGTGTGCACAGTAGCTGTCATTAAATGCCACAAGCAATAAACGACCTTTTAACAGTCATTATAAAACACACATATGTCATATTCATATAAATAAAAAAAATCTTTGAATTAATTGCATAATGTTAGCAAGATCATAATTATCAACTGAACGCATATAATTTTATTGCGATGGTGATTGGCAAATAGGTACCCAGTTATCTAAGATGAACAATAAACATTTTCAAGGATCTACTTCAAATATGAGATGAGAACAACCGGTTTTGCGTCAAAACACACATTTGATAGCAGTAACTTACATAAACTGTAAAAAAACAGAATGAAATTCAATATCAAAAACTTATTTGATTTGTAACAAAATTACGTGCCCAAAAGTGTGACAACTAAAATCGTAACTAAAAAAATATAATCATAAAAGTTCTGACCATCTGTCGGCGACTGTACCGTGTAGGGCCGCCAGGCAGGCGTGTTTGTATTGTATTTCATGGCCCGACAATTAGCTAACATCACGGCTTTGTTTGTTTGGGATACACTCCCTATAAAATTTTAATTTCAAGCGTGTTCACTCGTACATTTTAATGTTTTATTCTCTTGGTAAACAAATTGAAACTTTTCCCTTTATTGATTTAAAGTATTAATTATTAAATATAAACGTAACGTTAATTTTCCTTTTTTTTTCCAGATATCCAAAGACGAAAATTGGAGATCCTAAAGGTGCGTAATAATAGTTTATTTTTAAATCTATTACAGGATTCTTTGTATTTTTTTTTATATTATACTGCTAAACGATGAAAACCATTAAGTATAGAATACCTTAGTTAATTGCCGACGTGATTTTATGTTGTTTTTATTTATTTCAACAAAAGTCATACTTGAAAACAACCTATTAAAAATCTCATCACTTGTAGCAAATAGGCTTACACTCACATATCATTACTCAAAACAGCAATATCATGTGTATGTATACGGTGCAATATACAATTTTATAACCTAGCCATTGATTGAGTAGCCATAACCACAGGTAATAAATATGAGCAAAGTGCATTACCTTCTTTCTTTAAAAGGTTTTTCATTAAAACAGGAAGCTTCGTTTATCACAATTTGTGGAAAACGCAGCGAAGTTATATAATGTTTAACGTTACGTTATGTTCTAAGGTTCTGCCTTATGTACAAATGTTCAAACTACCGTATGAGAAAAGTGTATTTCAAGAATATCATGAAAAGATGAGGTTTTTCTAACATGAAAAGACAAGATTTCTATGCTACAAAGTTTACTATATCTATATTTATTTATTTAAACATTTGGTACACCAACAGCAATGCATACAAAGAATAAATATTAAAAAAAATGCATTTTTAAGAAATTGTGTGGGAATTTCACGTAAATCTATTCCGTTTAATTTATTTATTTTAGAGTTTATAACCTCAATTGATAGAAGAACAGAAACATAAAGCCCCCATTGCTTTTTTAAACCAAAAATCTGCATACACTCCAGTCTAATGCACTTGCCCACTTTAAAACAACTGCCTTCCACAAAGGTAAGCTAGCAAAAAAACAACAAAAATGTTGTTGAAACAGTACAACAAGCTTAGTTACGTGGTATCGCTATCAAAAACATACGCTCGGACCTACATTATTCATAAGAGCTTCCTCTGGACTCGCCTCCTTTCTACTTTTGCGCTCCTGGTACTTTCAGCCAAAGAAAAACATCGTGTAAGTGAAATTTTACACATTTAGAGCTGGTTTTAAGTCTATTTGTGTTTGGATTTTGGAGCAGGTTATAAAAATATCGACTACTGAGCATGATGTCCAGGTTCGTTTCCCGGTTCAGGCAAAGTGTCGTTGGGAGTTCCCATTGGGAATTTTCCCAGTAGCAGCTACAGAGTCAGGATTGGTGCTCGGTTGATGGTAATAGACAGGCCCCCTTTACACGGCACTTATGCAACATAACTGACGAAATACGGTTGTACTATAATTGGGTACACCTCTGCCTAACCCTTCGGGGATAACTGGCGTGATGTTATGTTGTACATAACACTGTAATCTTTACTGAAACTAAAAAACCGGCCAAGTGCGAGTCGGACTCGTATACCATCCATACTAATATTATAAATGCGAATGTCACTGTTTGTTTGTTTGTTACCTTTTCACGACTAAACGGCTGATCGGATTTTAATGAAATTTGTCAAGAAGATAGATTTCAACCTGGGGAAGGACATAGGCTATATATCATCACGCTACGACCAATAGGAGCGGAGCAGCAATGTTGCGAAAACGGGAAAAATTTGACGCAGACGAAGTTGCGCGGGACAGCTAGTTATTTATAAAAGCGAGTAAAAAAATCACTTTTTTTGTATGGGAACCCCTTAAATATTTATTTTATTCTGTTTTTAGTATTTGTTGTTATAGTATCAACAGAAATACATAATCTGTCGGAATTTCAACTGGCTACCTATCACGGTTCATGAGATACAGCCTGGTGACAGACGGACGGACGGACGGACAGCGAAGTCTCAGTAATAGGGTCCCGTTTGACCCTTTGGGTACGGAACCCTAAAAATATCTCAAATCTTTCAAACTAGGATTAAAAGCTTAGCAGTGCATGATACCAAGCAACCACACTTCAGGGTGGTTGCCTTTCACGGATGATACATGCTTGGATAAACTTTCTAATGCCTTACGGGATTTATCAGAGATAACTTGATCCCTTTTCAGTAACAAAACTCAAAGCGTTCCATTCGTTTTAAAAACCATTACTAACCACCGTAAAGGTCGGAAATTATTATCCCTTGCAAACGTACCTATCTGGATAAAAAGTATCCTATGTTCTACCTAACCCAGGTCATGGTTGACCGGTCTTCTTCTTAGAGTGTCGACGGCAAATCGCTAAATTTGTTTAGCCCAAAACTCAACCAAGCGAACTCCGCTCGCTAATTATGCAGTCATAAGATCCTCAAGCGCGCAGGTGACGGGGCATGCAGCGCAGGATAGAAGGTGGGCCATTGTCTGTGGAGTTGACCGGTGTGCTGTGTGTTCAAATGTAACAGTCAGACCCATTTTTGAATGAAGTCTGCCCTGGAGTTGTAAATGTGGTGCTGTTCCAAAAACGATAGGGCACTTATATCGTTTCCTGCGTGTCCTGCTGTTTGTTCATTACAGGAACTGATGGACGTTACAGAGCGCGCCAAACTAGTGGCTCACTTCTGGGCCGGCACAATTTAGATTGCCATTAAAACGCTAAGAAGAAGATGTATGAACTTAGATAAAATTACATGCTCCAGAATACTACAAATTAGACCGGATTTAATTATCCTAAGTTACAGTTACCGATTACTTCCAGTTCCCACATCCACAACCGTAACTAATGATAATCTTCATATTCATATTCATATTCATATTCATTTATTTTGCATTCCATATTGTGAAAAAGATGTTACAAAGGGCTTAAAGCTAGGTACATAAATATGGACCCTGTAAGGGCACAGCAAAGTAGGAGACTGGGAGAGGGCTTTAATCTTATTAATTAGTAGGTATACAAATGTAACAATAAATTTAAAAAAAAAAAAAAAAAAAAAAAAAAAAAATAGAAGATAAATAATAATAATAATAATAATCTTCCTTTCACTCAGTATTTTTCTCTCGCTCTTAAACAAAACAAACAAACATTGGAGTCGCCTCATTAACTTTTAGCACAATGAGAACCAACTCTTTTAAATTAAACACTTCTCCTTGGCAGTAGGAAACAAAATGTCGGTAATTCTTAAATTAAAACTTGCTACGACCCAAAGTCGACGAATTGAAACGGATTAAAATGCTCAGGACTTAAGTAAGTGGTAGTAGCTTTTGCAATGCAGCTTGCATTTTAAGGTACAGGTTTCTTTAAAAGCTAGCTATTATTGCTTTACGATTTCTAACTAACATTTTAATTGCCTTGGATCATTGAGTCACATTGTTTAGGTAAACTGGCGTGCAATGAACTCCTCCAATGAGTTGACGAAGAAGGAGTGAGTCACATGCTGATGCAGCCTTTGTTGTAATTTCTAGGAAAATACGGCTTAAAAGTTGTGAAAAAATTTTATTGCTAGTTGTCATTACAACGGATAGAATAAGAAGCATATTTTAAACTAGTATTTTCTTCTTAAGCTGAACATGTTACCAGAGAGGTTTAATAGCTACAAAATAGTATGCATTTACAACATCCGCCCTCAATTAAAACTCTCCAATAAAAAAAAAGAATACCACATTATCAAAACCTATGCTAAATCTAAACCAGCTACACATCTTTTATGTGCAATACGTCCTAACGGTTTTGTTAGCATATCAGCAAAATTCAAATCTGATCTGACGTATTTAATATCTATAATACCGTCAGATACCTTCTCCCGTATAAAGTGATATCTTGTATCTATATGTTTCGTTCGCTCGTGATGGACAGGGTTGTGCACTAAACTTTGTGCACTCTGACTGTCGTTAAACAAAGTAACAGTATCGGACTTACCGGTTATTTCGGATACAAATCGTCTTAGATAACACGCCTCTTTAGCCGCAGCGGTTAGTGCCATATACTCCGCCTCAGTAGATGACAGAGCAGTCGTCTGCTGCTTTTTAGCTTGCCACATTACAGGACCTAGCCAGCGTAAAATAGTAGCCAGTATATGACTTTCGGTCCATGCTACAGTTAGCCCAATCTGCGTCCGTGTATCCCTTTAGGTACTCTCCACTCTTTCTGTAAGTAAGAGCATAATCCATTGTACCTCTCAAATATTGCAACACTCTCTTTGCTGCTAGCCAATGTTCTTTATTGAACTTTGTGTTGAACTGACTGAGATAGCTCGTCACAAATGCTATGTCAGGGCGAGTGTTTACTGCCAAAAACATAAGGGATCCAATTAAACTTTGAAATGGATACTCGTCTTCTCCATTTCCAGTACTCAGCTTCTTCAGGGTTGATGGAGTCTCAACCGTCTTGCACATATCCATACCAAATTTTTTCAGCAAACTTGAAATAAATGTTTTTTGACTAACCTTTACTTCACCATCGTCGCTTCTATGGATATTTAATCCGAGATAATATTTTAATTCTCCCAGAACTTTTATTGAAAAAATATTTTTCAGGTCATGTATGACAATGTCAAATGTCATTTCATTTTGGTAAAAAAAAATAATGTCGTCGACAAAAACTGCCAATAAGACTAACTCTTTACCAAAAAGTTTCCTATATACGCATGGTTCCGAAGGAGTTTTTTCAAAACCTAATTTCAACAGTGTTTTATCCAACATCTTGTTCCATGCTCGCGGTGCTTGTTTGAGCCCGTATAAGGATTTCTGCAGCAGACAAACTTGAGCTTCTTGTCCTTTCTTTACGAAACCTTGAGGTTGTTCCATAAAAACTTCCTCTTCAAGATCTCCATTTAGAAAAGCTGTATCAACATCCAAGTGTCTCATTTTTAGGTCCATTTCTACAGCTAAAGCAAACAATGTACGGAGTGAAGAATGACGAACTACAGGGGCAAATGTTTCATTATAGTCAACACCTTCCATTTGTCTGAAACCTTTAACCACTAGTCTTGCCAGATTTTGGAGGGAATTAGTTGTACAATCGAGAGTGTACAGTCCACCACTAGCCGAACCATGTAGAATCGCCTCACCTTCAAAAGAAAAATCATTATCTCTATAAAAACTACAACCATTTTTATCAAAAAGTACTACAAAACCTTTGTCTACGACTTTCTTGACAGAAATCAAATTATTAGTAAGTTTAGGTACATACGCAACATCTTTGATGCTATTTACCACATTACACACAGTGTTAATAGATATGTCTCCAATACCACCACAGTCGATCTTCTCACCATTGGCAACAGTAACAGTGCTACCTTCTAATGGTTTGATGTCCTTGAACCAATCCCGTCTAGGAGTCATGTGTTTTGATGCTCCAGAATCAATAAACCACTTATTTATCTCCAAACACGAAGAACCAAGAGCACTAAAAGAAGTCTCCTTGTCTGATGAACTAACGCCTTTCTTTACCTTATTACGTAGAGGGCAGTCAGGCCGTTTGTGTCCAGGCTTGTTACATTCATAGCATACAATTGGTTTCTTCTTTTTTGTTTTATGAACATCAATGTCAGATCGATTTTTCAATTGAAAAGCTGCATCACTTTCTGTGGAGTCAATCTTTGACATTTCATTCAGTAGCTTTCTTTTAACTAGCTCGGTACTTACTTCTACATTGCTATTCTCCAATGCCATTATTAGAGGCTCGTATTTCGAAGAAAGACCTCCTAATAAGATCGCAGCAATCGAAGCATCTTCAATTACCTTGCCGATGTCAGCCAAATCTTGTGCAGTACTCAAAACAGAGTTAATGTACATTTCAATATTTTGAAAATCATTCAACGAGAGCCTATATAACTTTCTCTCTAAAGTCAACCTTCTGCCCATGCCTTTATCTTCATGAGCATCTTGCAATGTCTTCCAGGCCTCTAGAGCAGACTTTGCACTTCTAATATGCGTTATTGCAGAGCCATCTACTGTTAAGCAAATTTTTGCTAGTGCTCTCTTATTATTTCGAGATTTTACCTGTTCCGAGGTGGCATCTCCTTCATCGTACCCATCAATTGTGCACCACAAATCTTCATGAATTAAATAGTTCCTCATTTTAAACTTCCACGAAGGGTACCCTTCTCTATTAGATAGGAGAAGCGAGGGTATTGTTGATGAAGACCATCTGACCGCTCCAGAATCACCACTGGACATCTCGAAAATAAAATTTTACGAATAATTCAACTTCACAATATAACCTTTTACACACTATTTGTAATAAGATTAACTGTATTTCCTATGACATTTTCGTGCTGATAACGTGTTGTAATTTCTAGGAAAATACGGCTTAAAAGTTGTGAAAAAATTTTATTGCTAGTTGTCATTACAACGGATAGAATAAGAAGCATATTTTAAACTAGTATTTTCTTCTTAAGCTGAACATGTTACCAGAGAGGTTTAATAGCTACAAAATAGTATGCATTTACAACAGCCTTGACAACAGAATGTTTCTTAGGAAAAATCTCCACGAGTTTTGATACCAGATTCTAGGTGAATCCAGATACTGTGTTTATAAATCTGATGCCAACACTTACGAGTAAGCAATTCCGAAATAGATAAAATACGGGTGACAGAGCAGAAGTTAAAATATTTTGTGTTTGTAAACAATATTTATCATGTTTCTCACATTATGATAGAGTAACAGCTAATTATTTGTCTATGATTACTTGGCTTATGATTACCTTGCTGAAGGCCTCCCCATTCAATTCAATTCATTAATTTATGTGTGTGTTATATTCTTTATAACACATTTGCTCGTTAACTCTTATTTCACCAATTTCAGTATCTTAATGTATCTCATTACGCACTATTGCTGTAATGTAATGTAAAACGCACGGTTTATCAAAATGATCCTTCTAAAACGAACTGTACTTTTTTAAATCTTAGCAAAGAGTTTTTATGTCAGAAAAGTGGTCAACATTTTATGAATAAAAACAACTTGGGAGATAAAATAAACATTTAATTCTTTAATTTAATCAATTTTGACCATAAATTACAACCATTTATCTGTAACAAAACACAAAAATATTTATTTACTTTATTAGTAATACTGGCGGTTTTAGTGCCTTTGCCTTAAAAAAAAAGCGCTGATGCGCGCGCATCGCTAATTTCATAATTTGTGAACAAGTAAAATTATTCCGCGCGCTTTTTCTTTTCGCTGTATTGTTTTTATTTGAAAATGTCGTCCGAGTTTTATTTATTTCCTCGCAAATATGTTATAAAACGTCGTATGACATACGTGCGCTTTGATAATTACAGCCTCTGCTTTCTTGTAGCCCTCGCTTACGGCTCGGGCTAGCAATATCGCCTCGGCTGTAATTTTCAACTTACCGCACTTATATCATAATGTACTATTTCACTATACTACAAGGTGTCTCAACAATAGAATGGGTACTTATGTAGTTTTTTTTTTCTTATTTACAGAAGTCGGTAAGTGTGAACCACCCGTTTTAAACGCGGGCTGTCTGAATCTCGCCCTATAACCGCGCTTCACAAATACATACAATCTCAAACGTTTTTTCGATAATTTCTTATTTCCCAAACCATGTTAAGGGGGTTATTCTGAAATCACCGACAAACATAAACTACCAAAAAAAACAGGGTTTATTAATAATTAACTAGGTACCGTAATTTAATTTGATTATTTATGTCTTGTGTGACAACCTCCTGAATTTTGACGAGGATGCAAAACAACACCTTGTATACAAGATTCAAGACAATCGTATCACAAGCGTATTTTATAGCCTTTTAAAAATGTCAAGCATCAGTCCACCAATACTTAACGCTATTGAGACTTTAAATATCCCGTTTTGTCCCCTCCATTGATCAAGTATTCACCTATCAAAGATCTGTCTTTGCGCTACATTATGGCTTGCATCAATCATGTTAAGCCTGACATTTTATTCGTTCAACTTGTCCATCATTTGTCACTTTCTCTTCATACCTAGAGCTCACTGCCTATGTATGTGTAGTTAATTGCCTAGTACAGCATATTCTATGGATCGTTAGTCGATTTTAAAACAAATGAGTTGCTGAAATGCTGACTCATCGGGTTTTACCCGGGAAGACGCATGCGGCTTATCGGTGTTAAGATATTATATTACAAAATGGGTCCACCAACTGCTAATTAATAAAATTATGAGGTTTTTGGATGAACCCGGTTAAAATATGTTATACAAGGTGTTGTTATGCATGTTCGTCAAAATTCAAGAGGATGCCACAAAATACATTAATCAATTAAAATTACGGTACCTAGTTAATTATTAAAAATCACTGATTTTTTTGGTTGTTAATCATGTCAGTATTTCAAAATAACCCCCATAACGTGGTTTAGGGAATAAGAAATTACAGAATTAACGTTTGAGATTGTTTGTTTGTAAGAAAGCGCGGTTATAAGGCGAGAATCAGACGGCCCGCGTTTAAAACACGGGTGGTTCACAAATACCGATTTTCGTAAATAAGAAAAAAAAATACCCATTTTATTATTGATTCTTGACGAGAATCATTAGCATAGTTACCTCCTTGAATTTGACGAGGAAGCAAAACAACACCTTGTAGAATAGATTGATTTTTCAGTTTCCGAATTCGTTATCTACACCAATGTTTCGTCTTTTACAAAATTAGTAAGACAAAGAAAATTGATAGTAAATTAAACTAAATAAAACAACATGTATAAATGAGGTATGTGAGAAAGCGAATTTATTCTTCGTTTGTCATGAAGTTTAGTCCCACATTAAAAAAAATCTTAGTCTGTCCCAAACAGTATGCTTCCTTCGTCCCAAAATATTATTTAATTATTTTATTCCCGATTCGTCCTAAAGCTTAATATTAACCAAAACCTTTTGCATTAGTAGATACAATACCTTTTTCTGTCATTAAATTATATTAATTTTCAAAAAAACAAATGTATTATTTCATCCGTTTACCATAAGTTAGACTTGCCCTGACACATCTACAAATGGATTACTTTCCGTTTCGTGGGAATAAAAGAAAGCGATATCGCTACTTTTTGTCGCAAACATACCATTAAAGAGTTGACATGATCTATTAGCTTCGAACCGTGACTCTCTAAAACATAACATAATGTCACGCTTGTAATACCCCAAGGTTTAGGCAGAGGTGTACTTAATCCACACCCACATTTCACCAGTTAAGTTTAAGTCCCATGTTATAGGGTGCGAGCCTATTGCCATCAATCGGGCACAAGTTCATGGTTCCTGATGGAAAAACCCAACAACAATTTGCCCAACCAGGGAATCGAACTCAAGACCTCATGCTCAGCAGTCACGATTTTGACCAGTGGACCGACGAGGTAGTCTGCTGGCGTACCATGATGTCTTAAAACATTATTGTTCCATACTTATTCCAGAGTGAAAAAGAAACGGAGCTATACAGGTCGTCTAGCTCCATCTCTTTCCCACTCTGGAGTAGGAATGGAACAATAATATTTTAAGCGTCATAGTAAACCCCCTGATGCGTAGTTCTCGTATCTTGCGTGTGTGCGTTTAGGTTTGACCGTAGACGAAACAGATGGAGACTGAAGGACCGAAGCATTGCAGGAGGCGTTTTAAAGCTTTTGCCAATTCCCGAAGGAAAAATGACGCTGCCGGCCTAGCCTGACCGCCGTAGAAACGGGCTATGTCTACGGAAGAATCGACAATTTGACAGATATTTCTATCGTCCCGAGCATGGCGATATTAAGAATGTAGAAAAGAAATGTTTCTTTTCTTCAGTCGACACAAGTCTACAACGTCGAGCATGACGACCATATTATCTCTTCTTTTGACATTTGGGGGTAGAAATAACTTTACTTCTGACAAATGTCAAACTAGTCTTATTAAAAACTAAATACGAGAAATACGTTTCGTGGTTGCGTTGAGTTACGTTCAAAAGGTTGAAATGTTATGTAAAATCATTAGGTTTAATTTCGCGAAAAAGATCCAGGCCTGGATCCAGGATGCAGCAACACCATCCCGCCCACGAAAAATGAAAAACTCGAGCAATTGGCATCTTTTTTTTGTTAACTAAACGTAACAATATTCAGGGAATATAAACATCACGTGATACGTCCCCGTTGCTATGGAAAGAATTTCTGTCTATATCTTCGTAGAAACGCGAGTCGACGGTGCGCGCCATGCTCGGCCAGAAGAAATGACAAGTTGTATAGAAAATATTTCTTGTCGTTTCTTGGTAGAATAGACATAGAACGGTCATGCTGGGGCTGGAGTTACTTTGTGTTTGCATGTCGTACTAAACTCAGGGTTTGAAAAGGTTAGATAGCTCCATCGTTTGGGTTTAACTTTATTTTTGGTACTTACGTGTACATATCAGTAAGGTCCTAAAGTTATTAAGTCTTCTCACACATTTCATTAATCAGATATACGGGTGTAACGGGGACTCCGACGCGAAAACGCTTACCACGTACTCAGTACATCATGCTGAACCCCCTTTTCTTCGGTTATCAAAAAAACAATCTGCTGTTTCCTACAAAAGTGCAATACCTACACGGTCAAAATATATGGGACAGCTGTTTTTTTTTTTACTTACCGATGTAAAATTTCTATGTGGAGTGGTTCAGAATAGCGTATTGAGTACGTGGTAAGCGTTTTCGCGTCGGAGTCCCTTACAACTTGTATAAAACTATCATGTCCCTCAATTACTGAAGTTTTATCAAGTTACCCACAGTAATATTTTTGTTTAATATAGTTTCCCTCTTAATCCATTCAATCAAATCAAAATCATTTATTTCAAGTAGGCCAGTTACAGGCACTTTTGAATAGTCAAACAACAATCAAAATGAAGCTACAGTCCCAGTCACAAGACTTATTAGTTATATAGATAATAACTGTGAAAGTACTGTAATTGCCCATTCCAAAGCGTAGATCTCTATGGAGAAGAATGGGCAAGAAACTCCATGGACACTCCTTTAAATCAGAATCTTGTTACAAAAACCTTGGTTACATCATTCATGTTGAGATGGTACATTATGTGAGAACGATGTAGCAAGACGTGCACGTTAAAAGTGTCTATAGTAAAAACAAAAAGACAATTAAAACATAAAATAATGAGTTCGAAATAAGCCGTGGCAACTAAGAGATGACCAGGCACAACTGATAGCGCCCGTTCACGAACATGACGAATGGATCAGCCATCATTCAACTCAACCATTTTGAAGGGAACTAAATGACCCGACACACCCGCCACCATTAGCGTGACATTTAAGTGAGCATGACACACTTACATTTTATCATCATACATACATTTTGGTTTGGATATTAATCCTTAATTTTACAGCCGAAACTGAAAACTTTTGGACCTTACCATACCATGTATTTCCATGTTGTGACATATTATATTATAATCAGAATTCTAGTGGCACGGATTTCTTCTTGTTGTCTATGCTGAAGTTTATTTTTGTAAAAAACTGCTAACGCATTGGACTACTATGCAACACTTAGCTTCACAATAATCGCTCCGAGCCACAAGAGCTAATTCTAATGAACAACAATCAGTAAATTATTGCTCCCGATAACTCTCGCAGATTCACATAAGGGATGAACGATGCACGGTATCAACGAGATATCGAATACCATAATAAACATCAGATTAATCGAGAAAGCAGAAACCGCTACATCGCATAATTGATTCCATAAATTCTATTAGATTATTCAAAGCAAATTGCTAACATCAGGGATGTAAGTGGTATTACACTAGTGTGCGGATCGGCACTTTCGATTGGGTAGCATTCTTAAGTGGCGCGTCGTGCCGAAAAAAAATATTGAAATATTTAGGTTCTTTCGGCTCGTGCCGATCGGGAAATTCATTCTAGATTTCATATTTGAGGCGAATGGGCACAGTACTAGCTTAGCTTTTTCCCGATCGTTTATATTATCTCACTACTAAATGCGAAAGTTTGAAAGGATGGGTGGATGGATCTTTGTTACTCTTTTACGCAACAACAACTGGAGTTGAATGAAATTTGGCATAGAGATAGATTATAACCCGTATTAACACAAAGGATATTTTGATTCGGGTAGTTAGTACGATCCCGTGGGACAATTACCGAACTCCACGCGAGGTAAGCCGCTGATATAGAACTAGTATTAACGTATATTTTTGTCGCCCGATTCATGTCGACCCGTCTACATGTGTAGCACCTCTAAGCTAACATTAGCAACTTTGCTTCAGTTACAAGCAAATCAGTCATGCCTTGCCCCCTTCTGGGGAACGGATTCAAATGTTATCAAGAAGAGTTATCGCGGGTTCAGGTTTGTGTGCATAAGATTAGTGTTATAAATGGTAGTATCATCTGAGTGAAAAGATTAAATGGGGAGATCTTTTTGTTTTATCTTAGGAGTAAAGGGCTGGCTTGACGATTAGTATTAAACCTACAAATAAGATCTTAAAAGGTGTAATATTTACATCGGTACTAGTGTAATCAATTTTTTGTTTCGATAACTTCGTACTCCGGAAATAAAATCCGTTGCATCTGTGATATATATATAGTTTATTACTTATCTGTTCTCTTTCCTCTAATCCAACGGTCATCGGTTCTACGGCTAATTATAATATTGCACATCGCCACATCAGCTTACTTTTTCTGTGAGCTATGTCGAAAACTTTGGTCACCTGTCTGGTGGTTTGTCACTTAATTTTTCTGCAACGAATTCTTTGGATTCCTCAAAATCTGCAAATGTATGAGTATCCAGACTCCAGACTCTGTATAAAACAGGCCCTGAATCTATTTATTTTCATGTCTGCCTAAACGTTACAAAGGCAAGTTTTTAGGACTAAAAAGGGTCATATTACTCATTCTCTTTCATATAATAATCTTAATGAAGACATAATCATAACCTTCCTTAATGATGAAGATAAAAGAGGCTATATTCTCGTATGGCGGGCTCATAACCACTTATCTATTAATCAAATCTTCTTGCGTTAATAATTTGTTATTCTCACATGTAGGGTTAATAATTACTTTTATGAATCTTAGGGCTTGGTTTTAGAGATAGTTTTTAGATACATAGAAAAAAAAATGCGTGTAGTCCCTCCGCGCGGAAGAAGTGAAACTTCGTAATACTACACGCATGTGTTTGAGTGCCACGCATTCACTCTCGTTATTTTATTGAGCATCTAAATAATATTTTGTTATTTTCTTGTTGTATTATTTTTATTACATAATTATTACATAAGTTTATCGAGGTTATTCTACTCATGGAAATTGAGCGAAGGCTGGTCAAACCGAAGAGTCGAATGCATGACTGTTTGCACGCCATCTTGCGTACCTAGTAGAACTACGTAGTCACAAATCTTGTAAAATCTACTGCCATCTCTTAGTGAGTTATAGAAAATATTCCCCCTCCATGGTAGCGTTAAACTTGTTGGAAGTCGCATAAGAAGTTTCACTTCAATCCATACTTCCATACTAATATTATAAATGCGAAAGTCACTCTGTTTGTTCGTTTGTTTGTTTGTTACCTTTTCACGACTAAACGGCTGATCAGATCTTAATGATATTTGGCAAGAAGATAGATTTCAACCTGGGGAAGGACATAGGCTATATATCATCATGCTACAACCAATAGGAGCGGAGCAGAAATGAAAAATGTTGCGAAAACGGGGAAAATGTGACGCAGACGAAGTTGCGCGGGACAGCTAGTAACTTCATAATTATCAACTGGCTCGTTGATCTTGTGGTCGTAAGCGCGACTGCTGACCGTGAGGTCATGGGTTCGATTCCCGGGTTGGACAAAGTATTATTTGGTTTTTCTTTCAGGAAATTTTCCAGTAGCAGCCTCGGAGACTGTATCTGTGCCCGGTTGATAGCAATAGGCTTGTGACTTAAATATAACCAGCGAATAGAGGTTAAGACTGGGTAAAGAAACCGACATTCTATTTTGTCCGTCAGACAGGTAATACAAAAATTTGAGACACGTATTTTTTGTTTTATCAAAATTTCAAAAAATTACTCAGTTAAAACTCATTAAAGTTGAAGAGTGGGAGCTCACTACGTCACAAGTAGGTATGAAAATTACCTACATGTGACGTCATGCGCCATTTCAACTCAATATATCTCCGTAATTTTATGACCACGTGAAAAAAGAAAAAATACGTGTCCAATACTTTTTAATAATCTACACGACGGACAAAGAAAAAAAAATAGTGTTCATCCCCTATTGTGGGTGTAGGTATTAGGTACACCTCGGCCACCATTGCGAGGATCGGCCGGAGGACACGGTGGAGGACACCGTGGAGCTCTGCCCCGCTTGGGCTGAGCACCGCCGTGTCCTCGTAGCGGCGATTGGCGGCGGTGACCTCTCGCGTCCGGCCCTGGTTCAATCCATGGTCCGGAGCGAGAGGGAATGGGAAGCCGTCGCCTCCTTCTGCGAAGCAGTCATGCTAGCGAAGGAGGTGGCGGAACGTGAGAGGGAGAGAACCTCACGTCCCAGCCGCCGCGGGAGACGCCCCGGGCGTCGGGGGGCAACCAGTGGCCCCCGGCCACCGTAGGCGCGAGCCTGTGGAGAGTGAGTAATGGGCTAGCTCACCGTCCGTCCGTCTCATGACGACAGGCCGTGTCGACGGCGCGTACGTGTTCCACGCGCGCCTCAAGGAGATGTCAGCAAATCGGAATGGGTCCGACAGGGGGCTGCGGGTTGTTCGAAAGAGATACCGCGGCCCTGGAACACAAAGGGCTAAGAAGGAACATGGGTGGGTTTTAGTCAGTCAAGTCTGACACTCCCTCCCGCTCCGCCCAGAGCGGGAGAAGTCATTTGATGATTTCACATCCGCAAAAAAAAAAGGTACACCTCGGCCTAAGCCGTCGAGCATTACAGGCGTAATGTTCTGTATGTATAATTAATAATTAGTTATGTCAATCATTTATTAAGGCACTCATGATTTTCTTTTAGAAAGTTTCTCAGTAGGTTTTTATCATTATCATTCCTATTCATTAAAGTTTGTGCCTTATGAACAATATTATCATCATCATCATCAGCCTATAATGTTCCCACTGCTGGGACATAGGCCTCCTCTCTATGAGAGGGAGTGGGCTGTAATCCACCACGCGGTCCCGGTGCGGGTTGGTAGATGTCTCATGTCTTTGAATTTTTCGTTCTAGGACATGCCGGTTTCCCTACGATGATTTTCTTTACCGTTTTTGAGGGCAGCGGTACTGAAATAAATTATACAAAGTAATGCGCCTGCCTGGGTTCGAACCCACGGCTTACTGCTCGTAAGTCGGGGCTGCCACCACCGCTGCTCTTCAATCTTAACAATGTTATAAAACATAGCAAGTAATTAAATTAATAAGCTAGAAGAAACGTGTCAGTGCGCTAATTTCCTTGACGCTCCACGTAGAGCGAGAATCAACAAGTTTTTATCTTGAATTCTCATTTTCACAATTAGGTATAACATGAAACTACCTTTATTCACATCATTTTGACCTATTTTGACTGGCAGATGCAGATGGTGATCTTTTAAGGAGTAACTTAAGCTACTTTTTTTATTTTAGAAAAAACATTTAACGTTTGTGCAAACAAAATAAAACCATTGACATTGTTAATAAAACATGGTTCAAATAGATACAATATTTTTTGTAAACAAACAAACAGACAGACAAGCAGACCGACCAGCAGACAATTAATGCTTTTTTCGTTATAAGAACTGTATATAATTTCTTACACATTCAGTTAAAAACTGTTATTTTGAAATTACATACAGACACTTCAATTTTATTTATTTGTATAGATTAACCAGAATAGACCAGACTGCCATTTGACAGTTCACTGTGGTATGATCTGACCTTTTGATCTGATGTGTTGGCTTGATGTCTTGACTCGTTCCCACGAACAAATTAAGAGAATGTCCTTTTTAGTGTCATATCAATGAACTAGAAGAGTTATCATGCAGATGCGGGCTATCATATTGCATAACAGCAGGATATGCTAATAATTGGCTAAAGAGTCTAAAATTGGCTAAATGCCTTGTCTTATATGAGTAAGGGTCTGTTTAAAAATAGTTATCTTGTTTATTGAAGTAGTTTCGTTAGTGACGGCCGCGGCAGCCGGGAACAAATTGTGGACTGAGTTGTATTGTTATGCAAAAATATACAAAGTGAAGTGCGCTGCTGGTGAAGGAGTTATTTATATAATACTAGTAGGTGTTGTTATAAATGGTATTATGTCACAAGGATCTTTTGGCCCGTGAGTGACATTGACTTCTCATGGAAATATTAGTTACTATGCATGGAATTTGCAATTGCTAAGACATTTGTGAATTGGTTAAAAGCACTGAAAAAACAAGATGGCGTAATTCGTTCCGATAACGGCCACGTGCCAAGAGATACTTGTATCTAGTTATCTACGATCTGCAACTGTATCATTCGTTTTTGTGGTAAATTTTATTGCAGGATAACCTTAAAATTCAGCGCCTTGAGCTTGCCTATCGAGTTGGATACTATCGCTGGAGTGTTAATGCAAAGATAACAGAAACCGTGTCCTAGGGTAACTAAACCAATCGCAGTCTTGTTTCGACCTAACTACATGCTAAAAGTAAATGTTGTTCAAAATAATCATTACCCATTCATTCTCTCAATTTTTAATAATCAAACTTATCATAAAATCCCTATTCATAAAGCAAAACCGTTTCACAAATTCATTAATTTACAAAACAAAGCACAAATTCCTGATTCGCATGCGGTACAAAGGTGCAAATAGACCTTTATTCCGAGTGTTTCCGAACGACTGGCTCCGTCCCGATGTCACCCGAGCGGCTCCGAAGCCAAACTTCTCTCGCGGAAATTAAAAATACCATCTGTTCAACGATCAATGTGTTGCCATGATAAATATTGAAATATTATCGTTTCTCCTGAATATAAATTAAATAAAAAGGTCACAAAGGTTGATGGAACGCTTCGAAGGAGTTTACTATAAATTAAATTACGTGGCAATGGGTAAATGGAGAATGAATTGGAATTCCACGATGATTGTATGATATAACTTATTGCTATAAACGAGGAAATTGTTATAGCACATACCTACCTGGTACCTGTGCCTGTAAAAGAAGTTTTATTTATAGCCATTGCTAATACGTGGTAGCGTTTAATTTTCTCAACAATTAGCCATTTAATTAAAAGTCAATTTCATAATTGAATAACGAAAGGATTCAATACTAAACGCTCTTTAAAGATGAGGAATGATTTACCGTCGTTTAACATTTATGAAATCAACTTCTTACTCACTAATTTTATTACAGAGAAATATAATAATTACTCGTATAAGTGAGTTCGTTTCTTTGTCACGCCTTCACGGCTTAACCATTTATCGGTGAAATCTAGCATCCGTATTATACCATAACTTTAAGACATAGGACTCTTTTTATCCCTGTAGGACATTCCCGTTGGATAATTTTCGACCTCCACGCAAACGAAACCACGAACAATAGTTAAAACATAAGTTAGAGGATCATGGGAGCTACCTACAAGAGACTAACAGTCTCTCCGTTAGCCATTGATGGTCCCCAAGGCACGTGATGCCTGTAATTGAATCTTCCCTGCAGGATACCCATGCATCCTGAACAGACCTCGGTTTTGAGATAATTTGCTCGTAAAGGCTGATTTATTTACCTTTGAGATCGTAGGGCAAACATTGTGGTTAATTAAGTGTTTTCGTCGTTTTCATATTGTGTTGGGTTTCATATTTAAGATAGCTAACCCCCCATGCCTTAACTTAAGGGATTGGTCACGCGAATACACAGTCATCGCAAACATAACTTGCGACGTTGGTGGAAAACGAGAAGGCAATCTGTCAAACTGTTCGCCGAAATGAACAATGAACGAATTGGTCATCATCATGAATCAATCGGTTTAAGCGTGGTTGTGGACTTGGTAAGGACACGGCTAAAGATATAGCAGCTACAACCATGCATACAAACAAACTATGCAAGATATCATAGTTATTAATTAAATACCGGGATACAAACACGCGGATTACCAGGACGTGGAAACTATCAGAAACTACATAAGTACTTAGTTTTCGGAGTCCCAACTTAGTTGGCCAATGTTTATGCTGTTATTAAGTATGCAGGTATTCTTGATGCTTATTAATGGTACTGTTATATCTAGCCAAACATTCTGTATATCAGACTAAATAACACTGCGCAATTATTTTTTTCGACTCTATGTAACGCTCTTAAAACTTCTGCTGATGGATGCATTAAATAGGGCCATGGCTTGTGTTTGTTGTTTTTTTTTTTGTGTTTACATGTAAAAAAGTAGGAACTGTGTCCTCCAATTTTGACGTTCTGAGCCATTCCTGGGGGCCACCTCCTTAACTTGGTAGTATCCAGCAATGGTCAAGAACAAAAAAAAACGACGCAACGACGGGGAGAGCTAAGTATTTTACGTATTTTTTGTACCGTCGTCGCGCGCGCTTCTCGTAGCGTCGCGTCATGCAGTCGTCGTTCTAAACTTCAAACTGAATCAGTCAAAATGCTCTAATCATCTAATTTACCTACACTTTTGACACTGAGTGTCGCATACCGGGTAATGATTACAACTTGAATTAGAATGTATATCTATAGGTACGAGAATATTGGCCTTCAGATCGGCAAGCCTTCACAAAAATCTATAAATATTTATTTTAATAGGCCGGTCAAACTTCAAGGTTCTAAACAAGGTGTTGTTTTGCAACTTCGTCAAATTTCAGGAGGTGGTCACGAAAGACATAAATAATCAATTAAAATTACGGTACCTAGTTAATTATTAATAAACGCTGATTTTTTTGGTTGTTTAAGTTTGTCAGTATTTCAGAATAACCCCCTTAACGTGGTTTAGGGACTAAGAAATTATCGAATAAACGTTTGAGATTGTTTGTACGTGTGTAAGCGAGGTTATAAGGCAAGAACCAGACGGGCCGCGTTTAAAACAAGGGTGGTTCACACTTACCGATTTCCGTAAAAAAGAAAAAAAAAGATAAATTATATACCCATTTTATTATTGATTCGGGACGAGAATCATTAGCATAGTTACCTCCTTGAATTTGACGAGGTTGCAAAACAACACCTTGTATATTAACCGTAGACCGTAATGGTCCAAACAAGAGGTAGCCGAATGTCATGTCAGAAACAACACCCTTGCTCAAACTGGCCGAATGCTTTCACTGTAGTATTAGAATAAGGGTTTGCCTCCACTTGGGTATGCTATGCCTTGCTATTGATACGTTACTACGAGTATACAGGGTGGAAGAGACACCAAGGACGCTATAACAGTTACCAATGTCGTATTCAGTATGATTGAGCTGAATAAGAAGATTAAAAAAAAAACGGGTTGCACTCCGGGAGTGCCGGCAGAAGTGAAAACTTGAATATTAACGTTATGCATTTTTGATATATTTTGGAAAGGTTGGGGAATAATTTTGCACGAATTGCTTTAATTATCAGTATAATTAAGTACTATCACTGTAATTAAGTAGTATTTATGTGGTTAAATACAATATTCATTTATTGCGCTATCGTATACAAACATGATAATTTATATTACTTACACTTTACAACTATTACAATCCGTCTTACGAATTTTACCTCTTTGGCGAAACCGAAGGTTTTGTTTGTGCATAAGATAATTATCCAGCTTTGGAAACCCAAACTCAAAAAGACAGATGTCATAAAGGTCAAATTCCTTCGTAACCTAATGTCAATCCGTGTTACGAATTTTCCAGTTTTGGAAACTCAATGGCAGATGTTATAAAGTTCCAATTTTTTCGCAACCTACGTGACCTAACGTTTCGTGTCCTGACGCGATACCTGACGCGAGTTTATCATTTTTACCCATCACAAAAATGCACAAAGCCGCTAAAGAAGTTTTTACTTCAAAAAAATACCGTTATAAACTTTTTATATGGTGGTTCAGAATGATGAATACGAGGTAACCGTTTTAGCCTCGTTCTCCTTGTATTTTCGTAATTGTATTTTAAAACTTAAACTCGCAACTAGGCCAGTACCCGACAGGCGCCATAATAATAACCTACTTCAGCTAGTCGTTGACATCGCAGCATCGCAGAAAAATAAGCTCAAGATGTATTCTACATACACGAGTAAAAATATTCCTAGTAAAGAAGAATGCAATACAAAACGCAATATTATAAAGACTACATTTCAAACGAACAGAATTTTACCGTGCATAAAACCTAATTGCGTCTTCCTTTTTTTATTGAAGCACTGTAAAATCTGTGATAGTATTATTATACTGACTGCGTAAAACGGATTTTTATTCAATCATTTTATATCATCATCATTCTCCAGCTCTTATCTCCATTCCTTTGGGGTCAGCGGTCTTCTCCTTCCATACTTCACTATTACTCGTGATGTAAGCTGTCACCTTCTTTCAAGTATAACCTTACCTAACCTCCTAAATATCCGAATATTATAAAGGGTGTAAAACACCTCTTAACGAAGCCGAAAGCCACTGGTTCTCCCTGTCATTGCGATCATTTTTTTGTTCTACACCATACCTTCTAGTTACGGAGATATTAGGGGTCAAAGTTCCAACTTTTTGACAAGTATTTTTTTAATACAAGTTTTTAATGTAAGATTTTTACTTTAAACACTTCCACGACCCCCGTACTATTCAATCCGTCAGCATCATCATCAGCACAATGTTTTGTGTGCGTTGCGTTAGATTGAGTTCTACCACAAAACATGATTTAACAGCCCCAAAAAAAAGTCGTTTCCCAGCAATAATTTTTGCGTAAAGTTACTTAGTTTCATGTACAGAATGCTTTGTTGACGGCTTCGTGATGAGGTGATTTACACGGTGTATGTAAAATCCCGCCAAAAGCTTTTGAAAATAAAAGCAGGTTACAGAGGTTTACATACACGCCTTTTTCATATTGAGTTACCTACGGTAGCCAAAAAGCGCAGAACACTGAACAAAAAAAAAGAACTTTTGTTAAGTAAATTATTTATTTTTAAATTTCCAATATCGCATCGCAATCTTATACCCTAGGTACAACACAGCCTTTCATACACCCACAAATATAACCAAAACGGATGAACGTGAATGTTCCTGTCATTCATTCAAACGAGCGAGACGTTCCGATATTAAAACGATACTACACGGTCCATTCCGGTACGTATTAATTAATAATGAGTCTTGATCACCTAAAGATAGAGTTAATTATCCTGTATGTGACTTAACCGAAAAATCGATTTAAACCGAAATATAGATTATGTAACTTTTGCGTGAGGCGTTAAATTTTCCAAGATTTATAGACCTTGAAAATTAATCTTACATAGGTGTGATTTAACAATTTCCTTTTAACTTTTAACACGTGTTATACCGAAATCTTTAGATTTTATTACCGTTACTAATTGTTCTTCACGCTAGAGCCGAAAAATATATAAAAATACACCCGGCCGCATGTGGGCTAAGACAAAGATCGTCCCAATGAAACTGAACGCGATCAACACATTTTAAAGACGTTTTATAGCAGCTGTCAGTGTCAATATTTCATAACAACGCGGTTTTTAGATGACCTGATTGCTGGTATAAATTTTACCTCAAGTAAAGTTACGTAAAGTTAGTGTAAATATATCAAAACAACCAGTTTTTTTCAATCTACACTATCAGCCACAGCCATGGCAAAAAGCCAATCAATTAGATCACAACAAATAATAAAATACCATCCAATTATCACTTGTCAGAATAGCCGACAGGCTTCAAACGCAGGCGTTAGCTAAGCTACTTAATTATAGACGCAATTAAAGGATGAAGGCCCTATAACTCCGACATGACTGTGTAGCACACGTAGCCAGGAAAACCGGACCTCCCATACTCCTTGTTTTACTCCCAGATGTTAAAGTTTTCGGGTTGTGATGAGCGTGGGTAGAGGTCTTACAAGCTGGTCATGTGTGGGCGAAAAGTTTTGCCTTTTGGCTTCGGGTATGTTTTTGGAGATACTTTTTCTTGGACTTGTTTTTACAGGGTATTCATTTAACTTCTGTTGGAAGTAATGAGATAATTTTATATACAAGGTGTTGATTTGCAACCTCGTCAAAATTCAGGAGGTTGTGACAAAACACATAAATAATCAAATTAATTTACCTTACTTACCTACTTAATTATTAAAAAACGCTGCTTTTTTAAAAGCTTTTATTTTTAGTTGTTTAAATTTGTCAGTATTTCAGAATAACCTCCTTTATGTGGGTCAGGTAATAAGAAATTATCGAATAAACGTTTGAGATTGTTTGTAAATGTGAAAGCGTGGTTGTAGGGCGAGGATCAGATAGGCCGCGTTTAAAACAAGAATGGTTCACACTTACCGATTTCCGTAAAAAAGAAAAATGAAAAAAAAAACCTACCAATTTTATTATACAGGGTGTAAATCACCTCATCACGAAGCCGTCAACCAAGCATTCTGTACATGAAACTAAGTAACTTTACGCAAAAAATATTGCTGGGAAACGACTTTTTTTTGAGGGGTGTAAAATCATGTTTTGTGGTAGAACTCAATGTCATCATCATCTTCCTGCCCTTGTCCCATTTCATTTGGGGTCGGCGCAACACGTCTCTTTTCTCCATACTCCTCTGTCATTCGTCATGTTATCATTTACTGATGGTGTGGTAGAACTCAATGTAACGCACTCAAAACATTGTGCTGATGGACGGACTGAATAGTAAGGGGTCGTGGAGGTGTTTAAAGTAAAAGTCTTACATTAAAAACTTGTATTTAAAAAAATACTTGTCAAAAAGTTGGAACTTGGACCCCTAAAATCTCCGTAACTAGAAGGTTCCCAGGTATGGTGTAGAACAAAAAAAATATCGCATTGACAGGGAGAACCAGTGCCTTTCGGCTTCGTTAAGAGGTGTTTTACACCCTTTATGGTTCGGGTCGAGAATCATAAGCATAGTTACCTCCTTGAATTTGACGAGAATGCAAAACAACAGCCTGTATATCACCTTCCGATATCTTTCTCTTATGTTTTTTTTTTTCACGGGAATCCATTGACAGTTTCGACGCGTTGTTTTAGACCATTTAATTTTAAGGAAAAATGGTCAAAGCCATTGTTCAATAAAACCAAGCTTTGATTCGCGTAATTTAAATATGAAACAAAACTTTACTTAATATAGTGTAGTTAATTTTGGTAGTTTACATATATTATGAAAAAGTTTCGAAAACGAACGACAGACACCTTTCTGACCCATGGAACACCGAAGTGGTTCACCTAGGTGTTACACGGTTACATTTCCGTACCCCTGGTTCACCTAGGTGTTCTACGGTAGACACACATCACATCATAAGTTTTGTCACCAGACAATGGAGAGTTTGGTATACACTTTGTCCGCTAGCATAATAAATGTGAATTTGACCAGTCTAGACACAAAACTTTATGACCCATTCATAGTCATTTTCGCCTTAACGCCTTGGCAATGTCCACTATCCCTGAACACATTCCCGTGTGTGTCGATTATATGTTTAGTTTATGGTGCGTGTTACGGAATATTCGGCCATTGGACGTCGCGTCGTTGCCATTTAACTTCGGCTATCTTCGGCAAAATGTTCGGGTTTGGTGAAATGGGAATTTATAATTTTGCTAAAGAAGTTGGCTGGTTGAATAACAAAAGACGACTCGGAGATTCTGGCTAAGGTTTTTTTTTTAGTTATTTTCAATAAACCTTATGAAAACAAGAATAGAAGTCAAAATCAGATGTTCAGTGATAAAAGCGTTTACAAGTCAGCCATTGTTAACTCTTTTCAAAATGAACAATAACAATGGTGAAGAAGTTAGTTAGTTGATTGAAGTCGAAAACACTCAATAGATCAAATTCTAGTCAGACCATAACAGTATTTCTACATATAACAGACCGCAAACCACAACGAACCCTTTTAAAACTTATCCAATACCTACATAACTTAAACCAAATTCGGCTTTGGCAAGTGCGGCCCTAAATTCGGCTTAAGCTGAAACATTGACCTTAAGTTAGGCTGACTTGTAAGTCGTAACTTAACTCCTACTTCCGACATTATATTTGGTCAATCTTGTCTCGTACTAAAGTCGCTAAGTCGTAATGCCTAAGTTTGATTAAGTTGGCAACTTAACGCGGGAACTTAAGTTAGAGGATAGTAATAAAGTGTGTGTAGTAGTTACATATTTGTTTGTGGCTTTAACTTTGAGAGATTGTCTGAGTTTGGTTTGTCAGTCTACAGCAGTTCTAGGTACACTTACTTTTGTATAACCAAAGATTTGAAGTGTTAGACGTGCTTTCATTAATAGTAAGCTCGCACAAATATGTAACATTATACTTGGTATGGACAATGGACATGTGATCAGGGGGTTACTATGACGTCTTAAAACATTATTGTTTCATTCTTATTCCAGAGAGGGAAAGAGATAGAGCAAACGACCTGTATAACTCCGTCTCTTTCCCACTCTGGAATAAGAATGAAACAATAATGTTTTAAGACGTCATGGAAGGCCACCTTTTTTTTTTCGGATGGGAAATCTTCAAATGACTTCTCCCGCTCTGGGCGGAGCGGGAGGGAGTGTCAGACTTGTACTGACTAAAACCCACCCATGTTCCTTCTTAGCCCTTTGTGTTCCAGGGCCACGGTATCTCTTTCGAACAACCCGCAGCCCTGGCAGGCATCGGCCCGTTCGGACCCCTTCCGGTTTGCTGACATCTCCTTGAGGCGCGCGTGGAACACGTACGCGCCGTCGACACGGCCTGTCGTCATGAGACGGACGGACATGGAAGGCCACCTGGATGATGAATTGCATGTGACTAAAAGAGTGATAATTATAAATGTTGATGGATGGAGAGGAAGAAAATGGAAATGATAGCGTAGCGTTTGACCCTATCAAACGCTACGCTATCATTTCCATTTGGTTTTGGTTTGGTTTGGGTTTGTTATGGAAGAAAAAATCGTGCTACCCCGATCCGAAGCAACATGGGACAAGGACAGAAAGATAATGCCATATGTATATGAGACGACAGATATGATGTTTAGTAGGTATGAGATAATACCATAAAATAATACTCTTCGAATTTCATTGTCGACGAGACAAAAACAATAAATTTTTGACACGGTATGTAGGGCGAATCTCGGAATTTAAATCTTTATATTGGGCACATGTGTCAGTCTCTGTCTGAGGTGTATTTTGGTACCTACATTTTATATTAATCGGCCTGCTCTAGGAGTAGACACTATTTGTAGGTAGTTTAGTTTTAGTACTCAAGTCTTAGCTCTCATTTAATTTTACTATTCCCAGTCAGGAGATTACAGTATAATAAACATCATCTGCCTAGCCTTTCCCAAACTATCTTGGGGTCGGCTTCCAGTGTAACCCAGATGCAGCCACCGGATGCAGCTGAGTACCAGTATTTTACATGAAGCGACTGCCTATCTGACCTCCACAACCCAGTAACTGGGTAATACGATACCCCTTGGTAAGACTGGATGTCAGACTTTTGGCTTCTGACTACTCGTAACGACTGAAAGAAAGATCAAATCAAATATCTACAAATGACAGCCGGGACCAACGGCTTAACGTGCCTTCCGAGGCACGGAGGAAACTCGGTATGTAATTATGGTCACCCATCCACGGACCAACCTCGGCAAGCATGGCTTAACTTTAAAGATCGACCCGTGCGGCTGTTATGATTTAGCCACTAGCTCCTCATATTACAGTATAATAAACATTAAATGTAAACCAACTATAAGTAAATATCAGTATCTAACTGTACATGACCGCAACGATTACAGGTATGCAGTAAATGTTTATCTCTGCTTATTTAACGAGCTAATCTTAAATACAGATCTCAGGGATACCAAAGAGTTGATACTTAACTGGTGTTTGCATATTTTGAGCAAATAAAGAATGCAGAAATTATCTCTTTGAAGATCTCCACTGCAGATATTATTTCCATTTCAAACTATGTAAATAAATCTAGGCTTGTAGCTTTATAATAACAGCCGCTCGGATCAATTTTTAGGTTAACCCGCGCTTGCCTAGGCTGTTCTGTGGATGGGTGACCACCCATTACATAACAGGTTTGCTCCATGCCTCGGAAACCCGTTGGCCTCGTTTGTCATTTGTAGCCCGAAAGTCTGAAAAACCAGTGCTATGAAGAGGTATAGTATATTACCCAGTACTGAGTTGTGGAGGTCAGATAGGCAGTTTCTCCATGTACAATACTGTGTACATTCAGTTAGACTGGAAGCCGACCCCAACATGTTGGGAAAAGGCTAGGCAGATGATGTAAGTAACTCTAGGCGCAATTTCTATTCATCCGATGTCAATTTAACTTATTTACTGAGGTAGATACAGTTGGTGTCACGGTGCGGTATAGGAAGTACTATTTACACAAAACCGCATATTAAACCAACAGAAAATAAATAAAAACTGCCAATGTTTCTTCAAGTAACCCGAATCGATTTTGTAAATCAACGCAATCTCCTCTGTATTCAAAACCACAGAGTAAAAAATACTAATTTAAGCCGTAACTAGCTCACGTCCACGGCAACCAAATAAACCATAAAGACTATCAACGAGATGTTTACTAAAAAAAGGGAAGGGAAAGACAGGGTGTGCGTGCAGGTAAATACGAGTACAACCGGTCCCCGAGGCTTGTATTAGCGTAAACAGTTTACCAAATTACCCCCTTCACACGTCAAACTATAATCAACTTACCGTTTTCTTAGATAAGGTTTGGATTGGACTGCTCTACAATCATCCCGCAGGACTCGCGTGCTCCCAACGCCATATTTTCGAATGATAATTTTAATGGAGTCAAACATGCATCTTATAATGTGGCATAACATCATCCCTTTGGAATGTAAGGTCTATTTTAAAGCGCAAAAATATGGATGGCGGAGTTCTGAGAAAATGTAGAACCAAGATAGGGTTGTCAAGTGTAATACCTGATGAATATAAATGGGGGAAGAGATACCACCGTAAGTATGGCTCCATGGGAGGAAAATGTTTTCTCCTTCACTTTACTCTTGAAGGAGACGTTGTGTGAAATATATTTGTAATTCTAAATCGGCAGGGTCTGGCGTGTTCCAACATTAAGGGGCACAAAGTCCACGGTTCATTTCCTGTGAGACCCTATCCCGGGCTTTCGCCGGCCATTTTTATACAAACGACATGTCGTCTATAATATCAAGATGGGGTAAAGTATAAGCGCGAGAAAGCGCTTCTACATAATGTTTCATCATGTTTTACTTCTAGTGTGCCCTATGCAAATTTTTGCATGCAGGTAAATGTTTACCAGCTAATAAAAGCTGCCTAAGAAATTATGTATTCTGCTCTTGCTTATTTTTGAAAGTCGATAATTGGATAGAGTAAATAAATCACTGATGAAATCACAAACTAAAATATACGAGATATGTAGAAGCCTTAGAAAAACCATTAAAAACATCGCAGCTCTAGTCACTAAAGTCCATCATCTTGCAGCTATATAGACGCTAGCACAATATTAATAAAACATGTCTTCTCTGTTTCAATCGCTTCTCGCTTATAAATTACACCAAAAACACACTCTTGCACGCTTCACATTTATTTGGGATTTTCCATTTTTCCTGGATAGAGCGCTGAAAAATCGGCTGTCATTTATATATCACGAATTATTGGGTATTATCGATCATACCAAATAAATTACAGGCTCAATGTTTTTCATCAAGAAATGGACATTCATCATTTAGTTTTGACAAAGTGACAAAGGTTCGGAGATAATTTCGAGTATTTTTCTAGGTCCCACACCTAGAATATAAATCAATCAAACAAAATGTTATCATAGACAAAGACAGACTTACTGACTACCTCAATGAAATTAATCCCAGTATTAACTGATACAATTAAAGAAACAACCTGAAATAACACATTGAGAGCAAAAACTAATATCACAATAATGTACTAATCCCGCAAAAAAATAACATAAACCCGAAACGTCCCGCCAAAAACCGCGTGTCAAAAATGGCGCTCAAACAAATGTACCAAATTAAACCACAGCCCATGAAAATAATCTCTCGGTATAATCCAGCTCAAAAATCGGCGGGACCGTTTAAAAATCTCGGCTAAAGTAATGAAACAAAGCGTGGTTGTCGATTGCCCGGATATAATTTTCCACGGGTCTGGTAATATAGCACATGGAGAGGATAATCCTGGGACACCAATTTGTCAAGCTTGGTCGGCCATCGCGCTCCCGACATTCATGCACTAGGTGTGTCCACTTATGACGTTGTTTCTTTACCCGTAATTTTGTTTCATTTATCTTGTTTATGACGGGCGAATTTTTCTCTGTCATTGCTTTTTCTATTGCTAGATTTAGAGCCCTGTGATTCAAGCTTTATGTAAGACTAGTTTATGCCCACGGCTTCGCCCGCGGTTTGTTCGGTAACTGACCCACAGGATCTGACTACCAGATTAAAAAGTATTATATTATGTGCTATTCCAGATTATTATCTATTACTGTGCCAAATTTCATCCATATCCATTCAGTTGTTTTTGCGTGAAAGAATAACAATCCATACTATATTACTATATATATTACTATATTACTATATAATATTATAAATGCGAAAGTCACTCTGTTTGTTTGTTTGTTTGCATGTTTGTTACCTTTTCACGACTAAACGGCTGATCGGATTTTAATGAAATTTGGCAAGAAGATAGATTTCAACCTGGGGAAGGACAAAGGCTATATATCATCACGCTACGACCAATAGGAGCGGAGCAGCAATGAAAAATGTTGCGAAAACGGGGAAAATATGACGCAGACGAAGTTGCGCGGGATAGCTAGTTATCCATACATGAGGAAATGGATCTTCGTAACTCGTTCTCAAACTTTTACATTTATAATATTGAGTCGGATTTTCCTTCAAAGTTTCCTAGTCTTGGCAACCTAATTTCCTAATTGTCTTTGTTTCTTTAAGTTATTGATTCCACCACGTCTTACCATAAGAAGCCATGTAAGCTGTACAAAAAAGCCTTATGTTTTGACCTGACTTCCTTAGAATTAAGTAACTTGTCGTATTAAGGCCATATAACTTCCTGCGGTTTGGTTTCCAACTTACTTACAGTCCAGTGAACAAATCATTGGTCTATACATATATTCTACCGTCTTACTTATACATACTTCATACTTGTAAGTTCCAAGCATAGGTTTCGCTAGCGTATAAAATACTAGCTGTCCTGCGCAACTTCGTCTGCGTCACGTTTTCCCCGTTTTCGCAACATTTTTCATTGCTGCTCCGCTGCTATTGTCTTAGCGTGATGATATATAGCCTATAGCCTTCCTCGATAAATGGGCTATCTAATACTGAAAGAATTTTTCAAATCGGACTAGTAGTTCCTGAGATTAGCGCGTTCAAGCAAGCAAACAAACAAACTCTTCAGCTTTATAATATAGTATAGCTTGTCAGGTAAATTCTTCTCACCACAAATTCGGAAGTTGAACACAGGATATCATGCCAAAAAAACGTGACACATACGTCTAAAAACTCGGTAACTTTACCCTTTATTTCCTTCGCTTTGTCCCAGCTTCAGTAATTTGATAATCTGTGCTCACGTGAGGTTCATCAAGACATTCCGGTGCCGGAACAAATATTTGTTCAGCGCGGACCGGTTTAGCGGTACGCGGTTCATCTGTGAGAAGCATTAAGTGCCACTGGATTAGACAGAGGCAGATAAAGCCGCTAAAGAGAATGAATGAATGTTGATTATCGACAGTTCACACATCTATACATGTACGTCTGTCTACACTTGGGAGCAAATAAATCGAGCCACTTCCTTTTACACGTAAAATGGTTAATGTTTTTGCTAATATGGGACGTATCAATTCGAACAATATATCGCCTAAAAGTTTATTAAATAACCTTTACAAAGAGGGTAAATTATTGAAAAAGAACCTTATCGAATAATCAATAATAATCAATTTTTTTTTAATATAGACATGAATCCTTGTTCCCTTGCTCACGCCATAACTTGATAACGACTTAACCGATTTAATTCATCTGCTTTTTAAATTTTTTCTGATACGTTGTAGAAGGTTTTTAGGTAGTTAGTAGGTAGGGTAGGTAGGTAAGTAAGTAGGTAGGTTAGGTAGGAGCAAGAAAATTCTTCTTGCATTTGGTAAAACAACTCTTTAGGGAAAGTTATAGACTACTAGCTGTCCCGCGCAACTTCGTCTGCGTCAAATTTTCCCCGTTTTCGCAACATTTTTCATTGCTGCTCCGCCCCTATTGGTCGTAGCGTGATGATATATAGCCTATGTCCTTCCCAAAGTTGAAATCTATCTTCTTGCCAAATTTCATTAAGATCCGATCAGCCGTTTAGTCGTGAAAAGGTAACAAACAAACAAACATACAAACAAACAAACAAACAAACAGAGTGACATTCGCATTTATAATATTAGTATGGATTTCACATCACGCTACGACTCTTAGGAGCCGAGCAAAAAGATAAACGGCAGGTGTGTTCGCGGGAAACAGCTAGTCAGCTAGTTATATTATACGTACATAAGTATGTACGAAATCCTTGTCAGTAAAATTGTCGTTCCTTTTAACAATGCTTTTAAAGACAAAACGGGGCTGATAATAACCTCTCGTAACAGAAGCTATTTCGGGACCGGAATATTTGAGCAATGTGTAATGTAGAGTGTTTTCTGATTTTGATAAGTTGGTACTTATAAAATGTAAAATCATAGATAATATTATTGCTGCTTTCGAACAAGTTTTCAGTGACATTCAGGTATGACTATCATGAAGCTCAAACGCTCGGCTATTTTTAATAGTTTTCATTGTCGAAACTGGCAATTGCATTACATTGGCAGTCAATATAATGGTGATTTTACTTAAAAATAAACCAGGACATGACACGAAACAATATCAAGGAACAAAATCAAAATTAAAATATTTTATTGCAAATAGGCCTACATGGGCACTTAAAACACGTTGACAAAAAGGTGCTCGGTTCGGGTTGGTCGTTTCCTATGGAGAAGTAATGGCAAGAAACTCCATGGTTACTCTTGTTTTACAATATTTTTATGTTACAGCGTCAGTGCCTATGGCGCAGATATACGACTTTTAATGATTTTAAATTGAACATCACGTCTAAACTTCTAGTTTTATTTCTTTGAAAAAAATATATGTTATACTAGACAAATTTTGTTTATAAATTGATATGTGAAAATGTGAAATTATATTTTTATAACATAGTGTAATTAATTTGTAAATTCATGTCTAACGCGGACAAAAAAACGATAATAACGCAAAAACTATCGGACGTATTTGCATGAAACTTTGACCATCTGAAAGTCAATTTACCAATCCATATTTTAGTATACGGTTTTTATTTGTATTGTGTTTGATAAATCAAGGTGGGTTGTTTTTACGAATAATCTTGGTGCGCGTTGAAAGCGTTACGCATGCACTTTTACTCGCTCAAGGTCGCGGGAACTTATTGTCGCCTTAACTATGGGAGGACATCGTAGGCCCGACAATAAGTCGTTGCTTACTACAAAACGTAGAACAAGATAAAAAGTTACCAAGGATCTAGGAATCTATAAGGCCTACAATGTCCACACATTCACAAACAATTGATAAAAAAGTGTATACAACAACAAACAAAAAGAAGAAATGGGATGGGACACGTCTTCTGTGTCTGGTTCACAGAATAGAATAGAATTTTCTTTATTATGTACACCATGCAAGTAACATGTAAGTGTTAATGAATAAAATAAATAATAAACATTCATTAAAAAAAAAACATTTCACATAGGGTGACACAACAGGCGGTCTTATCGCTAAAAGCGAGATTTTCAAGACAACCATTCAAATGAACGTATCACAGCTCTACACTTATCAGTTATAATTAACCCTCTTATGGAAATGGTATAATGAAACAAAGTAACCCAACAACCTTCCAACAATTATCATTAAGTTCATCCAGACCTTCCAAGACAGGTTTTAGCTATTTGTGTCTCTGTCTCCACACCTGCGTGTGAAGTCTCAAGTGGCGTTGAGGTCTTAGTATTTACTTTAATGGACGAACAGATTGATAAGTGTTTCTCAGTAAGATACATGAACGCAGGCAGTGCAGATGTGTTTCTGTGATTGCAATTTTTTTTTTTTTTGCGAGTAGCTATTAATGCTTATTAACGAGTTTTCTTGATTTTAGTACATGGGTCTTGGACGCATGGTTTTAGAAAGAACGTCGCCACCTGTATATAATACTAGCTGTGCCCGCGACTTCATCCGCCTGGAATTTAACAAAAAAAAAAATTAGTTTAAGTATATAGATTTTTTTCGTTTTGATTTTTTTATTTTTTATTTTTTCTAAACTAGAAGTAGCCTAAGCTTAACTCCTTATTACATCACTATCTGCCAGTAAAAGTCCCGTCAAAATCGGTCCAGCCATTCCAGAGATTGTCCGGAACAAACAGACAGACAAAAATTGTAAAAAATGTTATTTTGGTATATGTACCGTATATTTCACATTCATATGCATGTAGTAAAAAGCGGTTATTTTAATATTATAAACAGACACTTTAATTTCATTTATTTGTATAGATGTATTGATCAGCCTATAATGTCCCACTGCTGGGACAAAGGCCACTTCTCTCGGAGGCGGAATGAGCCGTAATCCTCCACGCGGACCCAGTGCGGGGTGGTTGTTCCTTTTCAATACATTTTCCAAAACAATTCGCATATGTTCACCTTATACCACACCCTGTAATCCTCATTCGAGCACCAAAAGATCCGCATCAGCTTTTAGACTAAGCTTAGATGTATATTTATTTCATGTTGGGAAACTTTAGTCAAATTGAAATAAACTAGCTATAAAATTCTGCGGTAACCTAGTTCCGTATCGTACACTGGCTGGCTAAGGTAATTTATGCAACTAAAACAGACTGTTACAGACAGTGCAAATATTTTTGTACAACGTTTTCCTCTGAACTACCGTATTGTTAAAGTTTACTTTGGTAGCAAGCTTTATAGCACATTTTGCTAGTAAATAGACAGAGGAAAAACTAGAAGAGGGGATATTATCTATCATGATCTTCCTACCCCTGTCCCGTTTTACTTAGAGGCGCAACATTTTTTTTTATTCTCCTTTCTCACCTGTCATGCTATCAAATTATACGAAAAACCATTCCACACACAATCCTTCTATACAAGGTGTTGTTTTGCATCCTCGTCAAATTCAAGGAGTTAACTATGCTACTGATTCTCGTCCCGAATCTATAATAAAAATGGGTTGGTATTTTTTTTTTCTTGTTTTCGGAAATCGGTAAGTGTGAACCACCCGTATTTAAAACGCGGACCGTCTGGTTCTCGTCCTAAAACCTCGCTAAACACACATACAAAAAATCTCAAACGTTTATTCGATAATTTATTATTCCCTAAACCACGTTAAGGGGGTTATTCTGAAATAATGACAAACTTAAACAACCAAAAAAATCAGTGTTTATTAATAATTAAGTAGGTACCGTAATTTTAATTGATTATTTATGTCTTTTGTGACCACCTCCTGAAATTTGACAAGAATGCAAAACAACACCTTGTATTTTCTTTGATCTTTCTTTCCCTCTACAAGCCTCGACATTTTTAAATTCATCACTCTTAATCACATACGTTACATCCCTCCTCATCGCACGCGCATACAAACAAAAAAAAAAGAAAACAACCAAACAAAAATACAAGCAAGCAAAAATCTTCAAGACACTAGACATTTGAAAGAACACCATCGAAAACCAGATCATAAGCGTGAAGTGCCTACATTGCAAATGTTAACTTTCTCAAAGGACCCTTGTTCCTCTCGACGACACGAGGGGCGGCCCTCGCGAAGAGGCGAGAACCGGTGAACCCTCACTTGACATCACAAGACCCTCCATACTTCCAATCCTAGGATCCTTCAATGTCCCCGATACTTTGCAAAGCTATAACACTTCTGAGTAAAAGTTTTTCTATGCTAATATAATGGCAGCAGCGTTGTAAAATTTTATTTCTGCAGCAATTAAGAATTTAAGACCCGACTGCATTTTCGTCTGGTTTATGTTCTGAGACTAAGTTGTTGATATTAAGATGGAGTGTTTCCAAGGTTCGTGGAAGTTTGAATTCTACGGCTTTCATTAAATGCAGTTAATTGTTATGTTCGGGTATGTTCTGAGACGCGGGAGAATATTACTATAGTTTGCCAAATTCTAGAGGTACGTCAGGCTTTGCTCTAAACTAAGATGTAGTTCATAGCTGTACTCATATTTCATAGAATAATATAAAACCCATGTCTTAATTATGAAATGAAACATTTCTTGGAAGAAAATTGCTCTCGTATTTCCTTCCTCACATTTAGAAATTCTTATCTACTGTACCATCAAATATTTTACATTAAAATGTTTCATTGCACATTCTTTGTTATTTTAATAAAGACAGTAGATATTATCAAGAAATTCCATTCAATTCGTACAGTTGGAAATTGGCCGTTTGAAACTCAGGAGTGTTTTAATATTTTTAATTTAGGCGGCAAGCTTGCAACTCCTGTAATGTTACCAAATTGGGTAGTCTACTGAATTTATACAAGATAAGATTTCAAAATAATTCTTTCTTGGTTGTTTTAGCCGTGTTCTTTTGCTACATCTCATTCTTCGAAGGCTTCCTTGGTTGCGTTGCGAATCATATTTTCGAAATCTTGAAGCTTTTTATTGCAAACGATAGAAGTCGACAAAGCCATTACGATATTTTTATCGTCTTTTCGCAATTTATTTCACGTCAGTGCTACGACTTGGCGCCATTTTCAACGATCGTATTTTTATTTTAAACTTCTGATTTACTGTGATCTATTTTAACAAAGACCTTTGTTGTACTTAAGAATTTTGTGTGTTTTATATATTCACCTTTATAATACTTCACTGTGCTCACAATATGGACCAAATTTAATCATCGTGATGAGTATTGATTAAATTTTAACGAAAACAAAACAAGGCGTATAACGTGCGAGGAAATTTTCTTTTGTACTGGATCAGGAACACAATTCCCTTCAAGTTTCTTTGTTAAAGTTTTCTGATACTTCACTGCGATGGCAAATTGCTTAGTAATTTGACTTCGCTATACATTTTTTTTGATTGATTTTGTTTACACTTTTGCCAAGTAAAACAAACAATATAAATCTCGAAGAAACATAGCGATATAAGTAGTAATAAAATATCAAGCTAACATATGTTCGTTCGACCCTAGAAAACATTTTCCAAGTTTTCTTTCACCATACGGTGCCAGTTCGCGTTTCTTCATTGCAAAATAATTTCATGACGAATATAGGAATAGTACCTTATTACAATAAAGTTACGGTTTAAATTAGAAAATCATACGGACATGATAATTCTCATGGGTATGTGAAAACGGTGTAGCGACCAATTAAGTGAGACACCGAAGTACTAATATATTATATTAAGTAAAAGCTCAGTTTTAATTGGACTTTACATGTGGCATAATATATCTAAGATTCTTTATTTCACTTTCTGGTTATTATTTTAGCGTTTAATGTTTTTGTTTGCGCCGTATAATATTTGCGAAGTGCAAACTTGCATTAAGTGGTCAAATATATGGTCTGCTCGAATGAATTTGACAGGTTATAGGCGATAGCTTGTTAAAACTTATGCTTGGGCATTTTATTTTGTTAATTACACATTGCCATTGAAAGTCAAATAAAGTTACTAAAGTTTTCCTTACAAACAGCAATAACTACTTACGTCAGTGAAACTTTAAAAAAATCTACTCATCAATCATAATTATATGAATTATTGTTGATGATAGATAGAAGGATATGTAAGGATTTTAGCAGATGGTGTTCTGTGGTTTCTGCCAACCCTCATGAAAAAAGGCAAGAATTTATGTTTGTATATATCTTCTCTTCTTAAATTCAGTCTTCATAATTCGATCACCGACATGTAATATCCTCGTCCGCTGCAATAACCAATATATTTTTCAAGTTTGTCTCATACCCCGTTCAAAACAAAACATATCTCGAAACAGTCCCAACTAAAAATATCCAGGAAACCACTTTGCGGATTTCAGCTATTGTGTTTAAGGAACCATTGAGCGTATTGTCCACCGGTGAATGCGAGCAATTCCTATCACCGCCACCACAAATGGCCTTCCCCACCCCCTTTGGTCTCTGACACTTCGGTACAAAGAGAGGACAGTGGTCGATATATTAGGGGTCTTGGGACATTGGTTGGGTGATATGGCCATGTAATTTGTCCAATCATAGCAAATCGAGGTGCAAAAGATTTATTATGCGTGTACACTTCCTTTGTTACATAACGGCTAAAAGGCTATATAGTTTTTACTGCGACATAGTATTTTATGGTGTATCTGGATTATGGGCGATCGTTTTGTGCTTATGGCCGATTTGTTTTATGTGATGCTATTGTCCGGTTTGATAGTTAAGTGTATTAATGTATTAATTTGTTGTAACGGCACACTATCATTACTTATAGGGATCTAAAATCATACATGAATGGTTCCTATAGGTAGGGACTACCCAACCAAAGTTTGCTACAAAATATCCGTATCGTGTCTTGCCCCCATGAAATGACACACAATAGACTCACGATTAAAAAACTCCATCACCCTAAACACTATCACCTTAACTCAATATTTTCCGCGTCTTTTACGAAACACCATACATTATCCCATTGAAGACACCCCACACCGCATTGGTTTAACGTGGCAACTCGCAAGTGTAACTAAGGCATGAATGGGGACAGCCTAAACCCTCTTACACCGATTCAAAAGGAACCCTC
The DNA here is from genome assembly GCA_963082945.1 of Cerastis leucographa. Taxonomy (NCBI): domain Eukaryota; kingdom Metazoa; phylum Arthropoda; class Insecta; order Lepidoptera; family Noctuidae; genus Cerastis; species Cerastis leucographa. Next base: position 5,823,400 of record OY720385.1, on the reverse strand, counting down.
TTGATATGATTTTCACAGAAAATTGCTTACAACAAAAGAGAATTGGACGCTTTTGTTGATATACCGGATTTATCTCGTCAACATACGTGGTACTTGGGTTTTGGGGATTTGATACTTTGTTCGTTGGACACTGACAGCCTTTAATAATGTTTGGAGGGAAATTATTGCCTGTACTTTGTCTTAATACTATGCGTAGATTGTCACTTCGACACAGTACAGTTAAGTACTAATCAGTAGTGAAAATTTGCCATGAGCGGTCCTTTTAGTCCTTTCAAAAAAGGAGATTTTCGTAGTGCAAGTGAACAGGAATTGATTGTACTTTATATCTAAGGAAGAACCTATCTTTTTACCGAGACTTTCTAAGAAAACAGTAAGTCATTTGCAGAAGCACTACAATCTTTTAACTTAGGTACTCTTACAAAAAGCATGTAACTAAGAAAACCATAATATTTTACGACGCCCCGCACAAAGAAAAACAAAAATCAAAGGCATGTTTTAAAAACTGCACACCTCACACAAAAAGTTCTTAGCAATTAAAAATAATTGCGAGCATCTTAAAAGGCATAACTACGGACATATACAGTACGTTTACAAAACTCTTTGTGGAGTCAAACTAGAGGCTTATACTCGCCTCACTCCAGGTGGAAACGCGAGCGATCCAAGAACAATGAAGGCCCTCAAAACAACCAGGATGCCTAGGCATTGTACACCGCCGACGCTTTCAAACCACTCTTCGTCCCTCTTAATTAAGGGGGGCAATACTCGAATGCTTCTCGCCGGCGCGTCAATGGCGCCCATTCAGACGTGTGCCGTCTGCGAGATAACGAACCTCTCTCGGTTATTACCGCCTGATTTTTTCTACTTAAAGTTGCCATATGTTAAATATTTTGTTGCTTTTTTAGGTGCGAGTGTCATTTTGTACATGTTTTAGCCGAATATTTTGCTTCGTAAAATTATGTTTGCGTTTCGTTCGTACATAGTGCAAAATGTGATGGGAACTGTACACTTTGCAGTTCATAAAGTATTCTTTTAAAGTCACTTTAGCACTAGAAAACTGAAGTAGAGAAATTTTCAAAGAGTAAACTCACTCAATTTTATTTTATACATAGGAACAGTACTTTTAGTTTTCCTTTGCAGTCGTTGTTGCCAACTTTAAAAAAAAAAAGAATTTTAAATATGCTTGGTTGACTGTACACGTATATATGAATGAAACAAATTCCCTTGATTAAACAGCATGAGAGGCCGAATACCTTACACCGTTGCCTTCATGAAATTGGTATGAAAAAGATGATTGTAAAAAGATAAGGCCGTTCCCGCCATTTATCTTTTCGCATGGCGGCCTCTCTGTAAGATTAAATGTGTTTCTCTCGTTTTAATCATAAGTCAGAGAAAGTAAAAGCTTTATTCACAACCTTTTCAAGTAAGTACTTCTGATTTAATTTATTATAGAGGTAGAAACAATTAAGAGCAACAAAAAATACCTTAGTCCTTTAGCATGACAAAATCTGATAATAAAGAAAGTTCGGAAAAGTTCATTCATTAGTTATAACTAATCAAACCAGTATCTATTCATCTTACTTTCCACACTCCTAAAGAGCAATCACAAGGAAGAAATAAACTTATGACAAGTTACATGAATATTTCATTCGAACTCAAACCTCATCTGTCCCACCATACCAAGAGCTACAAATTTATCCATTGCAGTTCTTATAGCGCTTATTACGTGTCAATTAAGTTTAATTTGCTTCGACTTATTAGCACGGATTGTAGTAATGGATTCCGAACCCAGTATGGGAATACTGGTTGAGATACCGTTATGACTAGCCTTGGGAAACGGGATTGCCACCAGTTGTGTGTGCTATAAAATAAGAGTATTGCTTTTTTTTTGTTTTTTTTTTTTAATGGCATCTCTCAATTCAACCTAGGAGGTTGTCGTCTGCTTAACTGGACTATCCTGTGGGTGCCTTGTTTGTAAGGCCTCCCTCCAGCCAGGGTATAAAAACTACTTACAAACTAAGCGACTACACACCAAGGGCACCCCCTGTGGGGTACGATCCTCGGTTTGGGGCGTCGCTGGGGGAGGACAGCATGGGGACAGGCTGGATCTGAATGATATCATTATTTAGGGGCTGATTTAAAACTACTGGTACAGCATCGCGGGCTGGCTCGAGCGAGGTTCGGGGAGGGCAAAGACCGGGTCGTCGCGCCGGATTTCGACGGCGCGGTCGGAAAGACGGCGGTTAGCGTCTGAATTTTTTAAGAGTGCTAGTCTCTTTGCTACTGTCCTGGAGGAGGGTGATAGCATCATCAGGAGTGATGAGGGTATGCCTCGCACGGCGTACGGAACTAATGCGCGAGGGTTCGTAATAGGCGGCCGCTGCGATCAGGGGATTACTAAGAGTATTGCTAGTATGCTTCGAATTTATAGCTATCAGAATCCTTGTGTGACTATAAGAGTCCACAAAGCTTTGTATTGGTTGGTGTCATCTGGTTACCTTTGATTGCGATTGTCCTGTGCCGTAACATAGAGGTGGAATTAAAAATAAAACTTCAGGTTTGGTTTCGGGGTAAACTGGGATTTTCTCATAAACCGCTTTATTTTGCCGCAAAATTATTGGCCTTTTAACTCCTTTGTTTAGGTTTTCTATTTTTCACCCTCGGCAGTCTCTGTTTCCACTCTGTTTATTAATGAAATATCTTTAGAGATACTTTATTTATTAATTACTTACATGTAACTCCATCTGTATGTAGTTTATTTAAAAGTTGATTTCATGGAACCTTTCAGTGCTTTACTGCTTTCTCATAATTTTGTTTTAGCTTCGGAAAAATTCAGAAGATAGGGTTTGTATACAAAACTACGATGCGATGCGAATTGGCGCGATGCGAATTCGCAACACAGAAGAAATTGTACTGTTTGAGCTCGTAGATTTTTACGATGCGACGTCACATCGCAGTTTTGTGTACAAGCCCATACATAGGAATAGATAGTAATTTCGTACAATAACCATACGACATGTTCTTTCATGGCTAATGTATTATAAAGATATTCATTACAGATCATATTAATTGTACGGTCAGCCACGAAAGTCGCTATACATATCCAAAATTATAAGACGTCTTAGTTCTTGAACGATCCATATTAACAGATTGGAGTAAAAGACAAAAAACAATATCACATCAGATCACACTAAACAGCACAGAACTCTTTGTAATATTGATAAGTGTTAACCGACTTCTGATGCCGACTGTACCTGCCTACTTTTACCGTTACCTCACACATAGAATTAAGTTTATTAGGTTGTTAAAGACTTGAGAGATAATTACATCTTTCGTTGGATTATAAAATTAGCATTGCTTGGCAGTGCAAATCTTGCATACTCTAGTAATTAAGATAGTGGGAGGCTGTCAACGTGACCACCGATCTAGTTATAAGAGGGGGTTTAAATTAAGTTATCTTCTTTACCAGGTGGCGTACCATGACGTCTTAAAACATTATTGTTCCATTCTTATTCCAGAGTGAAAAAGAGACAGAGCTATACAGGTCGTCTAGCTCCATCTCTTTCCCACTCTGGAATAGGAATGGAACAATAATGTTTTAAGCGTCATAGTAACCCCCCTGGTGTGTTACCTACTTCGCATCGCAAAATTTATTATCTGTGGTGTGACCGTCGGACTGCCCAGTCATAGAGACCTATGGGTTCGAAACTCGAAACCAAGACACGCACCTCTGATTTTTCGGATTCATGTGCGTATTGTATAATTATCACTTGCTTCGGTGAAGGAAAACATCGTGAGGAAACCAGTACGCTTGAGATATATTTCTCGACAGCATGTAAAGCCAAGTCAGAGGCCCGTGGGCGGCCTATAAACTCTGACACAAGGTTACGGTAAAATAACGATATTTTTGCAATTTTCAGTTTTATTATGCAAATGCATAGTTAATTAAGTACAGGCTTTTGCTCGCAGCTTTGCGAGCACGTATGGAAATTACCCTATGGAATTGTTTTACCGGGGTAAGAAAATCCGATGTACTAATACAGGGTAATATACATACATATATCCGTCCGTTCATCAATATTCGTTCAACCCTCAAAGCGGTTACGAGTACAAACGGACAGATAGAACAAAATTAAATATGCATTGTGCATTTATCAAATTTTCAGTAAAACTACAAGTGATCTGAGACTTTATTTATAACCCTACATCACGCCCAAAGGATTAGGCAGAGGTGTACGCACCTACACCCAAATTTCGCAGATTATGTTTTTAGGGTTCCGTAGCCAAAGGTTCAAATGGGGATCCCGTTTGACCCTATTACTGAGACTTCGCTGTCCGTCCGTACGTCTGTCACCAGGCTGTATCTCATGAACCGTGATAGTTAGCCAGTTGAAATTTCTACAGATTATGCATGTCTGTTGCCGCTGTAACAACAAATAGGTACTAAAAACAGAATTAAATAAATATATAAGGGAGCTCCCATACAAAAAAAGAGAAGAAAAGATTTTTTTGCTCGTTTTTATAAATAATGGTACGGAACCCTTCGTGCGCTAGTCCAACTCGCACTTGACCGGTTTTTTTATATTTTCAGCAAAACAAAGCAACAAAATATTAACTCCTCAACTTATTAACCAACAACAAACATTTGCTAGTTTACAACAAGCCGATCGCGACCGCGAACGAAACTTAGTTCAGAATATTTTATGAAGGCTGAAGCTTACAGACGAAGTGTTGTTCCTCGGCTGTTAGTGATTCCTTTGATCCCTCACGAGAGGGAAAACATTTGATGGATTAGATACATTTTACTTATTCACTTGGAGCAGGTTGTTGTGTATCAATTATTTATTGATTGGTTTTGAAACGCTTGTGGTGAGATGTACCGACTCTCAAGTTTATATTGTATACTTTATTAGAGATTAGCTTTTTCTCGCGGCTCGACGAAAATTAGCTCATGAGAACTTTTTAAAATGTCTATGATACTCAGGGATAAAAGTATATTTGTTTTAAATCGGATCTGTGGTGCCAAAGATTATCCCCTACATACAAACTTTCACCACTTATTTGTATAGCAAAAGTCGTTTCTTCTTCTTCAAGGTCGTTCTCTGTTTTATGAAATAATCTTCATCTGCCCTTATCCCTATTTATTTGTGCTCGGTGCAGCACATCTTTTTCTTACAATATTCTTCTCTATTTGGTACTCGTCATCTCGTTAGTATTTATCTTAAACATATATTTGTAACAGATTGACTAGTTATATTTTATTTATCTTGTATCTACTTACCATCGAATTGGTCAGCATTGGCATATTTACTGCACTCTTAAAAAGTAGGACCGATTCTTACTCATTTTTTTTATTTCTGCCTGCCTTGTTTAAGTTGAATATTCAAAACATTTAACCAGCAATAAATTATTTTGCACTTTTTGGAAAGTAAAATGGCTGTGAAGAAAAGAATTAATTTCAATTTGCTGCTCCTAATTTATGTGGTTTCTTCGGCTTCTTGGATTTTTCTTTGAACTTAAAAAGCAAATGCTTCGCTTTTGTAATATGAATACCAAGTGTATTCACATAATGTCGAAGCATTTAATTTTTATTGAAAGCTTTTATTAATTTTATAAAACGTATCTATTCGTTGCGTAAATTCAATTTTGCAAGTCGATTTTGACCTATTTGCCGTTATCGGATTGACCTGTAATAGTTTTGCATACGACTGCAATCCCAATTGTATAACTTGACTATATTAAATTTTACTATGTTTTTAAACAAAATATGTTAAAAAGCCTTAACATACATTTTATGTAAAGGCTTTTTAATATACTCCAATTACAAGATCAACCATCAGCAATCCATTTTACGAGCGACTGAGAAAACAATAATTTAGAAACATTAACCGACCTGGAATACTACCGTAAAGTACTGTAATTTAACGCAGCAATCGATCGTCTTAAACATTAAAGCATTTCTAGTGAGCCATACAGCTCATATCGATATGGAAATAGAGAAAATATTACATGGAACCGTTGAACATTCGAAACGCAGTGTTAAAAGCTTTTGTAAACAGTTATTCTGTTGCTTAACACCTCGACCATTAGCTGCCACAGACAATCAAAATGTTCAATGCATGAAACGTCAACCGGTCATTGACCGCGTCTTGATTAGGTGTAAAAATTTCAAGGTTAACAGATTTGCGGGATTCAGATTATATCATACGTAACTTATATTATTATTGTTTTTATAAAAAATACATATTTGTATCAAAAAAATAAAAATAATGATTTTCAATAATAATTAAAACCTTTTTTTGATATTTCCAAATTTAATTTCCCGCCCAATAGTTGTCATTTTCTCTGGCTTTTCAAATATTATCTGTGGGTTTAAGTTCAGTTCATGTCATGGATAATGAAATACCAGATTTTTTCTTGTTTCTGTAAAAAGATTACTGTAATCGTAGTTTATTATGTCAATTTTCTTTTTACGTTTATATAAACGATGTGTAATGCAGTAGCACGTGTCATATTAAGAATCTCCGACAGTTTCGAGTGGGTGCTCTTTCTTAGCTCGTAGACGTGGGCTTCGATAAACTCCTTGAAACGAATAAAGGTTTGTTAAGAAAATACACGTGTAACGATGTTTGAGAAGACTGTACCTTGAGTAGGTGAGCATTCGTTTCAATTCCTTCGACTCAATAAATAGAGTACTTAACAGATAGTACCAATAATGTAGAATAGTTTAGATTTATTGAAAATTCTTGCTTTTATTTTGTATGCGGTTTTGTTCTTTTTATTTTAAAGTGACTGTGGATTTAGTTTCTTCTATACAAACGTTAGGGTATAGCACTACAGATTTAGCTCGCCCTTATACTTAAACGTGACTGGCGAAATATAATTCGGGGAGCGGGGATAAGTTTTGTTTATACATACTATGTATATTTGAAAACACGATATTTCAATGCATGATTGATTTTCTGTCGGTTAATATTCAAGTTGAAGTTTAAGGGATGTTTGAACGTTCGATTATTCTTGGAAACTTCGGTTGTACGTGTAGGTTGTTGTATGTAGGTATGACTAGCTCTGTACTACTACTTTCCATGAACTCTGTGAAGATACTTAAAAAAATGGAGCTTTTGTTTTTATTAAGAAGTTCAGGTAAGTTTCAGGACCCTTGTGGTCGCGAACACTAATGAATCATAGGATTTCGCAAATATTAATATTTCACACTAGCTGTCCCCGGCATGCGTTGCAATGCACTTTTTACCTGCCCTATCTACCCTACCCTACCCTACCCTACCTACCTACCCTACCTTTTAAACCTTCACTGGACTTCCACAAATAATTCAAGACCAAAATCAGCCAAATCGGTTCAGCCGTTCTCGAGTTTTAGCGAGACTAACGAACAGCAATTGATTTTTATTTATATAGATAATAATATGACGTGTCTGATGAGATGAAAAATAATAGAGAATATAGAAGCATAATGAGAATGTTGATGTGGTGTCTGGGTAGCAGACAGACGATAGACTTAGCGTATAGGTATCACCAATAAATCCAGCACCGATCTAATCCAAAACTTCTTAAAACTGAGATTTTTCTAACAGGAAAACCCAATTAAACTTTAGTTGGTGGCCAAAGTTTGTGGTTCTCGCTTGCCAGCTCGTTTATCCGTATTTTTAAGATCTATTCTGAAAATAATGTTTATGCAATCGTAAATCTGCAGTAGAGTGAAATAAATCCTTGGTTTGAATAAAATTTAAAATTCTCGTTAAGTGGCCCTGCGTCATGAAGCCAGCAATCATAGGCCGGCGACCTCTTGCGGTCGATACTGCTTTGTGTTGTAGTGTTTTTTTTTTCTTTTTACACCATTATCGCATTGTCTATGAGGCGAGTAACGGATAACCATCGATTGATTATCATCGATTACGCGGGCGAATCAAATCGATTGTTGTTTTAGTTTCGTCACTCTATTCGGCGGGAAAAACAACCGGCATTCTTTAGCAAGGTATTTTTACTCGATGATGTTTCTTATCTATTCCCTACTAGACGATCGTGTTCGTAAGTAATCTTATGTGTATAAAGTATAGGAACCTATCTATTGAAGACTCGTTGAGGAGATTACAGAGTATATACCGTCGAGTATAAATTGACAAGGCCCTCTGCGAAGATGGTTTCTTTGCTATTTCTCACACATTTATAATACCTGTGAGAAATTTATTTTCAAGATGGCCTACTTATATCCCACTTGCAGTAAACAAAGTTTACGCTAAATGGGTATTAAAGAGTCTTAAATGGGTAATAGCACGTCAAATAAATGATCTTTATTTGAGAGAAAGGTCTATTATGCTAAAACTAATGAGACTCTTTTTTAGTTAAATTATGTGACTCGGTGGGATATCTCAAACGGTGGGCATTAGGCGTCGTAGAAGTAAATAATATGCCACTTCGGCTGCCTATTATGCCTATGTGATAAAAATCTAACTCTTCGAGGGGTTATATTTTTCAAGCTGAAATTCTGATACGCACCGCAATGAGAGTCTCATCCCCAATTACAAAAAAACTTGACCAACCAAATGATATTGTTAATCTTGTTTTCTCATCCTCTCGAAAAGCTAAAACCGAGGTGTCTTTACTTTCATAAAACCAATTTTAATAAGGTCGATTAATATCATACCTATAAGAGGCATTTGTATGCTATATAAAGGCATTCTGCCGGAGGCAGAGGCGGGAATCTTGCACAGAAAGCCGGTGATCCGTGGAACGAGCAAAACGGGTCCTCTGTTTGATCTACATAAGTAAATAACTGGAATACACGACTATGTTATGTAGAAAGTGCAAACATTGTAACGTACCTAGACCAGACCGTACGTAGACCTGGTCTGGTAGGGTTTTATAAATACATAGTTTAAAAATGCAGTAGTAGAAATATGGGAAATAGGATTAGACATTCGGGAATAAGAAGTAAATTAAAGTACCTATTGTAGAAGTCATCATTAAAACATCACGCCTGTAATCCCCGAAGGGTTAGGCAGAGCCCAGTTATGTTTAAGTCCCATGTAATAAGAGGCGAGCCTATTGCCATCAACCGGCCTCAAATTCCACTACTGAGAAATTCCTGATAGCAAAACCCAATAATACTTTACCCGACCAGGGATTTCCGACCCGACCACTATTCAAGACGTCCATGTCTACCTACCTAAGTTAAGAAAAGACGTAAACGCCAAGCCAAGCTTTACTTTATTTTTAGCGGAGCAGGATTTATTAATTAAGCTATAATTCGCTATCATTAAAGCTGAGTACTGGCTGCAAATTACTAGAATGGAGTAAGAAATTACGTTAATACTTGCCGACATTAGCCAGTTTTTAAAAGTACAGTCGCGTACATTAGGTACCTAATAACTAAATACTAAGAAATATTCAAAACCTATTTTCTCAAAAACCGATTTGAAAAATTCACGAATCAATTTCATTATTGAATCTACCATTCGGAAAATTCTCACATTCATAATCCTTATTTGCATTCCATAATTTTTATAAGGTCTTATAAAGGGTGTAAAACACCTCTTAACGAAGCCGAAAGGCACTGGTTCTCCCTGTCATTGCGATCATTTGTTTGTTCTACACCATACCTGGGAACCTTCTAGTTACGGAGATATTAGGGGTCAAAGTTCCAACTTTTTGTCAAGTATTTTTTTAAATACAAGTTTGTAATGTAAGATTTTTACTTTAAACACCTCCACGGCCCCCGTACTATTCAATCCGTCCATCAGCACAATGTTTTGAGTGCGTTACATTGAGTTCTACCGCAAAACATGATTTTACACCCCCCAAAAAAAAGTCTTTTCCCAGCAATATTTTTTGCGTAAAGTTACTTAGGTTGACGGCTTCGTGATGAGGTGATTTACACGGTGTATAACGTTCTCAAGTTTTTGCAATTTGCAGTGCCAGGGTTTCCCCCTGGCGCTACCACCTTAAAGCTAAGGTATAATTATGGAGTGACCCTGTACGCAAAGCAAAAGTATAAAACTAAAGTTTAAATTTAAATTAACCCTAAATCAATTAACTATTTTAAAAATAAAATAGTTTCTTTTTAAATGTGATATTATCTAAATTAAAACATTAATTTTAATTGAGATCGATAATAATATCGAAAGATCATAATGACGGTGAAAAGGCCTATTTCATAATAGTAGGAATTAAAATATGTTCTTTCTATGTTCTTCTACAAACTTCTTATTAATTACAATCAGTACTGTAGGAGAAAATCACTTGTAAAAGTTGCAACGTGTATACATATTCGCGCTGGTCACTGTACCGACCTGCCGCGCATAAGCTAAAATGGTTTTAAAACCAGAGCACAACATAAAGCTATAAAAATATAAGAGTGCAATAAAACCGGCGCAAAACTTATATGAAGCCATCAAAAATCGTATTTTTTTTACAGTTAGGTACTTGAAATAAACGGTCTTTTTTGGTTTCCAATTAAAATCCAGTCATTATTATGATATTCTCTTTAATGATTTCATACGGAACGCAAATATTTTGAGTGCATCTCTTTAATCATTTCTTCGACTGCTTAATAATGCTGGTTCATTATATCGGCTAATCCAGTTATACATAATATAAGCAGACTTTTACTTGCAATCAGGGGTAGATTCATGATTTCTAAACGTAATAGGAGCTGTAAGGTATGAAGCTTTATCAACTAACAAGATATTTATTTATTTATTAATATAGGTATACCAACAGCTTCTATGTACAACACTATCTTAAAAAAAGGTTTTTACTGTCCTGGACGTACATAGTCGCCAATAACTGGTCAACAAGCATTCACAAAATTAAGTGGTATATTAGATAATGTACCAAAAATTAATTACTTTCTACAGAAATTAAATAAACTCCTAAAATTATGACTTTGTTCAGCTTGATAAATACAATAAATATAATTATCTAAAAGAAAATAATATTGCTATTATTTTACTAACATTAATTATGACTTAGAATCTTAGTCTTTTCATCAGGAAATAAAGCAATAACTTTCAACAGAGCATTTTAACTGCATTCATTCATCAAATCGGTTAGAAACTTCAACGTAACGTAACGTTTTTCATAACATTCATTAAACATAACGCAGTCAGAAATATCAAATTATTTTCTAAGGTAAAAACCAGAACTTCGCAAGGAACAAAAAATCTCCTCAAATCTCGTAATTCAATTATCCAATCCCGCCCCGTATTATAACCAAGGAAATGAGAAAGTAAATCAAGTTGAGATCTCGAAACTTTGTCTCCGAGATCGCATGACTTCAACCGAACGAACGTCCCTATTCATCAAACGTACAAACGCGGGTTGAATCTCCCGATTCGTAGTACGTCCGTACGTAATCGCACGATCCCCTGCGTTAGAAAACTCAGTGCGTGCGCGGCCTAACAAATCACGTAGTATTTTTAAAAGTGAAAAAGAGTTAGAGCTGGGATAACAGTCCGAATGTGTGTGTACGAGAATGTATGTGTAGGTAGGTACCGAACTTTATTCAAGTTTTTTTTTTTTGTTTTTGAAAAGTTAGGTGGGATTTGTAGCAGGTAGGACTTTTGATGCACAGTAATAAAAATGGTTTACGATAGTGCTGTATTTGGAATTAACGTTTCCGTATAAAACACGTGTTATATAAACATGACTAAAGAATAACCTTTTATATTCCTCAATATTGTGCGGCGCAATAATAAGAAATGAGTACATAAAGGGCAGTTTGAAAGTGGCGCCGGTGACTGAAAAGATGTGTGGTAATCGGTTGTCGTGGTATGGGCATGTGATGCGGAAGATGAGGAAAATCTCGTGAGGAAAGTTTTGAGTATGAATGTGGATGTTTATAGGAGTAGAGGAAGACCAAAGAAACGATGGATGGACTGTGTGAAGAGTGATATGGCAAGAAAGGAGGTGTCTCATGAGATGACAAGTAATAGAGAAGTATGGAAGAAGAAGACATGCTGCGCCGACCCCAATATATAAATTGGTATAAGGGCAAGAGATTGATGATTGTGCGGCTTTTATAAGAACAGCAGACGATTAAAAAACAGAGGGAACCTCAATTGCAGCTTGTAAACGACCTATAAAATAACAATAATCATCAATTACATAAATGCTCCTAATTGAAATTGTTACCGAGGCCATAAAAATCTTTAATTAAAGTAAACTCGCTGATTTTACTACTGTCTTGTAACATTTATATTTATGTTAAACAATTTAAGATTTGTGTTGAAAAGTTAAAATCAATTAAATGGTTATTTATTGTTCTATAACACATTTCGTAATATTAATGTTTCATGCATTATTTCCTTAACCAACTTTAAGCTATAATTACGTTGCCCAGCCTTTCCTGGTATACATTAAACTATTATACTGCTAACATTTCTACGTAAATGCTACCTAGATCTAAATGCAATATGTACAAAGGGAAGGGGTTAGACCAAATGTTACCTTTCCCACAAGCTGCGTCAGTCATAGGTTATAACTGCTGCATTTCCGTAAGCACACATATAACTTAATTTATTTATTACCCCAATCAAAAACCTTTACAATCCTACTTATTATTGTCGACGTCCTTTTCAAAACTTCAGACACTGATAAAAACTGCTATTTAACTGGTTCGAAAAACCCAAATATTTATATAACCGAGGAAACACGATATTGAACGCACCTAACACACAAAATGTACTGTATGCTGCCGAAAAAAATGTTACCAACGTAAAAAATTTAGAAACAAAAATAAAACGCGTCTATAAAAGTTTAATATCGAAATGAAACCGTTTTATCCCGATTCGGAATAACGCGTGGCCCTACGTTGCATGCAGATTAGGCTTCCCTACTCCCCGTTTTTATTTGCCTACGTTCAAACCCACTGTCTTTCGAACACGTGTGAAAGCCGTATTGCTATATTAAATTTTCTAAGTATTGTAACTGAGATCAGGATATAAAATGGCGACGTGGTATGAAAAATGTGTTAAGACTTATCCTTAAAGTTGTGTGATATTTAATGTACTTATGTGTGATTTCTAACTGTGTTGAAGCTAGGAATTATGAATTCTGCCAGAGTAGCGGGACTGTTCGAAAGAGATACCTTGGCCCTGGAATACAAAGGGCGATGAAGGAACATGGATGGGTTTTAGTCAGTACAAGTCTGACACTCCCTCCCGCTCCAGAGCGGGAGAAGTCATTTGATGATTTCCCATCCGAAAAAAAAAAGGTATTAATTATGAATTATGCCCGATCTAATTATTTTGTAGCTACAGACTTGAAGAATGATTAATCTCACACATTACACTTACTAACGTGAAAATGTATTATTTTCCAAATTATACTACTCACACCTAATATTCCAAGAATAACAGTAGGTAATACTGTATTATAGTGTACCTATTGTTATTCTAGTAAATGTGTTTTCATTTCAATTAAATTGCTCAAAATATTTTATTGCATGACGTTAGTTTGCTTTGTTAGAATGATTTTATTAAGTCTTAAAGTGTCCACTATAAGGCCAAAGCTGGTAGAACTCGACCCATTATTCACTATGTATTGATTTTGGTACTAGCTAACTATTAACTGCAGTTCAGGCTCAATTACTTCGGTAGTTTGCGTGTACCCGGAATTTCCATGCAACTTGAAATAGATAGGCAAAGTTGAAAAACGAAGAAAATTACAAAGAAAATAGATATAGCAAGAATAAAGCAAATTTATCTATCTAACTACTACTCCTTGCTGATTATTAATTGTTATTAAAAAAATAGTAACTAATATAAAGCTCTTTTCTTATTGAATATACATATTATATGTATTTAGTTGTTGTCATTATTTGATTAAATCGATTAATTCAACTAATAAATGTATTATGTATGTTCAAAAGTTTCCATACACAGAAAATAAACACCTAATATAATTGTCACTCAAAAACAAAACCATTGCTCGCCATTCGGAGGCCGACTGTACCATTCATTCGTTCTCGTTCTCTCCTTCATTCATTTGTCAAAATTACTACGCCTTTGTGCGTCTTCCAATTATTTTCATGACCACCAATTAATGGAAAAGTAAATTAAGAAACCCTCGTCTTGAATAAAGATTTCAAAAGAATACCGACCAATTTTCTTTTAACACGCTTTTTTGTTTAACTTGGCCTGTATCTTTAGTACTTTAAGAATGATATTCAAATTCATAATTATCGGGCATTGTTCTTTCATTATTAACGCTTTTCTTTATTTCTATTCAATTGGTTTTGTACTTTAGAGGAACTTAATGTTAAATAATAATGTAGAAAACGTGGGCTATCTTCAGTAACTTAGATAAAAAAAATTACGATTGATTAATTCAAAGACGTTGGAACTTGGTAAATTCTTGTGTCGTCTGCTAACTTACTAAACTCGGAAAATCTACATTAATTGAGATTAAGCTTTTAGTTCTAAATAAATAAGTTGAGTATTTATTTCAGAAGTTTATAAGTTTTATTTTTTTTAAACTTTGCCCCGCACTAGGAATCTCTCCGGTATCATGGGTGCGTATCCAAACATTTAAATTCACATTCACAAACAGGCAGACCCGGAACTACTACCTGTATGTCAAACAAATATTTGTTCCGTGCGGGGATCGAACCCGCGACACGCAGCGCAGCAGTCAATCACTCAACCACTTCGCCAACCGTGCCGTTAAACATCCGTCCGTTCCACAACACATGCATAACATAATCTGCCTATAGCATTCCCACTGCTGGGACACAGGTCGGTTCTCTTTGAGACAGTGGACTATAATCTACCACGCAATACAGCATGTGAACAAGTTGCGATAAATCTTTGAAAAACGGACAAATAATTCACTTACAATCTCATAAAACCTTTAAACTTCAATAAAAAAAAAACTACTTTTACGTCCTATATCTCCTAAAAAGTACCCCGATAGGGCTTGACCGATAACAGGGCTGTAAAGTTTAACTATCACGTGTTTTCGACACTTGTATTATAACCATTACCATTGAAACGATCCATTTATATCGGAAATATCGAAATAAAACCAGTAGCCGACAATTAAAGCTGAATAAAATAACTTCTATGTGAGCTAGTAGGTCTGGTCACACTGTTTATAGTACCAATTCAATGTAATAGAGGTAAAATAGTTCAGTTTCGAAACATGCCCGAGCCTTAACTTTCAAAGGGAAAGTTTAATCATTTATTACCCTACCTCGTGGGATTCTTGAATTAAAAGTTTTATGACCTATAACGCTCATTTTATTAAACAATATCGGCCATACACTTTGAAGTGATAGAATTCATTTTTATTGGTAATTAAGTGGAGCGAGGTTATAGATTAGAAAATCTAATTTAATAGTCATTCGTTTAGTTAGTGAACACTTTGGTTTAATTAACAGATAGATAGGATTCTTTTTTGTTTCGCTTATTATAGGAACTATAAACGAAACAACCTGTTTCATATTGGTGCATAGGCGTCATGTCGAAACGTGGAGATTTTTATGCTATATATGATCTCTGATCCCGTTTCTGAAATTAAACTAGCCTAAGTTATCTCCTTATATTATAAGCTATCTTCCAAAAAAAGCCCCGTCAAAATCGTTCCAGCCGTTTCGGAGACTAGCCGGAATAACCAGACAGACAAAAACGTTTTAAAATTTGTGGTTTGTTATAAGTACCGTGTATACTTTCATAATTTTGCATTCAGTAAGAAGCTGTTATTTTAAAATTACAAACAGACACTTTTATTTATTTGTATAGATAAGTAACTGACTCAACTCAACTTAAGCCTTATTATCAACAACAATAAAGCCATATAGGTACCTACGCCAAAGCAGCATCATCCGACTCATATAAAACCATTCCAGAGCAAAAGGGTGCCAAATCGAATGACCAGCAAAAGGGACGCGATGGGAATCCAATCGACTATTCGAGGCACGTTTAATTGATAGCACCATTAGCACTATAGTGTCTACAACACCGTCTAAATGTCCGACGGAAAGAAATAAAATGTAATTTGTAGCTTCCTTTCAATAGAAACATGCACTTAAGTAGTATTGAGAGTTGAGAATGTTGAGATATCCAATTTAAGTCGGGAAAGGCTTAATTGTATTAGATCTAGTCTGAGCAGGAAAGGCTCTCAAGTATTGTAAGAAATAAGAATGGTCTATATAGTACCTACACTGCATTCAAAATGGCGGCGGTGTGGGAGATGAACCTGTTTTTTTTTTATAGTTAGGTATTATTTTTTCGCGAGTTGTTATTATTATAAGCTTATAATAATAACAACTACGAGTTGTTATTATTATAAGCTTATAATAATAACAACTAGCGAGTAAGTAGCTACTTACTAGGGTCCTCTGAGCTTTATTTCATTCACATTCATTGCAAAAAAAAAATACGGTTACATTTTTTTTATACCAGGTTGGTATAGAAACGCCAATGTTGTGTTCACTAGTTACACTAGTTAGGGTTTAGAATAAAACCATCAAATTATCAGTAAGTAGATGAATGACTTTGGGGGAACGTGCTCTCACTGCCCGGGTTAATTGTTAACTGGTTGAGACGTTAATTCAAAGCAAACGCTACGTTTATTAGAATACCACATCTCTTTTAACCGTTTTTTTTTTTTTTAGAACTGGCAACTTAAAATTGATGTGTTGGCAATTTTTAGTTTCAAAGACGATAAAAGGAAGTCTCTAGTCTGATGCTCTAAATGAAAGTACGACCCCAATAAGTTTAAAAGTCAATAACATAATATGTGTTATTAAACTGAAATAATTAATAATAAAAGGCAATGTAAACAAACAATACGCCGCTATTCACTTTATTCTCTACTAAACACAATTTTCAACAAAAGTTTCAAAATAATTTCAACGAGTTTTAAGTTGTTCAGTACTCTGTGGTTTACAAAACGATTAAACAGTTTGCTTAAACGGTTACCTACTGTTTCACAGAATTCCGTAACTGAAATGAGAGTAACAATTTATTTTTTGTGATATATCCGAAACCAATTGTTAAACAGTGTTGCCATTTAAAAAAAAAACAGGCATTAGGGTGAACTCTGAAATACTGTAGACATGTCATTGATTTACGGTTTTTATTTCAAACTAGTGGAATATACTGCGCTATATTTACCGATCCTACTCCTTTTGCCACACCGCACGATAATATTATTTTTTTCATTCGTTTTGCGTGTTTTTTTTATGATGGTGATATCACTTTGTTTCTTTCTTTTTCAATATTATGGATCATCTTAGAATATCTACATTTTCATTTTCAAAGTTAGTTACTCTATTGTCTAACTTAACGTCGGATTTAAAAACGCCGTACAAACTTCCGAGTGTCTATTCTTCGATGTGCAAAGCCTCTAGTAAAACATAATATTGTCACCCTACTAAACTTCGGTCCCCATCCCCACTTCCATACCAAAGGACTAGTTGCTCCACACTTCCTTCAATGACTTGAGTCGGGTCCATTGCAAGTCCAAAGCAAAATACGCTTTATTTTTATGTTCTGCGGTCTCTCTGTGAAAATATTTGCAGTTGAAAGTACACGGGCTTTTAGGTAAATGGGTCTTAGGTAGATAGTTTTATGGGTGCGTGGAAAGGTATATATAAGTTTATGCCTACATTGTTTTTAGTGTTTAGTGGTTGTTGTAAGCCCCAAATGACGCTTTCTTGAAGAAATAGCTTCAAAATGTATCATTTTTTTTTAACGCTGAGAACAAATTAACATACAAAGTTATAAAATTTTAAAAAACGTTTGTGGATTGATACACATTTTTATCATTAAACATTGTGCGTAAAACATATAAATCAGGTTGCGTGCAGCAACCCCATATATTAATTTAAAGTGTCAACATTACGGGTAACACCGACACCCAGGTGTAAAATGATCTTCCCCTCGTGGAAAATTGGAAAACGCGGATATTGGCGGGAACAAGCCCGGCTCCATTAATTGACGCCATTAATCTTTTGACCGTAACCGACACCTCACGACCGGCAACGGAAAGGGCCGAGGATGCCCGAACACGTGTTATTGCCAGTATTAAAAAAATGGTATCTCTTTATGTTTATTTAGGAGTGTTGATTCGGTCATACTCTTAAATAGTTATTATTTATTAATTCTCACTTACACGTGTTTCCCCTTAGTTTGTATAAACAGTCCACGGTATAAGTAGTTTGGCCCCAAACTCGATGCACAGGTGTCCGTATTTTCTTTCAATTTTCCTTCCCCAGTAAACAAAACATGTTGAAGTTGCGCTGTTTCCACTCGATTTACCTCGCGTTTCCGTTCGCTTTTACTTCACCCGTATTATAAAACTTCTTTGTAGGAAGGAGCTGTGTATTACGGCTAAATAATAAACTTTTTACGATACTAAATCGGCTCCTTTTTATGTGAAAACATATTCTAGAATGTATATCTATTTGATGATCGTTTTATTTGTTGTAAACTATATCGTGTGGCGATTAAAGATGGATTTTTGTGTCTACTAAGTTTCCATTGTAATTTTCTCATCAGATGTGAAAGTTACTGTTACTATAATAATCGCTTCACTAAGTAATATTCGCTTTTTATTTATGACCATCCGATTTGCAACAAACCATTGCGGATTTTTTTTCTCTAATAAATATATGTTTCTTTTGTTATAGATGGAGAACCGAAGCGGTTGGTGTATGCGGCGGCACCGTTGTAGGTGAACAGCGAGCTACATGGCGCGGGCGTGGGTGTTCGCGGTGGTCGCCATCCTCACGCTGGTGACCACTCGCGCCTACCTCATCCTCATCCCCGACACCGCTCCGCCAGGGCACGAGGTCCTCGACGCCGCCGTCTACAAGCTAGGCTCCGAACGGAACTACAACATCGATGTGCACCGAACAGCTAACTTCGTCCATCACATCCTCAAAGTCAACAGGACCAGTGGCCTCGTCACTTTGAGAAAAAGACTAAGATGCGATGGAGTCCTTTACCCAAACCTCTTCACTTTCTACGTAGACTCCACATCGGAACGCATCCGCGACATCGACTACTACAGTCTACCTATAAGGGTCCTGGTGACCGGTGAGGACTGTAGTAGGAGGCACGCTGAGCTGTATGACATTGATTTCGATCGGGTCTACGACCAAGACGATGCTGCGTTGCAATATGAGGACCAACCGATCAGAGATAAAAGAGAAGCGATATTTCAAGAGAGTATAGACTGGAGGTTGTTAGAGGGAGAGGAATTAGTCTCTAGTCAATATAATGTCCTTTCCACGGCGTATCCGTGGTCGAACATGATGTTCGAGGACTACTTAGCAAAAAATAATAGTAGGAGGAAACGATCTCACAGTTTAATACCTTTCGATATGGCCATAGATGTAAAAATAGCTGAAGCGAAGCAATGGATATCGGAAACATACGCCAGCTTCGCTATCCCGACAACAGATCGATGGCAAGGGATTTGTCTGAAGCAATCGCAATTCGTGAATTCCCTTACAGCTTTCTTACCTAGGACGGTTCAAAAGATGTGTAAAGTGCAATTTTTGGACGTGAGTGATCCAAGGTTTATGATTGAGTCAAGTCAAGGTGATTTGGTCGCGAGTGGAGATATTTGTATACAAGAACCTATGTGGAAAGTGTCCATACTCTTTACGTTCAACTGTGACAAGATTAACATTGTGGATTCCGATCACAGATTGAAGATAGTTTATCATCATCAAGAACTGAATGACACTGACATTGCGAGACGCGTGAAGAGGGAGCTTCGGAATCAGTCTCCGTATTTCGAGCAGGCACTATATGTCGCATCCGTAGCTGAGGAGCAACCACCTGGAGTTACTGTTACCACAGTTAGAGCTCGGTAAGTTCTTAATAATCACTACAATGACATATGGAAATGAATTGGATATTTCGGACGCTATAGTCGTGTTAAAATGCTACCAGCAAAAGTAAATCTTTACAAAATAATACAGAGTCACGCAGTCTAAGAATTAATGATGAGTAATGACTTCTAAACCTGTTAATTCGAAGTTCCTTAAGCCTGTAGTAACAAACAGGACGCGAGCATTATCCTAATCAACGTCAGGACATAACACCTAGTCACATACCATCTGTCCTTTTAATTGACTTTAAGCTGGGTTTATGGACCCATCTATTTTATGCGGTCGGGAACCACTGACATGGGCCATTGAACGCGTCGGCGAATACAGGGGCGCTTGTACTCGTATGATTTCATCATTAAATATGATGACGTTGTCAATTTAGTTGTTTGTAACGAGATCATTGCTTGTCGGGTTTACTCTATTAGGGGCTGAATGCCTATTGGATGTGATTTCTAAATCTGGAATATTAGTTTAACTCTAAAGGCTTCTAATTTTAGAAACCTCTGTGATGCTGAAGAAACATCCTATTCATCATACTAGGTATTGTTTCTATAAATTCTAGTGACAAGATTAATTCCACACAAAATGATATTAACCTTTACACGACAATCTTCTTATTCTTAGCGTGTCGATGACTATTTAAATTGGCTCAGCCCAAAATTTGGCGTCGTGTTTGGCACTTTTAGTAGCGTCCATCAGTTCAATACAATGCAATCAGAAAAGTTATTAAAGAGTCAGAAAAGGGGTACGAACCTTTGTGGCATATCTAGCCGCCGCCATCTTGTTTTTTTTTTAAAAATTTCCGAGCACGATAAAAGTGGTATATTTGGATAGAGGACACTTATACAAACAAAAAATGTTAAATAACATAGTATCCTAAAGTGTCACGTTTCCGAGATATTAGAAGTAAAGATCGCAATATGAGTCCAAAGACACTTTAGGATACCATGTTATTTAACATTTTTGGTTTGTATAAGTGTCCTCTATCCAAATATACCACTTTTATCGTGCTCGGAAATTTTGAAAAAAAATCAAGATGGCGGTGGCTAGATATGCCAGGCTCCATACAAAAATGTTCGAACCCCTTTGATTATTTTATAGGAATATCTACTTCGAGCTACAAGATTAATATCATTTCCCCTCTTCTCTATTTCCTAGGTTTATCACGTCCGAAGAATTGCAGTAATAACGTGTGTAATCAGACGTTATTTGCTTCCAACATTTTTAAATTGCTGCTCTCATCTGTTTTGCGCCGCAAGACTTGTTATTGAACTCACTTTATAGGATTACTTGACGTATTACGTAATTACTTCGCATTCCTACCGTTTGATAAGGTTTTCTTTTTCTGTTTATGTTTCCAATCATTAAATTCCAAGGTGAATTCATTTGTTTTCTCTTATTTTATTTTATTAGAGTACATTTCTTACGGTATGTTATTTTTTATTGGTAAAACAACATACATAAGGCCCATCTAACACTTGGAAAGAAATTTGAAGACTATCTGACTATACATTATTAAACGTGATTCTCATGAGTTTTATTAAAGCATGTGTGTTAACAAACTATATACTCACACCTGCTTCCATAAACCTTAGAACGATAAACACCTTTTATAGGTAGACGGTCCTACTTGACTGCTTACATCAGCATATCACCCGCCATCACGGTCGACTGGCTACCGATCATATCAACTGGACAGTGGACACCTCCCTGCTCTCTTATACATCCCTCTACTCATCCGAAATGAGATACTTAGAATTTCTGCTTGCTCTGAATGCAATACTTTTGATAATGTTTCTGGAACGAAAATCAATTCAAGAATTAAGTACTTAACAAATTTTCAAATAATAGGTTTTGAAAAAAAAAACGAAATAACACGCTTTTATAGTCTTCTCAGCAAATCCTTTCATTTGATATATAAAAAATAACTAGCTTGACAGGGAGTCTGCCATTAAATTTAGAATGACTTCACTTAGCCTAAACATGTATGTAAAATTTCAGCTTAATCGGAAACCGGGAAATGGTCCCTACTATGTAAAAAAATCAATACAGGTGAAGCTGAAAAAAAACGTGTTAATTATTAAAAGTCAGATCATAGGGAAGCTTGGCAGAAAAAGTAGAAGGCCATTACTCAGCAATGAGTGAAACAAGGCTACCAATGATTAAGGTAGTAATGAATAGGATCGGTCGTTGATTTTCATTCCAGAAACCTGGCGAAGTCTTCATTTAAAATCTTAATAATACTTCCAATATCTAGGGACCCAGAAAACAGTCCAGTAACGTACTCGATGTCAAGTCTCCTGGACTCGCGGTCTGCTGGCATGTTCGCAGTGGACTCCAGATCCGGTGTGGTGACCACTCAGGCTAGGCTGGACAGGGAGAGACTGGATGTGCACTACTTTAGAGTGGTTGCGCAGGATGACACCTTCCCGCCTAGAAGTGGTACCACGACCTTACAGGTGAGATATGATGTACACTTCTAGTATAAATAAATTAAGGAATGACTATATAAGAGGAAGTTTGAAAGTGGCGACTGTTACAGAAAATGTTAAAGGAAGTCGTTTGTCTAGGTATGGACATGTAATGAGGAGGGATTAAGCGCATGTGACTAAAAGAGTTATGGATATGAATGTTGATGGATGGAGAGGGAGAGAAAGGCCAAAGAAAAGATGGATGGATTGTGTGAGAAATTATATGAAAAAGAAAGGAGTAAATGATGCTGTGACGTCTGACAGGGGAGAATGGAGAATAAAACGTGTTGCGCCGACCCCAAGTAGAATGGGACCAGGAGGTCTACTCTCTTTCTGCGAAACGTAACTTCGATAAAGAACGAAAATTTAACGTAGTTACGTTTGTCACCCTTCTCTATATAATTTGCGGACGCACACAATAACATTCAATACATTCGTTGTCTGTGAATTCGAACTTCTTGTGTGCGTCCGCAAATTATATAGAGTAGGGTCACAAACGTAACTACGTTTATAATTCGTTCGTTGCCGAAGTTACGTTTCGGAGAAAGAGAGTAGCCCTCCAGAGCAGGAAGATGATGATATGAATGTAGACTTCTATCTTGCTGTTATCGGGTATCGGTAGATATATCTTATAATTTACTTTTCCTTGGCAATAGCAAATTCTGTGCTTGTTGTTCAGTGATGTGAACTATTTTAAATCTGCTGTCGACTACATCCAGCTAGTTTTCGATAACTTTTAAAAATCCAAAGTGTCTCAACAAAACAGATTGATACTTTTGATATACAGCTGCCTTTACAATTTAATTTGCCGTATCTTGTGCCACCCATCCATTTAAAGATAGTGCGTGGTTTTTTCTCATCACACCAGACACTAATAAAACGATGATGATACAGATTAATGTGCTGGACTGCAACGACCACTCACCTGTCTTTGAGATGCAACAATACGAGTCTTCAGTAAGAGAAGGTGCAAGTCCTGGAACCACTGTACTGACTCTTAAGGCCACTGACCAGGATATCGGGAAAAATGCTGAGGTAAGACACACTTTTTTTTACATCAGGACAAGCACGCCACATTATTCTCAAACCACTGCAACTCCTGTAAGCCACAATCAACTGTGACGACCACCAGAAAAGCGCCGAGACTATGTCCTAGAGAAACAATTTACCTGTCATGGATCCCGCAACGAAATTAATCAGAAAAGAATAGCGGAGGAGTATAAAAAACATAATTTCCTCTTAGACCCGCTGGTAAGTCATAATGCCATTTTCTGTTGTGCAAATTTGAACAGAGAATTTGTCAAATTCTACTCAAGGTCCTCCCAAAACATCAATTACTCTATTCAGAAATCGGCAATCAAAACTATCTGAAACACCTAATTAAAATGCAGAAAATACATGTAATGCTTAATTTTATCTGTGCAAATACATAATCCTCTGAGAACCCGCAAAAATAAGGACGAAATTTAATATAACAAATTTACTATCTCCGCCATCAATTGAGGACCAATCCACGTAAACAGCTACACAAAAGAGGTAACCAATTAACACAGGTATTCTAACCGAAATTTTTCTTTCTAGGTGGAATATTCAATAGAAGCAGTAACAGCAGAGACCCTAAGGCCAGAAGACACCAACGAATCCATCGAAAATTCAGATCAGATAGACACACAGGACGTCTTCCGGATAGACGGCAGGAGTGGAGCATTGCTGACCAGATCACCTCTGGATAGAGAGAAAGTGGCTCGATATACTGTGATTGTGAAAGCCACGGATCAAGCAAGTCCTGTGTCTGATAGGCTTTCTAGCACGTGAGTTACTTCACTAAAGATTATCTCACTTCACTAACTCCTTCCCCTTTGAACCTGCTAAATTATCTTCATGTTCCTTCCGTTGTCCTACTTTATTTGAAGCTGGCAACATGTTCTTTTCTCTCATTATTTTTCACTATAACCTGTAATGCTATCATTTAAACCAGCATTACATTAAAGCAAAGCTGCTTGGTGTCATCTGTAGATGAGACGCCAAAAAACTGCTTATTTAAAAAAAGAAATGATCCCCTTCCATACCTCACAGTTGTAGGCTCATTCATATAAAAATGGGACATGTAAGTATGAAATAATTCCCTAAAAACGTACCTACCTAAACGTTTTCCGCAATGAACAGTCATTAGTGAGCCCATAAATACGACGCTTGATAAATACGGCATTATTTCCTGTCGTCCCCCAAATGTAGCTGTAGGCCATATGTTGTTATATTAGCACAATAGGGGAGGCTGTGTATGTGTCCTATTGACATTTGTCTCTTAATAGCTCCCCCTTGGTGAATGTCTACCAAACAGGATAACGTACTCTATATTATTTCTTATTTGGGTTTTTGACAGCCTCGTTGGTAGTGGTTGCAAACGCGACTTTTGAACATGAGATCTTTGGTTTGATTCAAAAATCAGGAAAGTGTTATTGTGTTTTTCTTTAGGAATTTCACAGTAGCAGCCATGGAGACTGCATTTGTGCGCGGTTGATGGCAAGAGGCTTGCCCTTTATAACATGTTAAAGAAAACTGGCTAAATTATGCAGAGGCGCACACTATTTGAGTAGGTACACCTCTGCCCAACTATTCTCGGAAAAACAGTCGTGATCATGTTATGTCATATTGATGATTCAATATAAACCCCAAGGAGTCACTGGATACGACTCATTTTATGTAATAAGATTGAAATCAGATAATTCGCCCTGCGTTGTACCTCGTGGCGAGTTGCCAAACCAGCCCCTACCACACAGGTTGACTTTATTACATTCAATTTATTCGAAGGATTTGCTTAAGTTTCAACTCCTTTTGATTTTATCATATGCACAAATTGTCTTACTGCTAAGCAAAATGTCCCATTCTTTCCATAAAACTCTGATGTTTTTTCCATTGTGGTTATTTTTAACCCCCGACCAAAAAAGAGGGGTGTTATAAGTTTGACGTGTGTATCTGTGTGTCTGTCTGTGGTATCGTAGCTCCTAAACGGATGAACCGATTTTGATGAAATTGGTTTCGTTTGAAAGGTGTTTTAATCGAGAGTGTTCTTAGCTATGTTTCTATAAAATCTGATCAGCCGTTTGAAGGCCATCACCTCTTTTCTAGTTGAAGGGAAATTAAGAATTTGGACAGGTCTGATCGATTCGAAATTTGAAATCTTGTCACTTGTCACCATAGGCATTGCCAGGGGGGGGTGGGGTGCTAACACCCCCCTCCCCCCAGAAAGTTTTTTTTTTTAAATTTTTGCTGTTTTCGTTAATTGGCGAGATGACACGCAACACCGAGAAAAGTGGAAGCAATGGGGGAGGCCTATGCCCAGTATTGGGACAGTCAAGGCTAAGATAAAACAATATAAGTTTAAAAAGCATGAAATAAAAATTAAATTAAAAATTTAAAAAACCCCCGACACAAAAAACCTCTAAAAACCCATAAATAAAATAATCCAAGCGTCTTAGCGTCGGGGGACCGCTAAGTAGACCGCTTAGTACAAGCACATAACAAAGCGGACCCCCGACGCTAAGACGCTTGGATTATTTTATTTTTTGTTTTTTAGAGGTTTTTTGTGTCGGGGTTTTTTTAAATTTTTAATTTAATTTCCTGAACTAACCGCATCAATCTATGTCAAAGCATGTAGGTAGGTAAATACATAAAACATCATCACGCCTATAGAGCTGTACTTATTAGTGCAGCCATATTTCTCCAGTTATGTTTAAGTCCCATGTAACAGGTGATGAACCTATTACCCGGGCACAAATCCAGCCTCCGTGGTTGCTACTGAGAAATTCCTGGTCGAAAAACCCAATAACACTTTACCCGTCCGAGAATCGAACCCAGTACCTCATGCTCAGCAGTCTCGCTGGCGACCACTAGATCAACGACGAAGTCACTAAATACATCAATATAACATTTAATATGTCAAAGCAGCTAGGTAGGTAAATACTTCACATGATTATACTGAGCCTATATTAGATTCTACTACTCAAGTTTACCGCGTAATCTATAATTAAGCACTAATTACCTACATTCTCCAGAAGTTCCACTTATTTACATTCTCATCTCATTAATAGTGATCATCGTGTCCTTTGAGTATGCGGTATACACACACCAGAGAATCTGTGTAGCTTGTGTTTGAGTAGGTCAGTTAATTATTATGATTGAGTGATAATCAGTTGGTTTTGAGTATGAATATGGATGGGTATAAGAGTAGAGGAAGACCAAAGAAACGGTGGACGGACTGTGTGATATGGCAAGAAAGGTGTCTGATAAGACGAGTAATCAAGAAGTATGGAAGAAGAAGACATGCTGCGCCGACCCCAAATTAATTGGGATAAGGGCAAGAAAATGAGTGATGAGTTAGAATGAAAGCGTATATCAGAATAGACAGGGCCATGAAGCCTGGAAGATGATAAATAGTAATACGAATAGGTTTTCGACACTCTTCTTTATGAGATGTTTGCGGCGAAGCCGATTCGATTGCAGCTGTACCGTATTCAAGGTTTAAGTGTCCCCAACCTCTCGCGTCCGGCCCTGGTTCAATCCATAGTCCGGAGCGAGAGGGAATGGGAAGCCGTCGCCTCCTTCTGCGAAGTACTCATGCTAGCGAAGGAGGTGGCGAAATGTGAGAGGAAGAGAGCCTCACGTCTCAGCCACCGCGGGAGACGCCCCGGGCATCGTAGACGCGGGCCTGTGGACGGTGAGCAATGGGCTAGCTCACCGCCCATCCGTCTTATAACGACAGGCCGTGTTCGTGTTCCACGCGCGCCTCAATGCAAATCGTAAGGCGTCCGGGAGGGCCGATGCTTGCCAGAGCTGCGGGACTGTTCGAAAGAGATATCGTGACTCTGGAACACAAAGACTAAGAAGGAACATGGATGGGTTTTAGACAGTACAAGTCAGACACTCCATTCCGCTCCGCCCAGAGCGGGAGGGGTCATATGATGATTTCTGATAATAAAAAAAAACAACTCCTCATCTCCTCATCACTTGTCCAACCAGTTTGTTACCACCTGCACAGCTCTTTAATGGTCGTCCTACTTGACATGATCAACTTTTATTATTGAACCAGCCCTGCCAAATCGCAAAAAAAAAACATCGGAGGAACCCTACATTTGGCGACATCGAACATACATTGAACATATTAACCCATTTTCTCCCCAGTGCCACAGTCCACGTGAACATACTGGACGACAACGACAACTACCCTCAGTTCAGTGAGAAGACCTACACAGTGACAGTGGATGAGGACATCAGTGCTAACGACAACCCAGTCATAGCAAGGATCAAGTAAGTTACCCATTGAACTTTCATTCCCAAGGTGTAAGATCAAAGGTTTTAAGAGGGCCCTATAATGAAAAGGAGGATCCTACGACCAAACGGGTCGTGTGTCTGGTCTGCCCATAGATTTACTGATTTTTATATTTCTATGGGTCTGCTACTACCCGACCTGATTGTTGTCGGGTTTCTGGATAGTATAATTAATAAAGAAAGCTAGTGCTACACAAAGTTCGTCAAAGGAGAAAGAATTGTTGAAATTACAACCTCTTACTTTATAAGTTGTGAAAGCCACAGGTTAACGAGGGCAAACCACACATCAATAGTTAATGATTTAATTGTTAATTTTGTGCCTGTAGTTATTAAAAATGGTCTATTGTCAAAATGTCTTGTTTCAAACTTTATGTTTTGTAATAAAAATAAAGTTAATATCAAGCCAATAAAGGGTGAAAGCCGCTCCAATATATTTACAATCACAATATATCCTCACTTTCAAAACTCCGCTAAACGTTTTCCAATAGAACATTGTCTCGATTTCCAGGGGCAACTGGGGTCCAATAGAGCTATATTTTCAGCTTGGCAATCTTCCCCAGCAACGTCTGCTGTTCAAATTTGTATCGCAATAAATCGTTATAGAAATTGTTTTAAAAGCCCCGCGCTCATATTTATTGTTTTACTCGCCCGACAAATGCAACTATCAATATTTCATTCCGCCATTGTGGTTGGCCGTTAGAAATTCATATTTGTATACCATTTCGACCGGCGAAATTATTAATGTTGCTAGTGTTGAATGTTTGAAAATTAAATACTTTCGTAACACAACGATGGTTGGGAATAAATACAATTTGTGCTGTAGTTTGTTTTCAATTTTATGCTGTTATCGGAAACTACTAAATTAATACACGGTTCTCGGTCGCTGAAGTTGGTATCCGGCTGATTGTACCGGTAGAGGATCTCTAGAGTTTTGAAACATTATTTGCTTGCGTTTTGTCAATAATTAATAAGAAATACTAAAACTTAAGTCAATGTATTTATATATTCAATAAGACTTCCAAAACCAGATCTATATTAGTCATGAAGACATATTTGATTTTAGGAAACGCCAAGTTCACCTAACTTGGCGTTTCCTAAAATCAAATATGTTAGGGGTTTATTTTTGGCGTCAAACGGACTGGAAGCAGCTCCAAGGAACTGCAAAAGAAAAAAAAACACGCTTAAGGTTCACCCCACACCTAAGTTAGTTTGTAGATCAACATTTTGCAACACAATTACTTCAACAACGTGACTTTCTATCACTTTTGCGGTTTTAGCATTAAAATGGTTGCTATCCGGCGTTTCCCACTTACATTTTCAAACCTATTATAGCTCCTCAAAAAACATTCATCGGCTCGGAGGCATCTTCACGCTACATTTCTTGGTCACTAATAGATTGCTCCCTTTCCTCAGAGCGACAGATGCAGATGTGGGTGCAAACGCAGCGATACGTTACGCCATTATCGGAGGAAACACTCAGATGCAGTTCTCAATAGACAGCCTCAGCGGAGATGTGTCGTTGGTGAAGCCGCTGGACTATGAGCAAGTTCGGAGCTATCGACTGGTTATAAGAGCTCAAGGTTTGTACAAGATCTTTTATATGAAACTTCTATATGCGCGCCTAGGCACTAAAAACCGACTCGTAAGCTGTGACGGGCAATGGTGTAACGTTCCCTCTATGCCACGTAAAATCAACCTTATCCTAATAAACTAAAGATTGTTTTGGATCGATTGTTATTTTTTTTTTAAGTGCCGTGTTCAAAGTTCTACTTAATTAATGATGTTGTTATAGGTCGGATGCAGATTTGATCGATAGATATCGATGAAAGAAAAAAAATAATGTAAAATTTATTGTGTAACTTAAATATCATACGAGGTAATGTTTGGGAACACTGGGAACTTGTTAGGAATCAGCCTAATAAGTTCCCGCTGCTGGTACAAAGGCCTCCTGATTAAAGAATTTTCTCCTTCATAAACTGATTATCTCCTAGATGGCGGCAGTCCCTCCCGGTCCAACACGACACAGCTCCTGGTAAACGTGAAGGATGTGAACGACAACGCTCCGAGATTCTATACGTCACTGTTCCAAGAGTCCGTCAGTGAAAACGTTCCTGTTGGATACAGTATTGTTAGGGTAAGTGTTTATGTCCTGGCATTAAATTTTTCGCAAGTAGATCCAGACGCCGTAGAAGCGCATACAGTGACCTTATCAGTGAGGTTCTTCAGAAAGGTCAGGTTAGTGCGTAGTACTTGTAAACGACGTGCGTGTATGACCAG
Organism: Cerastis leucographa; assembly: GCA_963082945.1. Lineage (NCBI taxonomy): Eukaryota > Metazoa > Arthropoda > Insecta > Lepidoptera > Noctuidae > Cerastis > Cerastis leucographa. Next base: position 5,793,463 of record OY720385.1, on the reverse strand, counting down.
ATGAATGAACGTGGACTAGGCAAAAAGAGTATGTATGAAAAAAAGCGAGATTTTATGTATGTATGTAGGTACAGTCTGTTGTCAAAATTATCTGACCCACCCTAAAAACAAACGAATTTTGACCCTCTGTCTGTAACATTAAGGTTTATTCAATTTATATAGCTTATCAGACACGTTGCTCGAGGAGTCAATGAACAAATACAAGACATGCAAATTTGATCTAAGTAAAGTCACAAGTACATATTTTGTAGATCCAGGCATGGCTGCAGGATGCAACAACGCTCTCCTGCCCGCAAAAATATGTACATGCAGGAAGCAATCCAAACCTTCGCCGCTCCTTGGACTTCCTCAGATGATGTTGTCAGCGTGCGCTCGTGCGATCCTTTTGATTTTGATTTAGTTACCCAAAGGATGCCAATAAAAACTAGACCCAATTACTTAATACCGTTATGTATAGTTTTTTATAAGGTTCATCACAGACAAAGACCTGGCGTACTTAAAAAATTAAATTGTGATGTGTATGACGTTTTGTTGTGGTTCAATTTATTAAAATGTGTATTTAAAATTATTACCGTATCGCGACTCAGACTCACATTTTTAGGCTAAGAAAAAAAAGAAGGAGGTTCTCAAATCGCCATATTGTATATTTATTTACGCACGCTTTTTACTGAGAAGTCCGATTTGAATGATTCTTTTATTAGTCGATGGCATTTAGATCTGGATTTTCGGAGTATGTAGGTAGGTGTGTTATTGTGTAACTGTACTACACAAAATAAAGAAATCATAATCACACGATGCCTTACTTACTATATTTTTCCAACGGAAGTTCTGACCATTGGTATAATTTGATTGCTCCATCGATCGCTCTAAATACCACCCGCTGTATTCTGTTGAGCGCCTGTAATTGCAGGACTGTCACCGCTTATTACAGGTTTATAGAACTTAAAGTTGTTGGGTCAATGGACTTTTTATATCGTATTGAACACTTCATCTTTAAGGTTTAAATCTATAATATTTTGAAATGATATTTCAGTAGAGTGAAAGTTTGTTTCTGGGCTCAACAAAACATGAATTTATGATTTATTCTGTTCTAATATCAATAACTAATATGACTAGTATTTGTTTCAAACAAATTGTAGTTGTTGGTAGTTGAATGAAATACTAGTTTTTGGTAATAGAACGGAATAAATCGAATTTATTATAAAGAAAACTAATATTGAGTTTTCATAAATGCCATTAGATGGTTTTAAAAAAGAACTTATCAAAATAATATGTGGTCCAATTTTGCCATGTGGCTATGGAACCCTAAACCATAAATCCAACAAAGCGCTGCTGAAAACTAGGCATGAGTTTAGGTGTCGCTTAATATTAGAGAAATCGGACAAAATAGTAGGGTTCGATTTTTCCTGCTTAAGTAAGTCAGAGATAACTAGTTATGAGTCCGTACGGAGGCATACGATAGATAAATCCGTCCCGTGGCTGTCTTGCGTCTTGTGATCCAAAACGTAGTTATCTTAGCCCGTAAAACTCCACTACTAACATGGAACTTCGACCACAGCGAACTTACGTCGGGGAATATGGCATAGCCCCATAAAATATTAATGGATAATACAAAGAATAACGTTTATTGTTCCATTCGAACAAAGGATTAGATTATATTGTAACTTAATGTTTTGTTTTTATTACAATATATCTTCATTTTGAAAGCAGCGGTGGCCCAGTGGTGGCAGCCCCGACTTACGAGCCTTGGGTTCGAACCCAGGCAGGCTCATTACTTTGTGTAATTTATTTCAACACCACTGCCCTAAAAAACGGTGAAGGAAAACATCGTGAGGAAACTGGTATGTCCTAGAACTAAAAAAAAAGCTCGAAGACATGCGACATCTACCAACACGCAATGTTCCCGCGTGGTGGATAACACCCACTCCTTTATAGAGAGGAGGCTCGTGTCCCAGCAGTGGGAACATTATAGGCTGATGATGATTATGATCTTCATTTTACTGAATTACTTTAACTAGTTGTCATATGCGACTAAACTTAAACGAAAGTTACAATTAAGTTGTTATGATCAATTGTTAAAAGTTATGATCAGTTTACAAAAAGCAAACTCAGCACGTCTAATCTATTTAATTTACTTTTATAATAAGATAACCAACCTCCGAACACCCCTTGGGTAATTGACACGTAATTTAATCATTTCTGCAAAGTTAAAACTTTTGTTTGAACTAAAAGAACGTCGAGACTTGACATGCAGCGCCATCTATGAAGCTGCGTAAGAACTACATTCTGTACGGAATGACCTGTAACCAAACACAGGAATGCCAAGCTTACTGATACTTACACCACGCCCTCTATCCACCAACGGGATGAGACAATTATATCTGTTCCACAAGGATAAACGAAGGTTCATATTCATATTCAATTTATTTGCATTCTATAGTGTTTATAGGGTGTTACAAAAATGCTTAGAGCTAAGTACAATATAGACCCTGTTAGGGCACAGCAATATACATATTAAAATTAAAATAATATTAAAATAATAAAATTAAATGGTAAGTAACCGTTTCTAATTATAATTAACATTATAGAAATAATAGTGACATTCTTACTTTCTACAGTAACGGTGCATAAAACCAAACTCCGTGCTGATACTAAGATTTTACCCCCCTTTTGATTTTGACTCCTTTTTATTTTAATTCCATAATGTCCACCCAAAGGTTGTCTGGAAAATATCGCTATAAACGATAAGACCGCCGTTGCAACCATAAAATAAGCAGATTTGTAAACCCGTTAAAATGTTTGATTTTTTGTGTACCTACAACAAAGTTTTATTCTATTCTATTCTATTCTAAGATTGTCTTACTAGCCTAAACCTATCACCATTTTGCCCCACCAGGTTATTTAAGAATAAGAATAAAATTATTTAACCATAGTAACAGTAATTTTCTTAATGTAACATCATTAGGGATACCCGTAAAAAAAAAAAATTACTAACTTAGATAACAGTGGTCCCAAAACTAGGCAGCGCCTGTATCTTGGGGGCCGGCTTAAGAAAGAGAGGAATCTAAACGATCTAAAAGGACATACAATTATGTGGCTGGTAAATTTGTAACACTACCATTTCTTATCGAAAACACTAGGAAGTGGCGAATCATTTCATAGTGTGCAAGAAGAAGTGCCCTTGGAATGACTGTTGGTTTTTGATGAACTCGCAACTACAAACATTTGTAACTACCAATGAAGATTTTATATATGTTTTAATATACAAAACATAACAGCACGCCTATAGTCCCCAAAGGGTTAGGCAGAGGTGGACCTAATAGTCACACACATTTCGCCAGTTATGTTTAAGTCTCATGTAATAGAAGGCGAGCCTATTGCCATAATCGGGGCGCAAATCCAGACTCCGAAAATCTTTCTAATATAGTACTACTTTAATCGTAACAGGTGCAAGCCTACGATGCAGATGAAGGCATGAACGCGGAGATAACATACACATTAGCTGATAAGGAGTACAACAATAACAACGACTTACCAATCAGCATCGATCCTCGGTCCGGATGGGTGTATACGTCATCGCAGCTAGATAGAGAAGTGCAGGCGAAGTATCAGTTGATGGTTAGTATGCACAAGATAGTAATTTTACAGTCAAAACCGCTAAGGGAGCGTTCAAGTATTACGTAAAGCAATTTTTGGAGATTTTTCAAAATTTGTATTTATTGTTTTGACTGTGACATTAATGTCAACTCAACCTATCGCAGTTCATTGGACATAGTTCTCCCAAACTGCGTCGCTACACTCTGCCCTCTGCTTTCTACAATAAGTCTAACCCAGCCATCTTTTTAACATAGTCACATCGTTCCTTTTCAAGTAAAAGAGTGACTTCTTCTTGTTATTGGTTTCATAGCAAATCCTCTAGGTACCATGTATGCTATACATCCAGAACTAGATCATTATGATTTAAAATTATTATTCGACATTTCAGCTCCAAGTGTTTTTAGCTTACCAATAATTACTGCCGTATTTTTCTGCCCCATCAAGATGATTTCATTCTAGTCTTTGAACTGCTAAATAATTAATTGCAGTGGAAGATTTCCACAATTTCTCCACTTCAGATATATTTTTTATTCATGTTGCTAATTTGTTGTTTGTAATGTGTTGTAATTGTTGTTTTATCTATGTTGAAGTTTCCTTATCAGCTCCAATTGAACTTAAGCTCAACGTGATTGAGGTCAACATTTGTACTACTAAATGTATTCAAATTTATGACACTTGTTCGCCAATCAGATTCAAGAAAGCAATCTGTTTCTGCTTTAATTCAATTTCGAACCAATGAGGAAATCCTTTACTATCTATACAGGTAACAGCCACAGACGGTGGCTCCCCCTCTCGTTCAGCAACAGCTTCAGTAGTAGTTGTAGTACAAGACGTAAACGACAATGACCCAGTGTTCTCTCCTCCACAATATGAAGTAGAACTAGCTGAGGACGAACCACCCGGCACTCCTGTAGTGACGCTTACTGCTACTGATGCTGATGAAGATAATAGGTGAGTTTAAATAAGAATAAGTTTATTGCGTAATCAACAGGTTACAGATACTTTGTAGAGGTCTTCTTTTATGTATGAAGGTACCTGTACCAGAAGACCTCCTGATAGGAAGAGTGATTGTTATCACTCTTCCTAAACCTAGTTTAAATAGTAGTACCGTTATTCCATGAGCTACATGTACAAGTAATAGCAATTGCAAGGAAAACAAATGAAATAAATTGCTTGTACTTGTCCTGAGTCTCAGCCGCATGTGACGCGGTTGTACTCACGTGGAGAAAAGAACTGACACACGCACACGTACCGTGCGAACCAAGGCAACATCGCATTTTACATCGCTTGAGTTCTTGAGTTGGATGTCTTACAAGACGAATGCGAATAGGTAAAATTAACAGGCGACGGGTCTCCCCAAGTAGGATTAGTATGGAACAAAACGTAAATTACACTGACCCTGTGTCCTCGCTTCCACAATATGAAGTAGAACTAGCTGAGGATAAACCGGCCGGCACTCCTGTAGTGACCCTTACTGCTGCTGATGCTGAAGATAATCGTAAGGTGCTGAAGATGATAAAAAGATAATAAGGGGTGATTTAGAAGTGTGGTAGTTGGGTGAGCATACAAAGTTTTGAAACAAATGTCATTGGCCAGAAAATAACAATTATTGATGATCGTAAAATTATACACCCTTGTCAATTTGAAAGAATTGTTATTGAAAATTATGAATCGAGCGAATAAAAATTTAATTGGCGACTATTCATTATTTATTTATGTACACACAAAATAAAATAATAATAATTGTTATTTGATCTCAAGCAGTCACATAATATAACGGTAAAAAGTTCTAATTTAGGTGATTGAAAAATTAAATAAAAATATGCATCAGGGTTTCCTAAATAAAAGCAAAAAAAGATATTACTACTATTTAAATCACCTTTTTTTGCTCCAGGCTACATTACGAAATAACAGGTGGCAACACTCGCGGCAGATTCTCGATCACGTCTCAAAATGGCCGCGGTCTGATCACCGTGGCGCAACCGTTGGACTTCAAACAAGAACGTCGATATGTTCTGACAGTCACCGCAACTGATAGCGGCGGGAGGAGCGATACTGCGATGGTCCATATCAATATTACTGATGCTAATAATTACGCACCTGTGTTTGAGAATGCTCCTTATACGGCTTCGGTAAGTATCTTAGAAAAACGCATTTAATCCAATAGACATTGGCAAAGCTTGAAAAAGCAAACAACTTTGACTTGATCTTAGGTGGAGAGCAGCCATCGCAAAATCATATAAATGTTTTAGACTCTAAAATGCCTCTAAAGTCACACTCTCTAAAACTTAGAGATTGTGACTTCCAAACCATTGATTGCTATTGAATAGTTGATACCAATAATATGATTTATTTGAATCTGATAAAAAAACTGGTTTTTTATTTGCTCCACCAACGATTTTCAGCTTATCGATTCTTTGATCTCCAAATCGGTTGTCCAATTGAATCTTACGCTGACCACCAAAATATCGACCAACTACGTATCACATTTTTGAACATGAAGATTAAATTAAGAAATGAAAAAAAAAAACAATGAACTCAACAAAGAACCTCTTTTTTATCTGCTGATATTAAAATACTTATCCCATCCAGGTATTCGAAGACGCTCCCGTCGGCACAACAGTCCTAGTAGTCTCAGCAACTGACAGTGACGTAGGAATCAATGCACAGATCACCTACAGCCTCTCTTCCGAGATATCCAACGAGGCAGTCGCGCATCACGACCAGGAGTTCATCATCAACCCGCAAACCGGCGCTATCACTACCAACAAGTTGCTAGATAGAGAGACTATGAGCGGTAAGTTTCTGTCGCATCTTTGGCCTGTTTTGCTCTATCCTTTATCCAGGAGTGGTACAGAGCATGCTCGCCCTTAGCTAAGCTTTTTCCGAGAACACGTTAGTCTTTTGAGTAACCCTTTACAGCTACATAACTTGGTCTAGGACGCAAGTCGTTGAGAATGAAATCAATGACTTCTGAGGACAACCATCACTGTTCATCATTGTTAGTGTTAAGAAACAATAACAATTTTAAGCCGCTGGCCCTGTCTGCTGGCTGAGAAAACCAGCAAAGAGTAGAATATTTATAATAACGAGTGGCGGTGCTGCTTGTAAGGAATCTATCACTGTTCCTCGGTCTGTGGTAAAACGCTCATCAATAACTGGCTGAGCCGCGCAATTTCGTCTGTGTCACATTTTCCCTATTTTTGCAACATTTTTCGTTGATACTCCGCTCCTATTGGTCGTAGCATGGTGTTATATAGCTTATAGCCTTTTTAAATAAATGGGCTATCCAACACTAATACTAGATTTTTTTTAATTCGAACCAGTACTTTCCGAGATTAGCGCGTTCAACAGACAAGTTCTTTAGCTTTACAATATTTGTATAGATAATTATGATCACGATAAAAGTGTCTCAAAATCGGTAAATAATGCTCTGGAACGATAATACACTGGTGTTTAATAGCAGTATAGAGTTAGAAATTCTAATTTAATCTTTACATTTGGCACATTATGACCCTTATTCATTACAAAACCTTTTTTTTGCCCAGGTTATCTACTAACTGTGACAGCACGAGACGGTGGTGTCCCATCGTTATCAGACACAACAGACGTGGAGATATCCGTGGTGGATGTGAACGACAACGCGCCGGTGTTCAAACAACAACTGTATACTGCTACTATCATGGAGGATGCTTTAGTTGGTGAGTGGAAGAACTTTATCAGTAGTTGCCTTAAGGTAAAAACGCATCTTTATTAGTAGTTTATTTTTTATTTTTATTTATTTATTAAAGGTCTACCAACAATTGTTCACACTGGATACAGCGACATAATACATTCTAAAAATTAAATTACAGTGCAACAATTACTTATAGGTAAACACCACATGCACAGAACAGTAAATTCGGAAGATAAGCTAACTTAGTATGTACTAAGCGCCAATATTCACTGCGGGTTGTTCGAAAGAGATACCGCGGCCCTGGAACACAAAGGGCGAAGAAGGAACATGGGTGGGTTTTAGTCAGTACAAGTCTGACACTCCCTCCCGCTCCGCCCAGAGCGGGAGAAGTCATTTGATGATTTCCCATCCGCAAAAAAAAAAAAAAAAAAGCGCCAATATTCAATAAAATTAAATTAAACTTGAAATACTAAAATAACAGAATAATGACAAAATTGATTGAAAATTTAAATTAAATTAAAATATAAAATATAATTTATGAAAATGACAACATTATGTAGTAAAAGATAAATTAAAATTAGATTACAGTAAATTGATAACCAACCCGCACTGGGCCCGACCAACCCGCACTGGGCCCGCGTGGTGGATTACAGCCCATTCCCTCTCATAGAGAGGAGGCCTGCATCCCAGCAGTGGGAACAATATAGGCTGATGATGATGATGAAATTGATAAAATTGATGCTTTAGAGAGATCGACATAAAATTAAAATTCATTAAATAAAATTGATGCTAAAAAATCAACATAAAATTAAAATCCAATGATTAAAATTGAGTACTTGGTAAATTTACTAAAAATTATATTCATTGAATAAAATTGATAATTAAACATAAAAATAACAAACAAAAATAAAAAGAACCATATACGCATATATAAAATTAAGAACAACGGTAAAATTGACACAATGGAATATTAACAGTTTATTTAATATAAAGCCAGTGTAAGCATCGAAATTTAAATTTTCGTACGGTTTTTTTTTGCAATTAGATCAGTGTCGGGTTCTATGTTGATTAAAATATGTTAGGTATATGAAAAAGACATTCAATGTGATTAAATTAACTTAGAGGGCTGTATTCACTATTGAAATGATTATAATTCTGTAACTACGTACGTGTTACGGTCGCAAATCATATTTTTTATTAACATACAGTCTGTCACTGTCATGCAAATTGAATGTTATCGGGCTACCCTAGTAGTTCAAGCTTAAATCAATATTCGATCTACAGATGGCTATTAGCAGAGCAGAGTTCTGAATGGTTCTGTAGGAAACAGACTTATTTTGTGTCAAGTCTGTCTTTCCCGAGATAATTTCACAGGCATATATAGTATACGTAGTATTGGCAGTAGTATTAACTCAAGCGAGTTAATTGCCTGCCCTCATTTAAAATAAAACTCCAGCCTGTTTCCAATGTGGTAACCATAAAATACAGAACGCCACCTGCTACGATAATTTTGTACTCCTTTTGCTTCTCTAACTATACATCTGAGTTATCTTCAACTGAAAAGTGATCGTAAATGCGGGAACAAACTATCAGACGTGTCCGTAAGCCGCAGCTGACAGTCGCGACTGTTAAGTGTGCTCTCGTAAAATATCCAGCGGTCCCTATCGTCTAACCGCTCAAGGACGGCCCAAGGTTACGTCCGGGGCTTACGTCCGATAGTTAGCATAGTTCCATTTACACTCATTAAACAGATACCTCTAAGTCTCCGCTGTCAGCCGCGTCCGATTATTTGTCTCCGCCTTTGGTCAAGCTAAAGTACTAACCACCCCATTCCTCGCACAGGGACGTCAGTAACCCAAGTTAGCGCGACGGACGCAGACGTAGGGCTGAACGGCCGCGTGCACTACGAGCTGGAGGCGCGCGACCGCGAGGAGGGCTCGTTCGTGGTGGACCCCGCGTCCGGTGTGCTGCGCACCAACAAGGCGCTGGACCGCGAGTCCGTCGCTACGTATGACCTGAAGGCGCTCGCTATCGATGGAGGGACGCCGCCACAGAGCTCTACTGTAAGTTTTATATATAGATGAATATACAGTATGTTAGGTTAAACGAGGGACATATTGTGGGAGGGTATTCAGTATTCGATTCTCGTCCCAAATATGTAAAAAACCTATAACGTATATAGAAGAATTTCTAATGTTTTGTTTAGTGCCTAGATATTTTGGACTGTCCTAAGCCAGGTAAGTTTAAAGTATGAAGGGAAAATGGATTATACCTAAGAGTCATTGACCTGCTCACATGTTCTGCGATAGTATTAAGTCGCTAGCGCAAAGGTGTATACACGTTGCGTGACATTTGCGAAAATTTTGGTATGGTTCTGTCTGTTATTTATCAGTGTTTTTTTTTGTTTATATTTTTATTAGTATCATGTTAGCATGTACTATTATGGGTTTGAATATGTCCCTCGTTTAAACTAACATACTGTATATACGTATGTCCTAATTTTAAATTAATATTAGTTTTAGATTCATCTGCCACTGTTTGTTTCTTTATCACCCAAGGGTTGACTGGAAGAAAATGTCTCTAGCATTTAGTCGGCTTCTGTTCTATGTGCTTGAAGTGCTAAAATAAAGAATGAAATAAGTCATCATCATAACTCTCTTGCCCTTATCCCAATTTATTATATATTGGGGTCGGCGCAGCATGTCTTCTTCTTCCATACTTCTGTATTGCTTATCATCTGATCAGACTCCTCCTTCCTTGCCATATCATCCTTCAGACAGTTCATCTGTAAGTTCTATGAGTTCTACTGTGAGTAATTGGTATATTTGACGCTAGCAGATGAATTTTACTTTACCAGGATACGCGATAATCGCACGATTTCGTTAATACAAAAAATAACACTCATATAGAGGCTGTTATTTTGTAGTTCAGAGCAAATATCGAGGATTTGATCATAGAGCAATCATGAACTTATAACAAAGCTCATTCTTAACTTAGCTGAAAATTGAACCCTCAACTTCCTGCCCATGTCTCATGTTATTTGGGGTCGGCGCAACACGTGTTTTTCTTCCATTCTTCCCTGTCATTCATCATGCTATCATTAACTCCTTCTTCCTTCATAACATTTCTCACGCAATCCATGTTTCCTTTGGCTATCAATATTTATACCGAAAATCTAACTTTATCTTGCTAAAATGGTAAACACCATCATAATTTATTGTAGTCATCTTCCGGCTTATTTCACAAATACTCATTTCAGGTGATAGTCCACATAAAAGTAGAAGACATAAACGATTCCCCACCGGTCTTCGAGAGCGACTGCCTCACGTTCTACATCCCTGAGAACAGTCCCATAGGAACCACTGTGGGAGAGATATATGCGCATGATCCTGATGAAGGACCTAATGCTGTGGTGCATTATTCTATTAAAGGTAAGTGTTTTGTGAAGTTACTGACATAGCTTGTAAAGTAAGCAAGCTGAGGTCAATGGGTTGGCCATATTATAGAAGAAGTACAGGAGAGTTACCATAACGTCTTAAAGCAGTATTGTTTTTATTCTAGTGTGAAAAGAGACGTCTAGCACCATCTCTTTCCCACTCTGGATTAAGATTAAAACAATCCTGTTTTGCCGATTGCACCTGATTACCGATAGGGTATACGATTTCTGGAGTGGAGTTCTAGTATCGGCAAGCATATCGTGTGCCGCCCCTAAGCTAGTTGGACCGACGACTTTAAAAAGGTGTAACACTGTATGCCTCACGTCTGCGCCAAATAGGCCCAGTTCAGCAAAATGCCGCATGCCAAAATCATACAACTAACCACCAATCCTTCTCCCCTCCAGGTGGCGACGACTCCAACAGCTTCTCCCTCGAAACCCGCCAGGGTTCCGATAAAGCCGAACTGGTCACCATGGTAGACCTGGACTACGAGAGTCCTCGCAAGAAGTACGAGCTCATCATCCGCGCCGCCAGCCCGCCATTGTGGAACGACGTCAGAGTAGAGATATTGGTCACAGATGTCAATGATAACGCGCCCATGATGAAGGACTTTCAGATTATCTTCAATAATTATAAGGACTGTTTTCCTGTGGGACCGTTTGGGAGAGTCCCGGCTTTTGATGCTGATGTTACTGATAAGGTAAGGATTGAAACATTGTTTGTTTTGAGGAGTATTACAGCCCGATCGAATGCGAGTTTCCTTGCATTGAATGCTGAGTTTTGAAGATTAACAATTGTACTATTTTTGAAAATCTTTTAACCATGCGCCTGAATACTTGAAAACTTCTGAGCCTTTAGAGACCAAGTTATAAACTAGAAATTTTCTAGTCAGTCACGAAATACATACCTTAAATGTCTTTGTATTTTGTCAACAGTTACAATACCGAATTCTGTCAGGCAACAACGCTAACTTAGTGCTACTTAACGAAACAACAGGAGAAATGACCTTATCGCCACAACTGAACACCAACGTCCCGAAACTAGCCACTATGGAGATATCTGTAACAGGTCAGTTCTATTAATAATAGTGCGTGAAGTCCCTCCGCGCGGAAGAAGTGAAACTTCGTATACTACACGCATGCGTTCAAGTGCCACGCATTCAGTCTCGTTATTTTATTGAGCTTCTAAATATTTTTTTGTTGTTTTCTTGTTGTATTATTTTTATTACTTACATAATTGTTAAATAAGTTTATCGAGGTTATTCTACTCATGGAAATTGAGCGAAGGCTGGTCACACCGAAGAGTCGAATGCATGACTGTTTGCACGCCATCTTGCGTACCTAGTAGAACTACTTGGTCACAAATCTTGTAATACTGCCATCTCTTAGTGAGTTTTAGAAAATATTCCCCCTCCATGGTAGCGTTAAACTTGTTGGAAGTCGCATAAGAAGTTTCACATCAATAACAACCACTTACTACACTTACTGGCTCGTTGGTCTTGCGGTCGTAAGCGCGACTGCTGACCATGAGGTCATGGGTTCGATTGCCGAGTCGGGCAAAATGTTATTGGGGTTTTTATCAGGAGTTTCTTAGTAGCAGTTATGGAGTCTGGATTTGTGCCTGGTTGATGGCAATAGGCTCGCCTCCTATTACATAAGTGTGACACAGAATGTATGTGTGTGGTGATGTGGTGAATAGGGATGCGAGGGAAGAGGGACAAAACTTTGAATCGTTGAATACAAATAATTCGTAACTTAAAAGCTACTGTGATCATTTCTGTTTTAATTTAATAAATAATAGAGTATTTTTAGGCTACCAATAACGTGAAAATGCCTTTCAAAGTTTCGTCCCGATTCATGTGTCCTTATTCACCCTATTCTACCATACATCTCGCATGATCTTATGTTATGTGAATCTAAATGATGCCTTTTTCCAACAGACGGCGTTAACGAAGTGAAAGCAATGATGCAGCTCTCAGTCCGCCTGATCACGGAACAAATGCTGTTTAACTCGATCACCGTTCGACTGAACGATATGACGGCGGAACAGTTCCTGTCACCGCTGCTTGGATTCTTCATTGATGGGTTGGCGGCTATCATCCCGTGTCCCAAGGAGAATATTTATATTTTTAGTGTTCAGGTGTGTAGTACATTCAAAAAAAATGAATGAGTACAAAAAAAAAAAGTTTCTTTGAGAAACTTGTTTGTTTTCATGAGTATAATGGCGTATTTAACCTTTTGTACGCCATTGTCACATATACGTGACATGCAAGCGCATGCCCTGTAAGCCAACTTCACAAATATGTGACAAAATGTAGTGCACTATAACACGAAATAAGCAATTTAAATGATGACTTTTGTGTGTGTTTATTTACATATCTTTAAAATGTGATCTATATATCTTAAATATTAAATGTCTTTTCAAGAAATAAGTTAATAATACTTGTGAAATCCCTTTTTTTATTTGTAAGTATTTTCGGTGAATTTGTGGCTTGGCGTGGAGGGCACGCGCGTGCGTTTATGCTCTGGCGTTCAAAAGGTTAAGTATCGGTCACTAATTACCAGTCACCCTATCTTGAATTGTATTACTGTGGTCTCCTATGTGAAGAAGTAGGTACACCTATCTAATACCTTGTGTATATGTTTTGTTAAAGATTCGAAAATAAATAAAAGTGGACACCAAGTTGGACGTGGGTCCAAACCGCATATTTAGCGTACGTGAACCTTATCGTGCTTATGTTCACAGGACGACACAGACGTGACAGGTAACATCCTGAACGTATCGTTCTCCGCCCGTCGACCTGACGCGGAGGTCGGAGTAGCGGGCGATACATCGCAGTACTACTCGCCGACGCATCTGAGGGAGCGAGTGTACTTGCATCGAGCTACGCTGGCCAGGCTAGCTACAGTACAGGTTCGTAAGAGATAATTGTTAAATAAAAGAGATTGTAGAACCTTTCGAACTTTATAATCTCAAAGTTGGACTAGGTTTAGTATTTAGTTACATTTATTTCAATCAGACCATTACAGGCACTTTTGAAAGTTAAAAAAACAGAACAAAACGCAAAGATACAGTCCCAGACACAAGGCTTAATAACTTGTGAAAGTACTGTAGTTGCCCATTTCAAAGCGTAGATCTCTATGAAGAAGAATGGCAAGTTACTCCATGGACACTCTTTTAAAACAAAATATTGTTACAAGTTAACTACTCGTGGCTAAATAGTCGTTCGAGTCCGAGCGGGGATGACGCATAACATACTAAGCTTGCCCAGTTTCTCGGAAAGCACATTACGCCGTTGGTCCCTGCTGTCTGAATCCAACACTTACTTCTGAGCATGCTGGATTGTCAGCTATAGCCTCCCCGAGTGACGTCAAAAATCACTATCCAGTCCCTTAAACGTCCAGAGCACCCTAGACACCTAGAACTCTGTAACGCAGGGACAAGGTGACTAATCCTTTTACCACGATATGGCACGAAACAATCTTTCCCAAGACCCACCCTAAACGGCTCTTTTAAGAGCCAACCCCCGGAATTTATGTTCACCAGCTATGTGTGTCATTTCAAACAATAGTACACGCGGCGAAAATCAAGCTATGCAAAATGATGCATACGCTGATCTCTGATTGTATAGCAGATAGATAGAAGATTATACAAAGCGAGGTCTTTACTGAATATATATCGCTTGATAGTTTCGACGCGTGTACCGAATTTGCTCTACCCATGTCTTCTCGCAAGAAGAGCAAAACCAATCTTACTTACCTACATTTCTCACCAGGTCCTACCATTCGACGACAACATCTGCGTGCACGAGCCGTGCCTGAACTACGAGGAGTGTCTCACAGTTCTCAAGTTCGGCAACGCGTCCGGCTTCATCAACAGCGACTCGGTTCTCTTCAGGCCGATCTATCCTGTTACCACCTTCTCTTGTCAGTGCCCGCATGGATTTACAGGTAACTATTTAATTATAGGACGAGTTAAAAGGCATTTTAACGACCAAGTGACTATACGGTGTGTTTGGTTAAAGGTTACCGATACTTTAAGGGCATATTATATACTTATTTATATCCAGAAATACACGTTTATAGAAATTCCTAACGTAACATCTCGCGAATGGCAGCCATCTTGTTTTTTTATTCGACTGATCTAGGGTTTGTTCAATGAAATGCAATCTTTGAATCTAAGAGACCTAGAGACGTGAAACTATACTAAACTATTCTCGACATAAGAATATGTTAAAAATATATTTGTGTACACCATACACTAGAACTAAAAGAGAAAAACCTCTAAATATCCATCACCAGCACGCGTAGCATGTAGAAACGAGTTTTGTCTACGGAAGAATCGACAAACTGAGACAATTACTTTATGTCAGTTTGTCAATAGGGGATCGGACTGGGTAAAGAAAACGACATTCTATTTTGTCCGTCAGACAGGTAATACAAAAATATTAGACACGTATTTTTTGTTTTTATCAAATATCAAAAAATTACTTAGTTAAAACTCATTAAAGTTGGAGAGTGGGGGCTTACTACGTAATAAAACTTACCTACATGTGACGTCATGCGCCATTTCAACTCAATATATCTCCGTAATTTTATGACCACGTGAAAAAAGAAAAAATACGTGTCCGATACTTTTCAATAAACTACCCGACGGAGAAAGAAAAAAAAAATGGATTATGCCCTATTCTTCTGTCGAAATAGCCCGTATCTACGGCGGTCATGCTACGCGTGCTGGTAGACAACATTTCTCAAATATCCCTACAAAAAATCCCTAAAATCCCTAAAAAAAAAACTATTGGTACAATCTTGATTTCTACCGTTAATAATTTTCTTTACGTTCGTGTTGTTTGTGTAAAAGGACGGTGCTAAGCGCCCAGCATATGGGGCGAAAAATAGATCGTTCATGTGCGCACAACCCGTCTTGTGAATTTGAGCGTACAAGTAAAAATGAATTATTTGAACTTAGCAGCGAAAGTGTTAAATCATATTTTGTTCGTCTTTTAGGTTCCCGAGAACACTACATGTGTGATACAGAAGTGGACCTGTGCTACTCCTCGCCATGCATCAACAACGGTACTTGCGTCCGTCGTGAAGGAGGGTACACTTGCGTATGCGCGCCGGGATACACGGGTTAGTATCAAATTTAGAAAAAATAATAACAGTATAATCATTACAGATTTGTTTAGCAGGCTATGCCTGATAAAAACCTATATTTTATAAGTTTTATGCAGTTATATTTATTCTCTTTTCTTGTCTATTTATCTATGCAATGTTCCTATATGCCCCAGAACTCTTTCTGGGTTGAGATCTCGGTGACACTTAGGCAGATTACTAGTGAGAATATACATAAATTTATATTTGAGTGAATTAAAGAAATACAAAACAAATACAAAATTTTATCTCTTTAAATGAACTCTCCAAGAAGTTACCCGAAGATGCGGTTCCATTGTAGCGACAACAACTATCGGGCAGTTGCCCACCAGACATAACAACTGTCTGGTCGGAGGATCCTCCCTTTTCTATGGAGTATCGAGGAACTTTCCACCCTGTTCCTCATACACCTAAACCATCAAAACAGCCCTAAACTGTTTCCATCTTCAACAGGTGTGAACTGCGAAACAGTACTAACATCAGCGACCTGCTCCTCCCAAGCCGTGTGCCGTAGTGGCTCACAGTGTGTGTCCAACAGAGAGGGAGGGTTCCTCTGCCAGGGATGTGCCATCGACGCGGCCCACACCACGCCGCTCTGCGAGCTGAGGGCGAGGAGCTTCCCTACGGCTTCCTTCTTGACGTTTCCGGGACTGAAGAGGAGGAATAGACTGCATTTGAAGCTGAAGTAAGTAGTAATCTTCTTTAAGGGTCTGTCGACCGGTAAAAGAATTCACAGTGTTATTTTTGGTAGTATTACCGACAGGAATTTGTAAGAGAGTGTAGCGGCACTACAAAAATTACTACAGCCCCATGTATGACCAAAATGAAGCTAGTGCTTCATTTGTGTCATACATGGCGCTTGACCAAAATCCTAAATCCGCGATTTAAGAGTATACAAGGTGTTGTTTTGCATCCTCGTCAAATTCATGGAGGTAACTATGCTAATGATTATCGATAGGGCGATGATCAGGCCGCGTTTAAAACACGGGTGGTTCACACTTACCGATTTCCGAAAATAAGAAAAAAAGTACAAATCCATTTTATTATTGGTTCGGGTTGAGAATAAACCCGAACCATCCAATAAACAGTCATTCCGTTACAAGTCTCTCCAGCCACATTCCTGTTGTCTACCCCAGATCCTTAGCGACGTCTACACCAAATCACATTGGTCCTCCGTCTACTATAGCTTCTATTACAAATACCACGATGTCTTCTTTCACCCCCAGCATTAAATCATACCCGGGTGTCATGCCGCAACAGGCGACTTCTGTTGCCACGTCCATATCTCCTCATTTACCGAGCAGTTATGTGGATTCATTACCCACTCACTCACTAGCATAGTTACTTACCTCCTTAAAATGACGAGAATTTAAAAATTTCTCAGTAGCATCCACACAGTCTGGGTTTGTGCCCGGTTGATGGCAATAGGCTCGCCCCCTATTACATGGGACTTCAACATAACTGGCGAAATGTGGATGTACTATTAGATACACCTCTGGCTTACCCTTCTGGGATTACAGACGTGATGTTATGCTATGTAACTACTACAATTTATCCACCAGGTTCGCAACCCAAACCCCTAACGGCTTACTCCTGTACAACGGTCGCTACAACGAGCGTCACGACTTCCTCGCACTCGAGACCGTGAGCTCCGGCGCCGGGCGCACGGGCGGCGCGGGGGTGAGGTTCACGTTCGCGCTGGGGGGAGGGAGGGCTGACGTCACTGTGGCAGGGGATGTGGCCGATGGGAACTGGCATACTGTGGAGATCGACTATTATAATAGGGTGAGTAATAATTATGATAGCCTCAAGACCAGGACGTGTCCAAAAAAATTACGGGTTTCACTCCGGGAGTGCCGGCAGAAGTGAAAACTTGAATATTAACGTTGTGCATTTTTGATATTTTGGAATGGTTAGGCAATATTTTTGCACGAATTGCTTTAATTAGCAGTATAAAAGTTCCATAATTGGTAAAATACAATATTCATTTATTGCGCTATCGTACACATACATGAAAATTTATATTACATTAAAAATTTAACACTTCCGAACTATTAAAATCCGTCTTACGAATTTTACCTCTGGAGAAACCCAAGGTTTTGTTTGTGCATAAGATAATTAGTTTTGTAAACTTAAAGTCAATGACAGATGTCATAAAGTTCAAATTCCTTCGCCTAATGTTAATCAGTCTTACGAATTTACGATCTGACGATCTGACGCGAGTTTAACATTTTATACCCATCACAAAAGTGCACAACGCCGCTAAAGAAGTTTTCACTTCAAAAATTTTCTCTCCACATCTTTAGGAACTTAATAGAAAAAGTCCTATGAAAATCCGTCCACTGTAAACTTTATTTAATTCCACTTTATTATCTGATTGCACTCGAATATAAGTGACACTCGCAAGATAAAGATAAATCGATTGACGTAAGAATCGTTTAAATCCGCCCACGCGTTTGCTCTCCAGAGCGCCACAAAGGAACAAACATATAAAGGCTGATAAACACATTAAGGCGGAAACATACTTACTTATCGTGGCGTGTCGTGACGCGCCAGAAGCAAATCGGTTTCATACATTTAATATGGTTAGGGAAATATTTGCATGGCGTGTCGTGTCGCAAAGATGTATGAAACCGTATGATTCTGGTGCGTCACGACACGCCACGACACGTCATTGTGTTTCCGCCTTTACTCTCCTCGAGTCGGGTAGTAACATTATGTTCCTCTTGTAGACTGCCACACTGATCCTGGATGACTGCGACAAAGCTCTCTCATTGGCTGGAGCAGCGGACTTCGGCCTCAAGTACGCGTGCGCCAACTTTTCCAGAAAGGTCTTACCGCCGCGATGTGAAATAGCTACGGAGACTTGTCACAGGTAATACCTATTATAAGAGGTTAATGGATTATACAGGATGAATAAAACCATTCATTTTTGTCATCATGATTGTCTTGCCCTTATCCCAATTTATTTGGGGTCGGCGCAGCATGTCTTCTTCTTTCATACTTCACTATTACTTGTCATCTCATGATGAGATTCTCATCAGACACGTCCTTTCTTGCCATATCATCCTTCACACAGTCCATCCATCATATTTTAGTGGTCCTCCACTCTTATATCCATACACATTCATAATCAAAACTTTCCTCACGACATTTTCCTCATTCCTCCGTATCATATGCTCGGGCATACCACGTTAACCGATTACCACAAAAAAATATGTTCATTGTCAAGAATTAGTCCAGCATCATCTGCCTAGCCTTTTCCGACTATGCTGGGGTCGACTTCCAGTCTGACCAGATGCAGCTGAGTACCAGTATTTCATATGCAGCGAGCCTATCTGACTACCACAACCCAGTTAGTACTGGGTGGGTAATACGGTACCCCTTGGTAAGACTTGTTGTCAGACTTTCGGGCCACTATCTACCTGTTTCGACTGTCAAAGATCTACAAATCAGAGCCGAGAGCTAATTCGGTATATGATGGGCACCCATCCACAGACCAACATAGGCAAGCGAGTCTCAACCTGAAGAATATGTTCTAATTGTCAATGTTTTTTCTTCATTTTATTCTCAGTTAAGTACTAGCATTACCTGACCTTTATTTCCGTAATCTTCTTTAAAAAACTGGTCAATTAATGCACGCCATAGCATTTATAACCACATCGCGCATCGTGAGGAAACCAGTATATCCTAAAACTAAAAATCGAAGACATGTGACATCTACCAACCCGCACTGGGCCCGCGTGGTGGATAACAGCCCACTCCCTCTCACAGAGAAGAGTCCTGTGTCCCAGCAGTGGGAACAATACAGGCTGATTATGCTTATGTTTACTGCATTTATTTATCTCTTCCAGATTCCTCGACCTAACAGGCCCCCTCCAAATCGGTGGCCTGCCCAACATCCCCAGCAGCTTCCAAGTGAAGAATAAAGACTTCCTAGGATGCATCTCCGACGTTTTCATAGACCATAAGTTCGTCGACCTCAACAGCTACGTGGCCGATAATGGCACACTGGCCGGATGTCCTGAGAAGAGGTCACAATGCAGTTCTGCACCTTGTTACAATGGAGCAGAGTGCAAAGATCTGTGGGACACGTATCTTTGTGATTGCACGGAAGGATATACGGGGAAGGATTGTGCTGATTGTAAGTATCTTTGCATGTGTTCTTGGAAAACAATTGAAATACCATCATCTGTTTAGCTTTTTTCCCAAACTTTGTTGGGGTTGGTTTCCAGTCTAACCGGATGCAGCTGAGTATCAGTATTTTACATGAAGTGACTGCCTACCTGACCTCCACAACCCAGTGACTGGGTAATACGATACCCCTTGGTAAGACTGGATGTCAGACTTTCGGCTTCTGACTACTCTTAACGACTGTCAAAGATCTACAAATTAATGACAGCCGGGACCAACGGCTTAATGTGCTTTCCGAGGCACGGAGGAAACTCGGTATGTAATGTTGGTCACCCATCCACGACCAACCTCGGCAAGCACGGCTTAACCTTGAAGATCGACCCATGCGGCTGTTATTATTTAGCCACGAGCTCCTCCTTAATACCAACAAATAAAATTCCGGGCACAAATCTAGACTTCGTGGCTGCTACTGAGAAACTGCTGATGGAAAAATCCAATAGCACTTTGCCCGATCCGGAGCTCGAATCCAGAACCTCATACTCACAAGTCGGGCTTGCGATCACTCAAACAACAAAAACCTTACACCAAAATTACGCTACTGCTAAGCTACAGCTTCAATTTCAGGGGTCGATTCTATTCCTAGAATACTAAGATAACTTCGAATTGTCATACGTAAAGTCTCCGATTGCGCCATCTCATCTCTTTTTCATCATCCTCTAGCAACAAACCCACCATGGCGGTTCAGCGGCGACGGCATGCTATCATTCAACCCACTGCTGCGTCCCATACAACTGCCGTGGCTCAACGCGCTGTCACTCAGGACGAGGCAGCAGGACGCCTTCCTCATCTCCATACAAGTGGGACAGAACAGCACCATACTGATCACTGTGAGTTCTATTATCACATCTACGTTTTAGAAAATCAAGTAATTCTAATCCAAAGCCTGCACGAAGTGAAATTTTATCAGCGATAACAATGAAAAAGCTACTGAAAAGAGTTATGGCAATGAAGAAGTTTGCATTGTTTTAATAATAATTTAATTAAGAAAAAAGCATTAAGTCATGTCTAGAAATGAAAACGTAATGCGAATTTAAAGTTGCGCTTGCTTCTATATTGATTAACTGACTCGTGTCAGTATAGAAGCAACCAGACCACATTGTTGGCGCAGTCGCTGAGCACTGCGCTGCGTGTCGCGGGTCCAATGGAAGGCCTACAGATAGTTATTTCGGGTCTGTTTGTGTATGTAAGTTTAAATGTTTGTAAACGCACCCACGTCACTCATTTTAGGTACATACATTTCACTTTATCAATAAATTAAAGAGGTATTTCTCTGAAATCCAACATATTTATGTCTAAAGCTTAAAATTTAACAATATATTTAACAAAATTTCTCTTCCACAGCTAAAATCCGGCCACCTTCACTACTCCTACAACGGCGAGTCCATGTTTCTCCCAACAACAACCCTGTCCGACGGACAATGGCACCGCATAGATATCAAATGGCTCGGCACCGATATTTCAGTTAGTGTGGACTACGGACTTAGAACCGTCCTACTGCCCATGTTAGCCAATAAGATTCAAGGACAGTATATTGGCAAGATTCTGATTGGTGGTCCGGATTCTACGGCAGGGTTGTTGGCTTCTGAGGTTGGGTACTTTGAAGGATGTATTCAGGTTAGTGTTGGTATTTGTTTATTTAAAGTTAAAAAATAATAATTTTAATGATCTGTTTTGAGGCTATGATTGTGTCCTAAACCTTAAGCGTATGGTTTAAAAAACGTAGAAATCTTTGAAATCCATATTTTTTCTAAGTTTATTGTTATTCTTTCAGGATGTAAGGATAGGAACAGCTCAATCTCTTCTCAACCGGCCGACAGTCAAAGAAAACGTGAGGGATGGATGTCAGTCTCGCTCCGATTGTATGCTGTCCATCTGCCCACCATTTGTAAGTCACTTGCGTTATTGTGTTGTGTAGAAAATAATACGAAAACAAAAGTAAAGCCAAACAAAAAAAAATCTGTCGTGATATTTATCGATAACTAATGATCAATAAACTAAAAGAATAACGATTCAATGAACTCATAATTGCAACTAAAAGACGCAAACGTCTTCTGACTCTGATGTAATAAGGCAGTGCCTTAAAGGCACAGGGGTGCGGACTGGGTAAAAAAAACGACATTCTATTTTGTCCGTCAGACAGGTAATACAAAAATATTAAAGACATATTTTTTGTTTTACCAAAAAATTACTTAGTTTAAACTCATCAAAGTTGGAAAGTGGGGGCTCACTACGTCACAAGTAGGTATAAAACTTACCTACATGTGACGTCTCTATATCGTCAATATATCTCCATAATTTTATGACCACGTGAAAAAAGAAAAAATACGTGTCCAATATTTTTCAATAAAATACCCGACGGACAAAGAAAAAAAAATGTGATCATCCCCAGCTTTGAAAAATGCTACATCTGTAACTTCAATACCGTTGACCCCGCTACTAACTGTGAATCGGACATCCCTTTTTCGCAACGGTGCTAGTTAATTTGAAATTTGGATCCTTAGTCCATCTCTTTCTGTTCCTCTCTTCCTCTTTAACCAACAATAAAATTCACAGAGTACCTGCATATCATCATGGGACAACACAGAATGCGTGTGTTCCGTCGGTCGAGTAGGCCCGCAGTGCATGCCCGCATGCGAGCTGCAGCCGTGTGGCCCGCATGCGGTCTGTACACACCATGACAACGACAAGGGGTATAGTTGTAGCTGTGACGACGGGTATATGATGACTGGTGAGTTTAGTTTACATTATTTTATTTTTTATGTAGGAGAACAGTATGCGTGTGTTCTTCTTTTTCCTTGGTTCTTTAAGACTGAGGGTCGTGACCACATGATGTCGTTGCCTTCTCCACTAACGCTCTCCATGCGTGTGTTAGAATCCCGAAATTAGAAGATTCTTGTGTAATAATAAAAGTACAGTAAATAAATAATTATTTAAATAACTAAAAAAAACGCTTTTTTTAGAAGAATACGAGCTTCTCAGCAAACCCTTTTATTTAATACCTATATCATGAGAATGCATAAAAAATAGTAAGTCGGCCATCTTTGGGAGTTCGCTATATTGGATTTAGAATATCGTCACTTAGCTATCCATGCCTTGTCGTCCACATGTATGCAAAATTTCAGCTCAATCGAAAACCGAGAAGTGGGACAATAGTAGATTGTTGCATCGAGCGCAAAGTGAGTTATTAATGCACGAGTGTTATGTTGGTGCCCGAGCGCATGCGAGGGCACTAAATTAACACGAGTGCATTAATAACTCACTTTAGCGAGTTGTGTAATCTACTTTTCTTTCAACTACCGTCATACCGTGACAAAATATACTACCTACCTACGACCTGCCTACGACCTTCCTTCCACCTGCCTACCAACTACCTACCACCTGCCTACCAATTGCATACCGCCTGCCTACGACCTACCACACCCTGCCTAACACCTGCCTACGACCTACCACACCCTGCCTAACACCTGCCTACCACCTGCCTACGACCTGCTGTCCTGCCTTCCACCTGCCTACGACCTACCACCACAGGCCTTCGACCTGCCTACGACCTGCCTACAACCTGCCTACCACCCCTGCCTACGACCTACCTATGACCTGCCTACAACCTGCCTACCACCTGCCTACGACCTACTTCCACCTGCCTACCAACTGCCTAAAAGCTGCCTGCCACCTGCCTACCGCCTGCCTACCGCCTGCCTATGACCTACCACCACCTGCCTTCCACCTGCCTACGACCTGTCTACGTCCTGCCTACGACCTGCCTTTCACCTGCCTACCACCACCCTAACACCTGCCTACGACCTGCCTACTACCCACCCACTACTTACCTAAGAACCTTCTCCTGACAATAACAAACACAACAAAAAAAAAAAATAGCGAAATCCGTCCAGCCGTTCACCGCAACAATCTACTATTACTTAGTTACAATACTTTAGTTACAATGAAACTAATAAAAGCGTTGGAACAAATAAAAACATTTTGTGAAGGACGCAGGATTCCGATAGATGCGAAAAGCACATGACCAGTCGATATGGCGATACTTGGAGGAAGCCTATGTTTAACATAAAACGCCTTTCGGCTAAAATTATGATAATGATGATGTGTAAAATTATGCTGGATTACTATGCTGGATCCTAATCAAACTGTCTTACCAAGGGTTATCATATTACCCAGTTCTAACTGCGTTGTGGAGGTCAGATACGCAGTCGCTCCATTTGAAATACTGGTATTTAGCTACATCCGGTTAGACTGGAAGCCGAACTCAACATAGTTGGGAAAAGGCTAGGCAGATGATGCTGGATTCTAATTTTTTGTTCGTGTTTCCCAGCATCAGGTTGCGTGGAGGCGGGCGTGTCGGAGTGCCCGCGCGGCTGGTGGCGCGGCGCGGGCGGCGCGTGCGGGCCCTGCGCCTGCGCCGCGCGCGGCCTGCACCCGCACTGCCACGCCGACACCGGGGACTGTCACTGCAAGGTACTACTACTAGGAAGCGGGCGTGTCGGAGTGCCCGCGCGGCTGGTGGCGCGGCGCGTGCGGGCCCTGCGCCTGCGCCGCGCGCGGCCTGCACCCGCACTGCCACGCCGACACCGGGGACTGTCACTGCAAGGTACTACTACTAGGAAGCGGGCGTGTCGGAGTGCCCGCGCGGCTGGTGGCGCGGCGCGGGCGGCGCGTGCGGGCCCTGCGCCTGCGCCGCGCGCGGCCTGCACCCGCACTGCCACGCCGACACCGGGGACTGTCACTGCAAGGTACTACTACTAGGAAGCGGGCGTGTCGGAGTGCCCGCGCGGCTGGTGGCGCGGCGCGTGCGGGCCCTGCGCCTGCGCCGCGCGCGGCCTGCACCCGCACTGCCACGCCGACACCGGGGACTGTCACTGCAAGGTACTACTACTAGGAAGCGGGCGTGTCGGAGTGCCCGCGCGGCTGGTGGCGCGGCGCGTGCGGGCGCTGCGCCTGCGCCGCGCGCGGCCTGCACCCGCACTGCCACGCCGACACCGGGGACTGTCACTGCAAGGTACTACTACTAGGAAGCGGGCGTGTCGGAGTGCCCGCGCGGCTGGTGGCGCGGCGCGGGCGGCGCGTGCGGGCCCTGCGCCTGCGCCGCGCGCGGCCTGCACCCGCACTGCCACGCCGACACCGGGGACTGTCACTGCAAGGTACTACTACTAGGAAGCGGGCGTGTCGGAGTGCCCGCGCGGCTGGTGGCGCGGCGCGTGCGGGCCCTGCGCCTGCGCCGCGCGCGGCCTGCACCCGCACTGCCACGCCGACACCGGGGACTGTCACTGCAAGGTACTACTACTAGGAAGCGGGCGTGTCGGAGTGCCCGCGCGGCTGGTGGCGCGGCGCGGGCGGCGCGTGCGGGCCCTGCGCCTGCGCCGCGCGCGGCCTGCACCCGCACTGCCACGCCGACACCGGGGACTGTCACTGCAAGGTACTACTACTAGGAAGCGGGCGTGTCGGAGTGCCCGCGCGGCTGGTGGCGCGGCGCGGGCGGCGCGTGCGGGCCCTGCGCCTGCGCCGCGCGCGGCCTGCACCCGCACTGCCACGCCGACACCGGGGACTGTCACTGCAAGGTACTACTACTAGGAAGCGGGCGTGTCGGAGTGCCCGCGCGGCTGGTGGCGCGGCGCGGGCGGCGCGTGCGGGCCCTGCGCCTGCGCCGCGCGCGGCCTGCACCCGCACTGCCACGCCGACACCGGGGACTGTCACTGCAAGGTACTACTACTAGGAAGCGGGCGTGTCGGAGTGCCCGCGCGGCTGGTGGCGCGGCGCGGGCGGCGCGTGCGGGCCTTGCGCCTGCGCCGCGCGCGGCCTGCACCCGTACTGCCACGCCGACACCGGGGACTGTCACTGCAAGGTACTACTACTAGGAAGCGGGCGTGTCGGAGTGCCCGCGCGGCTGGTGGCGCGGCGCGTGCGGGCCCTGCGCCTGCGCCGCGCGCGGCCTGCACCCGCACTGCCACGCCGACACCGGGGACTGTCACTGCAAGGTACCAGAACTATATACAATACAATGGAATAATACTTTATTCTACACTCAAGGAGATGTCAGCAAACCGGAAGGAGTCCGAGAGGGCCGATGCCTGCCAGGGTTGCGGGACTGTTCGAAAGAGATACCGTGGCCCTGGCACACAAAGGGCGAAGAAGGAACATGGATGGGTTTTAGTCAGTACAAGTCTGACACTCCTTCCCGCTCCGCCCAGAGCGGGAGAAGTCTTTTGATGATTTCCCATCCGTAAAAAAAAAGGATTGTGTGGTTCTATGAAACCACGGTAAAAGTGGAACTTTTTTTCACACTATATACATTTAACTAAAAATTTTCGAAATAATATTCCATTAAAGGGTATAAAACGTGTAGTAGGGATAAAGTGAAAGGCGCTCTGGCGAGCGCCTTTCACTTTATCCCGAGAGATCGTCGAGACGAAAAAGTTTGAGACGATGTAATAAAAGTTTCAATTTAAAAAAAAAGGGGCATTTGCCTGTATAATAATAGCCGCACAAGTTGAACACTTAATTAAAATGCGACTGGGCTGGCCATATCTGCCCACATTTCACAAAACTGGAGCCCTGAGACAGCTAGACGGGGTCGCAGCAGACCAAGAAGAAAATGGCGGGTCGCCTTGGATGGCTTTCTGGCTTTCGTTAATTGGCGAGAAGAGGCAAAAACAGGGAAAAGTGGGAGGAATGGGTGGAGGCCTTTGCCCAGGAGTGGGGAAGATCAGGCTAACTAAAAAAAAAAGTTGAAGACAAATGGAGGAGCTCATAGCTAAATAATAACAGCCGTTCGGGTCCATTTTTTTTAAGTTGAGCCGCGGCTTGCCTTGGTTGGTCCGTGGATGGGTTTTACGCATTACCCTTCACATACCGAATTTCCTCCGTGCCTCCTAAAGCTCGTTAAGCTATTGGTCCTGGCTGTCATTTGTAGATATTTGACAGCCGAGCCGTTACAGGTAGTCAGTGACCCGAAAGTCTGACTGGTAGATATCGTATTACCCACGACTAACTGGATTATGGAAGTCAGATAGGCAGTCGCTCCATATACAGGGTGTAATGGAAAGGGTATATACATACTTAAGGATGTGCTACAGACTATCAAACTGAATATTTTTCTCTTCATAAAACATGTTTTTCAACAAAAAAAATATCTGTTGCCCCATAGAAAATTGCAATACCTATTCGACCCAAATGTATAGGCAGCAGATATTTTTTTTTGCTACAAAAAAAAAATTATGATGAAAAACATGTTCAGTTTGATGGTCTGTAGCACACCCTTAAAGATGTATATACCCTTTCCGTTACACCCTGTATAAAATATTGGTATGGTATTCAGCTGCATCCAGATAGACTGGAAGCCGACTCCAACACAGTTGCGAAAAGGCTAAGCAGATGCTTATCAAGTATCATTTACGTTTGAACAGGAGAACCACTACAAGCCCGAAGGTTCCCCCGACTGCCTGCCGTGCCAGTGCTACGCGGCCGGCTCAGTGAACAGTTCGTGCGACGTGCAGACGGGACAGTGCTACTGCCGCGCCGGCGTCATCGGCCGCGCCTGCGACTCCTGCGCTAATCTGTACGCAGAGGTCGCACCTAATACGGGCTGTGAAGGTAACTACCCTAGTTTTTCAGAAACTTTTTTGGCGGAGTAACACTACAAGTTTAAATGCTCGGCTCATTGCGTGTGGCAGAGTAAATCTAGAAGCCCAAGCTCGGGTTGGGTTATTACTTGTGAAGTTCACTGAAGAATGTTATAAAACCCTGTCCGATCCAAGAGAGAATTATTCGCTATACAGATTAGATTCTATAAACGGTATCCTTTTTAGAAAACAAGTTAAAAAGATATACTGGTAAAAAAAAAAACTTTTGCGAAAACATAGTCAAACTTACTTATGTCCCACCGGACTGAACCCAGTTACATCAATTTCTGCTGGCCTATACGGAGCTATACAGGATATCTAGCGCCATCTCTTTCCCACACTGAAATAAGAGTAGAACAACACTGCTTTAAGATGTCATGGTAAGCCAGCCTGTACAATACGTCAGCCCTTCGCTTTCTTTCAACAGTTGTATACGATGGATGTCCGCGCTCTTTCTCTCACGGCGTGTGGTGGCCACGAACCAAGTTTGGCGTTGAAGCTGTTACTGACTGCCCTGTTGGTAAGTTAAACATACAGATGATAGATAACACAACTATCTATTAAGCTATAGGAGAGTGAAGAACAGGGTGTAAAGTTCCTCAATACTCCATAGAAAAAGGGAGGATCCTCCGACCAGACAGTTGTTATATCTGGCCCTCTATTCACAAACGCTCAATTTCGATTTCGATTCGATAAGTCTTATAATTATCTTGTTTTGGCATTACGAAAGCGAACGAAATAGACATACGACTTTCCGAATCGAAATCGAATCCGAGCGTTTGTGAATACGGGGGCTTGTGGGCTACTGCCAACAGTTGCTGTCGGATTTTTCCTGTATAGTCTTTAGTCGTGGATAACTTTAACTGCGCTTTGTAGAAATTTTATGTTAGTTCTTCATCTGTGTCATAGATGGCGCTGCAATAAATTTTGTTCTAGGTTGCTCTAGTACTTTTTGTAGTGATGCTACAAGGTACTTATGTACATATTTATACCAACTAACACATTTGATACAAGAGATGAAGATGATGATTCCTTTCATTTTCTTTTTAGGTGCAAGTGGTAAAGCGACGCGTATGTGTGACGAGACACAAGTAGTACCGTGGCAGGAACCAGACATGTTTAACTGTACCACATCTACCTTCTATCAACTAAGAAAACAGGTAGGTGATCTGATGGTCGGTGTGCAGTAAGATTTAAATAACACTGCTATGACTGAGGCCTCATTACTGCGTTGAGTTGCGTTGAGATCTACAAGGTGTTGTTTTGTATCCTCGTCAAATTTTAGAAGATGGTCACAAAAGACATAAACAATCTATTAAAATTACGGTACCTAGTTAATTATTAATAAACGCTGATTTTTTTTGTTGTTTAAGTTTGTCATTATACTTTGACAATGTATTTCAGAATAACCCAAGGGGGTTATTCTGAAATATACCGTGGTTTAGGGAACAAGAAATTATCGAATAAATGTTTGATATTGTTTGTGCAACCGGCAACAGTTATGGCAAGAACCAGACGGGCCGCGTTTATAACACGGATGGTTCACAATTACCGATTTCCGTAAATAATACCCATTTTATTATTGATTCGGGACAAGAATCATTAGCGTAGTTACCTCCTTGAATTTGACGAGGATGCAAAACAACACCTTGTAATGTCAAATAAATACTGTAATCCATACTGAGATGCTGCGTCAGTGCATTGCGTTGGCGTGCGTCGCTCTCTTGCGTTGCTTAGTGAAGCAGTTAGCTGCAGGTGTGGTTTACAATGTGTTGATCCGTTACGACGACGCAACGCAACACAGTTATGAGGCCTCGGCCTATGACAGATCATGGTAGACCGCCAGTTTAGTTTTGTCTCCAATCGAAAGACATGGCTCCTTGGGAAACCCCATTTGACCATTAAAATAAATAAGTTCTCATAAAAAAAAACCTGCCGTAAGTTCAGTATTTTCAATAGACTAATAGTTATCAATCAAGAGAAATGTAGATAAACCCTTAAGAACAATTTCATGTCAATCTCTTATCACAGCTAAGCAAGATAGAAACCGGCGAGTTATCAGTGAACACATTCGTGGGCGTCCGTCTAGCTGCAGACCTGACCTCCGCCTGCGCCAACACACCGCTCCTGTACGGCGCTGACGTCCTGGTAGCCGAGGGCATACTGTTGGAACTGCTGCAGTATGAGATGAGGCAGGCTGGCTTGAACCTTACGCATAGTCAGGATAAGGATTATGTTCGGGTGAGTGGATTGTCCAACATATTCGTTTAATTCCTGTACGGCGCTGACATCCTGGTAACTTAGTAGTAGTGATGCAGGACGAAATGGAACAATATTTTCTACTTGGGAGTCAACCTTTTCCAACTATGTTGGGGTCGACTTCCTGTCTAACCGGATGCAGCTGATTACCAGTATTTTACATGGAGTGATTGCCTATCGGACCTCCAAAACCCAAGACTGTAACGACTGTCAAAGATCCACAAATGACAGCCGGAACCAATGGCTTAACGTGCTTTCCGAGGCACGGAAAGAAACTCGGTATGTAAAGTGTGGTCCACGGACCAACCTAGGCAAGAACGGCTAAATCCAAAAATCA
Source organism: Cerastis leucographa (assembly GCA_963082945.1). NCBI lineage: Eukaryota > Metazoa > Arthropoda > Insecta > Lepidoptera > Noctuidae > Cerastis > Cerastis leucographa. The sequence goes on along the minus strand of OY720385.1, from coordinate 5,763,179 downwards.
ACCCGAGCGGCTTTACTTCAAATCTTAAAAAATTGAAAAACTTAATTAATATTTTTTGTCTTATAGATGACAGGTTTGCGCGCGCAATACCTTTTAATGCAACAACAGACTCACCATTTTCTTAATTTTCAGAACGTAATAAAATCGGCCAACACGATCCTGGACTCTCAATACTCGAAGGAATGGCGTCGTATCCGAGAGTTGACTGGACACGGCATGGAGTTGTTGCTGCAACGGTTCGACAAGTATATCGCAGTGCTAGCTGAGAGCCAGCACGATACCTATACAAGTCCTTTTGAGATCAACACTAGTAATTTGGGTAAGTCCCTGGTCCAGGGGGGAATCATTCAAGTGAGAAAGAGACGAAGCTATAGTCGACGTCTAGCGCCATCTTTTTCCCACTCTGGAATGAGATTAAATTAATACTGCTTTAAGACGTCATGGTAGACCGCGAGCTCACACCCAGACGCGTTACTAGTTTACAAAAGTTGCACGATATTAGCTATGTTAGCTAGAAATTTAATTTGTATCTTTTCCTATTCCTGCATAATGTTTTGACTGCGTTAGATTGAGTTTCCGTAAAACTTGATATTTTAACCCAAAAAAAAATCGTTTCTTAGCAACATTTTCACCTAGTATTTAAAGGGTCTCGCCTGCTTCTGACTTTTATTTTAAATAAATGCTCTTGTTGTTTGCATATCATTTTTTTCTGTCGGGATTTTTGCGTGTTTTTTATAACTTAGATGTTAAGAGCGTTTACGCCTAGCGCAGGTCGTCAAGTTTAGGTAATTCAATGCGAGTTTTACGCACACAGAAGCGCGCGTATCTGTGTGCGTAGCGATGGCACGTTCTCTTGCGCTATAGTCAAACTAACCCACTTTGATCCGTTCGCGTGTAATTGTTTCTTTTTATTTGAGCGGGCAAGGAAGACTAAAATAAGAGTACACAAAATAAGTACTTCTTACTTACTCATATTTTGCAAGTGTAGGTGATGATTAATATTGATCTAAAATTTAAAAAGAAAACGAATTTAACCAACTATTTATTGTACCTAATAGCAATGCTTTATCGATTTATGGTTAGACATATTTTTTATTATAATTAAATAAAACACTTGACACGGATTTGCTAACGTTTATTTTGGTTGTGCGTTGTTTCGTCGCTAATTGTTTCATCGAATTTTGTTTCACATAAATTGTTTCTCATATTATCATTTCATAGAATAATCAATACGCAGAATACTTACTTTGAAGAAATTTAAATCATCGATTTTTGTTTCAAATAAAGTTTTATGTTAGAATATTCATATCCTAGAATAACAAATCAAATATTATTTATCCACATATTGTTTGTTTCACATAAAACTTATTACGAAGAATAACATTTTAATCGACTGACAGTTTCTAAAATTCAAACCTTTGAAAAATGCTTATCCTCCTATAAAATTATAACACCGGGTTCGCAAAAATGATGCGGGTAAATTATTGTCAAGCAGGAAAGCAATCTTGTTATTTTCACTAATGGTGTCCATGCCTGTTGCATGCAGCATGCAGCAATCATGCACTTGCAGCATGCACGCAAGCATGTAACATGCAACAGGCAAGGTTTCTGTCACGGCTCCGGCGCTGCGGGGCTCCGGCGGCCCCACGCAAGTTTATCGTCGCAGATGGTATTAACGCTCACCACCGCAGCTTCGGCTTGCTGGCCGGCAAGCCGGCCAGCCTCAGCCGCGGCGGCGATCTTTAGAAACCACCTGCTCCTCAACTCGCGGGCCGCCTCATCCCTCCGCGCCTACGCGGGCTTAAATTACACTCTAGGGGTAGGGCATACAAGACTACGTGGAGTCTGTTTTGCAGCCATTCGTTTCTGTCACTAGCTTTTGTAGTACAACATATTGACTTTTATAGACAATATTTTAATTTAAGGTTAATAATTTCGTTGAAATAAAATATCATGGAAGAAACATACATCGAACAAACAATATTCGTTGAAAAATAATTCTACTGTTTGATAAGTTGGTAAAATAAAAAAATGTGATTGTAAAATTCTTTGAATTGTGTTTTTGTAAAATATTTTTCATTCAAGTAAATAGTAGTCGAAACAAAAATATTCGAAATAAAAATACGGGGACTAAATATTATGTGAAACATTTTCTGGGAAACGAAATTCTGTCAAATTTCTGTCTGCGAAACAAGGTGACACCGTTTATTTTACATTCATTCATTTCAATCTTCTTAGTGAAACCTGTTATGAGGGAAATACAGCAGGTTGGCGTAAAATTTAAAAAACAAACTCAAACTTAAAGCATTTATTTCAATTAGACCATTACAGGCACTTTTGAAATCTAAAAAAAAAAACTAAATTAAATAAAGCGAAGCTACAATCCCAGTCACAAGGCATAATAACTTGTGAAAGTACTGTAGTTGCCAATTCCAAAGCGTAGATCTCTATGGAGAAGAATGGGCAAGAAACTCCATGGACACTCTTTTAAATCAAAATATTGTTGCAAAATCTTGGTTACATAATTCATATTGAGATTATACAATTATGAGAACGAAAAATAATTAAAGTAAACCGTGGCAGCTAAGAGATCTTGATTAGTCACAACTGACAGCGCCCGTTGGCAATCCTGACACATGTATTAACCCCGTTCAACTCAACCATATTGAAGGGAACTAAATGACCCAACACACCCGCCACCTAGCGAGACCTTTGAGTGAGCATGACATTCAATCAACCGCAGGGCAAATTCGTGTCATTGAAAGATGTAGGTACTCAGCGAATGGTGGACTTACAGTAGACAGTAGTCACACATGTGCTTCGCAATAATTTAATACTAAGAGATTGAATCTATACAATGCAAATATGTTTTTACAATCGTAATATAACACAATCGTAATATGTTTTTAAATTTCGTCTCATTCGGTTGTAAAATGGGGGAGGTAGCTTATTGTAACATTTTAACAGGCTGAAACGTGCGTTCTTAATAAATCAATAGAAAGCAAGGGTAAGGAATTTAAGGTTTCAGTAGTTATAAGTGTGATACTGGTAAAGAAATCTACAAATTCTTGATCTACTTCGTTTTTAGAGGACCACTTAAAGTCTCTAGTCTGATATCATTATTATATTTTTTGTTCCTATTGGTAAACAATGAATGTTGTTTGAAAAGTATAACAATATAACAAAAAAGTTTAAAAGTAAAATTAAAATGTTTAAATAAATTAAATTAAAAGGTCGTTCTTCTCAGTGGCATCGACCTAGACTTACGTGGATCTACTATTTCTGGTAGCAGACACTCATTATAATACCTGACTAATCTGGTTTGCATTTCGTTTTGCCAAAAGTCGTCGTCTCGAGTGATTTTTTCAATTTTCAAGGGAAATTCTTTACCCGTCCAGACTGCAAATAAACATAAATCCTTCCTCGTTATGTGTAATTGTCCTTGAACTTGATAAAACCACTCGTGACGACGGTTGACAGTTCCGTTAGTATTCCAAAATTTGATTTTCTTTTGTTCAATGGCATCTTCAGTAGTTATTCCGAAAGCTGAAATCGGACATTTTATTTCAATAATTCCTTCCTCAAAAATGCCATCGGGTGAAGCTCCCAGAAAAAAGAAGTCTTCATCAATAAACAGGCCACATTTATTTATACTAATATTCACTTGTTCTTCAAGTTGCCGGATTGCAATTGCCTCATTGGCCTTTCCGTGCTTTATACTTTTGACATTATCAAGTGAATAAGAGTATAAATGACTTTTCACTAGAGGGGCGGAGCTTATGTTATGTCTTCTTTTACACACTTTGCCGAACGACGAAGCTGTAACAAGACATCTTCGCAATTCAAGCCAAAGTGCGCTTTCTGCCTGAAGTACAGTATTTCTCTCCACCTCTGCTCGATTGTTGACCTTAAATACAAAACATTTCACTTCAGTTACTCTTTTCTAATTTTCACACATAGCCTTTGTGTTCAGCAAAATTCAAACATTCACCTGTTCCTGAAGATTTTGGAGAAAAATATTTTTGGCAATGTCATAGTCATCTGCCGGCATGTCCGGTCTTTGACACTCTTCGCCGTAATGCGTTTTCTCATTATCGAAATTAATTCTTCTCCTAGGACGACGAAATTGTATTCCTTTTTCTTTTCTTTTGAGACGGGCCATTTCAATGCGTTTCAGTGATATCCCTAGAAAAAAATACTCGTATGGATAACAATATTAATAATGTAGGGTGGAAAGGACACCGGCGCAAAACCGGTTACCACGTGAAGTAGTATAGTATTCAGTAATCGAAATTTTCTAGTTCATTGTTTGTGAAGTAACCGTTTTCACGTCGGTGTCCCTTCCACCTTGTATACTTATTAAAACTAAATAAAAGTAATCAAAGATGTACCTGGACTCTTGTCATATTTGGATTTGTAAATAGCGTACTGAGGTCTTGCGGTATTAAAAGAAACAACTGCGGCGTGACACCTAGCTGTATACGAGTTTTTCAGGGAAAAATTGACGCGCTTACCACCGACTAACTTTGCCACAATGCTATTAAATTGCTCAGCTCTGTTGTTATTTAAATTATGAAGCAAACTTTTAGAATGAAATGCGATCTGTGCTGTATGAACCATTATTTTATTTAACAAAGACCGTACTTTGGGAACCACATTCTCTTCATCTTTCCGATTCTCTATACAGTAATATCTTTTTTCAAATTTATAATCTGCTCAGCAAGAGTCAAATTCTGCGCTTTTCTAAACCGAATTGCACATTTGACGGCTGTTCGAAGCCTTTTTTGCCGATCGGTGGTAAGCAACTTTCTTTCATTAAGAGGAATGGATGTATCTTTGCTAACATTGAGGATCTTTCCACAGTAATTCCGGAGTAGATGATTGGTACATTCGATTTTATGTACTTGATAATTGGGATATGGTCTGCTTTCCAGTATTTTTTTAAACGTGCTGGCGTCACCGTCTGCTATCAACGTACCGTATATTACGTTTTGCCTCGCAACAGAGGTCTTAAAACCTTCAACTATGACGCTTTGCTCCATACTGGTCGAAGATCCAATATGGTTTTTAAAACACTCATGATTTGCAGGAGGCTCACTTTTAACTGCTGCTCGGGCACAAACAACACAATACTTATTTTTCACGTCCATGTAAAGAACTTTGCCAGTTTTATAACCAATAATCGCTGCGACACCCGCCGAAGCAGAATAGTTTGATTTGTATGATCTTTTCGACCAACAGCAGTCAGCTATGACAGTGATAATTGGAATTCCGTCTTTTACTTCACCACACGCAATAGCTTCAGCAGTTTCTTCCTTAGCAGCCTCTTGCATACTATCTTCAGCAGCTGCTTTCCACCATTTTGCTACTTCGTCGTGACATTTCGCATATGTTTTTTGTGGAAATATGGGTAAATCTATGGAGGCTAACAATTCATTTAAATTTGATCTTCCAAACCCAGTCATCATAGCTCCGGTCACAGCGCCACGATTTACGTCCATACTTGGATTTGAACTATTAGAGCTATATAGTGGAAGTTCTAAATTACACATATTGCATTTCATTGTGAATGTTGATTGCAAGCCCACCTTATACTCATTCACAACTTGTAAATTATCAATAGTACAGCCCATTGCCGAATTATGGTTATTGATAATTTTAATTTGGTCCAAAAAATATTGGAAATCTATCAATCTACGTCCTTCAAAAACTTTACTTATTTCTAGTGGAATTTCAGCCTCGATAGTCTGCAAATTAAAACAGAAATTTAAAATACCTCATGTTTTCTAAATTTACAAGAACATTATTTATGCAAAAAAAAGCTACAAGCGTATAAAAGAAAAAAGTTAAATCTAATTTTATCTAGCTAAATTACCAAACCCGACGTTTCCATGGTTTCATATGATGAGACCAATGTAGGATTCTAAAAAAAAAGTTAATTTGACATAGTTGTAGTGGCACATTAAGGCGTCAAAGGAAAAACTGTTTTTAAAATAAAATGAAAAGTACCTCTTCTTCATTTCGGTTTTCACACAAACCTATTTCCTTTATCACTTCATCACTTGGGGTTGTTTTACATAGCCTGAAGTTAAACCATAAACCAGTAAGCACAAAAACCGTGTTAATTGAAAGCAAGCGCAAGTATTATGCAGTACTTATATAAATATAAACGAAACAAGCTTAGGAAATTTATAAAATAACATAAGCTTATAATTAAATAAAATCGTATATACATCGTACATTTATCTCACGAAGGCTCGTCCTGTGATATTTATGACATTAGAATAAAGTTCAAATTGCCACGATTGACGGACCTTCACAAAACAAACACTGCTCAAGTGGTCTAATAGTAAAAAAATAACTACATCCTTAACCTTTTGACCGCCACAGTCGTGTGTAGACGACAAACCAAAATGTGCCCAGCACGCCACGGTCGCGAATGGTTGACAGAATTTTAAACGTAAATAAATGTCATTAAACAGCATTGTTTTGTGTTTTTCCCTTGTTAATTATTTACCTTGACTCTTCTTCATTTATTTGAAGTGAACTGCTTTCATTAGATTTCATCTGTAGTAACATAAGATGACAAAAAAGAAAACCAGTTAAAAAGTTCGTGCCCTCAAAGCCACAGTCACCTCAACAGGACACGTAGTGATGTAGGCAGCAGTCAATATAACAAGAATATCGACCTCGACGGCAACCTACGTTATATTTGATTTACTCTGAATTCTGCATTATTAAACAAATAAAACATTTGATATTGAACTTTCATGTTTGAGAAATCAAGAAAATGTTATAATACTGAACTATGCGCTCTTTAAAAGTCGAGTGTTAATAGATTATCGATTGATTGTAATGACTGCAATGCCCATCCCTATCACTCACTGTATTGTCTGTGCCGGGAACGCCACAGTCGTCTATGATTGACAGTCCCATGACGTCAAACGAGGAAAATTTTTGAATAGAGTAGCTCTTTTGCTGTTATTATTATTGTTTACTGTATACATGATTAATAATGGATAACTATAATATGAGTAGTGAAGACTTATTAAGTATATTGCAAGGAGTCGATACTGACACGTTTGTGGTTTTTTTTTTAATACTATCCTACCTAAAAATACATACGTACATCGATATAAATCAATATACAATTGTTGAATTAAACTTATGTTGATTGTCTTATACATATTGAACGGTATATAATGTGTGAAGGTATTAAAAATGGTGTGATTGTTCTACCAATTTCTACCACCCAACTTTTTAATTAAAGAACTGATTTTTATAAAATGTTTTATTTTATCTTTTGTGAACTTCATGTTTGTGACACTTAAGAAACTTTGTCCAGGTAGGTACCATTATTCCTCATTATTTCCTATTCATTACAGTGTTGTAAATTGTCTACATTCGAAAGTAAACAACACTAACACAGTAAACGGTATTTACTTCTGCACTGATGTCATCAGTGACTGGCGTTATACTAAAGCATTAATATTGCTTGTTCTTCCAAATAAACTTAAATTTTATTAGTTGATAATGTTAAAAGTACAAAACGAACAAAATAAAATATTTCGATATTATTAATAAGTATCGGTGTCGCACCTCTAGAGAAGAAGCGAGCAATTTCAAGAAATACGTGTCAACAGCGCCACTGTCGTCTTAGGGTGACAAAAAATTACGTCATGATGGACAATAGTGCTGTAATACTATTGACTTGGTTTTATCGATTGTTGTTTCTATTTATGGAATAAACGCCGTAACTGTGACACAGATTATTACATTTATGTCATAAAGTACAAAGCGCGATGAAATAAAACTCAACACAAGGATGGTATAATAATCTTTATTGAAATTAAAACCCATGTAAAAAAATGTTGTCAGGTTTCTATGAGCTTTATCGATATAATTTCGCCCTCACTATTATTTTGTAGGTATTAAATTATGAATTCGGAGCTTGGCGCTGAGGGCACGCTTTTTCTTTTTTGACGTGGCGGTCAAAAGGTTAAATTACGTCACACGATATTCATTATTTTTACCCCTTCCCCCCGTCCTTGTCGCAGAGGGCCACAATTGGGAGACTCCCCCTCTCTAGGTTGGTGTCACAATTTTACATGTTCATTCAGAGTTTGAAATATCGTATTTTAATACTTAGACCAACTCTCGTCATACTTCGTCGACCCCCCCCCTTAACGTATGACGTAATTTACGGATGGCCCCATACTAGTATAAGTCAAGGTTGCGAAGTGCGTTTTACGTTGGCGAAGCCGTGGGTTGAAGCCAGTATAACATAGATATACCAACCTTTTAGCTCTTGCTTTTTCCAAATTTTCTAAATGCTTGGATTTTCGTTTTTTCGTAAACTTGGTTTTATTTCCCATTACGTCTGAAATATAATTTGTTGTCCCTCTAAAAATATTGTCAGTCATCAAATATAATAATACAAGATTTTACTTACCAAAGTACCAAGATTTTTCAATCACACTATAAACGTCCGCTTTCCGTGTACGCACGGCAAAGGTCAACTCAGGTCAGGCAGAGCGCCGAGCAACGTGTCCTCACTCTGGAAAGCCTCGCGGCGGACTGATTTGAATTTGATCGCGCGCAGTGATTTATAGTAGTTTTCAAATATTTATAGAAAAATAATGACTGTAAAAAAGTTAAAATTTTAAACTGTATGTTTTAAAGAAGATGTTCTTCTATAATAATAAAATATTATTATATTCAATTATGAAAGTTATATCGGTGAAAAAATCATTTTAAATTCTTAATATTTCACATTGTTTGAATTTTAATTTCTTATAGTAAGATATATAAATCAGAATTTATTTTTTAGTAACTATTTACCTAAAGATGTTTTCAATTGGTTAAATTTTTTTGCTAATGAAATTTGTCAGTAGTTTCATATATTTTTAGCTTCGAAACGGACGCTGATAGGGAAATTTAGAAAACCTCTGTTAAGTTACCTTGATATAATGTACAAATACTCTGATAATCGAAATTTTTTTTTTAGTAACTATTTAAATGACGAAATTTCCTAAAGTTACTAGTAATTACCATATTTATAAGTGAAGTGGTTGATGGTATAAACAGGTTTGAAAAATACTGTTTTTGAGTCAAACAGCGCACGGACGGCGTAAACGCTCTTAAAGCCAAAAAAAACATATTATACTTGAATTATAAATATTATATTTTTATTATAATTAAAAACCAGTATTCAAATCTCATTCCTTTTCAGTAATTGGTGTCGACATAGTAACGGCAGAATCGATCTACGGCTTCGAGCCAACCCAACTAAACCGTTACAACATAGACTCATACACGACCGAACGCGTGGTCTTACCCGACACATCATCCTTCATACACTCTCCCATACAAACCCCTATATACCACGCTAGTGGCAAGATCAACAAGTATCGGAAGCCGTCGAGTCCTACGGTGTCGTTCCCGAAGTATAATAATTATGTGAGAAGTAAGAATAAGTTTGATAAGTATACGAGAGTGCTGCTGCCGTTAGATCTGCTTGGAATTACTAATAGTAATATTCAAGGTGAGTGTTTGACAAGTTTCTTTTTTTTTCTACTGTTTAAATAGGAATCACCTCGTTTTTTAAAGTCGGTTAACAGCATTAGTCCAAAAGAATTAAACAGAGTTGGTTAAATAGGAATCACCTCGTTTTTTAAAGTCGGTTAACAGCATTTGTCCAAAAGAATTAAACAGAGTTGGTTAAATAGGAATCACCTCGTTTTTTAAAGTCGGTTAACAGCATTTGTCCAAAAGAATTAAACAGAGTTGAATCATTACCCAAGTGACAAATCTAACCTGGTGATCCACAATCAGTCTTTGTAGGATTTGCCATTCCACAAAATCATGATTATTATGAAGGAAAATTACGGCTAATTCGAAATCGTGGTTGAATCATTGGAAGAGAGATACCTACTACATTTTCCTGCTTAATACTTTCTTATTATCATCTAGCTCAATAGTCACCAAGATGTTAAAAAAAAAACAAAACTCTTTCAGAAAACCTCGAACTAAACTACGAATCCCGTGCCGTGTTCTCGTACCTCCAATACTCTCGCAACGCATCACAACTGATGCCTCTCCGTATGGACGAGTCTGTCAGCCAGCGCTGGGGCGTCAACATTACTGTCGGGTCACCCATCATACAGCTGGCCTTGTTCGTGCCCGAGTACGTGTGGACCAAGGAGGCCAGTGACGAAGATAACTCCATAGAGAATAATATGGATGATGTTGAAGGTATGTAGCGGTTTGCGATATACATATACCCGTGGGATCTTGTCATCTCAGGCTACACCAAAATTACAATTCCGAAGCCGGCCATCTTCGCTTTTCTGATGCTTTTTGTAGTGCGTCTCGTGTCGTGTATACAGGGTGTAACGGAAAGGTTACATACATACACAAGGGTGTGATACAGACCATCAAACTGAACATGTTTCTCCATCTAACAAACATCGTGGTAGCGAAAAATTATCTGCTGCCCCGTACAAAATTTCAATACCTATTCGACCCAAATGTATGGGGCAGCTAATATTTTTTCGCTCTTACGATGTTTGCTCGATGGAGAAACATGTTCAGTTTGATGGTCTGTAGCGCACCCCTAAATATGTATATACCCTTTCGATGTACCCTTTTGTATATGTACTTCCAAAAATACTACAAAAGCCTAACAAAAACCAGGAATGTGTTTCTTCTTTCATTCAGTCTCGGATAAACACGAACGTCGAACCCCTTCTTATAACAAGACTACTAGAAAGATCTAACTTTATCAGAATGCTTAAACACGTTTATCCTCAACAGGCATAATCTACACAAACAAAGGCAACGCACACCACCAACAAACCAACCACATCAACTCTAACAGCCAATCGAAAAACACGTGGCCACTTGAAGACCCACAGAACCACGACAACCACGGGCCGGTCCTCATACAACCAACATTCAAAAAACAAGAAAAATCCTTCACAAGCGACAATCTACAGGAAAACGAATCATCTTACGTCGCTGAAAACTTAGAAGGCAACGATGGACCAAAAGTAATGGCTTTGATAATGGAAAGTGGGAATATAACAAAAGACGGTGTGCAGAAGAAGTTGGTCTACAAGAGTTTGAGCGGGATCCGTTTGAAGAGACCGATTAGATTGCAGATGTGGCTTGATATTAACAGGGAGACGTTTGGATCTAGAACTAACCCGCAGTGTGTGCATTGGTCTACTTTGAGAGGGTGAGTACGGTTTAAGTGTTTTGCAAATGTACTAAATTATTAACGGACTAATTCCACTTCATCTTCCTGCCCTTGTCTCATGTTATTTGGGATCGGCGCAACATGTTTTTTCTTCCATTCACCCCTGTCATTCATCACGCTATCATTTACTCCTTTTTTCAATCCATTCATCTTTTCTTTGGTCTTCCTCTGCCTCTCTATCCATCAACATTTATCACTCTTTTTCACTTGTAACTTCTTAATCCCAGCGTGCAAAGCGATCGTTCGTACAAATTTTAACGTTATCGTCGCGTTTGCGTACGATCTGTCGGCCATGAATGAAAATGTATCGAAAATCAATGCGACAGTTTCGTGTTCGTTCACAATCGATTTGGTTAGGATGCGAACATTACTCACCCAGCGCTGGAAAAAGTCCTTTCTAATCAATTACAAGAACAATTAGATCTTGGCCACTCAAGTTTTTGCTTTATACAAGGTATTCCGCGCCCTATAACCGCGTTTTCACACATACAAAAAATCTCAAACGTTTATTCGATAATTTTTTATTCCCTAATCCACGTTGAGGGGGTTATTCTGAAATACTGACAAACTTAAATAACAAAAAAAAATCACCGATTATTATTATTTAACTAGGTATATATAGTAATTTAATTGATTATTAATGTCTTTTGTGACAACCTCCTGAATTTTGACGAGGATGCAAAACAACACCTTGTATTAACACTTTCGCTGCCAAGTTCAAATAATTCATTTTTACTTGTATGCATAAGTCATCTAGCTACGTATGACGACAACATGGGAGCTGGGTTGTGGGTAGCCGAACGAATTACGAGTATTGTTCAATCTATTCATCTTTTCGACGACTATTTTTGAAATCAGTATATTCTATTGCCAGTTCCAGTTCGTCTAATATCCCTCGTTTCTCCCAGGTCTGGAGAATGGTCCCGCGTCGGTTGTCACACTGAGATCGACTACGACTGGTCGCCGTACTCCAACGAACCACTTCTGATCAACTGCACCTGCAACCATCTGTCTACATTCGCTGTACTGGTTGATGAGGTTGATGTTGAGGTAAGTGACTTATACCAACATCTTGCTTGTATTTCCCCAAAGGGCTAAGTGTCTTGCGTCAGATATGTGGGGGGCGAGCTTATTGATCAAGCTGGCGCAATTTTAGACTCGGTACTCTTGCAACGAAATTCAGGCAAAGCGTTATTGTGTCACTTTGGCTGACCTGGAATTTGAGCCTGGAACTTCATGTTCGGCGATAGCGCTTGTGCGCTTAACAAGGCAGTCAAAATACTCGCGAATGGTAAAAAAAAAACTTATTGGAATTTATCTACAAAACCTAAATAATGTTCAAAACAGTGTTCTTAGTTTCTACAAAATGTTGACCATTTCAATATGCATGGAATCATAATTATAATCGTTTTAAAAAGCTGTATAAAATCAAAACAGTGTCAAAATTCAGCTCGCCAAAAAGTAAGGATAATTGGATGACTGAATTCAATTAATTCCTGTTATGTTACTCCTATTCTGTATTGTTAATTATTTATGAACAAAAACATAACATAACACAGGAAACACCAAAAAAAAACCCACATTACTGTTTTTCTCTCTATAGTTCATCCCGGAACCCTCACTCCTGGAATCAGTGACATCATACACCGCATTCAGCATATCGCTGCCCCTGCTCCTCCTGACCTGGGCAGCACTGTGCCTCATGCGAGGTGGTGCCGCCACTGTCTCCAACTCCATACACAAGCACCTCATCTTCTGTGTGTTTATGGCTGAGCTGCTGTACCTCATAGCTTTGAAGGCCAGGAGTTCTTTGGTGCAGAATGAAGTAAGTATCTTGATCATATAGTCTCTCTTCTTTATCAAGATGATTTTTGAAGTGTAATTAGCCTGTTCTGTTCCCACTACCGGGATATCGGTTTCTTATTCGGTAGAGGAATTCATCATGTTATTCACCACGCGGCCCAGTGCCCTGTTGCGGATGCTTCATATCTTCGAATGTTCGGTTATAAGAGATGCTAACTTACGTTAGTTTTCTTTCACGGTTTTGGGATCAGTGGTGATGTAATTACATTACACAAAGTAAATTGCTTACTTTGGGTTCGAACCTACAACTTACAATTCATGAATCGAGGCCGTTTTTACTAAGCTACCACTGCTCGTCCCATAAATCATGAACACCTTAGAGCCTGTTTTCGCAAAACTGGAGAAATCGCCCAATCACAGTTTGAAATTCACATCACGTCTCCTGTCCTGCTGTTGGTCGAATCTTGGGGTTTCTTCGCCTTTTCGTTCATCCCGCTTCGTTGGAGGCCAGGCCTGACGGCAGCGGATTCTTGCCCTCGGTGATCGGGGATAGGACTCGGTCGGCTCGCTCGGTGGCCGTCGCCATGAAATGTAATAGTTGTCAATACTGAGGTCCATGTTGTGGCGCAGTTCCTGTGCAAGCTGATGGCCATGTCGCTGCACTACTGGTGGGTGTGCGCGCTGGCGTGGTGCGCGTGCGACGCGTGGCAGCTGCGGCGCCTGCTGCGCGAGCTGCGCGACGTCAACCACGCGGGGCTGGCCGCGCAGCTCGGCGCCGCCTACGCCGCGCCCGCCGTCGCGCTGGCGCTGGCCGCCAGCCATCATCAGCATCAGTACGGGAATGCTCTGTTGTGAGTGCTAATTCTTTCAAATCATTTTAGCTTTTAAGTCAACATTTTGCGGTTCGGTCTAAGTGTAATTATAATTGACGATAAAGATCCTACTCTTACGAAGCTGTTCTTTTTTTTTGTTTCGGGGTTTCTTTGGGGTTAAGACCGGGGAGTGTGGGATTTTTAGCTCACCAAAACCTCCTCTATATTCCGCATAGAACAACAACTTATGCGTGCCGCACATTTATTTATCTCTTCAGTGTCGACCAGACAAACCCTGATAAGACCTGTTACAGTTAGCAATTTAAAGAATTTATTATTTATGAAACTTTGATAGTTACATGCTACTGTTTGCAATTTAAGGATATTTGAACAGCATGTTTCGCCTGCGGGCTTGCCATTACTTGTCCTAATGTTGACTCCCAGCCACTGATTCCATTTACACATTTATATAGTTGCTGGGTGAGCTGTCACGAGCCAGTAGTATGGTGGGTTGTGATACCAGCGGCCGTGTACGCGGGTGCAGCGCTAGTATTCCTCGCTGGAGCTACTAGAGCGGCCTTCACTGTTAGAGACCACGTTATTGGATTTGGAAATTTGAGGTAAGCAAAACACTTTATTTCTTCATATTTTGGAATATCATTTTCCTTAAAAATGATTACCCAAGGAGTTTCTTGTCCGTTCTTCGTCATTTCATGTGAATTCTTTGAAACATTTGTCATTCATCTCATGACGGTGTACGTTACCCCAGCAAGAAAGTATCTCCTAGAGTTATATGAGTAGAACGTATAGTTGGTGCCTTATCTGCTGTAAATGTGCCCCCACTTAAAAAATGTGTGCCCCCTGTCGTTTTGAAAAAAAAAGGGAAAAACGATTCTTGCTGGGGTAACGTTTTTCTAGCAGGAAAATTCTAAACGAATGATCGGAGAGAGAAAAATTGTGCATGGCCAGAGAGCTTATATGTGTGCCAAAATGTGCCCCCAAAAATAAAATCTGTGCCCCTTCAGATTTTCGAGATATTGCATTTCTTGCTGGAGTAACGTTTTGATGAATCGTATATCTCTAAAACCATTGCATGTGCCCCTGTAGAAAAAACATACACGAGTAGCTCTTAATGTGTGCCCCTATGTGCCCCAATTTAGATTTAAGAAAATATTTATAGTTTTCAAGTTATCGCGGTTTTATGAAAACCCGAAAAAACATCGCAGCGCTTAAATAAGACAAGGTATAAGTTCGCTGAAAACTGTATTCGGTTCTTCTTGACGCTAATAATAACCATACAAAGTTTCAAAACTGTTCCTGCATGCGTTTTTGAATTATCTTGCTAAAAGTCAAAACGATGGTGTCATAACTTTGACGGCAAAATACAAGGAACTGGCTCAATCCCAGATGTGTCGGTGTAAACCAAAATAGTGTGCCCTTAGTCAAAAATATATGGTGAAAATATTGAGCTTGGAATGTTTCTCATTAAGTAAATATAAACAAAAAACCAAAATATGTAAACAACGGCTGGTTATCCGACCAAATTCCAATGACTACTAAAAAGCGACGGTCTCATACATATCGATGACCTTCTTTACTTTACACACGTGTTGTTGTGCCTGAGTACACTGAAGTAGAAAAGTAATAAGAAATAAAATAAAGTTGGTATTGAATTATATTCTACTAGCTGTTTCTATGACCTTACACATGATTAAGTACATTATAAATAGTAGCCTAAGTGCTATTCCAAGGTAAGCTATCTTCTCAATTCTAAATTTAATTAAAATATATCCAGTAATTTGCCAAGTCTTTGACCCAAAATTGATTGGTCCCGATGTTTAAAAAATATATAGTTCATGAAATGGGTGATTCTACTAATAAAAAGAGGTAGCTCTTTTTTTGTATATAAATAAAAAAAAACCCGTATTTGTCTTTATATATATATATTGATAAGCCGTAGGTTAAAGTAAGTTTTTCATCATTATGTAGTTACAGAATTATAATCATCAAAATCACCAATACAACCCTACAAGGCTACAAGTTCATCAAGGCGTAGGAACAAAAAATAATAGAAAAAGTCATTCCTACAGCTTTATAAACTTAGAGCGTTGTATTGATGATTTTGAGGATTATAATTCTGTAACTACATATTATGTCTTACAGCCGCGAATAATATTTTAATCAACATACAACCTAGCACTGGCCTGCTCGGTGGCTCCGTGCATAGCGATTTGTCTTTGGGACGGGGGCAGTCTGCCGTACCATGGTCGCCTAGACACTTCACGCATCTGTGCGGCGCATGGCAGTTGGCTTGGCTGTGTCCGTACAGCTGGCAGCGGTGGCACTGCCCTACTACGGTTGAGCGGTAAGGCTTCTCTATTGAGATGCCTGTGAGGGAGCATACCCACTTCACTTTAAAGATCGGGTGGTGTCCTTCTACTGGGTCACAAATGACCAGTACCATGTCGTACTGGTTGTGTATTGAACGCGCCGCTCAACACACATTTTGGACACGTCTGTCCATTTCCGTTTGTCCTGAATGAACAACGGGGGAGGGGGCTTCAGCTTCTTGGAAGAAGCGGCTGAAGAGTTAGCCTTAGGGCTGGTTGACCCGCTGGTATGAGCAGCGGCGGACTTTGGAGCGGGGACCGGGGAGGTGGGGCAGGAGGCCTCGGGAGAGGGGATGAGAGGGAGCGCGACTAACTTTTTGGCCATGGCGGCCTGAGAGTTTTTGCCCTTCTTCCTGTTGCCCTTTCCGACAACTTGGTAGTCGTCTTCAGAGGACGAGCAAGCGGAGCAGGAATCTATAATCGATTACACAACGTGCAAATAATTTCTAATATTTATAGGTAGGAAATTTGATCTGTGATTTGATGCAATAATTACTTTAAGAATTAAAATTAAGGGAATAAAAATAATAATTTCCACATCAACAAGCTGTTTCAATATAGCCACAAGGTGCATTTAATATATTTTTTAATTAGCCCCCAAAACTTTTGAACGCGACTGTACGAACAACAGCTTAGGTATAATACGTCCAATAAAGAAGGTCATCGATATGTATGAAACCGTCGCTTTTTAGTAGACATTGGAATTTGGTCGGATAACCAGCCGTTGTTTACATATTTTGGTTTTTTGTTTATATTTACTTAATGAGAAACATTCCAAGCTCAATATTTTCACCATATATTTTTGACTAAGGGCACACTATTTTGGTTTACACCGACACATCTGGGATTGAGCCAGTTCCTTGTATTTTGCCGTCAAAGTTATGACACCATCGTTTTGACTTATAGCAAGATTATTCAAAAACGCATGCAGGAACAGTTTTGAAACTTTGTATGGTTATTATTAGCGTCAAGAAGAACCGAATACAGTTTTCAGAGAACTTATACCTTGTCTTATTTAAGCGCTGCGATGTTTTTTCGGGTTTTCATAAAACCGCGATAACTTGAAAACTATAAATATTTTCTTAAATCTAAATTGGGGCACATAGGGGCACACATTAAGAGCTACTCGTGTATGTTTTTTCTACAGGGGCACATGCAATAGTTTTAGAGATATACGATTCATCAAAACGTTACTCCAGCAGGAAATGCAATATCTCGAAAATCTGAAGGGGCACAGATTTTATTTTTGGGGGCACATTTTGGCACACATATAAGCTCTCTGGCCATGCACAATTTTTCTCTCTCCGATCATTCGTTTAGAATTTTCCTGCTAGAAAAACGTTACCCCAGCAAGAATCGTTTTTCCCTTTTTTTTTCAAAACGACAGGGGGCACACATTTTTTAAGTGGGGGCACATTTACAGCAGTTAAGGCACAAACTATACGTTCTACTCATATAACTCTAGGAGATACTTTCTTGCTGGGGTAACGTACACCTCATGACGCTATTGATAATTATCACTTGCTTCGGTGAAGGAAAACATCGTGAGAAAATCAACATGCCTGAGAGATATTTCTCGACGGCATGTAAAGCCAAGTCAGAGGCCCATGGGCGGCATTAAAACTCTGACACCAAATTATGCCACACGATAAAGAAAGAAGGATTATTGGCAACTGTGTCAAAATCAGAGGTCTTCATTTTTATTACAATTGGTTGCTGTTGTCAGCATTGTGGTGGCTGTGAGGGGAATGCAGAAGAATTTTGTAACATCCTTTATTTTAGACACTAGCCATTTCAGATATCACTTTATACATCATACTTTGATAATTAACTGTCCTATTACCGCTCCAGGATGCTACTAGGCGTGAGCGTAGTCTGCATGCCCCTGGTGTGCGTGTCGTGGGCGAGTGCGCTCCTGCTGGGCAGCGAGGCGGGCGCGCGGCGGGACGCGCTGAGTGCAGCGCTCGCGGCCGCTGTCGCAGCGCATGCAGCCGCTGCCAGTCTCGGATACATCGCTTTCAATATACGCGTCAGGGATAACTTGAGAAGGTAACATGTTCGGAACTGTGCATCATGGACTGCGCACTCCGGTCGCTTCTCGGGTAGTGAAGTCATAAACAAACAATCGACGATCGAATATTAGCGCCGAAGATAATGAATGAATGAATAAATGATGTTGTTGGTGTCACATTTCAACAGGTCGCTACCAAACATCTGAATTGATCTATCATTACTTGCAACTTTTGAATGTCTTTTAGTTATAGTTTACTTATAAGTACTAATTATACCATTGTATGAGAAATAAAACTAGTGCGCCTAAATGTAATATTTCGTAATACTTTTTAAATAAATAAATTATTATATTATATATTTTAAAAAAGTAAGGAAATATGGGCACATAAAACTTGCAGTATAAAATTCATGAATATCTTTTACAGGACGGTACTAAGATGTTTAGGCAAGAAGGTGCCCCTGGTCGACACATCAGTCATCATCAGCAGCAGTGCTCAAAACTTATCACAAGTCAACAGGTAATTAACACACCATTTTAAACCTTATTTATTATAAAAAGGCCTTCATGTTCAAATGTGGTACATAGGAGGAACTTAATGCCACAAGGCATTCTCAACCTTTGCTTTAAATAGGACATTGTGATAGGGTACCAAAAAATACATATAAAATACTGACACATAAATAAGATGATAAAATAACCTAAGTAATACTCAGGTATATAAATACACAGAGTCCAGAATACGAAAAACTTAATAGTAATTATTATTAGCCGAGTGCAATTGGACATAAAATACTCAAAAAGTGTAACGAAGTTTGTAGTGTTGGACTTTTTTTATTGAATTACTAAAGGTGTGGAGGAAAAAAGATATTAAAAAAAAAACGCAAAAAGTTTTTATTTTATTTTAATTTCCCTCGCTAAATGAACTGAAAAACATGCAAAGAGATCTCCTCCTGTCGCCTTATTGTCATCTCTTTAAAATCTATTATCAAACTAAACTTAAACCAAGACTGTTTTCGACTTTACAGCAGAGGAATTAAGGTTTGAAATGTAATATTATGTTGTCTTAGGTCCGCGTTGGCGTATCATAGTAGTACGGAGCCAGGACGTCAGATGAGGAACATTGGAATATCAGCATCGTCTACCACTTCCAGATCTACTACTAAAACTAGTTCTAGTCCTTATAGGTAAGCACTACATTTACTTTATTTGTATTAACTAACTGCCTGCTTAATTAAATATTTTTCAGAAACAATCCTTCTTGTTTCTGAAATATATTTAATTAAATGCATATTATAATATGCATTTTTTTGTTCAATAAAGTTTAAATCACCAAAAACGGAGATCTCAGAGAAATCGGTAAACATACATGAAAACAAAATGCTGGTGGAATACCTACATAACCTCCTTTTTGGAAGTCGGTTAAAAACGTGTGATGTCGTTTTGTCGTGGATCAGCGTTCCGGCAGTATAACGGGATTTTGCGGATCTACGTTCATATCAAAGGTTAAAGGATATTGAGTGTGCTGTTTGAATACCAACTTTTGGAACTGAGCCTAAAGTTCCGTATCGAATACGGGTAGAATGCTAAATGAATGGCACCGTGTCACCCTCAATATTGCAAAAAAATAAAAGTAGTTTACAATTTTTTATTTTTCAATTTCTAAGCTTCTACTTTCCACAGTCGCAGTGACGGTCAGCTCCGTCACACGAGCACTTCGACGTCAAACTACAACACCAGCGCGAGTGACATGCCCGCCTACCTCAGAGGGTTCGACTCTTCGCTACATACTAGGAAAGATGGTAAATATTCTAATACCCTCCCTACTCCTGGGCTGGTGTACGTAATATACGTGCTTCGGACGTGGAGTTACGGACAAAAGCCCGACCGACAATACAAATACCCTACTCCCTTTTCTAGCTCTCTTCCATGCATCTGAGTGTACCTACCTATTGGTCACGAGATAAACAGACTGCTAACTGCCGAGATTGAGAGGAATGATTATCTAACTACTTTTCCTGATGTGTTTATAATTATTTGTTATGTTTTGTTCTTCACTGTTGTTTTAAATGCGCGTCATGTCCTAGCGACAGTGAATATTTTTTCTTTCTTACTTTTTTATATCGGTATCCTTGGGACAATTACCGAACTCCAAGCGGCCGATGCCGCAGGAACAAGGTAGTGAATCATTACTGTGCACGTGAACACTTCAGGCGATGCATAGTTCGTAAGTGAAATTGTAGATCTACAACATCACATATGTTAGCAAACTGCGCATGACGGGACATCCTGAATCGCGTGGCATAGATATCCGAGCGATTTAAATATAATTACATACCTCTATAGAGAAAACAAAATAATTTTGTGCTAAGCGTGTTTTAACTATCTAAAGACCGAAGTCTAATGGCACGCACGGCCTAACCATTTTATTTTATTAAAATCAGAATCAATATTGTAAATCACATAAAAACGTTGAAAACTCCACTCAAACCTCTCCTCAATCCATTCTACCCAGACGAAGGTCGACGGCGTCGCAAAGCAGCCACAGACGGCGAGACCACCGGAGAGACCGGCGAGGAAGCCACCGAGGCCACCGACAGCGACAGCGACGGAAGCGCCAGGAGCCTGGACCTGGCTTCCAGCCACTCTTCTGATGATGACGAGACCAGCACTAGAAGATCCAGCCATCCGCCTTCAGCTAATAGTTAGTATAATCCTATTGTAAATTGTTAATTCCAGTGCAGCCCGCCAAATAAAACTTCTTCTTTCTCGTGACGATGAAGTCAAAGTCAAAGATCTTTATTGTGAAACAGTGGTTACAAAGTTGTTATTGTGTTTTTGATGTGCGGTTGCACTGCTCCGCCATGTTAGGCATTCAATTTTTTGAACAATTTGTTTAATTTATATATATTCAAAACAGACATTTTAATTGAAATGGTAAAAAAAAAATATTTTGCATCAAAACAAAAACAGTTTGGCACTCAACTCAACTCATCACGAATCTGTCGGATGCAACAAAAGAAACAACTTGATATTTTGACTTGCTCTAAAAAACGCATTTTTGAGGGATAGTCTACGCGAGCTAAGCTCGAAGCCAAGATAGAAAAAAAAGATAAAAAATAAATAAAAAGAGTTTGTAAAAAATATGATTAGAAAACCAAAGTATGGATTCAGCGACGGCAGTGCCAGAAGTCTGGACTTGGCTTCTAGCCACCCGTTTGATGATGACGACACCAATTTGAGGAGATCCAATTTCCCACCTTTTGCGAACAGTTACTAGTACTGCATTAAATATTTTTAGAAGAGGTTGCGCGTAGTTTTTCTTTATATAACTGTGTCTTTTGTAGATCAAAAGTATACCTCCACTTATGACAAAAAACAAATTTTCAAATTAGACCAAAAGTTAATTAGGATTTTTGAACTTCAAAAAGACAAGACAGACCCTGAAAACACCCCACCCTGAAACTTTTCCTAGTGTTTTAGTCGGGAAGGAAAAAGGGCCAGAATATATTCCCTGGGAAAACTATTTTCTAATCGAATTACCTAAAACCGTCAGGAAGTCTTATACTGATTGCTTTTCGCAGGGGATCGAGCAACTAGTGGCAGTGCTGCAAGTTACCTGCCGAATATTACTGAAGGAGCACCACTTGCTATCCAGCCAAGATGGCCGTCGCATATAAGAGAAGGTACGATTTAAACCAGTAATTTGTTTATTTTAGGCAGTTCAACCAAATTCATATTCAGTGGGGTTGTTTGCTGGATGTTTCGCGGCGACAGAGCCTGAGTCTTATGAAAAGCAACCATTCAAGGACAAGTTAAAACAATCGGTATTTCGCAACCAACTTCCCATATAGGATCTTCTTTTTCAGCTGAATGAAAGTATCAAAGACTTACAATAAACGGCATCTAAGTACACGAAACGAATTTGTCAGTTCTCGTTACCATTCGTTTACATTTGAAAAATGAACATCGTCATGTGAATAATGTTAGCATCTCGTTCCAAATCAAGATGGTGACATTAGTTTCGATTAGCCAACCGCGAACAGTTGAAAATGTTGTTTGTATCGGTGCAAGATGGCCTCTACTAGAAGGTGTCATCATAAAGTGGATCAGCTACTTTGGGCCGGAATGTAGCAGTTCCCCTTGGGACGACAGCGGCTCCCGTTCATGTTCTGTCATGTAATGGCACCCGCCACATTAACAGAACACACGTTACGATGCTCCGCTAAAGTGACAGTCATCAGCCAGTGTCACTCCGACCTTCTTCTGTAGTTCCTAGTAACTTCGCAACAAACAGACGGCGCCACTTGCTGCGCCGTCATATTTGAATTTAGAATGATCTGTATACTAATTGTCGATTCGTTCCGTCAGACAACCGCCTGGGCTCCCGCTCCCCCTCCCCCTCCGCGTCGCCGGCGCCGCTGCCGCTGCCCAACCCCGACCTCACGTCCGACGTGTTCCAGCTCAGCCGCCATCGGATGAAGCCTTCCATACTGGAGAACGTGCACGATACCTATGTGGCTAGTGTGGACGCTAGTCGGTTACCGCTCGATAACAGGTGCGTATATCTAATAAAAAACCTGTTACTTTTGAATCTGGATAACATGTGTGCCTATCATGTGTCAACTGCTGGGCCTTAGGCCTCCTGACTTCTCTGTGAGAGGAAGTGGGCCGTAATGCCGTAATATACTCCGCGGCACTGCGAATCCAGTGAGGATTTGTAGATGTCACAGTCTTCGAATTTTTTAAATTAATATTATATCTATGCAATACAAGCGAAAAATACGTCATTTGGCTCTATTCGGTCCCAGCGACGCGACTCAAAACCGCACCGAACCAAATGCGACAAAAAGTGGGGTCAAAAATATTCGGCTCGAGCCGATTCGCATCGATAAATGTGGATAGCCACTCCCGTAAGAAGCAGTCGGCAAGTAAACAAGAAGCTTTATAAAAGCACCAAATTTATTTGAGCCAACCTCGTGACGTTATCAGATAGCATCTATGTGAAAACAATGACCGACTTTCTCCTTTCAGATATGGCGTAATGGATGACGAACTAATGTACGGCGTCCTACCAACCGACACAGAGAAACAAATACCGTACGACCCGAACTACCCCATTTCACCGACCATGTACCGACTTCCCGGAAACCCATACGGGTCTAAAACTTACCTCCCAACACGGACATCAGATTATGGATACAGCCCCACAAAATACTTAAACTCAGACCAAAATTTATACGGGTCCCGGGATTTCCGGGATTCGGGAGTTTCTACTAGGGAACATGATGGATTCCCGCCAAGGGATTTCCGGGATTCCGGCATAGCCACCATGTTGAAGAATGATTATCAAAGAAAAATGGATGGTCATTATGGAGGTGATTATACTGATAGGATGTCAGAGGGATCGGATAAGCATCACGATAAATATTTGTTCCCTTATACAGGTATGTGAATGTTTTAACAGTCGTTTTGTGATTGGTTTTGTGTTTGTACAGAGTGTTTTACTTGTTAATTTGTTAGTAAGATTCCCATTCCCACAACATGGAACTTTGATTCGTAAAATTAATAACGATAATTTCAGCAAGACTGGTCACTGGTCCATTGGCAAAAACAAGACTCCCCAAAAACGTGCCTTTCTTTTTATCAATTTCGTGAGCTGACTAATTTTATAAAGTGATCTAAAAAAAACAATTCAATACACACCAGCATTTGTTTTAGACTGGCAACATTTAAATTACTTGGAGAGTGTGCTTTTCTTTATTTGTTAGTTTTTCTTCACCCAAGCTTACCCAGCGTTTGAGAGTGTTGAACTGCTTGTGACCTTATTATTTTGCTTGCTTTAGCTGAGGAAGACCACGCTCACTTGCGTGGGATCACCCAGGCACCGCGAGTTCGTAGTAGTGAGATGGCACATCCAGGTAATTGTTACACACTTAGGCTGATCTAGGTAGTATGGTTAAAGTGCACTTTGTTTTGTGTCACCACCTTGTTACTAGCTGCAGAACTAATTTACCTCTGCCAGCAGCAACCCAAAAGCAACTTTATGCTAACGCTCAAAATGCTCATTTTGACAGTGTTACAAAATCAAAAGTCAATGAAAGGACTGTATCAGTAGTCTGGGCATGGTCAATGTAGTGCAAAAAGAAATAGTGTAGTGTAGTGTAGAAATTAATTTTTTTAAACTTGGGATATTTTCAAACATAAAGGTGCGACTCTATCGGTGTGTAGCACTGTGCCGCACATTGTTTGACTCGCACAAGTAGTCATGAACTAAATGTACGCGTGTTCACCGCAATATGCGTGCACACGTACGGGCAGTGGAGTCGCGTCAGCGAACACGCACTCGTTGTTTGCGCACTCAGTTTAGTAGTCTAGGAGACCAACCTTCACAGGGGGCAACCTAATACCACCTTAACTTGAACCCAAAATGTTTTCTCGTGTATTAAGCTTCCTAAAAAGTATTTTTCATTGGGTCATCAGACGGGTGTGAATCGAATGTGGGATCTCAGACAGGTACTGTTGACAAATGAGGTTGTCACCTATTGAGTAGATGAGTATGTTTTACACGAATGAAAAATTGGCAAAACAGGCATAAATTGGCATTTTGGTCATAGTCTGTCGTACTAACTAGTTCGTTTAAAATGTGCTGCACTGTGCGCGAACAAAAGTCACACACAGCTTTTCCGATGGAAACGGAACCGCAGCTCAGTATGCGAACATTTGAATTAATGTTCGCGAACAAACGTGCGGCACAAATGTTCGCGCACAATTTTGTTTTAATCGCACTATAACAGTACCTTCTTATCGTTTTGAACGTTTTGGATTTAAGATTTCTTTGTGCTCCCTTGCCAGAGTATTTTCTCTGCTTTATTATTTGTAAATAATTGCAAAAGGGTTATATGGCTAGAAAAGGGGTGTCTAACGAGATGACGAGTAATAGAGAAGTATAGAAGAAGACGACATGCTGCGTCGACCCCAAATAAATTGGGATAAGGGTAGGAAAATGATGAAGATCCTGAATTAATTGCAGAATTCAGACTCGCATTTAGATTCACGTTATCTTTTATGCCGCGTACAGATGGTGAAACGTATCATGAAATGTAACATGCAATGAAAGAATTTGCCGTCCACATTGTCGCAATGTATCATGCAATGTAACACGAACTGTGCTCAATACGCGCACGAACAAAGCATTTCAACTCGTGCGCGCCGCGATCCGCCAACTGTCGGTTTTTTCGCCGTACACAAAGGGGCGCGTAGTGTGCACGGAGCGTCAGTGTGGACGGGTTGTGTGTGTCTGTATTGCGGAACGCGCGCGGACCATGGACGCGTGTTCTTGACAGACTGAGCTATGTTCGCCGCGCGCATGCCGGTAACAGATGTGCGTACGTACATGCTCGGTTCGTGCGCGCCCTGTGTCCACACTTATGAAATGCTCCTTTCATGTTACATTGCATGCTACGTTTCCCAAATCTGTACGCGGCTTTAGATTTTACAAGTGTGTTTGTAAACAAAAATTTGATTGTATGTTTTTTTTTCTTAGCCGAAAATCAACAACAGCAGATGGGGGCGCCACTAGCGAGTATGGGTGAGACAAGCGAGTAAGTCTGAATCCTATTCTGTCTGCATGGTTACTGTTACTGCTTGTAAAACTATTTCATTTTATGTTCTAAGCTAATCAGAATTCCGTATAGCAATATTAAAATGGTACAGCTATTTTCTAGAGGCGGTTCGAAAATACTGTTTTATTCTACCCATTATGTGAATATTTTCTTTGACTACCAACGTCTACTTGGTACGGAATTCTGCGTAAACGTATTTCAGAGTCATAGCCTACAAGAAATTACATTCATAAACAAGGAAATTGAAACAAAATCGAGTAAATCGTTGGGGTAACATTCGCCCGGAATTGTCCGGACATGTCCGTCTGTTTCCTCAGCTTTGTCATATTATATCCGGACTTTTCAATCCAATGTGTTGTCTTTTTTTATAAAATATAAACGTAAGATTTAAAAGTAAAATGTCCGAACTTTATGATCGGCTTTTTGCAAGGACTTTCAAATTTCGAAATGGTAACCACTTTATGAAAGGCATAGTAGAATTGACTCCTGAAAATCGTTTTTAGGATTTTATTATTTTACTTTTTATTCAGCCATAATGATAAAATTGTTAATAGATGGTGGCGGTTGTATGAGAAACACTCATTGTAATCATCTTTTGCTTTGCTAACCGGTGGTGTTGCCGCGCAATCATCTTCAACCATTTAGGGAGGAGGTAATCCAATGTTCTATATTCATAGTCTTTACCACATTCTTACCTTAAACATTAACAGGCTCAGAAAAGAAAATAGTTTTATTGAAGTGAAACTTCTAATGCGACTTCCAACAAGGTTGCGTTAGACGTTTAACGCTACCATGGAGGGGGTATGAAAGCACTGCTGCGTTAAGCGTTCAACGCTTCTGGGGAGGGGGAATAGAAAGAGACAGCGAGAGTGAATGCGTGGCACTCGTGGCATGCGTGTAGTATACCCAGGGGGGAGACAGAACAAGCTCAACTTCAGTACAGAAAGAGTCGCCATCTACTTTACTTAACCGAGAAACTATTAGTTTCACAATTATCGGTAGATGTCTCTGTAATCCCAACTTTAATGCAAAAAAGAAATAATTAGGTTCTCTAATTTAGTTAATACGATTTTTCTAGAAAATAATTGTGATATTTTTAACAAAATAATTACATTATTTAATTCGTACCTGTCTAGCATTATCAATTATGGCAACATTGTCACCGAAATCCTTGTTTTTTGTTACTGACAACTCATCACACAATATGGTCGCCCGTCGCCGCAACTTGCGTTTGCGCTTGTTTGTATAATGAGTGTTCATTTCGTGTTTATATATTGGTGTTTGAGTATTTTATCTACATCAGACGTCGACTTGAGTTCACAAATCACATTTGTATCAAAATATGACGTAACCATAACTGCTATTTACAAAAAAAAACAGAAAATATGAATGATTACCTAAAGTTTCATACCTAATGCATAAAGTATAACAGTAGCTATAGCTACCTATAAAGCCTTCGTTGAATCAGTATGCTTCGAAATGGCACAAGAGGGCTCTTCTCCCGTATTATTATTATACTCTTTGAGCATACCTGTTACAGGCCAGCGCGAGCGTTAACAACGACTAGTGTCATTTCCACATTACGAAGTTTCACTTCTTCCACGCACAATTTTTTGTCATTTAGGCAAAATTGGAATATTGAATGTGGTTAAGACATCATTTTAAACTGTAGATGAAACTCTTTGAAAGTTTGTAGAATAGAAACTTATATTATAGAGCAGCACGGTTATAGTGGCGCTTGATTCGCATTACCAGCAGGGCTGTTGTTAAACATTTTGTGAAATTGTCATTGGAAAATGTATTTAAAAAAACAAGATGTCAGCATTAGTTCCGACTACGGCCGCTCGCCAAAATAACCATGCAGCACTATAATATATTACTGAAATGCATAAGTCAATGGAATCAATACAGCTTGGATCAAATATTGGAAAATGCATTTAGTAATAAAATAATTATTACAGGAAATCTACTACTGAAGACGACACGGAAACGAGAGTTTAACAACGCTATATGTATAGTACAAGATTTCCAATGAATCTCAATTAGTTACTAATTTAATTTTAATCTTATTAGTAATTTTACGATTATTAGTGTTAATTTACGCAAAGACTGTCGTTCAATCAGTACCCACTGCCATAGTGTAGAATAACAAGTATTTATTTTGAATTTATGTCTATGCTTTAAGTAGTAACACTAGTTACTATAGTGGAACTGAACTAGAGTCTAATGTATTGAATACTCATTTTTTTCTTGGGTTTAGCGTTAGAAAATTTACTCTTAGATTTAAACTTCTCCTGTAAACAAATGCAAATATAGGTTTATCTCACATAAGTGTATTAAATCCACTATGCATAGTGCATGGGTACCTAAATAAGTGTGCCCAGCCACTGGGTACAATATTATTATTACGATCACATACCTCTATCAATATAGACCTTGTATATAATTACCTAGGGACCTTTTTGTATACACGCAAATGCAGTAGAAAAATTATAAAGAGTTTATTTGAGCGTGTGTTAGTATCGATGCATAAAGAAGTAACTATGACATCCAAAGTCAGTCATGTAAATAGATAAGTTAGCTTATTAGTCGACATTTGCCGAACTAAAGTCCAAATTAAAAAAAAATATATCTTAAACAAATATTTGAAGAAATGAACACTTCTTTTGGAATTTAATCCGGCAAATGTGCTTAAAATACGTATAGTTTAGTGCAAATATGAATTAATTTTATTTTTATATAAGAAAACCAAAACTGTCGTTTGTAAACAACGTATTAATAAGAGTAGCTAAAGATATAATGTTTGCGTAATTTTGAATGAATTTGTCATTTACCTATTTGTGTGAAAGCGATATTGTAGATCCTATCTACCTTTTTCATTAATTACGAAAGCTATAATGATTCTCGAAGTTATTCTGTTTTGTTTCCATGTCGAAACAAAACCGAAAACAAAACAAATCCGAAGATTGTTATTATTTTTCTAATTAAAAGCTAAAAATGATTCTAGTTTCGAAGTTCTTATCAAACTTTATATGTAAATAGCGTGTTGTGTGCATTTCTAGCGTTTTAACGAAGAGTCCACCTATTTTGTAAATATAGATTTTTACACTTAGTAGTTAAATTAAGGACTACGATAATAGTGGAATATTAAGTGAAAGCTTTATCTAGATATTCTATAGTGTCAGATTGCCATAATTAATATTTAATGAGTTCGTAGAATGCACTATCAATACGAACAAGGTAGATGATTTTCTAACTGAACTGCTACTGTTTGCTATTTAAATCAAATTAGGCGTTTCTTCGTAACCGTTTGTAAAAAGTGGCAATTTACCTTATTCATGATGACGAAAAAATTGAATGCTATTTGTGTTCAGGTAGTTATTTGTGATTATTATTTTTATCCATGCTTCTCATGGTAGATTTACGTACCAAGTTTTTAAATCTAAAACCAATTTAAGTGATAAATCACTTTCAATAGACAAATTATTAATGAAGTACCTATAGTACTAAATTAATATACCAGATAGGTACCATTTCTATGTGTACCTAAGAGGTACCTAGGTACCTCCGTGTAATGCCTACGTAATTATTTAAATGCAAGAGATTTAGGTAATCAGGAAAGTGAAGAAGTTACTTAGGTACTAGGTTTGCATGCTAAGTAAAGACGCCAGACAAACAATACCAATCTGTCAAATTTCTTTTATAGATTTTCAACTTTAGGGTTAAAATATTTGGTTCAAAGTTGATTGGGAAAAGGACCATGGGCAAATTTGTATGGAGACTGGACCAAATCCTCAACAGTAATGAAACCTACTCCAAAAGAAAGATTTTGGGGTATTATTTAATTTTTACTATGGAAGCCAAGCCGAAATCGAGCGCCAACAAGGTGATTTCGAACATTAAAAAATATATTTATTGGTAGTTTCTAGCGATACACTGATAAACAAAAATAAAACAACATGTTTATATTCGTGTATTGATTAACATTTGGTTTGAACTAGCTGTGTCCGCGACTTCATCCGCGTGGAATTTAACAAAAAAGTTTTTTTTTTTTTAATATTTTAGAATTTTTCCAAAATAGAATTTACTCCTACGTTACTCCTTATTACATCAGCTTTCTGCTAGTGAAAGTCCTGTCAAAATCGGTCCAGTCGTTCCAGAGATTAGCCGGAACTAACAGACAGGCAGACAAAAATTGTAAATAATGTTATTTTGGTATATGTACAGTATATACATTCGTCATTCGTCATTCGTATGCATGTTTTAAAAAGGTTATTTTTATATTACAAACATACACTTCAATTTTATTTATTTGTATAGATATGTATAGATATAGATGTATAGAAGACTACATAGGTTTTTTTTTAACATATATAGGTATATACACTGCATATAACTTAAAAGGTATAGGTTTACATTACACATAGGTATATACATTCCAGACAGTCTTAAAATTATTGACAGCGACATAAATAACTGGCAATTATAAGTCTACAATAATGTCATCTAATTGTATATACGTTTATGTTATACATAGGTACCTTCCAGACAGTCTTAAAATTATTGAGAACGACAAAAATAACTGGCAATTATATGTCTACAATAATGTCATCTAAATGTAGTGCTGGTCGGTGAAATTCATCCAGTCTACCCCGACCCAAAAACCATATTATTGATATTACATGGGCACAGCTTCCTATCGTGCGCCGACCCGTAAGACAAGTACAGTAGTATTGTGTTATGGCATCAATGCCCACTTGATCGCGGTTTATTAACACATAAGTGTAATATGTCCTTGTCCTTATGTGTCGTGATTGGACTCGCCCTCTAAGCAGCCACAAGTTATTTTCTAGAATATTGCATTGTTGCAAGTCCGGAAGGTTGTTCTCTCGATATATTTCTATTGTATATAGACCACTAATTCGTAAATGTTCACTAGTGTATGAGCGTGCAAGTTTCAACTGATACGAACCAAGGGAAAAAAGTATTAAATCATCATCCGTTAATACCGGGAAGTCTTGCAACTGAGGAAGATGAGCATCTATCCTTTCAAACACAACACGTTGTCTATTAAGATTTTTTAATGTCACATAGTCAAATAAAAGATTCGGGGTGTTGATCTTAGCATTTATAATGCGCAAAAAGTCTCCGGCAAATCTATTATTGACGGCTACTCTATAAAACGCGTTAATTAGTGCAGCTGCAATCCTAAAATCCGTAAACATATGTGGCAACGCTCTATTAAAATAATCATGGCGAAGCAATTTGAATCTATTCTTAAACTTGCCATTGACTGCTTCCACCACCCAGCGAATTGCTGTCACTAATCTAGATTTATTGGCCTGCTCTGTCGTCAACTGACTTTCATTTCTATCCTTTGTAGGAGGAAAATGTGCTTCATATCCCAGTGATTCTAAATATATAATACAGTCCCTGAAACCTCTATCTAATATAAATACATCATTTGGTTCAAAAAACCAATGAAACGCGTGATTTTCATCTTCACACAAGTTGCGCATTATTGTTGCATCACTTGTTGTAGCTGGGTACGGACCAAGAACATCTATAATGTAACCGTCACTACTAACTATTAAAAATGGTTTCAAAAGGTTTTGGAACTTATGATGGCTATATGATAGCCTCTGGAAGAGAAAATTACTGCTTTTTTCAATATAGATGTACGTCCCATCACAGATAATTATCGCTTTTGTATTGTCTTCATTGCCATAAATACGCTTTGGTAAAAGTAAATTCCTTTGCAACACATTTTCTCTAGTTATGTTGTCCATGCCTAAATGAATACTGACAAAGTCCCCAGTCAGATGTTCTCTGGCTAATGCCAGTTTCCTTTCCAGAGTTCTGCGTGACATATTAAATAGGCTTGCTAATCGTTCATTAGACTCACCTGTACGAAGTTTGGACAAATAAATACCAAGTACAGTACGAGGACGATTAGCCACTTGGCTCAGTGAAGAAGTTTCTTGTACAACTACATTAAATTGCTCAATACTAAGTCCAGTCCAAAAAATCATGTCACTCTCACTTAATGACCCTAAGAGTTCAAAATCCATCCTAGTTCCTTGGTTAAGAGCCGATATTAACATATTAGACATGTCTGTAAAAAAAATTACGTCAAAGTAGTGCGTTACGTTACAGTGCTCTAGTAACGCATCCCACATGTTGCCTTCTAGATGCTGTTGACATACCCTTGCATTAATGGGAATGTACAAACGCTGTGTGCATAGCACGTATACTTTAATCGTGGTGGGTATTCTATTTCGTTCAATATTGCGACAGTTGTTAAATATGCAATGATTTGCTGTGTTTGGTGCCCTTACATGCTCGGGAGCATAAAAGGATTGATCAGCTGGAATAATACCAAGCACAGGATCTTGAACGTTACGTTCTCCTTCTGCATTCTGTACCGCAGCAGCAATACCAGCATCAACCCTTTGCCAGCAACGATGACAAATATGTTGTGTGTTATTAAACACAACCTGCAAAGATACACATAATATTGTATTGAAATACCGCAGCATACTTATAAGGCTCATTACAAAAACACATTTTTTTAATAAATAGAGATTCTAGTGTACAATTCAGTTCCAAGGTAAACACGTACAAGGTTGTCACAACAAACGAAAAAAACTAATTTTTCTTCGGATCATCGGCATAAATGATGCCGACAATCGCAGTAATGATTTTCAAGAGATTTCGGCAATTAATGGAGTTTATTTGATTATTGCCTATCAAAAAGAAATCTATTAGCTATATTACGAAAGTAAAAAAATAAACACATACCTCATCAACCAAGGCATTTTGTCTAATATATTCTGCAAACTGGGGTTGATTTTCAGGAATGTCTCCTCCCAAAACATGGCGCCTATTTCGCACAGCGCGCAAGCGTAGGCACAATATGCAAGGATTTGCTGCCATTGCGCAAAAAAAAAGTAACTAAAATCTTGTCCAAATTATTTTTACAAAATATTAATTATAGAATATTTGTACGCCATTCATGGCAAGACAAAGCGTTCATTTTTTTAATATTGACATCGTTACCTCACCTTTTGTTTACCTATGTTCTACAAATAAAAATATTTGAATTTGAATTGGCCAGGTAGTCACCCTCCGCTGATAGAGTATTTCCGTTTGAGCACCTATTTTTAGGGCACCTATATATTGAGTGCTATATATTCGGTGCTCAAAAAAGAGCTGCTCAAACGAGATTCTATCTAAATAAAAATCAATGCCACTTTTCGTTGTAATTTTATAACTCAAGAACGGCTGGGCCGATTTAGCTGATTTTGGTTTTAAAATGTTTGTCGTAGTCCAGGGAAGGTTTAAAAGGTGAGAAGGGTAGGGTAGTGTAGGTAGGTAGGTAGGTAGGTAGGTAGGGTAGGGTAGGTAGGTAGGTTAGGGTATGGTAGGTAGGTAGGTAGATATGGTAGGTAATAAGTGCATTGCAACGCATGCCGGGGGACAGCTACTCGTAGTACCAATATAATATCGAAGTCAATTAACGAGCTGGGGTCAGTAAGCCAGTTTTTTTTTTTTTCAACTGTGACGAAATAAATAGTAAACATGGTAAATATCCCGTTACAAATGTTATTTATGGTAAAAAAATATTTTGTTTACAGTTTCGGTACTATGAATTTTGATGCTTTCTCAGTATGGAAAACGTTCCAAAACACCATGTTCGCGCTCGAATTCGATGTAGCTGCCATAATAAGAAATTAATAATACCCTAAAAGCTTACATATGGGAGAGGTTTTATCACTGTTGAGGAATTGGTCCAAAATTACTCATGGTCCTTTGTTCTTGTAAAGTGTTTTGTCAAGATTTAATTTTTTTATTGCTCATAAAATATTTCGTGGTTTATGGTACCTAATTATATCTACTCGTATCATCACAAAATAAGTTTTATTCTGCTCAAATGTATCTGATGTTTTACATTATTTTAGAAGTAAGCAGTTTTAAATTGCTTTGTACAACTGTATTTGCCACTTTTAGACAACATATTAGGCTCATTTTTATATCTTACATTCCATTTTGTGATATTATGTACCTACCTATCTTTTTCACCATTTTCTATGTACTTTTACTGGCAATGTTTTTATTATAAAATAGTGGTACAAACCTTTTAATTGTTTTATAATGAAATAAAATATTTTATTGCTAAACTCTTGTTGTTTTATTCTTAAAATGTTAAAAGAAGAAGAAAAGTGTTTTTTTTTCAGATTTTTAGAATTATTCTATTTATTTATTTTATATATTTATCAATTTATTTAACGAAAGGAGATATTTCTATTTCTAATAAGTAGGCAGTTTTCCACAGATCATCATGATTTATATCAAGAAGAACGCCGGTTTGCTGGGTCCAGGGGGTCACCAGCTTCTGATTTAAGGGGAGGGGGGGGAAGAAGGGTGCAAAAAAAATGGATTTGTAATGGGTCAATTTTACAATTTATGGATGCAGCTCTAGTTCTAAGTTCAATAGCCTCCTCAAAATTGTTAGCATCTCGAATTGGTTAGATTTAGATTTTCTATACTTTGTTTTATAGAAGTAGTAGACCATCCACTTAAGTCCTAATTTTTTTTGAGTTTTTTGACATCCTCTTTGGTTTAGTGGTCCCAAGCGCGACTAACGAGCGTGAGACCCTGGGTTCAATACCCGGGTCGGGTAAAGTGTTGTTAATGGGTCTGCAACACCGTCTGAATCTAATTTTGAAATACCGAAAAACAAAACGATTCCAGCTCGTTTCGCTGGCCAATGCAATGCTTCGTTCTCTTTCGTAATTCTTATTAAACTTTCTTAATCTGTGGTCAATAAATTTATCAATGAATGCTGGGCCACAAAAGGAATGAATGTGTGGTGTTACGCGAATGGATAAATAAGAAATAAGTAGAAAATCTATTAAAGAATCATTTCTATTAAAGAAGTTTCATATGTTTGATATTTCGCGCCCGTCGTTGCCACCGCGCTAGGCTTGCTGTCTGGACGCACACAAACTGTCGCCCTGAAATAGTTCCCGTTTAATGTATGGGTTAAACCTGTATCGGTTGAACATTCCCTTGGAGCCGTCGCCCGTCGGCATCCTGGATACCGAAGGACCGTCCTCCATTACCCCAATCACGACTCAAAAAAGGAGTGCAGAGTTGCATCTACCTTGTACAACTCCAGCACCCTCGTGTGCCATGAATGTGGCACCGAATCGTAGAAAGAAAAGAAAAAAAAAAACATTAATTTGACACATGCCACAAGTACACAATAAAAAATAAAGTAAAAAACTTAAAACTAAACAGAAAATAAAAAAGATTAGGTATATTATGTATCACGGCTGCGCCAAATAGGCCCAGTTCAACAAACTGCCTTCTTCTTCTTATAATCTATCCAACATGTCGACAGGTCCCTGCGAGATCGGCGAACCTGCTGGCTAATGGCCGTGTCGATGAGGAGTAGATCCTTAGTACCCTGAGACCCGTTCCTACATCCATTTTGAGATGTGTTATTGTTAATGTGTGTTATTTTTCGCCCTCAAAATGGATGTAAAAAGTTTATAGTTTTATTGTCGACGAATGTATGATCGATCTATAATTCTTGAGTTCCGGGACTATCTAACTGATGGAGCAGG
This sequence comes from Cerastis leucographa, assembly GCA_963082945.1. Taxonomy (NCBI): domain Eukaryota; kingdom Metazoa; phylum Arthropoda; class Insecta; order Lepidoptera; family Noctuidae; genus Cerastis; species Cerastis leucographa. The sequence goes on along the minus strand of OY720385.1, from coordinate 5,727,646 downwards.
TGTGGAACGGCTGTTGTTAAAACTGTGGTAGAGGCCCAGACTAAGGATGACTGGTATTGGAACGCTAGGCGAGTGTGTGATCAACAAAGCCATTTAAGCCAGAAGTTGTAGAGTCCGTCCGGTCCCAGTAATTTCCAATTCGGTAACGGACGAACTGCTCTAGCAACATCTAACAGCGTTATTCAAACCTCTTCCATTTCTGGGAAAGATTCACACACTCGCGCATCTCGCATCCAGTCAGCCTCAATATGACAGACGAGCACCGACCACATGCTGCGCCAGAATAAGCTCGTGGCGGCGTCTGTCATATTTTGCTCAGGTCTTTTCCAAACTCTGTATACTTACTCACCACTCATAGCTCTGGAACATGCGATTCTGCGGGTGCCGATCAACTTGCGCTTATACCGCCAAATACGGTTTGCCCATGCACAAATTTTCTGCTTCAGGAAGTCGATCCACTCTGTGACCGGAACATGTATTTTTGAGGACTGATTCCAGACCCCGAGGATACCCGCCTCACAAAGCGCATCATACGCGGTCGTGCATGCCCTCCCTGACGTAGTAAGTACCTTGGCACCGTCGATGCGGCGGTCGCTCCTGCACTGCTAGGTGGTTTTGGTCGAAAAGTAACGTCACAATTAGGGAATTTGACATGACGACATGCCGCAACGGGATCCCCGCAGTACAGGATCGAGTGTGTATCAACGAGGTCGCCGCTACTCTCCAATCCAATATATTCTTGAGTTGCGAGTCCAAAGCAAACCAGCGCCCCTTTCTTATGCATGGGGTAAACGTGATAATCGGGGCCTAAGATCAATTGGAGTGGACACGCGAAGCGCATCTTCCAGAGCCCTCCTCAATCGGTCGTTGCACTGGCTACTTACCGTGGCAACCCTATCGTCTTCCCCTACAACGGCAAGATAGGACCGCGGCGCGGTGGGATTGCGTCATTAGCTGAACCGCGGTTTGTGAATAAGTCAAGATGATACGGTTGCTCAGTACCTCGGAGCGTAGCCTATCAAGTGCGGCATCTTCCAACATGTGATTGACTTGAATGACCAGCACCTGATCTGGCAGTGATCTTTTAATTATCACTGAGAAACCAAGAGCACCTAGAAAATATCAATAATGCTACAAAACGGTTACTAAAATAGACCAAATGAGTATTTAAGAAATTTGACAATTTCACACCATGAATTATTTTAATTATAATTGGGGTGAAAGTAATCATCATCTGCCTAGCCTTTTCCCAAACTTTGTTGGGGTCGGCTTCCAGTCTAACCGGGTGCAGCTGAGTATCAGTACTTTACATGAAGCGACTGCCTATCTGTCCTCTACAACCCAGTAACTGGGTAATACGAAACCCCTTGGTAAGACTGGATGTCAGACTTTCGGCTTCTGACTACTTGTAACGGCTGTCAAAGATCTACAAATGACAGCCCGGACCAACGGCTTAACGTGCTTTCCGAGGCACGGAGGATACTCGGAATGTAATTATGGTCACCCATCCACGGACCGACCTCGGCAAGCATTGCTTAACCTTAAAGATCCTTAAAGAACCCGTGCGGCTGTTATTATTTAGCCACGAGCTCCTCCTTTATCCACCTGTAATATAGATTTATAATAGGGAATACTCCAATTTTTTTTTCTTTGTCCGTCGTGAAGTCTATTGAAAAGTATTGGACACGTATTTTTTCTTTTTTCACGTGGTCAAAAAATTACGGAGATATATTGAGTTGAAATGGCGCATGACGTCACATGTAGGTAATTTTTATACCTACTTGTGACGTAGTAAGCCCCCACTCTCTAACTTTAATGAGTTTTAATTAAGTAATTTTTTGATATTTTGATAAAACAAAAAACACGTGTCTAATATTTTTGTATTACCTGTCTGACGGACAAAATAGAATGCCGTTTTCTTTACCCAGTCCGGTCCCCTATTACCGAATAACGAAGCTTATCTAAACAGTTTTATTTTATACATTTTAAACATAATTATGCATTGAATCGTACTCAGTTTTATAACAAGTTACATATTTCTGACACATTTATGACATGACATACCTACTAATTACAAGATAGATACAATTATTGTTGTTAATGCAAATTGATATTAAAACTTAAGATTCAAGTTTTATACGGGATGGAATGCACTGATGCGGAAACGCTTACCACGTACCTAATACATCATTCTGAAACCCCACATTGAAATTTTTCATCGGTAATTTTAAAAAAATAATTAAAATAACCCCTGTTCCATACAATTTGGCCGTGAAGGTATGGTTTTTTTTTTGTAGAAAACAAAAAAGGTATGGTTTTGTTTTTAGGGTTCCGTAGCCGAATGGCAAAAAACGGAACCTTTATAGACTCGTCATGTCTGTCTGTCCGTCCGTATGTCACAGCCACTTTATTCCGAAACTATTAGGACTACACAGCTGAAACTTGGTAGGTAGATGTATTCTGTGAACCGCATTATGATTTTGTACAAAATTAAAAAAAAATATATAGATAAGGATATCCCCCCCCTCACATGAAACTGAAACTAAAAAAAAAAACCTTTCAGACCTATAGGTGTGGGGTGTCTATAGATAGGTCTTTAAAAATGACATAGAGGTTCCTAAAACCATTTTTTTTCAAAGTCAATCTTTTGAAAGATAGACACTTCCAAAGTGGTAAAACGTGTGTCCCCCCCCCCCCTCTAATTTCTAAAGTGAGAGGAGAAAAATTCTGAAAAAATATTGTGATTTAGAACGTAAAAAAAACTTTCAACGAAAATTGGTTTGAATAAGATTTGATATTTAGTTTTTGAGATATGGGACTTTTTATCAAACTGCAGCAGTAACTTTGTTTTTCATTAACTTACTATGAAAAACAAATTTACTTTTCAGTTGAGTGGAAGTTTACTAATGAATGCCCGTTCAAAATATTTTTATTATATTGTTTGGGGCTATGGAACCCTGTGTGCGAGTAAGACTCGCACTTGGCCCGTTTTTTTTTTTGTAGGAAACAACTATTTTTTTAAAGGGGGATTCAGAATGATGTAACTGCGTACGTGGTAAGCGTTTTCGTGGCGGTGTCTCTTCCACCCTGTATATTCTTAAATTAGGAATTTCCCATTTTGCACTTTGCTGTCATGTAGATACCAACAATAAGACCAAATAGACCAATGGCGGATCCGAAAATCTCTACAATCAGGATCTTGACGAAAAGAGCAGCATTAGCTGCATCAGACAAAGCAGCACCAGAGCCGACAATACCCACAGCGATACCACAGAAAAGGTTGACTAAGCCAACGGATAATCCAGACCCGAACATTATAAAACCGGTCGTATAGTTTTGTTCCCTAATCTTTTCGTCAGAAAAAGGCTCTGTGTATTTCTCCAATAATCCTGACAACACGATGGCAGTGATCAGACCATAGATGGCGACGGCTTCGCAGAAGATGATGGAGATCAAGTTCTTCGTCTTGATTCTGGGAGCTTTGATACCTCCGCCGAGTACGCTCGATCCGGTCGTGTAGATGCCCGTGGCTGCTCCCACCACGGACAGGGAGACGGCAAACGCGATGCCCAACGTACACCACATGTACGGACTAGTATTCGTCAGGAACCATCCAGGACTCATATTTTCAATCTTTCCTTGGAAAAGGTAGAACAGTGCCACAAACTCAAACACGGACGAGACCAAAAATAACAACACGGAAGTTAGGAAGTACCTCATCTTGAAATATATTATGAAGCAAATTGGAGCTGTTTTATGCGATATTCAGAAAACTCAAAAGCGGAGATGCCTAGTGATCACAAGTTGTCATAGACAATAAAAGGGTTACCATGCTAAAATGTTGTTAATTTAAGGCTCTTGTGACCTTTTCTGGTGGTCGCAAATCCATACTAATGTTATAAATGCGAATGTCACTCTGTTTGTTTGTTTGTTACCTTTTCACGACTAAACGGCTGATCGGATCTTCATGAAATTTTGCATGAAGATAGATTTCAACCTTGGAAAGGACATAGGCTTTATATCATCACGCTACAAGCAAAAGGAGCGGAGCAGCAATGAAAAATGTTGCGAAAACGGGAAAAATTTTACGCAGACGAAGTTGCGCGGGACAGCTAGTACTATATAAATACCTGATGAAAAACACCATTAAGTCCATCTACATGATCTGCGTTTTTCTCATTCATTCTCCATACAAATGTATTCCCCTTTAATCTTCCTAAATAATGCCTCTAGAGCAATCTTTTATCTTTTTCATAAAATCAAGATCTGCAGTAGACACGTCCCTGCCCATTTCCTTTTTTTCAGTTACTAATAAATAAAGAAAAAATGACCTAACAAAATTGCCATATAATGCCTCATTATTAGTGCCGTGATTAGAAAACTACTAGACAAATTCGAAAAGTTTTTAACATAAAAGAAATTGATAGGAACCTAGACATACTCTTTCTTAAGATTTTAATGTCAAAAAGGACAGATAAAACTCTAGAGGCAGAACTAAGCGAGGAGTAGCAACTAAAGGTATACAGTCTACATTGCGAAGGTAAAGCCTCCCATCAAACAACATTGAGGAATGGATGGAGCAACAAAGCATCCATATTGAACCAGCAATGGAGCAGCAACCAAGAGTATGGTTTTAATACGGGCGAGCATCGTCACCTCACCGACGCGCGTGCTACACGCGCCGTCACAGTCGCGACCGCTGCCGCTGCCTGATGCTACTCTTACTGAGCTGAAACAAACGGATCTCCACAAACAAAGAACTCCAAAGGATCTTTCCGAGTTCGAAGGTGATCCAATTGACTGGCTACAATTTAAGCAAGCCTACGAAGAGTCGACAGAAACCTGCAAATTCTCAGAAAAAACATAAAACCTATGGAGGCTGCGCAAAAGTTTGCGAGGCCCGGCAAAGGACGCTGTCAACGCAATATTCATCAGTGCCACATCGCCGGATAGGTAAGGTTATAGAGACGTTGGCAGGCACTATGATTTGGTAATTCGGATTGCGTTTGCAAAGGCTTCAGAAGAAATCTTCCCCTTCACAGTTAAACTACAAAAGTATGTGGAATCGGTGCGAGACATAGGACGTAGCGATTACCTAGAAGGTATCAGCGTAATATAGTGCCAATTATTTTGAGAAATCGCCACCAGTACCTACGTATTTCAAAGTGGTCAGACAATAGCTGACTGAAGAAACCAAGTTTAGTCATACTATCGTAATTTCTTATGAAAGAGTTTTTTCACTATGGCGCGAAATGACTGGTCTAAAGGCACATGTTATGACAATACACGTAGATACACAAAGTGAGCTAGTCCAAGACACACAAAGTGAGCTAGTCCAAGACACACAAACTGATTGCAAAGTGACAGTTGTGTCCTGTATCGAAACACCAGCTAACAGATTGCAATTTTCTCATGCCTATGAAATACGAATGTTAGTGAGATTCTGATGACTCACAATTTTTTTTTACGATTTTGAGATCAGTGGTGATGTAGTCTAACTTTACACATTACACAAAGTAAATTGCTGGCTTTGGGTTTTAACCCAAACTAACTAACTACTAAGCTACCACTGTTTGTCCTATTAAGTTTGAACACCTTAGAGCCAGTTTCCGCAAAACTGCGTCCTGCGTCGCACAGTGATCAATTACCTATTGAAAGTTAGCGTCCCATAATTATTTTTGGTCAATATGTCGAAAGTTCTAAAAAACATTTTCAAACATTGTCCCGGTCTTTAACAAACTACCCCTACCTTTCCACTTAACCTAGGAATAGGTTCCTAGGAGAAGAGTAAATAAAAAACAGGTAGGTAGAAATTCGGAACAAAGCTGACATTGATTGAAAATAATTACCTATTTATAAGTCCTACCATTCCAAATGACATATTTAAAATCATAAAATCTCTAAAAAATACACACAGTACTGGATACGATAATATATCCACGTCAACTATAAAGTACGTGGCACTATCCATTAGTCCGGTTCTCAGCTACTTGATCAATTTATGTATTCAAAACGGAAAATTTCCCAGTAAGCTAAAAGTCTCAATCATCAAGCCTTTATTTAAAAAGGGTAAAAAGGATGATATCTCTTGCTACAGGCCAATAGCTCTAATCCCTATTTTTTCCAAAATCATTGAAAAAGTAATTTACACTGGCATTTATAACTATTTTGAAAAATATAATCTTTTTGCCAGTGAACAAAATGGATTTCGTAAAAGCAAGACTATCAATATGGCCATCTACGATCTTCTTATTAGGATTTACAAAAATATGAACAATAGGACACCAGTAACGGCTACATAGCCGTTACTGGTGTCCTATTGTTCATATTTATTTATACCTACATCTTCTTATCTTCAAAATTGGCTCATAAGTTTTCGAAAAAAAACTTTTATTTTCTTAATCTGATTACAATAATATCGTCACAGGGGTTTGGGTAAAAGTGGCATGATTTTCTAAGTCTGCGGCCACTAATGAAAAATATTTCATTAGTAAGAACACAATAAGATATTCATTTTCTTCTATGAATAATTCGAAACTATGAGGAAAAGCGAAAAACACTCAAAGGAGTCACGAGCCCGATTTTGATAAAAACTAAAAGTGCTTCATTGGTTATTTGAAAAATCAATATTCCTAGCCAGGAATCGAACCCGTTGATTTGAAGAAAAAAAAAACCTTATATTATGCTAAGGATCAAATTCTGGAAAGTAATGGCAAACGATAGGAAATAGTTATTTTTTGACAAAATACATAACAGTATGCAAACTGCTAGTAGGAACAACATAACTTTGACATCAGATATTTCAGCTCCGATATAATTTTCGGCAAAATTATTTTAGGAGTCATTATTATCATATATTCCACTATACGTTAGCAACAATTATCTTTTCATCACACTTGCACGTAAACAGTGTCATAACATACAGGTTAACTTGGCTGTAATGCCCCATATAAAACCCTAGGGCGGTAAGTATTTTTTTTTTTAATTTTCATCACACTTGCACGTAAACAGTGTCATAACATACAGGTGAACTTGGCTGTAATGCCCCATATAAAACCCTAGGGCGGTAAGTAATTTTTTTTTAATTTGCCGCACCGCTTGACAGCACACAGGTCATGCAAGTTCATCAAGCAAGGAGTTTACACGCAATTGAAAAATTGTCTTAAAATGTTATCTAAACAGGAATTTCATTCAATCTCGCTACATGTTATTTAACTACTCAACTAATGTTCTAAAATCTAAATAATCGATAGTTTTTTGTATCCAAACGTCGAAATTTTAATTTTTTTACACTCCGTCATGGCTGTGTATACCTAGGTAAGTATTTTGCCTTTAAAGTTTCTGAACAAAACATTTGTATAATCTGTGGTGTGGGCAAACAGCCCGCCATCCGCAAATCAGTTCACGTATTTCGTAATAATATGTGTGCTGACTTGTGTATATTCATAATTATTAACTCGCAAGTGTGATGAAAAACATTGTATGTTTCACGGGCGGTACGGGAATTACGAACCTCGACTCAGAAAGCCCTCAGTCTTCGACTTCGGGCTTCTACTAGAGCCTCGATCGTAATTCCTTACTTACCGCCCTTAATACACAATATACTATTGTGGCCGCTGTGAAAAAATATCATGCCACTGGTCCATACAAGCTTACCCAATGCCCTTTCTTGGTTTTTGCTCTCAAAAAGTACATAGTTTCTCATTTATAGATTTGTGTTATTACCTATTCGATTTTATGGAACGGCCAATGTTCAATGACTCGATACGATTAAAAATAAACACTAAAATTGAAGTAATCTGAAAATGATTAGTATACCAAAACTTACGTTTTATATACAGAAACGCCTGCCATATTTCCTCAGTGACCAGACCACCTAGGCGGTCGAGGTAGGAGTAGGACGTCGGAATATCGTTAATTGTTTTTCGGACTTCTCACTCGCACAATCGCTATCGCGCTCATGTCATGTTATGCAGGCTGCTCTATTTAATAATTTTGACCGATTGCAAAGAAAAGAAGGGTTTAGTTTTTATTATCTATGATTTTAAATTATTTACATATGCGCAAAAAGCACGAGCGCAAACGGATACTTGCAGTAAGATTCTTTACGATTAATCAAAATGAAAATGAAAGATACGAAAACTATTGTTTTTTTTTTGTCATGGGTTTCATTCCCATAGTAATCGAAGACGCTCTAAACGAATATAGAGACAAAATAGAAAGATGGGGGCTGCGAAAAGTATGTAGCGAATTTTTATCATGGAACTCATTTTCACGGTTATCGAAGGCACTCCAGGCTATGAGGCTATGAGGTCAAAATCAAAGATGGCGGCAGCAGAAAGTATCGAATTTTTCGACATGGAACTAATTTTCGTGGTTATCGATCATTTTTGTTATCATCGACACCAATAATCACTAAAAATGACACCCATGAAGAAAATCCAGAATGTTCATTGGTTTTATCTTGGATTTTCATTTTCGTTATCATAAACCCCAAAAACCATCAAAATGACACCCATGAAAGAAAATTCAGAATTTTTTATGGGCACCATCTTGATTTTCATTTTGACCTTAAAAGTTCGTTATCAACGACTTCGACTTGACACCCATGAAGGAAAAACAACAATTTCGTCGGTGCCATCTTGGATTTCATTCATAGAAACTCCTTATTATATATAGGTAGCAATATTTTGCAGTGGCAAGGCGACAAGTTCCATTAGGCGAAGCCAAAAAAATGTTCAACTAGTGATCATGAATTTCAATATTCGAAAGATATTTTCTTATTACATCATTGTATGTTGGTTCCTGGAAATCAGAATTAATAAGAAATAAGAGTCGCATTGATATCCTCCTTTTTTAAAGTCGGTTAATAGGCAGTAGAGCAGCTTTAGCATCATCTCAAATAATTCACGCCAAGGTGTCAAAGGGAAGGTCGCACACACGATTATATTTTTGTTTTTGCTGCGACTTTCTAAGTTTTGCACAAGTAGACTATATCCTTAAGACTTGAACGCAAGTTGTTTACATTATACTAAAACATTAACATTATGCAGTCATTAGTTAAATGGATATGCCATTTCAAAGTTATCTCGAAAGTAAAAATATTATAACAAGACTGGCCACCCGCGCCCGGAGTGTACGTTACCCCAGCAAGAAAGTATCTCCTAGAGTTATATGAGTAGATCGTATAGTTGGTGCCTTATCTGCTGTAAATGTGCCCCCACATAAAAAATGTGTGCCCCCTGTCGTTTTAGAAAAAAAAGGGAAAAACGATTCTTGCTGGGGTAACGTTTTTCTAGCAGGAAAATTCTAAACGAATGATCGGAGAGAGAAAAATTGTGCATGGCCAGAGAGCTTATATGTGTGCCAAAATGTGCCCCCAAAAATAAAATCTGTGCCCCTTCAGATTTTCGAGATATTGCATTTCCTGCTGGAGTAACGTTTTGATGAATCGTATATCTCTAAAACCATTGCATGTGCCCCTGTAGAATAAACATACACGAGTAGCTCTTAATGTGTGCCCCTATGTGCCCCAATTTAGATTTACGAAAATATTTATAGTTTTCAAGTTATCGCGGTTTTATGAAAACCCGAAAAAACATCGCAGCGCTTAAATGAGACAAGGTATAAGTTCGCTGAAAACTGTATTCGGTCCTTCTTGACGCTAATAATAACCATACAAAGTTTCAAAACTGTTCATGCATGCGTTTTTGAATAATCTTGCTAAAAGTCAAAACGATGGTGTCATAACTTTGACGGCAAAATACAAGGAACTGGCTCAATCCCAGATGTGTCGGTGTAAACCAAAATAGTGTGCCCTTAGTCAACAATATATGGTGAAAATATTGAGCTTGGAATGTTTCGCATTAAGTAAATATAAACAAAAAACCAAAATATGTAAAAACGGCTGGTTATCCGACCAAATTCCAATGACTACTAAAAAGCGACGGTTTCATACATATCGATGACCTTCTTTACTTTACACACGTGTTGTTGTGCCTGAGTACACTGAAGTAGAAAAGTAATAAGAAATAAAATAAAATTGTTATTGAATTATATTCTACTAGCTGTTTCTATGACCTTACACATGATTAAGTACATTATAAATAGTAGCCTAAGTGCTATTCCAAGGTAAGCTTTCTTCTCCATTCTAAATTTCATTAAAATACATCCAGTAATTTGCCAATTCTTTGACCCAAAATTGATTGGTCCCGATGTTTAAAAAAAATATAGTTCATGAAATGGGTGATGCTACTAATAAAAAGAGGAGAACTCTTTTTTGTATATAAATAAAAAAAGCCCGTATTTGTCTTTATATATATATATATATATTTATTGATAAGCCGTATGTTAAAGTAAGTTTTTCATCATTATGTAGTTACAGAATTATAATCATCAAAATCACCAATACAACCCTCCAAGTTCATAAAGGCGAAGGAACAAAAAAAAAACAGGAAAAGTCATTCCTACAGCTTTATAAACTTAGAGCGTTGTATTGATGATTTTGAGGATTATAATTCTGTAACTACATATGTCTTACAGCCGCGAATAATATTTTAATCAACATACAACCTAGCACTGGCCTGCAAATTGCAAAAAACGTAAAAAAATTGAGTTTCGCGGTTTGGTTGGAGCATTCACCTTAACCAAATAAATTTTGGTACCTACAGTTTTGAGAGTTGTATTTAGTGTATACCTATAGACATAGTCAACCGCACAATGATCTGTGTTGCAACGTGTTTCCATTTTGTATGTCGTATTATGTACCTATGAGGGATTTATAATTATTAACCAACGATAATACACCGTGTAAATCACCTCATCACTTAACCGTCAACCAAGCATTCTGTACATGAAACTAAGTAACTTAACGCAAAAATTATTGCTGGGAAACGATTTTTTTTGGGGGGTGTAAAATCATGTTTTGTGATAGATCTCAATGTAACGCACTCAAAACACTGTGCTAATGGACGGATTGAATAGTCCGGGGGTCGTGGAGGTGTTTAAAGTAAAAATCTTACATTAAAAACTTGTATTTAAAAATATACTTGTCAAAAAGTTGGAACTTTGACCCCTAATATCTCCGTAACTAGAAGGTTCCCAGGAACGTAGAAGTGAGGAGGAGTGTAGAACAAAAAAATGTTCGCAATGACAGGTAGAACCAGTGCCTTTCGGCTTCGTTAAGAGGTGTTTTACACCCTTTATTAAAGCTGATTATGTAGTGTCACATAATTTTGATTTGATGGCGTTTTAGATATTTATGTGTCATTCCACAGTCAGGTGATGAAATAAATGTTGTTACGTATATGGGATAAATATGTTTATTTATAGCCAATTACCAGCAGATGATTTGTGCACATTCGATGTTTTCTGTTATATCTTTATGCGGTTTACTATACTAACACACTTAATCTGAATCTATGTATAAGCAAATTACTCGTAAAAAAATTATTTATCTGTGATTTCAAATTTAATATTTTTTACACAATATTATTATATCTGTGATTTTTTGTGATGCGAATTTACTAATTATATGTTAGACTTAGATGAAAAACTGATCTGTGATTTAAATGACTACACAACGTGCAAATAATTTAAAACCACCGCAGCTTCGGCTTGCTGGCCGGCTCAGCCGGCCAGCCTCAGCCGCGGTGGCGAGTGTTACAACCACCTGCTCCTCAACTCGCGGGCCGCCTCGCCCCTCCGCGTCTACGCGATTTTAAATTACACTCTAGGGGTAGGGCAGACAAGACTGCGTGGAGTCGGATTTACAGCGATTCGTTACTGTCACTAAAACCTAATTTTTAGCATATGTTTTAGGACTAAAAAAAATATTATAAAAGAACATTCGGAATAATACACATTATTTAACACAATACTTAGGACATATGACTTTAGGTCTTGTAAAATTAGGAGATTCAATAATTATAGTACTCGATATTATGACAGAATACTTTTAGAACTAAAGATAATTATGTTAAACAAAATTTCGGGATTTTGAACATTATGGTTACTGAAGTTTATAGCAAACGTGTTATGGATAATGATTTTCGGACAAACAATTTTAGGAGAAGAAAGGGAGTACCAAATTTGATCTGTGATTTGATGCAATAATTACTTTAAGAATTAAAATTAAGAGATATAATAGAGATATAAAAATAATAATTTCCACATCAACAAGCTGTTTCATTAATATAGTCACAAGGTGCATTTAATATATTTTTTAATTAGCCCCTAAAACTTTTGAACGCGACTGTACGGACAACAGCTTAGGTATAATACGTCCAATAAAGAAGGTCATTGATATGTATGAAACCGTCGCTTTTTAGTTGTCATTGGAATTTGGTCGGATAACCAGCCGTTTTTACATATTTTGGTTTTTTGTTTATATTTACTTAATGCGAAACATTCCAAGCTCAATATTTTCACCATATATTGTTGACTAAGGGCACACTATTTTGGTTTACACCGACACATCTGGGATTGAGCCAGTTCCTTGTATTTTGCCGTCAAAGTTATGACACCATCGTTTTGACTTTTAGCAAGATTATTCAAAAACGCATGCATGAAAAGTTTTGAAACTTTGTATGGTTATTATTAGCGTCAAGAAGGACCGAATACAGTTTTCAGCGAACTTATACCTTGTCTCATTTAAGCGCTGCGATGTTTTTTCGGGTTTTCATAAAACCGCGATAACTTGAAAACTATAAATATTTTCGTAAATCTAAATTGGGGCACATAGGGGCACACATTAAGAGCTACTCGTGTATGTTTATTCTACAGGGGCACATGCAATGGTTTTAGAGATATACGATTCATCAAAACGTTACTCCAGCAGGAAATGCAATATCTCGAAAATCTGAAGGGGCACAGATTTTATTTTTGGGGGCACATTTTGGCACACATATAAGCTCTCTGGCCATGCACAATTTTTCTCTCTCCGATCATTCGTTTAGAATTTTCCTGCTAGAAAAACGTTACCCCAGCAAGAATCGTTTTTCCCTTTTTTTTCCAAAACGACAGGGGGCACACATTTTTTATGTGGGGGCACATTTACAGCAGATAAGGCACCAACTATACGATCTACTCATATAACTCTAGGAGATACTTTCTTGCTGGGGTAACGTACACGCGCCCGGAGCCCTTCGTCATTAATAAAAAAAAAGGGAACTATATTTTCTATCACCAAAATTTATATTTGTCATCAAGTTGTATCACCTAATAAATAGATCTATCGCCACGAAATATTTTCGTTCTCAGATAAACAAAAATTGTTCCCAGGTATGAATTATCAGTAAAATAAGAGATCGATAACCAATAAAATTATATTGCATTACATGAATATAAACTTCGTTCTTATAATAACAGTTTTGTTACTTAAATAATAGCTCTGTGCTCAGAATGGTAGATCTGTCACCAAATAAATAGATCAGTTTCTTAGAGACATAGGGCACATCAACTCGGACAGGTTAGGTTCGAAGGGGATGGCGGGGTCTAGTGAGCGAGCGGAGCGAGCGAACTAAGACCCCGACATCCCCTTCGTGTTAGGTTACTTTAAACCCTGCAGAGAGAAATAGGAGCCCCGCGTAGCGGGGCTCCGTCGACTACTATTTGAACTTAATGCAATTTTCTAGTAACATAATATGATTTATTGGTGATCTCTTTAAATTAGTTTGCTTAAATACTTATTAGGACACACCTATTATAATACATACAAAAACATTTATTTGGTACTAGACCTTATATCTCAGGATTTTAGGTGATTTATTGTGGAACTGATTTTGCATTGTTTGGTGACTACATTTTGGTGACAGATCTACTATTTTGAGGACAAACCCTATTATTTAAGAAACACAAAACTAATTAAATTGGTGATAGCTTAAATGATACCCAAAAAAAAAACGTAGTTTTCAAAAGTTATTCGTTACTGCCTTTCGTGTTTAAGGTTGACTCCCCCCCAGATCAGCTTTTTTTTATCCAGGGTAACGAATTTTAAAACACATTCTCAACCTATCCGATCTTTTCGATAAAATTACATACGCGATATTCGGAGCGGGAGGAGGCTTTAAGTGGCCTACCTAAAAAGAAAACCAAACACCAACCAAACGAAGAGAAAACCCAGCTTTCACTTCTTTCTTTTTAGGCCTTGCGGACTTGCTTTTTAGACTGGCCAGACTAGTCGCTGCAATGAACTTCAGGAAAAAAATCTTCTTCTTCTTCTACTATTTTTTATTATTCAACCAATTTTTTTTTTTGTATAAAATCTTTCAAAATTGTGGTAAAATTTAACCTTATGTATTATTATTGTATTACAATTTTATTTTGTTGTTATTTGGAAATATCTGATATTAGTCCGTTCGCATGTATTACATATATCCCAGTTATACAGGGAAACCTATAATTGGCCATAATAACTGCAACACGCATATTTTGTAAAATATTTTTATGTATCGCTGTTGGTTACCTAAATAAAAAATAAAAAAAATAAAAAAATAAAAAAAAAATTCAGGGAAATACGTCCTGTAGCGACCTACAAAAAGCAACTTACAACAAAAAGTACTACAGCGCCATCTATAACACGACGGAAGAACTAACATCAATTTCCTACAGTCTCAAGCAAACTTTACATCGAATTAGAGCATATAGGAAAAACCGGACAACTACCGGGCCCACCAGACATAACACCTGTCTGGTCGGAGGATCCTCCCTTTTCTATGGGAACTTTACACCCTGTCCCTCATACCCTGCCCTAAAGTTCCATATTTTACTTTGGATAAGGAAGGTCCTTACTACCACATCTCAAAATTTATACCTGTGTGTGTACCAACGTAATCATATTGACGCGCTAATAATACTCTTATCAGACACGAATCACATAACAGTAAGCACCACTCACGCGCATTCGAGATAATGCCAAAATCAATATACCTACTGAGTACCCGTCTTCGTCTACCGCTTTCCAAGAGAAACGGTTAGTCAACAATATAAAAACTTTTTACAAAAAAATATAACCGACCGGCAGTCGGTTATATTTTTAAAGTTTTTATTTACCCTTTTCAGTTTTATAGATATCTCACATAAATCCTAGTCGTGTCATTTTTACATTGTAACTAGACACCAGCACATCGTCCATACATACGACAAAGGACAAAATGCGTAATAAAGAGGATGACGAGGATGACTCAAAAAGTACCTAAGCAAAGAAAATAAAATTTATATGGGCCACCGGGCAAGCTTTCTCTCTGAATGAATGAAGAATCATCTAAATCACGGAGAGATAGGTTTACATGCGTGAAAAATGAACAAAAATGTATAAATGTTCATAAAACGAAAACTACTGGGCCAAACTATGTTAAATTTTTATGGGACCAAAATGGCAACTATTCCGCATCAAACTAAAGATGAATCACGTAAATCGGATCATAAATCTCAGCGTAATCGAGAACCTCCTCCTTTTTGAAATCGGTTAAAATTACTGAATGACAGACAAACTTTAGACGCTTTTCGTCATGTATTCCTTGATTGTTACCTTATTATATAAAAGGTAGAACTAAAGAATTATAATGACATACACCGTGTAAATCACCTCATCACGAAGTCGTCAACCAAGCATTCTATACATGAAACTAAGTAACTTTACGTAAAAATTATTGCTGGGAAACGACTTTTGGGGGGGAGGGGGTGTAAAATCATGTTTTGTGGTAGAACTCAATGTACCGCACTCAAAACATTGTGCTGATGGCGGATTTAGTACGGAGGTCGTGGAGGTGTTTAAAGTAAAAAATAAATCTTGTATTTAAAAAAATACTTCTCAAAATGTTGGAACTTTGACCCCTAATATCTCCGTAACTAGAAGGTTCCCAGGTATGGTGTAGAACAAAAAAATGATCGCAATGACAGGGAGAACCAGTGCTTTTCAGCTTCGTTAAGAGGTGTTTTACACCCTTTATTCTATGCAACTGATGCAATGTGATTCGGACTCTAGTTGGGCCAATGATGTACCATTTCAAAAAGAAATAAAAACACTTATGTACCTAACTATGAGAAAAATAAAAATATGACAACTTTTTATCTATTTATTCATCAACATACATAATATCTACATTTGCACAAATAAAATATATTTTTACTTAGAGTTACATCAGTAATCTGTTTTAAAGACTGATATAATACTTTATCGTTCGTTTTGTTCCGAAATGTGAACACTGCTAATAGCCAATGTCGATTTTCGATTGATCAAATACCAACAATTTGTGGCCACATATCAACTCCTATAGTTAAGTTTATGCAGATGAATTTACAAGTACGTACAATAAATTAGTAAGGTAAGCAAACTAATATTTACAGTTGAGAGTCACAATAATTGATTTTTATATAATTTAAAAGGGAAACAGTGCTTTATCAATACCAGAGAACATTAACAATTTAGATATTTTCCAAACAGACACAGGCAGCTTTTACAAATAAAATCTATGCAACCAGTTTTGTTTCATCTGTCCTCAAAGATGTTTTAATAATAAATGTAAAACTTTGTGCTCTGCATATACTAAGATAACAATATAGGGTGCTACTGATGCCTGTGTATAATGTCATCAGAATCACCCTTGTTTTTTGTGTCTAATGGAAAATAACTCACACCAAATACGAAATTTATGTACATTATATTTTATTACTATGTATAACATGGGTTACAGACTGACCAATCAAAGCTTTTACAAAACTTGAAACAAGGTTTTATGGAATGTATAAGCCTTATAAATGACAAGGTACGGTACTGTAGTTATGTCAAGGCAGAGCTTTATATTAGGCCACGGAAACTCTAAAAACAATGTGTACCTAGTCATTTAACATTAGGACACTGTTATGGTTCAATACAACACAATCTCGACTGGTTACTATTAAGTTGTCAATAAAATACTGCAATACAATCCAAACCTCAGTTCAAATATCTGAAATCTTAGCACAAATGCCTTATAATATGAAACAACAATTAAATTGAATGTATAGTACAGATATAACATCAAAAATTTAATTTTACTTTAAGCTACTTGACTATGAAGTGCTAAGATCAGATATTTTAATGATTATTAAGATTAAAAAAAATAATTTACATTATATAAACACATCAACAAAGAGTAGGCAGGAAAGATACACAACTTCAACACTGCAATGATATAACTTGAAGCTTCTCCGATGATAAGTAAGTATGAGCACTGGACACTCGGATTGTTAGGGTAGGTCAAGGCTGGTAACATCCAGTGCTGTTGTAAACTGAAAATGAAAAAAAAAACTCAAATTATTATATCAGATATTTTAATTAGGCATACAAGTTAAATAATACTTAATACAATAATATATAATTAAGAATCAATTAAGTAATTCAGTTACATACAACATCTGAGCAGGAAAATAAAGACATATAAATAATTTACTGTGACTGTTTGTCAAGTGACTGAAAGATGCTGTAACCTACACTTAGCTGTTTGTACTCTCTACATCATGTGACTTAGATTATAAAACTGATTTTATTATTATCATTAAGACACCAAGAGCACCTATACATCAATAATTATACAAAAAGGATCCTAAGATAGAGCAAAAAAATGATTAAGAAATTTGACAATTACTCAATATGGATTATTTAAATTCTAATAGGAGTGAAAACATTCTGTACTACAAACTTATCTATCAGTTGTTCTAATAAAGATTTATAATTACCAAAACACAAGAGTTATCTAAACAGTTTCATTTTATACATTTTAAACATACGCAATGAATCGTATAGTTTTATAACTAATTACACATTTCTCACATTCAGTAATTACAAGATAGATACAAATGATAATGATACTTACACTTAAGATTCAAGATTTATATATTCTTAAATTAGGCATTGCCCATTTTGCACCTTGATGTCATGTAGATACCAACAATAAGACCAAAGAGACCAATGGCTGATCCGAAAATCTCTACAATTAGGATCTTGACGAAGAGAGCAGCATTAGCTGCATCAGCCAAGGCAGCACCAGAGCCGACGATACCCACAGCGATACCACAGAACAAGTTGACCAAGCCCACGGCGGATCCAGCTCCGAACATTATAAAACCAGCCAAAAAGTTTTGTTCCTTGATCCTTTCGTCAGCAAATGGCTCTGTGTATCTCTCCAACATTCCTGACAACACGATGGCAGTGATGAGTCCGTAGATGGCGACGGCTTCACAGAAGATAACGGAGATCAAGTTCTTGGTCTTGATTCTGGGAGCTTTGACACCTCCGCCAACTATGCTCACTCCGGTCGTGTGGATACCCATGGCTGCACCCACCACGGACAGGGAGACGGCTAACGCGATTCCCAACGTACACCACATGTACGGACTGGTATTCTCCAGGAACCATCCAAAACTCAAATTCTCACCCTTTCCTTGGAAAAGGTAGAACAGTGACACAAACGTAATCGCGAACGCGACCAACAGGAAAAACAGGTAAGATAGGAAGTACCTCATCTTGAAATATATTGATTATCAAATTGGAGCTGTTTTACCCGATATTCCCGAAAGGGACGGCCTTTTTTCGCCCAATTTTTGCCTTGACAGAAAACTCAAAAGCGGAGAGGTCTTGTGATCACAAGTTGTCAAAGACAATAAAAGGGGTTACCATTCTGAAATTTTGTTTATTTAAAGCTCTTGTGACCTTTTCTGGTGGAGCCAATATCTTATAATGGTTAAAGGAAAGCTATCAAAGATCGCAAAAATAATTCAATAGAATGAAATGTGTGTATCTATTACTACAAATATGCCCACAAATTATTATTGACCAAAATGTGTGAAAGTAACTTGTTGCCATTGAAATAAATAATCTCTAATCGTGTCAATAACCTGTGCAAATCATGCTTTTTGTCTATGGCTAAGAAAATTGCTTTGAGACTAGGTAATTTGGTCAAAAGACCTTATCCTTCCCTTCGGGGTAAACGAAAATAAAAAGATATTACTATACTCTTTGAGAAAAAGGCTTTGAGCCCATGAAGATACAGATGTTTAATAGAATAGATATAAATACCATCTTGAATTCATGCCACCCTACTACTGTTCGTAAGGTTACTGCCCGTAACTAGCACAACTTTAGTAACACTACTCGATCCCATACAATCGCCCACCCACCAACAATACAACTACCATAATGGCAAAACATCTACCCCGAATGAGTTGAATATGGGATTTAACTTCTTCAGACGCCATTGAGTCGGAGGCAGGGAAATGGCAAAGAAGAAAAGTTTGTCTCATACACCTAACTGATGTTTCGTACTCCAGAAAACATCTTAAATAACATACTCATAAGCAATAGCTTTAATCCTGCTGACCATGTTGATTGAACTGTGGGTCAATCATCAGCTGAACCAATTCTGTTAACCAAACACAGTTTGCAAAGGCTATGCCTAATAATTGACCATTAGCAAAGCTGATGTCAACTGCTGTCGACCGAGCTACACTTCCCCCCTTTTAGATGAGCTTCAGTTCTCAAAATACGAGTACCCTCTTTAAAAATTACCTACTAAAATCTGGAGCATGGACCAGACCAGAAATGTCAAAATTGTTCGTTTATGGTTTTGTGCGTTTATAGGACTTTTTCAATATGACGGCCAATCAACTGGTTGTGAGTAGCTATGCTGGAGCATGTTCATGAGTGGCGTGGCTACCTCGGGTGGCACCGGTTGCACCCCCATCAAAAGCTAAAAGCAATATGATATTTTATATAATAAACGTCATGGAGTGCTTCGTGTTCTATGGCTAATATACCAAGATTAGGTTATTGCAAGTAGTTTTTTATTAATTTAAGTTTACTGAACCTGATTCCTCTCACGTGAAGCTACGTCGTATAAACAATTTTAGAACAATCATAAGATTTGGAAGAGATTCTGTAAAATCCCATTCTACAATAAACTTAAGTCTAGAGATATGCAATCAGAAACTAACTTTAGCGGCTTGTGTCTTCACAATCTTGGTCTCTACAATTTTTTTTCCGAATTATACATAGAGGTGCGCTAGTGCTTATGGGCAGCTTGGCACTGAGTCATAGTGCGTCAGCAGCGCACCGATGCATGCTGACGAGTGAGACCGAAGTCTGCCGAGGTGTAGGAGGAAAATTGAGGATCTCAAACAAAATCGTTTCGATTTTGTTGTAGTCGACGTCTTAAGCATTTTATTAATAGAACTGAACAGAAGATAAAGCTATTATTTCGAACGAAAAGGGATAAGGTGAAAGCGCCATGCTGCGAAATTAAAATTTGCAGTTTTAATTTATTTTCAATCTTAATCATATTTTAATTTTTGATAACTGTTGTACCCGGGATTGAATGGCAGCGGTAGTCATGATCATATTGAAATGGTAATGGTACATGGTAATACTTCACACATTTTATTTAATCTGTGACATTTTTGTAGTTGTCTTTTGTCTGTTGTGTATTTTGTGTAGGGGTAAACTTTTAGTCCTTCCATTTTTCTAATGTGGTATATATTTTGTTTTAAAAAATGTGATCCCTTTTAATTAATGTTTATTTACGTTAGCATAACTAAGTTGGCTATGTGTTACGATGATATGAGAAGATGTTGCAGTGAAATAAGTATGAGGCCCGTGAAGTCATTACATAAAGATGTTGTCAGCTTACGCCAGGTTTATCGTCCGCCACTTCTACCTTGCTCTTTTCACTGTAACTGGGATCTCAACCATCCTTACTGTGATCCCGTTAGTATGCCATGATTTACCATCATTTTCTGATCCTATAGTAGGCTTTGAAACTCGAGGAACAACCCTAGCTCATCGGTTCATTGCATGGGAAAACCTGATTGATGAAACGAGACCTTCTAAAAGGCTTGCAGTTAATCCACAAGAAATTGAAGATCAGATACGCATGAACCAAGCATATAACAACAGAAATCGCCAGGACAAACCAAGATCAAGTCGAGGGCGCTCTAAAAACAAAGGACGTATCAAAAAGAAAAAAGTTGACCACAACAATGACACGAATTTTGAAAAGATCTGGCCGCGATCTGAATCTAACATATCTAATACCCATGTCCATTGGGGTTTTGGAATAAACAAGACATTCGAAGATGAGAATACAGTTTTCCTAAGAAACCACACAAGAAAACAATGGGTAACAATAAAAGAAATGCAACGTAAACCTGACCAACCCATACATCACAACTATGCATCGGGGACCTGTGGACCACCCATATCAGATTATGCTCATTTAGTTATTACAAATACAGATAACACATCTTTATTAACATTTGAAAACATACAAAGAATGTGTAGACTACAGTCGATGCTTGTAGAAATTGGAGGAGCGGAATACTATAAGATGTGCCAAAGGGATCTACATTCCGAAGAACTCTGCTGTCCAGTGTGGAGTGTGCCAAATTACATAGCTTTAATATCTGGTAAGGCATCCTGTGAAAATTTAAGCAAAGAAGATGTGAGCAGTGCAGTAACAATTCTGAAGAAGTGTGCAGGTTACTTCCATGATTTCTCACTAATGGCCTCTTGTGATTTAGATAGGTGTAAAGTCCCTAAGTATTGTTCTCAGTATGATGCTATATATAATTTATTATTCTATTTAATTGATTCACAAGCATTCGCACCTTCTGATCTGTCACAGTCTTTTGTAAAGAATGTCATGGTCTTCCTTCCATTGCCAAGCAGTAGTACCGTGTTACCTTATTACAAGCTATTGCAAAATTCAAATTTATCTTATGAAACTCTTGTTATACCTGCCATGGACTTTGGACTAAAAAATGCATTATTTGACTTATGGGTGATACAAGATACCTGGTTGATAGGGTTGGGTGGTGTGTTCGTATTTGTGTGTGTGTGGGTCTATACAAAATCTATTATACTCACTCTGCTGTTATTTATAGCTATTACATATTCAATTGGTATAGCATACTTCTTGTATGTGTACGTGTTCAATTTGGATTTTTTTCCCTTTATGAATTTGTTAGTAATAGTTGTTGTGATAGGTATTGGGGCAGATGATGCGTTCCTCTATGTCAAAGTTTGGAAAATGGTTAGTAAGCAGCTCATTCGAGACAATATTGTTTGTCAAGATAATGCTTTAAGTGACATAAAGAATGTGTCCAGTGCTGGTGAGACTATACTTATTCAAATACTCGTGGAGACCATGAGGCACTCTATAACCACTATGAGCATCACCACTTTGACCACTGCAGTAGCTTTTCTTGCCTCCTGTGTAAGCTACATACCAGCCATAAACTGCTTTAGCGTCTTCGCAGGAACAGCCGTTCTAGTCAACTTCCTCTTAATGATAAGTTTATTGCCTGCATCAGTATTCATAGTAGATGTTAAACTGTGTACAAAACGAAGACAGTTTCTAGAAGTAATTCATAAAATGATTTGTGAATTTTGTGAAGATATCAGAATGATGTTGAATATATTTATTATAACATGTGTCACAAGATTGTACATAATATTTGTTATAGTATTGGGTGCTATTGGAATTGGCAGTGTTGTCGTAGTTTTCTACTTTCCTGGCCTTCAATTGCCAGATTCAAGACAATTTCAACTTTTTCAAACCTCCCATCCTTTCGAGCAATATGACATGCTCTACAGTAGTAGGTTTCTATTTGAAAGATTCGGTAAAGACATAGGCACCGGCAGTAAGATGCCTCTTAGATGGGTGTGGGGTGTAAAAGCTATAGATAATGGAAATCACATGAACCCCGCTGCAAAGGGCCACTTAGAGTTTGATGAGGATTTTTCAATATCAGATCCTGATTCTCAAAAGTGGTTAGCAGAATTTTGTACAAAAATCAAAGCACAACCATATTTCCAGCAAACCTTGGGACCTTTGCTTCCCAATTGTTTTATTGAAAGTTTTAAAATGTATATGAGTAGAC
Organism: Cerastis leucographa; assembly: GCA_963082945.1. Lineage (NCBI taxonomy): Eukaryota > Metazoa > Arthropoda > Insecta > Lepidoptera > Noctuidae > Cerastis > Cerastis leucographa. The sequence goes on along the minus strand of OY720385.1, from coordinate 5,704,732 downwards.
GGTGTATTGATCATATTGGCAAAATAAATAGGACACCATGCTGTGAGACTTCAGTGTTTCCTTATAAAAAAGAGGTATTCGATTTCTGTATCATTAAAGCTATGGAATCGTTGTATCAAACTCCCCGCGAGTTGTTTATGCCAGGAGTAGCGGGACCTAAATTTCTTAGAAGTGCCAGTCCCCCAACTGTTGTAGCGATGGTAGTAGAATTTGAAAGCGTTGTGCCGTACTCAATGTCGTACAAAGAGATGGATTATTTTTACAATCAGGTAGAAAATTGGACACAGCTAGAGTTGAAAAATGCGCCACCGGGAATGCAGAGTGGCTGGTTTTTGTCAGACTTACAATTTTATGATCTACAGAAAACCTTAGCTAGCGGAACTGTGATTGCCCTCATCCTATCGGCTACTTTAGGTTTTATAGTACTTGTACCGGCAACATTAAGCCTCGTGATTAGCACGTGCGCTTTGACAGCCATGATATTTTCCGCAACTGTAACTATAGCTATACTAGTATTAAATGGTTGGAAGCTCAATATTTTAGAAAGTGTAGCAATATCTACTTCGGCAGGGTTAGCGGTGGATTTTAATTTACATTATGCGCTAAGCTATGCAAATGCTAACGGTTTGAAGTCAGCGCGAGTCAAATGTGCATTGTCATCATCTTCAGGTCCAACTGCTGCCGCCGCGCTCACTACTGGCTTTGCTGGTATATTTTTATTGCGGTCTAATCTCTTGCCTTATTCTCAGATAGGTTCGTTTTTGGCTCTAATAATGGTAGTCAGCTGGACTTATGCAACATTTTTCTTGTGTTCTTTATTCCACTTAGTTGGAAGTAATTCAATAAAGGAGTCACCCGCTGAGGAACGAAAGTCAGTATCGCGTGTAAGCTCTGTGTGTTCTGGGGTGCCTAACTTGGAGAGTCACGAACTAGAGCATTTAGCTGACAGTAATCGAACAAATCTCACACAGTCCCCAAGTCCCTCAAACGCTAGTGCCACTACTGTTGTTTTGCATGACGATTACGAAAATTCTCACAATAAAATTGTTAAGAAGTCTAGTGATACGAGTATTAATAAATTTCCCGAAAATGACTGAATGTTAGAACTAGTTATTAAAGTACCTAGTTAAGTAAGGCAAATTTTGAAGTATTTTTTTTACAATAAACCAGTATTCTTTTTTTAATTTTTTACATGTTAAATGCTGTTTTTACTTATTTATTATTGTAGTTTTGTCTTTGTAAATACTCGTGACTTATATAAATTCAATTTATAGGAATGATCGATGTGACAATAATTATCACATAAATATTCACATGGGACTATATAAGATCACAACGAGCTTAGCTTGCATGTTGAGTAACATAACATACCTACGTAAAGTATTGGTTTTCTATTCATCTGTGGATAGTACTACTATTACTAACACATAATAATTATTATGTATTGCTAAAAAATATGATATTACCCTGATCTGATGTACTTACTTACTGTTAGATTTTACAATTCTATTGGTACCTGTTTAAGTATTTTAATGTTACTTTGCACTGTTATTTTATTGGTGTATTCTTATTATAAGCATATAAGTATTAATGTCAATTCACATTATCTGAAATTGTTAATGCATTTACCTAATTTATATGTATTTTATTCTGTACTTAATTAATATAAATGAAGGTATGAAAATACCAGGGGATAATACCCACTTGTCCAGTCAAGTACTTACTTTATGGATCATTTAAACAATTTGGCCATCTCAAAATAATACATCACTCGCATAATGTAGGAGCGATGTATTGTTTGAGATGCGAGTCGCATCTGCTCACGGGGTAGAATTCAGTAAGTTTCCCGCGCAGTCCGAATTGATGGCACATTAAAAGCCTGCGCAGACGACGGATTTTTGTCCGCGGACTTTTTTGCCCGCTAAAATATATCGCTTACAACTGTACGGAGTAACGCAAACGAGGGATTAAAAGTACCGCGTACTTATTTGAACCTTCCGCCCCGAGATTCCGCGTCGTGTAACTACAATCAGAAGGCAGTAATGCTACCCTCATACATACTTCCACTGGCCAATGGAATATTTTATTCGCAGTAATGCGGAATTTATGAGCAGATGAGCATAGTGATTTTATCTAGTTTATTAAGTACACAGCTAAACATTAAAAAAATAAATGTAATCAATTCGCAGCCAGCTAAAAACTGATGTTTTGAGTAGCGAGCATTTCTAAATACCTGTCGTAAGTGTGAAAACTTGGCGCTAGGAATCGTGAAGTACTTATTTCATACAACGCAGAAGGCCATCATTTGTAAAGTCAACTTAGTATATAAATAAATAAACTTAATTAAGATAACGCCTAAAAATTGCACAAAGTTCGGATAGCAAAATATTAAAATATTTTTATTACGAAATTGTTACCACTGATCATTAAAAAGTATGAATATTATGATACCTGTCAGTTATGAATATCAAATATACAGTAACTATTGAAAAGAAAAGTGTAAGTTAGACTTGTCTTCTAAGTTTATAATAAATTCATGAAACCATGAACTATTTATTGATAATTAAATAAGATTTTTTACTAATCCGATGTATCGAATGTTGACTTACTGTATTATTCTTAATGTAGTATAGATATTGGGTAGCTGCCCACGGTAGCCAGAACCTTATTAGTAACAATGATTGTATAAGAAACGAATTAAAATGTTAATTTTTGTATGAAACGTGGTTTTATTTTTTGAACCTTAATGGATGACACTTTTGAGCTTGTGGCTAAATAATAACAGCCGCACGGATCGAGCTTTAAGGTTAAGCCGTGCTTGCCGAGGTTGGTCCGTGGATGGCTGATCATAATTACATACCGGAAAGCTAAATACTCGGAAAGCACGTTAATTAAGCCGTTGGTCCTGGCCGACGTTGTAGATCTTTGACAGTCATTACGAGTAGTCAGAAGCCAAAAGTCTGACATCCAGTCTTACCAAGGGTTATCTTATTACCCAGTTACTGGGTAGTGGAGGTCAGATAGGCAGTCGCTTCATGTAAAATACTAGTACTCAGCTGCATCCCAAGATAGTTTGGGAAAAGGCTAGGCAGATGAATGGATGACACTTTTGCAGTTCGCCAACTGTGAGAAGTACAGACGAGACGTGCACACAAGAACTTGCACATGGGTGTTCATAGATCTGGAGATAGCGTATGATAGGGTCGTACGCGATGTGTTGTGGCGTTGAAAGAGAAAGGTATACCTGGGAAGTACCTATGTAGGGGTTAATTCGTGCTTTTTACAGTCAATTTTGTACCTACGTCGGGTCAGCTGCCGACACCACCGACGAGTTCACTGTGGCTGTAGGCTTTCATCAAGGTCGGCTTTGAGTCCAGGTGGCGTACCATGACTTCTTAAAACATAATTGTTCCATTCTCATTACAGAGTGAAAAAGAGACGGAGCTATACAGGTCGTCTAGCTCCATCTCTTTCCCACTCTGGAATAGGAATGGAACAATAATGTTTTAAGCGTCATAGTAACCCCCCTGATCTGTTGATCAACCTTTTGAACGCCATAGTGCATAGCGCGTGTACAAATAAAAAAAGTGATTTCAAAAGTATTATTAACTTAGATCACATTTTAAAGATATAATATAAATAAACGTTTGTGTTATAGTGCAGTGTTCCGTAAACTTTTTGTGTTGTACCTACCTACATTTAGGAAACCGGAAAAGGACATTGGGTAACTTTGTATGAACCAGTGGCATGATTTTTTTTCACAGCGGCCACAAAAATAATTGTTGCTATCGTGTGCGTAGTCGCAGCGGAAAAATGTCGAATTTCTTAATTTCAGTTAAGCAGATATTTAGTGTATGACCTCGTGTAATTGTGTATGGTAAGTACAAATTTGTGTATCCAGCCATTGGGGAGCTATTCAACAAAAACTGTTTCCGCTGGAACTACGTCATCCTAGCAGCACTTTTTTTATCCTATGCACGTACATGAAAAAAAATACCTTCAATAATTAGTGTATAAGGTGAGGTAAATGTGTATGCTTGAATGAAATTTGTGTGTCATAAAACTGCGAAGATAATCAAGTTTCCGCTGCGCTGACGTTTGGCTATTTGATGAAAATCATATAAAACAGCTTAGTGCAGAGTTGAATTTTTTTACGCACCTTGCTTTGAATTTGTGTGTAATGTTTGTGAAAACAGAATTTGAAAAAATCATACCGTTCAGAAGATATACACGTAAAAGTAAAATAAGGTTATTAGGTCCAATTACTTAAAATAGGAACTCTAGAGCCTAACTTATTACGTTTACTTGTATCTTGTAAGGGTCTACAATGCCTTGCCAAGTTTCATTTATGTGGTCTTAGTAATTAACGAGCAATGGCATAATTTACTACGACTGGACCACTATATTGTATGACATCGGATTGCAGGACTTTTTATTGGTAAAGCAGACTAAACTTATTCCGATAATTAGTGTATTAATGCAACTATTCACATGTAAAATTTCAGGTCATTTCACTAAATAATTAAAGAGATGGAATAAAAATACCAGAACAACCGCAATTCATGAAAAAACCGACCAAGTTTGAATGGCTACAAAAAAGCGGCCGTGCAGTATATAGAGCTAACGTTCTAAAATTTCCAGTATAGTATCGTCATTGTGTGTAATTGTTTTGTACAGGTGCGTACACAATTGTTTAGCAGAAAATAAATCAACTTTATTAACTTTATACCTAATCTTAAAAATATTTATTGGTTAATAATGACTAATTAAAATGAAAAAAAGCCACATTATTAGCAAAGTAGGTAATAATAACATTGATAAAGAATCAGTTTTTTACTAAACATAAATAACTAATATATTGCCTACTCTAAAAGCCTACATGTTTAAGTAAATCTTAGGTTTTTGTACTAGCACCTAACTTTTCGGGAGTTAGTTTTCTCGTTCGAGCTTTTACGCACACAGAAACAATGTGCATGTGCACTACACACACGACTAAAACCAACCCACCATTATAATTATTATTAGTATTTCATTTAATCAAATTATACCGAGTATCATCAAAATATTTGTACGCTGGAAGCAGCAGAATATTAAGGAAGGACCTAATAATTACCAAGTGTAACATTTTTTTGTAATATTGTGATACAGAAGCTATTCTGATTAAAGTGAAACTTCTTATGCAACTTCCTCCAGCAAGTTTAACGCTACCATGGAGGGGAAATATTTTCTAAAACTCACTGGCAGTATTACAAGATTTGTGACTACGTACTACGTAGTTCTACTAGGTACGCAAGATGACGTGCAAACAGTCATGCATTCGACTCTTTGGTGTGACCAGTCTTCGCTCAATTTCCATGGGTAGAATAACCTCGATAAACTTATGTAATAATTATGTAATAAAAATAATACAACAAGAAAACAACAAAATATTATTTAGAAGTTCAATAAAATAACGAGAGTGAATGCGTGGCGCTCGAACGCATGCGTGTTACTACACGCATGTATTCTAGTATTACGAAGTTTCACTTCTTGCGCGCGGAGGGACTCCACGCACTGATTTTTTTAAGTTTGAGAAACAAACAACAGACCTACTATTTTTATTACGAAAATTATTTGTTACTTGTTTAAGAATTGTGTGCCCACCTGTACCAATCCAATTATGGTACAACACTGGAAATTTTAGAACGTTAGCTCTATATACTGCACGGTCGCTTTTTTGTAGCCATTCAAACTTGGTCGGTTTTTTCATGAATTGCGGTTGTTCTGGTATTTTTATTCCATCTCTTTAATTATTTAGTGAAATGACCTGAAATTTTACATGTGAATAGTTGCATTAATACACTAATTATCGGAATAAGTTTAGTCTGCTTTACCAATAAAAAGTCCTGCAATCCGATGTCATACAATATAGTGGTCCAGTCGTAGTAAATTATGCCATTGCTCGTTAATTACTAAGACCACATAAATGAAACTTGGCAAGGCATTGTAGACCCTTACAAGATACAAGTAAACGTAATAAGTTAGGCTCTAGAGTTCCTATTTTAAGTAATTGGACCTAATAACCTTATTTTACTTTTACGTGTATATCTTCTGAACGGTATGATTTTTTCAAATTCTGTTTTCACAAACATTACACACAAATTCAAAGCAAGGTGCGTAAAAAAAATCAACTCTGCACTAAGCTGTTTTATATGATTTTCATCAAATAGCCAAACGTCAGCGCAGCGGAAACTTGATTATCTTCGCAGTTTTATGACACACAAATTTCATTCAAGCATACACATTTACCTCTCCTTATACACTAATTATTGAAGGTATTTTTTTACATGTACGTGCATAGGATAAAAAAAGTGCTGCTAGGATGACGTAGCTCCAGCGGAAACAGTTTTTGTTGAATAGCTCCCCAATGGCTGGATACACAAATTTGTACTTACCATACACAATTACACGAGGTCATACACTAAATATCTGCTTAACTGAAATTAAGAAATTCGACATTTTTCCGCTGCGACTACGCACACGTTGCTATCGTATAGTGGAATATATAATACTAATGACTACTAAAAGAATTTTGCCGAAAATTATATCGGAGGTCGGAGCTTAAATATCTGGTGTCAAAGTTGTGTTGTTTGTTGATTACTTCTAACTGTTTGCTACTTACTGTTATGTACATATTTTTATCAAAAATGAACTCTTTCCTGTATTATGCCGTATGTCAATACTTCCCAGAATTTAATCCTTAGCAGCGACACTATCGAACGGTGTAATAATACAGGGTGTTATTTTTTTTTAAATCAACGGTTTCGATTCCTGGCTAGGAATATTGATTTAAAAAAAAACCATTGATGTTTAGTTTTAAAAAAAAAGGCAAAAAGACATCGCAACACTACCGTTTCGGGGAGTCATCCGAAAAGTTGTAAATAATAAAAGGATCAATCAACTGCAAAATAATTAGGGCCACCACTCATTCCACGGCGGAGATAAGACTTTTTCATGCCACCTCGATACAATTTTTTAAAGAATATATTCTGTATGCTTTGTTTGCAATGCTATTCCATAATGTTGATATTTATAGGCATTCATAGTCTCCCAAAACATATTCAAGTCATAAAAGTAGATATTGGAGAAAATGTTTTAATGCCTATGAAATTTGATTTTCAGCCAACTGTGTGCCGGTGACTGAAAAGTTGTGTGGTAATCGGTTCTCGTGTCGTGGTATAGGCGTGAGATGCGGAGGAATGAGGAGAATGTCGTGAGGAAAGTTTTGAGTATGAATGTGGATGGCTATAAAAGTACAGGAAGACCAAAGAAACGATGGATGGATAATGCGTTAAGGATGATACGGCAAAAAAGGAGGTGTCACAGATGGCGAGGAATGAAAGAAAAGGAAAGCATGGAAAAAGAAAACGTGGGATAAGGGCAAGAAAATGACGATAATTATGTAAATAACTAAATGTAACTAAGTATTAGAGTAGCAAATAACAAAACGTAACATCCGATTGACAATCATTCAACTAGAAATGTAGTTTGATAAGCATTGTTAAACTCTATCCTTGTCAGACATGCTGCAAACAATATTCGCTATCCTGCTGTCAACTGACAGGTGTCAAATGTTTACTTGGAACAGACGGACGGAGCGGAATTATTTGGTGATTCACGCAAACAATAAATACTAAAATCTCGCGTTAGTCATTCGTAATCTCGTGCGTGTGTTAAATCATTGTTAAATAGTAATTTCCAAAATGTTTTCCACAAATCCCAACTATACTAAACTTAAAACTCACTTGAGACTTGCTATAAATAGGCTTAAGTTGCTAGAGAAGAAGAAAACAGAGTTAGCTCAGAAAGCAAGGAAGGAAATAGCAGAATACATTGCTGCTGGTAAAAGTGAAAGAGCTAAAATACGAGTGGAACACATCATCAGGTAAGAACAAGCATTCTTGAATATGTGAAAGAAATACCTGCAGGAACAAACCTGGCCTTGAGATAGAATTTGATTACTTTAATATAAAGCATTGCGTCATGTCGTAATAGGCTGGTCATTTAATAAGAAAAAGGATAGTCTAATTGTGTAGATTTGATTTTATCTATGTCTGGTATCTTCAAAACATCACACAAAGAAGTAACAAATAAAGACAAGCAAACAAGCAATATCAATACATGAATTTCTACAAATACAAATATTTTCAGATGACTCCTGAACTCTTGACAGGGTTTTTTGAACATCCAAATTGGGTGGGTCCATGTCCATCCTTAAAGTAGCAATATGATTGATCAGAAAGCTTTCTATCAACACTGAAACTAAAAGTAGACTTATGATAATTGATTTTCAGAGAGGACTACATGGTGGAGGCTATGGAAATAGTGGAGATGTATTGTGACCTTATTTTGGCAAGGTTCGGACTCGTGACACAGATGAAGGAGCTTGATGAAGGGCTGGCAGAAGCCATATCCACACTTATATGGGTGGCACCAAGGATGCACACCGATGTACAGGTTGGTTGTTCTTTAACTCTACTAAATAAAAATCTTGGATTTACTGAGAAACAACAAACTGAGTCACTTACATTTGAAGCAAAATACACTCTTTGGCCCATTATACATGACATGAAAGTGTGTGCTTACTGTGCTTGTGTGTGTGCTACTTCATAAATGTGGCATAAAAGTTTGTGTAGAAGGTCATCAACCATATAGCTTATCTGTTTATAGTTACTACTTACGAAATAAACAAAGACAGAGATTTTTTTTGTCTGTTTCCTATTATCAACAAAGTAGCATGCAGTAGTTTCAGTCATTGATAGACAAAGTTCACTTTTTATTTGGGATGCAATAATAAGTTATTTCTGTTAAAAAAATTACATGTTACTGTGTATATCGCGGTTATATAGTGAATTTATATAGTGTTATGTACCACTATTGTACATGAAGTTTAAATAAATATATCCAAGATGCTTTGTCATTTAATAGTTCACATAGCAATAACTGGTAAATAAGAATAGTCCAAATGATGTATTGATTGACAAGTGTCTTGTGGAGATAAAAACCAGAAGTCTTTGAGTAAACTAATCTTGCCATCAGAAAAATCAAGCGACCATTGATTATTAAAAAAATTGGGTCTTTAGTTATCCTTGTCTCATTAGGGAACCCCTAGCAAACAGGAAGCCATTATCTTAATCACTTAAAACTTTCCTTCTTTTGGTGACTAATAAATATAGTAATACAGAAGTAATCTGATATTAACTGTATAAAGCAAGACCCTGTAGAATTTTATGTTAAGCCTATTACTATTATTTATTTATATTTAAACAACAAGTAACAAGACTCAAATTAAGTTAGTAACAATGTTTCTTAACAACTAGGTATGTTAGTATACTTAACCTACACACTTAACCTACACTGCCTTATAGATATGAGAATCCTTGCTACAAGCTCAACAACACAACACAACTATGCATAGGATATTGAAAATATAAAATGGTGCGGGGAAACATTGTGAAGGAACTGGCATGTCCAAGAACCATAAAAGATATGGGGCTTGCACCTATCTGCACTGGGCCTACATCCCAGCCTGTGTCCCAGCAGTGGAAATATGAATTATTATTTATTTATTCACTCATCAGAATATAGTTTAAAGAGGTCCACTGTCTTAGTAACAAAATATAGGCCTAGTTAAGCCTATTTTAGTTACTTAATAACTTAAACAGATAGGTTGCAGTTACTTAGTGCTTACACAGCAGGCTGTCTTTCCGAATGGCTATTGATTGCAGTATAGTGTTGGCACTGCCACGCCATTAATGACTGTTTATGTGAAGAGAGCAAAGGATCAAATATTGTTTACTTGTTATCACCACTCTGCTTACTATTTCTCTTTAGCATTGTCAATAGTTTAACCTAAATTTGATAGTGTCTAATCTTTTACAGGAACTTAAAATAATATCAGATTTACTGACAGCAAAATATGGCAAAATCTATGCTGATGCATGCAGAAATGAGAGTGTGAACACACTGAGTGACAAGCTGAAACACAAGATGTCAGTGCACAGTCCTCCGAAGATCCTCATTGAGAGGTACCTGATAGAAATAGCCAAGAATTATAATGTGGAGTATACACCTGATGAGCAGGTTATGAGGGAAGAAGAAGGTATGTATTTTCCATTCTAATGTTATAAAACAAGGATTAATCCACAAGGAATTAGACAAAAGTTTTGCTAGGATCCTAACCTGACCATCTACATGGTCTATTTTATAAATATTACTAGCTGTACCCAGCATGCGTTGCAATGCACTTTTTACTACCCACCTACCCTATCCGACCTACCTACCCTATCCTACCTACCCTACCCGACGCTACCTACCTACCTACTCTACCCTACCCTACCTACCTACTCTACCCTACCCTACCCTACCCTTACTACCTACCTACCCTACCTACCTACCCTACCCTACCTACCTACCCTACCCTACCCTACCTACCTACCCTACCCTACCTACCTACCCTACCCTACCTACCTACCCTACCCACCTACCTACCCTACCCTACCTACCTACCCTACCTACCTACCTACCCTACCCTACCTACCTACCCTACCCTACCTACCTACCCTACCTAACCTACCCTACCTACCTACCCTACCCTACCTACCTACCCTACCCTACCTACCTACCCTATCCTACCTACCTACCCTACCCTACCCTACCCTACCGTATCCTATGTCCTTCTCCTGGCTCTAAACTACCTCCCTGCCAATTTTCAGCTAAATCGGTTCAGCCGTTCTTGAGTTATAAGTGAAGTAACTAACACGACTTTCTTTTATATATATAGATATGGATGTTGTCTGTTCATTCATGGTTGCAATTTTAGCCAAAAAGACATCTCTTCGAGACAGGTCTTGTCAAGAAATTTGATTTTTAGGGTTCCATTACCAACTAGCAAATAACTTATCGATTCGTCCTGTCGATCTGTCTGTCAGTAAGTCACAGCCATTTACTCCGAGACTGTTGGCAACAAGCAGTTGAAAGGAGATGGTGTCATAGTTCACCCAAAAATCTAAGTGCAATCGATACGTGCAAACTGTGAACACAAAAAATCCCAAGAACTATCTGAATAAAGGTACCTAAGTTGCAACATCCTCATCCGTGGGATATCGGAGATATGGGCTGTCAAAGTATGCAAATAATTCATTTTTTGACTTGAGATTTTCAGTTTTAGTGCCAAAATAGTCATGCGATCGATTGAATTATGTACCAACGACGTCATAGATGCTATTAGCGTTATTAGACTATATGACATTTTTTGCTTATGGCATCTATGATGTCGTTGGTACATAAAACAATCGACAGCATGACTATTTAGGCACCACAGATGTGAAAATGCCAGGTCAAAAAATTTATTTTTGCGTTGTTTATTTATATTGTTCTAGGGAATTATAGTGCACACAATTTTTTTTTTTTTAAAACGTTGCCCCACACTAGGATTTCTCCTGTATTGTGGGTGCGTTTACAAACATTTAAACTGACATACACAAACAGCCAGACCCGGAACAACTATCTGTAGGCCATACAAATATTTGTTCCGTACGGGGATCGAACCCGCGACACGCAGCGCAGCAGTCGATCGCTCAACCACTTTTTTTTTTTTTTTTTTGTTGCGAGGTGGAAAATCCGGAAACGGATGTCCTCCGCCTGGGGAGGGCGGAGGGGTCTGTCAGGCTCCAACTGACTAAAAACCACCCCGGTGTTCCCTCGCACACTTGCGTCTGGGGGCAGCGGGAACGAATGTGACTTCCGCTGCCCCGGACTAGTGCCGGCCCGCTCGACCAGTGCGGGCCTCGTCCCTGGGGGGAGTGAGGTGTGCTCCCCCCGTTACGTCTGTGAGAGGCGCGCGTGGAACACTACGCGCCACCGTCTCGGGTCCAGTGATATGGGGGGCGACGGATGTCCCCGAATCCGTCGCCCCTGGACCTGTTTAGGGGGGCCGGAAGAGGGCGTTATCCGCCCTCTGCCGACGCCCGGTGCGTCTGCTGCGGGATGGGAAGGCACTCGAGATCTCCCTCTCCCTCTCCGCAGCTTCCTTCTACGACAAGACGGTTTCGCAGAAGGACACCACCGCGTCCCAGGACTCTGTGCTGTCGACCATCGCGTGAGCAACGGTCGGCAGCGACAGGTCTCCACCTATCTCTGACACGAGGGCACGGCGCGGCTCGTCCCACGCGGGACATTCTGCCAGCGTATGCCGCGCCGTATCCTCCGGACACTGGACGCAGTGATGGCACCGAGCGTCCGGCTCCCTGCTTATGCGACACAGGTACTTCCCGAAGCAACCATGCCCCGAGAGCACCTGCGTCGCCCGAAACGTCAGGGAGCCGTGCTTCCTCCCGAGCCAGTCGTCGAGTACTGGCCGGATCGCCTCGATTGTGTCGAGGCCGGCGGAGGGATGGTCAAGCCTCCTCCGCCATTCCGCCACCATGACCTGTCGGAGCTGAGACCGGTGCAGCGTGATCTGTCGCTGCACCAGCTTTTCGCCCCGATCCTTGGCGTCCTCGCGCCACTGATGTAGCGTCGCGAGGGCTTTCGCCTCCAGGTCCCACGGCGGGGATCCGGCCAGTACACAAGCCGCCTCGTAGGAGATCGATCGCTCAACCACTGCGCCAACCGTGCCGTCAAAATAAAAAATTGACCGTCATCGATCGATCGTTTATCGTCTCGTATCGATTATTTTAACGATTTATGGCAAGAAAGGAGGTGTCTGATGAGATGACGAGTAATAGAAAAGTGTGGATGAACAAGACATACTGCGCCTACCCCAAATAAATTGGGATCAGGGCAAGATGATTGAGATCGGGGAAGAAACTGATGGTTATTTTTTACGATTTACAGGTCGAGATGCTATGTTAATAGACATCAACGGTCCCCCGATGCCTCCCGGCTTCATCGGCTACCCGCAGCAACCTGCCATGAGCATGCCCAACCTGCCGCCGGGCGGGGGACCCCCACCACCTAATGTGCAGCCCTTCTCATACCCTTCTGTAAGTATCAACAAGCTCTGCACGGCTTCGGCGTCGCCTCCATACGTACCATTCGGAACTCTTTCTATGAAACTGCTAGTCGATTGCAGACAAAAAATACTCAAAAGGTTCTAGAGGTCCAGTTTACATGGCAGTTTTTAAATTTTCACTTTGATTTTTTTTTCGTTTTTGAATAACTCAAAATTTGATGAATTTATATTGTGGCGTATTAACATGATCTATGTGTATCCATTAAACGCTGTTTTTCTTGTAAAATATGCATTTCATCGATTGCAGTATGCTTAATCTAGTGATTCGATCGAAATATGCATAATCTAGTAACTAGATTATGCATACTGCAATCTCATTTGTGAGCACCATTACGGCATCGCTTTGGATTGGTACCATCTAGTAAAACTGCAGTGCTTCTTAAAGGCGTACCTGTAAGGCACCTCTTGCCTACACAAATTAAGTAAATTCGTTTGTTCAGCGTCTACGAATTTGTCTTCGTTTCGATGACGTACCTATTCTTGGTTGCTGTTTATACAAGCACTATGTGGATGACTGATTATAATTGCATGATAAATTGTTTCGAAGTGTTCTTTTATAATTAAAGAAAAAAAAAAATGTTGATTTTAAAATGCCAGCAACACTCTTGCAATGCTTTGTTAGAGCTTTTATTTCGTTTTACTATTTGTAATCCTGTCTGTAAATCATTTTTCTGTCATCTATCAACCTAGCTCTTAATAGTTCTAAAACTAGCTTTAATCTTAGTGTTGCTGTACTAATTTCGTGACTAATTTCGCACCAATAGCAACCTTCTGGCGGTAAAGTTGGCGGGTTTATCGCCACGCCGCCGCCGCCGGCGTCGTACGGTGGACCCAGCCAGCCTCCCATGGGGTACCATCTGCCTCCAGGAGTTGATTCTAAATCCTTGAGCAATAGCTTCCTCCAGGTAAGGCAAATAGACAATATCGAAGATTTTAAATTGAAAAATTCTGGTCTAAATTTTTACGTACCGCCGCGAATCATATCGCGCATTCAACCTGACAGTGCCGTGAAAATGGCAAAAACGTAAGAAAATTTGCGCGGGCCGCCTCGTCAATTACACCTTAAGAATATTATGGACCGAATTTTTATATGATGAATTTCGTTATTCTGATTTCTAAGACCTTAATTAATTTATATGTAGGTAAGCCTATAAGTAATTGACGTAAATGTTGCTTTTCATCTCACTCTTGACTAAACAGTTTTTTTTTCAAATTCCAATTTAATTATGACTAGTGCATGTTTGAGTGTGTTATGCTTGAAACCATTTATTCCTTTTCAGGACGAAATGAGCAATCTGCCACCTGCTTATGATAGCATCCACCACGACATGGTACTTATTTTTTATTATTTTTGCTTTCGTCACCAGTATCACGTTTTTTTTGGCTTTTATCACCTGCATCACTGCACGATATCATAAATACCCTTATAAACTATTTTCTCCAAATTATAAAAAAAATATAACTTCTTTATAATTTATAGAAAAACTATTATTTGAACTTCAAATAATAGATTTTTAATATTATGCGCGTCATCGCGTGCTACGTATAAAGACTACTCGGGAGGTGGGTTGACACGAACGAATCATGGTTCAACCCAAGTCTTGGGTGCTTAGCACCGAAAGAGATTCTTAAATCCGTCATGTGACTTTACTTTTTTCACGTCAGTAGCAGTAGCACGTTTTCTCAAATATCTCATAAATCGAAATCTCACACGACAACAGATTCTAGCGCCAAAGTATTCATTACAGTTTACAACAAGCACGAGCGAGTCGCACGTCTCTATCCAATGTTGATTCTGACTGCTCTTGAATGCAATATATATCACGTAGGTCCAAGTTTCCGGCCTGCACACATTAGATTAATCAGTGATGCCAAACTATCATGTCACTACATTACTGAAGTTTTCTCTAATTACCCACAGTAAAGAAGTACTATTTTCGTTCAATATAGCTTTATTTTTAACCGACTTCTTTGTTTGGACATTAATCCTTAATTTTATAGTTGAAGCCGGAAACTTTAAGACCTTACCATGTACGTGTGCTGAGCGCGTTCAGCTTTATTGTTGAAATCGCCCTTTGTTCTTTGTAGCAATAACTTGAAACCATAATTTCAATGTTCTAGCCTCCCCACGTTCCAACACCGATGCCGCCGCACGTACCAACACCGCAGCCGCGCTCCCGAGTCCCTCCGAACCATTTCCCGGAGTTGCCCGAACTGCCATCAGTACCGTCAGACCTGATTCTGCCTTCAGTGCCTCATAGCAATGACTCTAACACGAACAACCAGCCAAACGCTCCCAATGCTAACGATGAGATCGATTTTGATGATCTGAACCGTCGCTTTGAAGAGTTGAAGAAGAAGAAGTAAAGTGGGGGGTAGGTCGCTAGTCGCATATGCGCGGGATTATGGCCTTGCTAGAAATAGATCTGTTCATATTGATCTACTAGTTGACGGGTCTGCTCGATAGTGCTAGAAAACTTAAGTCTATGCCTTATTAGAAATGGATCGAATACTGGATGGATAATAAGAAATTAATTTGAAAAGAATGGGGGGTAAACCCGCAAGTATGTGACTAGTTTGTTTGGAGATTAGCCGATGCTCACTCTTTCATTGATTATTAAGTAAAATAGCTATTAATTAATCACAATATTAGGTCAATGATTAACCCTTGGTTCTTATGAACAAATATCGGGTACTTGGATAAAATATTAATAAACTTTACCTCGCTCGGCTCTTTCTTATACCTTCTTCGACATTTCATTATGTAAGTAGGTGATATTCAAAATAAATTAACAAAAGTCACAAGCTTTCCTCATGAAATACTTGTTCATAAATTATTATTGAACCACTTAATTTAACTATAGTTTATATTATGTAGAGACTGGTCCTGGCCTATGTCGATTTCTGTATGCAAAACCAAATATGTACATTTTTTTATAACCTGGCTTTCTGCCAGTCCTTGTAATATAATGTGATTGAATATGTTAATGTATTTAGCTTTTTTACTGTTGTCCTAACTAACCGTTACATAATAATTAAAGATTTGGACACGTTTATAAGAATGGGTGATGAATAGTAGTTGACAACAGAATATGTACGAGCGAGAAGTAACACTAGGAATTCTGCAATATCTAACCCATTCTTATATTAAGAACTGTTTACTGGCCATTTTCACAAAGACATTGCGACACCTAAATGTATTGCCTAATGCCTGCGCAGACCACGGATTTTTGTACGCGGACTTCTTGTCCGGTAAAATAGATCGCTTACAACTGTATCCAGTAACGCAAACGAGGGATTAAAATTACCGCGTACGAAAAGACCCCCGAATAACCGAGAACATGCAGAGAGCGGACCGGACAAAAGTACGGGGGAGTCCCTGAGACTGCCTGCCTACTACACCGTAACGTGCTATGAACGTATCGGGCAAAAAATATTCTTTGTATTGATAAGATACTCCTTACGCACAGACATTTTGACGGCGCTCTGTGTACTGAAATAGGCCATCAGTCTTAAACTCACATGGAGAAATATCTAGTTAAAATATAGGTATGTGTAAAGTATAGGTTATGAAATATAAAAGAGTTTTATTTTAATATTTTATACAATTTATTATTGCTGCAATTGTCTGATATAAAACCATGCTTCCATTGATGACGGGTAGCAAGCAAGTGTATAGTGTTAACGTGTACACTATGAAATACATATACATTTCATCTGTTTCAGCGTTTCATTTAACCCCAAATATTCAACTTTAAAAAAGGGACAAGTGTCCATAACCACATATAATATCTTAATTCCTCTTCCTACAAACATTTACGATGTTTACTACCTCATTCATATGTATATTGAGAAACAAAAATGGATGAAACTAATAATTTTTTTTTAATATATTTCATCACATCATCGTGGCAGTTTAGATTTAGCGGTAGATACACGAATAAGATAGCAAGATACTATCCTAAATTATGCACTTTAAAGGCAAAACTTTATTGCTTATGCATAACAGTTTTTCAAAGTTGTAACAGCTATTAGAAATCACTGAATCCATACATGAATAATAAATAAAAGTAGGCGCCAACAAGGAGCGACGATCAGCTATTCAAATCCAATGCGAGGATTCTAATAAAGACATACAAAAATGATCGTTTAATTCTAATAATATAAATAACAGCCTTATGGAGTAGTTGAGGTTTTGTTCATAAGAGACTGATGATTTGCTGCGACAATGTTGCTATTTTCGCGTTATTTGGGTCGGTAATGCTGCCACCGTCCCTTTTCAGTCGGTTGTGGACTTGGGTGCTGGATACTATTCTAGTTTGTATTTGGAGCTTGTTGGGAGATTCAGCTAGGAGAGTGCCGAGGGCTACCAAACCTCTGTGAACAAAAATATTAATACTTAGAATTTTTCTCAAATGCCAAACTCATCATTCCCAACGATGTTGAGGTTCGCTTCCAGTCATACCGGATGCAGCTGTGTACCAGTACTAGCCTATGCCCACGGCTTCGCACGCGTGAAGTTCGATCAATGTCCCACGGGATTGTACTATCGGGATAAAAATTATCCCATGTGTTAATCCAGGTTATAAACTACCCCTGTGCCAAATTTCATCCAAATCCGTTTAGTAGTTTTCGCGTGAAAGGGTAACAAACATCCATCCATCCATCCATACTTACAAACTTTCGCGTTTATAATATTAGTAGGATAGTAGGGTTTTACATGGAGCGACTGCCTATATGACCTCTAAAACCCAATTAGTACTCAAATGGGCCAAACTATGAACGCCAAAAAGATGTCTTTTTAAGTTAATTATCTACTATCTGAAAAGTCTCTATTTGTACTCAATGGGCGACTAAATTGCATGCGATCAAAGAGTGACATAAAATGTGTGAGGAGACAGCCACTGAGGCACTGTTCGAGAGTAGTCTAAGTCTGGTTTTATACCCAACTAGCAATTCCCCCACGAAAATTGTGATATTCACAGCCTTTATTACTGGGTAAAGATGTAGCTTTCTAATGGTGAAAGAATTTTTAAAATCGGTTGAATAGTTTTTGAGTTAAATCGTAACAAACAAATCATTCCTTTTTATAATATCACTTAAGATCGCCTCTTTTGCCAGTCAACTCATCTGCATAAGCTTTTTCAAACTGTTGGGGTCTAACCGGACGCAGTTGAATACCAGTATTTTACATGGAACGACTGCCTGACCTCCACAACCCTGTTAGTACTGGTTAATCACGATACCTCTTGGTAAGACTGATTGTCAGACTTTCGGGCCACTGACTACCTGTAATGACTGTCAAAGATCTACAAATGACAGCCGTGAACAACGGCCTTTTGCCACTGATAACAAAATTTCCTTTTAGATCTGTTCTAAGGAGCATAGTTCACCTGAAATAAGCTTCGTTGTCAGTGATCCTGGCGAGGAGCTGCACGAGACAGTCTGCGAGCTCCACGCTGTCCGGCTGCTGCGCTAGCGCCACAGATAGATTCAGCAGTAAAGATGTGGCTGCGATCTGTAACAAGCAAGTTATGTTACTTTGCTGGCAAGTTTATGCATAGGTTCATCGCCCTCCAGTGTACTGAATAGAGAATATTGGCATGTGACGCAACAAATACGTCGACAAAAAGGTGCTCGGTTCGGGTTGTTCGTTTCCTATGGAGAAGAACCGGCAAGAAACTCCATGGTTACTCTTTTAAAATCATTTGGTTTTACAATATTTTTATGTTACGGCGGTAGTACTTAAGTATGGAAGGACATCGTAGGCCCGACATCGACGTAGTTCATCGGTTTGTCCACACCAAAAGACAAAAGTAGGGGAACGTACGCATCCTTTATAGACGTGACGAACGCGCTCCTTTAGACTACTTTTTTAAGGTGGAGGCGCCAGACTAGCCCACAAATTACCATTGAATGACTTTTTCATGGAAAAGGCATAAAATGGGATTAAATCAACTTAACGGGGTTGTATTGATGATTTTAATGATTATAATTCTGTGAAGCCATATTTGTCACGGTAGCAAATCACATTTTAATCAACATACAACCTGATACTGTCCTGCAAATCGCAAAAACGTAAGAACATTAGAACTTCGCGTGCTAACCTGGCGCTTACACCTTGAAGCATTGATTTACCTGAGTGTTGTTATTGAGCTGCGTGAGACATATGAGCGAGTGCATGACGCTCTCCCTCGCCGCCAGCACCAGCATCTCCCCGGGCAGGTCGCTGAACGCGTTCACAAGAACTCGCATCGCTAGCATTTGGTTGGCCGGTAGGTTATCTGAAAGTATATCATTTTTAAGTACTGCGGCTAGTATTAGTTGGTATTCGTAAGTATGGAGAAGTCTCTATATGCAGTAAGGTCAAATTACATAACATCACGCGTTGTAATCCCCGAAGTCTTAGGCAGAGGTGTATCTAACAAGTGCAGAGACATTTCGCCAGTTATGTTTAAGTCCCATGTAATAGGAGGCGACCCTATTGCCATCAATCGGGAATAAATCCAGACTCCGCAGCTGCTACTGAGGAATTCCTGATGAAAAAGCCTATAACAGTTTGCCCGACCTGGGAATTTGACCCAGGACGTGTTGCTAAGTAGTCGCGCTTGCGACCACTACACTAGACAAGACGAGGCAATCCGTGCAGAAAGTACTGTTAATGCGTGTCTGTATCCATAGAATTGGCAAAGATTTAGAACCTTTAAAAAGCAAATTGCCTAAAAAAACCAAGACAGAAAGTAAAAGTACAGAAAACATGTACATCAGAACGTTCGGCCAGTCGAGATAGGGACCTGGCTGCTACTCCAGTTTTTAATGACGATCATGTGACGCATAAAGATGCCAGCTAAAGAATTTGTGACCGAACAGTCCGAAAGTTAGAAGCATTTATTTATGGCCGAACGACCTGATATCAGAACGTTCGGCCAACCTGAATCTCCATAACTGAGGACCTTAGAGTAACTGTTACTGAATAAAGATTAACTGACGATTTGCTGACAAACAACCAATGCTTTACTTTTACTCGTAATGCCACCGGTTAAAAGTAAAATGAATTTTGGTTTCTGTAACATCAGGACGTTCGGCCAACGTAATCTCCATAACTGAGGACCTGAGAGAAACCGTTAATGAATAAAGATTTTGTGACGAGACTGAAACGATATTTTTTTGCTTTATTTTATTTATGACGACCCCTTTTATATAGTAAAATGAAAATTTAACATATAACCTCAAAACATTGGGATTATCGATTCCTCCACAAGAAAGAAGCCCAGAGAAACAGTTAATCAATAAAGATTTATTGACGACACTGAAATGAACTTTTACTGTTTTATTTTTCTTTGCGACTGCCCATTTATATGGTAAATTGAAAATTTACAATATAACCTCAAAACATTAGGATTATCGATTGCTCCACAACGAAGAAGCCTAGAAGACTTGTAAAACCCCTGATGTGTTATAGGTTTCAGTGCAATGGTGTCAGTATTTTTGTTGATTCCAGATTAATCTTTTAAAAATGTACTATAGCGGATGGCGACTGAAATAGGGTGACCATGTATTCCAACAAAGCAAGTATTTATCGAGTACCTAGGTATCTATTTATCTACTGAATGAAGCAAAGCACGTCGAAATAGTTGAAATAAGGTGACGATCAAAGAGTATAGTAATATAGATGGAAAAGAGAGCCCACTGCCCACTCAAGAAAATTTTTGACACCTATATTGGACGGTGTCGCCACCTGATACTAAATCCGTTGAACTAATCCCAATAGCTATAGGTGCGTACATGTACTTATATCTATATCTTTGTTATTGAATAGGTTTTCTATGGGTTTCTGTTACTGTTTTTATTTCTTTTTTTACACTCAATTAAAAAAGTAAAAAAGACAGAACCGAGAAACCACATAAATTACACAAAATGGGAGACATCTACAAGCATGCGCACACGCCGATTGTATAGTAGTGGCCATTTTGTAAACAATTTGTATGATATTGTTACCAACCCAAAACAAATATATTAGCAATTACAAAATGCTTTTAAAATAAATAAATGGTTTAATCTTGTTTAGAGTTGAAATTTATTATTTATAACTCAATTTTCATTCAAATCAAAAAGGTATTTAATCACACTGGCATAATTGGCGTAAGCACCATCTATGTCATTTTAATGTACTAAATCTCAAGTTTATGCGGATTTAGTAAGAGATGGTACTAGTATCTTAGTGTAAAATTGCGACGCCTATGTCAAGTATGGCAGTGTCCCCCCCCTGGTGACGATGTAGGTTTTGCAACAAAATAAATGGATACGCGGACGGAGGACTTTGAGAAGGAGTGCAGATAACTAATATTTTATATAATATGCATTAGAAATAAATTGTTATAAAAAAACGTTACACACACCACCATGCGTTATGATGTGGCCTATTTGCTTCTACTTTTTATTATTTTTCTGTCTGTCACTGTTACATGAAAAAAAAAATTGAAACTATCGATCGAATTTCAACCAATAGGCCACCATTCTAGTTTTACTTCATTCAGTTACGGCGGCTTTCTATAATACATATATCTCAATCCCAATCTTGATCCTGCTCCTTGTCTGTAAACAATCAACAGCCGAGTTTGTCACTCTGAGCCCGTTACGATAGATGGCGTGCAATGGAAGGAACGTGCTTACCATAGATGCATTTTTGATACATCACACCTACGTAAAACATTTTAATAAAAAAATTCTTGAGTGGGCTCTCTATTCCATCTATATTACTATACTCTTTGATCGTCAGCTTATTTCAACTATTTCGACGTGCTTTGCTTCATTCAGTAGATAAATAGATACCTAGGTACTCGATAAATACTTGTTTTGTTGGAATACATGGTCACCCTATTTCAGTCGCCATCCGCTATAGTACATTTTTAAAAGATTAATCTGGAATCAACAAAAATACTGACACCATTGCACTGAAACCCATAACACATCAGGGGTTTTACAAGTCTTCTAGGCTTCTTCGTTGTGGAGCAATCGATAATCCCAATGTTTTGAGGTTATATTGTAAATTTTCAATTTACTATATAAAGGGGCAGTCGCAAAGAAAAATAAAACAGTAAAAGTTCATTTCAGTGTCGTCAATAAATCTTTATTGATTAACTGTTTCTCTGGGCTTCTTTCTTTTGGAGGAATCGATAATCCCAATGTTTTGAGGTTATATGTTAAATTTTCATTTTACTATACAAAAGGGGCCGTCATAAATAAAATAAAGCAAAAAAAAATCGTTTCAGTCTCGTCACAAAATCTTTATTCATTAACGGTTTCTCTCAGGTCCTCAGTTATGGAGATTACGTTGGCCGAACGTCCTGATGTTACAGAAACCAAAATTCATTTTACTTTTAACCGGTGGCATTACGAGTAAAAGTAAAGCATTGGTTGTTTGTCAGCAAATCTTCAGTTAATCTTTATTCAGTAACAGTTACTCTAAGGTCCTCAGTTATGGAGATTCAGGTTGGCCGAACGTTCTGATATCAGGTCGTTCGGCCATAAATAAATGCTTTTAACTTTCGGACTGTTCGGTCACAAATTCTTTGGCTGGCATCTTTATGCGTCACATGATCGTCATTAAAAACTGGAGTAGCAGCCAAGTCCCTATCTCGACTGGCCGAACGTTCTGATGTACATCAGAAAACAAAAACAAGAAATTGAAAAAAAAAAAAAAATTTGCATAAGTAACTGCAGTACTTTCAAACGTTATTGTCTATGCCTTGTGACTGAGACTGTAGCTTCGCTTTTATTGACATTCAAAAGTGCCTGGAATGGTTTAATTGAAATGAATACTTTGAGTTTGTAACCAAGGCAGCATTGATTGCTCTCTACGTTTCTCCGGTTGTTACAGATTCTTGAAGTGAAACTTCTTATGCGACTTCCAACAAGCGTACGTTAAACGTTTAACGCTACCATGGAGGGGGAATAGAAAGAGATAAGAGCGAGAGTGAATGCGTGGCACTCGAACGCATGCGTGTAGTATTACGAAGTTTCACTTCTTCCGCGCGGAGGGACTCCTCGCACAATTTTTTTTCTGATCTATCCAGATTAGCATAAACAACAATTATTCACCCCCCCTACATCTTCCAACATATTATTTCAATCACGTCATGTCACGCGCTCAACAAGCGCATGACAAACAAATTACCAAGCGCATGAAAAACGCTACTAAAAATAAATATAATAAACAAAGTGTTCACATACCTGGTGCTAACAACGATAGCAAATATGTGACGAACGTTGGTCCGTATGACGTGTCGAATATTTGTGCGTTTATTTCTTTATTTCTAACTGCTAACCTAGTTACGTCTAGTACGGGGAACAGGATTTCTGTAAAGAAAAACATAAAGACTATTATCACGCCTGTATACTCCAAGGAGTAAAATAGAGGTGTATTGTAACTACGACATTTTGCCAGTCTATTACCACACAAGTTAATATATTATTAAATAAAAAACCATACTTATAAATATCTATAGCCACAAAAAATATTTATATATATGTCCATTTCTATATCCAGGAATAACAAGAAAAGTATATAAGGCAGTATACTTTTCCGCCTCAAATAAATATACAGGGTGTATGGAAAGGGTATATACATACTTAAGGGTGTACTACTGACCTTCAAACTGAACATGGTTCTCATCATAAAACATGTTTTTCAGTAAAAAAAAATATCTGCTGTCCCATGCAAAATTGCAATACCTATTCGATCCAAATGTGTGAGGCAGCTGATATTTTTTTCGCTATTACGATGTTTGTCCAATGGAGAAACATGTTCAGTTTGATGGTCTGTAGCACACCCTTAAGTATGTATATGTTACGGGCAACGTGATTAACTGGGCATTATTAATAAGGACCGGCCATTATTAATAGTGCCCGGACTTATTAAATTGCCGGTAACATATATACCTTTTCCGTTACATCCTGTATAGAGAAAAAGAAATAAAAAAGATAATTTTGTAGCATTTTGGTGACATACCTTTGGGCCATTCCAACATTTTCTTCAATACCAAAATGGTTTCATTGTTGACAGCATTGCTCTGTAATAAAGTAATAAGTTGACTGAGTTTCTCTATTTCTAATTATACTAACAAGGTGTGTGAACGGACCGTTCGCGAAGTCGTCAGCCAAGCATTCGGTACATGCTTGCGCAAAAATAAATGCTGGGGAAACGACTTTCTTTTTGGGGTGAAAAACAAAACATTGTGCTGATGGATACATTGAATAGCAAACGCATCATGGAGGTATTATAAAAATAGTTACAACCTTATAAAGTACAATAAAAATATTTGAGAAAAAAGTTGGAACTTTGCTCTCCCATACCTCCGTAACTAGAAGGTTCCCAGGAATGCAATCACGGGGAGAATCAGTGCGTTTCGGCTTCGTTAAAGTCTTTTTACACCCACAATTTTTTTAATATAACGCAAACACGTTATTTATGCTTTTGCCCGCAGTTTCGCTCGCATGGCGGGCGTATAGGAGACGGGGACTTATTACCGGAACAAAAATAATACCGTTTGTTCTAACCGAGGTCATGGTCTAATCGTGTGCTAAATTTCATAGAAAGCCGCTCAACCTTGAGAAAGTAGCAAATAGATAAAGTGAATGATTGTTTTACTTTCGCATTATTAAAATTAGTATGGATAATCATCATCTTCCTGGCCTTATCCCATGTTATTTGGGGTCGGCGCGCAACACGTTTTTAGGGTTCCGTACCCAAAGGGTCAAACGGGACCCTATTACTGAGACTTCGCTGTCCGTCCGTCTGTCACCAGGCTGTATCTCATGAACCGTGATAGTTAGCCAGTTGAAATTTCTACAGATTATGTATTTCTGTTGATGCTATAACAACAAATACTAAAAACAGAATAAAATAAATATTAAGGGGGCTCCCATATAAAAAAGATTTTTTTGCTCGTTTTTATAAATAATGGCACGGGTCCCTTCGAGCACGAGTCCGACTCGCACTTGGCCGGTTTTTTTTCTTCCATTCTCCTCTGTCAACCGTCACACTATAATTTACTCCTTTTTCTGTCATATCATTCCTCACACAATTAAACTAAAACTCAAAGCATTTATTTCAATTAGACCATTACAGGCACTTTTGAAAGTCAAAAAACAAAATAAAACGCGAAGCAACAGTCCCAGTCACAAGGCATAATAACTTGTGAAAGTACTGTAGCTGCCCATTCCAAAGCGTAGATCTCTGTGGAGAAGAATGGGCAAGAAACTCCATGGACGCTCTTTTAAATCAAAATATGTTACAAAATCTTGGTAATATCATTCATGTTAAGAATTACAAATATGTGAGAACGATGTAGAAATACGGGCAAGTTAAGAGCGTCCAGAGTAAAAGATTAAATCAGTAATAAAAAAATAAAGTAATTAATCAATCAATTCATTGTTTCCTTGCTCTCCCTCTCCATCCATTAATATATATATATTATATTCATCACTCTTTTAGTCCTGCGATTCGTCCCTCCTCATCACATGCGCATACCATGACAGTGGATCCCTTTCAACTTTTCTGTAACGGGTGCAACTTTCAAACTTCCTCTTCTTCTTAGTATGGATATTATCACTATTAATAACATTTACTACGGGATATTTACCATGTGTATTATTTGTTTCGAGTTCCCGATATTTCGGCGCTGTTGCAAACGCCATGATCACGGATAAACTGAAGTTACTGCGAGTGGGTGTTTATGTGCAGACAAATCGGTCTACCCTCTTCCTTGTTCGTTTTTTGTGCTCCGTACCACTACCACTGTCACTCACAACTCGATTCTGTTCCCGACACACGAAACTCACTGTGTCCACTCGCGAACTTTTTACGACCCTTTTTCGGTTTTTACACAGCTGAACCACTGGATTCCAGGCTCTCGACAGTTGAAACCCATCCTCCCGGTTGAAGTTCTTATATTTAGTTATTTCAATCGCTTCTCTTACCAGTCTGGGTATATAGTGGCGTTCTGTCGAGATGACCTGAGGGTTATGTAACTCAATCCAGTGGTTCGAACCTGATTCGATGAGATGTTGAGCTATGGCCGATTTTTGGGTGTCATTATTTTTCACCGCCCTGATGTGCTCCGCTATTCGACAAGCTACCGTACGCTTAAAAAAAAAAACCGTACGCTTTGTACCGTACGCTACAAATAATACACATGGTAAATATCCCGTAGTAAATGTTATTAATAGTGTTAGTGACCATGTCAGTTTAAAAACTTATATGGATATTATCGTCTATATTTAGAGGCACATTAAAATGTCAAGTTTTTATGAATAATGGGATATAGTTATAGACAGGCAACAATGCTTATCTTATAACGTTGAGATAGCAAACTCACAGGATACACAATGTTATCTATTTATGTAACTTTGTGTGTTATCTAATAGCCTTCCTCATTACCATTACACAATTAAGGCTGTCCACTCCAGACAAGTTAGGTTTTCTTAAGTCCTTTTATTCAGAAGTATATGTAACTTAATTGGGAGTTAATTTTAAGAACAATAAATTAACTTAGGCTACAATAGCGAGCGAGCTCGAAAATTTTAACACCCTACTTTTTTTTTTTTTTTGCTTTTCCCCGCCGAGAGCGACGAGATCTTATCATCAACACCCTACCTTTTGGACACGTTAGAATTATTTCGATCCTTCACATTCAGGAGTCATTCTAGAGTATGTAGGCTGCCTGAGCGACCGAAGCGAGCTCAAAAATGTTTAAATCTTGCCTCAAATATATTCAGATAATTATGTAATTTGAGATCAAAATGTCTACATGCTCGTATGCCTTAGATCAAGATATAAACTGGAAAGCACATATTGATATGGTTTCCAAAAGAATAAATAAGTTTGTATATGCACTTAAAAAAGTTAAAAATATAACAAACATCAAAACGGCAATAACGTCCTATCATGCATACGTTGAATCGGTGCTCCGTTATGGCTTGATAATGTGGGGTAATAGCACAGATCAAAATAGAGCATTCATTGCTCAAAAAAATGCATTAGAGCAATATACGGGCTTCGACCTGACGAATCCTGTAGACCGATATTTAAAAAGCTTGGCTTGTTACCGCTACCGTCGCTTTACATATACGAAACATGCATGTTTGTGAGAAAGCATAAAGAACAGTTTAGTAAGGCAGATGATTTATATCCCCGTAACCGACGAGACCCTCACAGGCTCGTACTCGATATCCTTCCGAGAATGGCGAAATATAATAAAAGTTCAATATTTATGTGTGTGCGTTTTATATAATAAGATACCAAGTAATCTCAAAGCGTTGAATCTGAGATTATTTAAGGAAAAATTGCATGAATGGTTGTGTAATCATAGTTTTTATAGCGTCAAAGACTTCATTAACAATAAATTTTAAAAAATATGCTTGTTAAAATTTGTACGCTTATGAGTGTTAAGCAAAAACATGTTTGCTCTTGTTATTGTTTGTATTTTACCATCTTTTTATACCATGTTTTTAAGCAAATAAATATTATTCTATTCGTCGCAGCATGTAGACAGATTGGCGCAAAAAAATGGAGCATGGTGTTAAATTTTTTTTGCGTATGTATAAAATTGCCTATTAAGGCTTCGAGCCAAGGGGCTCCTAATTTATGTCAGCTTCTGTCTATACCCAACGATCATGCGTAAATCCAGTAGGAGTGCCAATCCAGGGGCAGAAGAAGACTTTGTGATAAAAGTATTTTTGCATGGTTAAGTGTACGAAATGCGCGCGTTTGATCAAAGAAAATGTGTAAGTTTGTAGCGGTAGTACAAGTACTCGGAGGCTCATTTTCAGCTTTAAATAATATTTTAGTTTCAGAGTGATTCTATTGTAAGCCACAATTTATTGCGTATATTCTAATTCTGTGGTATCAGGCAGGAAAAGTTAAAACTATTAAAAAGTCCCGTGCAGGTGTCAGTGTGTGTTACAGTGTGATAACGAAACCCATGCTTTATAGAGAGTTATAATCATTAAAATCATAAATATATCCCTCTCAAGTTCATTCAATCCCATTGAACTACTCTCAAGTTCATTTAATCCCATTGAACTTTTTCACGAAATATTCTTTGTGAGGGATTAATTAGGGCAGGGAACTGCTTCCAGTGCTCCGATCGAATGGATTGAACGCTGCCATTTCATTCTAGTGTTGCCTTCATGATGACTTTTTCGCTAAATTAATGGGATTTACGAGTAAGTAGGCTTCGATCAACGATCGAGGGAATACGCAAGGGCGCCTCATGTCGAGCGCCCTGGGCGGTCGCCCAACCTCGCCCTACCCTAAATTCGCTACTGTGTACTTACCTAGTCTTAAGAAAAAAAAATTACTCTTACCAGTTCACACAATTTGACTACAGATTCTAACTGCTCCTCTGTCATGGCGCTCAGTCCGTCTCCCACTTTACTATTGAACTCTCTGAGCTTGTCGTGTATTGCCTTCAAGTTTGCTTGGTCGAACCTGAAATTATTTATTGAATATTATTATTTTCGAGTAGCTAAGGATTAAAAACATTTTATTGAATATTGACCATATTAACCTAAGGACCGATCGATCTTCAGGTAAAGCCGCGTTCGCCTAGGTTGGTCGTGGATGGGTGACCACCCTCACATACCGAGTTTCCTCCGAAACTAATTTTTTTTTGTCTCCTATTAACACTCTCACTGGCACCCATACTGGGTGTAAGCAACAATGTCGCGAAAATGGTTACCACGTACTCAGCACATTATTCTGAACCATGACATAGAAATGTATAATCGGTAATTTAAAAAAAATAGTGCGTGGAGTCCCTCCGCGCGGAAGAAGTGATACGCATGCGTTCGAGTGCCACGCATTCACTCTTGCTCTGTCTCTGTCTATTCGCCCTCCACGGTAGCGTTAAACGTTTAACGCAACCTTATTGGAAGTCGCATAAGAAGTTTCACTTCAAAAAAACAATTTTAATATTATTCAGCCTAGCATACAGTTGGCATGTCATACTCGAAAAGTTACGACTCGCCAGCGGACCACATGGCAGCGAGAGTGTTAAATTTTATTTACTTATACAGTATGTTAGTTTAAACGAGGGACATATTCAAACCCATAATAGTACATGCTAACATGATACTAATAAAAATATAAACAAAAAAAAAACACTGATAAATAACAGACAGAACCATACCAAAATTTTCGCAAATGTCACGCAACGTGTATACACCCTTGCGCTAGCGACTTAATACTATCGAAGAACATGTGAGCGGGTCAATGACTCTTAGGTATAATCCATTTTCCCTTCATACTTTAAACTTACCTGGCTTAGGACAGTCTAAAATATCTAGGCACTAAACAAAACATTAAAAATTCTTCTATATACGTTATAGGTTTTTTACATATTTGGGACGAGAATCGAATACTGAATACCCTCCCTCAATATGTCCCTCGTTTAACCTAACATACTGTATAATATAGCCCATAATTCCATAAAGTGTAAGTATAATCTTAACCTATTGTTACTAAAAAATAAGTGATACTGTTAGCCTGCGTCATTCCATTGCTGTATAAAAGGCTCTCCCCATGGCTAACTGCGCGCACATGTCTACCCGTCCAATGCCTGATAAATGGCCCATGAATTTTTCCATCATTGTAGATAGAATATTGTATTTAATTCCTCTATCGGATGAACTTTAAAAAATCGTTCCTAAGTTGTACTTCCACGCTTCGTCCCAGCAATTTGTGCCGTCAGTGAGTGAACATAAGACGTCAATTAAGTAAAGCAACCCTTCCTCACCTGATATACGCATCATGCGGTATGAGCATCTTGTCGCTGTGTGTGCTGGTGGCGGACGTGGTGTAGGCGGCGGCGCCGGTGAAGGGGTCGCCGGCGGGCGGCAGGCCCGGCCGCCGCGCGCCCGGCACGTAGCGCGACGAGCCCGTCAGCGGGTCCGCGAACCTGCCGGGAACGACAACCTAGATATAGCAGCTGCCCTACCATAAACTCTTATAAGCCTACCACACGCACAAGCTTCACCTCAGTTCTGCCAAGCGCAAGTCAGTTTGTACACGGAACACCGTGCGTGCGGTTGGTAAAACTGTCACGGTGTTCCGTGTACAAACCGGCTTGCCCAGGCAGAACTGTGGAGAAGCTTGTGCGTGTGGTAGGCCCATTAAAGCTGTATTGTTTTAATCTTTTTCCAGAGTGGGAAAGAGATGGCGCTAGACGTCCTCTATAGCTCTGTCTCTTTCCCACATCGAAATGACATTAAAACAATACTGCTTTAGGACGTCATGGTAGACCGGCTGCTCTTTCTCTAAATACGATTTTTCATCGTTAAGTTTACAGGGTGGAAAGAACACGGTTACCACGTACTCAGTACATCATTCTGAACTACCCCCACATAGAAATAGGCTATTTGACAAATTTTGGAAAACCTAACTAAATTATTCCTTATTACTTAATAAGCACATCATATTGATATTTCGGAAAAAAAATATGTATTTCATAAAAAATAACAATGATAAAGTTTAAATTATCAAAACCGCGCGAAAAACGCTGTTGCTCTAATGGCGTTGGTCACGCGATCCGGGTGACGTCACACTGCAGTAAATATTTTAATAACCCTTTAAAAACAGCAGTGAACCCAAAGTAATTTTTTTTTCAGTTTTAGTGGTTAAAATGGTGTACAAATGGTGTGTAGTGCCACAGTGTACAAATACGTCTATAAATAACCCACAAAAATTGTTTGTTTCTGTTCCAACAAATCCCAAAAGGCGAAAAATGTGGCTAAAGTTAGCTCGAAGAGACCCAAACAGTATTTCATCTCATTCAAATGTGTTTATGTGCGAAGATCACTTTGATGTAAGTAAGCAATATTTTACTTTAGTGAGAATCATGTTATCCTAAGATATACAGCTGATCCATCTGTTCTGTAACCTTCAAAATATTGTACATAGGATGTTGTAGGTACGATTCATTGTTGATGAATCAAATAAAATTAACATTTATTAGACTACTCGAAATAGTTACTAAAATATCGGTTTTTATAAAAGGAAATAACATCTTTAGTACCTGATTTCCATGAGTAGGTACCGTGACAAAGAGAATTTACATGAACATTTCAAACATTTAACAACCTAACCTAAAATAAATATTTTATGATGATCACACATAGGTAAAGGTTTGTAAATAAATAAGTCTTACTTACATTGCTGTTTTTACATTTTTAAGTTCTGCAGCACAGTAATCAGCGTTGTTCTTAAAGAAAAGTGCAACCATAAATGCGTCTATTTGAGGCAAGTTGCTGTTATCAGCTCTTACATAATTTGTCTCTATTTTTAGATTAGAATCCAATATTATGAAAATAGTTAAAACAATAATCAAAATCTATCAGAAAAAATCTTCAAAAATAGCCCAAAGAACGATTAAAACACTTAATAAACGAAACGCGCGTACTTTATTCAGTGATCGAAGCCGTATTTACATGCGTGTGACGTCACCAGGGTTGTGTCCAATCACAAGGCGTTCTCGTTACAGATAAAAGTTCAGAAATTATTACATGTTTATCGGTGAAATTTTCAAAAAATATACGTATTTCAGTTTTAATTATAGTTTAATATGTTTTTTTATGCTATTATCTGATAGGATGACCACAATTTGTAGTATATTTTCAATGTTGTCAAATAGCCTATTGTTCATCGGTTATTTAAAAATAACGGTAAAAATTTATAGAACAGTTCAAATTACCGATGAAAAATTTCTATGGGGATCAGATTCATGTAATGTGTACGGTAACCGTTTGAGGATCGGTGTCCTCCCTGCACGCGTAGCATGACCAGTGTATAGTGGACTTTTTCATTACTCATACTCTGAAAGTAGATCTGAAGTTGCCTGAAGAGCGGGTTGACAGTAATACTTTTCAGCCCTAGGGAGAATCGCTTTCAACTGACAGATGTCAAATTATAAAAAAAAAAACTAGTTCTATTTTCACATTTTTATTGAACCATGTTCCAACTTCTATGCAGCCACGATGTAAAATTGAAATAACTTAAGTTAAGTATTGATTAAAGGATATAGTTTTTTTTTTAAACAACAATGATTTGGGCAAAATATTTACCATTTTTTAAATGATGAAAATGAAAAATAAAGGCTGATTATCTGGCAGGCCACAGAAAAAAAAAACAAAACAGGCGGGAAAGCGGCAAACGGTTTTACTAATTTTTTCTTTAGCTAATTCATGTTTTTATTTTTACTTTCCTTGTACTATTCGTAATGAAAAGCACAGTGTTTACCTCGGGTTAAAGACATATTTAGTCCAAACCCCGTCTCGGGACTAAATAAGTTACTTTCACCCCTAGGGTAACAATGTACTATTGTCTACGGAAGAAACGACATAATGACAGATAAAAGGTGTTGTTTCGCGTCCTCGTCAAATTCAAGGAGATAACTATGCTAATGATTCTCCTCCCGAATCAATAATTAAATGGGTAGTTATTTTTTTTCTAATTTACGGAAACCGGTAGGTGTGAACCAGTCGTGTTTTAAATGCGGCCTATCTGTTTCTCGCCCTATAACCGCGCTTCCACAAATACAAACAATTTCAAACGTTTATTCGATAATTTCTTATTCCCTAAACCACGTTAAGGGGGTTATTTTGAAATACTGACAAACTTAAACAACCAAAAAAATCAGCGATTTTTAATAATCAACTAGGTGCTGAATTTAAATTAATTATTTATGTCTTTTGTGACAACCTACTGATTTTGACGAGGATGCAAAACAACACCTTGTAGACAATGACAATGTGTCAGTTTGTCGATTCTTCCGTCGATATAGCCCGTTTCTACGGCGTGTTGGTGCTATATTGTGTTGTATACACGGTGGAAGGGTCATCGACACACAGACGTACCACAGTTAATCACTCCGAATCCCTTCCGAACTCCACATAGAATTTATTTTTATTTTCGTATATTATGTAAAAGAACAGCTGTTCTATACATGACCGTTTAGGTATTGCATTTTTCTAGGAAGCAGCATTTTTTTTAATTACCCATCACGACCGACGAGTACATAAGGAAAATAAAGTTAATATTAAACGTAAATTATCTTGAAATGCTATGCATGAAGCATATAAATAAACACTACAGTGATACACGGATCTTTTGGCGCAATTAACTATTACTTTCACTAATATGTTACTCGCTTTTATAACGATCGAAAGAACCACAAACTAAAACTCAAAGCATTTGTTTCAATTACACCATTACAGGCACTTTTGAAAGTCTAAAACCATAAAAATAACGCGAAGCTACAGTCCCAGCCACAAGACATAATAA
Source organism: Cerastis leucographa (assembly GCA_963082945.1). Lineage (NCBI taxonomy): Eukaryota > Metazoa > Arthropoda > Insecta > Lepidoptera > Noctuidae > Cerastis > Cerastis leucographa. Next base: position 5,671,337 of record OY720385.1, on the reverse strand, counting down.
CTTGTGAAAGTACTGTAGTTGCCCATTCCAAAGCGTAGATATCTATGGAGAAGAATGGGCAAGTAACTCCATGGACACTCTTTTAAATCAAAATATGTTACAAAATCTTGGTTACATAATTCATGTTGAGAATTAGAAATATGTGAGAACGATGTAGAAATACGGTCAAGTTTAGAGCGTCCAGTTTAAAAGAATAAATCAGTAATTCAAAAATAAAGTAATTAAAAAGTTCCGACTTGTTCAAAAATATATTTTTTCAAATCCAAAGTTGTTGCTCAGATATTTGACTCAATCACAATGCTGCATTGAGATATACAAACCTATGCATATTCACCTATAGAAAGACTAGTTAGACATCGATCTATAATATCGGCATACACATGTGACAAACAGTTTTGTCTCTTTTTAATAAAGCAATAGCTGCATAAGAAAAGAGAGACATTTTGGCAACACTTTCGTGTGACGTCATACGCTCATCTATGCGTGACCGCGTCGCCACGTTTGGCGACGAGTTTTGTGGTAATCTGCTTTCAAACGGTTGCGCGCTAAAAGTTTTATTGATGAAGAACGAAAATAGCGGCCATTTATGCGCCAGATTTTTGTATGTAGTATTACCCTTATTCTGTAGTTATGCCAAGTCCATAAGATTTTGAGTCAGTGGTTCCTATTATGGCCACACGCCAAAAGATCCATGTAGCAATAGGCAAAAATGAAAATATAACTTGTCGCAATAAATTGTCAAAGATTGAGTGAGAAATAGTGTATAATGCTGATGCATGACTTACGTCAATAGCGGGCTATGATAAAAAAAAGAAAATATATTACTCACTTTCTGAAAATTAAAACACATTTTTTGGTCAAATCTTCGGTAAAACATATGATTCTTGTTTTTAAACAGTAAGGTCCAAAAGTTTACGGCTTCAACTAAAATATTAAGGATTAATATCCAAACAAAAATCGATTAAAATAAAGGGAAACTATATTGAACAAAAATATTCCTTTTTTATTGTGGGTAACTAGAAAAAACTTCAGTAATCTAGTGACATTTAGGGGTATGAGGAACAGCGTGTAAAGTTCCTCATCCCACGAAGTAAATGGAGGATCCTCCAACCAGACAGGTGTTATGTCTGGTGGGCAACTGCCCGACGGTTGTTGTCGGGTGTCTCTATACATTCTTAAGTCGATGTAAACTTTGCTTGCGAGATTCAGACCATATTAGTTCTTCAGTTTTATCATAGATGGCGCTACTTTTTGTTATAAGTTGCTTTTTTGCAGGTCGCTACAACATGATAGTATTGTATTTCTTATTAATCTAATGTGTGTAGGCCGGAAACTTTTGGAACTTACTGATAGTTATCAAAAAGCAGGAGTGCAAAATATGAATGGTCACGGCAGATTTATAAATTAGGCTTACAGAAACTATAGGGCCCACGAATTTATTAAGCCTGACTTAGTTTAAAATATATTGATCTCAAAGACACTCCGAGTGAAATTGTGATAACTTACCCATTACTGGATACTGGTTGTGAATCCAATTTAGCGTTACTGATTATAAAGTTTGCCACTTGCTCCAAATATACTTGAGGTAGATTATTCCTGGAAATTTTAACAGTATACTGGTTACCATTATCAAAAAAAAAAAAAAGTATTTGATGGTGTCTTAAAAGTCATGCTATTCGGGTGACTCGGCACGGCCGGGCAGAAAAATATCATTAAAGCCGCTCGGCCAAACTATGCCGAGTCGCACCGAACATGATTCAGCGATGGTAGATTCCGGCATCTAGTTCAGCATCATCGCAGTTTACTGATCGGCTGGAACTGGCTGATAATCGGTGGTTCATTATATTAACAATAAAGGGTGTAAAACACCTCTTAACGAAGCCGAAAGGCACTGGTTCTCCCTGTCATTGCGATCATTTTTTTGTTCTACACCATACCTGGGAAACTTCTAGTTACGGAGATATTAGGGGTCAAAGTTCCAACTTTGTGTCAAGTATTTTTTTAAATACAAGTTTTTAATGTCAGATTTTTACTTTAAACACCTCCACGACCCCCGTACTATTCAATCTGTCCATCAGCACAATGTTTTGAGTGCGTTACATTGAGTTCTACCACAAAACATGATTTTACACCTCCCAAAAAAAAGTCATTTCCCAGCAATAATTTTTGCGTTAAGTTACTTAGTTTTATGTACAGAATGCTTGGTTGACGGCTTCGTGATGAGGTAATTTACATGGTGTATGATGTATATCTTACTTGTGTATAAAGGCCTGTGCGGCTACCCAAGGGTCTTCAGCCTTGTTGAAAGGAAGTTTTATTGGTGGCGCTCCATCCTTGATGTCTACGCTGAACACGAAGTCGTATTCCTGGAACCAATTGAACAAAAATGTTAAAACGTCTTTTAGTGTTACTTAAATTTTGGCAGCTACTATCAAAACAAAGGTTAGAAAAGATAAATGTTTACTGGGAGAGTGTATACATAACAAAACATTACACCTGTAATCCACGACGGGGTAGGCACAGGTGTAACTGACAAGTACATCCACATTTCGCCCGTTATGTTTAAGTCCCATGTAACAGGGTGAGCAGACTAGCGAATCCAGACTCCGTGGTCGCTACTGCGAAATTCTTCATGGAAAACCGAATACCACTGCCCGACCCGGGAAACTAATTCAAGATCTCATGCTAAGCAGTAGCGCTTGCAACCAATAGACCAATGAAGCAGTCTGAGTATGTCAATGCTGTTAATTTTTATATATGGTGTTATTTTGCATTCTCGTCAAAATTCAAGAGGGCGTCAAAAAAGACATAAATAATCACTTAAAATTACGGTAACAAGTTAATTATTCAAAAACGCTGATATTTTTGGTTGTTTAAGATTGTCAGTATTTCAGAATAACCCCCTTAACGTGTTTTAGGGAATAAGAAAATATCGAATAAACGTTTGAGATTGTTGGTATGTGTGAAAACGCGGTTATAGGGCTAGAATCAGACGAGCCACGTTTATAACACACTGGTTCACACTTATTGATTTCCATAAATAAGAAAAAAAAAACCTACCCATTTTATTATTTATTCGGGACGAGAATCATTAGCATAGTTACCTCCTTGAATTTGACGAGGTTGCAAAACAACAAGTTGTATAACACACCTTTCCTTGATACATAGTCTTCCCCTCACTAGAGGGCGGAGATCCCATGACGTCTCCGATCTCGTTCCAGGTGTTCTCAGCAGCGCTCCAGGAGTAACACTTCACGTTGGTGCCGCGACGTACCAGCTTCGTTACACCGTCGGCTTTTCCCGGCTCTAGGAGAACTTCCGGGCCTGGTAACCTAGGAAAGAACAGTTTAGGCGTATTTTTAATCCTACATCATCATCATCTGCCTAGCCTTTTCCCAACTATATTGGGGTCGGCTTCCAGTTTAACCGGATGCAGCCGAGTACCAGAATTTTACATGGAGCGACTACCTAACTGTTCTCCACAACCCAGTTAGTACTGGATAATATGAAACCTTGATTTTTATTTGTAGGATAAAAACCGGCCAAGTGCGAGTCGGACTCGCGCACTGAGGGTTCCGTACAAACCTGTAGGTATATAAGTTAAAGGTTACCCATCACGACAATCGATTCATAGTTATGATATGAATTTCAATTTAATACCTCTACGCGTTCATGAGGAAAGGGGTAGTAAGTTTAAAATTACTAAAAATATTTTTACACTTTGATGTATCTGTGCTATATGATGTTGCTACCAAATTTCAAGATATTGAGTTGTATTGTTGATACGGAGAGTACCCTGTAGGTTTTGATTCCCTTGCGAGTGTCAAAAATTTGCATTAACGGCTGTATCTTTTGATTGCGTTGGCTTAGAAGTTTGATTTTTTCACAGCTTCAAGGGACAGTGGACCCGAGTATTTATTATAAATTCCAGCTTGATATCTCCAAGCGTTTTTTTCCTTTCGAGGTACGGAACCCTAAAAATCAAGGTTTCAAGGGTAAAGGAAAAACCCACAAACAACTAACACGTTTGTTAGCCTAGAAAGCTAAACAATGACTGCACACTGAGCAGGTGCGCTTGCTACCACAGCATTGCTAGTATGGAAATGGCATTTATCATGCTCCTAGCCTCATCCCAATTTATTTGGAGACAGCGCAGTATGTCTTCCTCATCCATACTTCTCTATTAGTCGTCATCTCATCAGACACCGCCTTACTTGCTATATCATCCATAACACAGTCCATCTTGTCAAATGAAATCCCATAACTTAAGGGAATCTACTATATAAAAATAAGTCGGGTTTTCCTTCCTGACGCTATAACTCCAGAACGCATGAACCGATTTCGATAATTCTTTTTTTTGTTTTTTATTGTCAGGAGTAGGTTCTTAGGTAGGTAGTTGTAGGTAGGTAGTAGTATGTAGTGGTAGGTAGTAGTAGGTAGTGGTAGGTAGTAGTAGGTAGATAGTAAGGTAGGGTAGGTAGTGGGTAGGAAAAAGTGCATTGCAACGCATGCCGGGATCAGCTAGTTGTAGTATAAGAGTTTTGTAGTAAGCTAATAAAACTTTAAGCCAGTTTCTATAAAAAATTAAACAAAGCCATTATCGCTTTTTTAATTTTTTCTTTGTAGACCTTCTATTTCCCTATATCGAGTTGTTTACTACATGGCAAGTTCCAAAAGTTTCTGGCCTACACACATTAGATTAATTAGATATAAAACTAATATTACTGAAGTTTGCTCTAGTTGCCCACAGTAAAAAAAAACCGGCCAAGTTCGAGTCAGACTCGCGCACGAAGGGTTCCGTTCCATTATTTATAAAAACGAGCAAAAAAAAAACACTTTTGTGTATGGGAGCCCCCTTATTTTTTTTTTTTTTGTGTTTGTTGTTATACCATCAACAGAAATACAGAATCTGTAGAAATTTCAACTGGCTAACTATCACGGTTCCTGATATACAGCCTGGTGACAGACGGACAGGGAAGTCTCAGTAATAGGGTCCCGTTTGACCCTTTGGGTACAGAACCCTACAAAGTAATATTTTTGCCCTCGAACAGTCTCCCTTTACTTCAATCCATTTTTACGATCCATTTTAGGACGTTAATCCTTAATATTATAGTTGACGCTGGAAACTTGGACCTTACTGATATTTCTACCCCCTCCTGCCTTTCTTCTCCAATCTTTGTTGATCGTAATTAAAACAAATTTTATCAAAAATAACAAATAATCATACTCAGAAAGTTTGAATCCACCAATTTCCTGCTGGGACGCTGCTTGCATCTTCGTGACCTCTTCCTCAAACTGTTTCAATGTTTCCTCATCTGCGTACCTTGCTGGATCTTTTGTGAATACGCGGACTACTCCGTCACTGGATCCTGTTGGTAAAGAAAGTAACATTTTTTATGCTGTTCTGATGCAATCCTACTAATATTATAAATGCGAAAGTTTGTGAGTATGGATGGATGTTTGTTACTCTTTCACGTAAAAACTACTGAACGGATTTGGATGAAATTTGGAACACAGATAGTTTATAACCTGGATTAACACATAATATACTTTTCATCCCGATAGTATGTTCCCATGGGACAATTATCAAAATCCACGCGCGGGCATAAGCTAGTAGAACATAAAAGAAAAAATAAAAACAGAAATGTTGGTAAATATTAATTTTACTGACGCCAGGTCAATCATCAGTCAATCTTCTCTTCAAGGGGGGGGGGGGTGGAACACATGTGACTGAAAGAGTGATGAATATAAATGTTGATGGACGGAGAGGGGAGGAATACCAAAGAAAAGATGGATGGATTGTGTGAAGAAACATGTGGCCAGGGCTTTAAATAACGGTAAAATTTTCGTAACGTTACCTTCATTTGTCAGTGTAACCGTTAATATTAAAATAACGTTTAATAGATTTCACGTAATTTTTGCAAATTTTTATCGTTAATTTTTATAACCGTTAATTGCAACAAACCTTGCGAACGCCGCATTTCGTGGGTCGCTAGGTCATGGTTGAGGGAGTCAGTATATGGTTAGCAACTTAGCATCTCACATACCACACACAACCTTGAATGTGACCGGGTTTTAGCTAAATTAACGGTACAGTAACGTTATTATCGTATATTAGGTTAATTGTATTTAACGTTAAATTACTGGTAATGTTATCAATTAACGTTATATTTTTGTAAAGTTAATAAGGTATCACATTGGAATTAACGTTAAGTAACGGATATTTTTTTGTTAGTTGGTAACGTTAACAAGCCCTGCATGTGGCGACGACCCCAAACAATAACATGAGACAAGGGCAGGAATATGATGAGGTAGTCAATCTTCGGAAAAGTCATAGACATTTAACGACTTCAAACAATATGCAATAAATATTCCACTTTTGTTGGAGTTCGAACAACAATATTATTGCTTATGTCCTAACACCATGTTACTCAAAAATTGCAACTTTACAGGAGAGTGACAACACTGCATAATTTTATATAAATACCATACCAATCATCATCATCTGCCTAGCCTTTTCCCAAACTCTCTTGAGGTCGGCTTCCAGTCTAACTGGCTGCAGCTGAGTACCAGTATTTTACATGAAGCGACTGCCTATCCGACCAGTAAGTGGGTAATACGATACCCCTTGGTAAGACTGGATGTCAGACTTTTGGCTTCTGACTACTCGTAACAACTGTCAAAGATCTACAAATGACAGCCGGACCAACCTCGGCAAGCACGGCTTAACCTTAAAGATCGACCCGTGCGGCTGGTATTATTTAGCCACGAGCTCCTCCAGACCATAACATAACTATTATATCATTTTATAATTTGTGTACACTTAAAATTAGATAAAGACAATGCTTTTTTTCCGATTGACTGAAACAATGCATCTTCCGATTTTCTAGCAAACGGCATGTCAAAATCGCCACAAATTGAATTACGTGGTGTCACAACGCTACGCTTCAACGCAAGAAATAAATGGACTCGCTAAATTATATTTTTTTGTAAAACCCCTGTATAACCTATGTTTACAAATAAAGATTTTATTTTCAGAAGTTAAACGATATTTTCAAGATTAACATACCAGTAACAATATCACCGTTGTCGAGACACGTGATGCTCCACACAGACTGCACGGGCAGGCGTATGTCGCGCACACAGTCGCCGCCGGCCCACAGCCTCACACTGCCGTCTTCACCGGACGTCGCGAAGCCTTGTTCCACGCCTGGGTTCATGCTGATACTGTAAGAGATGGGTAGGCAGACATCAGAATAACATCCACATAACAACATGCCTAGACATGGGTAGCTCGCGAATGAGAGATAAAATTGAACTAGTTCTTTAATTACAATCTAGCTCTCAGTCGCTCAGTCGTTCACGGAATAGCTCACTAGTTCATTTAGCTCAACGGCTCATTGACTCTATACTCTGTGGCTTTGCGAGTTACTACTTACTAGTGAATTATACTGTCAATTAATCAGCTTTTTTAAATATTTATTCATCTAGATTGACAGTCCTAAGCCTGTTCAAGTATGAAGGAAAATCATTGGCTTTCACAATTTTATTTATTTGTTATAAGAACAAAACAACCCAATGAATCTAATTTTATCTATAGCTCGCAACTAAGTTAAATGAACTAAAGAACTTCAAAGATTTTATAGAGCCACTGAGCTAGTTGTCTCGTTTGACTTACGTAAAGTAGTGCGGCTCAATTTGATCTGTAGCTCGCAAGTTAATCAATTGAGCGCAAGAGTTAAAAGAGTTATTCGGTGAGCTAAAGAGCTATCAAAAGAGCTGTATCGCTCTTTTCTTTTCAGTGAGCTACATTTCGCATGTCTAATCATGCCTGTATGGTTCATCGCCGAAGGATTAGGCAGAGTTGCACCTAAAATAGTACACCCACATTTCGCCAGTTATGTTTTTAAGTCCCATGTAATAGGGGGGCCAGCTTATTGCCACAAATCCAGACTCCGTGGCTGCTACTGAGAATTTCCTGATGAAAAATACCACTTTGCCCCACCCCGTAATCGAACCTAGGACCTCATGTTCAACAGTCGCTCTTGCGATTACTCGACCAACGAGGCATTTCAAGTATGTGTGAAATATTTGTTAGAAAAAAAGTCGACAAAATGACGAGCAATAGACAGAAATAGTTAGAAGTGCATTGATAGTCCTACTAATGCTACTAATATTATAATTGCGAAAGTTTGTGAGTATGGATGGATGGATGGATGTTTGTTACTCTTTCATGCAAAAACTACTGTACGGATTTGGATGAAATTTGAAACACAGATAGTTTATAACCTGGATAACACATAAGATACTTTTTATGTCGATAGTATGTTCCCGTGGGACAGTTATCGAACTCCACGCGAACGACGCCGCAGGCATAAGCTAGTTAGAAATAATTGTTGCGTCAATAGATAAGAAAGCAGATAACATGTAATTTTATTCCATGAATAGATATGATTGTTGGCAGTTGTAGAATTACGGGAAGTCCCAAATGTAATTAAGCATGTTATCTATCACAAAAGGTTAAAAGTTGAACATGTCTTCAAACATTTTTTTTTTATATTAAGAGGGCTACTACAATTTTTCTTGTATTTGAGTGTTGTTAAGGTTTTCACTAATGTACCTAGGTACACAAATTGAAATATTTATTTAGAAGGCTCCCTAGAGGAATAATCAAACTTTCTTTGGCATATTTTTTTTTAATTTTGTGGCCGTACCTAAACCGTAAAAACAAATCAAGACTAGGGAGTTTTTATGTGTTTTTTACGGTTTAGCTATGGCCATACATTAGTAAAAAGCTTAACAACACGCAAATACAAGAAAAATTGTGATAGCCCTCTTAAGTGTTTTAATCTGTCTATAATGATCGCACTGCTGAGAAACAGATCTCCTGTGTATATGGAGGAGAGGGCGATAATCCACCATGCAGTGCCAGTCATCTGCCTACCCTGTTTACACCAACCAACTATGTTGCAGTCGGCTTCCAGTCTAACCAAATGCAGATGAATACCAGTATGACATGGTGCAAATGCCTATCTGCCCGCCACAACACAGTTACCACTGGGTGATATGATACCCCTTGGTAAGACTGGTTGTCAGACTTTCGGGCCACTGACTACCTGTAACAACTGTCAAAGATCTACAAATAACAGCCGGGACCAAAGGCTTAACAATACAATACAATACAATCCTTTATTTCAGGCAACTAGGTCCATAGAACATAATACATATATAAGCATAAGAGACTAACAACAAACTAATACATAAGTAAGTACTTTATAAAACTAAATCTTTAAACTATTGTACACGAAGTGACGGCGTCGTGTTGCGCTCCGAGGTGTCGCGTAGCCTTCCGCGGAATCGCCGATACATGACACCCTTCGGCCAAAACTCCTCCTTGAGGAAGGTCTCGACATGATGAGTCGGAACCCGCACCACGAACGATTTGAAATTCGTGTTGTGGCGCGACTCCAACTTCTCGACCCTCAAGGTCCAGCTGGTCTTTACTCGTCAATACTCCACGATCTCCTTAACATGCTATCCGAGGCATGGAAGTAACACAGTATGTAAAGGGTGGTCACTCATCCACAGACCAGGCTAGGCAAGAGATGCTTAACTGGAAGATTGATCCAAGCAGCTATTATTATTTAGTTACAAGCTCCTCCATGCAGTAGCAGAGTGGATGAGATATCATAAATGGTTCGAGTTTTTGGTTCTAGGACAGGGGTGGCGAACCTTTAGGGATTAATGTGCCATTATTTCTAAAGAAATGTTTAATGAGGTCATATACCTATGTGCCATCAAATAACTTTGCCTTAGTGATTGTTTTGGTAAACTAAACTCTTTATTCTCAAACTGCTTTTTTCTATCAAAAAATAACTTTTGGCACTGTATTAAAGGTTTCTGTTATACATGTAACTTAAATGAAACTGGCAACTTGAATTAGGGTTATAAGAGGTTACTTTTAGTAGAATGCATGGTAGCTCAGTGAATCTATAATGTTAATCGACTCTGAAAATAATGAGCGCAGGCCATAGGTATATTAAAATATGGTTAATATCAATGGCGTGTCCAAAATATTGTGTTGTGTGCCACCAATGGCACGCATGCCATTGGTTCGCCATCCCTGTTGTAGGACATACTGGTTTTCACTACACTGTTTCTAGCTTACCTGTAAATATAGTTAGAATGTCCATAGAAAGTGTTAAGGCACTGTCCCTTGTTGGTCCACAGCTTGATGGAAGCATCATTGGAACAACTAAGGAAGGTTTCAGGATTGGCTACGGCGAGAGCTCTTACACAGTCTGTGTGACCTGAAAAAGATGAATGAGGATTGTTAGACATCAATTCTTCTTCTAAGCATATAAATGACTATTGAGTCAGCCTAAAATTTGAAGATGAATTTGGCACTTTCAGTAGCACCTATCAGCTTCTGTGATATGCAAACAACAGGACAGGCAGGACACAATAACAAAAGTGTCCAATCATTTCTGGGGCAGCACTACATTTACACTCCAGGGCACAGTCATCTATGAATCTCCACCTGGCCCCCTATTCACAAACGCTTGGGTTCGATTTCATTTCGATTCGATTAGTCTTATGTCTATCTTGTTTTGGCATTACAAAAGCGAGTGAGATAGACATATGACTTTCCGAATCGAAATCGAATCTGAGTGTTTGTGAATACGGGGGCTGAACAGGTTTTCCTTGCTTCAGCCAACCTGTGTCCAGAGTCTATTTAAAGACTTCCAGGCCATGTCAGCAAATGGGTTGGGTAGGGAAACACTTTTTGGCCATCACCTATTCATAAGTTAGCATAGAATACACACAATGTTGTCTGCTTTTCTTGCAAGCTTTATACAAATTGTATGAATTGATTAATGGATCATGTCTAGTTGATAACAGCTCTCATTATAAAACAGAATAGCAAACAGAAATATAAATTATTTGGTGCATTGGGGGCCATCCATTAATTATGTGAGGCAATTTTGCGATTGTTTTCCCCCTTGGTGAGATATCGTGACATTTGACATGACCCCCTCACCCCCCTAATCTGACATGAGATTTATCAAAATGCATTGGATTGATTCAAAAACATAATTTGCTTAATTAAATATTAATGTGATTTTGCCATATTTTAGTGGCGTTTTAATATTGGTGGCCCTTCTACCCTGTATAAAAGTGCAGATTGGTATTTACATAAAGCCGGATTTACATTACGAAATTAGTGGCTTGAAATTAGTTTTATAACACTAAATTGACCAGTAATTTCACGTGTAAATGTTCATTTTTACAATGCATGCATTACTTTTGTGACACTGGAGTAGTTTCGAGCTATGCGCATATTTTTGTAAAACGAATGTCGTGCAACTATTTTCATCATGTCAATGCGACGTAAGCAGTTTGGTTGGCAGTTTCACCAAATGCATATTATTCTTAGATCTTTTCCTTACCAGTCAAACTAGTGATCAGAGTGCCATCCTTCATCCATAACTTTATAGTTTTATCAGCAGAGGCCGTGGCATAGGTACCGCTGAACAGCTCTACAGCTGCCCATACAGCAGCCTGGTGGCCCTTGAGAGTTAGTGGTGGGACGCGTGCCGCATTCACATTCCATACCTTGGCTGTACTGTCCCAACTGGAACTGTGGAGAGTGGAATTGGTTAGTTGTGATTTTTTGTTGGTGGTTTGGTCATATGTAAGTAAGATGGATGGATTGTGTGAAAAATATATGAAGGAAAAAGTAGTAAAAAAAATAGTGCGTGGAGTCCTTCCGCGCGGAAGAAGTGAAACTTCGTAATATGTACTACATGCATGCGTTCGAGTGCCATGCATTCACTGTCGTTATTTTATTGAGCTTCTAAATAAGATTTTGTTGTTTTCTTGTTGTATTATTTTTATTACATAAGTTTATCGAGGTTATTCTACTCATGGAAATTGATCGAAGGCTGGTCACACCGAAGAGTCTAATGCATGACTGTTTGCATGCCATCTTGCGTACCTAGTAGAACTACGTTGTCACAAATCTTGTAATACTGCCATCTCTTAGTGAGTTTTGGAAAATATTAGCCCTCCATGGTAGTGTTAAACTTGTTGGAAGTCGCATAAGAAGTTTCACTTCAATAATAATGAAAAAACATATAGCATTTACCCCAAATAACATGGCACAAGAGCAGGAAGGTGATGAATACTTTTGTCTTTCTTTGTAGAAGTAGTAGTCAATTGAAAATTGAGAAGAGTTATTTTTAGTTTGATTCATAGATAATATTTTCAGGCTAGGTTTTAGTGTATACTTTGTATTTCTTTATGTTGCATTTAGTTTGAAGTATAATTATTTTACTTGTCTCTACTATCAGCACTATTTGAAGTTTTTAATTGGAAGGGAATCCCCAGTTAAAGTGATATGGTTAGATATCAGTCACTCCAAGACCAAGACAAGTATAGGAATACTCATCTGTAACTGACTGATAACCTACATTATGTAAACAATTTAGTTATGAAAACTATTCACTACAAATGTGGAAAAATATTTAAATGTTTATCATTTTGATTGTTCAGTCCTGCATTATGAAATAATTTTCGTGTTTTATAGATCAGATAACAACTTAACTCATGTATTGTCACTCACTCCAAATACAATACATGAGTGCTAGGTGTTTAGAAATATGATACAAATACAGCTTTGAAGGTGCTGTTTTATAAGATTACTGTAATGTCTTTATAGTGAACAGTTTTGTGTAGTGTCTTTCAGTTTAGACAGTAAACAAGAAGGAAAAACTACAGTTTTATGCAAAATATTGCAATATACTTTGTCTACTGAAAAATATTTTTTGGTTAGTATTAGCTGCCACATGAAAACAAAGGATATTACTAACCTCAACAAAATGCCAGAGTCTCGTCCAGGCGTGACGCTACACACGGCATTCTCGTGGCCCTCCAACGTCACCTGGATCGCGCCGTCCTGCAGGTTATACCCCAATATTGTATTGTCATTGCTGCCTGACACCACAAGCCCATCGGGATATGCTTCGCAAGGAGGCAGCCAGCAAACGCACGAGACGAAATTCCTATGCCCTTTGTACGTCACCACGTTCACAAAGTCTTTCACCCTGTAATAGTAAAGTTTTGTTATCTTTCTGGCTATTAACAACTGCGTAACGGGATACAAATACCAACCCTTCCGGATGCCACAGTTTTGCAGTCCTGTCGCGTGAAGCAGATAAAATACAAAATTCTTTGGTCGTGGCTACACATCGCACGTCCAACGCGTGACCGCATAGAACAGCACTTAGTTTATAATCGGGAACAGCCATTGGAAAACGTATTTATTTTTAAAACGCAGAGAAAAATCAGAAACAATCGCGGCGAACAAAAGTTGTCATGTCACGTTGACGTACACTGTCATTGCCTTTAAAAAAACTATTGATGTGTAGATAGCAAAGGCATCATGCTGGTGGGTTCGCTTTAGTTCGGTTGGTGCATAGACACGGTACAAATTAATATTTTAATGATTTAGCACCACTTCAGCGGAAGATATTGAATAAACTATTCTGTTGTAAACATAAATTCCTTAATCATTTCAAAACGTAAGGATTTAATTATATTTTGATTTGAAAATATTTTTTATCTATAATTTCTGTACGAAATGTTTTATGTTAGTTTCGCAATGCTGCCAATGTAACAAAATTAGCGCGGGCATTTTGACTCCAAAGTTCTTTATTTCTATTTTTAAAAGTGAACTAGTGAAGCATAGCTCTAAAATGATAAGAATTGAAGGTATGCAACTTCATTATATATGATTACAAAATGGTCAAAATATGGGACGCAGTAATTTACTATTCGGTAAGGTTTAAAATCGTTTAATTGGGCAAAGAAAATTGCGAAACATGGTGAAGTACTACAGTTGTGTATGTATGCATTTTCTTTTCAATTGTTAAGCTCAAAAACAATAAACGAATGTATTTTGATTTGACAATACAGAAGCTCAGCTTGTCTATCTACTTTCTCGCTCCGCGGCGGCGCCGCCAGTGTGGCCGAACCGGTGACCGGTGTTACTATAGACTATACATACCTACAGTATTGTACATACGTAGTGTAAAGATGGCGTCGACGGTGTGTGTTTCTAGATGCCGACTGCTAGCAAAATTAGAAATAAATCGTGGTTTGTGTTTATCACCGATATTTAGGGATTTGTCGAATAGCAGGGTAAGTGTTTAATGATTTTCTTTCATTTATCATAATTTATAAGTGGTGTTTCATATATGATTGCCGTTTACGAGTCCAATTTTGGTATGCACGTGCATATCTATTCTATAGTTATGTAGTTGGCAGCTGTCAAACGTCAAAAATATTGTTTTTATTTTTAATTTGTGGTTATCAGTTTTTTTTTATTGATTACAAACAGTAGAGACGATAAACCTTTCAACGTTTGTTTTCGTTTAATATTATCCTTAGATATCAAAATATCCTACTCTGCTTGTAAATAATAAATACCAATATAAGCAGAATTTTATTTATGTGATATTTTACCGGTTTCCTTGTTCAGGTTAGATTTATAAAACTGGCTCCAAATGTCAGTTTAGTTAGGTGTGGGAGGTCTCATAAAAATATTTTACTAACGTTTTTATCAGAAATAAAATTAACAATAAGTACCTGAATGTCATCAGAAGTGGTTTCCAACCTTCATTAAATTATTTTAATTTATTATTTTTATTCTTAAGTGCCGGGTGGCACTTAAGAATAAAAATAATAAATTAAAATATTGTGTACCTATATCATAAAATATATTTAAGTCTTACCTAATAATATTCATGTTGCTATACCTACACTAGGTAGGTAAATAGCTTAGAATAATAACGCGTTATTATTCTAAGGTAAATAGTTAAAAGGCTGATAAATTTAGACGGATATTTTTTTTCCCTAGTGGGCTTCCTAAACTAATTTGTGATTTACAATCAGGTATATAAAAATCTATCTTTCCCCAAAACTGTAAATGCGACCAGTAATATTACCATTACGGCATTGTTTTGTTTAATTAGATACTCTAACCTAAGATAAGACAACAAAATATTACTCCTTGTAAAACTCTGGCACTATGTTGAATTATGTCCCCGATAAGCGTAAATGCCATTAATAGCATCAGATTAAGTTCTTTCGCGGAATCTAATTAGTGATTATTGTATTGGTTGTCTGCGCAATCCCCCATGGCGTTTTTTTCTTAAAATAATCGAATCGGAGAAGAGCTCGTTATTTTTGTTTACATTCTTGTGTCAATGCTTCGTTGGCGACATGTGGTCAGAAGTCACGTAGACAAAGATCATTTAATGATCAATTTAGTAGTTGGTAGCCAACAAAGCAACAAACGTTAAAGTTATGATAATCATCTTAATTGTTTTGGACCCTAAATTCTCCCACAGCCACAGTTAAAAGTCCCGTTATTTGTCTAGTTGATAAACGACAGAATCACGCTGTGTGTATTGAAGTAGTTTGCTATACATAAAAATGTTAAGTATAGTAAACTACTTCAATATTTTGCATCTTCACAATGCCTGTTTTAACAAAGGATAGTACTTATTTACGGCATCCAGAAAGATAAATTTCACTAAGTTCTAAAGCAATGTCAGTTCCGTATAAAGTATCGATATTATGATCGATGTGATCTTATCTATCTTGTTTTCAATGTAAGCTACCTTAGATAACATGGCGATATTTTATCCATCATAATCTACACCGGTAATCCTGAAAATTTAATATGTCACAAAGTTATCTCACACAGGTTCGAAATCTCTATTCCACTCAAAAAAGTATAAAAATAGGACTAGGCTTTGATCGGCCTAAAAACTGGTAAAGACGTAGCTTCTAAAATTACTGCTCTTGATATATTGGTAGATGAAGTTGATGCTGCTACCAACTCTCTTGACATTTGCGAAGTCCTCTACTATATACTTACTTACACGACAAGACACACCTGTTCAAGAAAACAGTACACGTGCTGCAAAATTATACATTTGAAGACGTGAACTTTAAAGTCATTCAAAACTTAAACATGTCAAGTAAAGTTTTAACACACCGTTATAAAGTTACTTGCTCTATCCGGATCCGCTTCAAATTTTCTTGGCTTTACCAATTATTATCTCGCAAATGTATTATTCACGTTTGTAAATAATTACTTTACTCAGTCGTCCTTAATGTAGATTAACATCAAAGTGTCAATTTGATACGACGTTGTGGATCAGCACTAAAAGATTTTGAAAGTAGAAGCGGTGACAAAAAATGTGATAAGGAGAGATGAAACTTACGTGACTAAACGGGTGATAAATTCAAATATGGATGGACGGAGGGAGAGAGAGACCAAAGAAAAACTGTTAAGGGATGGTATGAATGAAGCACGATAAGGTGACGACGGACATCTTTGGGAAATAAGAGACAAGGACACAGATGACAGAAGTAATAAATAGCTCATCCATTCCTAGCAGCGCCACAACACACTGTCGTCACCCCTTCGCATCAAATCTGTCCCATCTCAGTCAACTTTTAAATTTCGATATGCCTGCGGCCCATATGAGTCACTAAAAAGATTCAATTGTATTGAAAAACAGTAAAAGGCTGAAATCAAACTACATTGCACGCACTCA
Organism: Cerastis leucographa; assembly: GCA_963082945.1. Lineage (NCBI taxonomy): Eukaryota > Metazoa > Arthropoda > Insecta > Lepidoptera > Noctuidae > Cerastis > Cerastis leucographa. Next base: position 5,654,706 of record OY720385.1, on the reverse strand, counting down.
TCACGTGGGTGTTCCTATAAACAATCTCATGCCTAATAAGACGAGTCTTATTCGATAGTGGATAGTTCTTCCTTTAAAGGCCGTGTTCTCGAATCTGTAGTTGAATTCTGAATACTAGATAACACCATGAGGAACCGTTATGTTACTTGTTAATACATATTCAGTTTCAGCGGTCCACAAGTTGGCACATCGCGTGACATGACTATTAGGTAAACGACCTGCTCGTCCGTTTGGTAATTGACCTACATCACCAAGTGCTTGCCAAATTTACTCCAGCAACGCAAATCTGAATAAAATTGACTCAAAAGCCTACAAAATGTTCTGGTTTTTTCCTTCTGTGTACTGTCACTATGTGATGTGTTTCTCAGGTATCATATACAAACCACATTACGAATAAATGACGTATGCTATTCGTCATCAGATCGTGTCATGAGAAATTAAAGATACTCAGTATTTTTCGGTTTAAACGATTGCTCTGTGCTCACTTGCATGGAGCAGCTATGCAGGAAGCGGATCTAACCGATTCCTAGAATATTATGTGCACGATGGTATAACCATCTGATTTAAATCATAGACAATGAAGTGTTAGCTTAATTGCAATGTTATTTATAGATATCTAATCTAAAACATATTTTCAATAATTGTGTTCGACAAACCTCGGTTTATTTGCATGACTGTTTATCGTTAACTGAGTCATTTTCCGTGTACAATCAACTAACGTTACGGATGATTTGATAATGTTACGATGCTGTGGCTTTATTTCGCTCTAACAAGAGACCCAACGTGACACAGTATATATGTATGGAACTACTATAATTTTAAAATCACCGTATAGGAAAAATATCAAGGCGCAAACAGCACCAGGGAGATCGAGATGATATCATAGACCAGCTGAAGGAAAAAGCAAATACAAAAAACAACATGTGATAGATAAAATATACTAGAAACAGTCACAGCGACAGAGAGCGTTACGGCACTTAAATTTTTATTGAATATTGTTATTGTAAGTGATGGATGAGCATGCTGCAGATGGAATAGTCACATTCTGTGAAGTGTGCAGTAGGTATATGTAGCCATGTTTAATTACTTTGTTCGTTATAATTTATTCGGCATTTGATCTGTATGGTTTAATTAATAACATCACTGGCTTCGGCTTGTTGCCAAGTGTGCATATCAATTGAGTGCTCTCTTTGTCTTGTATTGTTAGCTTGATAAGAATGAAAGAGCTCTCGACGTAAAAAGGTTGTTAGTCTTTGCAAGGAAGTAATTATAACACCATTTGCCTTTAGAATTACGTAGACGTCACTTATTTTAAATCCATTGCCATCATTATTGTTTTTGCTGCGACTCATCTCTCAAGTTAACGCCATAAAAAGTAAAATAACCTGAGGGTAAAAACCTCTTTTATTGTAAAGCAAACTGAAGTAAAAACTTCAAATTATACCATAAACTGATGATACTAGTGAACTAAAACATAACATAAATACATGTCACCAAGGTTATGTTGAACTAACAATCAATTCATGGGGCGTTGACCTTAAACCTGTCGTTTGTGTACTGGTTCATACGATAAAGGCCAACGCATTTATCAATATTATCTATGGCCCTATTTTTCTCGACAAATCATCTGGCATTAATTATTACGTACTGTTACTACTTATGAACTCTGGTACAGTCTAGCAGTTTAGATTTCTACATTAATTAATAGAATCTGGTATCAGTAACTCAATACAAGGTGTAAACGTGGTAAGGTGTAAGGTGTTTACAAAGCCGTCAGCCAAGCATTTTGTACATCAAACATTTTTTTCCGGGAGAAATAGGTTTACTGTAGGACTCAATATAACGCACTCAGAACAATTTGCTGATGGATGCATTGAATAGTATAGGGGTCATGGAGGTATTTAAAGTAAAGTTATAACATTGACTTCACTTTAAAAATGTATTTAATAAAGAACATCTGAAAAAGTTGGGAATTTGACCTTCAGTAGTTCCGTAACTCGAAGGTTCCAAGGAATGCCCCAAAACAAAAAAAAAACCCAATGACAAGGAGAACAAGTGCTTTTTGGCTTCGGGAAGGGTCTATAACAACCATTATGCGGACGGATAATATTTATTGAATCGGTCCCAGCTATTTGTTAAATTATATTACCTATTTTACTGTTGGCGCTGTTACCTACAGTAATCGTTGTTCACATTATTCCTGTATGAGATACCTTTAATTGCTAGCTGATCGTAATATAATTTTATGATCACATTAAAGTATTCGTGGTAGAACATGGTTCAATAGAACATTTACGAGTTATCTTGCCATAGTTATTAATTACCTAATTACAACAACTACTCATCAGCTGTGCCAATAATGTTTTTTTTTTTTTTTTCTTTGATCTTCGGAATGCCATATAAAAAGATATCAACACTGCATGTCTTTGTGCATTCAAAATGTTAAATGCATTCTATCTAAATGCCAGCCAGACGGCCGAAGCATTTGTATTAATATGACCCAGACAATGTACTGTGATTCATGCAAAAATCATGGACTTTTTATTTCTTTTTCCTGCAATAGCTGCCCGGATGAACAAAACCTAACTACATACTATTAATTATTTATAGTCTTATTTACAGTCTGAAAATGTGATCAAATGAGACTAATGTAAACATTTTGAAACGGATAGGTGCCAAAATAAAGTATTTAAATCGTGGTACAGGCTAGCTTGGCGGTTATTTGGCCAATTTAATGATCCGGCAAAATGTTTATTTTCACTCCAACATAACTTTGCGTCTGGCAAAAATACAGCAGGGTCCAACTATAATGGAATTCTTAAAGAGACTGAGCAAAAATACTGCAAATTACATTTCTGATGTAATTTGTCTGTAAAATAAGTATGTAAATTTTGCCTGAAAACACCAAACCTGAAACTAAAACAGCACGGAAGTAATTCGATTATATAACATCTTGCGTTTTTACAAACGATGTAAAATCTCAAAATAACAGCCATTGCGCAATCTAGACAATTTTGCTACGGGTCAAAAATCTATTAACTTATTTTTGTCACAAAAATCTTGGAACATTGCCCAATAATTGTATAAAGGAAGGCAAACGAAATGGTGATGCACGGCACGATAAGACATCTCTTAATGCCTTGATCCGATATGGAGGAAAGATTAAGGAACTACAACAATTTTATACTTAGCTCATAACCTAAAACTCTAAATAAACTTTACACTCCTAAAACCACGTAACATTTCTTCAAGTTAGCTTGGTGATTCAAAAGCCTAAACGTAACACTCTTATCATGGTCTAGCAGGCAAACAGTCGCATAACACGTGATTCAGTGAAGTCGCTAGACAGGACTATAAAGTTAGTGGTTCCTTGGGACTAGTGCAATTAGCAATTACGTAATTATGCTGCTCACTGCTCTTCTTTGATCTTATTTGATTAGATCTGTCTTAATTCTGTATGGATTCGGAAAGTACTTAGTAATGATAAATTACTAACACTAAGAGTCTGCCTAATAAGTTACTGACTGTATGAATGACAGCAGTAATATTCACTACTCTCATATCTCGGTCTTCTACGTTGTTTCTGTGATTAATTATTTCGTCTAGTCCATGCCATGAACGTTCTAAATGCTCTCTTTTGTACTACACAGACACGAACACGTGTATGTCATTTATTAGCATTGTAGTAATTAGTTTAATGCTACCAAATAGTAATTATCTAATGGAGAGAATGTTCCTACTTATCCAGTTACTGCATTTTTGCCAGATGAACATATATCACGGCGGTTTGCCAATTGGTATTCTAAACATTGCCACAGCTTGTCGTTATTGACGTTAATGGGCCACAAAGCAGCTCCTACCTAAATGTCCATCATTATTCAGATGTATACGCGTTATGTTAACATAGATTGAAAAACATCCGCTTCTCTTTGCCGTTTCTTGAAATTATGAGTGAATGATTTCACGATATTAACTGATTACAGTTACTTAGACTACTTTTGTTTATCATGCTTCGTATTAACGAGTATTTTAACAATACACTTAAACGAAAAAAAATGTGACAGCTTTGTTCAAAAAGGTGGTCCTACTGATTGTCTGTCCTAGGGATATAAAACATTAATTAAATAAATTTTATTTCTTACTAAAGGTGTGCTTTTGTTTTTTGTTAATAGGAGTCATGGTGCCGTCGTTGGCGGCCCGTGCGCCGCTCGTTCTTCACAAGTGTATGTACACATGGAACTAAAACGCCAACAAAAGTCGAGCACGAAAAATCTGATGGTAAGGATCTAGGAAATTAAATAACCCATAACATACATAAAATACATTTATTACAGAAAAAGAGACCATCACCAATAATACGGTACACTTTGATCGCGAACGTTAACAGCTATCTATGTTAAAAGAATACACCTAAAACTAATTTAGATACATGATTATAAGCTAAAAATTTATATATTCATAGGTACTACATTTACTAGCAATAATTTATTAGTGTTATTTGAATACAAATCACATTTTACGTAAGCAAAAGCTTATGATAATAATGGAGACATATTTAATTATTTTAATGACTTATTGCTATTCAAACTATCGTAGCAAGACTCTAAAACTTCAAACTCTTCGAACACCATCTCTCCAAATTTTCCTGTGGTCACTTTGCCTTGTTCTAAGTTATCATTGACATAGTAAAATTTCTTCTCGAAGGTGTGGGCATTAGCCGCTTGTTTGTCAGCTAGTGCCGCTGCGTTATCTTCCTCTGAACATTCGTCCTGTTGTTCTGGGATCATTGCTTCTTTTTTGGCTTCGGTAACCGTTACCATTTGTTGTATAGCTGCTTCTTTCTTTTTAATAATAGCATCATTTTGCTTTATAGCTTCAATTTTGGATTTAACGATATCCTTTTTAATCCCGCTGTCTTTATTGTCAAACGGAGTTTTAACAATGCCTTTACTGTAGCTTTCGAGGCGGCAGATTTTATTTTTAACTGAGTTTTCGTCATCATGTAGTAATGGCGGGTCTTCTTTTAATATTTGTTTTTTGAATTTGTTTCGTGGACTTTTGTTATCATCTGTACCAGTAAGCTCTAAACGGCTGCTACAGCTGTTCGATTTTACCAATTTAAACTTAAAACCTGGAAACCCCTCCGTTCGTTTGTTTTTCTCTTGGTTTTGAATTCCTGCATCTAAACTTGTATTGGAATTTTGCTTTTCCGAAAGCATTTGCTTATGTTTATCTGCTACGAGACATGAACACTTGTCTCCTCGGCATTTAGTTTGACACGAATAACAATCCCTACTGCAGTTTTTTTGTAGACTTTTTATTTCTTCCATAATGGCTTTCGTCATTGGACTCACGGTAGAACCAGTTTTTGAGGTTAACACTTTTCCTCCGTAGTATGTTATTGAAGTTCCACACTCTCTTATTTTTCTTAAAATATCTGGGCTTACATATTGACTTTCACAGCAAAAATCTTGGTTCATTGAATCACAAAGATATTCTTCACTTGAGCTGTATACATTATCTTTTAAATTTTTCTGTGAGTACGGACTTAGCCCATCAGTTTCATATTCGTTGTTTGAGCTTAGATCTCCGCTCGATACACCACTGGAAAGACTAGCATTATCCCATTTCTTGTTGCCAAAGTTTGTATCTATAGTCAATTGTCGTATAATTTTCTTTCTACCACCATTTTTTATTCCTTTTGTTTCTTCGTTAAGATTTCTGTAAGAAGTTGCTCTTCTTGTCAAGCCTATGTTTTCATTAACCAAAGGTGGATCATGCGTCATAGGACTTTTCATTTTCAATGTATCTTCGAATAAGTTCCTTACTTTCTTGACTGTATCTGGGTTAGGAAGTTCTTCTTCTATTATTTCTTTATTAACTCTTATGGGATGGTAAAAGAAATGTCTTCGCACAGCATTTTTAGGCTTGTCAGTGTGGCAAGCGTTATTATCGGGTTTCTTTAGCAAAGTTGGTGGAATTTTACATGTATCTGTATTCTTTCTAGGTGACGGTTCAACTTTAGTGCGAACGGGTTCGATAATTACGATGTTGTTATTTACCAACAGTTCCTGAAAGCTGTAATCTTGTAGATACTGTAACAAGCCGTCAAACTGAGCTTCTTTGCGATAGTTAGCTATCATGCTGTTTTTGAATAATTCTGATTTCATCACCTTGTATCTAACGTGGTCGAAGTCATCACATCCTTTTTCAAAGCCCTTTGCTTTTATAAGCGTAGCTTGAGTCTTTTGATTTTGATTATCATCACAACTTAACTCTACTATTTCTATCTCAGGAGTATCTCTGGATAAATCTATTTCAGATTTTGCCACTTCATTCTTATCATAAAGGTTTGGATCACAGTCCTTAACAATTTTATCCAACGTTGATTCTTCTATTTCTGAGTCACTTTTAACTTTTTCAGTTTCGTCTTTCCATAGTTGTATTTTCGCCTGACTGATTTTGCGTATACTGTCTACAATTTTAACGCTTTCTAAAGACTTGATAATATTTCCCACTGATATTTCTGATAAACATCTGCTGTCATCGGTCTTCTGTTGAATCTTTTCTTCTTTTACCTCTGCAAAATCACTGCCTTTATTATTGTTAAAATCTTCTTGATGAACTTTTAACTCTTGTTTATTAATATTATCATTGCCATCTGGATTATGGTCTACAAGTTTTGACCAATAGTTTTTAACTGAATTTATTTTCTCCTGATATTCGATATCGATTTTTATTGCGTTGTTCAACTTTTCTTTTACGTTGCTGTCAGTTTTAGGAATTTTATTCTCCTCTTTAACTTCGACAGGGATATCCGGTTTCTTACATACTGCAGCACTTGTTTCAATGCTGTTTTCCATTTTCGCTGTAATGTTTTGCTTTTTACTTTTAGAATCAATCACCTGTAACACCTGAGGTCTAGTCATGGTGGTGTTTATTTTTTTGAAAGTATATAATGATTGCTCTTGGCAATTTTTGTTGTCTTTGATTATCAACTTTGAAGGTGGTTTGTCAAACCTTTGTTGCACAAATGCAATTTTTTCAGTTGTTTCTTTTTTGATTTTTGGTATTGTAGTTTTAACTACTTTATTTAATTTAATAGTTATAAAAGGGTCTTTAGGTGTATAGTAACTCGATGTATCAATGCAATTATCTGCTGTTACTTTTCTTACTTCTTTAATATTTTCATGAACAGGCGCTGGAACTGTTTTAACTTCGGATCTTGGTTGTCTTTCTGTCAAATTTGTTAATTCTGGTAGAGTTGTCTTCGTTTCCGAGTCTCGTTGAGGATTCAACTCAATTCGGTTATGATTTTCGGTAGGTGTTTGCGTCAGCGGTGGATCTATAACAATTGTTTGGTGACCACTTAGAGGTACTATTGCAATATTAGATTCTGCTGATGTCTTGAATGATTGAACTCTTGATAAAAGTGAATGATTGTTTGATTCTTCAATAGTAGGGGATTTCACGGTCGTGGAATCACTTGTTTTCACAATACTTTTTTCTACTGTGTCTGGGCTAGGTATACGAATAATTTCGTCTTCTTCTGTTGGATCTCGTTGCCGAAGAGAATAATGTTTTTTAATTATTCCCAATCGTGGCTTCTTGTCTGTCAATGATGTTTTAATATTATCATTAGACAAAGATTTTATTATATTTATCTCCGGTCTATAATCAGAATTTGATATTTTCAGACTTTCTGATTTTGTAATGATTTTGTTGTTTCTGATTGTTCCTTCTATTTCATTTATCTCTCTTTCGTTTTGATGGTTGTCCGAACGAAAGTAGTTTGTTTCTTTATCGTCAGCGTTAGAACTATCGATAGTTATAATAGATTTTAAGTCGTCGTCAAGCTTGTTAAAGTTTTGTATTAGTTGTGGCTCTGTATATTCTGGAAGGTAAATGCAATTGTTTGTTTTAATTGTAATATTATGCGTTGGGTTTGTAAAAGTTTTGTTTAACTGACCATAATTTTCAGTGCCTTTTGAAGATAATATCTCTCTAAAGTGTGTTTGTGCTATTTCATATGTATTTTCGCAAGGTATGTCCTCTGGATCTTCTTCTCTTAATTGAGCATCAATTCGTTCTGATTTTCTCAAGCACTTGCTGATATTAATATCAGGAAGCGAATAGTACTGATTCTCAATAAGGGTGGTAACAAAAGGTTCAGTTGTAATGTTTTTAGAAGTGCAATGACTCTTTGTAGAATACGTATCACTTTCAATGTATGTGTTACTGACATACACTTCGTTGTTTTGTTTTTTCAATATTTCGTTAAATAGGTTGCCGTTCTTTTTTAAAAAGGAATCTCTACGAATGTCAGCGAAAGTTTTTTTCTTGTTGACTTGAGTATAGATTGGATCTGTCTCTTGGTTGTTATTTTCAGAATTTATGGTGTGCGATGCGATGGAAGTGTTTTCTTTAAATTGTGAGTCGCAATATTCATCAATTTTTTCTGCTAGAGAATTAGCCAAATATTCCAATTTATGCGACTTGTCCGAAGAAGCAATTGAAATTGAAATATAGGAAGTTATGCTATCAGGGGGGCTTGACACTATTTCGTCGTTTTCAGAGGCTATAGATTGTATATCATTATCGTTTTTCGATTCATCTACTTGTACGATTTCCGCTGGTGTTACACTTGTATTTTCTTCACTCTTTTTACTTTTCACAGAAATTTTGTCATACGTTTCTATGTAGCTTATTGGTTCAGGTTCGACGGGCTTGTCTTTGTCACTCCGCGAAAGACTGTCGTTTGTAAATGATTTTGGTGTATTATTTTTAGATCTTTCTTTATCTTCGTTATCAGTCCCGTGTTCGTCAGTTGTTACATACAGTTCTTTGCTGGGATTAGGCGAAGCAATAGATCGGTCTGATTCAGGTGAACTGTCTTTATAATTTTTTCTATGAGCTTCAAAATTATAATGTTTTCTTACGTAGTTAGAATCTAAACTATCAATTTCACTTGGGTTACGAGAATGGCCGATGCTGTCTTCAGAAAGATTTGTCTGTTTTATTTCTTCATTCAAGTTCGGCCAACTTCCACTAACTGACCTCGAATGATGGCTCTCGTTTCGCGATACGACTTCTTCTTTTTCTGATCTATTCTCAGTGTTATCTGGTTTTTCGTTTTCTTTCTGCGCGTTTATATCCCCAAAACAAGAAGCAGTGCTATCAATGTAAATGCTTTCCAGAACTTCCTCTTTCGTTTGGTATTTGGCACGTCCTGGCAACCTGGAATGACATACAAGCTTGTGTTACTAAAATTAATTACAATAACTTGTTGCTTGACCAATATCAGGGATATTTTAATTATTTTAAAATTCACTTTCAGTTGTTCTTAGTCGAAACAAACAGCTGATATTATTATCGGGCAGTTATTATCAGAAGTGCAGAATACTATTATACCAAGCTAGTCTTAGTTTATCAATCAAAATATCTAAACATAGATTCATTTTTAAACATTTTCGGTATATGTGTTTACTATTGTCAATATCTAGGATTGCTAGTCTGGCAATTAAATCAGGTAAAATTAAAGAATGAAACTCTTAAAGATGTCAAAATCAAAAAATGCCTGCAAAACAGAATAAGGCTTAGCGACTAATTGATGTTGAGTTAAATTTGAAAAATGAAAAACATGCTTGACAGACGCAGTCGTTGAAATTGATCGAATAAAGTCTGATCTTGATAATATGTAAAATTAGCAAAAAAAATATGTCTTGGTTTATATTACCTGTCTTTGAAGCAAGGCTTGTCGAATAGGCGGGCGCGGGGTATCAATTGGGATCTCTTGCTTTTAGCGTGATTTTGTATCTGAAGATCAGTGAAGGTTTCCTCTCTTATCACCGCCAAGCTTCGACTGCGTCGTAAATTAGCACCTTCAGGCTCTTTGTGTTTGCACAATCTTCCGTAGCTACCGCTGAACTCAGTATCGGAATTAGAGAAACGTTTTTGTATGAGTTCCTCTGCCGCTTTAGACCTTGTCAAATGTTGGTAAAATTCGTCCTGAGGCAGTTGTACAGGTAATTTGTAGTATTCTGCCAACTTACTCTGGTACTTTTCGTGTTTTTTGTTCTTATTATCACAAAGATCTTTATCCTTGTCTTTGTCCTTTTCTTTGCCCTTTGATAGTTTCCTCTTTTTGGGACGTTCTTCTTGACTTTTCTTGGATTCAAGCGAATTCCGCGGTTTGTCAAACTCTAATGTTTCTGTAGGGTTTTCAAAATACTGTATGTCACCGACGGTGTCTGCCGCGGACTTGTGCTCGTCCTGACTCGATTTCCTTTCGACAAGTTCTCGAAGGCGGCTTCTTGTTGAGCTGGTGTTGGACGTGACGCTCTCCGGTCGTTTGTGAGGATATTCTAAGTTAGATGACGACCGTCTGAAGAGGCTTGTCTTGATCGATCCGAAGTCGCCTTCGTCTTGACAAGAAGCCGCTGAGAAGTTCTGTGCCCTTATACGGTCAACGTGATTCTGGCTAGAATACGACGCGACCGAGTCCACCGAGTGTCTGAAACACAAGACATCATAGATTAGATTAAGATGTATTTCCTACGAGCTTGATAATATTGTTTGCATAAGATATGTATCTTTCGGTGTGGCTGCGTTGAGTCATAGTTTTTTTATGACGTCAACTAGGTCAAACATTGATATAGGGTGACAGACATCGTACACAATAGGTGTTTGGTTAAATCCTAGAGCGTAGATTGTGGATATTCCGGTATGATATGGGATCTCAGTGAACTAGCCGATATGTGGTGTGTACGATTCTGGCGCGCTGCCAACGACAAGAGCTATTTCGTTGACAACAAAAGTATAATTATGTCTGTGTGAAGTGCTTCTCTTTAGCGAACAATTTCTAATATGTTGTTTGAATTTGTGTGGTAACAACGATTGGCACTCATTTATGTTCAGAAGTCATTTCCATGATTGATTCGTTGACGAAATTAAAATATGAAATTACGCTTACAGGTGTTTGAAGAAGTAAATGAGTTTCATAAAACTGTTCTCTCAAATAATCGTAATAAACCTCGGTTTTCATTAAAACCAAATTGGAATAAATGTCGTCGGGATCAAACAATAAAAAGTTATCGCCGGCAGACTGATTCTTCAGTAGTCAGCGACATTTTATCATAAAAACTACATAAATCGTCTTACTGTTATGATAACAATTACTCACATCCAAGTTAACCTGGATAGTGGATATCTTTAGAGAAACATTTTAACCATAACAATCAAAATAGGAATTATATTTGATTATCACCGAAAAAACCATAGGATTTGTTTAGTAAGGAAAAGTAGGGTTTAATTTAAACAAACTCAGAATATTAGAACGCTGCCTCTACTTAAAATATCCTAATATTTTAATTGTGCAAAGTTCAGTCTCTCCGAAATTAAACATATCATAACCTATTTTCCCCTCTTCAACAAATGAGCTTTGTGCTGCAAAATTCTAAGACAATATTTTAACGAGTCTTAAAGCACATGACATCTGCAGTGAACATTTGAAACCATGCCAGATCGGGCCTTTCGGTAATAAAAAGCCGGCTCATTGTGTACTCGAGGCTTCGTTATAGTACGTACGTTTAAGGATTTTAAAATTTAAGGAGCTTCAGACGTATATGCCTGCCATGTTACCCCCAAGCTCCATATATTCTGCGTTCGAGGGAAGATCGTAAAGTACGGCAATCATGTGAAAGCAATGAGCTGGTTTACAACTTCAGGTGCCTACATCTCGTGATGGGGATGTTTTATTTCTACCATATTTCAGGGTTAAAAGTACGCTGTAAGGATCGATCGAAACAATAAACTTCTTTGTAACAAAACAAAAATATTATTGTTATACTAAGTACACATTAATTAACTCGACAAAGTTTATGACCATTATAGTTCAAGAGGAAATCAAATCTTAATTGCTCGTGCTAGTTGCGGGTTTACCATAACTACATAGACTCGTAATTGAACCTATAAATTGTGACATGAGCCTACAGGCTTATGATGTATATTTGTGTTAGTACAAAATGTGTTTATGCGATATACTGCACAGTCCCGAACGAAATCGACGAACCTCAAAATTGCAGCGAATTGCGTTAAATACTTAAAACTAGTCCTTATAACATTTTTACATATCTACGGCTATCGTCTAGTGACTAGTGAATCAAAAAGTGACGATAACATGTTAGATTTAGACAAAAGAAAACATTTCATCACATACTTTATTGGAAACTCCCTAAAACACGAACACAATTTTGTTATTTCCAATAAAACGCAAATTTCGTGTTAGGACACTTTTGTTCTGAGGGTGCAATACGTGGGAAACGCATGGACATATCCCGATCAGATTAGCCGAGTTCTGGACGGTATCGAGCCGGTCGTAATTGGCGTATAGACTCATGTGATGACTGCCTAATGCCATTCATACATGTATGTAACCGATGTAGGATCACCGGAATTCGCACGTAACTTCGGAAACAAGATAACTGGTTATTCTGCTGTTCATAAAAGAATACTGTGCGGCTATGTTATGTGAAGTTATGCTCTGAAATATCATAAACAACGTGTAAGTAGGTATTCTACATGCTAAACAAATGCAATTTGTTGTCTTAAATCTTTAGAATATCTTGTATATTTCGACTTAGTTTTACCAAGAGCTAACCTACAATCTCTTATTACCTTGTTTTAAATATGTAAAACTAATCCAACATTCTAATTAAGATGATATTCATGTATTAAGTAAAATAAGTAAGTTTGTTAAATACATAATATATACTTACTTCCAAAACGTATGCTTGGAACAGATTTTACTTTCCTACAACATTACAATTTGATGAATTTTGACGTAGATACATTTTGGGAGAACTGCGTTCAATTGATAGAATATTCGAAGATAAATGATTTCACGAATGAGAAATTATACTTCGGATAAGTTATTAATGGTTGCTCGAAAATGAGCTAAGTGAAATGAAATTGTTATTTGATATAAAAACTTATCTTACGACATTAAGAACAATATTAATGGAAGAGTCCCGCAAAACTACCAGCGGTGACTCTGCACTTTGGGATGTCTATATTTTCACGGCTGACTGTCTATAAATATTCATAGTCTCGACACTCGGGAGCCTGCTATCTTTTGACAGGTCACTCGAGACTTTCAGAGCCACTGAAGCTTCCGTAACGCTTTGAAAAACGTTGTTTCGCAACTGTTGCGAATTCTTTAGATAAGCCGATCTATAAACTTTTCTAGATAACGTTGTGTGGTGGTTGAACACAATATTATTTGTATAAACACAGCGTTTCTACTAGCGTGAAATCATCTGCAGATACGAATTATTACTAGACAGCTGATGCTTCTATACGTTTTAATCGAGCGTTGCTATTTTTATATCGGAGAAATGCATCTATTTTCTGCATCTAAATAACATCCACGAATTTTATTTTGCATCGCATCGAATGTTTGGCATGTCACATGTTGCCAGTAAATATTATTATCACAAGTAAAAATCCACTATATCTTATCATTCGGTATCTACTGCGTAGGTACCTTATTACCAAGAAAGGGCAGTAATCCTAATATTGTTAACTATTACAAAACAAAGGCAGATTTTTTAACAATCATTTTCTATATCCCAGAGAGAGACATCACTATTTTCCTTTATATGCTATTCCATACGGAATAAATACAAGTAGTGGGCTCTGTAGCCATAGCTTCCTCTTTTATTTTTATTCATGCATCGTCGGCCATTATGTCTTCTGCTCACGTTGGCGTCGTACAACATGAGATAATGTTGGTATTCGTATTCTGGATTAAATTCTGTTGATTACATTAGATCTTTTCTATGGTAAGCGTGACGAGTGTCAGTAATTATTTATTATAGTGATATGATTTCTTGTGTAGAATCTAAATTTATTTTAAACTAGCTGTCCCGCGCAACTTCGTCTGCGTCAAATTTTCCCCGTTTTCGCAACATTTTTCATTGCTGCTCCGCCCCTATTTGTCGTAGCGTGATGATATATAGCCTATGTCCTTCCCAAGGTTAAAATCTATCTTCTTGCCAAATTTCATTAAGATCTGATCAGCCGTTTAGTCGTGAAAAGGTAACAAACAAACAAACATACAAACAAACAAACAGAGTGACATTCGCATTTATAATATTAGTATGGATAGGTTAAAAGGGTGAGGTGCTTCCTGACTGAGTAAAAGTTTTTTTTTCTGAATATGTCTAGTCTGGGTGGATACCCAGCCTGGACATATTCAGAAGCAGAGACCCAGATGGGTCTTTACGTCAATTGCAGAATGCATTGGTTCGACTTGACCTGCGGAGAGTTTATCACCAAAAAATATCTCCGAGAAGAGATAGCTTTTAAGAATAAGATGTTTTATTTCTGCATCTGTCCAATTTCTGTGTATTTTGTGAACGTTTTCCAGATTTAATTTAAAAATATACTATTTACTACTTCTGTTACGTACTTATTAAGAAAAATATAAAGAGACAAACAGTACTGGTATGTCTAGTTTACGCCAAAGTGCGCCCTATACAGCTGTGAGAATCGTCAAATTGCGATAAACATACTGACTATTTGAATAGAGTATAGACAATATCTACTAACCATAATAGAATTTCAAGCACCTCAGAGGTTGTATACTGATCATTTTACGGACAATGATTGCAGTAAGGATGTTAATGAGGCTTTCGGACACTACATACAGGGCGACCTCAATTTTACAGAGTGTTTCACGTAGAGAAGAACAATAGGGGATCGGACTGGGTAAAGAAAACGACATTCTATTTTGTCCGTCAGACAGGTTATACAAAAATATTATACACGTATTATTTGTTTTATCAAAATATCAAAAAAATACTTAGTTAGAACTCATTAAAGTTGGAGAGTGGGGGCTTACTACGTCACGAGTGGGTATAAAACTTACCTACATGTGACGTCATGCGCCATTTCAACTCAATATATCTCCGTAATTTTATGACCACGTGAAAAAAGAAAAAATACGTCTCCAATACTTTTCAATAAACAACCCGACGGACAAAGAAAAAAAAATAGGATTATCCCCTATTGTCTATTAAGTAGAGGGTATGGAGATTTATAATGCATCTCTACAGTTGGATTTTTCGATTATAAGTACAACAGGAAGCTAAGGTATTCTCGAAACGCGTGTATAATTTTTGTTTATGTATTTATGTCATCTATTGACAGATGATAATTAGCGCGTTGAATTATGGATCTTAAAATATAGTGTTACGTCTCAATGTTTGTTTTACTTTTTTCTTTTTCCGATGTATGAATAGGTACTCGCTTTTTTATCTCGTCTTATGAGGGTGTAATAATCTCTATTTATTCGCACTACGTACCGCAGCCCCGTTCTAATGCACTCGCTAAAATATTCAGAACAACGCCTCAAATCGTTTTGCTTTTTCAGTCAAATAATATTATTTTGCTAAACGAACCTGTGCTTTATTACGCTTTAGAAAGGGTAAACGGGAATTAAACTTCAAACTACACTGTTACACAGTTTTGTTTAATTGGTAAATTGTTGAACACATATTGGTGGTAAGAATATGAGCAGATAGTTGTGTTTACTTTGTATAAAGGGGTAAGGGTACATCTTTGATCATAGATCAAACACCTATATGTCTTTGATCATAGATCAAAGATGCACCCTTCACATCAAATACTGTACTCGTTGCTGGTCTTATTAAAACGAAGCCACTTAAACATGCATGAATACCGGAAACATTTGTATGGTAAGGTCCTCCTCTTCATTTCAAATTACCCTGCCAGAGCTAGTAGATAATTTTGATTAAAGGTAGATATTATGAACTAAAGATCATCTATAAAACTTTTATAGTCCTTTCAAAGATCAGTAGAGATAACTATTCGAACCAAGAAAATCTCTTGTCTCTATCAATCACTAGGGCGCTTAGAAGATTTTCCCTTTGACTAAGATTAAATCACATGTGAACTTGTAACAAGGCAACCTCTTGAGATTATTCTGATCAAAGAAAGATTAGTTTGTCTTTGCCGTAAGTGTTACCGATTATCGAGAAAATATCAGGCGTTATTCACTACAGAAGGGATCGACTTGATAGCTTTACTAAACTTACTTTCTCAAGGAAAATCACCACATATTTGTACATACAAACCCTTACGGAAATCCCTACTGAAAGTGTGAAAAAGATAAATCTAGAGAAATGAAGGAAATTAGAAGGTACTCCCTAATGGATCCTCAATTTCCGAAAAGAGTCTGTCAAGGGTTTTCAAATTACTTTCCCGTCTCTTAAGTGCGAGCTTGAAAAGGTAAACGTGACCTGACCTTAAAAAAGGCTGCACTTTAGACGTTATCGGTACCTATTTAAAAACTGTCGAGGTTTTGGTCTCTTCCGGAGTGCTGTACTATTTGTCTACAGTACTTTCGTGATGTAAATTGGTGCTAGAAGACGGTGGTTTTCTGATTTAAATTCCAATCACACAAGAGAAATGTTCACATACCGTAACTTATTGCTTGCATCTTCGCAGTAGGCGTCTTAACTAAAAACGACCTGACGCAATAATTAAGTGGTAGCTAGGGTAGGTACTTAAGTTCCTTTACTGGATACTGATACTTTATCTAAGGAAGCCCGTGTGATTATGTAATAGGCTGTTACGTTACTCATTCTATGTTATCGCATTCATATATCTACATTTTATGCTACTTTCCGAGTAGTTAATGGAGCTATTTTGTAAATCGTTGATCCTACCATCATTTTTCTTTGGACTTCAGGTATTTTACTTTGGGATGACTGAAATAGATACCTGAAATAAACACTCAAAAAAAAAACGTTTTTGTGAGTTAGTAATGTATTATTTCGTATAGCTATTTTTTGTATATAAGTAGGTCATATTGATGAAATGATGACAGACAAAGTTTATTGGCAACTAATAACCAAATAACTGTAGTTTATGTTTGTATAACCGATAATTTGGACATGGTAATTATTCAGCGGCGAATTTAAGCAAGTTTAGTGACCCAGCAAAAAAGCTTTCAAGGATATTATAGGTATTATGATGTCAGACTTAACTGTAGATAATTGGTTTATCTGTTATTTAAAATTAAGACACGATTCATTTCATCACAGTCAGAACTTTGTAATTAAAAAGTATTATACCAAACGTCTGCTGAGTTTTCAATAATTGCAAAGTTCAAAAATCTAAAATGCTTGAGTTAAATATCAAGAGAATTCAATTTTTTTTTGTGACGGCGCCAAAACTTAAAACTTTCGTATGTACCGTTGTAAATAGCCACCTAGTTTGTTTATTATTTCAGCCTAACCAGACGTCATTGACATTCCCAATTTACCATCCCGTCCGAAGAGACAAAATGACGTAAATACTTAGGGCTGAGAAAATACTTTTTTCTCGGCGTAAGCGTCGCGGTACCGGCTATCTTATATTTAGAAAACCGTAAAGATAGAAAGATTCGTGATTCAATGTCGGAAGATTATTTTGAGAAACTAAACAGATAAAGATGTTACAGTAAACAGAGTGAAGAGTTATCACAAGGAGTATATAGTTTGTATGTTCGTCAAACCTTTACAAAATGGATGCTCCATAGTCAATAGAGTCGACATTAATATTAAGTTTCTACTGTAATGAACGATTTGAATAAATAAACACACGTCTAAATAACGAATGCTTCAATCTGCTCTCTCAAATATTATTATTTGAAGAAGTTTTAACCAGTTTTTATTGCGGATTCTTCGTCAGTGTTGCGGACTATTGAAGACATGATATTGGTCGAGTAGTTAATCATTGATATTGAGTGCTTATAAAGGAAGAAATAGTTCCAATATTGAAGTGCTTTCTAGATTGATATCTCAATAGATAAAGTTAGGTAAGAACCTACATTTAATAGATATACTTGGCAAAGTGTGTGAATTTTGAACGTAAAAAACCTACTTGAGCACTTATACTTTTTAGGAGAAGATGGGACCTATCCTCATTTCTCCGGTCTAAGTAATAAAATGGTAACAGCTGTTTTAGGAAATTATTCAAAGTCCATTTCATTAAATTGTGCTTCAACTTGCGTACGTATTAATAATGGCGGCTTGAAGTAAAAGAAATAAAATTAAAGAAGTTTGACAAGCGGACGTGTTTCGTAAATTCAATTTTATTAATTTTTTTAGATGCTACTGTTTTTCAGGCATTTTTTATAAAGGGGAAGTCGTGGCACGTAGCAACTAAATATATATAGTTTTTTTTCTTCTAAATAATAATGTCTGGCCTGAATCTCAATGTCTGAGCAGTCACTAGCTGCTCACATACACAAACAGCCAGACTTGGAACAACTATCTGTAGGTCATAAAAATATTTGTTCCGGGCGGGGATCGAACCCGCGACACGCAGTGCAGCAGTCGATCGCTCAACCACTGCGCCAACCGTGCCGTCGAGTTACCTCACCAAATGATTTAAAAAAGGGATAAGGCTTTAATGAATTAAAAATTGAGTCAAAAACTTAAAAAGTTTAGTTTATGAAAGTAATCTTGAATCGTCATTCGAAAGTGCATGTTCAATTTATTATCAGTATTGAAAATGGTATACCTAGTGCACGCTTATCCGTTGTCACTCATCGAGTTAACGTATTAATTAACCTAATTCATATGTAAAACGCTGTCATGCTTACCTGTCAGTCACGCGTGTTTTCCATCTGTTTATCGCAATTAGGGTTGCTATGCATGAATAATTATTCAACATTATGTTTACCGACTGCATGTCGTTGGACTCGATTATGAAAGATAAACGGCGACTGTATTTTTTTACTTGTATTTATAATTTAGAACACTCGGAGTAAAAACATACATTTCTCTACACGAAAAACATGATCATCCATGCCAAACCCCAGAATTTACCGCCGTTATTTATTGCCACATAAAATAAAGATGGCATGGCAACCCTATCTGGGTACAGTGTCGGCCATAATGCAATAACTTTTTACCCACATCCGTCGTGTCCGCTTTCTTCCGGCCGTGACACCCCAGTTGCGATCTGTGCCCGCCACATAATTATTCAATTATCTTACCGTAAATATAGGGTATCGGTTTAATTGATATGGACTTGTTTGTTGTTGATACTGTAATTTTGTGTTCTGGGTAGGAAAACAACTGAGTACCGTCAATATCGCCCTAATAGCACAAATGTGTATTACAATTGTACTAAGCCCTCAACACATTCATAACAAACCATTCGCTTTTCCCGATTTAAATAAGCATGTACGAGCCAAGTTATGATTGAAACTTCAGATTTATGAATAAACAATGTCAAATGAGAACAAAAGTTTTCTCATTTGTAAACAGGTAACTAATATTATGACAGAATCCCATTAACACTGTTCCCCTGATTTCTCTCAAAATACCGACAAACGTCAAAATCAAAGCTATTACTGAAATATACATCTATTTCGGTTTGCTTCGGTATGGTTTTAGAATTTAGATCAATAGTTGTGATGTTGTGATTTTGTGAAGCTCTCTGTTGGAGCTGTCAGCCGATTGTCATTAAACAAACTTCTGTGCGGATTAGTTTGGAGAAGTTAAACGAGGAAATCATGAAGCGAGAATCGTTGGATTCACCAAGATACAAAACCGAGTTAAATTTACTTTGATTCATCTGCCGCATCCGTAGCAAGATACTGAATCAACTATTCTGTTCATCCGAAATATTTTTCCGAGCTAAGAATCTGCTGTAATCAATCTTTTGATCTTATCTGCCGTTGTTGTTTTAGTAATACAGAGTAATTCCGGCCATTAGAATAATATATTACCTAGGTGCTCACAAAGAAGCTCGGAAAACGAGAAAATTGTTTTCGCCTTGAAGCGAAATAAGCATTTCGTTGACCAAAAGAAAATAAATAGACTTGAAAGTCGTTGACCTTTGCTTTTGTTGGATTAGTATAAACAAGGAGGCTTTATTCCTAGTTCGTATGACAAGAAAAATCTAAATGAAATATTCTATTCAGCGCGTCTGGAAAAAAGGTGCCAAGCGCTTTGAATTGGCAGTTGACAATCAAAAATATTCATAACGCGTAAAATGTACGACGCCTGGGAAAAAATGTAGAAAATTTCGAAAAAACTTAAAGTAAGTTGACAGCAATGTTTTATTGTTTACCGTAATTTCTATTTACATGTTGGAATGCAGAAAAAAGCGGGAAACTACGTAATTTTTTTAAGTGAATTATTATTTTAGCTGTCGCTTGCCATTTGGCTGGCATTTTAATGATCAGGAACGAACGACAGGTCCGAAATAAACTAACGTCATTCCCAGACCACCTGCGATGACGGAATGATTAATTATTTGTACTTTTTGAAAAGCGTATTGGAGGCACAAGTAACGAATTGATTTATTCTGTATTTCTGTTGCTATAATATGATCCGTTAGTAACGGTAGTATGCAACGTCGAGTGATAGTAATGTATTGTAGTGATACCGTTGAAATCTATTTGTGTGCGGGAATAAAAGTGAAAAAAGTTATGATTTCTTGCTAACTGATCCTATAACGCTACGTGCAACTGTACTGTACCGTGTGACAAGTACCAACCCTAGTTTTCCAGATCCACAAAAAAAGTTCTAACTTTTAATTTAGACTGTCGTCTGTTACTGTCAACGATAGCATGTAAATCACGATTTTTTGGAATCGAAATATTCATACCTACCAAAAAATTCGAAATAAAGAAAACCCACTTCTCGGAAAAACCAACGAATTTTCATTGAAATATTCTCTATACTTACTTAATATGAAACTTGCGAGACTTCAACATGTAATCTGCTTACAGATATTCCAAGAATACGGCTTATTTCAGATATTAAACCGGTTTTATGGTACCCACGTGGCTGAATAAATAATCGTATTTCGACGAAATAAGTTACCGTTCACTGATTTTTAATTCGGGTCGAAATTCTCTGAAGTTGGTACATTTTGCCAGTGTATAATGTGGATCCCACAATCGAATTTATTTCTAGCCGAGTGTGAAACGATGTTTACCACCGAATTGGATCCAGGTGGTGGGAAAGAGCTGCGCTACGTTAAAATGGCCGAAGATTTTGCACTGAAAAATCTGTCACAACCACGCATGATACTATTTGCAGTTGGGATCGGAATCCTTTTACACTTCCCACCTCCAAAAAAGTATTTAAGTTTGCTTGCACATAAGTATGTCTATCTAGATCTATGTTGAGTCTTCAGTATGATGGCGTGTCTCAATTTTCAGACTTTTGGTTCCTATCTCAAGATTAAAACAAAAACTTTCTTGTATTCGAGAAACTGTGAGTATTGTATCTGAGAAGCGACTTCTCTGTCAGATGTTTAGTTTCTGTTAAGATTAGTTCTCGCAACGTCTTCTTCTAGTACTTGTTATCATACTTTGTAGTTCTACACAATTTCTCCATTTATTTGGAACTTAATTCCAGTAGATTCACATACTGTGGATTAGCACAGGAAAGGCATTCCTGTGAAAATCTTATTTGGATTTAAGAGTCGATGCCAATTAATACAGCACAGCACTACATCACTTCTAACGAGACGACTTTAGTCATTTCTTTGAAAATAACCGACGTGTCCCAACGCTAACTACAAGCAATTTCACCTTAATATGCATCTGCGGCTCTTAATCTTGTCATCTGGCGGCTAAATCTGATATCTGTATTATACTCATTGCATATAACACGCAATATATACGCAATTATGGGCTTGTGTCATAGATGTCTACGTAAATCGGGATTTTTGTAATAATGCGTTGTCGTTAGAGTTTTGCAATAAGTAACAGGTCTTTATGTGTGCGCTTGAGCAATCATTGGTCTTTATTTCTTAAAACCTGCTGGATAGTCTGAAGTAAGATTTTCTCTAAGAAAAATAACAGAACTGGGCCATATTCTAAGATGTTCTGTTGTCTTGGTGTCTAATTGTTATGATTAGTTAAGACTTATGAGTAGAGATCGGATATTCGGATGCATATTAACCTAAACTTTGAGTGCTAACGGAGTGCGAGTTCGAGTATCAAAATAGTTCGTTTTAGTATCAAATAGTTGTTTGAAACAATGATTATGTATAAATAGGAAAATAACATATAAACAATAATATAAGTAATGTATTTTCACATCATCGAGACTTGTAAACTTGTGTGAAAATGATTGTAAATATGTCGTTGGTGTGCCTTACTTAAAATTAATTCGTTAAGCAGCTGGATCAAGGGCTTGATTCAGAAAGTGGTACCCCTGGACACGGCTCGTATTGTTGAGAGGTTCCTTTCCCTGGAGCCCTAACCGTAGCTTGGACCCTGTTCCCGATACCGGTGGGCTACTATTTTATGTTTTTTTTTTTAAATATTATTTTATATTGAAAATTTTTTAAAATGTAAATTACATGTACAGAAATAAATAAATAATATTCAGCAGCAAAATTTTAGTTCAGTTGTTAAAAAACAGCTGTTTCCTACATAAGTGCAATATCTACACGGTCAAAATGTATGGGATGGCTGATTTTATTAAAATTACCGATGAAAAATTTCCTTGTGCAACCCCCCGGTTCAGAATGACGTACTGAGTACGTGGTAAGCGTTTTCGCGTGGGTGCCCCTTACACCCTGTATAACGTAATAATCTATCGTCTTAAGTTATGTGAGCAAGTTACTTTTATTAGTTACGAGCTGACCCTACAGATGATTAGCAAACAACCAATCACCTTGATACCTTTCATTGGTAGAAATCAGTTTTGATCAAGCGCCAAAAGCCTAATATGTTGTAATTTATACAACAAATTATGAGCAAATAATTCAATTGCAGCCATTTACAATCTTTGTAATCCATACAGGTTTGTTTGCCAACTCATTAAGTTTTCTCATTGACCGACAATAAAGACCAAGGTATACCACAAACCGGTGCAGCGTTCTTAATCTTGTTAAATGTTGCCCAACGTATGTAGTGGCTTTCTTTGCATTGAGATTATAATCTGCGGGGTTCTGATTTAAAGGCTTTCGACTGCATTTGTTGAGTTGTTGAATGTAGATAAGTCGTGACTGCGTATATCTCCCACAGGCTGGAATTTCTCATAAATCTCATCTGCACCCTTGACGATCAATGCATGACACCGCTGTTCGAGCGATGCTTCTGACGCTGTAGTCACTTACTGGACCCAAAAAATATAATATCCGTCGATACGAAAAATAAGTCAAGCCTATGGCTTAATATACAGTAAGCATAGCTTAGTGATGAGTGAAATTGTTCGAAAATTATAAACTGTGGGCGTAGGTTAGTTTTGATAGGTAAAATTGTTCGAATTTTAAAATTAATTGGTTAAACACACATGCACTACCTAAATATTAGAAAAGCATATTTAGCTAAATGAAGCTTACGAACGGAAGCACAAATTAATTAGGATCCAATTGCGGTTGGAAAGGGGAAATGAACCAAATATTGTGTCGAAAATGTAGTTTTGATTTTCTGCGAATTTCGACGATGATATCGCTCTGGGAAATGTATTAAAAGTAGATACCTACATAAGTACATACATATATAGGTTGATGTTAGCGTGATTCCGCTGAGTGAGATTGGCAGATTTAACAAGATAATTTATACGTATATGTAGCGATCGCCCCTATTTGGTTTTCATTCAAGTGGTTTGCATCCTAAACTCGAATCTCAATGCACAATTGATTGATGTTGTTCTCTGATCGATCTTAAAGTGACAAAGACGTATACACCATGTATCAGGAAAGTGTGTTCATATTTACAATTTTTCCATGGGACTAACGTCGCTTCGTAATTCACATCCTTAAAATAATATGATCCCAACTTTTAATACATGGTCTATTGTTGTTGTTGTCGTCTTTATGCTAAATGATTTACTGGGAACAAAAATGGATAAGTAACATGTTTATTTGATTAAATATCTGACGTGACCTTTGATTCCTTTTTGCTTGTCAGGGCAAAATGGAACCATTTATTTCCTTAATCTAACTAAGTCGGCTATGTAACTTCTTTTGTATTATTGTTAAGTATTATGTAAGGACTTTTCCTTATTTCGGAATTTAACTATTTAAATGTTAAAATTTTAACATAATTAGGGTAGTCGTGTCGGAGTTCGTAAAGAGATAGGAAAATATATTATTTATAACAAAAAAATATGGACCCGCTGCGGTGCGAATGGTCCCAGAAATAGTACTTGGGCAATTCACACCGCGGTTCGAATCGCTCGTGGTGTGAAACGACTAAAGACCCGGACAAGTTTATAGGTAAAACTGTTTTACAGACTTATAAATCAATTTAGAGAGTTGTTATATTTCATTCACCGGCTAAGTATCAAACTTTTATGTGCGTTTATGTTTTCCAACGTATGGCACTCGTGGGCTGCAAATGAAAATCAGCGTCAGGTGGTATATACCTTGTGTTGCCGTCTGGCATTATCCTGAGCTGAGGCCCTTTGGCATTAATAATTTTGATTATTTATTATGGTTAATTTTAAGGTGTTTCTGTTTTTTATAATACGAATAAACTCATTTATTTTCTTTCTATTAAACATAGTTCGGAAGTACGTGCGAGAGAGGCTCGTTAATTAGAATAGGGGATCGGACTGGGTAAAGAAAACGACATTCTATTTTGTCCGTCAGACAGGTAATACAAAAATATTAGACACGTATTTTTTGTTTTATCAAAATATCAAAAAAATACTTAGTTAGAACTCATTAAAGTTGGAGAGTGGGGGCTTACTACGCCACAAGTGGGTATAAAACTTACCTACATGTGACGTCATGCGCCATTTCAACTCAATATATCTCCGTAATTTTATGACCACGTGGAAAAAGAAAAAATACGTGTCCAATACTTTTCAATAAACTACCCGACGGACAAAGAAAAAAAAAGGATTATCCCCTATTAGTGTAGTTCTACAGCTCTACCAATATACGATTGAAACTGAAAGTAAAACAAAGGAACTGTGAGAAAGCAAGAGTTATTTTAGTTCCCGGTGTCATGACAAAACATATGTCTTTTCCCACGAGGTAGATATCGACATAATTTTTATCCTCAATGTCGAGTCGACGGTTATGAGTTCACGACATAGCATTGACCTCCGTGTCCTGACATTGCTATGAAATAGTGCGTTGTTAAAAATGATGTGTTCTTTCTCCCCATCTTCTCACGGAAAGGTACAGTCAAGAGGACCAATATGTATACACTTACCTTATTCAGAAGCGATTTTCTCGTGTAATAAGGATTGCAACTTTGACATAAGAGCCATTTTTAACCCCCGACCAAAAAAGAGGGGTGTTATAAGTTTGACGTGTGTATCTGTGTGTCTGTCTGTGGCATCGTAGCTCCTAAACGGAGGAAGCGATTTTGATAAAATTGGTATCGTTTGAAAGGTGTTTTAATAGAGAGTGTTCTTAGCTATGTTTCGAAAAAATCTACTCAGCCGTTTGATGGTAATCACCTCTTTTCTAGTTGAAGGGAAATTAACAACTTCCACAGGTCTGGTCGATTCGAAGAAATCTTGTCACTTATTAACATGGGCAACGCAATGGGGGGTGGCTGCACCTCACCTCTCCCCAAAAACTTTTTTTTTTAATTTTGTTGTTTTCGTTTATTGGTGAGAAGTCGCGCAGCACTGAGAAAAGTGTAAGCAATGGGGGAGACCTATGCCCAAGATTGGGACAGTCAAGGCTTAGATAAAATAATATAAGTTTAAAAAGAATGAAATAAAATTAAACTAAAAATTAAAAAAAAACCCCGACACAAAAATCCTCTAAAAATCTAAAAATAAAATAATCCAAGCGTCTTAGCGTCGGGGGACCGCTAAGTAGACCGCTTAGTACAAGCACAAAACAAAGCGGACCCCCGACGCTAAGACGCTTGGATTATTTTATTTTAAGATTTTTAGAGGATTTTTTAATAATATGGGTTTCTAAATTACTGTGTTCGTAACTACGTGTAATTAAAATCAAAATCTGGAAATGTATGATTATGTACTGTTGAGCATTAAACTTGAATAATAGTAGCAGAAAATAATTTTAAAAGTGGCTTAGTATAAACATAAAGCAATATGTTGGTATTGACTGTACAAGTGTACATCTATAAAATTGATCTAGCGTTGAATTCGAGACTGTTTTATTTTTACGATACCTTCGAGATACAAAAAATATCTATTTTCCCCCTTTTCCGATATCATTCCCTCTTGGTGCTATTTTATCGCAGACTGGTCTGCTATTTGTGCTGAAGTAGCCTTGGTTAGTGGACTATTTGTTCGAAGATTGAGTTTAGTCTTAGTCAAGCTTAGCTTTTAATTCCTTGTGTGTACGGCAGGACACGTACCGAGGTCTGCCAAAGCAAATATACCGCACCAATGCACCAGGTGTAGATTGCGGGAGATACCGCTTTTGTTTTAAGTTCTCATTGTATTAAAGTAAGTTCTCCAGAATAGAGCCAAATAATGTATGAAGCTAAACTATTATAAACTTGTGTCCATAACACAAGTTCACTATCCAACCGTTACGTTTCATGTCAGCAGAAGAATAAGAATAATATAATAAGAATAATAATAATACTAGAAGAGCATCTTAAACAAATCAAAAAAAAAACTTTTCAAACCAAATCAATGGTGCATTGCGTCTAATATTTTATTTGTATCTCGTATCTAGTGTCAAATAATATCTATTATCCAATAACGTAATCGTTGACCGTAAAATTTACAAAAAAAAAAAGATTGATTGTGTAATAATATGGTTACATTTCGAGGTCTTTGACATTTGCCCTCACTCATGGAGATTGCGTGTACCTGAATTACAATTTCAAAGAGACCTAACAAAGTAGTTGAAAGTTGGATTATGAAAGTACCTAATAACATTATTAAACGCTGTATAATCCAAGATGGCCTCAAGAAACGAGAAAATAAAATGAAATGGTCATTTCATGTTGATTTGAACTTAATAAATTGTAATTGAATAAGACTCGGATGCAAAACGCTGAATCATATTTTCATGACAGCGACCGACATTTTAATATATTGCAATATTGCCGTTCAATTTTTGATCTTCGCTCCAATCATATAAGGTCTACATTCGATTATACTGATCTAGTTTTAATAGACAATGTTATGAATGTATATTTCATTCAATGTTCAAGTGAAATCGATTATTTCATTGATACATTTTGTTTTGATATACCGGTTACATTCGCGATACTATCGAAGTATCGATTAGTGCTATCGTATCAAAAACATGTTGATAGTAATTATCTTGTCAGTAGATATTATTATGACATAATGCATTATCTGTTTCATAATTGCAATCTATATTATAAAGTGCTTTTACGTAGTATTTTTTTCTTAAAATATTGTTTTTTTTTCTACGTAAGTACAAAATTATCTCTGTGGGGAATATTACATCATCAGAATCATCATCCTACTGTTTCAATTTATTCCTGCAGCACAACACAGAAGTCTCTTTCTTCCATACCTTTAAGCCATCCCTTAGTTTATCATGTTTCTCGCAATTCATCCATATTTTCTTTACTCTGCTTCTATTCCTATCTATTTTATTATCCATCACTATCACTTACATACCTATCACTTTTCTTCTTCTTCCATACTTCTCTATTACGCGTCATCTCTGCAGTGACCTCCTTTCTAGCCGTGTCATCCATCACACAGCCTATCCATCGTTTCTTTGGTCTTCCTCCACTCTTATAGACTTTCGTACTCAATTGTATGATTATTCATTCATGTTTTCTTGTCACATACACTTTATTACATACCGGCTCCTACAAAGCTGACTATTTAATTAAATATTCAAACTCCAATCCCAAATTAGTCACGAATTCTCGATGCGACTCGATCATGAATCGATCAGAAGGCTAAACCGAAATAATAAAATATCGCCAGTATTCAATTATATGCCCGCATCAGTGGTTTATGTCGTGTCATTGTCGCTAAGTTCACAATTGTGTCAAGGGCACCCAAACAGATCGCGAAGGTTTGTTTATTTATTTCGTTTTTTTTTTTTAAATCAGCTAATTGTTGTCATCATTAAAAAAAATGCGATTTTGACGTAAGTTCCTGTCATAAGCTGCACTTTCTGTGTCAATGATTAGGTCTTTATTCGTAAGATCTTAAATTCACGGAGAATGCGCTATGGTGGTGTTGATTACCGAAAGTAAGCGCTAAAGAACGATTTTTTAAGTGAATACTTCTTTAGCGGCGTTGTTCACTTTTGTGATGAGTAAAAAATATTAAACTCGCGTCAGGACACGTGACCTGACAGGAAATTCGTAAGACGGATTGACATTAGGTTACGAAGGAATTTGAACTTTATGATATCTGTCATTGAGTTTGGGTTTCCAAAACTGGATAATTATCTTATGCACAGACAAAACCTTCGGTTTCTCCAAAAAGGTAAAATTCGTAAGACAGATTGTAATAGTTCTGAAGTGTTAAATTTTTAATGTAATATAAATTGTCATGTTTGTGTACGATAGCGCAATAAATTAATATTGTATTTTACCACATAAATATATACTTTTATACTGATAATTAAAACAATTCGTGCAAAATTATTCCCTTACCATTCCAAAATATCAAAAATGCACAACGTTAATATTCAAGTTTTCACTTCAGCCGGCACTCCCGGAGTGCAACCCGTTTTTTTTTATTTCGGATATTTTAAGGATAGAGGAAGCAGGTTCATTTTTAAAAAAATCTACTGGAATTCCAATAATCCCATCCAATGCCATCGGAGCAAACGGATTATAGAAAATAAAACCTACAACTGCGATATTCATTTTATCTTTGATCACCCTGATGATGTTTAAGGAAAAAGGAAAATTATGGTTTTCTGCCAAGTACTTATTTAGTATTCCGGTCTATTTTTTTTTCTATTTTCCTCGTCTGTGCTGCCAGTATCAATGTAACATCATTATGTTTTTTTTTTATTATTTACAGTTCAAGTTCGAAACAGGTGGATGCCAGGCTCATGTAATTGGAACAACATGTTTTGTATGACCTACTCTACGTTAAACCTTACACACAATGCCAAGTTTCTACAAATCCTTTAAGTCCTTACTTAAACATTAAAGCACGATGTATTAGATCATCGTATCTATCTAATATTAAATCATAACGGTCATAATTGCCTTTCAAATAGAGTCCAATATCGCTTGACCGGTCTCGATATTTGCTAACTACCGTCGTCATGTATCGCATTCATTTATTCTTACCCTATTCACTGAAAATAGCGTTTGAATTGGATATGTGTTGATTTGCATATCATTTAGCGAAAGCGTGTTTTGTAGAAGGCTGTTAACAAATCAATAGTCACGCCTTTGCCTCGTCTGACGTCTTGGGTAATGTTGCCACATCAGAAAAATACCAGAAAGGAAAAAAATATAATATAAATGTTTTGGCCCCAAAAGTCTTCTGATTTTGGAGAATGAAGTATAAACAATGCAAAGGGCAAAAGTTCACCAAGATAAAGAAAAAACAGACGATGAGAAAGATTTAAATTTTGCGGATGAGGATCTTATCAGTACGTGATGTGGACATTATGTCAGAGACAATCAATCTGACATAGAAACTTTTTGCACTAGCTACTTAACAGATACAAATGAATATGCAGAAGGACTCATATGATGACGTAAAGACACCACGAAAAGTATTTTTAAGGCTTCATTAATTTGATACCAATTATTACCATTACAACTGGTCATGTTTTGATCGATGATTCCAAAAAACAGTATCTTCGACTGCGATTCCTAGGTCGAAACAATCCATCGTATCTAATACAGTCATTTGTCGAAATTAGTTTACGTGTAGCTTACAAAATCTATTTTCCTTTAGAAGATAATTATTTATGCAAGACCAGACAGCAACATTTTGCTTCACTGGTATTCGTAAACGTCTGAGGAGGTTGCCTGACTGCTGTGAACTTAGCTTAACAAATCAATAGTCTAGAAATAGATTATGTTTCCGAAATCTGTTTTTATTTGTTCAGCAATCGTCTACTGTATGATGAATGGTCGTTTTGATATTGACACTGATTGATAGTTTACAAAGGCGAGGTTCCCATGAGAAAAAGACTAAAAGGGAAGTATAAAATGTGGTGTGGCCTCATTAACGATGGGTCGTCCTTCAGTTTATGAAACATCTTTCGAAACGTTTCTTCTGGCTGGCAGGCTGGAGGCCTTACACTCAAGGCACCCACAGGATAGTCCGGTTAAGCAGAGGGCAACCTCCGAGGTTGAACTGCGAGATGACTCACAAAAAAAAACGATGGGACACTTGATATCTTCCCTAGCCGGTCCTGTTGTTTGCACATCACAGGAGATGGACGCTACTGAAAGTGCCAAACTTGTCGCCAAATTTTGGGCTGACTCGATTTAAATTATTATCGACACGCTAAGAAGGTAGAAGAGAGAAGTATGAAAGAAGGAGACACCAACTCCAAATAAAATGGGATGAAAGCAGCGGCTAGGAGAATATTGATAATAATGAAACACAGTTTATCTCCTAAGTTTATTAATCTCCCCATTCATTTATTTTACGGATCGTTATCACCGAATTTGAGTTTTGTGTATCATTACTTATAATGAAGTTTATCCTTCCGTAGCGTATCGTCCAGTGGCCTTGGTATCCGTTAAAAGTATTGCTGGTCAAATTGACTAGTCAGTATATTTGGAAAATAATCTGCCATTTTTTTTTTTTTATTTTTTTTTTTTAAAACGTTGCCCCACACTAGGAATTTCTCCTGTATCGTGGGTGCGTTTACAAACATTTAAACAGACATACACAAACAGCCAGACCCGGAACAACTATCTGTAGGCCATACAAATATTTGTTCCGTGCGGGGATCGAACCCGAACGAACGATCGCTCAACCACTGCGCCAACCGTGCCGTCAATGGTTTCGCTGCGAACCGATGGGGAAGAATAGCTTTTAGTTTGGCAAACCTATTAATTATAAACACTGGTATGACATAGCCACACCCAATTACAAATATCCCTAACATTCGACATTCGACAACAAATGAGACAAGCAGACTTATGCCACAAATAACTCTTAGCTCAGTTGACATTTGGACTAAATAGTTTCAATATTCCACTAATGTTGTCACTTCCATTTATTCACAGAAACATTGAATTCTCGAAGGGGACCTATCCCATCAATGAAAGTTAAGTGATCTACAAAGATATTTGTCAATGTTACTGAGTTTCAGCTACTCAACTGAGTTTGGTCTTTTAAATTAGGTTGAGTAATTTGCCTCGATTATCTCTTCATTGAACACTTATTTTTGTTTGCTAATGTCATTGACTTTGGAGTCACGTCTGTCGTTCTTTGAATTAGTTAGGCATCAGCTGATCCATTAAGTTCTCAAGCTTTTTGAACATCGGTTGAATTGAGAACATAATCAGCCTCTAATGTTTCACTTCTGAAACACAGACCGCCTCTCAGAGAGCTTCTTGGCTGTTGTTCTCCACGCGAACCTACTGCGGGTCCCTCACGATATTTTTCTTCAATGTATTTCAGTTGTAATGAAATATTTGAGAACATCTTTGTGTATTATCATAATGTCAGCTTTTGTGTCATCATTCCTTTGTATAATTCCACAACTGGAACATATTATACATATAATGTTTTCTATCGATTCTCCTAACTCTATAATTGGCATCTAATTATTTACATTGCTTATTGTGTCTTCATTATTACACATCGCATTTCGACAAATAATACATACCTTATAATTGCATTTTACATAAGCTGTTATTAAATTCGGTTCCATATTGAATTGCAAAACTTCTTGAAATAAGGATTGATTCAAGTACGTGTTCTTTTGTTATGATCAAGTTTTTACTGTTATTGCAATAATAACACTGCACTAATACACTAAATATCTAATCGATAACGTTTCTAATAGTTTCCTCAATCGTCTAATTCCATTATGAAATTTCGAAACTACACAATCAACTATGCTACCAACTACTAGTACTAGCTCCCAACTTTGTTCCGTCGACTCATTCTTCATTCCTTGTTGAAGTCTAGAGGAACAACAAACTGGAAACTGTCGCTTTTGAAATATGAGCCCAGTACATACAGGTGGCTGAAAATTCGTTACTCAGAGTACTAGCTTTAGAAGTCGTTCAGACGAGTCTAGATTGCGTAGCAGTAATATGTCCTCTTGATTGCGAATTTCATCTAGAGAATTGTTCGTTCCAAAGAGAATTCTTCTGACGTTAAATAACACCACTTCAACGCTTATTTTGCTGAAAGAGAGACATTGATAAATGCAGTCCTCTTTCTATTGGTGGAAACAGTTGTAAAGCTCTGTGCTCACAGCACGGACACGGCATCCATCAAGCCTCTAGATACAGAGATGCGATTGTGTTGCGCTGACACATTCCGCTCTGGGCTGTCGTAGCGCACGCACGCGTCGCTCCGTACTGACCACCCCCCGCACCTCGCCGCTCGATTTCGCCGCCGACCGCTACGCCGTAGCGCTACGCGCGACGCAGTGTCATCGCTGTCTCGCTCTCGCCCCGCCCGCTCGTAGCAGTGCTACGCACGCCAGTGCTACACTGCTACGAAGTGCTACGTGTCGACGTCATATCGGCTACGGTTATAGCTACGCAGTAGCGCCGTAGCTGATCTTTCGTTCTCACGTTTTCGGACGTCATTTCGGCCCCTTAAGGGCTAAATCCACCGGGTTTTCGGTGGTTAACTGGGGGATACCTTACGGTGCCAACGAACCCGGTTAGGTGTTGACCCGACGCACCCGCCTATCCCCCTTCAGGGGCTAGGCTCAGCTCGGAAGGGCTCTGGTTTCGCGGCCTTGGGGGGCCTCCTAGTCGCGACCAGAGTTTAACCCCGTTTCTTTTCAGTTTGCACCCGGGACGGTTGGGTGTTTCTACCCCTTCGGCCCGGATCGGTCGAAAGACCCATAGGGACCTGTCGCACAATAAGATTGGCGGCAGGAAACTCACAGCTTAGGTGAACACCCTAGAACTCACCTCCCTGTGTCACCCCACAGGGAGAGAACACATCCCCGGGTTATCCCGCCCGGGGAGTTAGGTGAATTGCTCTCCGGCCCTTCAGGCCAATCAGACAGAAGTTAGCTGCCGAGTTTGTTTGTGTTTTTCTTCTCGGCAGTGTAACTATAGGAAAAACACTCGGGGGGTTCGTTTTTAGGGGTCTGTCTGCCCGGGGCGGCACTTTAGTGTCTCCTCGGGGCTTGATTAGGAGTTAGGAGTCTAGGTATTCCCTTCCTCCTCTCTCTCCCCTCTCTCTCGCACTAGAGAACTATGAGCGCCGCGCCTCCTATGGCGGCTCTTCCACCGGATGAACTCCTTAAGGAGTTCATCCGCCAATGTCTCTGGAACGACGAAACGTTCCAAAATCAATTCAACAGGTTCGTTGCCCTCCAGAGGCAACCTAGCCCCCCTCCCCCTTGCCCGACGGACTCTCCGGCTTCCCCGGACGAGCCCACCTCCCCAGCATTCTCCTCTGCAGAGGAGACATCCGAGTATGACTCCTCCCCCTCCTCCCCCGAAGACGACTTCACGGTCGTCGGAAAGGGGAAGAGGAAGAGGCGCTCACATCGCTCCCAGGCCAGCAAGGCCAAAAAGGCAGTAGCGGCGAGGGCCACCCCCCCGCTATTGGCCTCACAGCCCCCTTCCCCCGCCGTTTCGGCACCCTCCCCGGTGGTCTCCCGACCCCCGTCTCCGGCTGTGTCGATGACGTCGGCTACTGGTCCCACCCAACAGGCGAGCCGCCCGGTCAGTCCAATGACCACAGCCGACTCGGCTGCCCCCGCTCCCAAAAAGACACGCCCCCCTCCACCCTTGTTCTTACACGACAAGGGCATGTGGACGGAAGTGTCCAAGGCGTGCGATGCGCGCCAAATTCGATACCTCAATGCCCATGCAGTCCAGCAGGGCATTAAGATCACCCTGGCCTCGACCAACGATTTCAGGAGCCTCTCCAGACTCCTTTCAGATCGTAAGATCTACTTTCATACCTACTCCTTGAAAGAGGAGACTCCAGTTAGGGTCGTTATTAAGAACGTCCCACTGGAGATCCCCTCTTCAGAAATCCTTCTAGACTTAGAGTCGCAGAAGGTCCCAGTCGCCGAGGTGCACCGCATGCACCGCGGCAAGGGGGGAAACCCCTATAACATGATCTTGGTGGTCTGTGACCCCACCGAAGGTCATCACCCAATCTTCAAGATCAGTAAGATCTGCGGCCTCTCTGGCATTAAAATAGAGAAGCCACGTCAAAGTGGCATTGTTGGCCAATGCCATAAATGCCAACTTTATGGCCACTCCCAAAAAAATTGCTTTGGGAAGGCCCGCTGTGTCAAGTGCCTGGGTGACCACGGCACCTCTGACTGTTCGCGTCCAAAGGACCGAACCCTCTGCACAGAGCCTCCCAGCTGTGTGCTGTGCGGCCAATCCGGCCACCCGGCCAACTACCGGGGGTGCCCTAAGGCACCGAAATCCTCGGCCCCGAAGCTGGCCAAGCGCGCTAGCGCCCGTCAGAACAGAGAGTGTCCAACTCTCTCTGACAAGCTCCCTGCCAACCTTAGCCCCCAGCGCCCCAGTCCGTGGAACGCGCTGAACCACCAGACCCATTTCCCGGCGTTGAGGCCCACTCAACAACCGGTAATCCCGGCACTGATGGCTAACCCCATCGCTCCCCCCCTACCCCCATCAGCCCCCAGAGCCGTCGTCAAGTCGGCCGCGCCTTCAGCGCCCACCCCTCCAACTGTAGCGTCAGTGCCTCGCGCACCAACCGCACAGCCCACTCCCCCCCCATTCAGGCCCCCCCTCAACCCGGTAGACAACCGGTTTGACCCCGCTAGGGTTCTTTCGAGCACGTTCAGCGTGTTCTACTCGCCCAGAGCCATCCAGATGTCTCAAGAGATCGTCGCTTGCGGTGGCGATTTCTTCAAACTCGCGACCGTCTTCGCAGCGTACGGGGACGTTACGCACGCCATGCAAAACCTCCCTCATAATAATCCGTAATGGATAAAGCCCCCCCCTGTAGGTTCAAACCGAAGTCCCTTAGAGTAGGGTCCTTCAACGCCAATAGCCTGAATGGGCAACGTGATGAGATCGCCAACTTCCTCCGCGACCATCACTTAGATATTCTGTTAGTCCAAGAGACCTTCCTGAAGCCTTCGAATCGAGATCCTAAAATTGCCAACTATCGCATAGTTCGCAACGATAGGACTCGTTGCCATAAGGGAGGTACTCTAATTTACTACAAAGCGTCCCTATACTGCATCCCAATGGATCCTCCCCCCTTGTCCCAACTTGAGGTCTCGGTCTGTCGGCTCGGCATGACGGGCCATCAGCCCATTACGATCATCTCTGCTTACCTTCCTCCCTCCGGCTCCCCGGCGATTAACGCCTCCCTAAGAGGTGATCTCGGCTCGCTTCTTGGCCTCAGTGACTCCGTCATCCTGGCGGGTGATCTGAACGCCAAACACCCTGCCTGGAATTGTCGCGTGACAAACACCAGAGGTAAAATCCTGTTCGACCTCAGCAGTCCACTCCACTTCGATGTCATCGCTCCGATGCATCCCACTCACTACCCTCTCGCACCCAACCAACTTCCCGATGTGCTCGACATCGCCCTCCTCAAGAACGTCAGCCTACGGCTGCACTCTGTGGAGGCGATCGACGAGCTCAACTCCGATCACCGTCCGGTGATCTGGGAGCTAGCTCCCAGACTCGGTCCCTTCGACCCCTCTCAACCCCCTCCCACCAAAGTGATCACGGACTGGGGGAAAGTAAGCGAATTGCTGAAATCCACCAATTCTCCGCACTTGGACCAAATCCCCGACAACATCGAGTCCGTCGCTGACACGGAGGCTGCGATCAACTTGCTCACGGAACACGTGCAATCGGTCCTGAACGAGTGTTCAAAGGAGGCTCCAGCGACGAATGATCGTCGTTGGAAACTTCCGGACGATGTGCGTGAACTGTTGACCGAGAAGAACGCGGCCATCCGTGCCTTCAGAGCCTTTCCCTGCGAAAGTAACAAAGCTTTTATGCGTAGCTTACAGCGTAAGGTAAGCAAACGTGTCAAAGAGCTGCGTGATAATCAATGGGACAAGATGCTCAGCGAACTCGAACCGACCCATCTGGCGTTCTGGGAATTACAGAGGAAACTACGCACCTCTGAAGTCTCCGGTATGCCTCCTCTCACCCGCCCCGACAACAGCGTCGCTTTCGACGACGGAGATAAAGCCGAATGCCTGGCCGACAGCCTCGAGTCTCAATGCTCGCCCAGTTCCCAACCAGTAGACATAGCTCACCTTACTAAGGTGGATGCTGAAGTCGAACGTAGGACCTCCCTCCCACCTGTCGAGGACCCTGATTTCCCCCTTGCCCCCGTCACTCCTGACGAGGTCGAGGAGATAATTAAGAACCTCAAACAGCGGAAAGCCCCTGGCTCTGATGGAATCAACAATAGGGTTTTCAAGTTGTTTCCATCAGCCCTCATCGTGCTCATGACCGCCATCTTCAATGGCGCCATGACGCACAACATGTTTCCACAGTCGTGGAAGGAGGCCACTGTCATCGGTATTCCCAAACCGGGCAAGCCCAAGTCCAACCCTAGTAGTTACCGCCCCATCAGTCTCCTCAACGTTCTCGGCAAAATCTACGAGAGGCTTATTTATAAGCGTCTCAAAGATTACGTCGAAGCGAAGAGTCTCATTCCCCAAGAGCAGTTCGGATTTAGACCCCAACACTCTTGTGTCCAACAGGTGC
Source organism: Cerastis leucographa (assembly GCA_963082945.1). Classification (NCBI taxonomy): domain Eukaryota; kingdom Metazoa; phylum Arthropoda; class Insecta; order Lepidoptera; family Noctuidae; genus Cerastis; species Cerastis leucographa. The sequence goes on along the minus strand of OY720385.1, from coordinate 5,617,916 downwards.
ACCGCATAGTCGAGCACGTCAGCGCCCGCTACCAGCGTGGACTGATGACTGGTGCCCTGTTCTTCGACATAGCGAAAGCCTTCGACAAGGTCTGGCACAACGGGCTGATATACAAGCTGTACCAGCTCGGTGTGCCTGATCGTCTCGTGCTCATCTTGCGGGACTTTTTGTCGAACCGCACCTTTCGGTATCGCATCGAAGGTGCGCTTTCCTCCCCCCATCCTATTCGCGCCGGAGTCCCTCAGGGCGCCGTTCTGTCCCCACTCATTTTCACGCTGTTCACCAGCGACATTCCCAAAGAGGCAAAAGCGGAGTTAGCGCTTTTTGCCGATGACACAGCCATCTACTGTTCTGGCCTGAGCCCAGACAGTATCGCTCGTAAACTCCAAACCTCCGCAAACGCCCTAGGCGATTGGTTCCGGAAATGGAGAATAGAAGTCAACCCCGATAAGAGCCAGGCGGTCCTCTTCTGTAGGCCCCACCACGCCCTCCCACCCGACCCCATCCCGATCACCATGTTTGACAAGCCGATCCCTTGGGAGAAGCAAGCCAAATACTTGGGGGTAATCCTCGACCAACGCCTCACCTTTGGAAAGCACATAAAGTCGGTGCGTTCGCGCGCCGCTTTCGCTCTCGGAAGGCTCCACTCCCTACTCAACTCACGCAGCAAATTGTCACTTAAGTGCAAATTGCGTATTTACACCGCGTGCATTCGTCCCATCCTGACCTACGCTTGCCCTGTATTCGGGCAAGCTAAGGCTTACCAAATCCATAGGATGCAGACCCTCCAGAACCGGTTTCTCCGAAAGGCCACGGGAGCCCCGTGGTTCGTTAGGAATGAACGACTCCATGTCGATCTCAAGATCCCCACCATCAAGCAGGTCATTAAACGCCTTTCAAAGCGCTTTCTTGACTCTGCTGAGAAGCACCCCAACCCACTAGTGGTGTCGGCCGCCCGATACGTCCCCACCAGGATAGGGAAGATTCGCCGTCCTAGGCATATCCTCACGGAACCCGACGATCCCACTACCCTCCTTCAAGAGAGCAGTAGGGAAACCAGCACACTTCGCAAACACAAAAACAGACTCCGATCCGTTTACCGGCCTCGCCGACGAGGCCCGTCGCGACGTCCCAGTAATGTTACTCCCCGACCCTTGCACGACGAGCCAGCCCGCGCCGCTGAGCAAGTAGCTTTAAATTCCCTTAATAATAATACGACCCAGCCTGTCCCTTGCTGTCCGCCAATCAATGACGCCCTAAGCCGAGGTCCGAACCCCACAGGGGGTGCCCTTAGCGAGCGGTCATTTAGTTTAAGTTTTACCTAGTTTGTAAGCCCTGGCTGGGGGCCTTAAATTCATTTGAGGTCACCACAGGATAGTCCGGGTTAAGCAGTTAAAACCTTCAGAAGGTTGATCTGCGAGTGGCCATACAAAAAAAAAAAAAAAAAAAAAAAAAAAAAAAAAAAAAAAAAAGTGTTGCGCTGAAAGGAAATTATCGTCTCCTTTTTCACTCGTGACAGAATTGTTTTGTGTGCTAGTGTGCTCTATGCTTAGACAGCTTTATGAACGTGTTCGCTACGTGTGGATACAGATATTTAGATATTTGTGTTTAACACGTGTCATGAGTTTATTTGTATTCTATTTGGAATTGTCTGATTTGTTTTAAAGGAATAAGTTGACTGTTTTGAAGATGAAATCTGTAACGGAATATTAAGCAGTATCTTACTAGCATGACCCGTTTAGTTCTCGATCTAAACGGGTCATGCTATCGATCAAAACATGTGTTTCGTAGCAAAGGGTTTTATTATTTCAGGATAATTGCTCTTCAGAACGTATCACGTTTCAAAATACAATGAATTTTGAATAATATACCTTCATTTACATAGAAACCGCACTAGACAGGATTAAAGCATTTTTTTATTCTGGATATTGTAGTTGAAATGGCCCTCTGAGTCGAGGTCCGGCGCTCATATTCAGAAGAATCCAGCTCACATTAGAACACAACTTATGGAAAGGTCGCAAAACCGGGAATTGAATTTTCGAATAGGAAACGGGTCAAAACCCCGTTTGTGACAACATTCGAGGGAATATGAATCGAAATACCGGTTTACTGAGCAGGCAGAAATATATCGGTAAAATTTTATCGGTATTGTAGACTTGCATCGATGCCAAAAGATATACGTGTTCCGACTTTGAAGTAGCAGTCTGTTATGGCCCGACTTTTAAGTCTTGTAAAACTCTTGACTCGTTATGAAATCAAGGGGTCTTCAGTTGCTAAGAAAAGCGGGCAGTCGGATAAAGTTAAACATATAACGAATATCATATTGGTTTGACTTCAAACTTTGCCTAGTGAAATCTTTGTCTAGGAAAAAAATCCAGGGCCAAAGAGTAAACTGAGTGAGCAAAAATGGCTGATGTTTTTCAAAACGGCCTAGTTTTATTTGTAATAGCAATGTTTTTAGGAGCAGCGGTGGCCCAGTGGTAGCAGCCCCGACTTACGAGCAGTAAGTCGTAGGTTCGAACCCAGGCAGGCGCATTACTTTCTGTAATTTATTTCATCACCGCTGCTCTCAAAACGGTGAAGGAAAACATCGTGAGGAAACCGGCATGTCCTAGAACTAAAAATTCGAAGACATGTGACATCTACCAACCCGCACTGGGCCCGCGTGGTGGATTACAGCCCATTCCCTCTCATAGAGAGGAGGCCTGCGTCCCAGCAGTGGGAACAATATAGGCTGATGATGATGATGATGATGAATGTTTTTTTGGAAAATAATAATGTACCTAAAATAATGATGAACAAGATAAAATAAGATGAAACATTCACTTCCACTTTCCACAAATAGAGCATAAAGTACAAGGCAGTGCGCTCGAGTAAGCCCCATTCAAGAATTACTACCCTTAACTTTGACGGGCCAACTTCGGACTCTTCCCAAGTTAAATTAGAACAATCAGGAGGCCCGTAAAATTAAATAAAAACTTTACGAAAGGGCTTGTGAATCCGTAATGCAAACAGTAGATCATATAAAAGCGGCTCGTGGCTTAAAGGCAAGATCGATCCATCTTTGAAATAGTTTCGGGACCGTATCACCAAGCCATGGAAAAAAAGACGTAGAACAAGTACGAAATAGGCTTGTAATATCAGCTGCAAGGATGGATATTCAAGGATAATAACGCTTGCTGAGGGGTTGTCTGACAACCAGTCTTACCAAGGGATTTCGTATGTGGTGGTGGAGAACAGGTAGATGGTTACATATAAAACACCGGTTACACTGGAAGCTGTCGCTTATATGTTTGGGAAAAGGCCACAGAGATCAGACGTGTTCATCAAGTCATTGGATTGCAGGTCTTGAATTGAAGACAGTTCTATGTAAATCTTGGGATTCAGCTACACAAGCATAGCCTGAATCCCAGAAGGCGAGCCTGATAATAGAACGCTTTAAGAATAACGTGTCGTATCGCGTAGTAACATCGGCACTGCACCGATGTTATCGTCGCGTCGAAATCTGCCTGCTAATGGCTTTGAATCGTGTAAAGGTTTCTACACAGTGGCTGATGCTGGCCTTAGTGAGCATAGTTAGGTACACATCTTTTGGAGGATACTATTTATATGCACGTATTTTTCGTATTTTCACTACATTTAGTTTATTACTTGAATTTATCTGTAGCATTAGTCAATCAGATGATTACAGGTATTACTCGACTAATTCAGCGATTCAACCGTGACATCATTCTCACTGCACAATACGAAATTATGTCACTTCAATGTTCCGTAATTCGATACAGAGTGTTACATTAACATGTTCACACGAAATTAGTAACAGTTAGTTGATTCTAATCACAAGATATGCTAATAATTACTCAATCAAGACACGTTATTATCACGCAAATTAATTACTTCACAGTCTTTCATTAGAACACTCGGTAATATTAGTAATTATACCATTTGAAGGTATACTATCTGTATGAGGATAATTGGGCGGGTAACGAAAATTGGAACAGACGTCGCCATTTTGATTTTTCAATACATTATCATCATTTGCCTAGCCTTTTTCTATAACTATGTTAGTGTCGGCTTCCATGGAGCGACTACATATCTTACCTCCACAGCCCAGTTAGTAGTGGGTAATACGATACCCTTTGGCAAGACTGGTTATCTGACTTTTGGGCCACTGACTTACTGTAACGACTGACGAAGATCTACAATTTGTAGCCGGGTTTGGTCAATAAATGTCCCAAAATAATTTCACAAATTTATACCAACATTGCCCCCGTTTACCTTGCACCAAAAAATCCTTCTAGCACTGTAAAACACACAATTTTCTGCAATATCAAGGGTAGGTAACAAGTTTGAAAGCGCATTGCAATAGGGATGATGACAGGGTAAAGAAAACGAAATTCTATTTTGTCCGTCAATCAGGTAATACAAAAATATTAGATACGGATATTTTGTTTTATCAAGTTAACAAAAAAATTCTTAGTTAAAACGCATTAAAGTTGGAGAGTGGGGGCTCACTACGTCACAACCAGGTATAAAATTTACTGAGCCGTGACGTCATGCGCCATTTCAACTCAAAATATCTCCGTAATTTTACGATTACGTGAAAAAAGAAAAAATACGTGTCAAATACTTTTTAAAAATCTACCCGATAGACAAATAAAAAAAAATAGTCATCATCCCTATTGAATACAGATATGTATTCTTTTGTTTTCATGAGAAAAAGACGCTCAAAACAAATGAAAACTCTAAATTGGTTTCAAATGGCAATACTTTCTTGAATTTTATTTCTGCCGCCAAAGATAATAGGGAAATCTACCCAATATTATTATGGTTCAGTCCGTCTGTGCTAATTATCGAATGGCTAATATTAAGACGGTAAAGTAGGTACACGAAAGATTCAATTTCGCACCAAATTAAAATGGCCCTTCGACGTAATTGCTTTTAGAATTACAATTATCTCCCCACGTTTCAATTTTATTATTTCAAGGACGCTCTTAAATGTACTTATTCAATTATGGTAACTTAAAGCATTTACCTTGAGGCATGAGGCATGTATCTAGAGGTAGTTTTGGAAACTGACAAATCAAATGATTCATGATTCATTCAAGCTCGTATTTAATTAAAGTTTATCTCAAATAGGTAAAGCGTAGGTCATCATATTTCTTTCAGACTGGTTAGAAATCCTTGCTAGTGGACCCAACATTTTGACTCTTTCTTTTGTTCTTTACTGACTGAACAAAATGGCTTAGTGATTTTGTTAGGTAGATTTTATGTATGCTTCGTTGTTGATTTTCAATTTTCTAACACAGCCAGCCTAATCCTAACTAATATTATAAATGCCAAAGTAAGTTTGTTTGTTACCTTTTCAAGCCTAAACCACTGAAGCGATCATCCTGAAATTTTGCATATACGTTGTCAGTTGTACCGAAACGGACATAACCAACCTTTCATACCAAATAAAAGTTCCGTTCCGAAGGAAAACAACGATAATGTTCTTATGATAAAAGATGGCACCACTTGCATCGGCCAAACATCAAGCAGAGTACAACTCGAATTGATTGTCAAGTTTTAAATTAACGCGTGTAAAAGCTAGTTGTAAATAAGTCACTCGAGATAATGGATTAAGGATACTATTAGGGTAAATGCGGGTGGAATAGAGCTTCATGCCATTATGGAAGGTGAGCAAGATCTTCATACTGCTAATAAATGCACAATTTTCCTTCTACACTTTCCTTCCCTACAGGTGTGTTGGCAATGGCATCCCCGTTCAGCTCAATCTGTATGTAAAACAAACGTTGCGACAGTATGGAATTTCATGTCCGCAATGCCAAAACTAGCTATGGAAGCGAGAAAGAGATGGGGAGAGGATATCGTCCTGTCTCTTTTATTTTCATTAGAGCTTTGCTGTTAGACCATTGGTGTCTGCGACCCATTATGTGCTGGTTTTGGCCAAAAAGAGCTTAACCATAAGTTTATTTTGTAAATATCACGACTAATTTGATGTCTGTGATCCCACATAGAATGTCCAAAAAAAACTACTAATACGATGCTTTTACTCTCTTCTCAATTCAGTTACTGCCTCACGATATAGTACTACGCATCCAGCAGTTCTGAAGCTTTGAATACTGATTTGACTGATTTATTTCAAACCCTAAAACTCTTATATCTCTTTCAGCAAAAGCCAACCCAAGACTAAAACAATTTGAAACGTCAAAAGTGATCTCATTTTCTGATAAGAGACCCACACTTTTGCTTTTGCCTGGATATCTGGGACAGGTGACAGTGAAAGCTCGTCTGTCCCGTTTTATCTTTGCAAGTACAATTTTATAGCGGTTTTGTTAATCATAAAATCAGTCTGTTTACGTCCGCTGGTAAACATGGGGCTTGAAGGTAAAGGTATTAGTTTAACTGTTGAGAACGGAAAAGATGGCGGTCAAAATTGAGACCTAAGTACACTCAGTAATTTCAAAATGTAATAGATAGTCAATTTCTTGACGTTTACCACACCTTAAAATGCATTGATGATGGCAGAAAGTTGTAAGAAGCCCATAAAAGATGCTGTTCTTTCCAACAAAATTGTTTTAGTTGAAAAGAAAAAGTAGGTCTCGCGTGAAAATATGTAACAGATTCAAATCTTTCGCGTGTAATTTTACTTTTACATATTCTAGATTTTAATCTTGAATTACACAGGCTGATATGCGACGAAAAAATAAAGCATGGTTATGCAATAAGAAAAAAAAAATGAGTCCAGTCGAATGCTCTCATATTCATTTTAAGATCCCTTGCTCCAACAATTGCATATACGACATCATCATCAATAACATCTTTCACCCTTATCCTATTTTGTTTGGGGTCGAATCAGCATGTCTTTATCCAAACTGCTCTATTATTTGTCATCTGTAACCGTCAACTCTCCTCCGTTTCTTTCTCCATCGCTTCTTTAGTCTTCGCGAATGACCAATCTGGCAAAAACTAACATATTCTTCGGCTTCCCGATAAATATTTTGTAATTCTAATCTCTCACGCGTTTGGAACATGTGGTACAGTACTACGCACCTAATGATGCGTGCATGATCTGTTGAACGATGAAACAACAGTTGATCTATTTATCCGTTCACTGTTACATCGGATGCTGGGAATGTTCTATGAATCAAGTAATAAATTGTAATTATGGTGTGGAAATGATTGAACCAATCATGTTTGTTGGAGATGAGAAGGGAACTATCTGGTTAATAAGAGTCTGTGTAAGTCTTGAACAAAAGTAATGGCTGGAAGGTTTTATGTCAACCAATACCTTCTAATAATTTGATTAATTAGAAGGTACCTACTATCTACACTGTAATATTTTCAATAGAAGCAAGTTTCTTAATATCTTATCCTCGATAAATCTGCTTTATCTTTTGTGACAGTCACGCAAGGTGATGACGTCACGGACATTGATCTTTTTTGTCCTAGACGTCTAAGAATCTTTCACGTTCCAGGATGACCTAGCAAGTAGTGACATTATCTGACAAAAACGTGACGTGCGGCTCAACCGGCTTTTTCTGGGACTAAAATATAAAAAGGGATCATATTTTTTGCTCTGGTAACCCCGATTTGGAGAATTTATTGAAATATTTTGGGTATGAGTAGAATTTGAGTACTCAGTTTCGTGGATAATATTTATTTTTTCGTCTTATCGTTTTACTGTGCGTCTCAAGATTTTGTCACCGAAAATTCGTCAGTTTATGCATGGTTTATGCTCAAAATGATTTCGCCGTTGTAATGTCATTACGGAGGTTGAGTGGGCCAATCTAAAATTTAAACGAAACGATTTTTTTATAAGAATGTAGCCTCCGGTTTATTCGAAAGCAGATATTATTATCAGAACCAACAATCTCGCTGCAGGATACACAAGGCTAAGAGAAGTTCGTGAAAACTTCGTTGATAGCTTTATTGATCAGATACGGTACGGCGACAGAAATGATATTATTAGTTTTGATAACAACACTGAAGCATCAAGAACTTTAGTGAGGGCCCTTCTTGATTACTGGAGTAGGCAATTTAATAACGTAAAACTTCCGTAGGTAATTTCATCGTCGATGACACACATCTGACATTCTAACTAACATTTTAGGAGAGATATTATGTGATCATATCAAACACAAATCTTAATCTGGCAAACATAAACGTTTTCCTTGCTTAGAAAAACCAACAGTTAATAAAAATTATATGCAGCCGTAAAAAAATAATTTTAAAACCTCTGTTAACCTGCCTTATGATAATTTGTAAATTAGTATCAAACCTCATGCTTGTATCCAATATCCGAAGGGGTAGGCAGAGGTGTACCAAATAGCTACACTCACATTTCGCTCAGTTATATTTAAGTCATGTAGATGGGGGCGAGTAAGTGCCTTTCCTAAGTATAATATCTTCCGACTGCCATAAACACAACCTATTTGCTTCGTATATACATGCAATTAACCTAGTCTTGTACCTACTGTAAACTGAAATCCACTATTATCTTGCATAGCTATTACGTTGTCACTTAAAGTTGAACCTAAGTCTAAGTTAGGGTCGTCAACTAATGCTGGGTTAGAGCAGTAATAAAGTACTGGGTTATAGGACTTCTGATAAGTTAGGACTTGAGTTGTTATTCTATTATGTGTTTGGTAGTAAACGAACGTTCGGTTTTGGGGGTGTAGTGTGGAGTGAATAGGAAATTATCTTTTCACCACTTCCGCACGAAAGAAGTGTCTTTCCTCTACGAAAACAGTGAGGAAAGTTGGTTTTTCCTCACTGTTTGAACAGTGAGGAAAGTAATGATCCCGTTCAGAAACTAACCTTGCCTGTTTTTTTTTTGTTAAGTTTCAAAGATATTTAAAAAAAATATAGTTATTTCATGAATGACTGCTCTTTTTATTTCATAATAAAGAATTATTTTGATTTGCTTTGTGACTATTTAATTTATTTACCTATGATGACTGAATACTTTCTTGCTGGGAGTGGTGAAAAGTTTTGTATGCAACTTGTGAGCAAGTTCATTTGCTATTCGTTTTGTTGAGTCTTTCGCTTACTCAGGATTGAAATTTATAATCACTCGCTGCGCTCGTGATTCTATTTTTCAATCCTTCGTTTGCTCAAGACTCAAAATCAAAACTCATAGGAAAAACGAACTTTCCTCACATGTTGGATAAATAACTATTGTAATTGGTGGATGGATTATGGGTTTCTTTTTAGGTGTACTAAAGTTGGGTTTTATAGGACTTCAGTCAATTTTGGTCTTGCTTGCGTAATATTCTGTGATCAGAGGTATTGGTAATAAAAGCTGTAGGTACTTTCGGAGTGTAGTGAGGAGTAGATCATCTATTAAACCGGGAATTTTTTTGTAGGTATGTAGGTTTTTGCTTATTTTAATTAACCGACTTCAAAAGAGGGTATCAATTTGATTTGTATGTGTGTAATATTGTTTTGCATTAAATTCGTGTAAGTAGGTAAATCTTAATGGAAATTTAAAAACGAGTGCTAATTTTTAACTTTAGTTACTAACTTAATTGACATGATAAGTAAAGCTCGTAATTATGTTGTAGCGAGTAGCGACGTTTTTATCTTCGCTCATTAACTAATTCAATCTATCTTTAAAAATTATAATATTAATCCTATCTAGGTACTAATCCAATCACTTCGCTTGATTGACATAGTCTAATGAAACAGACAAGTAAAATCGTGGCATAGACTAACCTAAGTCGTAAAATTTTTATGAAGTAAAAGTAAAGCCTCACCATTTGGCTAATGAAGAGGATTAGCCATGTCCATTTATTACGAAACTAAACAACATTAGTGCCAGCCCTCTAAAAGTAGAGCATCACTTTCACAGGTAGTAGGCCCTACCCGACTCCTAATCGTGAGTTGTATGATTCCTAATTAAATACAGGAAGAGCTATGCAAATTGATTTTCTAGTCTAGTCTCAAGAAAGTCAATACTTGAAGTAAATACATCGTTCATTGAAAAACAGCGTTTATTACTTCAAGTTTCAAAGAAAAATTTAAAGTTTTCAACAATATTCAATCATTAAAAATTATTAGACAATTATTATTAATGTTTGATTAAAAATTATTAAATATTTTTTGTATTTAACTTGTATGCTATTTATTAAATGAAAAATAATGAACTAGTCAATTGATCTCGCGTGTCCCATATGAGCGGGATCAGTTGACTAAACAGCCAACTATTCACAATAAATCTCGGAGCTAATAACTCCGTAACTGAAAACAAAAAACAAACAGTTGTTCTTATTTCAAAACAAAAAAAAAAATACTGCTCAGACTTAGCGCACTGTTCCACGACCCCGTTTTGACGAATTAACAAGCGGTGACGTCACTAAAATTAGAATAACCGCGTGTGGGAGTTTCCTCGCCGCAAATTAGTTAAAAACTAAACAAATTACGTGTTGTTTAATGTAAACCTTAATGTCTATTACATAAGGATGAATTCGGCTAAAGATGATCGTTCCTACCCTGCCGAGCATAGTTCCTGCCGCGGCCGCATTGTCTCTTCACAAATACGCGAGTTTGATCGTGTAACGTGATAATAGTGTTGATGGCATACATAATTCACCCTTTTCGGAGGTTTTTATATGGTGATTGAATTTACATTTTTAATAACATGCACTTTTTGAACTGAGGGTCAGTGACACTGTCTTTTTCAATTCTACGTACTAAACAATTAATTTTAACAAGCAGGGAGAAATATCCTTAGATCGATTGTGATATTTTTTTTGATTATGGTCAATGTCAAAGGGCGTTCTTAAAGTGCCAATTTAAATTCCCCTATGACAGCAAATTACAAAGATAAGATATAAAATCGCAATAACTACGATATTATCATTGATAAGCTCAAAAACGTAATAAGTAATATAACAATTAACCTTTTACTCAGCGCAATTTTCGCTTTGAAACCACTAAACGGATTTAATTTCCGCAGAATTTTATTTCTACTGGCAACAATTGTTTTGCTTGTTGTTTTAGTGTCTAATCGGCTTACAAATTCTGAACGCGACCGTTTGTTTGTTTCCAAAGTTCTTACAGTACCTATCTGAAATTTTAGCGCTGGTAAATTCAATTTTACACTATTTTGAAAGGGTGTTAAAAAGTTATTGTGAAATAAAAACTGACATTTTATTATTCCCCAATATCCAGATACAAAATAAACATTTATTTATTGAAGAACATAAGGAAAGTTGTAAATGTAGTGTCGTATGAAGCCATAAACCTTTTGATTGTAAATAACCGGTCGCGAAGACACTCAAAAATTGCCTGTTCTGCAAGTTTATTTCCTTATGAAACTTTAACTGGGTCAAGATACTGCTTTAATATGGCAACTGGATTGCCCAACAAGGTTTTAATATAAACACAAGTATAACAGGTGACAGGTCAACTCGAGTCATACGTGATAATCGCGTTCAAATAATGTAATAGTCGCTTTGCACATTATACGTTGCCTAATGTCACCTTCACTCTTACTTGGTCTGTGACAAAACACGTTTACCTAATTACAGGACACAAGTTAATTACGACTAATGTTTTGAGTAACGTTTATTTCGTGTTTTACACAACCACGCCCTCGGCTATCATAATAAATCGTGTATTTAGATACCGTCCAGTGAAACACAAATGTGATAACTAGGCAAAGACAAACAACGGGATTATGATTTGGTTTATAATACTACTAGCTGTCCCGCGCAACTTCGTCTGCGTCACATTTTCCCCGTTTTCGCAACATTTTTCATTGCTGCTCGTCTCCTATTGGTCGTAGCGTGATGATATATAGCCTATGTCTTTCCCCAGGTTGAAATCTATCTTCTTGCCAAATTTCATTAAGATCTGATCGGCCGTTTAGTGGTGAAAAGGTAACAAACATACAGACAAACAAACAGAGTGACTTTCGCATTTATAATATTAGTATGGATGGATGAGATGTTCGCAGCATTGACATTTTAAATAGAATAGCCCCGCTCCTGCCCTTACCCCAAATTGTTTGGGCTCGGCGCAGCATGTCTTCTCCTTCCATACTTCTCTATTACTCATCATAGCACCTCTAGTAGTATTTCAAATAAACAGATCTGAGAGAAATTGTTAAACAGCAAGTTTTATAATAAAATAAGTCTTGCGGCCATTAAACTCCTTTTATATTCCAACCAATCTGCACTTAACTGTACACAATCACATAAAATTACAACAAATTATATGAACGTAGCTATGAGCTACGATCCACAAACAATAGAAGCCGCAAACAGCTATAATAATAAAGTTCGAAATAGTGCACACAACGACAAAATTACCTCATTTAAATGTACTGTTTAACTCATTAATTTAAACCTGGTAACCCAGTACAGTGTACACTCGCCAAATCGCTTTCTCCGGGAAACATATGGTGTACTTACGAATAAAACGAACGTGTTTAAATTAAGTACAGTGAGTAATAAGGAACTAATTAAGCAAGCATACCTAGAATATCTACATATAAGTGACTCGGTCATCAGTATTCAATCCTCATGAAATTACGCAAGTTGGCAGCATTAGAAAAAAGGGCAATGCGTGCAGAGTGTGCAGACAGACTTTATGCGCGACACGGAAAGCACATCACTCCCGTTACACCAAATTATCAAAACATGCACGTAGGTATTATGTTGAAAAAAGAGGCTGAGAAATGACAGAGAAAGTAGATTTACCAAGTTAAATCCTCCTTTGACCTTGATACAGTTTCTCCGGGAGATAAGTTAGCTACGTCACGCGTGGAATTTGAATCTCTGTGACCGTGTTGGCGCGGCTGTGATAATTTTCTTAAATAATTATCACGACCTGAATATACGTGAGTACTTACTAGATGAAATTTTGAAGGTCTTCGTAAAATATTTTAGTGATAAGGTTCTAAAGATGACGCCATTATCGTGTAATATGTATCTATTACAAATGTATAAGATCGAGTATTTGATTTACTTCGTCACGTAAAACGTGGTGCGTTGATTTATTTTCGTTATGTAAATGTTGGATTCGCCGGTTGTTTAATAGATTTTGGTCACGAATTGAAACACTTTTGCTTTTAACCAACGCTATGCATTTATCTTAAACGCTTTTTAGTACACAAAACATAAATCAGAAGGAAGTATGTAAAACTAACTTCGAGTTTTGCTCAAACAAAATGAATGGATCAATTCTACGAACCGAAAACAAAAGCAAAGACAGAATAAAATAAACCCCGAACAGTAATCCAAACGGACATGAGGTAATTGGGTGGAATATGGTTCTGCTTCTGATAGATAAATAACCGGGAAATTTTCCTACACGGCAAAGGACTATCTATCTTACTGGGTTTAAATCGATTCCACTTCGTCAACATCACTTCATCAATCTTTGTAGTTCACGGGAGCTCGTTCCGATCTCGAAAGCACATTACCAGTAGGTACTTTTCGATAAAATGCGAAACTTTATTTTGCATTCGTAATTTGAGCGAAATTGTGCGAAAAATGTTCCAAGCACTTTGCAAAAATCTTTACGAACGAGAATTTTATTATTACGATCTTAAGGCCTCGTTAGGTCTTGTCCGAGTACCTTTTTTAATCAAGTAATGTCCAGTGAGCAAGAAATCCATACTAATATTATAAATGCGAATGTCACTCTGTTTGTTTGTTACCTTTTCATGACTAAACGGCTGATCGGATCTTAATAAAATTTGGCAAGAGGATAGATTTCAACCTGGGGAAGAACATAGGCTATATATCATCACGCTACGACCAATAGGAGCGGAGCAGCAATGAAAAATGTTGCGAAAACGGGGAAAATTTGACGCAGACGAAGTTGCGCGGGACAGCTAGTTTTCTATAAAAGCGACCACGAAAGAATTGAAATTCTCATACATAACTGAACATAGCATCACGCGTGTAATCCTCGTAGGGTTAAGCAGATATGTACCTAATAGTACACCCACATTTCTCCTTTAATGTTTAGTCCCATTGGAGCGAGTCTATTGCTATCCAGCACAAATCCAGGCTCAACGGAGGCTACTGAAAAATTCCTGATGCAAAAACCAAATAAAAACTAGCCCGACATGGGAATCACACCCAGTACCTCATTCTCAGCAGTCTCTTACATAAATAATTTTGCAGAGGAGTGACCGATACCAAATCTTTTATCAGATTTATCTATCTTCGTATCTGACAATGGTTACGGGAAGGAATTGTCAGTTTGCCGATAGCAAATATTCTGTAATCTGAAGTTATACGAATTCCCTTGCTCAATTCTTGTTCAACGAAATTATATTTGGTGGAATTGGAAGTGTATTTCTCATGTAAGGCGATGTCGAAGTCTTTACGTTAGTTGAAATAGCAACAAAAGAATGGTATAAACACATTGTGGTGTTCCTCTGTAGATGATTCGAGATATTTTTGTTCCTCTAAGTGTATCCAATGCAGGAACAAAGCTTTTAAAACAAAGGTTCGTTTACTATTGTAGCCATTTCACGATCGTTCTATTAGCAAACCTCTTTTGATCCGGAAAATTGGAGGAAAATTATCTGAGCGAAGTTCTTGGGTCAGATGTTTTAAGTTCCTTGAAGTTATTTTTACCCGGTGAACATAAGGGTTACGATTTGTTTATTTTAACGCGAAGTTAGTTTTTAAATGTTATTGTTTTTTGCTATAATAAACATTTAATGAACCTTTAGTTTCCGCCTCGACCCGCGGGAAAAATGCGTGAGTTTTATGGATGTATTAATTTTAGCTTTTTCTAAGTTATTAAACTTCCTATGTCATTGAGGTCAAACATGATGTACGTATGTAAACAATTGTAAAAAGATTTCTTAAATGTGATTGTCATACGACGAATTCAGCTAAAATTCCCATCATTCTATTAAAACTATTAGATAATTAAATTGACAATACGCAAAGAAAACAATGAGCTTCGTTAGGCATGTGAACAGTTAATTACAACTAATTGTTACGTGAACAATGTTTACTTATACTAAACTAAACATAAACTGACCTTTCAAAGTCAAGGCTAACTTAAGCACAACTTAAAGAGACATTACCTTTAAAAACATGTTATAAATCCCACTTATAAGGCACTGTTTCACACAGAAATAAATATTATTATATAAAAAGTCACTTTTTATGTCACTCGCGTGATAAGTTGTGCGCGGGAGGCTGTCGCGCGGCACCGGCGCGTCTGAATAGCTGCGCTCGCGCATACATCACGTGCGTGCACTACCAGCGCCACCCGGCCACTACGCGGACGAGTATGGAACTAACGGGGCTTTCCACGCTCCAACGATTCACTGAATGGTTGCATCTGACGAAATGTATTGCAGACTTATTGATAAGTGTAGAAAGGTGGCTATTACAAATCTGGTAAACATAGTACTGTTTATGTAACTTGTGGATTATTTCGTTTAAGTTTTTTGGTTACTGCTTCGATGGTCTAGTGGTCACAAGCACAGTATAAGGTCCTAGATTCGATTCACGGGTTGTGTAAAGTGTTATTGGGTTTTTCCATCTTGAGTTTCTCAGTATCAGCCGCGTAGTTTGGATTTGTGCAATGGCAATAGGCTCGTCCCCTATTACATATGACTTAAACATTATCGAAATGTTGGTGTTCAGTCACATACACCTTTGCCCTACTTTTCGGGGATTATAGACATGATGTTTAGTTCGTTGGTTAAACACAGTCGGGAAACAAATCAGACGGAGAAACAAGTGCACAATGTTTGGGAGCTAAACAAAGCAGCCGCTTGAAGCGCTGAAAATCTTGTTGTGCATTTACTCAAAGCGAGGGGACTCCGCGTCGTAGAGCAGAGCAAATATGCACGAACACTCGTTCGGCAAGTAAATATACTCAGATGGACTCTGTGCTGCCTTTTCATTATAGGAACTGGGATTCAGCCAATCTTTTTACGTAGGTATGTTTCGAATTACTATGCAGTACGGCAGTCATTCATTTGTCTATCAATATACATGAACGTAGTAGCGTACCTGAACTTTATTAGTGTGCATTGGCGTCGTTGTTCTAGTGGGCTCAAGGGCTACTGCTGAGCATGGGGGTTCGATTCCCGGGTAGGGTGAAGTGTTATTGCGTATTTCATCAGGAATTTCTTAGTAGTGGTCCGGAAGCCTGGGGACTTTGTTGACCACTTCTTCTTCCTAGCTTAAACACTAGAAAGTGCAAAAGAGCAGGCGTTTTGAGGGACTGTCTCTTGTAACGCTGACGTTACAAGAGAAGTCGCTGCTTCAAAAACATTTGAGTTTTTAATTTTGAAGCTTGGATCTGTGCCCGGTTATAGGTTCGCCCTTTATAATGTGTTACTTAAACATAACTGGCGAAATGTAAGTGTACTAATAGTGACACCTCTGCCTAACCTCTTAGCGACTACAAGAGTGAAGTTATGCTATTTTCTCTTTATTAACGTTATAAGTGAAAACTTCAGTCACATTGTTACGAACGCATTTTATGGATTTCTATTGAAATCATTTGCACTATTTAACTCGTTTACCCCTATCACTTTCACTCATTCGTAATGTAATTGCGTATCAAATCGTCGAATAGGAATCGTTGTTGACCGTCCAAGACCGAGTTGCACTCGCACGCGAAGGGTTCCGCACAATATTTGAAATAAATAAATAGCTTTTATTTCATGCAAATACAACATGCAATCTTGAATATGCAATATGTTATATATACAAGGTGTGTACTATAATTATATACGAGTAAATGATAGCATGACGAATGGCGGAGGAGAATGAATGAAAAAGACGTTTCCGCCGACCCTAAATAATATGGGACAAGCGCAGGAAGATGATGGCAAGGTGTCTTACGGTTCAAAAGATATATGACAGACGCACGATGTAGTTTTAGGCCAACTTGGTCAAAAATATTTTATGACTCGAACGACGATTATTAGTATATGTATGTTGAAATAGGTAATAAAATACTTATTACTGTTAGAAAAAAATATTTATTCGTCACTACTATATACATTTTCATTGGTCAGGTCACTATCACTAAGCAAATTTAGTACATCTCCATACAATGTCTTTCTATTTTTCTAGTGAGACAGACAGCGGAGTTCTTACCAGTGCCAACGGGGCCCTATTACTTAAGGGCCCCGTTGGCATCCTTTGGGTACGGAGCCCTAAAATTGTGGCTGCTAGTAGTAATTTATTCAGTAACTGTTGACGTGCGCTATTTTTTCATTTTGTGTGTGCAATGCCGTAAATGGCCAGTTAAACAACAATCATACTTGTCATGCGATGTCATAAAGCAAAAGATTTATTTTTTACTGTTCACAAAAAGTACCTACCTACTTGATAGATTCTTACGTAATTTCAGCTGGATAAGAGCAAGATAAATGGCCGGAATGACAATGGGTCGTAGTGACATGCTTGTCACTGAATCAGGCGAACCATAAATCGAAAATAGCTAAATATCCCGGTTTTATTCCCGGGAGCAGGGATCTTCTGATTCGGACGGCTTTTTTTTTTTTTTAAAAAAAAACCTTGTCCCACACTAGGAATTGTGTGGGACAACGTTTTTTTTTAAATTGTATCAATATTACACTACTGCCATTTTTTTTTTCGATCGATACATCTCGATCTTCGAATAACTTCGATCAAATCTGATGACATCGAATAATTATACCAAATATTTCGGGTTTTCGCTTCGATGCTGACGACAAAGGTCGTGACTGATGTTTAGAGGGATTGTTTACCTAAATGGTAATATTAGAGACATTGCTAATAAACATGAATACAGCAAACATCGTACACGGTTTATGAAGGAGTCACGTTTGCCAATGTCCGGCTTATCACGCGCTCACAGACGCTCCACAGGTAATATTCCATTCATAGACAATCGTATTACTTTTTTATAGTCTGACGTACAATACGACAGTACACAGAGTGGCGACCACTCTTCTATGCAATTTGTTACAAATTGTAATAAGCAATTTTTATGTTAATTTATGGACAAAACTGGCTGTATGCGAGCCTTTTGTAATAATATGCAAATTTTCGTAATATTAGGAAGGAAGTTTGGTTTTTGTGGCACTAATGACGGAAATTCTTCTGTTAAATTGCTTGATGGAGTAATTCAGAATGGTAGCAGTGAGCAGTAATTCCTCATCGTTGGGAATACTTAGCTTGTATGACCAGTACCCACTGCCAATCAGAATCAAACCGGAGGACACTTAACATATAACATGCTTATTTGCCACAAAACAAAACATTTTCACATGGACGCCCAAATGAAATACGGGTGCAACATTTCTTGTTTTAAAAGTAGACGGGAGAACTGGAGTTTGTTTTTCGCGAAGGTAATAAATAACCTTGGATATAATTCTTCGTTCTTGACTGATTTATTAGTAAAAACAACGGTAATTAACTCTGATAAGTTTTAAGCAGCTGACAGTCTTTCAAGGGGTATCGTATTACCCAGTACTACTGAGTTGTGGAGGTCAGATAGGCAGTCGCTCCATGTAAAGTACTGGTATACAGCTGCATACGGTCAGACTGGAAGCCGATCCCAACTCTGTTGGGAAAAAGCTTGACAGATGATGAATTATGGGAATCGGTGCAAAGATGAAGAATACTATATTTTATTTATTTAACACTTCAAGCACATAGTACAGAGGCGGACTTAATGCCAGTCAACCTTTGGGTGATGCAGAGACAAACAGTGGTAGGTGTATATCTATAAATTATTATACATTAAATATTAAAACAAACTACAAAGGATATATACAATACTCATCTCAATCATCATACAATACAATCTAAAATCTAAATCATCTCAATCTTGTTATTTTCAACTTTTTGTAAGACTAAGAAGACCGTGTTTACAACGACCTTTTTAATGCCTCCATCTCTTTTTTGCAATGTTTACATATTGCACATCGTACCTCGTAAGCCTTGCATGTACTTGACCTGTCCTTGCTCGATGCTAAGTAACCTCAACTTGAACGACTTAGGTTAGGTCATGCTGTTAATGTAGATATTCACAGTTCACACACTAACGACATTAGGTCCTAATTATAATTTGGCAAACCTTGTTGTGACGTCATTGACATAACCCTCTTGAAGGCTGGATTTAACGTACAGTGATGATTCAGGGAAATAGTAACGAGGTAAGCATGGATTTGTGATTAGAGCCAGCGAAAAAAATATGATCTTAGCCATGGTCTACTTAAGGTAGTTGACAGTCGTTTTGGGGAAGCAATAATATTTCAATTTTCTGACAGGCAGATTTGTTCCTAATAGTACACCCACATTTCGCCAGTTATGTTTTAAGTCCCATGTAATAGGGGGCGAGCCTATTGCCATCAACCCGGTCACAAATCCTGACCCCGTGACTGAGACATTATTACCCACCAATATCAATACCCACGACGCAGCTCTATGTCTCCCGGCTACATCACACCACGAAGGTTGAGGAGATCGTGGAGTATGTTCGAGTGAAGACCAGCTGGACCTTGAGGGTCGAGAAGTTGGAGTCGCGCCACAACACGAATTTCAAGTCATTCGTGGTGCGAGTTCCAACTCATCATATCGAGACCTTCCTCAAGGAGGAATTTTGGCCGAAGGGTGTCATATATCGGCGATTCCGCGGAAGGATACGCGACACCACGCAGCGCAACACGACGCCGACACTTCGTGTTACACAATAGTTTAATAATAATTTCCTAGTTTTTATAAATATGTATGATAGTTTGTAAGGTATTTATGCTACGGGTCTTTGTTATCCGAATTAAATGATTTGATTGATTATTGATGGAAAATCCCAATGATAATTTGGCCGACCCGGGATTGAACCTAGGGCCTCATGCTAGACCAACGAGGCAGTAGTATATTTTCATATTCACGACACTTCGACAAAAAATATTTGGACTAGATGCTGATCTCGACAAATTGGGAAAAGGCTAGGCAGATGATGATGATGATGATTTAGTCTTAGTCGATTAGTTGACTACATTATTTTTATTATTTTATGTTACCTTGCATGCACTTTTATTATTGTATGTAAACACATGTTTGGGCAAATAAATCTATCTTATCCTAACTATATCCATACTAATCCATACTTCCATACTAATATTATAAATGCGAATGTCACTCTGTTTGTTTCTATGTATGTATGTTTGTTTGTTACCTTTTCACGACTAAACGGCTGATCGGATCTTAATGAAATTTGGTAAGAAGATAGATTTCAACCTGGGGAAGGACATAGGCTATATATCATTACACTACGACCAATAGGAGCGGAGCAGCAATGAAAAATGTTGCGAAAACGGGGAAAATGTGACGCAAACGAAGTTGCGCGGGGCAGCTAGTAATATTATAAATGCGAAAGTAAGTTTGTTTGTTACCTTTTCACGACTAAACGGCTGATCGGATCTTAATGAAATTTGGCCAGAAGATAGATTTCAACCTGAGGAAGGACATAGGCTATATATCAGCACGCTACGACCAATAGGAGCGGAGCAGCAATGAAAAATGTTGCGAAAACGGGGAAAATGTGACGCAGACGAAGTTGCGAAGGACAGTTGTTAGTCTTAGATAAAAGGATACATGTTTACAGAAACTGCCAAAAAGGTGACGAAAGCCCAAAAGCTTCATGCAGCTTTTCTTACTTCTCTTTACCCAACTAACTAACTAGCTGAATTCTTTTCCATTACCAGACTTAGACTTCTACTTTCTATTCCCGAACGACTTTTCTATTCAAGAGAGTCACGATTCCTGCATACGGTTGTTATTTGCTAATTCGAAGCCAACACGTCCCAACTCTATTTGCACTAGCACTTCACAATCTGTTTCCACCAACTAGCAAAAAGTTCTGCTCTAATCTGGGGGTGCTTAAAAGAAAAACATGGAGTGTCTTGCTTGCTTACCTCTGCTGAAAGTCGAATGGGCAAGTTTGTTCAGGATACTTAATTATTACTTATTGCTAAACTTCGGCCCAAGTGTTGGAGTTCTTATAATAATAATGTATCCAGCCTGTAATTTTCCTTACTTCCTTCTTATATGCCTTTTCAAAGACAGTGTAGGCGATGTACGATAGATCGTACATGTCCATATTCTACTCTATGCTTGCTAGTGCCATTCCTCAATATAGAATTCTAGTCTTATGCCTTTTTTCCAGAGAATCTTAAAGAAATCAGTGTATCCTTGAAATAAATTTCGCCCGACTGTAACATCCCCCAACCTACACTAACCCACCATGATACGTCTCTTCGACTACTACAAATCACAGAAGAGGCATCTGTATGCATCTCACCAGTAAGAACGTTATGATAGGCTGATTTTACCTTTTTACAACCTTGAAACCGAAAAGATTAATTTACTCATCTGCAAAATTAAATAAACACAATTTTATGTATTTCCAAGTTTTAGAACCAGTTCGCATCATGTACAAAGCCGTGCGGATCAGCGAGCTATTAAAGGCTTACCCTATAGGTCGTGCGCTACTGCCCCCTAATCCTCTTCCACTGTAAAGGTGTCTGTTCTACCCGTTCTATTGCAAGCTTTAGTGTTCCCGACAATTTTATAGAATTACAATTTTATAACCCGTATAAAGCTTTTAAAATACCCGTTTAGTGTTTCAAAGCGATTTATAGTGTATTCTCTTAGTTTTACCGTCGGGATTTTTCAGTCGAGGTTTATTTTTTTTTGTATATTGTCGTCTGACTGTAGTCTTTCTGCTGTGCGGTGTACAATATTTGTTTAAATTAATTGGTCCGTAACCGCTGAACGGCAAATCGTTTTTGAACGTACAATAGCTGCTGCTGTTTTAAGTTACCTTATATTTAGATAACTTCTGTGTTTGTTCTCATAACTTTCGTTACTTTTATTTTTCGATTTTCATTTTTAAAATTACATTATTCACGACATAATATTGTAATAATCTACGCAAGACTCAGAAATCAGCTGTTGCACTTTATTCGAGAACGGTGTCTTTTTGAATCACCTGTTTTATCAGTTAGCTTACAACAAATAGCCTTATCTCTGTATGTTAAATAAACAAGCATGTATGTACAAATATTGCTTCACAGAATGTACATAACAATGCCAACGTATTGCTGAATATATCTGCAAAGTGATTGTCCATTATTTTGGAGCCAAGGCGGCAAATGAAAACAAAGAAAAATAATTGTGTCCAGTCTCATTCACGGCGTGATTGGAGAAGTAATTGAAATAAAAGCCTAGTGATAATATTGGTGTCAATCCGCGGGAAAGTATCTGTGGGAATGTTAATTAAATTAATCTTGTCTTCTGTGAGTATGACTTGCAGATTGTTTTTAAATACTAAATAGGCTTGGTTTTTGCCGCTACTCGCCTGATGTGAAGCGATGATGCGGCCTAGGGTGGAGCACGCTTGTCAAGAAGAAACCGATTCACTCAAATTTAAATGAGATCCAGACCATAATGATCAGGGAACAGAGAAGCCGGCAGTGAATTCCACTTACTGGCGGATTCTTTTTCTTTGTTCTAGTTACTCTGTTAAGTTACTCAGGGTTTTATCAATGTGATTCAATTTACTATTTATCCATTTTTAAAAATGGTGTAGCTTCAAATTGTATTAAGATTATTCAAACAGGTATCCTTAATCAATTAGGAAAATTGTCTTTCAATAAAACAGGTTTTTTTCGTTTCGTATCAAGAACAATTCAATTTTCCAATCAGTAGTTAGTAGCGTAGTTCAATGTTTTTGTTAGTACGATAAATAATCATGATACGAGTACCTACATGAACAGTTCTAGTTTTTCGAACTAGACGTAAACAAATGAAGTCAGTTGTCGTTCCACTCGGTTTGCTAGCCAACAGGGGTGCTCAGCTCAGTTACTTCGTTGTTATGCAGTGCAAACGGCATCTTACGTATCACGAGTATTCACCATATCTTTCTTATCTATGACTTCTCAAATCTACGTTCTATATTCAAAAGTTTTATTCAACCCTTCTTCTTGCTTTATTATTCTTTTATGCCAGCTATATTTTGATGCTGGCAATACTATCATGGAGTTGTCATTTTTATATTATATTAAATGCTTTATGCTTGAATTTAGAATGATTTGCACTGATTTATAACATTACACTCACGGAAGTCAAACTTGACTGACGGCACAGAGTGACGTCTTTAATAAATGGCAGGTGGATGGAAGGTTGATGTCCCATGTGAGATAAAAACAATAAATTGATGGTTGAAGACGAATATGAGACGCTAAAAACGAGCTAAAATAATGACAGCTTAATGATATTGTATTATTAAAATTTTCTGTCAAACCATAACTTATGGCTTTCGAAAGACACTAAAACGTGTCATAAAATAATAACTGCTTAGAAACAATAAATGATAGACTGTTTCCTTGTAGATTTACAAAAAACTTACATGAAAAAAAAATACCCGCGATCAAAACTTTTCTTTTAATTCAAAATTGCCTTTTAATAACAGATGTAACTATTAGACTATAAGTATTTACGTATAAAGAACTTTTTTAAGAAGGAAGATGATATCACTTCATGAAATCAAATTGATCAGCTGAGAGCGTCATACAGTTGTGAATAGCGAAGGTCGGTTTTAGCGGAATTGCATTGATTTGCTCAATGCTACTTTTTTGCAGTAGTCTCACTTTGTGTTGGTTAAGTCGTATTGTGTACATAAGTGTATCAACTATTTTATTGGTCCATTATTTATATTAATTGCCGGGCAATTTGTTACTGGGTTTTTCTATCAGGAATTTCTCAATAGCAGTCTCAGAGTCTGGTTTTGTGCCTTTGATGGCAATGGGTACCTCTGCCTAACCCATCGGGGATTACAGGCGTGATAATATGTTATTGTACTATCGCCAAATGAGCCTTTTATATGTATCTCTTTCGAACAGTCCCGCAGCCTTGGCAGGCATCGGTCCTCTCGGACCCCTTCCGATTTGGCCCTCGACTAATGAACCTAACGTTAGATTGTTGCGAAGTTTAAAAAAAAAACAATTTCAAGAAAGATTGATATTTTTTTGTGGATTTGTAGATAGGAATACACCAACTCGTACTGGGGCAGGGTGGACGATTATGGACTGCTTCCTTTCATAGGGAGGACTCATATTATGTTCTAGCTATAAGCTGCTGTCTAAGACACGACTCTTGCGCGGCTCTTTAATTCCTATGCATACTAATATTATAAATGCGAATGTCACTCTGTTTGTTTGTTACCTTTTCACGACTAAACGGCTGATCGGATCTTAATGAAATTTGGCAAGAAGATAGATTTCAACCTGGGGAAGGACATAGGCTATATATCATCAGGCTACAACCAATAGGAGCGGAGCAGCAATGAAAAATGTTGCGAAAACGGGGAAAATGCGACGCAGACGAAGTTGCGCGGGACAGCTAGTTGTTGATAAACATCATCAACATCATTCTGCTTTTATCCTAATCAATGTAGGGTCGGCACAGCATGTTTGCTTCTTCCATACTTCCTTCTTCAATCACTTCCTTTCTCGCTATATCATCCTTCACACAGTCCATCCATAGTTTTTTTAGTCTTCCCCTAATCTTATAGCCTCTATTGTTGATAAACAACACATGCAAAGTTATATATTTTATCTACTTCGGTTTCGTTATATTCGAATTACGAAATTGACAGCGGTTTTATTATGATACCCACAACGACACAAGTTGCATTATGCGAATCGTCATAAATTATTCTAAAACACAAGCAAAGACATTCTGAACATACAGCCTCGTACCTATAATATTACTTCGAAATCGAGACAATGTAAATGATGTTTTTGAAAATGGAACAAGTTTAGAACAAAAGTATCGTATACTATTTGGCTGTTGCGGCTACAAGATCTTTGCCTTATACTTATTAAAGACTAAATAAAAAAGAAGTGGACGCGGGAAAAAAAATCTGAGTGAAATTTTATTCCAAATTTTATTAAAAATGTCTTCAACATCAAGTGATATGGAAAATACTCCACCAGATATAACAAATAGAGCAGTTGGGGCTTTAAATAATTTACTACCAGAAATCAAGACATGTATATGAGAAATGTTATGAAGACAATAGTCAGTGTGTAGTTAAGTTTCTATGAAAAATACTTTTTTGTCTATATCTGTGTTTCATTCCTTCCTTCGTAGATAAAATCTTGTATGCAACTGTACGTTATTGGTATTTTAATAACTCGTGCCCACCTATTTCGGTACGCGCTACGCTTGTACCGAAAAATAGCACTCGTATTAAAAGACCGTCCATAACGTAACAGTTGCATAAATAGCTATTATAGTAATCCATCAGTAAATAAAAGCTGTAATAATAACATCGATGTAGATAACGTACCAAACAATTTAAGCGATGTCACATTTTATCTCCGAATTAATTTCTCTTCCAGTATTAAATAAATGAAGCGAAATGAATGCACAAAATTTAATTTTATCGTTGCAGACTTCGTAATTAATTAAACCGTGAAAATTATGTCAGCGAACCATTGAATAATTTTGCTGTAGTTTTAACTTTTACGTTGGTAATTTAAATGGCTTTCGTAGGAATGGAGGTGAATGATTGAATTCATATTAAATGGTCTTTCGATTTATGACGAGTTACACCCCCACAGTTAGTGTATGGACGGCCAACCTTTTTTTACAATTTTCACGTCATTTTTGTGTAGCGGTTTATAGAAGGTACCGGATGTCATTCTTGGAGTAAAAAATCTTTGGCATACAGAAGGACAGGGCGAATCCATAAGGGTTCCGTTTTAGACATTTGGCTATGGAACCCTAAAAACGGGCGGCCTATCCTCCAATGTAATAAAGTACTTTTCATAATGATTTAATAGCTATAAGAAGGATTACAAATTCATTGTAATTAAACTCGGTAATTAGCATTTCAAGTGCTCTTGTTAGCTCTCTCAGTCGTTATGAATTTTATAATATCGTTTTAAATTTCACAGTCTGTATTACATCTTGTAAGTATTACTTAACAAAAGTGTTATTCAATTTACAAAAAATATTATGTACAATAAATAATAAGTAAGTTTCGAGTATTAATGTGGATGGGTACCTAATATATATAAGAGTAGAGGAAGACCAAAGAAACGATGGATGGACTGTGTGAAGGATGATAAAGCAAGAAAGGAGGTTTCTGATGAAATGACGAGTAATAGAGAAGTATGGAAGAGGAAGACATGCTGCGCCGACCCCAAATGAATTTGAATAAGGGCAAGAGCAGGATGATAATGATGTTGTGTATAATGAATCTTATCATCTATCACATAGTTTCGGGAGATATCAGAGATATGCCAACGACCATTATTCAAGGTGTTGTTTTGCATCCTCGTCAAATTCAAGGAGGTAACTATGCTAATGATTCTCGTCCAGAATTAATAGTAAAATGGGTAGGTAATTTTTACTTTTTTTTCTTATTTACGGAAATAAGAACCAACCGTGTTTTAAACGCGGGCCGTATGATTCTCGCCCTATAACTGCGCTTCCACAAATACAGACAATCTCAAACGTTTATTCAATAATTTCTTATTCCCTAAAACACGTTAAGGGGGTTATTCTGAAATACTAACAAACATAAGAAACCGAAAACTCAGCATATATTAATAACTAGCTGTCCCGCGCAACTTCGTCTGCGTCAAATTTTCCCCGTTTTCGCAACATTTTTCATTGCTGCTCCGCTCCTTTTGGTCGTAGCGTGATGATATATAGCTTATGTCCTTCCCCAGGTTGAAATCTATCTTCTTGCCAAATTTCATTAAGATCCGATCAGCCGTTTAGTCGTGAAAAGGTAACAAACAAACAAACAGTGACATTCGCATTTATAATATTAGTATGGATTAACTAGGTACCGTATTTTTAATTGATTATTTATTTCTTGTGTGAGAACCTCCTGAATTTTGACGAGGATGCAAAACAACACCTTGTATAAATTTACACTTTACTGAAATGAGTTACCGAGATACAATACGAGCAAATACTTGCAACCGCTCGAACAGGTTTCAGTTATGGATTGCACTTTTAAAAATCTCAATACCATTCATCAATTACCTAAGTGTAAAATATTTTATCGAAATCGAGACAGCTGTGTGGATTGGGGTTTCAAACGTAACCGATATCCAGTGGACCATTTATCACTTAAAAGATTGAGGAAAACATTCCTAGAAAACTCCGCGGTGCATGCATTGAATATGTTACAATATTTGACATTTTGATGAACTGCAGTCATAGTGACAACAAGTTTACCATAATAAGGATGTGTTAGTGATGCTGAGTTGATTTTAAATATAACTTAAAAAGGTTTAAAAGATTTATTATGTTTCTTTAAGGACGAAAATGTTTTCATTATACAATATACACATTCATTTAAAAAAATTGAGGTAAGCACGGCGACCAATGAAGCTATATATGGTGACTGGCGCGCGCCTGTGGCCTATCAGCTTGTGATAAAATTGAACGAGTATAGAAAAAAAGGTATCTTTGGGAAAGTTGATTGTTATCAAGAGTATTATCACGTGTTAAAGTTTCGGTCACTAATTACCAGTCACCCTATACAAAACCAGTTTATGCGGATCTCTCATTTTACAGGCAATCTATACGAAGCGAGGTCATGTTATAGTGGAAATGTATAGCTTGATGTGTTGCTGTGTGTACTCGTAACATTGAAAGTTGCTGTTTTTCATGTTTTCTATAAAAGATACCGTTTCTTTAAGCAAACTGGTCCCTAGAGTAACATAACGCTAGGATAGTAAAGATCCTACTAATATTATAAACCCGAAAGTTTGTAAGTATGGATGGATGGATGTTTGTTACTCTTTCACTTAAAAACTACTGAATGGATCTGGATGAAATTTGGCACAGGGATATATAATAGTCTGGAATAGCACATAGGATACTTTTTATCCCGGTAGTGTGATCCTGCGGGACAGTTACCGAAAAAACGCGGTCGAAGCCGTGGGCAGAAGCTAGTAATCTAATAAAGTATTGGCATCGTCTTATCTCTTCAATATTTACACACACATCATGAACGGAACCATTGGCTCAAGGTCCTTCATGTTTGGTCGTTCGATCAACATCCAGTCCTTTATCCAATTTATTTGGGGTCGCGTTGTCTTTTTCTTCGATACCTACGTCTATATAAACCTTCATCTCAGTGTTTACTTCCACCTTAGCTATATCATCTTTCATCAAGCCTGGACGACCTATTCCACATTTTCTTTCCGTATTTTCAAAGTTTGCGTATGTCTAAGCATAGAAAAACTGCATTTTCGTATGCATGCTAAGCACACGCCAAGACATCACGTCCCTTACATTTTAGAAACGTGAACTGGGTCAGTATAAAATTGTCTCATAGTTTCATGCGATGGAAACACCCAGTTTCTTCTAAACGTTCATTTTAATCCTGTCAACTTATACGAAGTTATGGCCTTTTTATTTTGGTTGGTTGGTGTATTCCATTCGGATATTCGATGCTACAATAAATTTTAAGAGAAACATGCTTGGTACAAAATAAATATTGGATTTAGAATGCAATACGGACACTGAACTGCTTGTCTAGTTTGCTTGTTTTTTTTTTACTTTTTTGGTTTGAATATTAATCAGTTCTTGATCTAAACAAAAAAGAGTTTAGTCTGACCTTCAAACAAATAGGGACCGCTTATGTATGTTTACTTTCTCTTTTCTTTACTAAATAGACATAGATAACATTGATGGGTTTGTTTACTTATGAAGAGGACCGTCAAGTAGCTATCGTAACTATAGTATTTATCCTTGAGGGATGTCGCCCTTGAACTTGGCAATGGCGAGCATCTTTCTTACAGATGTTATTCAGTATACAGGATATTCTTCATATTTCAAACAATATATTTGCCATGGTTTTCCTGAGCGGTTGGAATCGAGTTGACTGCTGTTTCTTTTTAATTCATCATCATTTCAGTCGAAAGACGTCCACTGCTGGATATAGGCCTCCCCCCAGTGACGCCACATTGACCGGTCCCGTGCGCTTTGCATCCAGCGG
Organism: Cerastis leucographa; assembly: GCA_963082945.1. Classification (NCBI taxonomy): domain Eukaryota; kingdom Metazoa; phylum Arthropoda; class Insecta; order Lepidoptera; family Noctuidae; genus Cerastis; species Cerastis leucographa. Next base: position 5,588,888 of record OY720385.1, on the reverse strand, counting down.
ATCTCCGCAACCTTCACCAGGTCATCGGTCCACCTAGTGGGAGGCCTTCAACATTCATTAACAGATGTGTTTTCTTTTCTTATTCAGAAGCCTTTACTAAGTGTTGTCGATGATACAACCTAGTTAATGGGTTAGATGATTTTTGTTTTGGGATCTTTCTAATCGGTACAGAACACTAGACTATCCTAGTCTAATATTACATCTTTGCCAGGATGAAATCTTTACCAATGTTCAGTTATTTTTTATCATAGTACGTCATCTCATTGTCTCTGGCTCAATTGATAACACGTGCTTTATAGAAACGTGATCAATAATAATCATGTGCAATTATAAGGTTGTCTGTGTCTTTGATAGTAGGATGTTGAAAAGATGACATTCACATTTTTTGTCGAATCATTTTAGTCTTTAGCGACGGCTTTAGAACAAAAAGTTAGTTTTTGTAGGAACTTTGGTAGTGTGTTTGATAATACGTTTTTTTTCTTTGTTAACTAAGTGATGAGTAAAATAATGTTATTTCTTGCCTTCCTTTCTAAAAGTCACCTAGAAAAAAATACGCTAAAAAAAACCTGTTAGCACCTAAAGAATAACAAATCAGTCTGGGCCAATGATGTGCTGCTGATATTCTACTTACAAATCAGTTTGGGCCAATGATGTGCTGATATTCTACTTACAAATCAGTTTGGGCCAATGATGTGCTGATATTCTACTTACAAATCAGTTTGGGCCAATGATGTGCTGATATTCTACTTACAAATCAGTCTGGGCCAATGATGTGCTGATATTCTACTTACAAATCAGTCTGGGCCAATGATGTGCTGATATTCTACTCACAAATCAGTCAATCAATAAGTCTAACGTACAACTTGAGTACTCATTGTAATTTTCTTCTGCCTCACTCCATTGCATATTCAATTAGCCGCATTTCCATTGCTCAAGGGTTACATAAGAGTCCGTAGAACTGCACTTCACCCTAATTGGCACGTCCTTTCAGCTGTAATCAAAGGCAGTTCCCTAATTACTGGATGAAAACTGAATAATCCCTGAATTAAGTCCTGCAGGATTCAATGTATTCATTGTGGAAGCATTTTTGTCGTTTACGGCAATAAAAACGTTTATTAAAAGCCTCATTTACGATTGTCTTTTTAATATGCTTTTTGAGATGATTAATGAGAGTGCTGAATTCATATTGAATGAAGGTTTTATTGCGGCTGTCACTTAATTAAAAACAATGTTGTGTCAGTTGAGGTTCATTTGTCATTCTGAAAATGATGAGGACTCATGGGGATGTTACAGAGTTACAAGCATATTTTGGCGTTCGAATGAAATTACTTTAATGAAATGTATCGTTAAAATAAGATGGCGATTTCATTGCCGTTTTTAGGAATGCGCCCAAATATATTGTACACTTGCACTTGTCTCTAAAAATATAAAAAGGAAACTGTTTTCTCGATAAACATATATACAGGGTGTAACGGAAAGGGTATATACATCCTTAAGGGTGTGCTACAGACCATCAAACTGAACATGTTTCTCATCATAAAATATGTTTTTCAGCAAAACACCCTATATAGTATATACCCTTTCCGTTATACCCTGTATATATATATGGTACTACACCTGACCTTAATTACGAAAACCTCAAATAGAAATCATTCATCGTCTCCAAAGACCACTTGTAACTTTAATCAACCTATATTTCTTATCTCTTTCACCGTTAACTTAAAATAGGGCATTAAAAACTTCGCTTTACATTAAAAGTTACGCTATTCAAAAGACTTTATCACCGTCTACGAAATGGGACTTTTCTTCTAGCCGATAATTGGGTCTTTGAACTGCACTCCTATGCCAGTGGTAACGACCCCGTTCAGCTTAATTTTAGCCTAGTTTCAAGTGAAACCTTGCCAACTCAAGTGCTTAGTGCAAAATTGCCTCAACTCTGCCAATTTTTTTTCTCGGCTATGTTGAATCTGTAGTCAAGAATCTTCAGACACAGTTTTAGCTTTCACGGTATACAGGGTTATTTGTAAAACACCGGCAACCTCTTAAGAGGTCATTCTACTCATCATTATGAACAACTTTTACTATGAGACCAAACCTGAAATTGCGAAAAAAAAATCAGCTGTTCCGTACTTTATGTTCACATAACTCGTCAAAATGTAGGGAACAGCAGATTATTTTTTTCACGATATCGGATTTGGTCTCATAGTAAAAGTTGTTCATAATGATGAGTAGAATGACCTCTTAAGAGGTTGTCGGTGTTTTACAAATAACCCTGTATAACTAAATTTACATTGTCATTTAATAATATAGCCATTTATTCAGACCTTAAATCTAGAAACAACATTTTTCTTACAAAATTAAACTATAACTTATTCAAATATTTGATACTAGCTGTCCCACCCATTTGCTCTGCTCCTATTGGTCGTAGCGTGATGATATATAACACTGAAAGAATTTTTCAAATTGGACCAGTAGTTCCTGAGATTAGCGCGTTCAAGCAAGCAAACAAACATACTTTTCAGCTTAGTATAGATTTCTTTATTTTCTGCAGATCTATCTGCCAATCGGCAAATGCCTCCTCCAAAGGCCTCCTCCTCCAGTCACTTACGTGATAACTAATAATCACGGAAGATTTCCGTAAGGGACAGCGTAATTTTACAAGAATGTTAATGACATTTGCAGAGGGGGGGGACAATTTGTTAAATGTTTTTCAAATAAAAACAAAACGTTAATCTTAGATTCCCTATATAATACTTGGCAATTATTCGTCGTTCTTTAATTTTATCCTTCCCAGAATTTCTGTTTTCTATGACTATTATATCTAGGGGATTATTGAATTGGAAAACATAGATACATTGGTGATTTTATTAAGCTACTAAATCAATTTCCAGAGGCAGATATTGCCATTGTCAGTTTTTGTTCAAATATGTTGCATTATTCTTTAAATAATATTGACTTTAATACTGGAATGGTATCGATACTTCTTAATCAAAGTAAGATGTTCTTTCAATCTCGTTAGCGAAGTTCACCCAAATGAAATTCTATTGTAATGAAACATCAACAAAGCCAATCTATCAGGGTTTAGGTCGTTTGTCCTGCCGTCGCAGTAATTGCTTAATCTAGCGAGTGATTTATCTTAGTAGTCAATATTTTAATTCGCGTCAGTACCGAAACAATTACCAATTTTTTTTTCGGCTAACCGATTGACACTTTAGTTTAGTTTTTTAGCCCGCATTGTTCCACCATACGGGTAAAATTTATTTCTCTTTCTATACAAAAAGAAAATGGAAAATGGTTCCTAATTTCTCAGTCAAATAAAACTTAGTAGGAAATATCGATAGATTTGCATAATATTGTATCGACGTCTTACAATAGAGTTGCAAACTTGTGATCGATATTTTTACTCAAGTAAAAGTATGAAAATATCGGAACTGAAGTTATTGAAAACTCTTTCGAATCCGTCTTTACTGAAATCGTGAATAGGCGATTACTAAAAGTTATTATCAGAAGAAATACATGGGGTTATAGTATAAAGCAATCTGTTTTTTTTTTTGAACGACCAAAGACAACAAAATATTTAAGCGAAATTACTGGAATAAAAATATACGTTGCCTAAGACCAAATAAATGCACGGACTGTGCCTAAAAAGGGATGAATTCTAAGGTCGACTAATAATGGAAGAAAAAGACATGTGGATGCTGAATGATGCATGATGATTTATATGATGACGATATTTATGTTGATTATAATTTATAACTTTATGTTATATATTATATTATTATTTACTTTACTTTAAACTTTATTTTTTGTGGTTTTATTTACTTTTATTACTGTAAATTGTTATGGCGAGTATGAGGCGAGGAAAAGTTAAGGCGGAAACACATTATTAACACGCGACGCCACCCGATGAAACGTGATGCGTGTTGGGTCGAATCAAATGTATTGTTTTCTTATGACCAGAATCACACTATGAACATCCGACGCGACGCATTTATTTAGCGAAATGACTGACGAAAACGATATCCTGTTCTATATGACATGAATTTAGCTATATCGTAATGTGAGAAAAGCCTAGTTATTCTCTTTTTCTTGAGTCCTTTATCATATATGTACCCATAATTTGCATCAAATCTTCTTCAAAATCTTCATCTGACTCGTTATTTATTAAATCCATAGTACATAACCATACATTTCCACTGCTGGTATTCAGAAATTGCTAGTATGTCGTGGCGTCGCGTGTTGGTAATGTGCACAGTGCGTATCGGGTGTCGACACGTTGCGTCGCGTCGCGTGTTAATAATGTGTTTCCGCCTTTATAATTTTAAAACAGCAGTCAACTCAGTAATTTGTTTTTTCTTGTTTCAGGTAAATATATTTTCGAGCCTTATCTAAGTATTGCGGTAAAGCAAGTAAGTAATATCAAAATATATACTAGAATACGTCCTTACAAACCGAGCAAATAGCCAACCGAAATTAAACGACGGCTGAAACCGCGGGGCATGGCTAGAAATTAATAAATATAAATTGAAGAAGTAGTAAAATTATGTAATCAATTAAATAATAAGTTCAGGAAATATAAAAAAACCGGACAAGGGCGGGTCAGACTCGCCCACAGAGGGTTCCGTACAAATTCACTTTTGCTATGCGCGTTAATTAAATCTTAAAAAATAATAATTAATTATTTTTTTGAATGACTTAATTAGAAATGTTTAGTTTTCTGATTTTTCCCTGTACCTACTTGTAGTATAAGAGGATATTACTTGCCTTTCATAGTTCTAGGTCAACGGGTAGTACCCTATACATTTTAAATAACTTAAGAGTGTCGAAATATTCGTTTTTTGCGGCATAAACCTCCGTATTATTTTTCTCTTTACCTTAGAAATTTCATTTTTTCACAGCTTGAAGGGACTGTTAGATCTACATTATATGGTTTTAATTCCAAACCAAAACCTTTTAATTTCAAGCTTCCCGAGTTAAAGAGTCTTGACAGACAGACAGGCAGACAGACAGACGGACAACAAACTGATCCTATAAGGGTTCCGTTTTTTTCTATTGAGGTACGGAACCCTAAAAAGACTTTAAAGAGCATTGTAAATCATGCCCTCGGGCTGTCATAAATAATGACATTTTAACGGTGGAAAACGCGCAATTAAGTACAGAACGCTTGTGAGAAACCATATGATATTGCTTTGTTAGATTTAAAAATATCCCGCCATCATTGATTTCATATTAATATTTCAACTTGATATATACTTGGTCAACGCGTGGAGGAAATTGATAATACATATCGTTTTTTTCAAAGACTATGTTTCATTCATTCGTCCTTTCCAGGACTATTCGATAGTTTTTGTAGAACTAGGACACTTCTGTCTGGTAACACAGATATTATTTATTATTAAGTCACATCACGAACGTTACCGTTACCAATACAGGTAAAACGTAGGTATCCGGCTCGAAGAACCGCTTTTTATAAAAAGGAGTTAAGCTGATTAAAAAATAAAGTAATACGCCATAAAACGCCGTCAAAATGAATACTTCTTTTATTAATTATAGGCAAATCTAAGGGTTAGGCAGAGGTATACTTATTAGTACATCCACATTCTGCAGTTATGTTTAGTCCCATGTAATAGCGGGCGAGCCTATTGCCATCAATCGTCTCCGTGGTGCTACTGAAAAATTCCTAATAGAAAATCCCAATAACTATTTGCCCGACCCGAGAATCAAACCCAGGACATCGTGCTCAGCAGTCCTGATTGCGACAACTAGACCAACGAGGCAGTGAAAGAAGAAGAGAAGGAGAAGAGAGAGAAGATGATTACAAATTAAAATAATTTACCAGAAAAAGAGAGAGCGGTGGTGGCCCAGTGGTGGCAGCCCCGACTTACGAGCAGTAAGGATCGAACCCAAGCAGGCGCATTACTTTGTGTAATTTATTTCATCATCGCTGCTCTCAAAAACGGTGAAGGAAAACATCGTGAAGAAACCGGCATGTCCTAGAACTAAAAATTTGAAGACATATGACATCTACCAACCCGCATTGGGCCCGCGTGGTGGATATACAGCCCCACTCCCTGTCATAGGAGAAGAGGCCTGTGTCCCAGCAGTGAGAACATTATAGGCTAATGATGAAAAGAAAGATCATAGACAAGTTTATTCTCTTCCAAATTAAAGCGTTTCACTAGTATTTGACAAACTGTTTCGCAGTTAATTTGCTTTTGATCTCCAGCTCTCTTTGTGAGTTTGCGAAGAACTTGGAATGCCTGTTAATATTAACTTTGTACTTTTATGGAGCCGTTTTTGCGAACTAAACATTTTTGCTAATTGGAGGATTTTCTTTTGAAACTGTTCGGGCGTTTGCTCAGTTCATTTACTTAGGAACATCGGTACTGAAAAATCTTTGCTTGTTTTTTTCGATCAAAGTATAATAGGGTTCAGTTATTATTGGAAGAATTTAATTAGTTCACAGTATCATATTCATTTAATCAGTTCAAGTTCAAATTCAGAATTTAATTAGTTCAAGAAAATGTTTGCCGTTGTCTATACTCAATTTAAAAAAAATCGACATAAAAGTAATTCTTATATGACAAAGTTGTCTCGGGAATAATTGGAATATCACAAAGTCAAAAGTATAAAACCTCTTTCGACTTTTCGACCCAAATTATCTATTATGTACTTACTAGGTCTCCAAAGAGACTGCGGACTTTAATATCTAAAGTGAGTAAGCTTAACTTGGGGATCCGGAAATTAAGTGACATTCGCTTGTACCTCTTAAATCATCCTCTTATCTACTACCCTCCATACTGCATTAAGTAGTAATAAGTCTTTGCGAATTTTTAACTAGAATTTATCTTGGACGTGAATCTAATTCCGTTGCCTTGATTGCTTGTACAGAATTTATGTTGATGTAGTTTTTGAATTTCGAATTTAACGTTGCATTTTGTATTATAGTCTCACTAAAATGCGGCGACATCACTACGTGTTCCAATTTCAAACAACTCTCAAAAAAAATAAAAACATAAACCTGTCTTTGTGGTCGCGCAGTCTGGTAATAAGGATTGTTATCGTTATCAAAGAAGTTGAGTTGCGTCTTCATTATTATGATTAAATTAATTAAATAATCTTCGCTTTGATTTTAGTTTAGTCAGCATTTTTGTAATAGACAAATTTCACGAACTGGTACGTGCCTTTCTTAGTTTAAAGTCACGTTTTATAGGTTTTTTCTCAAAACCAGGACCCAAACGCACGCACAATACAGATATTATCCAAGTGACGATTATCAAATACAAAGAAATATATTCTAGTGACGCTGTTATCTACATGATTCTATAGAAAAGAGGAAAGTTTTTGTTTTGCCGGTATTTTTTCCTGTAACATAATAATCCCTTAGTCCCTTCATATGACACCCATGGGAAGTGACGGGGATATTTATTTGTTACCGGAACCTCAAGTCGTGGACATGTCGCATGATATTTATTAAGGGGGAAAATCACTTTTTTCATTTGCTGGAATTTTCTGCTACCGTTCTTAAACAGATATTTCACATCAGATTTTTCAGCACTGTTCTAGTGGTTACATAATAACAGCCGCTTGGGTTGGTCCCGCCTGCTATTAGTAGATCTTTGACAGTCGTTACAGGTAGTCGGTGGCCCTAAAGTCTGACATCCAGTCTTACGTAGAGTATCGTATTACCCAGTACTAACTGGGTTGTGGATGTAAGATAGGCTGTCGCTCCATCTAAAAATACTGGTATTCAGCTGCGTCTGGTTAGATTGAAAGCCGATCCCAACAACCTTGAGAAAAGGCTAGGCAGGCTGTAGAGTAGGTCTTACCCTTTTAGCCCAAAAATATGCAGCCAAAGTAACCTTTGCGCCGCCACCGACGACGCGATGGAAGTGGGCTAACAAAATATGTATAAAAATCATGTCTTGCCAGCGACACGAAGAAAAAGAAGATTGTACTGACTGTCAAAGATCAACAAATGACAGCTGGGACCAACGGCGGGGCGTGACGTGCTCCCCGAGGCAAGGAGGAAACACAGTAAGTAATGGGTGGACCCATCCTCGGACCAACCTAAGCAAGCGCAGGTTAACCTAAAGATATATTATGTGCATGCTGTGGTCTCCTGTAATTGAAGGAACACTCGTAAAAGAACCGCTTGTATGATTGTGATTTACATTGTATATGTGTATTCTTTGTTGGAGATCCAAATAAATAAATAAATTGGAGTTTTGAACGCACTAACTTCCAATTTCTGTAAATGAATCCAACGTATCCTCATCCGGCAAAGTAAATAAGTATGTATATATGATTGGACGTATCTATAAAGTGTTGACCTTACATATGAAGAGCAATCTCATAGCTCATAGCCCTGATTAGATGGCCCCTCTCTTATTTGTTTAGGCTATGTTTGACTATTTCTGCTCCAAGACTTGGCAATTCTACGGTTCCTGTCCGATTGGGGTTTGTTCATGTGTGTGTGTGTTTGTCGTATTATTTGCCAAAAGTGGAGGAAGTGTTTTGATAACACTATTAAGGCATTTTTATATGACGCAGTTCTGTCTGCGGACGTATGAATGAAAATTCGATTGCATGAAGATTTTGTGGAATTCGATAGCTATACGGGAACATAAAAAGTAATGGGATATTTAGTTTATCTAAGCCTCGAAAAGCACGTTAAGCCGTTGGTCCCGGTTGTGATTTGCAAATCTTTGACAGTCGTTACAGGTAGTCAGCAGCCTGAAGGTCTGACAACCAGCTTTACCAAGGAGTATCGTATTACCCAGTACTAACTGGGTTGTGGAGGTCAGATGGGCAGTCGCTCATTGTAAAATATTATTGCTATTCAGCTGTATCCGGTTAGACTGGAAGCCAACGCCAACGTAGTTGGGAATAGGCTAGGTGGATGATGAGTGGATATGTTTTAATCTTCACTATCTCAGTGTATGTTATACTTAGAGTAAATTCTCTGCAAACTGAAAGACTTCAACTGCCCGAATTAATCCGCGTTGTAAGAACCCATTATTACCACCGCGAAGCAACTCGACCCACCCCTGTGCCCGCATCGTTCACAAATAATTCCAAATATTTGCTCAAACTGTTCGCACTTTGTGTAAAACTGTTGAATTTTGCATAAGTCGGGAAGGCCACAAGCCGCGAGAAAGCCGCTTGGCTTTGAAACTCCTGTAACAAGATGTGGTTTTGGAGTCACAGCTCACTGGTAACGTAATTATTATTGTCTCACTGTACTACAGTTACAAAACGGTGAATTAAAGCTGGGTTTAGTTGGTAAATAGATACTTAGTCCCCGTTTCTGATTGGCTATTCATTCGTTCAACATTTATCTGTCTACAGTGCTGCATAGTTGATTGGCGTCTGAAAACAATGTAAAAGAGGACTGTGTTTTAGTTCCAATTTTGTTGATGTTGTGTTTTAGATCCATTTAAGGCGATGGGCTAAGAGATCCACGTAACATCCATCTATTCTAGTCAATCTGCTGTCCAATCACGGAGTTCATTCGAAATCAAACTCATATTGACCGCTCAGACTTCAGATACTGGTCACATATTCCATTTTTTATAGACAGGTAGCAAATTTTACTTTCTGTTTCTCGATGATTTAGTGGTCGTACTTCTCCCTAGCATGAGGTTCGGGGCTCGATTCTCAGGTCGGACAAAGTATTATTTTTGATTTTTATTAACAGGAATTTAAGAAGCGGCTCGGTTGATACCAATAGGAACGCCCGTTATTACATGGAACTCAAACATAACTGGCAAAATGAAAATAGACTATAGGTACAACTCTCTGCTTTACCCTTCGAGATATACAGGCATGATGTTATGTAGGTAATATTTTTCCCTTCCAAGCATCGACACTGCATATTCAAGGGTTGTACATGACTATTTTACTCAGAACCTCCGCATTCAACCCTTGTAACACGACTAGCGGGGGCACTGTTGTCTTTCCTCAATAAAGTAAGGTTAACAGCATCACAGTTTTTCCCTAAAGGTATGTAAAGGTATGACCTCTCATATCACACGTCTCAGTCTAACGCATAGTAATCTTTATGCAAGTAGGAATAAGGTTGTTTTTAGGGGACTGTCACTAACAAGTATATCAAAATCATTTATTTTTATTTTTGTATATTTAATGGGCTTAATTTTGGAGCGCATGGGAATAAGACGATTATCACACTGCTACGCATTACGCTGCATGTTGCGTGTGAACGCACTGAATAAACGCGCGTGGATGCATTTTCTGTGTGTTGGACTGTGCGTGTTTTCTATACAAACGGAGATACTTACAAGCAACGTTAAAACACGCATTCACGCACAACGCTGCGTGGTGCGTGGCAGTGTGTTAATCGCCTAAGCCCTTTATTTTCGTGACGATACCTTTCTCGTTGTACTGGAGCTGTCAGAGGTAAAATAATTGCGGAAGATCTGTATGTACAGCGTGTATCTGAAAGGTCTGTTTACTGTGCACGGCGACACATCATGCTATACATTTCCAGTAACACATGGCCTCGATTTTTAAAGATTTCCCGTACAATGAGAGATCCGCGTAAGCTAGTTTTGTATAGCTAGATTGGTCGCCGTGCCCTCAGCGTGTATCACAAAGGTCTGGTAATATTTAAGGATGTAGTATAGAACACCAAACACCATCGTAATCGTGAAAAAAAAAATTGCAGTCTGGCCGATAAAAAAAAACCGATTATTACCGCCTGTACAGTGTACACCCCTAATACCTACCCCGACTCAAATGTATGGCACAGTTGATTTTAATTTTCGCGATTACTTTTATATTGGTCCCATGGAGAAAGTGGTTTAGTTTGATGGTCTGTAACACATCCTTCATCCGTAGAGTGGATGGAAGATAGTGAAAGAGAGTGCTGGAGTGCGTCCACGGACAGGACAGAGGAATGTAGGAAGACAACCGACTAGGTGGACAGACGATCTAATTAAAGTGGCCGGAAGAAATTAGATAGCCATGCCACAAAACCGCCAAAACTGGAGAGACCTACATTTAGGTGGCCAAGGGTTGAAGAAAAACAAGACCGCATCCTTGAATGACGACACCTTTCTAATACATGCTGTATAATAAGTATGCACGACGGCCAATCAAGCTATGCAATACCAGTACCAGCGGATCTCACATTGTTCGGGAAATGTATAGCTTGATATGTCGCCATGTGTACCTCTTGTCGGCAACCATGGTGATCCTTCCACATGTATTCAAGTTGGTGCCATCCTTTATAATATCTGACATAATATAAGATGTCTCCCATCTCTTTATAAGGAGATCATTAAAGACAGGTATTAGGAAAATTACAACTCGACAGGATTCTTTGCCGCCGGATTTTTGGTCTTTGTTAAAAGATTTTCAAAATTACAACTCGACAGGATTGTTTGCCGCCGGATTTTTGGTCTTTGTTAAAAGATTTTCGTGTGTTTAATATTTTCCATATGAATACGTGTCAGTATTGTATTGAGGATTTTCAGAATTTTGTATGTAATATAATTTTGAATCACAAGCGAAAAGTAAGTTAAATATTCAAATAATGTAGCATTTATTGAGGACAGATTTTTCTCGGAAATAAATCAGGTTCGTTTTCACGAACACCACCTAAATAATGCCTAGGTAAATATGATTGTGATCTTACCTACTACTGGAATTTGAACTCTCGAGGTTGAGCCAAGAATATACATTCCAACAGAGAGCGTGTGTCACTAAAAAGCCATGAAAATTATGTATTAAAAAAAAACCAAATGAACGTAAAACCACCACTATTCCCAGCGAGTGTCACTCTAAACGGCACACAAATTTTTTTCAAACAACTCTAGAAATAGTCGCGAGTACAGCCAAGCGCGCTAAACACACTAAGTTGATGTGGGTGTGGCTGGGTTAATCTCCGTACACAATGGGCCACTATGGGCCACCTGACCTGGCACGCGCTAACCACTTCATTAGGCACGTCACACTCGTCATTAAGTGTGCTGTGGATGCAAAAACAAAATTGGGACAAAGATTGCGGGTCGTTGCAACCATGAATATGGTTTGACATGACTGTGTGTGCCATGTTTTGCCAAAAGCCTTTTTTGCATGTTAGGCTAACTGCTTTTTAAACGGTTTTATTTAGCTCACCCCGTTTGTTTTATTTATTCTTGGGTCAAGTTTAGTAATTCAAATTTCACCCTCTTCCTGTCAACCGATTAATCTGAAATTTTGTATACACTTTGGATTTTGGTGACAATACAATTATGTTTATTCATTATCATTATAAATTCAAGATGGCCGCCGCTACAAAATGGCGGATAATTTATGTTTTATTAATCCCATCAATATGGGTATCAAATGAAAGGGCTCAACAAGCAGAATACAATATACTATAAAAAATTGAAATCCAAGATGGCAGCCGCTACAAAATGGCGGATAACGTAGGTTTTATCAATCCCATCAATATGGGTATCAAATAAAAGGGCTCAACAAGCAGAATACAATATACTATAAAAAATTGAAATACAAGATGGCGGCCGCTACAAAATGGCGGATAACGTAGGTTTTATCGATCCCATCAATATGGGTATCAAATGAAAGGGCTCAACAAGCAGAATACAATATACTATAAAAAATTGAAATCCAAGATGGCAGCCGCTACAAAATGGCGGATAACTTAGGTTTTATCAATCCCATCAATATGGGTATCAAATGAAAGGGCTCAACAAGCAGAATACAATATACTATAAAAAATTGAAATACAAGATGGCGGCCGCTACAAAATGGCGGATAACGTAGGTTTTATCGATCCCATCAATATGGGTATCAAATGAAAGTGCTCAACCAGTATAATACAATGTACTATATAAAATTAAAATCCAAGATGGCGGCCTCTACAAAATGGCGGATAACTTAGGTTTTATCAATCCCATCAACATGGGTATCAAATGAAAGGTCTCAACAAGTAGAATACAATTTACTATGCAAAATTGAAATCTAAGATGGCCGCCGCTACCAAATGGCTGATAACAATTTTTTATCAATCCCACCAATATGGGTATCAAATAAAAGGGCTTGACAAGAAGAATACAGTGCACTATACAACCTCAATATTTAAGATGGGCGCAGCCACCAAATGGCGTATAATAATAAGATTTAAATTTAGAAATTGAATCTGTAATTTAGGTATCTGATTAATCCAGCCTGAATCCACCACCCAGTCAAGATTTTGTATCGTGTTGAGGACTGTGTGGCGTTAGGGTGGCTAAAAATGATACGTCGTTAGCGGTACACCACCCAAGTTAAGGTGAAAGGTTAAAACGCGCCGAGAACTGTATGGCATTAGGGTGGATAAAAATGATATGTCGTTAGCGTTTTTTAAAGAAAATTTAAAAAAAAAAAAAAAAAAAAAATATTGCCTTTAATACTATCATGGGCTTCGACAATACATAAAATGCAGGGCAGCACTGTGGATCACGCAGTCGTATACTTAGGTGCGAAACTGTTTGAAGAAGGTCAAGCCTACGTGGCTCTTAGTAGAGTAAGATCTTTGCAGAGACTACGTATAGAGGAGTTGGACTGCAATAAACTAACGGGCAAGAAACCTTGCAATAATGAAGCACTAAATGAATTAAACAGAATGCGAAATAAAAACTAAAAACTAGAAAATAAAAATAGGTAAAAAAACTTTTTAAGTTAAACGGTTTTATGTTAAACATACATTGCAATGTTTAAGATAAATGTACTAAAAACCAAAAAATAATAAAATAGATACAGTCGTGGGAATTATAAACATATGCATAGACTAGACTAAAATAAAACCGTGGGGCACGTAAATTGTCTACAAATTATCGACTTAATGTGCGATAGAAGAATCGTTTAATTCGTCGTTAAAATAGGCAGTTGGCCCGCAGACGGTGAGGAAATTACTTACTATTTTCTTGCTCATGGAAATTCCAATAGTTATACACTCCATGTAAATAAAAGAGATGTTTCAACTAGTTTATCGTTGGACATTCACACTGCTGGCTGGCGAGGAATCGTTTCACTGCTCGTAGTTTGTCTTTAATCGACAAAACATATGATATAAAAGTACTACTCGCTCACCACTATGAAACCCTAAAACTCGCTTATAATCGAGCTTGCTAGCTTGTTTCCACATTCTTGCCCTACTTATCACACGTCCATCGTTGTCGGTTGAACAACTGCCTAATTATAGTGTAACATTACAAAACAAACATTTTAATCAACGATTGTAGACAATTGACGTGCCCCACGGTTTTATTTTAGTCTAGTCTATGCATATGTTTATAATTCCCACGACTGTATCTATTTTATTATTTTTTGGTTTTTAGTACATTTATCTTAAACATTGCAATGTATGTTTAACATAAAACCGTTTAACTTAAAAAGTTTTTTTACCTATTTTTATTTGTTTGTATCAGATGACACCTCGCACTGTTGCATTTACAACGTTCGACTCACCGCACAGACTTGAAATTCAAACAGTCCATTACTAGTCACGTACTCATTTAGGTGACTATTAGTTTTAGTGAAACCAATATATTATGCGTGCTATAATTATGGCTTGCACAATAATGACAATCTTTATTGCCCGACCCGAAAATCGAACCCAGAATCTCATGGTTCTGGGTTCGATTACTGGGTCGCGCAAAGTCTCATAGGGTTTCTCCATCAGGAATTTTTCAGTAGCAGCCTGGTTTCCGGATTTTTGCCCGGTTGATGGCCATTGGCTCGGCCTCAATTACATGAGATTTAAATAACTGGCGGAATGTGGGTGTACTATTAGTTACACCTGTGCCTAACCATTCGGGGATTAGAGGCGTGATGTTATGTTATTTGTTATGTATTTAGTCAACATGTGCACTGCGGTTTAAAATCTATACAGCTGAGCAGTCTCATTTATACTAATCGAATTTGACTTTTACGTTCTCAAGATTTGTGTAAAAGCCTTCGATAACACGATTTAGCTCACTGATTTATAAAATCCAAACCGATCTTTCGAGTCAATTTACTATTATTTGGGTCCACGAAAAAGGTCGTCGAATTATCTGCAAGATGACTTGGAAGACGTAGGTCAATCAGGCGCTGTGGCATTAAAGTCATACCAATAAGGTTGGTATTGCTATCAAACCTTTTCGATCCATCTAACAATCTTTGGTAGATTTTGCTAACGTAGTGAGTTTCAAATTAGACTTTTGTTGGACAACTAGGTTTTACATGCGGCTGCGATTGCTTTAAGATCGAAAATAATCTCACGGGAGGAACGTGGGTGGAAGGAACACCGGCGTTAAAACGGTTTCCACGTCCCCCCCCCCCCCATGTAAATTTTACATCAGAATTAAAAAAAAAAATCGGCTGTTCCATACATTTGACCGTGTCGGTAGGAAAAACAGGTGGACAGACGATCTCAATAAAGTAGCCGGAAGAAGAAGTACTGGATAGCCATGACACATAACCGCCTAAAATGGAGAGATTTGGAAGATACCTTCACTCAGCGTTGGGTGGCCATTGTGGCCAAGGGTTGATGATGTACTGAAAACGTGGTAACCGTTTTAGCGCCGATGTACCTGCATCATCATCATCAATATCTTTATTGTGGATCATAGGTAGGTACATAATACAGGTCGTAAATAACGTCCCGCCCTTAGGGCATACAATAGTTACATTACAAATGTATAATTCCATTATAGTTAGAAATTAATCAGATTACACATAAAATATATAAAAATAAAACGGATCGAATCATGACTGAGGGGGACTATATTCGTGGCCCCCGGTCACCGTAGGCGCGGGCCTGTGGACGGTGAGTAATGGGCCAGCTCACCGTCCGTCCGCCTTATGACGACAGGCCGTAACGACGGCGCGTTTGTGTTCCACGCGCGCCTCAAGGAGATGTCAGCAAATCGGAAGGGGTCCGAAAGGGCCGATGCCTGCCAGGGCTGCGGGTTGTTCGAAAGAGATACCGTGGCCCTGGAACACAAAGGGCGAAGAAGGAACATGGATGGGTTTAAGTCAGTACAAGTCTGACAGTCCCTCCCGCTCCGCCCAGAGCGGGAGAAGTCATTTGATGATTTCCCATCCGTAAAAAAAAGGGGGACTATATTGGAGCAGTGATTTGTCTGATAGAAAGTCTTTTTCATGGTGATTCTTTTTTAATTATTTTTTCGTTTCCTTAATTATTCTAATAGGCCCGGAATGTTATTAAAGATGCGTGAAGCTGCACAAAACATATTTTCATGCATAAGATTTGTCTTGCTAGCTACTGGGCGCAACTTGTCAGTCGGGCGTCAGTTTTTGGGCGCCGTATACGCGTGTAATAATTATACATGCCAATATTATTTTTGACAAATACTGCAACCTCAATAATTATAGACACATGACACATCTTTTAAAAAAATGGTTTCCACCTTGTAGATGACACTCGGAGATAATGTAGCGTCCCATTAGTGAAAGAATATTCAAAATCGGATCAGTACTTACGAAGCTCGTACCTACAGCCAAACATACAAACTTTAACTCTGTATAATATTCCTATCAAACCTTTTCGATCCATCTAACGATCTTCAGTAGATTATGCCAACGTAGCGAGTTACAAATTAGACTTTATTAGACAAGGACTTTCAACACTCGAACAATGGTTATCTGAGGTATCTGATGTTTCGTCCTATTGTGTGTCCACAATAGATGTACTAATGGAAATGATTCTCGTAATTTGTGTTCTGAGCTCGTTAAAACGGCGTTGTTTTCTGAAATATTTCATTATTTCTCGAATATCATGTACCTACTGTTGATAGCAGATATCTGCTATCCGACTGTCATACTACTAGGCTATATAGCCTAGTAGTGTCAGTGTGACAGGCGGATTGCCAAGTCACAGGTCTCAAGTTCGAACTCAAGACCTCTGATTTTTCGGATTTATGTGCGTATTGTATAATTATCACTTGTTTCCGTAAAGGAAAACATCGTGCGGAAACCAGCATGCCTAGAGATGTTTCTCGACGGTATGTAAAGCCAAGTCAGATGCCCGGCGGCATAAAAACTCTGACACCACTTAGAATAGAATAGAATAATATTTATTTCTGAGTGAATGGTACATTAGGATCTTAATCTAAAACAGTTTCACATACACTACCACACGATTAAGATACTTAGGCACTAACCACACATACTAAAATTTTACTAGGATTTGTGTCTTCTTACGGTTTATTTTATTCTGACTTATGTTTCAGTAATTTTGAGATGTAGTCTAGAATGGTAAATTGTAAGACGGTCATACATAAATATGTCACTTTTAAATGTGACATTTGTCTCTTGCTGTATTGCTTGTAATTCCTTGTTACGAACATAGTATACTTTTTTTGAGCCCCTACTATTGTGAAAAAGGGTTCTATGAAAAAGTTGCAATCCTAATTCCATGAGCAGATCGCTATAAAATGATGCTTTTTTATTTGTGGTCGTAGCATTCGTAAATCTAGCACGCGTAGCATGACCCCCGTAGAAATGTGCTATGACGACGAAAGAATCGAGAAACTGTCATTTTCTATCCGTCATTATGTCGATTCTTCCGTAGACAAAACTCGTTTCTACAGTGCTCATGCTACGCGTGCTGGTACTATTGATCAAGTAGTTTTTTAAACCCCTAAATGTTTTTGCTGTCACTTTTGAAGTATTGTAAATACCTTCTTATTCTGCACTGAAGTCGACTGTACTTGCTTACCCAATATAGCAGACGTTATTCTTAAAATACATGGTGTTTACCTGTAACAAACAAATGAATTTTCATTATAGTCTAGTCATGAAACTCGCTTGTCACGATGCATATTCTCTACAAAAGGTATATTCTCATCATGTAAAGTACTAGAAACTTGATCTATGAACAGCTGAAGGCCACGGAGATAAATTCATACTTACGTGTTTTTAAACTGGCTGACTGGTAAAACGAGGGACACATTGGAGAAGCCTAGGTTTTCAGTCTTTGTGTCTAGTTCCAAATTCGTATAAGAATGGTAGCAGAATATTTGATCTAATAACCCAATATAATACATCAATTACGTGGACATCCGCTTTTTTGCTTTTTTGTAATATACTTGGATCCAAATTTCCCCCACGGGAAAAAATGAGATTTTTTTCCATAGCGGTAAGCAAAAATAGGTTGATGTAGGTCTCGGTATGTCATGTACGCTCAGTTTCATAAATGCTAGAATTATACCTCCCTGCCTTACGTATGACGATGCCCTGTGCTGGCCCTTGAAAAGAACAAATCTTACTACACTAATTTCATAAGTCTTCTTATTCGTCATCGTATTTTATACATTTTTAAATATCTTATCATTTACAAAATCTTATAAAAAATTGGTGGTTGGGGCTGCAGAGACAGGAACCTCCTCACAATGCGGGCCGTATCGAGGAGTACTACCTTCTGAATCTGGCTCTTGATCCAACTGCCAAGTGAGAGCTTCGACGGATGTTTGTAAAGGCTTTTAGGCGGCACAATGATAACCGAGTTCACATTCCACATGCTGACAACCTCGTGTGCCAAGTCTAGATATTTTATTTGTTTCTCTTTAAGTCTCCTTTATTATTTAGAGCAGATTCCACCAAGGAAGCTAAACGCGATCCAATTATTTGCTGAGGAACATTGACACTGGCATTTAATACTAACATGTTTTGTAACTTAAATTACCATGCCCAATTGTCTACGGGTAAGGTCCCTTGGCCGAGGGTAAGTCCCTCGTTTATCCAGTCATACTGTAGTAATACTAGTAAGTACATTAGTCTTGTGATACACCATGGTATTAATAGCATTTAATGTCGTTAACATTCGTGACCGGATACCCTCATTATCTAGTTGTCATTGTTATGTAGTAAGAGGTGAACCGTGAAGATGCAAGGCGAAGAAGTAATTATGTAAATGGCCATGTATTATCGAATTACATGTTTTGTTTTCATGTGGGTGGGGAGTATCAACACTATTTTTCGTCTTAGTAATTGTTTCGTTTTACGTATCATAAGCATAACATAACAAGTCGCTTGTATTTTCACGAAGTGAGTTGCGTTGGTACTACCGCGTTCACTGACGGTCAACCACTTTTCAATCTTATAACTCAGGGCATAAGGGTGAAAAGTGATCGAATGGTATATTTTTTATTGGCATCTCGCAGTTCAACCTAGGAGGTTGTCGTCTGCTTAAACGGACTATCCTGTGGGTGCCTTGAGTGTAAGGCCTCCAGCCAGGGCATAAAAACTACTTACAAAATAAGGGACTACACGCTAAGGGGGGTGCCCTTAGCGTGTAGTCGCTGTGGGGTGCGTGCCTTGGCTTAGGGCGTCGCTGGAGTAGGACAGCATGGGGACAGGCTGGATCTAAATGATATCGTTATTTAGAGGCTGATTCAAATTTACTGACTCAGCATCGCGGGCTGGCTCGAGCGAGGGTCGGGGAAGGCAAGGACTGGGACGTCGCGACGGACCTCGACGGCGAGGTCGGAAAGACGGCGGGTTGCGTCTGAACTTTTTAAGAATGCTAGTCTCTTTGCTACTCTCCTGGAGGAGGGGTCGACCGGCAGTGAACGGGGTAGTACCTATAGTAAACCCACATTTCGTCAGGAGTAGGTACTTACCTACAAATAAATGGTCAGGTATTATTGATTGTTTATTTCATTGGGTTTGAAATATAAGCACTATCCTTGTATCTTATTTTTTGTTTCGTTAAAGTTTATATCATTTTTGTATTTCCTCGAACTGTCAAAGTCAAAGTCAAAGCATTTATTTCAATTAGACCATTACAGGCACTTTTGAAAGTCAACAAAACAAAATAAAACGCGAAGCTACAGTCCCAGTCACAAGGCATAATAACTTGTGAAAGTACTGTAGTTGCCCATTCCGTAGCGTAGATCTCTATGGAGAAGAACGGGCAAGAAACTCCATGGACACTCTTTTAAATCAAAATATGTTACAAAATCTTGGTTACATCATTCATGTTAAGAATTACAAATATGTGAGAACAATGTAGAAATACGGGCAAGTTAAGAGCGTCCAAAGTAAAAGTTTAAATCAGTAATAAAAAAAATAAAGTAATTAAAATAAACCGTGGCAGCTAAGAGATGACCAGTCACAACTGACAGCGCCCGTTCACGAACATGACGCATGTATCAGCCATCATTCAACTCAACCATTTTGAAGGGAACTAAACGACCCGACACACCCGCCACCATCAGCGTGACATTTAAGTGAGCATGACATTCACTCAACCACCAGGGTAATTTCGCGTCAATGAAAGATTTAGTTACTCATTAAAGCAGCTGTAAAGCAGAGGTGGTACCTAAAGTACCTACACCCAAATTATGCCAGTTCTGGTTAAAGCCCCATGTACTCGTAAATAGGGACGAGCCTATTTCGCTCAATTAGCCACGAATCCAGACTTCACACCGATGAGTATTTGCCCGATCTTTTTTCTTTTATGTGCTTGATTTTGCAAATAAATACAAAATTCTTAAATTAATTTTTTTTGAGCTTTAACACTGAGGACGTATTTTGTGGGCATCTCTCTAGCTGCAGTTTTCAGCTGTCGGAAAAGCAAAGACAAAGAATCTGGGTTTATGAGCCTACAAACTATAAAACTGGACAGTTGATGGTCTTTACAACAGGATATGAGCTGTTAATAGATAAACAGAACACTTTATTGTTGGAACATAAAGTGTAAAACAGATATATGGCCATCACGGCTTAATCGGTGTTCAAACTTCAAATTAAATATGAATAAATGTTATTTCTGAAATTCGCTTTCAGTTCAGTTCCTACACGAAGGAGTACCAGCTACATGCATACATAGACTCACACGTACTTCCCTTGGGGGTTTGGCAGAAACTACAGTACGCCATAGCACAAGAGATGGCGCTAGTCATCCTGTATAGCTCCGTCTTTTTCCCACACTGGAATAAGAGTAAAACAATACTGCTAAGGATTATGATCCTTACATACTTCTTTCGCCTTGTCCGCTGCCATACAAATGGTAGCCTACCATGAATTCTTATAACATTACTGTTTTACTCCTTTTCCAGTTTGCGAAAGAGATGGCGCGAGACATCATGTATAGCTCCGTCTTTTTCCCACACTGGAATAAGAGTAAATGAATACTGTTTTAAGACGTCAAGGTAGGCCAACTGGTCAGAGACACATGCAGAACGAATACATCCCTCTATTCAGCCATCCCAATTTATTAAAACAATGAGTAGATGTTAATAATAGCTGAACATATATTATATCAACATAATTACAGCTATTATTAACATCTTATGTACCTACACCATTCCATGTACCGCAGCTATTATTAAGGCGTGTCAATACATTTTCCTCCGTTTTCTTCACCTATTTTCTTTTCTTGTTTATTCTAGCGTCTCTACATAAACAATACGGTATTCTAGAATGTTGTCTATGTTATGAATATATGACGCCTGTTGTTCTCAAAGCCTAACCCTTTTGTGAACAACAGGCGTATACACATAAGAATAGACATAAGAAGTACTTAACGTCTACAGCTTACCATATGTGATAAAAGACTATATTATGGAATAGGAGGTAATCCTATTGCCATTGAAATTGGGTTTTACACTCAAAAAAGGAGGCTGAAAGTTTAGGAAGGAGGTAGGACCGCTAAGAACACCGCTTAGCACAAGCACAAAACAAATCAGACCCTCGACGCAACGACGCTTGGATGAATTTAATTTTGTTTTAAGAGGTTTTTTGTGTCGGGGTATATTGTTATGTGGTTAGTGCAACCTTATTGCTATTTAACCAATTCGCACTAAGCGTTTTCAAACGTCTTTCATAATGCACACAGCAAAGGAGTGGAACTCTCTGCCTGCGTCTGTGTTTCCGAACGCTTACAACCCTAATCTCTTTAAAGTCAGAGTGAACAGGCTTCTTCTAGGTGCTCGTACCATCGTTAACTTTGTCTCTGTCATCCCTGACCTAGACTAGAGTCAAGAGCAAAGCCATCACAAAAATGAAACCTGGTGTCAGAGTTTGTACGCAGCACATGGTTTGATGTCATGGTATGGCTGATACAAAAGAAACTGAAAGCATTTAGTTCTTTATCTACAGGGTGTAACGGAAAGGGTATATACATCCTTAAGGGTGTGCTACAGACCATCAAACTGAATATGTTTCGTATCATAAAAAAAAATTTGCAGCAAAAAAAAAATATCAGCTGCCTATACATTTGGGTCGAATAGGTATTGCAATTTTCTATGGGGCAGCAGATATTTTTTTTGCTGCAATTTTTTTTTTATGATGAGAAACATGTTCAGTTTGATGGTCTGTAGCACACCCTTAAGGATGTATATACGCTTTCCGTTACACCCTGTATATCCAGTCTCATGAAACCGAGTTAGTAACAAGATAAAGTTTTAAACATGAACAATATAATATAAGTTTTTATGTTCGAAACTGGATATTTTCTGAAATCTTTACAAGTTTGCCATAAAGTCCGTAGTTTATAGGCTTAGCTACAATGTTGCTAGTTTATTAAGCTCGATAGACGCTGCTGCGTGTACCTAGAGCTCAGAATAATACGGCTTCATTTGGTAACTTTGTACGGATACAAAGATTGACGTGTTAAAGTATATTTGATATAGCTACTGCTTTGTAGTCTTATAGTACAAATCTGTACTATAATACTACAACTAACGTAACTATACGTGGTAGGTAGGTGGTAGTATATTTTGTATATTTTGTCACCGTATGTCGGTAGTTGAAAGAAAAGTAGATTAAGCACCTTGATAAAGTGAGTTATTAATGCACTCATGTTAATTTAAATCCAACATAACATTCGTGCATTAATAACTCACTTTGCGCTCGATGCAACAATCTACTATTCTCTTGCAGTTGAACTTTAATTGCAGTTGATATATAGTGACAGTGCACTTAACAGTTCTGTTCTACTTATACATTTTAAACAGGCTTGCCGATATTTCAGTGTTCCAAAGCACAAGATATTGATGATATATTTATACAAGCCAAGCATAGATTCGCACTACGACTCAAATGACGCATCTAGACACTGAGGGATTTAAAGTGCGAGGCGAAGAGGAGAGGATATGCCTAGTAGCTAGGGTGTATCCACCGCAGCTGTGCTTAAGCTTCGGTTAGCACTCATAGGTGGGCGATACGACGTTACCGAAGTTAGCTAAGTTCGTTTAGTTAAGCTTCGTTTCCGGGGTAGCCTGCAATTAAGTACTGCCGTCTTTAGCACGCCGGCGCCGTCTCTACACATTGCATCACAGAGCACGGTAAAGACTATCGCGCTCTGTGATGCAATGTGTCTGGTCTCCTAGCCTGGTAAAGTCACTAAGTTTCAGGATTCGTTCAGGTAATATAATAATGTCAGAGTTTGTATGTGGTTTGATCACGATTTCGGCTTTCGTGAGCAAAGGAATGGAATCTTTTCGCATGTCATAACTCAGTTAAGGGGTAATAGCGTTTTATGCGATTTTAAATAGATAAGTACATTTTCTCACGATAGATTTCTTTTCGTGGTAGGAATAAATGGCTCATATTTCTTACATTCAAAACCGACAGAACTAAACTATAGAACTTCATCTGCTACGGTTCTGACATACCTCTTTTCGCGTCGTCCTGATGTTTTTATTCCATAAATAAATGTAATTTGAGTAATGATAACCTTACTTATAATATGATATAGGTCTTCCTATAAATTCGAACATTTTTAATTTTCTCCAGAACATATGCCACAAAACTTGGTTCCGTTTGCAAAGATAATATTATCCTTTTCACCATTACCTATCAGATATTTAATACAGCATATTTGTAATATTTCTTTTGGCTATAAGACCCAATTCACGATCAAGGTCTTCCGCACGCTCAGCAGGCAAAATCCTCCAATCCATTTGCATATGCAGTACCCATAAGAGGACCGTAAACGCCATCCCGATGGCATTTGCATGGCAGAGGCATTCGACCCCTCGTTTATTATGCCCTTAGGCGCATGTCCCACCGCCGACGAAAAGCGAGTAGAAACGAGTTGGCCGGCAACGTGTGAGCAGCAAGCGTGTTGTTCGGATTGTTTTGTTGCTGGATGACGACGACATGCGATAACTTACTGATATATGTATGTATCGATAAAAGCGAGAGAATTTCAGCGAGCGTTCAGCCCGCCATGTGGGCGTCGCTGAGCGAGAACAAACTTTAATATCTCTTGTCGCTGTGACAAACCAGACAGTCAGCAATTATTAATTATTATATTCACGCAACTCTGATTTTCCGGATTCATGTGCGTATTATATAATTATCACTTGCTTCGGTGAAGAAAAAACATCTTGAGGAAACCAGCATGTCTGAGAGAAATGTATCGACGGCATTTAAAGCCAAGTCAGAGGCCCATGGGTGGCATATAAAACTCTGATATCAGTTTAGGCACTTAAAAGAAAGATACAGAAACACACGATAAAGAAAGTAGTTGTCTTCGTCGAGCTTTATTGTCTCGGCGCTTTTCTGGTGCTGTTGATTCTAGCTTACAGGAGTAACAGTGGTTTGAGGAAAGTGTGGCGAGCATGTCCCATTAAAAAAAAACAATCTTTTCCTGTCCCATCCTCGTCTGCTGTGGGACAGATGCCTTATACTATAACAAATAAACATGTACATATGGCCGTCCCATTGTTTCTTTATGACGAGCCCGGAAAATCGCTGTACCACTTGCTTAGGTCAAGGTATTAGGAAACGCCGAATCATCTAAAACAACATTCTACCTCAATTATTTTCGAGTTACAGTGAGCGTTGTTGGTTTTTTTGTTTGTTTATGTAGTAATTGCGAAATCTAGTAGTTGGTTTTGCTAACATTATCGGATTGACTAGCTTGTTTACTTGCCTTTTCATCACTGCTATATGTATATATACCTACTGGAGTATTGCAGTTTTAGCGTTCACTACCATTGGTATAGACAATAATTGTACCATAGAAGATAATCACTATGGTGTGTATGAGAAGCTCGTTGCTAAATTATAACAGCCGCTCGGATCAATCTTAGTACCTACCGAGTTTCCTGCTTGTCTCGGAAAGCACGTTAAGCAGTTGGTCCCGGCTGTCGTTTGTAGATCTTTGACAGTCGTTACAGGTAGTCATTGGCCAGATCTGTAAACTAGTCTTACCAAAGGGTATCGTATTACTCAGTCCTAACTGGGTTGTGGGGGTCAGATAGGGAGCCGCTCGACATAAAATACTGGTATTCCTATTCAGATGCATCCGGTTAGACTGGAAGCCGACCCCAACATAGTTGGGAAAACGCAGATGAAAAGATAATCATATGTAATGGGCCAAGTTATGATAACGTGACACTAGTTTCTTGCTGTGTGTTAATAGCTTGTCTTTTCATATGAAATTAAAATGATGCTTTATTTACTTCTTATTATCTCTGCGTCTCTACAAGATGACTAATGTCGTCAATATATGTTTGAATAATAACAAAAGCCAATCCAAAGGTTAATTAAAATACACGTCGTCAAGTAAATCAAGATTCTGTCACGAATTTTCGACGACTGTCAATTTGATTTGCCATTCTAGACTCAAAGGTCGCATGAAGACTATCATATGATTATTACAATGGCAAACAGAAATATTCCTGGTCAGGAATGTTTTAGCCCGTTTTACGTTGAATTTAAATTCCAGCTTTAAACTTCCTTAGCGAATTTAGTTGGAGCAGACGTTCAAAGAATTTGTAGCTGAAAATTTTGCGTTTATTTAATCTTATTTGCATATAATATGTTCTGACATAGCTCTCAGCAAGTAAGCAGTAATTCAATAACTGAAACGTGTTTTTTCCCGAGTTGTTAGATCATCGATATCGATTGCTTGTTTCACTCTCGCGTTCCGATTTTTAAGACCATTTCTTCGAAATCACAAAGCACTTAGTTTGCTTGCCTTTGAGAGATTTTTGCGTGGGTTGTGTTCACATATTGGTAAATAATGAATGTTCTACAAGTGGGAATATCACTTACAAGCTTTTCATTGTTTTTGTTTGATGGGATGAATGTGCAATATTCGTATTTAGTTAGGGAGAAAAGTCATTTTACCTTTTTTTGTATCTTACAACCCGACTCGACTCGGTACGGGATGTATTAGTGTCAAGTGTGTTATTATTATAATGAACAACTTTTTAATGACTGCCAAAGTATTAAAAGTAGTAAAACATTCGCATCGTGTATTAGACGCTTAATCATAAAAAAAACAAACAAAGGTTGCGACACTTTCCTACAGTTCTTAATTACCTACGTAACTAACGACGAATCCGAAAAACCCTCAACCCCATTATATTTTGGTATTATTAGCCTAAAAATGAGAGCGAAATAAACGCGATATGCATCATTTGAATTGCGTTCAAGAGCTGTTAGCAATGAGCATAGCAATGCTACAAGTAGAATACTGTCAGTGACAGCTCTTAAAGTAAAGTAAATCTATTTTGTTCAAATGGGTATGTAGTCTGAACGGCCCAAAGCGAATGGACCGCGTACCATTCGACCGTAATCAAAAATTGTCTACGTTCAAAAGGACCGGTGATAGAATGATTTTAAAATTAATTTAAAGGGATAGTCGCGTACATTGTGATAGTCGCATAGTTTATTAATTTTAAATGTTTAAATATTTACTTATTTGAAATCATCTAAATAAACAGAATTAATCGAAATTCGGAGAGCAGCGGTGGCCCGAGAGCAGCGGTGGCCCAGTGGTGGCAGCCCCGACTTACGAGCAGTTAACCGTGGGTTCAAACCCAGGTAGGCGCATTACTTTGTGTAATTTATTTCATCACCGCTGCCCTCAAAAACGGTGAAGGAAAACATCGTGAGGAAACCGGCATGTCCTAGAACTAAAATTCGAAGACATGTGACATCTACCAAACCCACACTGGGCCCGCGTGGTGGATTAAAGCCCATTCGCTCTCATTGAGTGGAGGCCTGTGTCCCAGCAGTGGGAACATTATAGGCTGATGATGATGATGATGATGATGAATCGAAATTCGAAGACATGTGACATCTACCAAACCGCACCGGGCCCGCGTGGTGGATTACAGCTCATTCCCTCACATAGCGAGGAGTCCCGTGTCCCAGCAGCGGGAACATTACAGGCTGATTATGATGAAATAAACACAGTACATCTTGTGCTGATCAAGTTGGGTTTCATTGGTAAAATTCGCCCTAATCCAACTATTTATCAATAAACATTTGACATCTAGAAGCTCTAACAACAAAATTACTTCGCACTATGACCCATTCCATTTCGAATAAAAAAAGTCTAGACAACTTAGCAACTCCAAGTAGTAAATATTTTTGTTTTCTTTCTAAACAACGTGTACCATTTCTCTTTAATGGGCTAGGATCGTATTTACTTTACAAATTGCTTACATAACAATAGCAAATCTATTTGGATCAGCTTACTCGACCGGCATGTTTTATTTATAAGAAAAACAAAGTTACAGGTCAGTGACATCTGTAGGACTTGATGTTAAATCTTACCAATAACTTGCTCTGTTTTTTTTTAGGAACTTTTGAGGGACTCTAAGGTGCTTAATAAAAGCGAAAAGTATTTAAACTTTTTTCCAAAAAGCTAGCCCTTTTTTACAGGTTTTTCAGATATTTTGTTCTGTACATAAATATACGGGCCTGCTATAATTAGGCGGTGGATATCTTAATCCATGTTATGTTCCCCTTTATAGGTAACGTAACGACCCTTGCTATAATTTTCAACAGTAAATAAACTAAACGTTCAAAGAGATCTGAAGAATTCCTGTAAGTAAAACATCGCTTGAACTTGATTTAATTAAATTCCATACTAATATTATACATGCGAAAGCGAGTCTAGATCTTTGTATGTAACCATTATGCACTTGAACGGCTGAACGGATTATGATGAACGCATACGGAACACAGACAGACCTTGAACTTTTGACGGCACGGTTGGCGCAGTGGTTGAGCAATCGACTGCCTGGTCTGCTGCGCTGCATGTCGCGGGTTCGATCCCCGCACGGAACAAATATTTGTATGGCTGCAGATAGTTGTTCCAGGTCTGGCTGTTTGTGTATGTGACTTTAAATGTTTGTAAACGTACCCACGATACAGGAGAAATTCCTAGAGTGGGTCAAAGTTTAAAAAAAAACTAGAGGCTATGATTTTTATTTCGGTAGTACGAACGACGACTAATCAAGCTATGCAATACCAAATTATGCTCATAGTACGAGGAGCTTACATAAAGTGAGGTCAGGTTATACAGGACTACATTCCCGAGGGATAACTTTCGACCGCCACGCGAGCTAAGCCGACAGGCAGAAACTAGTATTCTATAAACATAACATCTTCAACTTATACATTAACCAACTAAATATTTAAAAGGTACAGACAGTAGCCTTTTTACAGCTTCCCAGTAATGCTCTCAAGGGATTTACTGACCAGTAAACCGTAAACCCGGAACTATTTAACTTAAATCCACTTCGTTAGATGGCAGCACTTCACATTCTTACTTAAAGCCGTAAGCATCGGTAAAATCCTTCCGATGGGTTTACGATCTCTGGAGATGTGTAGTTTTACTGATAAAAGTAGGAAATGCAGAAAACATGTGATTTTATTAAGCTTTTCAGTTTAGTGAAATTCGAAGCCATTCTATTTTGTCCGTCAGACAGGTAATACAAAAATATTAGACACGTATTTTTTGTTTTATCAAAATATCAAAAAATTACTTAGTTAAAACTCATTAAAGTTGGAGAGTGGGGGCTTACTACGTCACAAGTAGGTATAAAACTTACCTACATGTGACGTCATGCGCC
Source organism: Cerastis leucographa (assembly GCA_963082945.1). Lineage (NCBI taxonomy): Eukaryota > Metazoa > Arthropoda > Insecta > Lepidoptera > Noctuidae > Cerastis > Cerastis leucographa. Next base: position 5,560,044 of record OY720385.1, on the reverse strand, counting down.
ATTTCAACTCAATATATCTCCGTAATTTTATGACCACGTGAAAAAAGAAAAAATACGTGTCCAATACTTTTCAATAAACTACCCGACGGACAAAGAAAAAAAAATTGGATTATCCCCTATTGAGAATAAAGGATGAAGAATTATCTTTTTCTCTGGACGCTCTTAACTTGCCCGTATTTCTACATCGTTCTCACATATTTGTAATTCTTAACATGAATGATGTAACCAAGATTTTGTCACATATTTGATTTAAAAGAGTGTCCATGGAGTTTCTTGCCCATTCTTCTCCATAGAGATCTACGCTTTGGAATGGGCAACTACAGTACCTACTTTCACAAGTTATTATGCCTAGTGACTGTAGCTCCGCGTTTTTTTTTTGTTTTTTGTCTTTCATAAGTGCCTGTAATGGTCTAATTGAAATAAATACTTTGAATTTGTGAAGTTTTATAGAAGACAAGCCGACCCGCACTAGCTTTGTCCGGTAACGGATTTTCATACAAACTTTCAACCACGTAATTTACCCCTAATGGTGGAATTTTCCAAAATCCTTTTTAGCGGTTGTAAACTTCATAACAGCTGTATACCAAACTTTTAACCCGATCCGTGTAGTCGTTTGAGCTGTACGTTGATAGCCAGGACAAACCCTTGTATAAGTATATAGATCAGCATTCTGCTGCCCTTAATTGATTGCTAATATTTACCTAGGCGCAGCATGTCTTCTTCTTCCATACTTTTCTATTACTTGTCATCTCATCAGACACCTCTTTTCTGGTCATATTATCATCCCTCACCAGTCCAACCATCGCTTCTATTTTATATTTTTATAAGTGTAGAAGATTACTAAAACAATATTTTGTGAGTATTTTCCTGATCTTGGGTGGGTTTATATAAATCCATTTGGCTTTTTCCGCGGCTCTGCGTTGCGAGCCTAAAATATATAGGATCAAAAGTAGTTTCAGAACTACATCTATCGGCCCTATTTCATGAAACTTGGGACAGTAGTTTAGCCATTAAAGTGGCTCTAACATACAGACTTACTTTCCATTTATGAGGATAATCTTCGGCAATTTGGAACATTTAGGCCTTTTTGGTAAATATTATTTTCCTATAGCGTATAAGTTACTCGTTCCTTTTTTCTCGTAACTTAGACTTAGTATCTGACCGACTGGTTACCTAAATCTAGTTCGGTCTAACTTACAAAAGGATTTAAACTAACGTGGTAGTTTAAACTCAATAAACTTTATCGAATAAAACCTTGTCTTGAAGAAAAACGGACTCTAAAAATGCTAACTTTAAAATTGGTTTTCTGTTCTTGTCTTTTACAAGTTAACGAATCCTTTAGTCCTAAGTTAGTAGCTGCAGTTGGATTGAAACTTAGTGAAACGTAAACATGGTTTCGAACTAACTTTCGGTTAATTGGAAAAACTGATCGTGACTAGTTCTTGTTTTGTAGTCTTTGTTTGTTTTCACAAGGTATAATTTTCATTATACAGTTGTTATTAGGAAATATCTAGCAAAATAGTAAACGAAAATAACACTTTTCTAGAGTGGACTAATAATCACGTAATAGTGACGCTTTCATGAGCATAGCTCTAAATATGTATCATGTGAAATATATAACCTGACGTGTCTATGACCAGCCCCAGTATTCACAAACGTTCGGATTCGATTTCGATTCGGAAAATCGTATGTCTATCTCGGTCGCTTTCGTAATGCCAAAACAATCCGGGCCGAGCGTAGACGCGGCAAAACTAGTATGTAAAGATCGTCATGTGGCATTCTATGGTTTCTGGCAGAAACTCACGCTATTTTCGCATGGGGATAGGCAGAAACTTTCTGCCTATCCCCATGCGAAAATAGCGTGAGTTTATATACGTATGTATGAAATTATGTTTGGAATAACGCCCCTCACGTGTTATTCCATCATGATTCTCTGTAGTGTCCTGGACTTAATAGTTTGTGTCCGGTTGATGGCAATAGGCTAGCCATATATTACTTGAAACATAGCTATGGCGAAATGTGGGTGTACTCTGGAAAACCTCTGTATACTTGTCTCTAAACTTTCAGGCGGGTTGTTATGTTATAAATGGACTACCGAGTTTACTGACGGTCAACAACTTTTCAATCAGGGCCTCATGTCTGCTATTTTTATAAACATCGTCATTCCAACACGATCCCATTGTCATTTTGCTAAAAGTCCGTAATCTGCTAAATTCATAATGGTCTGTCAAATTCTATGCCATTTCTTTCAATGGAGTGTCAGTGGTTGACCATTGTGAAGTCATAATGACGCCATTATATAAGTAGATTACCAAACTTTTCAAAATCAACAATTATGAAATCAATGATAGGCCATTCTGACACTATTGTAATAGCAGACTTGAGGCCTGGGCAAAGGGTGAAAAGTGGCAGACCGTCAGTGAACTCGGTAGTACGTACGTCACGTTGTTGTGAAGCCCCGATATTCGTACAAAGTGTGCAGACAGATAAAGAAAGTAATTTCTTTCAAACGCACGATAGGATCCTTATCAAAAAGTTGAACAACTTCCGTACCGTTCGTAAAAGTCGCCAAACGTAACAAATATAACTTATTGGTAAAGTTTGTCCCAATTTTGTTGTGCTGAACCAAAACTTGTACATATCTTCAAACATTGATTGTCAAGTTGGCTGTTTTGGGCCCTTTGTTCATAAGTGGACAATCATTTCTGTTATTTTATAGATTATACCTTTTGTAAAAAGTACTTACGTGATATAAAAGTGAAGGAGTGAAAATTAAAATTTTCTTTGGGGAAGTTGTTTGCTATAATGAGTACAATGGTGTTTAAGTATCGGTTATTAATTACCACCCCTATAATAGTACATTACGATATTAGTGCGTTATGATGGTTATAACATGCGAGGCGGAATTTCAGCCCGAGCCGAAGGCGAGGGCGTAATTGAGCCGAGCATGTTATAACCAATACGCACGTATATCGTACGACGTTTTTTAACACATTTGCTAGGAAACAGAAAAAAAAAAAACATTTTATATTTTGTTCATTTCTAATTAATGAAACAGTTAGTGAAATTACAATTATTAAAATGATACGTAGTTGTAGTTGGTTTTTTAATTAAGTATGTTTTTATTATTATTATTACTATTCATAATGTCATTGTTTTGTGTTAGGGTAAATGTTGGAGACGACGAAACTTCTTGCAAGGCGGCAGAAGAGCATTGTAATTCGTCATTAGTTGTAAATAAAAAAATATCCTCAGTAGAAGTAGAGGGGCGCGGCTCAGGGCAAAACTTCTTCGTTTGTGGCTCCAAATTTATTGCCTGAGTTATTTTGGCACTTATATTTGCTTTGTTTTGGATGGAATCTTCTACATAAGATTCTGCTACTGCGTTAGAACGCCACCCGCCATGCCGCTTTAAAGTCAATATATCAGTTCCCGAATCAGCAAGTAATGTAGCTGACGTTCTTCTGAAACTGTGCCCTGTATAACAATCAGCTTACGGCAATCCTAAAAACTTGGCGACTTCCTTTGGCATGGCACCGAATTTATTTATGCCAATAGGTTGTACATTACAGTACATTTACCTTTTTGGTAATTCTGAAAGAAATGATTATTTTTTGCCTTAGTCGTACGCAGAGCTTCATATTTTTTGACCACGTCATAAAATGGGCCGTTGATAATAAAAGATTTTAATTAAAAGCATTTTGCCTTGATTTTCAATGTCATTTGTGGTAATATTGTGAAGCTCTTGACGTCTACATGCACCATTAATACCAAATATTAACGCAACCTGAAAAGAAATAAAAATGTGTAAGATAAGGTATAGGTTCTTAGCTTACAGACGGTCGTTAAAAAATATGTAAAAGAGTATGTACAGTAGGTAGATCAATACATAAAATAAGGAGGCAAACTGACCTTAGTTGCCAGGTACTGGCTATCTGGAGCATCTCTTAGAAACTTTTCGACGTCATTTGATGACAGTACCTTAGATTTTTTCTTTATATTAAATAATAATTGAATATAAATTAATATCGACACCATTTTTCATCTTCAGGGTACTTTTCAGCATCGAATATGTTGTCCACAACGAGCTAGGCTTATATTTACTAGCTAGTTCATTAAAATACGCCAAAACTACATTTTCGGAAAATGAATTGGCATTTTTCATGTTTCTCCACTTCAAAAAATTTTCATACGTGGTTATGTATCTGTCTTTGGATATTGACGGCAGCAAGCTGTCGCGTGCGGTTCGCGCTTCTGTTAGTATATCCGGTGGAGTTGGAGTAATATATGGCTCTTCTTCATTATTGAAATTTGTCATATTTAAATTTTCACAATACAAGTACAAAGAAAAGAAAATTTGAGAAAAATGGCGCGAGGATTATTTTCTGCCGTAGTTGCGTGAAAATGTTGGCAAAGACGTTAGAGCACGCAGCCAAGTTTTTAAATTACCGAATAAACTGATTTTTTTTATTTTAAATAAACTGAATCTGTGAATGCACACTGTTGCTTTCCCGCCATTTTAAAAGCGTGCTAGCGCTGTCTACTGACTGGCGCCGCGCGGCGATTAGTTCGAAATTTGAATAGCAACAGCGCGCGAAATGGCAAATAATACTGTTATGGAATTTGTATGGACTATAACTTAACTATTTGCTCTGGTAACACACGCGTTTTTTATGACCCGCTTTACATATTTAAAACCGGTGGAATTACATCAGCTTTACGAGCAACGGTGTTAAAAATATATTAGATGCCCAACATTACTGTGTTACGAGTACCTCACTAACAAATTCATACGCATAGTTTTATCAACTCCCTAATTGAGTAAGGAGAACCATTTTGTTCGAGAAAGTTCTATGAACATGTGACGGGAACGGTGTAGGGAACAAGATATATTAGGCCCCGTTCATAGCTTACGGCGCTTCGAAACGCGTGGGTCTTTTTAACCGACTTCTAAGAAAAGAGGACGTTGTGTCTTCCAGGAGCATCTTTTTTTTTTCTTAATTCCAATATAATTGATTTATATTTGGTAGAGGAAGAATATTTTTTCATTTGGTAGAGGAAGTTTGCGTCCCATTGGTGCCATATAAATTTTATTAATTTTCCCTTAGTACTCCATGAGTTAATCGGGTACACTACATAAATACGAAAAACTTTATTCCGATAGTCACAAGGCCGAATTTCAAAATGTCGATTGTCATAATTCCGAATGGTTCAAAATTCCTAATATAACAACTACGACTTATTATTACTCCTATTTTTATAATTATAAATTTCAATATTCCTAACGAATTTCTATTCTCAAAATACCGAGTTTCAATAGATCGAATAACAAAAAGTTAATTATAATTCGGAACATGAAAAATAAGAATTCCGATTATTAAAATACCGATTAATACAATTCCGAAATAAAAACGCCTTGTAAACCTGAATAGCAAGACAAATAAACACATAATTGCAAGCCAGAGAGAACTATAATGATGATGTTTAGTGTGAGGAGGAAGAATTAAAAAAACTTGCAATTAAAAAGCATGCAAGCAAGAATGCAGCCTGCAAGCGAGCATGCAACATATAAGCAGGCATGCAACATGCAAGCAGGCATTCAACACACAAGCAAGCATGCAAGCAGGCATGCAGCATGCAAGCAGGCAAGCAGCAAGCAAGCAGGCATGCAACATGCAGCAAGCATTATTTCTGTCACAGCTCCGGCGCTGCGGGGTTTGGGCGGCCCCACGCGAGCTTTTCGTCGCAGATGGTTTTACCGCTCACCACCGCAGCCTCGGCTTGCTGGCCGGCTTGCCGGCCAGCCTCAGCCGCGTTGGCGGGCCTTCAAACCACCTGCTCGACAGCTCGCGGGCCGCTCTACCCCTCCGCGCCTACGCGGGCTTAAATTACACTCTAGGGGTAGGGCAGACAAGACTGCGTGAAGTCGGTTTTGCAGCGATTCATTTCTGTCACTACATGTTGACTTTTAGTTTATTCGAAGTATTGTAAATCGGAATGTCGTTTTTCGGACCGAGAATCCTTCGAGCATTTGATTCTTCGAACTTATGAAAATCGGAAAACTAACAAATCGCATTTACGACTTTCGGTAAAATAAATTTCGTGGTTTTTAATCATAGACATTATAATTCTTAGGTATTATGAAATGCGGACTTCTGGCACTCGGATTATTGAAATTCGGAATAAAATATTTCGGAGTATTTGGGTGTTCCCGAGTTAATCTCTGTAACATGCATTTTTTTTTGTAAAATTGATACTTGATAAGGATTTGTGTGATATATCACAACTTAAAAGGGTGAAATAAAAACGTTTTTGCTGAAAAAATACGCGAATTCCCAAAAAAAAAAACACTAAAAAGTGGATAATATTCCACTTTTTTGTATTTTTTTTCTGGAAGTCGCGTATTTTTTCAGCAAAAAAGTTATTATTTCACCCTTTTTATTTTCGGAACACGGTGGCAATAAAGTCAATGAAACAAACGAAAGTCGCGAAGTAGGTTTTTTGTTTCATACGCAGCTGTACCGCCAGTTACTCGTGGCATGCTCCGAACCTTCTTTCATTTGCTTTTTCACAGTAGCTGTCGGAATACACGTGTATCTCTTAGTTAAGAGGTTAGGGGTGTTAGTATGAAATACAGATAGCTATGGCTGAAACTCCTAGCGAATGAGTGCGGTTTTTTGTGAGCGTGGTAGTAATTGCTTGGTCCTTTTTGCAAGGCTGAAAAAGTTTGGTAGGCTTTTTTTGCAGTAAGTTCGTGTTTGCTAGTTTCGTTTATTGTTTTTGGTTTTATGTAATTTTAGTTTTTTTTTTTTTTAATATAAGTTAAGATATTTATTTATGTACAAATAAATATCTTATCTTATTAAAAAAAAAAAAAAAAATTAACATCATATTTATTTAATTTCGGGAAAAATCCAATCCAACATTTGTATGTATTTGGTTTTTATAAAGTGTGCAATAAAAAATAAGAATAAATATTTTAGCATTTGGCCTTTATAACTTAGACTTCAGTTAATAACACAGCTATAGTAAGTATATTTTAGTAATAGGTTGGTAACAATACATGTGGCGACCTAATAATGAAGTCGCATTTCACTTCTTGAAATCCCAGACTAATATACGTACTACATAGTCACGAGGATAGCAAACCGAAGTACTCGTACTTAAGACATTGTAGCTTTAGAGTTACTTGAAACAATATAACATGAACACATTCTAAGAGATCGCAGTCATGCTTCTGTCGGCGTAAAATTGCTAAAATGTAGAAAACAGGCACTACACTAGCATGGATTAGAGTAGGTAATGCTTCAAGGATTTTTCTCCGCTGTTATGATATTGACAGGCATATGTGAAAAGTGTTTCATTTTTCTTTCCTTTTTCATATGGTTAGGGCCTAACCTGGTGTTTTTATGCCGCCCATGGGCCTCTAACTTTACATGGCATTGAAAAATATCTCTCAGGTACGTTTGATTTCCTGACGATGTTTTACTTCATTGAAGCTAGTGATTGTTACGCTCATGAATCCGGAAAATCAGAGTTGCGTCCCTTGGATTGGAACTCGTGACATATGACTTGGTTATCACTGTTTTTTAAGTGTTTAAGTGTTCATGAAAAAACAAAATGGCGATGACGTTATTGGTTTTGGCTACGTGTAAAAAGATCCATGTATAACTATAGGTAATATAGTTAATGTCACAAGCGATCATCAATCAAGAGACATCAATCTTAGATATTCTTAGATATTCGTTTTTTGCTTTGAACTGCATATGCAAACAAACATGTAGGGAAATAAGTATTTGTAAAGACATCTCTCGTTCCATGCGTAAATATTACTAGCGCTCCTTTATTGATAGAAGATCTCATCTGAGTATCGCAATAAAGAATGATTGGATGCTAGTCATAACGAGTAGGCTGGTAAGTAATAAATATTGATCATATCATATTTAAGACTGCCTCGTCGCTCTAGCGCGACTGCTGAGCCCGCGGTTCGATTCCCAGGTCACGAAAAGTGTTATTGGGTTTTTCCATTAGAAATTTTTCAGTAGCAGTCACGGAGTCTGGATGTCTGCCTTCGCCCCCTTTTTCATGGGACTTAAACATAATTAGCGAAATGTGGGTGTACTATTAGGTACATCATCAGCCTATAATGTTCCCACTGCTGGGACACAGGCCTCCTCTCTATGAGAGGTAGTGGGCTGTAACCCACCACGCGGGCCCAGTGCGGGTTGGTACATGTCACATAACTTGGAATTTTTAGTTTTTAGGCGCCTTCCTGGGCTCGAACCCACGGCTTACTGCAAGTACTGCAAGCTTAGTACCGCAGGTTGGTCGATACACCTCTGCCTAACCTTTTGGGGATTACTGGCGTGATGTTATTTTATCAAACTTATAATATTTGTGAATTATGGCATATTTGCAGTTGCTTTTTATAAACTCTACCAGTAGAAAACTTCTATAGTTTGTTCATTCAATTCAATGTGTTTCTACACTGTTCCAACTGTAGATATGCGCCACTGTTTTGATATAAAACATAGGTATAATAACATAACAAAACACTTATCCCCGAAGGGTTAAGCTGGGGCGTATCTACAGTACACTCATTTTTTTTTTATTGCTCTTGACTCTAGTCTAGGTCAGAGATGACAAAGATAAAGTCGACGATGGTAGGTACGAGCTTACCCATAAAAATGGCGGTTCACTCTAACTTTGAAGAGATTTTGCCAGTTATGTTTGAGTTCCATGTAATAGGGGTAAGCCTACTGCCATCAACTTGTCACAGATCCAGACTTCGGACTTCTACTGATAAATTCCTAATAAGACATGCCAATACAAGGTGTTGTTTTGCATCCTCGTCAAATTCAAGAAGGTAACTATGCTAACGTTACCCTGGTAACGTGGTTACCAGGGTAACGTTAGCATAGTAGTAGCACGTTACCCTGGTAACCACGTTACCAGGGTAACGTGGTTTAGGGAATAAGAAATTATCTAATTAACGTTTGACATTGTTTGTATGTATGAAAGCGCGGTTATAGGGCGAGGATCAGACGGGCTGCGTTTAAAACACGGGTGGTTCACACTTGCCGATTTTCGTAAAAAGGAAAAAAAAAAATACCGACCCATTTATTATTGATTCGGAACGAGAATCATTAGCATAGTTACCTTCTTGAATTTGACGAGGATGCAGAAGAACAGCTTGTATACACTCAGAGAGACAAGGTATAGGTTTTTGGTAAATGTAACAAAAAAACTAAAAACTTTCGAAAAAAAAAAAATCGTTTCCGAACATTCCTTTCATATTAATAACTACACAATTAATAATATAACGTCCTGATATAAAACCAATGTAACAGTAAGACAAAGTTGACCAAACATTTGATGAAAAAACTTGCTCAATGTCATGATTAGTGAACGATAAAGTTGTAACTAGTTTTCGCGTTTATTAAAAGTATGAGGGTAGCTAGAGAATCGTTGAGCTGAAGTATCCTTTGACATACTACAGTACACTTTTTTTGTTTATGGGTCCCTGTTTACTAGGAGTAACAGTGAGTTTGTTGACCCACTAGAAACTTTTTGAGAACTGTCGGGTTCATTATTTAAGAGTCTTTTTGAATTCTAATGTAAATATGTGGTTTTGACTGAGAGAGCGTTCAAGTATAACGTAACGCAATTTTTGGAGTTTTTGACCCCCCTCTCCCTCAGGTAACGTGCCGCGAGAAAAAATCTCTTCGCGACCGTTCTGAAGGGTTAAAACAATGTTACCTAACGCGTAGTTCAAATCCCCCCTCCCGCCCCTGTAACGCATCGTAACGTTTCAGAAGAATCCTGCCCTCCCCCCAAAATTCGTTACGTTATACTTGAACGCTCCCTGAGCAATAGGGAGATTTGCCTCACCGTTAAACGCCAATGAAATCAGCGCTACACAGGGTGATTTTTTGATGTGGGATTGGTTGGCCAAATCGGAAACTACGAGAAAAAGCGTAAAATTCTCAAAGGAGTCTTTAAAGGTACAATTTTGATGAAAAGTAAAACTGCATCAGAAAAATCAATATTACTAGACACAAAAAAAAAAACACTTACCTACACTTTCCATAGTATCGTTAATAAGTAACAAATTCTGCGAACTGATTATGTACGGCAAACTATCGAATGATGCAGTGTTTTAATTTTCATCAAAAGCGGTCCGAAACCAGTTACAGACACTTTTGAATTGCCAAAATGTTATTTCCTATGAAGATATAAGTGATGAAATAGAGTAACTACCGTCAATTTGCAACTGCCGTTATAACATTATCTAGCAATATAGTTGAGCTATAAATCCCTCTCCTAATAGTTTTTTAACAAACACAAACATTTCGGTTACAGTCGAAACTTCTTGGGATGCGCCACAGAGTAGTTTTGTTCAGTAGGTTAACATTATTCTCTTCTCTTTTCTTTTATTTGTAGAAAAAAGTTTGATTCTCTGCAGTAAAGCTGCTTAAGATCATAAGTCTATATAAAGCCGATATTTGTGCCAGAATTAGGTATGTTTTTACGTAGTTCCACACATTTCTCCTGTATAATGAGTGCGTTTACAAAGATTTAAACTCATATAAACATACAGCCAGACCCGAAACAACTATGTGTAAGCCATATAAATACATATTTATGCCGAGCAGGAATCGAAACCGCGACACTCACACGCAGAAGTCTATTGCTCAGTCACTGCGCCAACCCGCGTGCCGTAGCTTAGGGATGTTTCTTGGAAAACGTGCGGGCCTAAAAATTGTATTCTTTTTAAAGTTAGAAAAGTTAGCACGTAGAATAGTTACTGAAACCATTTTTTATGAAAAGCGTTCTTACATACAATGTGTGAAGGGTTTTTTTAGACTGGTTGTGCTTCTGTCTTATCTTATTACATAGTCGCATTAAACACGCTTCCCGTAACGACCGTCGGGCCGCGATCCTCTTTTATAGCATAGGAAGAGGTGCCGTTAACCTGGACAAATGGTACCACTGTTTATTGTAACACTATACAAAACTCCGCGGTTACCCTTTATGAGTCGTTCACGAATATTTTGTGTCGTTTTTATTAATTAGTTTCGGTTATACACACCTGTTAGGCTTTTAATTTGATGTTGTTTTTTGTTCTAGTTCCGAGTATCAGCTTTTATGTAGAAGGGTCGGGATAATATAGGCATTCTGGACAGCTGAAATTCTTTATATACAAAGACTCATGGGTTAGATTCAAAGTCCCGAATACCAACGTAATACATTTGTGCTAAACTTTCACATACATAAAGGAGTATGTAAAGTACGTCCTTACAGTGGCCCTTTACTAATGTTGTTTGCGACAATAATGACATAATTTAACTTTAACATAAACAAGAAACCACAACATTTTTTTTTATGTAATACTAAAAATTTTGTATGGCTGTAGTTTTTTTTTTGCTTAGGAACTTTTTATCGAAAGATAAAAGGTTTATTTAACGAGTTTCGTTAATTTTATAATCAACTACAGCTAACAACGTTGGGAAATCAAAATTTTTGAGTTTTGTCACTCTTGTCGCAAACTAGCGACGAGCTGGCTATTTGCTATAAAATGTGTTCAATTTAGCAAAGAAAAAAAACCTAAGCCTAAGTTCGTACCCCACAGGCGGTGCCCTTAGCGTGTAGTTGCTTAGTTTGTAAGTTTTTTTATGCCCTGGCTGGAGGCCTTACACTCAATGCACCTACAGGATAGTCCGGTTAAGCAGACGACAACCTCCTAGGTTGAACTGCGAGAAGCCAATCTCAAAAAAACGGGTTGCACTCCGGGAGTGCCGGCAGAAGTGAAAACTTGAATATTAATGTTGTGCATTTTTGATATTGTGGAATGGTTAAGGAATGATTTTGCACGAATTGCCTTAATTATCAGTTTAGATAGTTGTTCCGGGTCTGGCTGTTTGTGTATGTGAGTTTAAATATTTGTCAACGCACCCACGACACAGGACAAATTCCTAGTGCGGGGCAATGTTTTAAAAAAAAAAAAATGTGGTAAAATACAATGTTCATTAATTGCGCTATCGTACACAAAAATGCGATTAACATTTCATTAAAAAATTAACGTTTCAGAACTATTACAATTCGTCTTACGAAATTTTACCTCTTTGGAGAATCCGAAGGTTTTGTTTGTACATAAGATAATTATCCAGTTTTGGAAACCCAAACTCAATAACACATGTCATAAAGTTCAAATTCCTTCGTAACCTAATCAATCTGACGGTCACGTGTCCTGCCGTGATTTTAATTTTTTTTACCCATCACAAAAGTGCACAACGCCGCTAAAGAAGTTTTCACTTCGAAAAAAAAAAACAAAGAAACAAAAATGCTTAACGTGGTTATCAAACCCAGACTACTATTGTTAGTACCACTAGAATCTACATTAGTCCAACAGTTTATAAGTAAAATATAGAAGTGGTTAACCCATATTTTTATGTGAGTTCGTAAACCCCACATTTTAATATGTCGTGCCAAGTAACAATAAAATAACTTGATTACGAGGGAACCCTTTTACATGTTATTAGAAGATTTCCTCTTCTAGCTGACTCCTGAGTACAGTTCCATGTTATTCTTCATATAAGGAGTCATATAAAGTGGTATGTGCCAGTTATATATCTCTGCCTCGTTTAAAAGAAGGTTTTACCACCAGTTGCTTTGAAAACCTTGGAATAAGTTCGTTCATACAGTTTGTTTTTAAAGTAATTTGATGTTTTTTTGGTTTTATTTTGCTTCGTGGGTATTTATTGATTTTAAATCTTGGGCATAGTTACTAAAATACGTATACTAAAGAGTTGAGATATTATGGTAGAAGGCGAGGTGAGACAAATAAAAAAAACATAGCAATAACGGATTTAAAACCCCAAATATAACCAATAAAGTACTTTCATGAATACAGTGAACACAAGGGGGTTGTTTAATCAATTTGGAGTTATTAGTATTATCTATGTATTTACGATCATTAAAACATTCATAAATTCACGCCTTTTTTCCATGGGGGTAGGCTGAAGCACAAGAACGCCACCTTCTACTGTCCTTACATACTTCTTACGGCATAAATAGTAAAAAGCATCAGAGCTTGCTAATTTAAGCACAGTTTTACATAACATAACATCACGCCTGTAATCCCTGAACGGTTAGGCAGAGGTGTACGGTCGGCAACGAAAGTCGCTATTCATATCCAAAATTATAAGACGTCTTAGTTTTAAAACGATCCATATTAACAGACTGGAGTAAAAGACTTAACAATATTTTCATCAATGGTTACACAAATTCGCAAAACAATATTACATCACATCACACTGATCAGCACAAAACTTGGTGTAATATTGATAAGTGTTAACCCACAAGTTCACCCAAATTCCGCTAGTTAAGTCTAAGTTTAAGTCCTATGTAACAGGGGGCGCGGGAACAAATCCAGAATCTGTGGCTGCTAATGAGAAGTTCCTAAGCACAGTTTTAATCAGTGTTCATTGAAACAACCTACTTCCACTTCCCTGTCCTTCAACCCCCATTTCATCTCAATCAAGTACAAATCATTTTTGGCTGCGACCAACCGACCCGAGACCCGCCACAGACGCGCCAATACCACGCCGCGACGCAGCATGAATATTTATGTACATTTTTATGTTGTGTACATTGGTACACGCAGTCAAGCAGCACACTTAACAACGTTTACATCTTATACAAATAATTATTATGGAGTGCTTTTAAAGCCCTTAATGAGTGAAGATTTTTAAGAGAACCGCCTCCACGTTGGTCTAGTGTCGTAGTACCCAACTGGGTACCAGTACCAGTAAAATACTGGTATTCAGCTGCATCTGGTTAGACTGGAATCCGGGCCAAACTTGAATGGGAAAAGTCTAGGCCGGTGGTGGTGTCTCGTTGGTCTAGTGGTCGCAAGAGCTCTTGGTGAACATGAGGTTATGGCTTCAAGTCCTAGGTCAAGCAAAGTGTTTTAGGCTGTTCTAAAGCTAAACCCCTGCTTAAACCGTCTAGGATTACAGGTGTGACGTTATGGGAAAAGAGGAACAAACACGGTAGCTCACGGTATGATCAAGTCTCATAACATATTAATATTATAAAAGCAAAAGTTTGCGAGGATGGATCGATGTATGGATGGATGGATTTTTGTAACTATATCACGCAAAAACTGCTCACCGGATTTGAAAGAAATTTGACACACAACTAGTATATAACCTGAATTAATACATAGGATATTTTTTTATCCTAGTAGTACGATCCCGCGGGACAATTACAGAATCCCACGTGGGCGAAGCCGCGGGCATACGCTAGTATCTCATATACGAGTATATATTGAAATTGAATGCTTTTACTAATTCTCGTGGCAAGAACTCGTACCTACGTGAAATTCGTTTTCAGGATATTTCTTACAAATCTGTATTATTCTGTCTGTATTATATTTTCCGTTGGTTTATCACATTGCCGAATTTGATATGTTTATTTTCAGAATTATGGAATAGACCCACTCCTAAAACATTATATCCCAATTCAGTGAGTATGAAATATTAGTTATGTAAATATTTCGCGAGAGCAGCGGTGGCCCAGTGGTAGCAGCCCCGACTTACGAGCAGTCGTAGGTTCGAACCCAGGCAGGCGCATTACTTTGTGTAATTTATTTCATCACCGCTACTCTCAAAACGGTGAAGGAAAACATCGTGAGGAAACCGGCATGTCCTAGAACTAAAAATTCGAAGACATGTGACATCTACCAACCCGCACTGGGCCCGCGTGGTGGATTACAGCCCATTCCCTCTCATAGAGAGGAGGCCTGCGTCCCAGCAGTGGGAACAATATAGGCTGATGATGATGATGATGAAAAATTTCACTCTGGTTACGACAACGCGGCGCCAGTTCACTTACTCTATGAATATTTATAGTCAAACCACAAACAATTCTTTGCATAATTGTAATGACGTGAATCTACAAAAAATGACGTGAGTCTAATCAAGCTGAAAGGTTAAAGTGAAGATTGTGGGCGGCTGTTTTCATTATCTTTTGACTTAAGTGTTAATAAATAGATATGATTGCTTATTCATAATTGATGAGAATCGAAAGGTCAGACCCTTGTTGACTGGCGGCGGCGACCTCTCGCATCCGGCCCTGGTTCAATCCATGGTCCGGAGCGAGAGGGAATGGGAAGCCGTCGCCTCCTTCTGCGAAGCAGTCATGCTAGCGAAGGAGGTGGCGGAACGTGAGAGGGAGAGAACCTCACGTCCCAGCCGCCGCGGGAGACGCCCCGGGCGTCGGGGGGCAACCAGTGGCCCCCGGCCACCGTAGGCGCGGGCCTGTGCACGGTGAGTAATGGGCCAGCTCGTCTTATGACGACAGGCCGTGCCGACGCGACGGCGCGTTTGTGTTCCACGCGCGCCTCAAGGAGATGTCAGCAAATTGGAAGGGGTCCGAGAGGGCCGATGCCTGCCAGGGCTGCGGGTTGTTCGAAAGAGATACCGCGGCCCTGGAACACAAAGGGCGAAGAAGGAACATGGGTGGGTTTTAGTCAGTACAAGTCTGACACTTCCTCCCGCTCCGCCCAGAGCGGGAGAAGTCATTTGATGATTTCGCATCCGTAAAAAAAAAGGCCCTTGTTGACGAGTGATGATGATTCATTTTTATTATTTTTTTTCTGGTTTATAGATTCGGCTCGGATACAGTCAATCGATTATTCAGTTGACGAAGAAAAAGTAGTAAAATGAATGTTTAAGTGCAATTCGCACTTCATACGATTAACTAAGCGATGACTAATGAAACTGAGCTTTGATCGCGTTCAGTTCAGTTGTTTAATTCGCCCTAAGCAAGTCAACTGAACGTTTGTTGCCAAGCGGTAACGGCCACGGCTTTATGAGTTGTAGGTCGTGGGTACGAACCTGGTGCATTACTTAGCGTAATAAAAAAAAGTAAAACGTCGTAAGGAACTGAATAAAACGTAAAATGTTATGAAACCCAAAAACGAAGAAATGGGTCATCTACTAAATCGTACAGGGCCCACAGTGGGGTGGGATTACAGCCCATTATCTCCGTAGACGGTTTGTGTCTCATAAGTAAGATGTATGAATAGAATAACGTGCTTTCAGTATTACGGTTTATTGGAGACCGCCATGACAGCCGCATCATCTGTCAACCGCTGCCGAATTGACAAGGCATAAACAATACCAGCCAGTAAATATGTATATGGCCAGTAGCCATACATTACAATAAGTAGGAACATTACAGACTTATTGTACTTATGCCAAGGATAAATCAGTGATCACTACAGTATCTATCTAGAATCTATGTGGATATATGACGTCATTCCCCTACGCCTATTAGGCTATCATAAACAAAAACACATCGCGTTACATTTGAGTAAAACCTTGCTGAATGACAACTGCCCACGGGAGCAATAGTCGACAAATTCCAATCCGACTTGTTAATTTAGCCCACTCAACTAGTATCCATACTAGTTAACTATCTTCGTTATTTGGTTTATAGATTCGGCTCGGATACCGTCAATCGATTATACAGTTGTTAGCCTGATTCTGCTGAGTATTTTCAGTCGTATTGTAGAGATGAGGTATATGCAAATTGGAAAGAATAACCTTAAGGAAAATCTATTTGAAGTGACTCTTTAATAGGATGTTCGAAATAATTTATAAGTGGTTTCGTATCGACAACTTTCAATCGAAATCGAGTTCTTTATTCTTCTTCTTTATCGTGTAGGCTAACTTGGTGTCAGAGCTTTTTAAGCCATCCGAGTTTATTGACATTGATCATTTGCACATAGAGATAAGTTGAAAACCTTACTACCTTGGACAAAAGCTCCTTTTGCGAAAGGAAACATAGGTACATTATAGTATCTGCCTACTACAGACACTTTATACTCACACTTATCATCCATATTCATACTTTTATTGGTTTTCCATTAGCATATTACGATTTGTTTCATTTTTATAAATATTTTCTTAGTTTTCTTTGTTGTGACATTGTTTACATCGAACTTGTCAGCTGTCATTTACTTTTATTTTTAATTGTAACCAACCAAACTCTCTATGAAGGTTTCATTTAGATTATATATTACTAAAAATTATTATCATCAATTCGTCAGTTCAAATTGTTGTATTTTATAGTTAATTGCGAATATTTGCTGTGTAAAGATATTCTGAGTTATATTTCTAAAAATATTATGTGCAGGGTTTTTGACCATTGTTACTGGCTGTTTTTAATACTGGCAGGTTGCGTCTTACTAGAGCGCAGCAGTTTTGAATCTAAAAAAATGATTGGAAGAAAAGAAACGGAAGATCAGGGTATAAAAGGGATTTCTGACAGATGCCCTGGTTCTAGTCTGGAGTTAAGAGTCGGTTCAGTCTGGACACGAGAAATCAGTATAGTCTAAAATCAAGAAAACAGCTAAGTCTAGTTTGGAGTCAAGATCTGTCATATCTTGAGTTTTGAGCACAGCCTGGTGGAGTCAAAGAGCGGCCTTCGTTTAGTGCTGCCGTGGCTGTTGCTAACTGTCTGCTGGAAGCTGCTTTGCGAACTGACGAGCCTGGCACTGGGGCTCATTACCTGTCTGCTGGAAGCTGCTCTTCGAGCTGACGAGCCTGGCATTGGGCGGTACGTGTCTGCTGGTGGGTCCTACCAAATCGCCCTGCATCAAGTTCGTCGTGGTCAAGCTCATCTTAATCAAGCCAGCTTTCTACGACTGCAAGTTTGTCTTCAGTTACTATCACGCTCAGAGATTTGCGGAGATATTTAAAACGTTCTCGGTTAACCTGCCCTTCACTTTTGTACTAATTTATTGTATTTTTCATTTCATCATTTATTAAATTCATTTTCCCCTAATTACTTTTTTAATGTATAAATCTGTTTACTCCTTTCATCAAGGAATAAGCAAGTTTGTTACATTTTGGCGCCTAACGCAAAATCAAGTCTTGATCTTAAACATATTTTTTAAATTCTAAAACAACTTCCACAAGAGATTATATTTGGTAACTATTTTCATCATATTTTCATCATATTACATCACTTAATCTACTTATACTCTTAAACACTTAAATCATATATTTATCTATATCTTCTATGAATCTCATCAAAAAAGGTTTAGTGTCGTGGGCTCGAACTATTATTGGCGCTGTTTGCGTCCTTCTTAATAATAACTCAGACTCTCTTGACTCTCTCTCTCCCTTTTAATTTTATCTACTTTATTTTTAACTTTTTTATCTTATACTTACTCATGACTCATCTTCCTCTTCCCTTCTTCTAACTGTAGAGTTTTATTCGGTCTATTTAAACTCTTAAGTTTTTATTTTCTTTGTTCATTCATTGGTTCTTAAACCATTAAAAGATTATTTTTAATCTTCTTCTATATCTGTTCTTATCAGATAACTCTTTGAAGTGCTTTTAGGTACAAGTTATCTAACCTTCTATTATACTAACTGTACTATAAGTTGGTATAACTATTTTCTTATCAACTCTAAAAGTTGACTCTGAAGCGGGTTGCGACTTCCTTAAAATAAGCCTTCGCTAATCTTCAACTCTAAAAGTTGATTGAAGCGGGTTGCGACTTCCTTAAAATAAGCCTTCGCTATCGCTAATCTTCAACTCTAAAAGTTGACTGAAGCGGGTTGCGACTTCCTTAAAATAAGCCTTCGCTAATCTTCAACTCTAAAAGTTGATTGGGGTGGATCCCTTATTATTATTTTTCATCTTATTATGGGTTTTAGACGCGAGCGGATTACAACTCCAAAAATAAGCCTACTGTTATTGATTTATCAGGTGGAGTAGTGATCATTGAATGTGAATCCTACCTGGCCTAACTTCGTAAGATGTCGGTGTGTTTGAATGAGTTATGAAAGTTTTGTGAATGCTGTAATACTTTAACCTTACCAAAATTTTTGTTCTAGGCCAAAAATTTTCTCGGGGTCGTTGGGGAAATATAGTATCTGCCTACTACAGACACTTTATACTCACACTTATCATCCATATTCATACTTTTATTGGTTTTCCATTAGCATATTACGATTTGTTTCATTTTTATAAATATTTTCTTAGTTTTCTTTGTTGTGACATTGTTTACATCGAACTTGTCAGCTGTCATTTACTTTTATTTTTAATTGTAACCAACCAAACTCTCTATGAAGGTTTCATTTAGATTATATATTACTAAAAATTATTATCATCAATTCGTCAGTTCAAATTGTTGTATTTTATAGTTAATTGCGAATATTTGCTGTGTAAAGATATTCTGAGTTATATTTCTAAAAATATTATGTGCAGGGTTTTTGACCATTGTTACTGGCTGTTTTTAATACTGGCAGGTTGCGTCTTACTAGAGCGCAGCAGTTTTGAATCTAAAAAAATGATTGGAAGAAAAGAAACGGAAGATCAGGGTATAAAAGGGATTTCTGACAGATGCCCTGGTTCTAGTCTGGAGTTAAGAGTCGGTTCAGTCTGGACACGAGAAATCAGTATAGTCTAAAATCAAGAAAACAGCTAAGTCTAGTTTGGAGTCAAGATCTGTCATATCTTGAGTTTTGAGCACAGCCTGGTGGAGTCAAAGAGCGGCCTTCGTTTAGTGCTGCCGTGGCTGTTGCTAACTGTCTGCTGGAAGCTGCTTTGCGAACTGACGAGCCTGGCACTGGGGCTCATTACCTGTCTGCTGGAAGCTGCTCTTCGAGCTGACGAGCCTGGCATTGGGCGGTACGTGTCTGCTGGTGGGTCCTACCAAATCGCCCTGCATCAAGTTCGTCGTGGTCAAGCTCATCTTAATCAAGCCAGCTTTCTACGACTGCAAGTTTGTCTTCAGTTACTATCACGCTCAGAGATTTGCGGAGATATTTAAAACGTTCTCGGTTAACCTGCCCTTCACTTTTGTACTAATTTATTGTATTTTTCATTTCATCATTTATTAAATTCATTTTCCCCTAATTACTTTTTTAATGTATAAATCTGTTTACTCCTTTCATCAAGGAATAAGCACGTTTGTTACAACATATATAGAAAGTTACAAGCTGGTTTTTGTCTCCAGCAAAGATTCAATATAGTGTAATGCTTGTCTATGAACCTAGGCGACTAATCTAGATGAAATGTGCTAATTAACTTACTTTTTTTCCAAGTAGTGTTTCTTAGTTTATTTAAACTTCCATGGGCCAGTTTTTTTAAGTCAACAATAAATAGAGCACCTGTTCCGACCTGTCTATGCATACACATCGCATTCATACCGCACGTACTGGAATTGTAAAGCCACTACATTATGAGTGCCGCAGCCACCGGTGTTAACCTCTCCGCAAACAATGTGCAGACTGCAGAGAATACAGTTTAATTAAATTAATAAACTAGCTGGCGCTCCAAGCTCAGCTCCAATATTCACTAGTATCGGCCACCGAAGGACGGGGGCTCGGTAACAAGTGAATTGGGCTAGTGGCATGTATGTGAGTATTTGAGGTTGATTTTACACGTTTAACTAGTCGATTTCGTAACTGCTTTATCACTTTTGACACTTCCTAGTGAATGGCAACGGCACTAAGGTTGATATAATTAATATTCACATATACAATTAGGGCGTGGTTAGTATCTTAGGGTGATATAGCCACGAGGTCGATTGACTTCAATAGACGACCTACCACAAACACAAGTACAGATTATGTAATTTTCATAACATCAACTGGTTTCTTGTACTCAATTAAGGCCTTATTATGAAGAGCAATTCTCCAGCTAAAATATTAAAGGTTTATAGTAGAGGCTCCAAATAGAATAGAGGTTGCAGTGGATCTATTTCTCTGCCTTTTGTGAAATGTATGACTGTATCTGCCTGTATGCATGACATGAAAATGTCTGTATTTTTTGAGTTTTGATGATTATCACCAAAATGGTTGCAAAATAAATAAATGTAAAATTAAATAAAATAGCTTTATATTTCTTGCAAAAAAAAATGTTACAAATTAAGAAAATCAATTTTTGCATGCAATCAAAATTGAGTATTTAAATTTTGATTGCATGCAAAAATTGATTTTCTTAATTTGTAACATTTTTTTTTTCAATTTTTGCATGCAATCAAAATTTAAATACTCAATTTTGATTGCATTACATACATACATTATAATATTTAAACTATTTTTAAATAATATTATCTAATTAAAAAGAAAAATACATTTAAGTTGAATTATTTGAATACATTTCCATTTTAGCATATAATTCTTGACATTTTATTATATAATGGGTATTCAAATTGTATTATTATATTTCGATTCGTAGCAAGAACCTCTCTTAGTAGACGGTGTAACCCTCCAATATGGTTATAAGAATAACAGTATTTACATAAACTAACTAACTAAATATAAACTAAATTAAAAACAACAGGACGGTCAAAATACTCCTCCACATCGCTGTCATCCGGAAACGTGCCCAGAAGACTGGCGGCATTGCCACGTTGAATGGCAATGCTAATTCTTTGCCCAAAGAAATAGCCAGCCCTCTGGTCTCGTGAAGTGTCAACCAGTCGACGAGATATTTCCTTAAAAAGAGAATGCGCACTTGGCCCCATGAGCCGAGCGTTTCGACCCCAGACGGCTCAAAACTGTAACTACCATTTAGGTTACAGTATTTACGCCTTTTGAGGCTCTCAGCAACCGCAGCAGCAGTTGCAGCACAGCCCGCCGTACTTATAAGATAATAATATCGAATCATAGATCTTAATTTGGTTTGTAGAGATTTTTGCTGCATAAAAACTTGATTTTATCAAACACTAGTTCCTGATATCGAGCTCATCACTTTGTTTAGCGAGGCGGCTCATATAAAACGTCTAGGCGCGTGACATCGCCCATATGCCTGAGATACTAGGCGTCGATCCATATCGACAGATGTGCAATGAGACGTGTCGAGATCCAAGTCTCGCGTCGTCGTTTTGTCTCGTCTGTATCTGGTATGCGCGTGATTAATAGTCGTTTCTAACCCTTTAACTTTGAAGACGGGTATTTGTAGGTCGTTTGACAAGAAATTCAGTTTCATAGCAACTTTGCAATGTAACCTTTGGATATATTTTCTTGCCCAATACCGAAGCAATGATGTTTGTAGATGTTTGACGGTTGCTGACAGAAGCCCGAAAGTCTGAAAGCCAGTGTTATCAAGTAATAGGGTTGTGGAGTTTAGTTTCAGGACATTCTAAGGTCTTAAAATTTAATTCATAATATTTTTATTATATACATTTATAAATTAAAAATAATCTTAAGTAACTAACCTAACAATAACAATATTGCGTCAAAAAACGCTGTCAACAGGTAATGTCCCCAAGAGACGGCGTTGCGACGTTGTATAGCAAAGCTTAGCCCCTGGACATGTTAAAAGCCAACCTTTGGGTCACGGGAAGTGTCATCTAAACGTTTTGAAATTTCCTTGAAAAGGCTGTGGGCACTCGGACCCCACGGGCGTAGAGTTTCTATCCCAGACGGCTCGAAAATATGCTTAGTAAATACTGAAATTTGACATGTTTACAGTCAGTTATATTCTACGTGTCAATGACAATTTAAATTGAGTCAGCCCAAAACTTGACGACGAGTTTGGAACTTTCAGTAGCGTCCATCAGCTTATTTCAATTGAGCCAAACACTCGCACGCTTTACAGGCAATTTGCGTGTCAATCGCTTTCTACCTTCCTGGTAGCTCCAATTCAAACATAACACCCTAATTTGCCATTGAAACAGATGTTTCATTCAATATAGTGAACCACTAATTGTGATTAGGGTATATTAAGAATGATACGAGCACTTAGGGCTGGAATGGGTACCTATTTGCAAGTAAATGTTCATTAGAAGCAACTGTTTGGGGACGGAGAGAGAACTTTGTGCGCAGTATTAAGTAGTTACTAAGCGCAAAAAAAAATATTTCATCGGCTACTAGGCGGTTGCTAAGCTAACAAGACCTCGGTGTGTCATGCTTGTCAAGTACGGGTGGCTTAGCAACAAATAACTTACCCCGCACTTAAAAAACCACAGACATCATCATTCATCAATCTCCTGCCCTTTTTTTTTTTTTTTTTTTTTTTTTTACGGATGGGAAATCATCAAATGACTTCTCCCGCTCTGGGCGGAGCGGGAGGGAGTGTCAGACTTGTACTGACTAAAACCCACCCATGTTCCTTCTTCGCCCTTTTTGTTCCAGGGCCGCGGTATCTCTTTCGAACAACCCGCAGCCCTGGCAGGCATCGGCCCTCTCGGGCCCCATCCCATCAATCTCCTGCCCTTGTCCCATTTTATTTGGGGAAGGCGCAACATGTCTTCTTTGTCCACGCTTCTCTATAACTTGTTATCTCAGCAATGACCTCTTTTTTAGCCATTTTATCCTTCACATAGTCAATCCATCGTTTGTTTGGTCTACTACTTCTCTAGCAGTCGAGTGTCAAAAAAAAAAGATGTCAAACATTACGAGTTGCGCATGGAGATACGAAATTGACAAAACAGGATTGGTTACTCGGGATCTGTTTACGTTAGACAGTATCTAACTAGACATTGCTAAACTTTTTCGTGAAAAGGTCTTAAAAAAAAACATCTTCGTACTTAAATCCCTATTTACATAATAGTATGTCTTTGTAGCTATTTATGTTTTTATAAAGTAGGTTATGAAAATAGACGGTTCGGTAATATTACTGAAGCGGCTGGTCGCAGCCTCGTTTGCCAAAAAATCTCCCGGGAATGTTCCATTATGTAGCATGAAATATGGTTACAGCCTTTTAAAATTGAATGAGAATTGTTAAGTCTTGTTTTTGGGTTATTAAAGAGTAAGTCTTAAGTGGAAAATAATTATTTTCTTCTTGGTAAATTTGGTCGGCATTTTAAATGAGATTTCGATGAGGCGATCTATCTATTATACACACTTTGGTCTTTTACAACATCATCGTTCAAGATATGGTCATGCATGATGTAACCTTGTTTTAGATATATATTTTGATAACAAAAGATAAGCTTATTTAAATCCGACATCTCATGTGTTGTCAAGAGGCTTAAATCTTATGATAAGGTTTTAAATATTTCATACAGTATACAAAAAAGTCGCTTTTCATGTTTTAGTTTGACCGCTTAGATCTTTTAAAGAAGATTATGAATGTCGATGACGTTTTCACCATAATTTTGAGCATTTATGCGGAAAGATCTATGGGTTAGCTTAGATTAAGTCGTCATTGCACAATAACTTATTAGTTTCTTTCCGACGATAACTAAATAATCCAATTCTTTTCCGCTTCGTTATTATCTCTCAAACAATCTTTTTGTCCAATTATCGCCCAGGGATTTGGTTGTGATCGATTGCTTTCTATAGGAAAACGAAAACTTAAGGTTCAGAGTTATTGTCAGATCCCTTTGGGGATTTCACAATCATCGGAAAGATAGGTGGTCAACTACCGACTGGGTTTTATAAATGGAATTGATGCGCTTTTGTTTTTTCGCGAGTGTGGAATAATGGAGACTGGGCAAACGTGATCTATGGATTGATAGCAAGGTATTAGTGTAAGAGGAACTGTATCGCTATTGATCTATATACCACTTCGCATACAAATTTCCCCAGTCTCCTTTTTTATAGAATTTTCAAACAGTAGTTGTGACTTCGATTGGGAGAATGAATTATTTAGTACAGAAATACTATTCAAAACTGGTAGTAAACATCTATAGACTGGGCTTAAGGGACTATGTAGGCATAAACAGCGACTGTCTTGTAGACTTAACTAACTTTAACAACTTGTGGTTTCGTGATGGCTCAACGCAGCTTATTTGTTTAATACTTCGTTGTTACAATCTCCTTTAAAAACTTCACAATTTTCACCAAAGTAACCTTCCCAAACGGTGTATTTAAAGTAAAATAATTTGTTTCTCTTTCATGCTTTTCATCTTTTCATTTTGGACACCTCGCGTTCGGTAAGGCAGATGCTAGCCGACTAATCATTTTATCACATGAGCAGTTCTCCACCACGCGGGCCCAGTGCGGATTGGTATGTCATGTCTTCGAATTCTTTAGTTCTAGGACATGCCTGGACATGGTTTCCTCACGATGTTTTCCTTCACCGTTTTGAGAGCAGCGGTGATGAAATAAATTACACATAGTAATGCGCCTGCCTGGGTTCGAACGAACCTACGACTTACTTCTCGTAAGTCGGGGCTACCACCACAGGGCTATCGGTGCTCCACGCTGCAATGACTTGTATGAACTCAGGTTATGCTTAAAACGCGTACACCGACCGACCGCACGCCGCACTGCCGCAAAATCGTCGCCGCCTCTGCCAGACCGCGCAGACGAGCGGTGCCGCGAGAATCACCTAAGTCATTTGTAAACCTATTTTGTTAGTCAATAATTCAATTGCATTGACATTGAATAATGACCACAACAATAAATAAACATCCAAGGCATCTTAACTTCAACAGTATGAAGGAACGCGTGAAGAGACATCAGTACAAAGATTTATAGCTCTTGAGACAGACGCCTGTAAGTTCTCGCGCGCAATATTGCGTGATGGCCGCACAAGTCGTATTAAATAGGCAGGAATTAGCTACATTCCGAATAAATGAGATCGGGCACGCGATGCAGTGAGAAAGGAAGTTTCTTTGCATATTCTGGCAAATGCCATGACTGCCTCGATGGTCGAGTGGTTGAAAGCGCGACTTTTGAGCATGAGGTCCAAGGGTTTGATTCCCGGGTCAGACAAAGTGTAATTGGGTTTTTCCATCAGGAATTTTTTAGTAGCAGCCACAGAGTCTGACTTTCAGACTTTAACATAACTGGCGTAATGTCGGTGTACTTTAAGGGACTACACCTCTGTCTAACCCTTAGGATTACAGACGTGATGTTTTGTTACTTTGTGACAATGTTGGTTAGTTTATTACGAAGTATAGCTCTTTTTGGTCGTAAGTGTCGTATCAGGTGGCTTGCTAGTTAATACGGTGGGCAAAATGTTGCAGCCAAAAATATTACCAGTCTCAGAGCTGCAGCGTTTTAACAATTCTGTTTTGAAAAACTTAAATTATTTAGTTAATAAAAGGACAGCAAAATTTTTCGTGAATTGGGGACTTGTGAACATAGATTCTTATTATTATTTCCTGTCTCTGCAGCCCTAACCACCGGTAGCTTGGACCCTGCTCCCGACACCGGCGGAAACCTGTTTTTTTTTTTAATATTTTTAAATGTTTTTTGTAATTTTTTTTTTTTTAAATATGTAAAAATGTAAAAAAAGAGACGATAAAGGAATAAAGGAAATAAGAATAAATTTATTAAACCATTGTTACAGTCATCTCATAATCTAACATCATTAAGGATATCGGCAACAAGTTTTATTTTGTTTTAGATAACAGTGGTCCCCAAACTAGGTTGCGCCTGTATCTTGGGGGCCGGAGTTGCGATAACTTTAAATTAAAAACATATGTTGTGAGATTAATTGGATTACCGTATTTAGAAGAAAAAAAAAATGTTTTGTGAAGGCGGCATTCGTGATTATTACTGGCCTTTTAAACCAATTGCAAAGAGTCAGGACTCCCTTGATAAAGCCAAACCTTGGGAGACTCATTCAATAAATAAGAAAATGGGCCAAGGCTAAGAGAATTTCCTGGGTGCAATGAAGGAAGAGGCAGCGCCGATATGTGCCTCGCATATTAACTCGGACACGAACGAAGAAGGCTTTTAACTAAATCAGTTGATCAAGTTGATAGAATACAACTATTCCCTAGACGATTTAATCGATCGTAGACATTCAAGACCATCATCGTCTGCCTAGCCTTTTCCCAAACTATCTTGGGGTCAGCTTTCAGTCTAACCGGATGCAGCAGAGTACCAGTATTTCACATGAAGCGATTGCCTATTTGACCTCAACACCCAGTAACTGGGTAATACGATACCCCTAAGTAGACTGGATGTCAGACTTTTTGGCTTCTGACTATTCGTAACGACTGTCACAGATTTACAAATGACCCGGCTGTCATTTGTAAATCTTAACCATCTTGACCAACGGCTTAACGTGCTTTCCGAGGCACGGAGGAAACTCGGTGTGCAATTATGGTCACCCATCCATGGACCAACCTCGGCAAGTACGGCTTAACCTTAAAGATCGACCCGTGCTGCTGTGATTATTTAGCCACGAGCTCCTCCGACATTCAAGACCTACAAGCATTAGTTCAAATGATTTTCTGAAATAATTTTAGATAAAAGTTTATAAACTGGCATGGTCACTAACATTATAATTAACTCCAAAAACGGGATATTTACGATATTTACTATTTGTTTTGGGTTCCCGATGTTTCGGTGCTGTTGCATGATGATCACGGATAAACTGAAGTACACTGAAAAAAAAGATTTTGCGATTTATTTCACCCAAGAATATATATCCTCTTAGAAATATTATCTAACACGAAGAGTTATTTGTTTTCAATCAATAATTCATTCTTAAATTTAGAATACGGTTTTCTTAATCAAAGAAGAATTCCATAATTTTAGTTTGAGATAAGTATCTCGTGTGAAGAAAAAAAGTTGCTTGTTCTAAAGAAGTGATAATTTATTTTATTTAAGACATTGAAAATTCTTGTTTTAAACTGTTCTTGTAATCAATATAAGACATTTAATTATTTCAATCCAACAAAAAGCTTGATACATTTAATTAAAAAGCTTCTCAAAATAAGAAATGTTATCTTTTGCCCTGAGAATATATTTTTATATCAAAATCATGTTATTGTTTTGTATTAAAAATACAAAGATTATTTGTCCAAATTGATGATAAACTTATAATGATACATTTGTCTCTATCCAAAAACATCTTAAATTTAGATTAATGTTTTCATTATATTTTATTCAAAGAGTTATCTGTATTATTTCAACATCAATTAGTTTAATTTGAAATAATTCATTTATATATTTTACATCTCTCATGTTCGGTAAGTAGGTTCTTATATTACCTCCAAATGGGGCTTGTAGGTGACTAATTAGCGCTCTTGGGTATTAATGTAGCTAGAAACGCCCTAGGGCGGTAAGTAATTAAAAAAAAACACTTCTTTCTTTCAAAAATTTCGCGTACATCTAACCATCATATTTTGGCAATAGACATATGCATTCAGCCCAATGACCAAATAGGTCGCTTTGCTATTCAGCCTTGTTTTCGTGTGAGTTTAATAGTCATCAATTTTAAATATCGAACGGCGAAGCTCAATTTCTATCTTGAAAAAAATAATTAAAAAGTTCTTTACTTGATTCTTTTTAATGAAAAAAGGCGGGAATAAAAAACTTTTACTTTAAATATTGTTTATTCTTGTAATGCCGGTTTTTTTCTACTTACCTCACAATCGAGATGTAAAGCAGAATAGTAAGCTCGGGTGTAAGCACCAATTGCAGTAAATATCTCGGGCTACAATTGGTGCCTTACAGCCCTTGGCTACTAATCTACTATTTCAACACAATTGGTTGTGAAGTAGTTCTTATTACACCATGATTAGATTCATAATGGAATGTATAAAACATGCGTGCATTACCTAATATCACATTACCATACTAGTGCTTTTTACTTTACAGTGTTTTTATAATTCAGCAAAGAGTAAAAACATTTTTGTAAATATCAAGTAAAAAGATATCCGTATATAATTATCTTCTCTTCTCTAAATAGTAAACAACGTCGCTATCTGCCTCTGTCTGTTTCTCCGCTAACTTATTCTGTACCACACAACAGATTTTGATTGCTACGTATATGCCTTCGTGCATACCAACCTACAACAAAACAACATTATCTATATCTAGGTAGGTATAGTTATGCATATAAGTATCTTACCTACATAATATAGGTATAAATAACAAGATCTAGACACCTAACTACCTAGGAACTTACTTACAAAATCTAGCTTCGAAGAGTGACTATAGGAACATACCTACTTACGTAAAATAACATACAATCCATACTACATAATATATTACTATTTACTATTGTAAATGTGAAAGTTCTTCGGTAGGTACGTATGTGTGTGTCGGTGTATAATAATATACCTAATACATACCGACACACACATTCTTGTGTGAATGTAGGTACAAACATATTATAATTCACACAAGAACTACTAAACCGATTCGGCTGACATTTAGAGTACTTAAATTATAAATATAGATATGACCTAGAATAACACTCAAGATCATTTTTATCATCATCATGAATGCGGGTAACACCGCGGAATCAGCTATTAATATTATAAATTCGAAAGTGCCTATGACTGTTTGTTTATTACGTTTTTTACGGCTAAACAGCTTATAACGGATCTTGATGAAATTTAGTAGAAGAAAGTCAAAGTATGGAGAAAGACAGGATGGACTTAGGGTTAGGTTGGTACCTACCTACTTTTTATTCCGATTCGTATAATCATCATCATAGTCGCGAGCGAAGCCGCGGGGCACAGCAATTATTTTATGATTTTACATACTACTATTATGTAGAAGTACCTAAAAAACAGGTTCACATTATAAAAAAACATATAACGTAAAAAAAAACCGGCCAAGTGCTTGTCGGACTTCGCACATTTAGGGTTCCGTACCAGACCACATAAAAAAAAACTACTTACTAGATCTCGTTCAAACCAATTTTCGGTGGAAGTTTACATAGTAATGTACATCATACCTATATTTTTTTTAGTTTTAAGGACACACATTTTACCACTTTGGAAGTGTCTCTCGCGCAAACTATTCAGTTTAGAAAAAAATTATATTAGAAACCTCAATATCATTTTTGAAGACCTATCCATAGATATCCTACACGTATGGGTTTGCAGAAAAAAAAAATTAGTTTCTGTTATTAGTATGGGGAACCCAAAAATTTATTGTTTTTTTTCTATTTTTGTGTGAAATTACAGAATACATCTACTTACCAAGTTTCAACAGTATAGGTATTATAGTTTCGTAAAAAAGTGGCTGTGACATACGGACGGACAGTAGACAGACAGACAGACAGACAGACAGACATGACGAATCTATAAGGGTTCCGTTTTTGCCATTTGGCTACGGAACCCTAAAAAAAGAAGCCCCTCTACTTGCGATTAGGTATACCTACCTAGTTTATGAAATACCTACCTACATATACAATTGGCTACATTATTGTTAAATATTTATAGTAAATAACATAACGAGTAATCCTCCGGTGTCGCGAATGGTATGATTATGTACAATAATTACCAAACCTAAGTACAAAACGAAAAAACTATTTGAAATTTGAATTTGCCGCCATATGCAAGAGATCGACCTTAAACCTATCAACTTAGTGATGGCTTAATTAATTTTACTTACTTATTTGTTTCAAAAAATCTTCTAACATAAAAACGGCCCATTTTCAGACAAGAACATGGAAATCTTGAATGAAGACTTCAAAAGTCTTCTAACAAAATAATAGCCATTTTCGATCAAGACGATTTTATAATAGCCGTTACAAACTAATGACCAATAGGAGGCTTGTACGATGTGCTATCTAAAACTAGGGATGGGATGTGCTACTGATCTTCCGAATATACGATCAAACAATTTTTTTCGGATCAGATTATACATGCATCTAAACAGCAAAAGAGCTTTAATAAAAACAATTGTTTTTGATTTTTGACTCAAAGCGTCTTTAAAATCACACCCAAACATACGGATACCAGGTCAGAAAAGTGGACCGTAACGAATGGTCTACAACGTCATATCATGACAAAACTATTAATCTTTGAAATTAAAACCCAATGTCATTGTTTAGCATAAATAATCAGCTTACTGTTATGATATGACATTGAGTTTGCATCGGGGCTGAGTGGCACTGCGAAGAATGATCGAAATTGGCGATTCGGCGCTCTTGCTTCCTTCTGTTCTGTGTAACTCACGAGTCTCACGACTCACACGTGATAGCGCGGGGATTCTTTCGTGTATTTGTACATTTTGTAAGTAACGATCAATTTATAGAAATAATTTGGACATTATTTATACGTAAAGACAATCAGGCAGTGTAAGAATTATGCAAAAAAATCAATATGTCGGCCCATGCTAGAGCCAGCCGGAAATTTATATCTGGCAATTGTCCGAAATAGGGGTATATGGACCACGCATAGGTACCCCAATATCTGCGAATATAAACGAGCGAGGCTTTAATAATATAAGATTTTACGCACAACCTACATTATGTGTCAGTATTGAATTAAAATATTTAGATCAAAATCAATCTTGTTTTTATGGTTTTACTGAGCCCCTCGATCAGCGCTATGCGGGTGCTATTGGCAAAATGTGAGGACTATGCGGCCGCCCAGAACCTGATCTACAACGTGGAGAAGTCGGTAGCAGTGGTGTTTGGGGGCCGAACTGTATGGGGCTTCCTCTCCTCTTGAACGGGAAGGCACTCCAATACACCAACAGCTTCCGGTATCTGGGGCACTTACTGACCTCTAACCTGGAGGACGAGCTCGACATCGACAGGGAGAGGAGGGCTCTCGCTGTAAGAGCCAATATGTTGGCTCGAAAATTTGGTGGTTGTTCCGATGACTCAAAGGTTATACTTTTCAAAACGTATTGTACTGCGCTGTACACACCGCAGTTGTGGGCGAGATATAAGACGGAAACTTATCGAACTCTTAAAGTTCAATACAACGACTGTTTCCGCATTATGTTTCGCCTGCCGCGGTGGTGCAGTGCATCCACGATGTTCGCGGAGGCGCGCGTGCCGACGCTAGATGCGGTGATCCGACATCGCATTGCCAGATTTAGAGACTCGCTCTTCAAGTCTGGCAATGAGATTATATTTACTTGTCTAAAGCAGTGGTCTAAACTATGCTGTAGATAATAATTTTAATTGATAATTTTACTGACATAATTAATTAATTTTATTAATATATGATTTTTACCTTTCCATTTGTATTGAACACAGTTGTTCGAAATAAATGATTATTATTATTTATTTCATTCTTTAACACTAAACGTGACTCTCTGTTATAGACGTTTCACGCTAAACGAACGGCCGTTTGCGCTGACCCAGCCCCATCCGAATTTTTGATTGTAGTAAATCAACCGAGTGTAACTATAGGATGTAAGTGAAACTTAAACCAGGTTGTCTTTAACCAAATAAGTGATATTAATTATTAATATTATTAATATCACTTATTTGGCTAAGTAGAATGTTTATCTCTGTGCTAATGATTATAATCGGACTTTCAAAAAACGAATTAACGGATAATTGTATGATGATTGCGCGGGAGGGGTTTCCCTTCCCTAGTTTTGCGTTGCACTGTTGCACAATGCACAAAAGATTTTGTTCTTTTTCGTCGAATCGTCAGTCAGCCTAGTCGTTTGTTTTTGATAAATTTATGTAAATTGCCTATTTGGTGTGAACAGCGACAGTGACAGTGGTGTTATAACTACAATTAATTTCCTGGATCTAGTTACTTAGGTACTGTGTGTAGACAGTTTTAGTGGTCTTCCAGCGATCAAAAAAATATAGGTAAGTACCTACCTATTCCTGCTATTTTCCTAATTTTAAAGTATTTTCGCACGTGGAGTGCAGAGGATCTTGTTATATCGTATCATAGGTTGACTATTGTATTTCTAATAATTTCTATAGTTTTTGGTACAGTACCTAGTTACCTACCTACTGTTTATTATGGTACATACTTTTTCTGCCGATCGCACGCCACGTGCATGTGGAGGGGGGCTGCCATAATCTAGGGCTTCTATTCATCCCTTTGAATAAATTGTTATAGGGAGTGTTATTGTCGACAGAGATTAATATGGAGGAATTACTCCAAACATGGAAAATTCCCAATGAAGTAATCGAGTCATTTCGTAGTAAGTATTGAAATTATGGGTCAACTCGCACCGAAGTGGCGGCGCCCGGCGGCCGGCAGCGCAGCGGCTGGCAGCGCAGCGGCTGGCAGTTTTACTGTCAAACAATTTTCATCATTGACTCTTATCACTAAAATGTTAAGTAAGTATCAGTTATAAGACTTGCTTAAGTCGTGCGGCCGCCCGCGGCGGTTCGCGGCGCCCGCGCCGGACTTCGCCGCTTGCCGGCCTAGGCGGGGCCGGCCGCTGCCGGTCGCTGCGTTTCCGGTGTGAGTTGACCCTTTATCATAGATTTCCTACTACAAATATCACCCACTGAAAAGGTTCCGTAACATTAAGAACACCTATGTACCCGCCTACCTATCTATACTCCACAAGTTTACCTATGCTGTACCGAGTGGCCCGCCCGAAGAAAAGATAGGTCAGTCATCTACACATCTATGGTAAGTGACTGACAATTATTACGTAGGCAGTTCCCCACTTTATCTGTCTGCCTATATCTGATAATCTCAATGAAAAGGTTATGATGATTTCTCGAGGAAGGTGTTGAAAGTTTTGTTTAAACTGAATCTAGGCTGCGTTGCTGTTGATGAGAGGTAAGGCATTTGAATACTTGTAATTTCTAGTTTTTTAATAAACAGCTATTAGTGCTGGCTAACTTTATTAGCAGTAGGAACTAAATATTGAATTAATCTTTCAGAAAATGGCATTGAGCTTAACCATCTAAATATATTAAATGACGAACATCTGAAGGAGCTATGCCCGTTAATGGGAGTCCGTATTGATTTAAAAAAGAAAATCAATGATCACATTGAAGCTCAGGTTAGTCCTAAAGCTTTGTTTGTTCAATTCTCAAGTAATATTCCAAAATAATAATATACCTATTACCCTTATTAGCTTTTCTTGGGGTAGCCTGTTTTTCTAGACCAGAATCAGATAGCCAATAGCGGAATACCTCCCGGAACAATCAAGCAAGTGACTTGATTGTCTCATTTATTACTAGCATAAATAAAACTTTGTGAAGTATACCTCAGGGCTAAAGGGAATTGCTCACTTTGTTAGGGTAACTTGGCTTAACGTGGACATTAACTATAATATTTTATGACAGGGGTTTTTAATAGTTTATACCTCTAAGAAACGAATTATAGTAATAAGATTGCTGGAAAGTGTAAAAATAGTTCATATTTAGCATGTGTAATGATAAGGCTTGTCGCTGAAAAAAAGTTAGTTATGAGTATTTTATTTACAAAAAACATGATTTGTAGCTTTCCTATAATGATATTCTCTTCCTTTTAATGTGGTAGTAACTCATCCTGAGGTGATTTAAATGGAAAAAAATAAAAAAAATATATTTTTTCAATAACTTTTATTCCGAATCACAAATAAATAAAATATTATCTAAAAACTGGGCAGGCAGTCTAATATTATTTTGCCTGCCTATTGTTGTGCCTTGCCCAGCTTAAGTACCATATTATGGTCATAACATGAGCACAGCAGCCCACCAGTCTTAGCTGTACAAGGCAATTGCAACAATATTGAGTTATTGCTTCTCTGCCTTGCAGATCATTATTAATTATGATATAAATATGCCCGCTTTGAATTTTTCCTCATACCAAGCGCAATTGCCAGTTAAAGGTAAACCTTCAAGGAGGTTGCTGGCTCTCTCCCCCTTAGCAATGTTGGGATACTCAATCGCTGCGATGAGTCACAACAGGGACAAAAACAAAAAGCCTGTGTATCAGATGCTCTAGTATAATCCAGTAAGGTTATTGTTTCTGCTTATGCTGGTACATTTGCAGATATTAAAGCAGGAAGTGGTGCTCTATCAGCACATTGCCAACATGGATGGCAGATGCGGTCAGATCCATGAACCTAAAAGAATTTCATTCATAGTCACTGGTTGAAACACAAACTGACATCTTTTTTTTCCTCACACATAATGTATTACATATTTTCATTACTATAATAGTATTTTTTATTTAATATATTCTAAATGGAAACATAAAATACATAAAAAGGACAGTACCAGCCATGGTGATATCCACTCCATAATTACATTTCTTATGTGTGTTTCTCTTTCGGAATTTGTATGCAAAACATGATATCTAGTATGTAGTATTGAACATCCACAATTTACACTTATTTGTCGTTGCTGACCACTACTTGCGCTTGGTTCATTTTCTTGATCCGCTGCATTGTTGAGAGCCAACATCCAGCAAGAATGACAGACAAAGCTCTGGACTGTAACCTACAAATAAGACATAAGCATATTTATTTTTATTCAGTTCGTATGGATAATAGCAATGATTATTTTAAAAATAATAATAGAACATTAGCTTACCACTTGTGGAGCAGTCCCATGTCGAATTACTGTTAGTATTTCAATGGGTTCCAGAGTGCGACTTCTGCGATAAATAATATCTATGCCGCAATTGACACATCGCAACGGTTCGTCATTCCCGTTAAGGGCAATAAGATCCTGCACAGGAGCGTCAATGTTCATGCCAAGGTTTTATTTCAAGCCGGTTCAATATTTAACAAAATAGCGCCAGGGTCATCGTCATGAGCAGATACAGTGTCCAAAGGTAAACCCGGGTCTTCAATTGGAGCGGTATCAGAGTCCATTATAACAAAAACAGAAAAGTTCGCAATGAGGGAGTCTTTGCTCGAGGCAAAGCGAATGTAATGTTTATTTTTCACTGTACGTCATTATTGACAGATGACAGGTGTTGCCAAAAAAAAACGATTGTTCAATAATCGATTTATTATTAAAATCGAATGGAAAATGATTTGCAGGTCAAAAGCGATTAGTGTTTTGTTCATTTTTAAAGTATTGAAAGGAAAATAAACACAGATGCGTTTGAAAATCAGTTGATTTGATAATACATTCTCAAGAAAATACATATTTTTGACTCGGATTTAGAAATCGATTATTATCTTAAAAAGAGACAACTCACTATTATTATTAATGTGGCAACACAAAATCAGCCTGTAACCAAAAAGATGGCGACTCTTTTGTAATTCAATCGGATTAAATACTTTTTAAACGACATGTTTTTAGATTTACTTTCCAACTACGAGTATACAAAAAATATTCATTTTAGATTTATTTATATTTAATCATAAAAATACTTTTAACTGAACAACTTGTCCACGCTAAAGCCGAGAATGAACAATACCCTTTCCTTGACATACAGGTAAATTGAAGACATGAGTCGTTGAAGGTGATATGTAACAAAAAATTTTTTTTCGCTTTTTTTCTAAAAATTAAGTTGGTATGTTCAGCTGAACGGTACAGATTGATCCAAATCGCCAATTTCAACTTATATCAAAAATAAAAAAAAACTGATGAAGGTGTTATGTGCAGTTGCCAAATACATACTAAAATGAATGAAAGTGTTATGGCCACTTAACGTTTCTCTCAATGTCAAAAAAGTTAAACTTTTACTTTTTTCTACAGAAAGAAGGTGTTATGTGCGAGTTGCGTGTACATATCTCCTTCTTCTTTAAACATGCGACGCCCAATGGGTAGATGATGCGAACGAATGAAAGTGCTGTCACGTACATTCTCACTTCATTAGGTCCTATCGCGTCCTGTCAAATTAAATTTGTTACGCCCATCATTTTTGTTATATAAATCATGTATTCACGATTTATTTAACAAGACAACAACTTTTTCTTTAAATAACGTGAAATTTATCCAAAAAGATGTTGGATATTACATAAAGAAACTTGTAAACTTTGATCGCCATTCCTGAACAATTTAACTTTTGTAGCATATCACCTTCATCGACTCATGTCTTCAATTTTAATATCACTAGGAATTACAGGTATGACAATATACACACCCATAGTAAATCGATTAAATTAATTGTGTACGGTCAGCATCAGAATTGCATGATTATTTTAAATTTTCAGGCAACTACAGAATCAGTCACCACAAATGAATCTGTTTTAATTGATGTTGAAGATGAGATAATATGCAAAGGTGACTTGTCAATTAACTTGTCAGAATTATTTCCACTTCTACCACAATTTCAAGATTTTGATTTGAAAACATTGTTAGAAACGTCGCCATGTGGCAAAAGTATTCTTCAATTCTACAACACAAATGGATGCCTTGACACTAAACGACGAAATCGTTTGACTGACATCATAATAAGACATTTGTTTACATTTATTGTAAATAAGTAAGTACTTGAATACCTACTTAAGATAAACTTTCTAAATATGTTTTAACTACCTAATGCCCCGAGGCTTTGCTTGCATTATTAATAAAAATTAGGATCATGAATCACAATCATCATCTGAGTCACAAGAAGTCCACTGCTTGACAAGGCCCCCCCATTAATTTTCAAAGAGACTGGTTTGAAGCAGCCTTTTTTTTTTCTCTGATAGGCTAGCGTTTGACCACTGTCTCACCTGATGTTAAGTGCATCCAGCGTGTTCCCTATATCGTCTGACCACATTGTGGGCAGTCTTCCAAAGATGCCCTTACTAGTATATGGCCTCCATTCAAGAACCTCACTGCCTCATTGGCCATCAGTTCTGCATACTATGTGCCCTGCCCACTGTCACATCAACTTGCTAATCTGTTGGGCTATGATGGTGACTTTCGTTCATCTATGGATCTCCTTATTCTAATAAAGAGTACAATATAATTATGTCCTACATGACTCCCAACAAATTTTATCGAGATAAATTTAGCAGTGATGATTTTCTGGTCTGTTTTTTAGCTTTGTACGGTTACATCAATGTTTGAAATGCTAAACACTAAAAACTTAAAGAGATATGGGCAGAGCTTTAAGATTTATTTATTATGTAATGTGATTTATATAAATAGATATATTTAATTCGGAACTAATAATAGAAATGCCTCATAACTATTTAATTATTTCAGGCGATTGACATATGATGACTATACTATTTTATCTGGAAAAATTATCACTCTTTTCCCGCAAGAGACTGCTAGTACTTATTTTACTAGACCAATAAAGAAAGCCGATTCCCACAGAGGAAAGTCTATTGCAGCGAAGGGAAAATTGATAGACAGAGTGAGGAATCTTCTATTCCAATCCGGGGAAAGAAAGCGAAAATCTGAGAATAATCCAGAAACACTCGAAATTGAAACAAAGAAGAGAATTGACAGTGATTGTGGTATGTATCATAATTAGTTTGTTCTGGAAGCTTTTTGTTATTTTTTGGTTGTTTTGTATTCATGTTAAAAGCTGAAATATAGTAATTTACAGATAAATAGTCAATGATCTCAATTATTCTAGTGATGTTTAGCTTAGGCAAAAGATTTGAATACTATATATAAAGGGTGTAAAACACCTCTTAACGAAGCCGAAAGGCACTGGTTCTCCCTGTCATTGCAATCATTTTTTTGTTCTACACCATACCTGGGAACCTTCTAGTTACAGAGATATTAGGGGTCAAAGTTTCAACTTCTTGACAAGTATTTTTTTAAATACAAGTTTTTAATGTAAGATTTTTACTTTAAACACCTCCACGACCCCCTTACTATTCAATCCGTCCACCAGCACAATGTTTTGAGTGCGTTACATTGAGTTCTACCACAAAACATGATTTTACACCCCCCAAAAAAAAGTCGTTTCCCAGCAATACTTTTTGCGTAAAGTTACTTAGTTTCATGTACAGAATGCTTGGTTGACAGCTTCGTGATGAGGTGATTTACACCCTGTATATATAGTTAGGAGTAATTATTATTCTGGAACTTTACTCCTCTTTATTTTGCTCATTGTCACACACACATATATATATTACTAGCTGACCCGGCAAACATTGTTTTGCCATATAAATAAACTACCCCTAACATTTAGGGGGATGAAAAATAGATGTTGGCCGATTCTCATAGATACCGAATAAGCACAAAAAATTTCATCAAAATCGGTCAACCCGTTTCGGAGGAGTATGGCAACGAAAACTGTGACACGAGAATTTTATATATTAGATATATATTATGTATAAGTGTGACAATGAGCAAAATAGAGAGCAGTAAAGTTACAGAATAATAATTACTACCAACTAAATAATTATTTCTACTTTTTACATGACTGCCCCAAAAAAGGAGTGTAATGTATTTTAGGTTCATGTATGTGTGTGAGTTTCTTTGTTCCACCAAAACTTAATTGCCTGAACAGATTTGGATGTATGGGGTATCGTTAGAATCCTTACATCATCCCGAGTGACACAGGCTATAAATTTTCTTGGCAGTGCTGTCGTGTTTTTTAATAATATTTTTTAATTAATAAGCTTGTTGTTACATGTGTTTAAATTAGATACGGCAGAAATAAAAGAAGATGTGGAATGGTTAAAACACCACCAAGATCCATGGGATGAAGTATTATGTAGATGGAAGTCAACAGCTCAATACCGACACCAAAAAGATTACACCAATGTTGGAGATTTTATAGAAGATTGGAATATTTTGAACTGTCCAAGATCAGTGGAGCTAGTAAGTATTATACCTAGTGCCTGTCATTTCTTAGTCTATAGTTTTACAATATTATTTCAAATTTCTCTCCACAGAAATGAACCAGTTATTTTTATCTACTTTTATTATTGAACCACATGTTAGGTGAGATCCTTCTATACTAGATTACTTATATTGTGTTTGTTTGTCGGGCTTGGTAATAATCTATCAACTACACGATTTTTAAGGTGTGGTGTGACTTTGACTTTGGTTGAGAGCATGGAAAAAACCACCTTACATTGCTAAAACCACACATAAATTCCTTTAACTGCCTATAACACTAACAATTACTGCCCTGAAAGAGCCTCATACATCCTTGGAATCCTTAAAACTTTTAAGGAATGGTTTCGAAATGTTCAATTTTGCATGATTGTTCTATGTTACTAAAAATTAATATGAAAATAATCTACAACCTCCTCTAAGAGTTTATTATTTTCTGATCACAACACTAATTTGAGTTGGGGGTGTATATAATTAGGCATACTACTCATTGGATGGTTTTGATCGGGAGGGTTGCCTGCATGTGTGGAATGATGGGAAATAAGACGATGGTGAATACTCTATTTAAAATGAATCAACTATTTTTCAGATTGATGCTGATTTCAGTTTCTTATACCCCGATAAACGCGACAACTTTACCAAAAATTGGCAACCATTTTGTAAAAAATTATTTGAACTTAAGAAATGTGAAATAAAATCCGACGACTACAAAGAGGACCTATTCATGTCGTTAAGCCGTTTGGACTCTGATGGTAAACAACATCTTATACACAAATAATACTTGTATACTATTTAGTCAATCGGAAATGAAGCCATGATGGCCAAGTCATATAGCATGCCATATGCATGTTTTGAGCAGGTTCTGTTGAATTTAAACCTGCAACGGGCTTGAGCTTTTGAAAATTACGCAGTTGACGCAGTGATTGTCGTGGTCTTTTGTCTTTGCTTTACGCTAAAGGGCCTGGGTTCGATTCCTGGAAAGAGCATTATTTGCCTTCCCTTCCTTTGTTTCTGGTTTGTGTGACGTAAATATTGCCGGCACCCGCGATATTTGGACTTATTGTGGGGCTAGAGAATGAATAAAAAAAAAAAATCGTGTGACTGCATCATATTCAAGGTTATTTCATTCAACTCAGTTGACGCAATTCACCGGTTTTCTTTTACAATGTTTTGATGTTATGTATTTCAGATGAAAAAATTCCCACGGAATTGACTTTGATGGCGCATTTAGTTCCACCAAAAGGAAGATCGTCAAAAAAGAAAAAATTCTCAGTA
Organism: Cerastis leucographa; assembly: GCA_963082945.1. Lineage (NCBI taxonomy): Eukaryota > Metazoa > Arthropoda > Insecta > Lepidoptera > Noctuidae > Cerastis > Cerastis leucographa. The sequence continues at coordinate 5,519,472 of OY720385.1, read as the reverse complement.
CGCGAATGCTTAGATAGCATTGTAGTCATTGTCGATGTAAGTTACCTATTTAGTCGCATATTATGATGTGTAACATCTGACATCACCACCGCGCGCTCTCATTGGTCAAATCAAATAGCGTGCGGTTCCCGTTCCGGCTTCCTGTTAAATACTTCCATCCCTTTTTACGAAATAACTACCACAGGAAAGCGGGAGGAGAGATGTTACACATAAAAAAATAATGTACCTATATTTGTATATGTAATTTACGTATTCCATCTTCGCCTATAATCAAGTGAGAAAGTGGTTAAATGTTTGCCTATAGTATTTTTTTTTTATTTATAGGATTTTCATCATTAATAGGTAGTGAGAATTATGTACAAATAAGTAAAAAATTCATATCTTTCAGAATCCTGGAGATATAAACAAGACTGTTGAAGAAAGGAAAGAAGAGGCTCGAAGACAACGGGAATCAGTGCAGCCTTACCTGATATTACTTGGTAGTATCCAAAATTGCCAACAATTTTATCTTGTGATTGATGAGATAAAATACACATTTAACTCAGCGCTGATTGCCTTTGACACATTGTTTAAATCATATCAGGTATTTAATGCAAAATATAATAAAGCAAGTGATCATATAATGTTGATAATTCAACAATGTGTTTACAAAATCACGACTAAGTATGACAATCCTGTTCCATATATATCTGATATATTATGTTTGACCTTTTAAAAGTTTAAAAGGTCAAACATAATATATAGGTACATACATATACAATACAAAGTTTTCAATGTGGTTTGTCTTGTCCTAAATGTGGAAACGTTTTTACTTTGACACATTGTTTAAATTGTATCAGTTATTTAATACATAACATTACAAAGCAAGTGCAGCATATAATGCTGATAATTTAACAATGTGTTTACACAATCACGACTAAGTATGACATACCTGCTCCATATATATCTGATATTTTATGTTTGACCTTTTAAACTTACATAAATATTAAAAAGTTTTCAATATGATTTGTCCTAAATGTGGAAATGTCTTTACTGATTTTAAGAAGTACTCATTCCATTTGAAATTTTTCCATAATGTTAGTGATTATTATACCTGTCCCATGAGTGGGTGCAATAGATTGTATCACAGAAAAAATTCTCTTAAAAGTCATATAAAACGATTTCATACAAATATAGCAAATGATAATACTAATATCGGCATATCCCTTAGCAGTGTACCTGATAATAATACCCATAGCAATATAGTCAATAGTAATTGTACCCATGGCAGCATGTCCAATAATAGCACTAGTGAGTACCAAACGGTCACAAAAAAAATTGTTCTGGAAACTGTAAACTTTCAAGAGAGATTGAGGACTTATATTGACTCTTTTATATGTAAATTGTATGATAGACTTAATTTGTCTAGATTATTCACACAAGAACTTATAGTTTCGGTAAAAACATTGTTTGCAGACATTTTTGTCCAGTTGAAAGATATGTTCTACAGTAATCATTTAAACGAACATGTATTTGAGGATTTATTTTCTTGTTTTTCTCATATAGATAGCGAATACAAGCGACTTAAATATTTCGAGAACTGTGAGAAATATGTTAGACCTGAATTATCTCCTGTTGGCTCAACACAAGAAAAGACTAAGAGCGCTGATAATAACTCTATAATGACACTTAAAGAAAAAAATATTTGTGTGGTGTCATTAAGACAAAATCTGAAATTGTTTTTAGAAGTACCAGGGATTTATGAAGTATTAAACACATACATGTCTGACTTAATAAAAGAAAGAAATATACTTCGAAACTTTGTGCAGGCCAAAATTTGGAGAGACCTGCATGTAAATGATTGTAGTAATGTATACATCCCTTTAGTATTATTTTTTGACGATCTGGAAACCGGTAACCCACTTGGAAGTCACGCAGGCGATAATAAAATTGGTGCTGTTTATATATCAATAGCTTGTATACCACCAGAATATTCTAGTCGACTAGAAAATATTTTTTTGGCAATGCTTTTCTATAGTGCTGATCGCAGTAGATTTGGAAATGCAGCTGTATTTAATTCCTTGATTGATGAGTTAAATTACTTACATGAACATGGCCTTGATATAAACGTGAATAATAGTATATTAAGAGTTAGATTTTGTCTAGCCGTAATTGCGGGAGATAATTTAGGCCTTCATGGTATTTTAGGGTTCAATGAAAGTTTTGCTTCCCTGAATTACTGTAGATTTTGCCATTCAACTAAAGAGCAGTGTCGGTCTCAACTTGTTAGTGATGAAAGCACCAAGCGATCAATGGATCATTACGTAGATGATGTTATTCAAAATAGGGGAATTAAAGAAAGTTGTATATGGAATGAGGTCAGTCATTTCCATGTCTATAATAATTTATATTGTGATGTCATGCATGATATATGTGAAGGGGTGCATCGCTATGGGATGGCACTGATAATAAACGGTTTATTGAGATTGAAATATTTCACTCTAAATCAACTAAATGACAGGATCAAATACTTCGATTTCAAAGCTTCTAATGTACCACCACAAATATCAAAAAAAAATTTACAGCATGGTGCAATAATGTTTTCTGCTTCTGAAATGTTGTGTTTTGTTAGACATTTTCAATTTCTTGTTGGCGATCTGGTACCGCTTGGTGATGAAATTTGGAAGTATTATTTATGTTTACTTGAATTAACTAATATTGTTATGTCACAAACATTTACTACAGAACTGTTACTACATTTGAAGAATTTAATACTCGAGCATCATGAACGGTACATTTCACTGTTCGGGGCTACTCTTAAACCTAAACACCACTTTCTAGTTCACTACCCAGATGTTATTGAAAAAATTGGTCCACTTATTATATTAAGTGCCTTTAAATATGAAGCCAAGCATTTAGACTTGAAACGTGTGTCAAATTCGATAAACACACAGCGAAATGTACCTTTGTCGCTAGCAATTAAATGCCAGTTAAAATGTTGCTATAGATTTCTGAATAAACGAGGTTTGCCAGATGTTGTAGAACACGGAAAAATAAAAGGAGAGCGAGTAGTTACGGAAGTAGAGAGTGAGGATTTGTACGGATATATCAAATGGCTTGTCATAAATGGCGTTAAATATTCAATTGGTGATTGCCTTACGTATGATTATGAGGATGGTATCCCACAATTTCGGAAAATTTCACAAATATTATTGGCAAAGGAGGATACGTCCAAATTATACTTTTATTGTTCTATTGTCAAAACAATTAACTTCTATGAACATTTCAAATCGTTTGTAGTTGAAGAGACAGATACCTTCGAATTATTGAGGTTAGATGATTGTTTTAGTGCAATGCCTAAACGTTTGTATACCATCTCAGATATTAAATATATAAATTGCATTGAATAGGATAATGATGACATGTGTGGGTGTTAAGTATTCAATTGATTTATTGCTTACGTATGATTATGAGGATGGTAGCCCAAAATTTTGTAAAATTACCCAAATATTGTTAGATAAAAATACTTTTTATTGTTCTTTTGTTTTCGTCCTGAGAATTATTGACATGTTGATACGCCTTCACTCATTTACGGTCCATTCACGACCTTGCCGCGGTGAGCGGCGGCAAAGCGCGGGGCGGCGAGCGGTAAAAACAAAAGTATAAAAATGTTTGAAGCACGCCACGAGTCAGCGTTTTCATACTTTTGTTCTTACCGCTCGCCGCCCCGTGCTTAGCCGCCGCTCACCGCGGCAAGGTCGTGAATGGGCCGTTAAAGATTTAAAATGACTAAATATGGGTGTGCGATTCAATTGTTCGATTGTTAAATCATTAATTGTTTGTTATAGTGCAATGGCTAAACGTTTGTATACCATCTTAAATAGTAGTTTATAAATTGGACTAAATATAAATGAATGATTAAAGCTTTAATTGATTGTTATAGTGCAATGCCTAAACATTTGTATACCATCTTATATAGTAGTTTATCGATTGGTTTAAATGAAAATGAACGATAAAAGCTTTAATTGATTGTTATAGTGCAATGCCTAAACGTTTGTATATCATCTTATATATTAGTTTATAAATTGAATGATTAAGTTAATACAATAATGTAAATTTTACAAAGAAATAAAACAAATAGTGATTATATCGTATGACTGGTTTTACTTAAATTATTCCCCCAACGAATAAGAATTTCATATTTTTTATTGAAACAAAGTCTCTCATACGAACAAACGTGATATTCATTTAAATAAACCAAACTCTTGAACCCACGAATTATGTTATCAAACCAAGATATAATTATAATTAGTTAAAATAATTGGTATTTTAAATAAAACTAATAATTATTTTGATTGAATATATTCATGACTTGATTTGATACAACAAAAGTTCGGTTCAAGAATATGATCTTAAATTAGTATTTTAGATCAAAATAATAATCATTTTAGTTGAATATACTCATATTTCAGTGAGATACAATAGTGGTTCGGTTCAAGATCCGGGTTTATTTGAATGAATATCACGATTGTTTTTGTAGAAGACTTTTATTGAATGTTCAATCAATACAATAGAATATACATATTGGACCAAAATAGCAGTTATTTTCAATTAATATTACATCATTTTAATAGAAAATAGACATTTTCTGTTTAAGAGTTCTATTTCTTTAATTTAAACGATAAGGTGTCTTGGTTAAAGTGTATTAATAGGTACTATACTCTTCTTTCAAAAACACCGTACTCTTGAAATAGTATTATTCATTATTTTCGTTCAAATTTGTTATCAATTTGAGTCGAGCATCGGAAATTTCAATGTAAGATTTAGTTTTTTCCTCGTAATATTATAAATTTCTCGATTTAAACGTCACAATCTCTAATGTAGACAACTATTCTTATTTGAATAAAACTATATTCTTAACTAACAATCGGTATCATTTTAATCTAAAAGTGTCAGTTTTATAATAAAATAAATTATATTCTTGAAATAAAGTAAAAGGTTGTCTCATATGAAGTAAATATGCTATTTTGAACTTCAAGACAATATAACGACTTCAGTGAAGAAATCTCCGCTCTTTGAATTAAAATAATACTATTTTAAAGTAAATTGTTAGTTTTCATTGGTTATAACTAATATTTGTTTAACCCAAAGTTATATTTCTAAGAACACGGAGTTTTGAATTTAAGAGAACAATCGGTTTGGTTATATATGAACTAATATTAGCTTGGTTTAAATCAATTTACATTAGTTGAAGAAATCCTTTTTTTCCGTGTAAGTAGTGAATATCGGAAACTCAAACCCAACAGTAAACATGGTACTGTTCAGTGTAAATGATAATTTTAGACAGATTCTGAAAAGGTGACTCGTTTTTATGTCATATCGTAGTATCCAAAAAAAAATGTTAAGCCTTAATAATGAACTCTTTTCAACCTATCTCTCTATAGTATAATAATTAATAAATACACGCTAACCGTTAAGTTATTACCAATTTTATAATCTTTATGTTGCCGTGCCCTAACCGGGTTTCATGTTGGAACTTACTCACGTATATGTAACAACTAAATGTATACACATGAATGCAATAAAGACTTTCGAGTTTGAGTTTGAGTCTCTGCTCTTTTCTGGGAAGAGAATAATCGAAAGGTACCATTTAATTATATGGGTATTTTAGGTAAATAAATATTCTGCTAATTTGCTTTTCTTCCCATTTACTTCAGATGTCATGTAGTAAAACAGAAGTAAATCAAAAGAAAGCTTACATTACCGATTACCCACCTTTCCAAAGCTACTTGTAATAATTTATGAAGCCAACAAAAATATAATACTCATGATTTGATTAACAACCACTCTGCTATCTACAGCAAAAATCTATGCGTGCAGCTTATAAATATCCAAATGGGTCCCCGTAATATAAAGATCTGATAATAGTTTCGACGTAGGAACATTAACTGTGTGAAAATATAAGAAAGAGAAGTTATTTTGGGAGTGTAAAGTAACTGTGTCACGCAAGTTTTGTTAAATGGGTCACTAAACCCGTGTACATTACGTTAATAACATGTTTTAAATTAAGTGAGAACTGTAATCAGGGAATTAAATTGACTGGCAACACATGTCATTCAATGTTTGTAAACGCACCCACGATACAGGAGAAATTCCTAGAGTGGAGCAAAGTTAAAAAAAAAATACTGGCAACACATTTTCTTTTTTTTTCAGCGAGTACCAATACACCAAAAGTTATTCAGCCCAATCGAAAATAACGTATTTTTTTTGCAACTAATATGCTGAATAAGTTTTGTTGCCAATCGTGCTAAGGCTCGATAAATCTAAAACGAAGTGGTAGGTACTACCCGAATATTGATGGCAGGTCGTTGACACCGTTGTACAGTCAAGAGCAAAAAATCTTAATCCCTTGATGACACGACGCTGTAAAGTTGGGATCACACGTCAACATCCCACTGTTTATCCAGTTAAAACAAATGTCAACGCCGTGATCCCGAAATTATACAGTAAAACATCCTACTTGATCATCGTCGTCTCAAAATTGTAAGAGAAAACCGTTAGTGATTTTCAATAGTGGTTCCCATTTTGTTGTTTGTGACTGTACATGAATGAACTAAAGTCACTTCCAGGCGTATGGCTGTGCTGTGACATGTGACTGACAAGCACGCAATCCGAATTCTTTTGGGAACAGTTTTGTGAAATGGTTTGCGTATGGAAGTGTCGCTTAGATTAAATGGCGGTTGGTACATTGATGTCCTTTTTCTTAGCATTAAGCGACATCTTGTTAAAAGTGTACTGTCGGAGTTTCACCGCTTTCTATATTGGACGGTTACGGAAAACCGAGAATTATGGCGTCGTTGGCAGGCCTGTTTCTAGCACTAGACTGTGCTTTACTAAGTTAATTAATCTAATGGATTAAATTGTAATGACTGTAGTAAAACTAGATTTCAACTTACTTTATGATGCTATTCAGGGACTAATGCTATAATTTTAGTTTTATTTACCGACTGTTTCTACAAAATAGTTATCTTGTATTAAGCCCCTGAGTTGGCACTTGGCACGTTTTCAAGAAACCAATTAAAGCAACTTAAACATTTGACATCCCCAGCTACCATCTTTTTTTATAGTGCTTTAAAGTTCTTCAATAAATTCTGGCCTACAGCAAACTACGCATCCATGATGGCAATTTAACTTTGACAGGGCCTTTATCTCGTATTAAGTACAGTTTTAGCAGTTCAAGTGTTGACCGTACTAACTAAATCCATATTCCACGTTTCGACCTCGAGTAAGGTCGTTGATACCTACTAATTCCTAGCCGAGGAACCCATAAGTACTATTGTTTATGCTTCCTAATCCCTCACTAAGCGTGTCAATGAGCTCCCCGCCTATCTAGCGTCAAATCGCGTGACATTAGAACGACACATTGCGTGACAACTGACAACAGGTGGGATAATGCGTGAAGAGTTCAAAATGTTGATTTTATTGCTTTTTTCCGCGATATGGCGCTTAGCATGTTTTGGGCATAATCACCTGAAGGAGTTAACGATCTCATTTGCGGTATATCACGGTCAGTTCATTTGACTTGATGACTGGTCCTAGAACTGATGTATGCGTATATGAATCATTTTACGAATTGCAGATAAGGACGGTTTTGTCAGGGCTGCGGGTTGTTCGAAAGAGATACCGCGGCCCTGGAACATAAAGGGCGAAGAAGGAACATGGGTGGGTTTTAGTCAGTACAAGTCTGACACTCCCTCCCGCTCCGCCCAGAGCGGGAGAAGTCATATGATGATTTCCCATCCGGAAAAAAAAAGGACAGTTTAAAAAAAAAAGGACGGTTTAAAAAAAAAACCGGCCAAGTGCGAGTTGGATATAAAAACCGCCATATATGATCTGCAAATGAGACTCGTTTTTAGTTCAACTGTCGCTTAGCGCCATCTATCGACATTTCTATGGAGTTGTTCAAAATTTTCGAGTCAAATACAATTGATCGATCGACTATTACTCGTAAACTTGTAAAGCCCACTTAAGTGTGATAGTTTTCCTTTAAACTTCATTATATACAAGGTGTTGTTTTGCATCCTCGTCAAATTTCAGGAGGTAGTCGCAAAAGACATAAATAATCAATTAAAATTACGGTACCTAGTTAATTATTAATAAACGCTGATTTTTTTGGTTGTTTTAATTTGTCAATATTTCAGAATAACAGCCGTAACATGGTTTAGAGAATAAGAAATTATCAATTAAACGTTTGAGATTGTTTGTGTGTGTATAAGCGAGGTTATAGGGCAAGAACCAGACGGCCCGCGTTTAAAACACGGGTGGTTCACACTTACCGATTTCCGAAAATTTGAAAAAAATAAAAATTACCTACTCATTTTATTATTGATTCGGGACGAGAATCGTTAGCATAGTTACCTCCTTGAATTTGACTAAGATGCAAAACAACACCTTGTATAGGTACTACTGCCGTAACATTTGAATTTCTAACTACAACCGTTTATTTGGTAGAGGGGGGGGGGGGCACTTGACTCTAACGAAAATTTGTACTTTAAAGCTTGATAAGTCACGAACGGTTTGCTTAATCAAAAAACGGTCTTCCCAAACCTCTAATATTTTTCAAAGACCTATTCAACGATATCCCACATTACGGAAAGGACGAAAAAAAAAATATCATCCCTATTTTACATGTCCCCTACATGTAAAATAGGGATGATATTTTTTTTGTTGCCCTAAATAATTGTTTTTTTCAAAATTTTATTTAACATCTTTTCTAGCGTCATTAACGTGTATACTCATGCCAAATTACAACTTTCTAGTACCAACAGTTTTTGAGCTAAACCGCGGACAGACAGACGGACATACCGAAACTATAAGGGTTCCTTGTTGACTACGGAACCCTAAAAAGTTAGATGGCCAGGACGGCCTGTGTGACAGAGAAGAAAGCAGTAGAAACAGAGACGATTTGAAAAAATAAACCTAGAAGAAATGTTCTAATCACAGACCTAGAATATTTTTATCCAAGTCACACATTTCCAACTCTCATAGCTTTGAAACAAATTAAATAAAATTTCTCAAGAGCAGCACTAAAACTTGCCTTTAGAAGTCGCAATATTAAAGTCCCTATTTAAATGCACTATTTTTAACCCCAGACCAAAAAAGAGGGGTGTAATAAGTTTGACGTGTGTTTCTGTGTATCTGTGTGTCTGTCTGTGGTATCGTAGCTCCTAAACGGATGAACCGATTTTGATGAAATTTGTTTCGTTTGAAAGGTGTTTTAATCGAGAGTGTTCTTAACTATGTTTCGATAAAATCTGATCAGCCGTTTGAAGGCCATCACCTCTTTTCTAGTTGAAGAGAAATTAACAATTTCAACAGGTCTGGTCGATTCGAAATTTGAAATCTTGTCACTTGTCACCATGGGCATTGCCAGGGGGGGTGGGTGCGACCCCCCCTCCCCCCAGAAAGTTTTTTTTTTTTTTAATTTTTGCTATTTTCGTTAATTGGCTAGATGACACGCAACACCGAGAAAAGTGGAAGCAATGGGGGAGGCCTATGCCCAGTATTGGGACAGTCAAGGCTAAGATAAGACAATATAAGTTTAAAAAGCATGAAATAAAAATTAAATTAAAAATTTAAAAAACCCCCGATGCTAAAATCCTGTAAAAAAACCAAAAATAAAATAATCCAAGCGTCTTAGCGTCGGGGGACCGCTAAGTAGACCGCTTAGTACAAGCAGAAGCACATAACAAAGCGGACCCCCGACGCTAAGACGCTTGGATTATTTTATTTTTGGTTTTTTTACAGGTTTTTTGCATCGGGGGTTTTTAAAATTTTTAATTTATTATTTTCACACCCTACATAGCAAAGCAGATATTTGCACCGATTTATTTAATCTAAACTCCAGGTAGTTTTTCATTATACAAGTGACAAACGGATTGAAAGAAACTCTCGTTGTTCCGCGGTTTATCTCTTTGAACGACAGCGCTTCTTCAAAGAACTATCGTACCAATTTGTTCCCCTCGACTTCGCTTAGGGTAAAGGCACAGTTCTAATACGGCGCATGGTTACGCTTTGCATGTGTACTTAGACTCCCTCTGTATGAAAATGTACGCAGAATCATCCACGCACAGAAAACGTTTTTAGAGATTTGTTTTGTGTTGTAAACATTTTCCTTACAAATCAAGCATGTCAGTGAGCGTCACGTTTTATTTTTAACTGCGGAGGGCCTGTGATGATTCTGACAATGCGTGTGACAGACAAAGTATGCGCTCAGTTTTAATTTCACGGGCACCAATCCACCGTCCTCACTCAATATCCTGCGCAGCAGTGGAATGGTGCCTTAACGCCTTAAAGCGACGAGCTGTGAACGCCTTAAAAGATTTATTCTCTAAGATTCAAACAGTTGAATCAGTAGCCATTTTGAATTCAAATAAGAAAGCATTGAATGATTTGATCAAAGTAAAGTTACATTTGATGAAGAACTTGATTTGATTGAAAGTGTAAATTAGATTGGCCGGTTTCTTTCCAATTGATTTATTTGAAAGAAAGTTAAATGGCAATTCACAAGTTAAATTGGAAAAAGGAGTTCGGATTATAAAGAAATCTTTTCATGGAATATGAAATTGCGACTGTGACTTTTAATAAATCAGAAGTTGAAAAGTATTTTTGTTCGAAAAAAAAAATGATGAAATCATAATAATAGATTTTTCTTTTTTTATTTAAACTCACTACAGAAGAAGCAACTTCAGAAAATGTTGCTTATCCCTGCCGGGTCGAAAACCTTTTTTGGTGATTCCTAACGTGAAAAGTAAATAGTAAACAAAGGAGCGTCTAAGAAATGCTTTTTACTCCTTGTAATCTATAAAAATTTGAGCAGTGTCGTTGTTTTGGCAATTTCATTCTTGTAACAACGAGAAAAGGGCTCTTGTTTCTAGCAAGCTTTGTAAGGTAACCGTTTCGCTCAAGTTTTTAGTAAGTCCCAAAAGTCTTGAGGTATTTCAGACTTTACTACGTCCGTCCGTACCTTCGTACTACAATACAATGAGTACAACTTTACGACACGGTCGCTTAGTCGGGATATACCTCATTCAATTTAAGTATCGTGGGTATACCGGTGAATGAAATTTTGACAATCCGGCTCAAGTGGAACTGCTTGCCGTAGTCTATGTTTCCCGATACATAGAAAGCTTCACGTCTAGGGTCTAAGTGAGATACCCATAGTGGTTTAATGTTCATCTCCAAGTATCTACATGGTAAAGATCCCGATTAAAGTGTCATGGGTTCGAAACCAAAAAGTACTTAACTTGGTTAAATTTATTTCATCACCACTGCTCTCAAAACGGTGATGGAAAATATTGTGAAGAAACCGGCATGCCATAGAACTAATGATTTGGAGACATGTGGCATTGACCGGGGCGCGCATGGCGGGAAAAAGACCTTTGATCCATTACTAGGAATGTAAAAGGCGGAGCATGTTATTATTAGCCAAAAAATATCCTCTAATTTACCACTCAGTCCGTCACGGAACAACGGTTGGTTTTCAAGAATAAGTATTTAGTTCACAGTAACCTATTGTCACGCTACTATGCTAGATTATCATACTGAGCGCATAATCTCAGTTTTTACTGCTTTCTGTGACGATCTACGATGATTTACGGGCAGTTTAGATTCTTGCGTGTTTTTGGTAGAGTTTTTTGCGGGCCAAGTTGGTGTTCTTCATATTTATTGTTGATAAAAAGGGTGATTCATTGAATATGCGTGAGATTCTGTAAGATTAGAAAGTTTTTTTTTCAACTAATTATTCGTAATTCATTTTGTCTTCAGTTTTAATTCTCAACAGACATTGGTAGGAAAAATCCCTCAATTTGAAAAAAAAATATGATTCACTCAATAGTTTATATTTTAATAAATAAATTCTAGACAGTATCTTCAAATTAATAGCTCTGTTCTTATAGACTGTATGCCGATGGTTACATAGTACGCATATGTCTTCCGTGTGTCGACACAAACACAGTGTTCAAACAAGTATCGGTACACCTCGCAAATATTTGTCCCCATGCGGAATACCACGTCAAAGATCACAGAAACGACGGTACACGTGTATAGTACAGTGATATACTGAAACATAGGTATATTTGTCATGTATAGGTTACTAGCTTATGCCCGCGGCGTCGCCCGCGTGGACTTCGATAATTATCCCACGGGAATATACTATCGAGATAAAAAGTATCTTATGTGTTAATCCAAGTTATAAACTATCTGTGTTCCAAATTTCATCCAAATCCGTTCAGTAGTTTTTGCGTGAAAGAGTAACAAACATCCATCCATACTCACAAACTTTCGCATTTATAATATTAGTAGGTTATGTATATCTTGTTCAGTACTGGGTGGTTATGAGTAGGACTGCGGAGTTACGTATAGTACTGAGTAGTACTGCGGAGTTATGTATAGTACTGAGTAGTACGGAGTAAGTGCGAAGTACTACTGAGCAGTTGTTCTGAGTTAGAGCTTAGTACAGCTATACATATAGCCTAAGGCGATATAAGTGCGGCAAAAGATAGAACTATTCAGTGCTTGCAGCGAAAACAATCTATTCCATGTTTTTATTCTCTGGGCTTAACCAAATGGGCTCGATTGACCGGAAAATAGGGTGTCCCAATGTAATGTAACTTAATTTTGTTCACATTCTTATTTTTCCTTATTTGCAGAAATAGACTGCAAAGCAAGCAACATCGTTAAGTTAGCCAAAACTCTTAAACTAGTTGGGATTATAAACCTCAATTAAACTAGACGGCGCCTTTGTCGTTTCGATTTCGTAACAAGCAAACGACAAATACATGCGCATATTTAGCTTTCGGTAGCAGCTGAACAAAGGTTCATACAATCTTTTAGTGTCTAAAAATAAAAGGAACATTTTGTTTCCTTCCTACCTATGTATAAAATATCGAAATCTTAAGGTACTTATTGGAAAGTTCGGTATACTACTACGTTCAGTTTTAGTTTAAGTTCGGTAACCACTTACATATGAGGACACTGAGGCTCTCCTGCAGCTCACATCATAACTCACTCATTCACGCGCTCACTTACTCACACATACAACATGTACACTAACACACCACACATACATCCCACACACACATAACATACACAAAACGCACACTTATTTAAATAAGCTGATGTAAAGTTTGTAATGTTGCATTTGTACTTTAATTTTCTTGATTTTCTTTCTCGTAATTATAAATGTAGAAGTAAATATATTAGTAATAGTTAACATAATTTAAACCTGTATGTGTACATTACGTAAAGTTACGGAAGAGTGGAGTGTCCTAATACAGGCATTTACTTGCTTAAAAGGACACTTCTATCACTAGCTATGTAGTACAAACCTGTTATAGAAAATAAACTATTTGTATTTGTACTACGAATAGATTGTGGAAGGGCTAATGAAGATATTTCAAACATTATCTGTCAGAAGCCTACCTCGTTGACTGCCTCATCTAGTGGTCTCTACTGAGACTGTTTACATGAGGTCATAGGTTCGATTCCTATCCCCCGATTGGATATTTAACATAGGACTTAAACATAACTGGCGAAATGCGGGTGTTCTATTAGTTACCTTGCTCCCCACTTTCAATACTTGTGTTCCAACCACAACAGGAGTCTGCGCTCTTCGCAAAACCGTGTTCTTCAATCTCCCTCTCACCGGACAGACTTCATTCACCGATCATTCTTCGTCCAGTCTATTTCTCTGTGGAACGCGCTTCCCCAGGAAATCAGGATGGCAACAAATCGTCTATCTTTTAAAATAAAAGTTCGCGAGTACATTCGGAAGAAGCTAGCAGTATCGTCACAACGTTGATATTTTCCTCATTGTTTGTCCTTTTATTGTATAATTTATATATTGATATATATTTATAGTATTTTGTTATAAACTTATAGTATTTTATATATCTTTTTAGTATGTCTTATTAAATTATTATTTTTTTAAGTAAGACACCTACCACTGTTTGTCTCTGCATCACCCAAAGGTTGACTGGTAGAAAATGCCTATGGCATTAAGTCCGCCTCTGTACAATGTACTTGAAGTGTTAAATAATTAAATAAATACACTTTCGGGGATTAGAGGCGTGATTTTATGTTATGTTTTGTTATCTGTCAGAGTCCGGTGTCATTTGTCGTTTGTTCGCGCTGATTTTACTAAAAAATTATGATTCAACATTCGTTTTCTTTAGGCTGCTCTCAATAGCATAAACCTACATTAAAAAGGAATAAATACTACGAAACCAGTTTTTTTTATTTAATTTTATTTATTTAAGGGACAATATACAAATACAACATATAGAAAACATTAGGTTAACAAAACTAAGTAGTAATGTTGCAGACCACTGCATTATCCGCAGATAGACATAATTTATAGATCAGTGGTTGCCACTAGACTAGCAAAACAAGCAAGAAAAATAATAAATTAAGAATATTTTTAAAACAAGCGATATTCATAACAGAAAAAAAAATGCAATATCATTACCGATTCCTAATACGTACGGAATCCATATATTAGACAATTCAGTCAGATTAAGCTCAATTCGACCCCTCATAATTTAAGCAGCAGTGACCCGGTCCATATCTGAAATCACATCTCGATTGGACGTAATTCCTTTAGTACTAAATGGATTAAGACCTCTTCCCACGGTATAGCGGGAATAAAACACAACTCATCATCTACCTAGCCCTTTCCCAACTTTGTTGGGGTCGATTTCCAGTCTAACCGGCTGCAGCTGAATACCAGTATTTTACATGAAGCGATTGCCTATTTGAGCTCCACAGCCCACTTATTACTGGGTAATACCCCCCCCCCCCTTGGTAAAAAAAAAAGATTAACTGAAATGTTCAACCATTGTTATTACCGCTCATAACTCTGGGAAGAGAACTGTGACCTGAAATACAGGCTCAGCCTAGCACGGGCTCCGCCACCCCGCACTGCACTGCATGTGCGGCAGCGGGCAAACCGGCCGATCACCGGGCAGGGGGCAGGGCCTGCGCACCACCCACCAAGTCCAGGGGCAAGGGAAGGCCTTCAGCCACCGCCTCCACCGTCGCTACCGCCGCAGCCGCCGCCACTGCTGTGCCCACCGCTGCCGTCAGCACCGCCGCCGCAATAACTGCTGCGGGGCCCTCACAGGGGGCCCGGGAGGGGGCTGAAATGGAGTGCCAATAATGGCCCCATTACGCCTCCTCCAGGCGAACATCAACCACTGTCGCTGTGCTCAGGATTTGTTGCTCCAGAGCATGGCGGAGTGGTTGATTAACGTCGCCGTGGTCGCTGAGCCGTACTTTGTCCCGCCCAGGGAAGACTGGGTGGAGGACCTGAGCGGCTCAGTGGCCATAATTTCGTCGGCCGCCGCCGGTACCCCGACCCTTGAGAGTGTCAGGAGTGTCTTGAGAGGGTCGGGGTTGCGTAGCAGCACGGTTCGGGGAGATCGTCGTAGCGGGAGTCTACTTCTCCCCGAGCCGAACTCTCGCAGAGTTCCACAACTCCCTCATGGAGTTGAGTGTCGTCATCCGAAGCTATTAAGCGGGTAGGATGGTGGAGGACTGGGCTCTGGAGGTGGGCCTGGTCGTCCTAAATCGGGGTTCTGTCCCCACGTGTGTGCGGATGCGGGGCGAGTCGGTGGTGGACATCTCGTTCGCTAGCCCCGCTCTGTCACCGCGTGTCGTTGACTGGCGCGTTATGGAGGGGGTGGAGACCTATTCCGACCACCGGTACATCCGGTTCGATGTCTCCGCCCAGGACTCTCACGACGAGGGATGCAGTGTCTCGGGGTGGGGTCGTCTTGGCGGTGTCTCTTGACATCGCCAACGCCTTCAACACCATGCCCTGGAGCTGCATAAAGGAGGCACTCCGGTATCACCGGGTGCCGACCTACCTTCGTCGTGTGGTCGGGGACTACCTGACAGACAGGGCCGTCATCTACCCTGGTCGCAATGGAGAGTGGAACCAGCGAGAGATGTCGTGCGGTGTTCCACAGGGATCGGTTCTGGGGCCGCCCTTGTGGAACATCGGCTACGACTGGGTGCTGCGCGCCGACCTCCCTAGCGGTGTCAGCGTAGTTTGCTACGCTGACGACACGCTGGTGCTGGCACAGGGGAGGTCGCACGAGGCGGCGGCTGAACTTATGACACGCGGGGTTGCGATAGTCGTGGAGAGAATCCGGCAACTGGGTCTCGAGGTAGCATTGCACAAGTCCGAGGCCATGTGCTTTCATGGGCCTCGGAATGCGCCACCGTCGGGATCCACACTGACGGTAGGAGGGGTTCCCATCGGCGTCGAGTCGACGCTAAAGTACCTAGGGCTTGTCCTCGACAGCCGGTGGAACTTCGTTGAGCACTTCCGACGTTTGGCCCCAAAACTGGAACGGGCAGGGGCTGCATTCAAGCGGCTCTTGCCCAACCTGGGGGGTCCAAACGCCTCCTGCCGGAGGCTCTACGCGGGAGTCGTGCGGTCCATGGCCCTTCATGGGGCCCCGGTGTGGGGGCGTTCTTTGAGGCGGCGAGCCGCCCATTACTTAAACGCGCCCCAGAAGGTTGTAGCCGTAAGGCTGATCCGGGGGTACCGCACGATCTCCGGCGAGGCGGCGAGCCTCTTGGCCGGATTGCCGCCATGGGATCTGGAGGCGATGGTCCTCGCGCGCCTGCATGAATGGCGCGCGGAGGCACTACGCCGGGGGGAAACTCCGCTGCCGCGGCAAATTGTCGCTCAGCGGACAGACCTCCGGCACGATCTCATGGCGACATGGAGACAGCGACTGTCGCAACCACGTGCAGGGCACGCCACAATAGTGGCGATAAGTCCCCTCTTTGAGGAGTGGCTAGAGAGGCGGCACGGCGCCCTCACCTTCCGCCTGACGCAGGTCCTCACCGGACACGGTTGTTTCGGGAGGTTCCTGCACCGAATCGGGCGGGAGGAAACGCCCGGGTGTTACCATTGCGAGGATCGGCCGGAGGACACGGTAGAGCACACCGTGGAGCTCTGCCCCGCTTGGGCTGAGCACCGCCGTGTCCTCGTAGCGGCGATTGGCGGCGGTGACCTCTCGCGTCCGGCCCTGGTTCAATCCATGGTCCGGAGCGAGAGGGAATGGGATGCCGTCGCCTCCTTCTGCGAAGCAGTCATGCTAGCGAAGGAGGTGGCGGAACGTGAGAGGGAGAGAACCTCACGTCCAAGCCGCCGCGGGAGACGCCCCGGGCGTCGGGGGGCAACCAGTGGCCCCCGGCCACCGTAGGCGCGAGCCTGTGGACGGTGAGTAATGGGCTAGCTCACCGTCCGTCCGTCTCATGACGACAGGCCGTGTCGACGGCGCGTACGTGTTCCACGCGCGCCTCAAGGAGATGTCAGCAAACCAGAAGGGGTCCGAAAGGGCCGATGCCTGCCAGGGCTGCGGGTTGTTCGAAAGAGATACCGCGGCCCTGGAACACAAAGGGCGAAGAAGGAACATGGGTGGGTTTTAGTCAGTACAAGTCTGACACTCCCTCCCGCTCCGCCCAGAGCGGGAGAAGTCATTTGATGATGTCCCATCCGGAAAAAAAAAAAAAAAAGCCTAGCACGGGCGCAGTTGCTCACATTTATGATTTATGAAAAAAAAAAAAAAACTGATTGTCAGACTTACGAACCTCTATCTGTAAAGACTGACAAAGATCAACAAATGACAGCCGGGACTAACGTGCTTTCCGAGGCATGGAGGAAACTTGGTATGTAATGGGTGGTCACCCATCCACGGATCAACCTAAGCAAGCGCGGCTTAACTTGAAGATTGATTCGAGCGGCTGTTTGTTATTTAGCCACGACCGCCTCCAGTGACGTGAAGTCGGAAGGAAAATACAAGTGAAAGGTTTAGTTGTAAAGACCGCTAGCAGCCACAATACAACCCCATTCTGATAATCGGTGACTACACAGGCGACAAGGCGTCTAATTTGGTTTTGACACAGCATAACCACACATGTTGTGACCACAACGCCAGTGTAATGCGACTGTAACCAGCCACAGTTGCGGTACTAACGTTTAGTGGGAATATTGTGAACAAACTAGTGTATTAATTGTTCAGCCACTGTATGCTGTGTCTGAACGGAAATAAACTTTACTGATACACTTCATAAACAAGCTGTTATTATAACTACGACATCATTCGATAAGATCTTATGAAGCCACAGGTGCAAGACTTGAGTTTGTTTTGTTACAACCGCGAAATAGTTTTGTGTTTCACAGTTTCTTTGAGAAATACTAAAACATAAATATATAGGGTGACTGGTAATTATTAATTAGTGACCGACACTCAAACACGTGATTATACTCATGATAACAAACAACTTTCCCGAAGAAACATTTTGTTTAGACTCATTCTCATATCACAATAATACAACATCCGTATGAAATTCGCGCGCAGGCCTCTGGCTTATCAGCTTGTGATAAAGGCGAATTAGTATAAAACGTTTCTTTGGAAAAGTAATTTGTTATCATGAGTATAATCACGTGTTTAAATATCGGTCAATAATTACCAGTCACCCTATATTGTGCTTGTGTAAATATTCATCCAGACCACGGAAGGAACCCTTCATTAGGCTTAGTCCGACGCGTAATGGCCGGGTTAAGATTCCCCTGGAATAGAAAGAACCTGCATTGCGATCAAAAGTGACACCAACCCATACATATGTATCAATAAACTAGCTTTTCCCCGTGGTCTCACCTACATTTTTATTGTTGGTCTGGTCGTAGTGATTGATTTTGAATAGCCTATAACCTTACTCAACAATTGGGCTATCTTCATCATCATCATTCTCCTGATCTTGTCCCAATTTATTTGGTGTCCCTGCAGAAAAAGGGCTATCAATTACAAATATATAAGTTTTTAAACTGACATCGTTACTAACACTATCAAAATCACTAGAAACGGAATATTTACCGTGTTTACTATTTGTTAGTTTCTACTGTTATTGATAGTAATTACAAACATGATTTTTTTGGAACGATTTGTAATTTCGGAGATTAACGTGTTCAAACAAACGGACTCTTCAGCTTTATTATTTTAAAATAGATCAAATACGCCATGTTGGGCTATGTTCGTCTCAACGGTCCCTAATCTAAATCCTAACCGCAAGCTGTCGTCATCAGAATCCGCTAGTCGAGTACGTGCTCGTACGATCGCTGCTTGTGTCTGCACGACGACGCACGTTACGTCCTTCCGAAGACATGGAGTTTAATTGACATAGACAGTCCGCTTGTGTTGACTGGCTGTATTTGTTGAATTTGCTATGCTCTCAACGTGCCTACGTAGCGCGAAAAAGTGTTTACATTGAGAAGGATTACCACACCAATTCCGCATGTAATATACGATAATCAAAAAAAAAAAAAAACATTGTCAATAGAATAAAAACGTAATACTTTTTTGACGTAAGCGATGAGAGCGAAGAAGAGATTTATATCTTGGATAGATTTAAATAATTGTATTTTATCTAATTTCGTATCATTACAATTTTAATTACAGACACTTACTTACGTGAACAATCTTATCACAGAATTCCAAACTTCAAAACATCTGCTGTATTGATAATTACAACAGCTTCTTTGAAACTTATTATCTGAACTTTAAAACTTAATAAAGATACATTTTCCCGAGGCACAGACTAGGTATAAATAGGTTCTAAGGCAGTATTATCCCTGTAAACTTTTCGTTAATTCCAATCGGCTACAAGGAATATAATAAGAGCCATCTTGTTTAAACGCTCAGGCCTTGGGTTTTGTCTAAAACTTTAATCCACCATAGAATTTGTTTCAATTTAATTAATTTGCTAATTGGATTAAAAGTTTCTGTTTTCGTATTTGTTGTGAGCTTTTTAGGTCAACGTACAATTATAAGCAGTGGACGGAATCAGCATTGATAACAGAAACGATGGACGGACTGTGTGAAGTATGATATGGCTAGAAAGGATGTCACTGCTGAGATGATGTGTAAGTAGAAGAAACGCTGCGCTGACCCCAAATAATTTGGGATATGGGAGGATATCCCAAAATACAGGAGAATGATGATGATGGGAGCAACCTCGCCTCAATTCAAGCCTTTTAGTATTATTTTTATGAAGCTCCATACTGCAATTTACACTTATAAATACCGTAAAGACATCGCCATTAGCCCGGTCAAAATAGACATTTCAAGTAACAAAAACTCGGATCGAGCTGAGATGCAAATAACCGAAAATTTTGACCTTTGTCCTTGAATAACTTTTGTAGCACACATGGGATCGATGGGGAGTTTTATTTCTATTGGTGTACTCAAGGGGTTCTCTATTGTGTCACCTAACTTTTTTATCCATAATTTAAAGTGCCATAACTTTTTTTGTCCTAATCATCATTTGTCCGAATGATAATTTACCCGAACTTAATATCACATAATATCACATGCCATAAAATTGAAACCCCTAAATGTAATATGTCCTAAATCCGTTTGTCATAAATATTACAATCAATAATATACCAAAGACATAAAAACCTTTTCTATAAAAGTTATAAATCCTAAATTCAAATAACATAATGTTTATTTATAATAATAATATTCTTTTTTTATTACACATAAATAAATATATTATACATGTACTCAATAAAGCAGTTGATTGTGAACATGTGGTTTTTGTAAGCAAGCAGGCAAGCAGCATGCAAGCAAGCATGCAGCATGTAAGCAAGCATGCAACATGCAAGCAAGCAAACAGCATGCAAGCAGGCACGCAGCATGCATCATGCAAGCAAGCACGCAGCATGCAGCATGCAAGCAAGCAAGCATGCAAGCATGCAACATGCAGCAGGCATGGTTTCTGTCACGGCTCCGGCGCTGCGGGGCTCCGGCTGTCCCACGCGAATTTATCGTCGCAGATGGGTTTAACGCTCACCACCGCAGCAGCAGCGAGTGTTACAACCACCTGCTCCTCAACTCGCGGGCCGCCTCGCCCCTCCGCGCCTACGCGATTTTAAATTACACTCTAGGGGTAGAGCAGACAAGACTGCGTGGAGTCGGATTTACAGCGATTCGTTTCTGTCTCTAAAACCTAATTTTTGTCAAATGTTTTAGGACTACAAAAATTATTATAAATGAATATTCGGAATAATACACATTATTTAACACAATACTTAGGACATTTGACTTTAGGTCATGTAAAATTAGGAGATTTAATTATTATAGTACTCGATATTATGACAGAATACTTTAAGAACTCAAGATAATTATGTTAAACAAAATTTCGGGATTTTGAACATTATGGTTACTGAAGTTTATAGCAAACGTGTTATGGATAATGATTTTCGGACAAACAATTTTAGGAGAAGAAAGGGAGTACCGTACTCAAGGTCTATACCAAAATTCAGCTCGATCCGAGTTTTTGTTATTTGATCACTATTTTATGTCTAATTTGACCGGACTACATGGGTCGAGATCGGCTAGTAAAAATTAATCATTCCCTCTGTGTCCATTCGCGAAACAAATTACATCTGTTTTAATAAGTTCACGCTTGACCTAATCTGGTGCTGCTGATTCGGTGCAGAGCTTATAAGTGTAGTATCAGTTTTTACAAACAATTTTAAGTGGTGACGTATTTCCTTTTTGCGTAATCGAAACGTAGCCGAAAATTTATGCGTGTTTTTGTATGTGGTTTGTTGTTGGTTTTTGTGTTGAACGAATATTTCAGTGAAACGATAAGGCAAGTTCGTACTGGTTATTAAAAGTTGCATTATCATGATATCACTCTTGTGTTCCCAGAGGTGGTAACAGGGATGGCCACTAACACCCGTATCTATAAACAAGTCAAAGTAATAGCTTAAAAAAGAAATAACTGAAGATACGATGCTTTTATATCTAATTTAGTCATTGCTTGAAGTTAGTAGTGCAAAAGTTAGAATTCTTAGCTTTGTTTTCTTTGACGGTAATTTACGTCGTTTAAATTCTTGCCTATTGCATAAAAATGGTTGTAATTAGTTTAACTCAAGTAATCGAAAGCGATAACTTGAAGCCTGTTTATTGATACAGGCGTTAGAATCGAGCATTCTAAAGTCTTCACACAAAGAGATTTAAATAAAAGAACTGCATAGATAATTCCTTAATCTAATTCTATTTTAATGTCTGAATTTAATTCCACAAATACGTACAGATAAAAGAAATATATGACGCGAATATTTTAAAATATCCTCCTACAAATAGTGGATAGTTTCACATTTCAGCTACTTAATGCAAACTAAAGTATTCTTTTGTGCTTTACAAACAAGATGGCGACCATTGTCGGATGCACAGAGCTTTTAAAATAATGAAGTTTTGACACAAGTTAATGTTCGCAACGGGAGTTGGTTTGGTATATACACCGTGTAAATCACCTCATCACGTAGCCGTCAACCAAGCATTCTGTACATGAAACTAAGTAACTTTACGCAAAAATTATTGCTGGGAAACGACTTTTTTTTGGGGGGTGTAAAATCATGTTTTGTGCTAGAACTCAATGTAACATACTCAAAACATTGTGCTGATGGACGGATTGAATAGTACGGGGGTCGTGGAGGTATTTAAAGTAAAAATCTAACATTAAAAACTTGTATTTAAAAAAATGCTTGTCAAAAAGTTGGAAGTTTGACCCCTAATATCTCCGTAACTAGAAGGTTCCCAGGTATGGTGTAGAACAAAAAAATTATCGCAAGGACAGGCAGAACCAGTGCCTTTCGGCTCCGTTAAGAGGTGTTTTACACCCTTTAGAGGGGTATTTTATATAGTGGTTTTACTTACTGAAATTTGTTAATATCAATAAAATTGTGAAGGTAGGCTAATATGTCCCATGTTTTTCTTTATTAATGAAAGGTGAAGAAAGAAGACTTTTCTTCCCACAAATCTTAATGCGGAGGCGTGGTAGAACTATGGTACACCTAAACATTATTTTATACACATGTCGGATTGTCTGGATTAATTCCGTTAGACTCGGTCATCATGCGGGCAGACCACGGGTTTCGTGCAATGAAAACACACACTACACTCGGTACACAGCTTTTATCGAACTAACAAATTACAATCCAACACAATAAACACTAGGCTGCATGAATCGGGTACAGCTCCGAGACGTTTTGACTACGCTGCGATCAGACAATCAATGTCGTCCTTGCTGCGAGCTCGAAACATCACGACTCTGTAGAAGCGCGCTTTAGGTGTGGGTAGACTGGTTTGTAGGTCGCGTGATGCCACCACTAGCGCGCTTGCCGATTCATTTTCCGTCCGTACTAATGACCGGATCCGACATACACATTAATTTATATAGCCCCCTAAATAGTTTTTTTTTGTTTGATATAAAAGGGTATAAAGGAGGGAAGGAGGTATCTCATGAGATGACATGTAATAGAGAAGTATGGAAGAAGAAGACATGCTGCGCCGACCCCAAATAAATTGGGATAAGGGCAAGAGAATGATAAACATGATGATGATAAGAATATAATGTTTCCTAATTTCTAACTTATATTGAATTTCATGTATTCTTATTAACTGTTTGTGTATCCAATATATTCGAACGCAATGTAAATTATTACTGAATAAATAAATAAAATGAAAGGTCCATGGGGAATATTTTCATTTACATAAAGTTCTTCCTTTGATAAATAGTAAACTTTCAACATATTTTACTTATATATACTTTACGCTGTTACTTCCAGTCTGAAACAGCGCCAGGTTTTTAACCTTTTCTAATCTTGTATTCAGATTATGTTTATTCTAATAAAGATTTTGTATTTTGCAGGTAATGTATGCTGTTTTTACACGGAATAAGCAGTCTATTTTGTGAGGTAAACAAAAATACACAACACATTTAATCCTGCAGGGTACTACGTATTAACATCGTAAAAGAACCGTTATTTTACGATAAAATTTTAATTAACAAAATATTTAGTTGTAAACTCAAAAGCATTTTAATTTGTTATCAAAAAGTTTGTCTCCAAAAACAAAATTGGATTCCTTTCAGGCCCTTTGAAAGGGATGCTAAGCTTTTTCACGTGAATTTTGTGGGCAATTCATCTTTTTGCGTCGCGTCGGCTTTACGACCACCATAAAACAAGGTTATGAACCGCTATGTGCCCATTGTCCTTCACAAATACATTGTCTTGTCATGTGGTGACGTTTCGCCCATATTTTTATACAAGTGTGCCTATAACTTTTTGTTTGCGTAGTTTGCTTTCAACGAATAGCTGTTTTGAATACATCGTAAAATGTTGTATAATTTATTCCAGAAAAAATATTTTTTGATTATACAACACGGTCGTAGTTGTCACATATAAAAGTTATCCAATCCTTACTTTCCAAATACATATCGAAGTAATTTATGTTTATGCCTTGGCACTTCCAATTTATTAAACAATTTATTCCAAACGGTAAATTCACCATTAAATATTTTATCGAAAGGTAATATTTTGCGCTAAAGTGAACGACTATCGCCAAAACTTGATTTACGTAGCTCCTTGCTACGAGTGGTGCTACGAATTCGTAGCGGTATCTACGAGGCGTAGCTCGTAGAAGGAGCTACGAGCGTAGCAGATTGTGCGTCCTTTTGCTACTTTTCACACTTTGGTGTCATCGGAAGTTATTTAGAGAATTTGTGAAATGTGTGTAAAAAATCCCAAGTACGTTAATGTTGAATTTATGAAATATGATCTCACAAAAATCTTTATTGTTAAGTCGATCAAAAATAGAAAGTAGGTTTTCAAAGCACCTGTACTCATATACAACGAGCACCAAGTTATGTAACTGTGTATATATCCAGTGCTTGATAGCATATAGCTCATGCCCGTGGCTATACCCGCGTGGAATTAAGTACTTGTCCTACAGGATCGTAATGCCGGGATAAAAAATATCCTAGGTTATAAACTATCTGTGTGCCAAATTTAATCCAAATCCGTTCAATAGATTTTGCATGAAAAAGTAACAAACATTCATCCTTACAAACGTTCGCATTTAAAATAGTAGTATATAACAGTACCGGTTTGTGGTCAAATTTACTATAACGTAGTGGTTTTGCTAGTAGTGCCTACTGTATTCTACTTATGCCAAACATATTCATGATAGCATGACATATTCAGTATTGGGCATGAACTGGAGGTACAATTTAACTCGAACCAAGTGAACCGGAACGGATATATTACCCGGACACACGATTTGCATTCAAAGCGAAAACCACTAACACTCGCAGCTTCTCGTATGGGCCACAAAACAAGTATGCAGGCAGATATTTTCAACTATTTTTAAACAATATTGTTCGTGTGCTGAGTACTTATTCCATTATCCATAGATTGAGAACATTTTATTGATTCATAATAATGTGTTATTATGATCGTTTATTTAAATCTGTACACATAATTTACATTTTTAAATATTTATACAAAATAATACAAAGAAAAACATTATTAATTAGCACTGCCTTGTAAATATCTTTTGTCAGTCGCTTTTTACCATACCTTTTTAATTTCAGAAACATACAATCACTTCCAAACTAATAAAAATAACTAAAAAATGACAAGGATAATTACGGTGTATTAAAGTTAAAACAATTGATTTTATTTTTAAGTGACGCTACATCTCAAATAATGATAAGTAAAAGATGCTTACTTTGTCCCAGAACACATAAAACTTTTATCGACTGTACACACCGAAGTGCTATTTGCGATGATAGGGAAAACTTCAACACGTTTGCAAAAGAAGTTTGGTACTGATCTAGAACTCCTAACATCTATCATAACCAGAACTAGAAAGAAATGGAAATATGGTTCTTGAAAATTTTATAAAGTTCTTGTTGAATAAATTTAATCTTTAAGTTAATACAGAGAAGGAACGGAATTCCAATGCATCGAATTCTGTTTATACTATATATGAGAAAGAAACGATTACTGGTGATAGTATTAAAGGTTGGCTATTGAGGAGCTCGTGGCTAAACAATAACAGACGCACGGGTCGATCTTTAAGTTTAAGCCGTGCTTGCCGAGGTTGGTCCGTGGATGGGTGACCATAATTACATACCGAGTTTCCTCCGTGCCTCGGAAAGCACGTTAAGTAAGGCTGTCATTTGTAGCTCTTTGACAGTCGTTACGAGTAGTCAGAAGCCAAAAGTCTGACATCCAATCTTACCAAAGGGTATCGTATTACCCAGTCACTGGGTTGTGGATGTCAGACAGGCAGACGCTTTATGTAAAATACTGGTACTCAGCTGCATCCGGTTTGACTGGAAGCCGACCCCAAGATAGTTTGGGAAAAGGCTAGGCAGATGATGATTAAAGATTGGCTATTTGAAAAGCTACACGGGTCGATCGATCAGGGTTCAGCGACGTTCGCCCAGGTCCATCCATGCCTTCGAAAGCACTTGAAACCGTTAGTTTCGACTGGTATTTGGAAATCTTTCACAATCGTTGCAAGTGGTGAAGCCTGAAAGTATGATAACCAGTTTTCAGTCCAGATAGGCAGTCGCTCCATGTCAAATTCTTACAACACAAAATACGGTTAGTTTGGAAGTAAACACCAACATCATCACCTGCCCAGCCTTTTTCCAAAAGTTGTTGGAGTCGGCTTCCAACTAAATTCTAACTAGATGCAGCTGAGCATCAGTATTTTACATGAAGCGACTGCCTATCTGACCTCCATACCTAGTAACTGTGTAATACGATACTCCTTGGCTTACCAAGGGCTATCGTCATCCAGTCTTAACTGGATGTTAGACTTTCAGCTTTTGACTACTCGTAACGACGACTGTCAAAGATCTACTATTGACAGCCGGGATCAAAGGCTTACGT
This sequence comes from Cerastis leucographa, assembly GCA_963082945.1. Lineage (NCBI taxonomy): Eukaryota > Metazoa > Arthropoda > Insecta > Lepidoptera > Noctuidae > Cerastis > Cerastis leucographa. The sequence goes on along the minus strand of OY720385.1, from coordinate 5,492,660 downwards.
GTTTTCCGAGGCACGGAGGAAACTCGGTATGTAAAAAGTCAAAGTCAAAGCATTTATTTCAATTAGACCATTACAGGCACTTTTGAAAGTCAAAAATACAAAATAAAACGCGAAGCTACAGTCCCAGTCACAAGGCATAATAACTTGTGAAAGTACTGTAGTTGCCCATTCCGTAGCGTAGATCTCTATGAAGAAGAATGGGCAAGAAACTCCATGGACACTCTTTTAAATCAAAATATGTTAAATAATCTTGGTTACATCATTCATGTTAAGAATTAAAAAATATGTGAGAACAATGTAGAAATACGGGCAAGTTAAGAGCGTCCAGAGTAAAAGATAAAATCAGTAATTATTTATTATTAAATAAAGTAATTAAAATAAACCGTGGCAGCTAAGAGATGACCAGTCACAACTGACAGCGCCCGTTCACGAACATGACGCACGTATCAGCCATCATTCAACTCAACCATTTTGAAGGGAACTTAACGACCCGACACAATGATGGTCACCCGAGAAGCTAAACCCAACATAACTAAAAAAAGGTAGACAGACGATGACATAAAATATCTATCCCCACGCCTTACTTAGTGTATTTTCAAAGGAGGTTCTACTTTTCAGCACTTTTAAAAGTCACCGTAATCGCTTTGCCGAAGCGCACAACTCTTTTGTTCCGTACATATTTGATTGTTTCGGCCACCATTATTCACCGAGACCTCTTATAGCAACCGGCTCTTTATTCAAGTATTAAAGGGAACGCAAACTTGCGATGTTATGAGATAACATTTGCTGTGATAGATAGGCGGCACATGAAGTAAAGTTATGTTTTAACTAGGAACATAACTAGGTAATGTTTGTTATAAATCGGCTGTTTTATACAAAAATGAAATAATATAGTATGGAGCAGCTGTTTTTTTTTTTAATAATTGACTAGTAGCTTCCATGCTGCTGAGTATAAAATCATGTGCTAAATCATGTGCTCATGTGTTCATGGGGATAGTTTGTGCTTCGTTATCTCGCACCTCCTGTATAATGTCAAGAGGAACAGATAAATAACATATAATTTAAAAAAAAGTAGGTACAGACGCCAGCATATCAACAACAATCTGCCACATTTCTTTAATAGATTTTCAACCTTATTGTCAAAAAAATACGGTTCAAGGTTGATTGAGAAAATTTGACAGTTTCGGGCAGGTTGACGTGTACCTATCAATGTTTAAAAATAACTCGAAGGCTTCAATAATATGCAAAAGCGAAAATTAAACGATTGTAGTTGTTAACGACAGCTAGGAGTAATATAATTAAAGACTCACTTATCTAGATTAATTACAACTAGAGTTATTACAGTATTAAATACCTTTCAATTAAGGAAAGCATTTCACCACGCAGTGTAAGTCGGCCACGGTTGGAGCAAATAGTCACGCGACACACTCAACCGCACTTGATCGTATGTGTACACGTGTTGAAAGTCCTTAAGTCCCACCTCACTTCGCTCCTGCTTCTTGTAAACTTAACACGAGATCCGTAGTCCTTACTAGTGTTATAGCTTTCGACAACTAGTTAAAAAAAAGTAAGGGATCTACGCGGTTGGAAAAAGTTGTTTTGAAGGAATCTTCTTGGGTCTTCTTTATTGTGAGGCTAGTGCCTTACAAAATACCTAATAATCGGGTTTAGTTGTGCTAATACGCTAGGCTAGCAATGAACAACTAAGTGCAGTTTTTAGGGCTACTTGCATTGAGAACGGACTTAGGAACAAGATGTTGGTAAAAGAAGAACAGTGTATAGTATCTGCCTACTACAGACACTCTATACTCACACTTATCATCCATATTCATACTTTTATTGGTTTTACATTAGCATATTACCAATCATTTCGTTTTTATAAATATTTTCTTTATATCCTTTGTTGTGACATGTTTACTTCAAATTTGTCAGATGTCATTAACTTTTATTTTTGATTCTTACCAGCCAAACTCTCTATGAAGGTTTCATTTAGATTATATATTACTAAAAATTATTATCATCAATTCGTTAGTTCAATTGTTGTATTTTATAATTAATTGCGAATATTTGCTGTGTAAAGATATTCTGAGTTATATTTATAAAAATATTATGCGCAAGGTTTTTGACCAATTGCTACTGGCTGCTTTGAATACTGGCAGGTTGCGTCTTACTAGAGCGCAGCAGTTTTGAATCTGAAAAAGAAAATTGGAAGAAAAGAAACGGAAGATCAGGGTATAAAAGGGATTTCTGACGGATGCCCTGGTTCTAGTCTGGAGTTAAGAGTCGGTTCAGTCTGGACACGAGAAATCAGTATAGTCTAAAATCAAGAAAACAGCTAAGTCTAGTTTGGAGTCAAGATCTGTCATATCTTGAGTTTTGAGCACAGCCTGGTGGAGTCAAAGAGCGGCCTTCGTTTAGTGCTGCCGTGGCTGTTGCTAACTGTCTGCTGGAAGCTGCTTTGCGAACTGACGAGCCTGGCACTGGGGCTCATTACCTGTCTGCTGGAAGCTGCTCTTCGAGCTGACGAGCCTGGCATTGGGCGGTACGTGTCTGCTGGTGGGTCCTACCAAATCGCCCTGCATCAAGTTCGTCGTGGTCAAGCTCATCTTAATCAAGCCAGCTTTCTACGACTGCAAGTTTGTCTTCAGTTACTATCACGCTCAGAGATTTGCGGAGATATTTAAAACGTTCTCGGTTAACCTGCCCTTCACTTTTGTACTAATTTATTGTATTTTTCATTTCATCATTTATTAAATTCATTTTCCCCTAATTACTTTTTTAATGTATAAATCTGTTTACTCCTTTCATCAAGGAATAAGCAAGTTTGTTACATTTTGGCGCCTAACGCAAAATCAAGTCTTGATCTTAAACATATTCTCTAAATTCTAAAAAAAACTTCCACAAGAGATTATATTTGGTAACTATTTTCATCATATTACATCACTTAATCTACTTATAATCTTAAACACTTATTATTTATTTATCTATATCATCTATGAATCTCATCAAAATAGGTTTAGTGTCGTGGGCTCGAACTATTATCGGCGCTGGTTTAGCGCAAAAGTATTGACTTCCACACATGACAGTCCTTCAACGCTCTTGAATATTTCAAGTATGCTATTTTATAGTCCTTCTTAATAATAACTCAGACTCTCTTGACTCTCTCTCCCTTTTAATTTTATACACTTTATTTTTAAATTTCTATCTTATACTTACTCATGACTCATCTCTATCCTCTTCCCTTCTAACTGTAGAGTTTTATTCGGCGTATTTAAACTCTATAGTTTTTATTTTCTAACTATGTTCTTTCATGGGTTCTTAAACCAGTAAAAGATTATTTTTTAATCTTCTTCTATATCTGTTCTTATCAGATAACTTTATGAAGTGCTTTTAGGTACAAGTTCTCTAACCTTCTATTATACCTAACTATACTATAAGTTGGTATAACTATTTTTTTTTAATCTTTAACTCTAAAGGTTGATTGAAGCGGGTTGCGACTTCCTTAAAATAAGCCTTCGCTAATCTTCAACTCTAAAAGTTGACTGAAGCGGGTTGCGACTTCCTTAAAATAAGCCTTCGCTAATCTTCAACTCTAAAAGTTGACTGAAGCGGGTTGCGACTTCCTTAAAATAAGCCTTCGCTAATCTTCAACTCTAAAGGTTGATTGGGGTGGATCCCTTATTAAAAGTCTTTATATTTCATCTTATTATGGGTTTTAGACGCGAGCGGATTACAACTCCAAAAATAAGCCTACTGTTATTGATTTATCAGGTGGAGTAGTGATCATTGAATGTGAATCCTACCTGGCCTAACTTCGTAAGATGTCGGTGTGTTTGAATGAGTTATGAAAGTTTTGTGAATGTTGTAATACTTTAACCTCACCAAAATTTTTGTTCTAGGCCAAAAATTTTCTCGGGGTCGTTGGGGAAATATAGTATCTGCCTACTACAGACACTCTATACTCACACTTATCATCCATATTCATACTTTTATTGGTTTTACATTAGCATATTACCAATCATTTCGTTTTTATAAATATTTTCTTTATATCCTTTGTTGTGACATGTTTACTTCAAATTTGTCAGATGTCATTTACTTTTATTTTTGATTCTTACCAGCCAAACTCTCTATGAAGGTTTCATTTAGATTATATATTACTAAAAATTATTATCATCAATTCGTTAGTTCAATTGTTGTATTTTATAATTAATTGCGAATATTTGCTGTGTAAAGATATTCTGAGTTATATTTATAAAAATATTATGCGCAAGGTTTTTGACCAATTGCTACTGGCTGCTTTGAATACTGGCAGGTTGCGTCTTACTAGAGCGCAGCAGTTTTGAATCTGAAAAAGAAAATTGGAAGAAAAGAAACGGAAGATCAGGGTATAAAAGGGATTTCTGACGGATGCCCTGGTTCTAGTCTGGAGTTAAGAGTCGGTTCAGTCTGGACACGAGAAATCAGTATAGTCTAAAATCAAGAAAACAGCTAAGTCTAGTTTGGAGTCAAGATCTGTCATATCTTGAGTTTTGAGCACAGCCTGGTGGAGTCAAAGAGCGGCCTTCGTTTAGTGCTGCCGTGGCTGTTGCTAACTGTCTGCTGGAAGCTGCTTTGCGAACTGACGAGCCTGGCACTGGGGCTCATTACCTGTCTGCTGGAAGCTGCTCTTCGAGCTGACGAGCCTGGCATTGGGCGGTACGTGTCTGCTGGTGGGTCCTACCAAATCGCCCTGCATCAAGTTCGTCGTGGTCAAGCTCATCTTAATCAAGCCAGCTTTCTACGACTGCAAGTTTGTCTTCAGTTACTATCACGCTCAGAGATTTGCGGAGATATTTAAAACGTTCTCGGTTAACCTGCCCTTCACTTTTGTACTAATTTATTGTATTTTTCATTTCATCATTTATTAAATTCATTTTCCCCTAATTACTTTTTTAATGTATAAATCTGTTTACTCCTTTCATCAAGGAATAAGCAAGTTTGTTACAAGTGCACTCACGACTGTATTTTTTATAGGCGCAAGAACTTTAAATTTTTAACCACAAATATTGTATTTTTTTGTTACCATAAAAAAATCTTCTTTGGCGGATAATATTATGTAATTTATGTCACATGCCCGATATCATATTCAAACATAAATGGGATACAATTATTTATCAGTCATATAAAGTCATTATTTCAATTTAAAGTTCTCCGCCGCTGAAAAAGCTCTTTTGTCCACCTAGATCGGTGTAGCTGCAATGATCTAAACTGCCCAACACTAGTTCAAACTCTTTTCACAAGTAAAGCGTTTCATTCCAGATAACACTTGCGTTTTCAATGGTTTTTAACTTGAAAGCTTAAAAGCTTTCTATAGTATTCGAGACCTATTAAGCTAATGAGAAAATAAAGGTTACTTGAGGTTAGCAATATTTAAGTTAGTTGCTATACGACTGTATTAAAGATTTAAGTGGGAGTTTGGTAATTAACATGAACGATTATTTATTGGGGTATTTTATGCGAGTTACTAAATTAATCGTAATTTGAGGGTTCTGGGCATTGTGAACACTGCTAATGGAATTGAATGGACTAAATTTCACTTGTATTGAATACTAAATAATTATAGTTTCTGTTGAAATGTTTAAAAAAAAAATGTGTTTTTGTACACGTAAAATATATTCGGCTTAGAACGTTGTTTACAAAGTGACATTACTGACATGACTTATTTTTAATGAGCATCCGAACATTATAAAGATTTATGAAGTTGGTGTAAAACCTCCTCCTAAACGGTTTCTAAAGGATTTAAGCGAAATATACAATTGCGTGGCTGGATAAAGTAAGGAATAAGGGAAGAAGAGGAAGTTTAAAAGTGGTGCTTGTTACAGAAACATTGAAAGGAGGACTAAAAGAGTTATGGATATGAATGCCGATGGAAGGAGTGGGAGTGGAAGGCCAAAGAAAAGATGGATGGATGGTGTGAGAAATTATATGAAAGAGAAAAGAGTAAACGATGTCGTGATGTCTACCCCAAGTAGAATAGGACAAGGGCAGGATGATGATGATACAATTACGTGAAAATACTTGACTCTGTTTAGATAGGATAGAAGGACAAATGGTGGAGGTGCTCGTGGCTAAATAATAACAGCCGCTCGGGTCGATCTTTAAGGTTAAGCCGTGCTTGCCGAGGTTGGTCCGTGGATGGGTGACCATAATTACATACCGAGTTTTCTCCGTGCCTCGGAAAGCATGTTAAGCCGTTGATCCCGGATGTCATTTGTAGATCTTTGACAGTCGTTACGAGTCGTCAGAAGCCAAAAAGTCTGACATCCAGTCTTACCAAAGGGTATCGTATTACCCAGTTCCTGGGTTGTGGAGGTCAGATAGGCAGTGGCTTCATGTAAAATACTGGTACTCAGCTGCATGCGGTTAGACTGGAAGCCGACCCCAAGATAGTTTGGGAAAAGGCTAGGCAGATGATGAGAAGGACAAATGGTAATGCAAATATATTTAACATCACCCTGTAATCAAATAAAATAATAATAATGTTATTTATTATGCTTTATACTAAATCAAATATAGAACCTTAAGTTATGGATAAACGTAAGTTAGGAATTGCGCATAATAATAAAAAAAACAAAGGGTATTGAAAACAAACAAAGGAAACTTTGCCTCAATAATTCGTGAACATAAATAACTTTGAACACAATCATATTTGTGTTATATGAAGCAGAAATTATGCTAATTCAATGAGCCATAAACTAACAAACGCATATTTAGAATACGCGTAATATTTTATATCGTGTTGAAAATAACAGCATTAAACGTATATCGTTTGGCATTTTATATATAATCTGGATTTACTGGAAAATAAATCAGATGTATGGACCAGTTGTAATTTTCGCGATGTAGGTTTTGGTTTCATAATAAAGGTAGTTCAAAACTTTTTTACTTTTTCAGTTATTTAAATTACATCTTCTTGTTTAAGTTATCTAAACATCTATTTAAGAGATGTTGGTCACCACTTCAACTGGGTTTAAAAGAAAGCACCTTTGCATTCATTTAGCGTCGCGTTAAATTCAATGCCACTCGAGGGATTATGAGCGAACAACTCCATAGTAACAATTTCACATTGACAGAGCCTTTATTTCAAAGAATTAAGGCTGGTTTTCGTAGTTAAAGTCTTACTAGTGACTATACGTCCACACGAACATAGAAGCAATTTGATATTAATATTTCCACATCATAATGCACATTCGCACCGACTTATTTCATGGCAGTAAGGCTGATTTTCGTGTAAGTCTTAATACAAATGTATAGTAGAGTAAATACGACAAAACTTTCTTGTACGGGACAAGAAAGTTTTGTCGTATTTAGGTCCCAAACGTTTTATTTAGTTCCTGGGCAAAAAATGTAAAAAGAAGTTTTGTCTCGCCGCTAGTTGTAATGCGGGTTGTTTGCTTGCGAAACGTGAAATGAACATCTAAAAACGTAAGTTTTTTATTATTAAAATCTTGATCTAAATATTATTAAATGTAACATTCAGCAATAGTATACATGCAGCTTGAAATTATTAGTTTATGCAAAAAACAAAAAAATGATTAAAGCGCTTATTTTATTTAGGCCCAATTGCACTATCTAGGGTTATTTTTTAAACCACAGCTAACCTGACCGTTACTATTGTTACAATAATTATGGTTTTCATACAAAAAACATCACAACTGTCTTGGTACACAATTTATAAGCCATTATAAATAGTTGAGAGCACTTTATGGGCATTTGAAGGTTATTAAAATATCACTATATCACTAAACAAGCAATATTAGATCTTGATCTTAAAATTTGCTTTATAAAGCTTCAAAATGCTCCGAATTCCCAATAGCTCACATTCCTCAGTTTATATAACACAAAATTATTCAACAGAATTTATTACTCTACTCTGAAAAAAGCAAAATAAAACCGCTGTGAATCCACCGAATGCTATTGGAATTGATTGGTTGGCTTGGTGAATTTAACATGACGTCAACCCCTGCACATGAATTCAAATGGCTTGGCCTAAAATACTTTAGAACAGCAAAAGGTTTTTACAAGGCAGATGTGAGTGGCCCTAGAAGGACATACAATGATATTATTGGTGAGGTTATTCAAAAAGGTTAGGTGCGTAGTACTTGCAACCGGCGTGCGCGTATGGCCAGATGTATAAAGGTGGTCGAGGCAAATGGAGTATGAAAAAATCGTAACAGGTAGCGCTCTGTGGTTTCTGCCTACCCCATTGGAAAAATACGTGAGTTTATGGATGTAATATTGCGGTACATAGGCGGACTTAATGCCACAAGGCATTCTCTACCAGTCAACCTTTGGGTTAAATATGACAACATTGTGATAGGGTGAGAACAAAAAAATAATTACAAATAACTACTAGTTTTCGAAAATACATATACTTACATAGATACTCATACCCATTATACAAATAAAATAGACTAATATATATTATAACAAATACCAAAATATTAAACGAGAAACCTAATAATAATTAGTCACTAGACTTTAAATTGAGAGCTTATTTATTTATTTTCTTTTTTTGTTTTTTTTTTAATGTTGCCCCACACTAGGTATTTTTCCTGTATCGTGGGTGCGTTCACAAACATTTAAACTCACATACACAAACAGCCAGACCCGAAACAACTATCTGTAGGCCATACAAATATTTGTTTGTGCGGGGATCGAACCCGCGACACGTAGCGCAGCAGTCGAACGCTCAACCACTGCGCCAACCGTGTCGTCAATATTCGTCGGTATTTAGTTTAGGTTTACTTTATTTTTAAAAGTGAATTTACTTTCGACTTTATTTATGTGCTGAGTGCAGTGTTTGTTCCGCAACTTCGCCTCCTATTCTGGTGGTCGACTCGGTAGTGGCGAAGGAACGTTTTGGGGGACCTGTCTTAAACTATCTATAGTCTGGTGAGCTACTGCCCAAATAATTTTATCAGCATTTGTGAAAGTCCTTATCTTCGTCCTAACCTCTGTTGTCGCAATGCAATGGATATTGTGACTCGTCAGGTATGCTGCGTAGTTCGTATGTGGCGTTGAAGATCAACAAGAATACCTACAATAGGGATGAAGACTAGGTAAAGAAAACGAAATTCTATTTAGTCCGTCAGACACGTAATACAAAAATATTAGACACGTATTTTTTGTTTTATCAAACATCAAAAAAATACTTAGTTAAAACACATTAAAGTTGGAGAGTGGGGGCTCACTACGTCACAAGTAGGTATAAAAATTACCTACATGTGACGTCATACGCCATTTCAACTCAATATATCTCCGTAATGTTATGACCACGTGAAAAAAGAAAAAATACGTGTCCAATACTTTTCAATAATCTACCCGACGGACAAAGAAAAAAAATGTGATCATCCCCTATTATTGAGTGGTCTAGTAGTCGCAAGCGCGAATGCTGTGCATGAGGTCTTAGCTTCGATTACCTGGTCGCGTATTGCCAAACTGTATACTGACCCAAACCGGGGTTGCTCTGAGTTTGATCGCAATTTGCCTTTGTAGTTGAAGAGGAAACTGTATACCTATTCAGAGAGTGTCTGAATCTATATACATTTTGCTTTAAAATACTAGAGCAAAATACATACGAGTCCAGACGGTGAATTTACAAAGGCTATATGAGTCACGAGCCAGACTGTACAGTTTGGCAATACGCTACCGGGTCAGGCAAATTGGGTTTTTCCATCACAAGCAGCCGCGGAGTCTGAATCTGTGCTCGGTTGATGGCAATAGGGTCGCCTATTTTACATACTGGTGAAATGTGTTCTATTAGGTACACCTCTGTCTAACCCTTCGGGGATTACAGGCGTGATGTTATGTTATGTACGAAAGCTAAAAACTTTCGCTGAGCATTTTGGTTCGAATAATGGGTTCATTATTAAGATTGTTCGGATCGTTTGGATTTTTATACGTAAAGCTAACGAAAATTGTTCATTCTAAGCGTTCCCCAAGATAAAAGCTAACTCCAATATAAAAGGCCTATCTTTCAAAGGTTTTCTTTATGTAAAATTGATTGCTTATAAATTATGAAAGTTCGTTAAGATATCATTGAATAGGCTTTTGAATAATGCTTCGTTATTGCGAAATAGCATTGTTGAAACTGCTCGGTGTTTTCTTTAATTATTTGAGAGTACATTAACCTAATTCTGTTATCTTCCAATCCGCTATGTGTAGTTTAAGTTTTACAATATGTTACACAGTAACTTAAAAGGATAAGATCCGAAATGAAATGCTCCTGATCAGCCTATGTCCCATCTGATAAAGTGACTCAAATATCTGTTCAACTGTACCCTTGAAGCCGTATACAGACATTGCGAGGCATGCGCCGCGAACAACGCACAGCGAATGCCTCGCAAGGTATGTACCTTTGTATTCGTGGCGAGGCATGTGCTACGCACGTGCGAGGGCGAGCCAAAGTATGGCCGAGGCATTCGTTGTGCGCTGTTCGTGGCGCATGCCTCGCAAAGTCTGTATCCACCTTAACAATCTGAAAAACGCCTCTCTTGCCGCAGTATAAGTATCCAACTATGCTCAAACAGTATAATATAGATACGTGGACAGTCAGTAATATAAAGAAGAAAAGGGGTGTGTGGTTAGATGATGCAAAGCTTTTCTAACCCCGCACCCGTTTTCTTTACAAGTTAAGTAATAAAATCAGGAAACTGACTGTACCATTGCTATTAAATAACTTTATATCCTGCTGGTTTTAGACATGAAGAAACCATAGATGAGAGCTATTTCTGCTTCCCGTGGTTCCCCGTTGGGACAAGATTATGCACGAATGTATACGTTTTTAAATTGAATCAGGCACACTCGCAGCCCTTATATTTTGTTCGCACATAAGAGACAAAATGTAATTTACCGACCCCGAGTGATGCGATTAAAAACATAAGTGACTTGCATTGTGTTTACAAAGACTCACTTGCGCTACGAAAACCGACCTTATTGCACCGACTTAAAGGCTGTCACTGAGAAATTTTTGCCACTGATGTACACAAAGTATGATGTATGACAAAGTTGTCAACTGTACATCAGTGGCAAAATTTTCTGGTAAGTACCAGGGAATTGTGAAAAATGATTTAAGCGTACTTTAAATATTGTTAGCAAAAAAATAAGAACGTGTTGTCGTCGTCTTTGAATTGATGTTTATTGTGACATATATGATTTTAGTTTTTTTATGTATAAAACTGAAGTGTATGGAGAAAACGGCGAAATAAAGAGCGTTTTGGAAATATATTTTTATAATATAATTAACTCCACACTTCCAGTCGTCTTAACGTCACAAAACATTCACAACTACGAACAATAAATTGAATAACGTGGACAATATATATGAAGGCGATACAGAGTCTATTAGCGGGATCTAGGCCTTCAAGCAAGTCTAGATTTCGGCAAGAGATTTAGCGTGTACTGGCCAGGAAGTAAAAACGAGTACTGGCTCGCAATGACTATGCTAATTGCTTTATAGTAAGTCGTATGCTCCGATGTAGCCCGAGCTTAGCCGAACGCGCCCGAAGAAGCGTTCGGAAAGGTAGTGACCAGTTTACAATGTATGCTTATATTTTGTACAGTGTAGATATTTATTAATATTGTTAAATTTGTAAATAGATATTATGTGTGTTATAAATATGGCATTTAATTAAATGTGTAGATTTCTGTTAATAAATGTTAGTTTTAATCCAAAGACAATGATCGTGTTTGATGTCTATGATTTGACATTTGTTCATCTACTTGACAGTTCTTTGTAACGGGAAAATAACGTGTACCTAATCGTGTTGTGGAGTGTTTACAATTTTGATTTAAGGTTTTTTAGATAATAATACAGTAGAAAATGCCGGTGTAGCGTTGACCGCTACAAAACCATTTTATATTATTTTTTTATTCTTAAATTTACGTCTTTTTAATAATATTCTATAAGATAAATGACAGCATGATATCCTCTATCTTATTTGACAAATATTATAACAGCTTTATGTGATTATTTTAAGGTCTCAATACGTGTTTGAACCAGAAATAAACTAAACAAAACCCTTTGAAAGTTTACTATGACATCTTTTTCGTAAAACTACGCAAATAGTTTTCACTTAATGAACAAAAAACCACAATTTTATGGTCTGCTAATAATAGCTCCAGACAGATTCCTTCAGTATTCAGTAAAATTAAGCGTAAGTGCCTACTGTCTTGCTCGAATAGTGAGCACGAAGTAAATATACAGGGATTCGATTACTTACGGCAAGCAATAGATAAAAAATATAGAAGAAAATATTGTGGTTCTATTTGTCACTTGTCAAGTTAATGGCACGAAGCAAAAAAAAAATGTGTTCAAACTAAGTTGAATTAACGCTTGGTTTCTTTAGATATTGTACACAGACAGCACAGACATCCAGGTCTTGTTTGCCTCGAAAAATCTTTCCCGTCGACATCGGTAAAACAATCGTATGTTTCTCTTAAAAGTTAAATGGCATTTCTGTTTTCGTCGCTAGAGATTTTCTGAGAAACTTTTTGCAACCGTGATGTGTAAAATGGTTTTAAAAATTTGTGTCATGTAAAAACTTTAGTTTGCAGAATTGTTAAACTTTATCGTTGAGTTTTGATAATTCGGGCCACGTAGCAGCGGTCGCGTAGCAGCGGTCGCGTAGCTGCTACGCCGTAGCAGGGTTCGTAGCAATGTCCGCCTATGCGTAGCGTGTTTTGAGCTACGTGACAAATATTTGTATAGCCAACGGATATTCCCTTCATTGTTTATGATAACATTAGCGTTCACATATACAGAGATAATGATTGTTTATGGATGTTTATGTGGTTTGTTTATTTATATACTAAGCCTGAAAATAATAAGCGGGAAGAAAAATACAGTGGGATTTTTTAATTGATTAATTTGTTTGTTTTAAACGCGTCTAAAACAAACAGTTTTATGGCAAATTTTGAATAGATAAACCAATCAATATTAACAACTAAAAAATTATGTAAAATTTGAAAATATTCAATTTTGTACTCAGCATTTTTATATTTGGTGCTGTGTGGTGTCAGATTATTCTGTTTCCTTTATTTTTACACAGTCAACATTTATTTTTACACATTGTTATTGTTGTGTAAAATATGTGTTTTTCCTGTTTCCGAGGTACTGTGATCATTTTTCGTGATAGAAGTGACAACGATAAGGGAATGTCAGCAAATATAATTTTATGAGTGTATTTTAATGTTCCAAGAATGATATCTTCCATTCAGTAAATATAATATAATAGTCACGCCTGTACGAGAGATGTACCTAATAGTACACGCACAGTTCACAAGTTATGTTGAAGTACCATGTTATTGTGGGCGAGCCTATTGACATGAAACTGGCATAAATCCAGAGTTCGTGACTGCTATTCAAAAAATCTTCATGGAATAATCCAATAGCACTTTGACTCAGACCTGGGAGTGGAACCTAGGTGCTGATACTCAGCAGTCACACTTTTCACCGTTAGTCCAACAACGCATTGTTAATAATTGATTACAAATACTTATGCAAATAATCTTTTTTTTAATGTTTAATTGTAAAAGTCACTAACGATAAATGACCAATTATAAAATAATTCTGAACTGTTTTCCCAGTTTGATAACTATCCGTTTTCAAAATTGGTCAATAATTATAATTAATCAATTCTGTAGTCAAAACAGTCATTTCCATATTAAATTGGTTTGTAGAACAATATCACGCTTGTGTTATTTCGAAGGAACAGGTAGACGTAGGGGTCAACCAATAAAATTAAAAGATAATCACTCATTGCAGCGTCGTTTGAAATACTTTTCACACAAACACCCTCTCACAAACACTTAAAAAAACGATAATACAATACTTAAAAAAACATATAAAAACGATAATCGTGAACGGGCGCTGTCAGTTGTGACTGGTCATCTCTTAGCTGCCACGGTTTATTTTATTTAAGTACTTTTTTTTATTTTTTTTTTATTGATTTTATCTTTTACTCTGGACGCTCTTAACTTGCCTGTATTTCTACATCGTTCTCACATATTTGTAATTCTTAACATGAATGATGTAACCAAGATTTTGTAACATATTTTGATTTAAAAGAGTGTCCATGGAGATTCTTGCCAATTCTTCTCCATAGATATCTACGCTACGGAATGGGCAACTACAGTACTTTCACAAGTTATTATGCCTTGTGACTGGGACTGTAGCTTCGCGTTTTATTTTGTTTTTTTTTGACTTTCAACTGTAATGTAGAGTTTGATAAAATTATTGTTCGTTTAAAATACAACGACACAGTCCGAGGAACTTAGCAAATGGTTAGTAACTTGAAAGTTAAGTTGAACCTAATCGCCTATGCACACGTCGTGTGACATACCATGGATTTTGTACGTATGACGCACCGTGTGCATGGCCTCTAACTAATGCTAAACTCAAGTCCTGCGACTATAAAATAAAAATATTGAAGGAACCTGGTTTTAAATAAGAGGAGCGTCCTTCCTTCCTCTAATAACAATGAAGGTTTACCACTATCTCCAATTTAACAATTTCCTTACGAACGCTCATTGTGGTAAAATATGTCTTCGTGGACAGCAAAGGATTTCTTTGATAACATGAAATAGTAAACTTTATCATCAGCGTCATAAAGTTCAAAAGACCCTGTGCTCGAAGCTGTTTGAGGACATCCAAAGAACCTTTTGATGTCAGTGACGATGTCCCTACGAACAACTTTGCACTTTATGACGCTGATAAAAAAGTTTATTATTTCACTTCATAAGAAAATCTGAGTTTTGTTTTCGTCTTGGCCTTTGGTGAGTGTTAAAAAAACTATGTTTGCTGAATACATTGAAAACTTGCCGCAAGAGCTAGTTTTGATTGCCTTTGCAAAAGTATTTTTACAAAGGAGCGTTGCAGGTATGTTCTGTCTGGTGAAAATGTACAAAATATCTATAATATTGTATCAAAACACAAAATAATGGCAAAAAATTATATGGCATGCTCTAATGATACATAAATACTTCTAATAAAGGGTGTAAAACACCTCTTAACGAAGCCGAAAGGCACTGGTTCTCCCTGTCATTGCGATCATTTTCTTGTTCTACACCATACCTGGGAACCTTCTAGTTACGGAGATATTAGGGGTCAAAGTTCCAACTTTTTGACAAGTATTTTTTTTAATACAAGTTATGATGAAAGATTTTTACTTTAAACACCTCCACGACCCCCGTACTATTCAATCCGTCCATCAGCACAATGTTTTGAGTGCGTTACATTGAGTTCTACAACAAAACATGATTTTACACCCCCCAAAAAAAAGTCGTTTCCCAGCAATAATTTTTGCGTAAAGTTGCTTAGTTTCATGTACAGAATGCTTGGTTGACGGCTTCGTGATGAGGTGATTTACACCGTGTATATGTCAAAATTCTGATAATCCTCCAACTTATGACGTCGATTGTTCTCAAAATAAATTATTATTTTGAGACGATTAGTCTGCTAGCTGAAAGGTTATTTTTCCAATAATCGAAATAGAAATTGTGTTTCTATTCTTAGAAACACAATTTTTCATAGTTATTTTATGTGCTGCAAATATTATTATATAATTCAGTTTATTTTAACATCGATGTTTATCAGAAACGATAAGAAATATATAGTTATTTACCTTTGCCGTGCCTAGTGGCCAACGATAAGGCAAGCAGACTGTTATGAAACCCTAACAGCATGAGGAGTGATAGGTTTATATGGGCAATTCAAGCTTGTAGGCTTCCATGAAAGTACCGCCTCTATTATTTACCTTAAAATAAAAATAGCTGTTATTTCCCTATTACTCACATATCTATAATTTTTCGCAAAACTTAATCTATTAAATTAATAAGTATAAATAATTATTATTAATAATTTCTTAATAAGTGACATTTCTATCAGTGATAGCATACTTACACAACATCAAACCTTTATTCACCAAAGGGTTAAACAGAAGTGCACCTAATGTAGTACCTAGTGTAGGGGTCATCCATCTCTGGAAGAAGGCCTCCTCCATCTGTTTCCATTAATATCGATCTTGGGCCGATCAAGTCCATTCTATCCCTGCCAGTGCAACGATATCGTCTCGCCATCGTTGCATGCTATGCTAATTGCTAAATTATGCTATTATTGAAAGCTTAGACACAGAAGATTCACTACTTCTTACTGTAGTATTATTTTAATTTTATTTCAGTTTTGGAATAGGAGCTAGATATAACTCTAAAGCTTCATATCTTCTCCACAATATGATAAGTTTAAAGTAAAAGGCTGCCCTCAAACTCAAATGGGACTGGGCAGGACATGTTTGCTGCATGCCGGACACACTGTGAGCCCAAGTTATAGGAAACTGGTGACAGTGAGACGGGGTCGCGGTAGGCCACGAAGGAGATGGCGGGACGAACTAGACAGATTCCGTCAGAACGAGAAGGAAGACGCGCGGGTTCGTGAGAAATGGAAGGAGTGGAGGGAGGAGTTTGCCCAGAAGTGGGACAGAAAAAGCTAGGAAAAAAATAGGATGAGATAAGAGTTACATAAGAGGTTGTGGTGCACTCTCTGAACATATACAGATGTTGGACTAAACAACCAATATTGTTATGCTTGAAACTTGTCGTAACTCAGCTGTTTGTGTAACTAAGAAGTTACTCGCGATAGGACTTAGCCAAGTTACTGTACGGTAATTCAATTGAGTTGTTTTTGCTGCCTTGATGACGCCATTTTATGCATCAGCGTAAAATTGATTTCTTGTTTGTTAGAAATGGTTGTAATGTAAAATTGAAATAAAGAAGTTTAATCAACCCTAAATTACCAAAACTGACGTTTTATAGAACTACAAGAATAAAAAGAAAAAAGCTTTTGTTGTCATATTATTTGGTAAAAACGTAAGAGAGGAAGTTTGCAAACAAACCTTTTTAATGCATGCTATCTTTCGCATCAACATTGTATATTTAAAAGGTTCCTTGCACTCCGCAGCCTGCAATAATTTAATATTTTATCAGCTAAGGAGAATAAATGGACCATTACCGTGAATTACGATAGAATGCTAAAAGTTTGTGTCGCTCACAAATTAATGAGAGCCACAGGGTACACACAATATACAGTGTAACAGGCAGTTTTTTTAAAGTTAAACTTTTATTACATCATCGTCTCAAACTTTTTCGTCTGTGTGTTGCATGTCGCGTGACGCTGGCGGTCGGCCGCGGAGTAGGGATAAAGTGAAAAGCGCTCGTCAGAGCGCCTTTCACTTTATCCCTACTTCGCACTATAGTGTGAAAAAAAGTTTCACTTTTACCGTGGTTTCATAAGTCAAAGTCAAAGTCAAAGATTTATTTGCAGATAAATATGGTTACAAAAGTTCTTACAATGGTAGTATTAGTAGCTTAACATATTCAATCATAACATAATGACATGCAAATTTTTGGTATAGGTAGAATTCGAACATTAATTTAATTTATAATCAAGAAGTTCTTTTATATTATAGAAAGGATGCTCAATTAACCACCTGCGTAAAGCCCTTTTGAAGCGGACCATTGGAAGTTCTTTAATTTGGTTAGGAATCTTGTTATAGATCTGAATACACATAGGATAACAACTTCGCCTATATAGTTCCGTTTTTATTCTTGTAGGATTTATTAATCTATTAGGATATCTGGTTTTAAAGTTACATTTATCTCCCAATTTTTCAAACATTTCAGGGTGAGATTTGGTAAATTTACATACTTCCTCAATATAAATACCAGTTAATGTAAGTAGTCTAAGTTTTCTAAACAGCGGTTTACAGGATGTGAGTGGGTCTACATTACAAATCGCACGTATACACCGCTTTTGTGCGATGAAAGCTCTTCCGAGATGCACCGAGTTCCCCCATACCAGTATACCATAGCGCAGTATTGAACCAACATATGCATGATAAGCCTGCAATGTGGCTTGTCTACTTGTAAGATTAGATAAACGCCATAGAGCATAAGCAAACTTACTGAGTTTTCCACATATCATATCAATATGGTTAATCCAAGAACACCTTTCATCTAGAACTATCCCAAGAAAAGTAATACTATCTGATTGTTGTATTTGTTTACCTTTATAAGTTATGTTTAAATCCATTTTAGTCCAGTTTTTGTTTTGAAATTGTACATATTTGGTTTTATCTATGTTAGGTTTAAGGTTATTCTTTTCCATCCAAGTTATTATTTTGTCTACGGTGCTATTTATTTCTTCATTATAGTTTTCTTTAGTTTTAGCGATAATTACGGAGACATCATCTGCAAAGAGTATGCAGGGATGGTCAGTTACTTTTGTCAGGTCATTGATATATAGCAAAAAGAGAGGGGGCCCCAAAATACTGCCCTGTGGAACGCCTGTGCCATTGTAACCTAATTTGGATTTATATTTCTGTCCACCATTTTGATTTGGTTTATCCACAGTAATTTCTACAACTTGCGATCTGTTTGTAAGGTAACTTTTTAACCATGCATTTGCTTTACCGCGTATTCCATATTTATCACATTTTTTTAGGAGTAGCTCGTGCGATACAAAGTCAAAGGCTTTTGACATGTCAAAAAATACAACAGTAGTCGGAATCTTCTGGTCAATATTTTTGGTAACTAGGTTAATTAAGTTAAATGCCGCTGTGGTTGTCGATTTTCTTTTTTGGAATCCATGTTGATCTCGATTCAAAATTTGGAACTTATCGATAAAATTTATTAATCGCGCATGCATGACCTTTTCGTAAATTTTTGCTAAAATAGGCAACAAGGCTATCGGTCTGTAATTATCAACAAGTTTTCTATTTCCTTTTTTGTGTATTGGTTTAATAGCTGTCATTTTTAATTTCTCAGGAAACACTCCCGTGAATAATGATAAGTCTAATAAATGTACTAGTACCGGAGTAATGATAGGGCCTATGTATTTTATAATCCTTGTAGGTATTTGATCATAACCTGTTGAATTTGTATCCCTGAGAGATTTAATTACTTTTTGTATTTCGTCATCATTGGTGGGCATTAAAAACATACTAGAATGAATAGGATCAATGTCATAATTATTAGTATTAATGTCAAAATTGTTGTTCGTCAAATTAATATAATAGTCATTTATATAATTGGCAATGTCCGTGGGGCTTGTTAATGGTCCGGTTTCAGTTTCTATCTCCTTAATGTATGATTCCTGAATTTGATTATTATTATTGGAATTATATTTTATTAAGTCCCATGTTGCCTTGCATTTATTTTTAGCCCTAGATTTGTAGTTTGTATTATGAATTTTTTGTGCTTTCTGTATACACTTTTTAAGTAATTTATTATAGTTTAAGTATTTTAATTTATTGCCTTTATCAGATGAGAAATAGTATTTAAAACGCAAGTCCCTTTTAGTTTTAGCTGATTTTTTAATACCTTTGGAAATCCATTTCGTATATTTTTTCACTAGGTTGATTTTGATCTCGATTTTAGGGAAACACAAATCAAAGAACATGACAAGTAAATCGTGAAACAGATTAAACGCATTGTTAGCTTCCTGATTAGAAAAGATATCAGTCCATTTCAAATTTGATATGCAGCTAAAGAACTTTTCTTTATTTTCGGCGCTAAAATCACGCTTATAAATTGTACGAAAGCGTAGAGGTGGAACTTTATTGTCTATTGGTACGGATATCATCTGAGCCGTTTCGTGATCTGACAGTCCCAGTGGTATAACCTCACATATTGCATCCTTACAGTTACTTATTATTTGGTCCAGACATGAATTTCTTCTTGTTGGCTGTTTTATATGTAATGTTAAACCAAAATTATTCACAATCCTAGTTAATTCGTCTGTGCATTTTTTGTTTCTATCGATTTTTCCCCCCAAAATATCAATGTTAAGATCACCTACTATCACTAATTTTTTTTTTGATTTATTTCGAAGGTTGCATAACATTATTTCTAAATTACGTAGGAAAACGAAGGGGTTTGAGCTTGGCGTACGATATAAGGCTATTATTATAGTGTTATATTGTAAGAGTTCAACTCCACAACACTCAAAATCATTTTCAGATGCATATTTCTTCAATTGCGTCAGTATTTTGTACTCAATGTGATTTATGCAGAATATACAAACACCGCCTCGCTTTTTATTCTTTCTTGAGTACCAGTCTCCTAATTTATAGTCATTTAAGGCAACGCTGCTCTCCTCACCCGCTTTAATAAAAGTCTCCGTCAAGCATACCACATCAATAATCAACCCTTTATTTAGAAACGTATCGATCGCAATTTCTAGTAGTTCTTTTTTACTTCTTAAACCCGCAATATTTTGGTGAAGAATATTTAATGAGCGACAATTATTAATATTAGTTACGTCAATGGAATTTACGTCTTCTACCTTACTTATCTCATTATAATACACTTTTTTTAATGATCGACGTTGATCATAGAGCATTTTAGGTTTAGGTAAAGCATTACTAGTACCTGCGAAAAAAGGTACTGTTCGGGGTGCTTTTACAGTTATACGATCTTGTTGATCGGTAAGTAGGCTTCGTGTCTAGGTTTGTAGTAACATAATATGTGGGCAAATCGGAGCATTTCGACAGAACTGTTGGTTCTTTGCTGAAGTTAAGATATTTGTTGTTATAATCAATTGTGTCAATCAGAACGTTCAGTTTATGACAAGTATTGCTATGAGTACGTAAGAAGTAGCAGTTTTCATTATTTTTACATATCAGTTCTATATTATTATTCAGTAACTTTACATTTAGATATTTATTTTCCAGCACACTTAACACAATAATTGGGGAACTGTTATATTTTCTTATAAACATATATAATTCATTTATCATTGTAGTAGGGTTGTAGTCATTTTCTCCTACACAAATAATAATTTTATCACAAGGCTTACTTGACAACTCCGTGTTTAACAGCTGCTGAGAGATCGCATAGTATTTTAACATTCCTTCTGCGCAGTACCTTTCGTATGAGCTATTAGATCTCAACTCAAGTAGGCGTGGTAACTCAAAAAGGATTGTGTGGTATAAAACCACACAATCCTTTTTTTAAAGTAATTAACAACATAATTCCCAAAGGGTTTCGGCAGAGCTGTGTTATAGTACACCCATTTCGTCAGGTATGTTTAAGTCTCATCTCTTATGTCATCCTATAGTCATCAACCATACGTCTTGACTATGGGCTAAACATTAAAGGATGAGGGTATAGGAGAACTAGTAGAGATTATCACAGAGTAATACTTTTTTTTTTTTTTTTTTCAATGAGTGTATCAGGAGCTGAAAATTCAAAGAAATATGTCTTTTATATTATGTTTAAGATTTACTAAACTTCACATTAGATTAATCAACATGAAAACTTAATAATGCACTCGCTTTTTCCCTACGGTGCTTAGTTTTAGAAAGACGCCTATGCGAGTCCTTACACATTTGGCGACCACAGCCTTCCGTGACGAGCTGTACCACAATTCTACCTAACTTTATCACACAGTTAAGACAAAAATGGATAAAGTTTTAGTCCAAATTGCTTTTATTTCAGCCAGTACATGTTTTGTGCTCGCTGGCACCGCTTACATGCTGTAAATTTTGGAAATATACAAAATAGTAAACGTTATTTGCTTTTATTTGTGCGGAAATAACTTTTTATGGCAACGATAAAAAAACTTTGAGGCAATTATAGTTTTTAACACGATGTATTTCACGAGTTGGTTATCTGCCGTATGAAAATGTAGTGTAAATGAAAATTGCATTACTATGAACTTCAATTGTTTGCAACAGTATCTACAATACAGGGTGAAAGAGACACACAGACATGATGGTCATGAAAAAAAAAAAACAGCTGTTCCATATATTTTGACCGTGAAGGTATTGCACTTTTGAAGGAAACGGCTGTTTTTTTTAAGTAATAATTAAAGAAAACAACGAAAGTTATAACTTAAAAAACCCGAGCTTTTCGGGGGGAGCGGGGGGGATGCAGTCCCCCCCCCGGCGATGTCCATGGCTACAAGTAACAAGATTTCAAATTTCGAATCGACCAGACCAGTGGTTTTTTTCCCTTCAACTAGAAAAGAGATGATAACCTTCAAACGGCTGAGCAGATTTTCTCGAAACATAGCTACGAACACTCTCGATTTAAACACCTTTCATACGAAACCAATTTTATCAAAATCGGTTCATCCGTTTAGGAGCTACGATACCACAGACAGACACACAGATACACAGATACACAGACACACAGATACACACGTCAAACTTATAACACCCCTCTTTTTTGGTCGGGGGTTAAAAAAAAATACAATTTAAAATTATACCTATGAAAAATTTATATGTCTCAGAATGATGTACCTTCCCCGCTGTATACTGTAGTGGAACTTTGCATTGAGATCTACACTTTGAACAATCGGAGCCTGGAAAACTTGCGTAATAGTGAAATCTAAGTTCAGTGCAATTATTTTAATAGCGCTTCGATGCAGCTGTGCTTTATTGAGATTTAGTTTTAGGTAACTTTGAAACAGAAGTTATTAATGCAAACGTTTGTACCTACAGTTAAAATTACTGTTCGGATTTGGATGTGCACAAATGGAGGATGCATTGGACTAACCAAAGAAAGAGATTTTAGTGTATATTTTTTTTTTAAATATATAAATAAATATATATGGACTATAGGGTCCAAACGAATGTAGTCTTAACCCAAAGCTGCACATATACAGGGTGGCGATTCAGTTAAGCGATCGAACACGGTGAGCCTACCCGTAATATTAAACAAGTTTGCTAAAGAGACGC
Organism: Cerastis leucographa; assembly: GCA_963082945.1. Lineage (NCBI taxonomy): Eukaryota > Metazoa > Arthropoda > Insecta > Lepidoptera > Noctuidae > Cerastis > Cerastis leucographa. The sequence continues at coordinate 5,469,882 of OY720385.1, read as the reverse complement.
ATTTCAGATACTTGAAAAAATAACAACAATTTCTATACAACAGACTATTTCGATGCCGGTATGAAAAGCTATTTTGTTTTTCGCCACTCTGTATAAAGCAAACCCGTAAATTTTGTGTATTTGAATGACTATAGTACATTTACTATTTCTCAGCAACCATAGTTTCGTAGCTTTCAGCAACCGTTCTCTGAAAAACAAAATCCCACACAAAGGACAGTCGAGTGCCACAATCATTTTTATGTATTTCCCTTCGGAAGCAAGGCGAAGGCTCGATGAAAGGAAATGTAGTTTTTACTCCCAAACGGACCATAGTTTCAAAACCCCGGAGAATTTATAGTATGGTCAACTAACGAAAAAGATTTATGTATTTGGGAGCTTGGTTGCTATATGTCTCTGTCCCTTTTAACCCCATTGCGTTTGGTGTGACGTGAGGGTTCAGAACGTTATTTAAATTATTCTAAAACTGTGAAACTGGATTATAAAAGTGTACTGGATACTGGAGGAAACAAAATAGTTTGTGATAATGTTCTTAGAAGATATAAAAGATCTCATTCCGCCAAAAATAAAAGTAAAAGTAAATATTTGGAAAAATTCTTGTGTTGTACGAGTACCTTCCTAAAATCAAATATAAAATCTTGCCTCATACTTATTCCTCGAATACCCTCAACCTTAGAACAGTAAACTTCATCGTGTAAGTTAAACGGAATCAGCATGCAAGTGTGAGTCCTTAATAAAAAATGTACAGCGGCTCTAAAAAAATGTACGGTGGTTCTAAAAAAAGTACGTAAGCCTGAACGTTCGCAGCCTGACTGAATATTTTATTTATCTCGCACGAGTTCGGTGGCTGGTTGTGTGGGCTCGTATATCATACTTGGCAGATTTCAGTGTTTTTTTTTCTTTGTATTGTTTGATTTGGGATTGTTGTTGTGTTAGCTAAAAATAAAATGTTTTCGAATTTGAGCACCGATTTGGGGGAATTTTTGTTTGGTAAGACCTATGTATCTGGTTTTGGTATGAGAAGTGAAAAAAATCATGTCTGACGATACAAATATTTTCATATATTTTCATGACGACATGGTTGGCGCAGTGGCTGAGCGATCGACTGCTGCGCTGCGTGTCGCGGGTTCGATCCCCGCACGGAACAAATATTTGTATTGCCTACAGATAGTTGTTCCGGGTCTGTTTGTTTGTGTATGTGAGTTTAAATGTTTGTAAACGCACCCACGATACAGGAGAAATTCCTAGTGTGGGGCAACGTTTTAAAAAAAAAAAAAAAAAAAAAAATAGCCGCTTGTATAAATATGGCTATAACTACCACACTGGTCAAATTAATTTATAGTCGCAGTTTTTCATTGTTATCACAAAGTTACTGCTAACAATAATAATATCAAGTGCAATGCAGTTAAACGCACTTAACCAAATCGAAAATTTAAAAACGGTCGTCGTACTACTAACCCACAAAACTTTGTTGATGTCATGCCAATGACATTCCTTAAAGAAATATGTCCGTCCATATTTACATTGTATACAGGGTGAAAAGGGGAGTATCAAAACTACTTACTTTGACCTCGGCTTTGCCAGCATGGAGGTCAGAAAACGATACAAAAAATGTTTATTTTTTTTTGCAAAATCATAACATTCATTTCGGCATGCTCTGCAGTGCAACAACAACGATATCCCTATTTATGTTTATATGTACATTGTTGGTACAAAGTATATTTTGTAAATGAGTTATACATTGCGTTGAACGCATCGAGGTCGTGTATCCTGCAATGCGTAAACCATATTCCGTTCGCCAAACATTTGACCGAGAAACAACGTCCTATATAAAGACCTCACTCTGGCAGATTTAAGTTCCGTTTTAGCTAAAGTACTGGATAAGTTTTGTTCTATATTTAATTGGTTTACACATACTTAATAACAAAGTATTTTGTAAGGAGACGATAAAATAGTTTTTTTTTTTCCAAGAACGTGATATTTCCCTGATTTTTTTCCATCTTTTCTGGGAAAATGCAATGACACAGATGCCATTAATTTAATCGTAATTCAAACTTCAGAAATTTAGCCAACGGGCGCAGATGCACTGAAATGTTACTTCTGAAAACTTTGATTTGGTATTCTTGATTTCGTTTTTTTTTGCACTATTAGAACCATAATCATTGCTCGTTCGATCGTATCGATGGCACGTATTTAATTTAATTCATCTGGTACGGTCAGCATCAAAAGTCGCTATACATATCCAAAATTATGAGACGTCTTAGTTTTACAACGTTCTATATTAACAGCCTGGAGTAAAAGATCTAATAATATTTTCATCAATGGTTACACAAATTCGCAAAACAATATTACATCAGATCACACTGATCAGCACAAAACTTGGTGTAATATTGATAAGTGTTAACCGACGACTGATGCCGACTGTACAGCTTCAATTTTTCGACTCGAACGGCATTTTCCTTAGCATTCATCATCTGCCTAGCCTGTTCCCAACTATGTTGGGGCCGCCTTCCAGTCTGACCGTATGCAGCTGAATACCAGTACTTTACATGGAGCGACTCCCTATCTGACCTCCATAAGCCAGTTAGTACTGGGTGATATGTTACCCCCTGGTTGTCAGACTTTCGGGCCGCCCTGACTACTTGTAACGACTGTCAAAGATCTTCAACTGACAGCCGCCGCCAACGGCTGTTTTTTTTTATTTTAAATAATATACGTATAATTGTTTTTTTTTTTTTTTAAGTCATGTGTTTTCCGAGTCTCGGAGGTAACTCGACATGTTTTGAAAAGTATACACGGAGCGGAGCTCCTCGTTTAGCGTGGCCGCTTAGTGGTAATTCTTCTTAAATGTATTGTAAGCAATATTTAACCTTCTTCTACACTTATTTAAACACAACATTATCTTTGGTCTCTAGACGTAAATCTACTTAAACAGTTTGTATGTATAATGTCTTTGTATAAACTTGAGAACTATTCGACATTCTACTAAGTTTGTGGCTCGTCTCGCGGCAGATCTTAGTTTGCAGTCACGGATGCGGAATTACGCGGATGAAGTCGAGTTCTCTACTGAAATTAGTTTGTCTAAAGCAAGTCATATTATTTAGTTACCAGAGGCTGGGAATTAAATCTGTAAACGGAAGTGCAGGTTAGGCTTGGTAGTTATTTTTAGAGCTGCGGTTGATCTCTAAACACACATACCGCTAACCCCGCCTGTTTATTGCTTGTACAGACGCCAGTACATCAAGCTACAACAATCTGTCAAATTTCTTTAATAGATTTTCAACCTTATCGTAATAGAATACGATTCAAGGTTGATTGGGAAAATTTGACAGTTTCGGGTTATGTTAGTTTTAAGTGTGGCTATGACCGTAGAGTTTCAGAATAAATTTTTATTTTTATCCTTCATATTTCTGGAAGTATCAAGTAGATGTTTTCAGATCTTCATCATAATTTGTCTAGCCTTTTTCCGACTATGTTGGGGTCGTCTTCCAATCTAACCGGATGCACCTGAGTAGTATATTACATGGAGCGACTGCCTATCTGACCTCCACAACCCAGTTTTTACTGGGTAATACGATACCCCTTGGTGATACTGGAGTTTTGGGCTACTCACTACTTGTAATGACGATGACGATATTTTCAGATACTTTTTGATTTAAAACAAATCATCGTTTTCTGAATAATGCAATGTCAGCTTGACAGAAACATATTTAGTTTAGTTCTACTACAATCAAGTACACTCTAAACCAAGTCCCATATTTTCCAAGAAAACAGAATTGGTTGCGCGTTTACCACAAAAGATATTGGAACTGCCGCGAGCATAGAAATTATTGGGAATATTACTTTGTCAAAATCAGAAACTTTCCTGTTCGAGGAAAAAGAAAGAAAATATTGTCCATATTGTTTCTTTTTCGAGAAAACTAAACCTAAACTTTGTTACTTAAAGTTTTAGGTTTAGTTAGGGGCTGCGCAAACGTAGACTTTTTGTTACCGACACGGCACACCGTCACAGGAAACCATAGTTGCTGTGTCCTGTAGCGGCGGGCACAGTTTACGTCTGCGCAGAGAGTGGCTGATTTAATACTGGTTATATAGAAATCAAATATTCATAGCTTGTATCCGACACAAGACACACGTTTGCGCAGCGCCTTATAGTTTAGAAAGAATGTGGGGACAGGCCTTGGCCCGGAAGTAAGACAGTGTAGGTTTTTAAAACATTGTTTTAGCTTTTATATATACAGGATGAACGGGTCACGAAATGATATGTGTAGTGGAACTGCGTGGTCGTATCCACAGACTAACCAAGTTGCTTTGGGTGGTACCTATGTTTATAAAAAAGAGACCGGACTTTGGGTACGGAACCTCAAAAAAAAAAACGGAAATTGTGAATAGGTAGAATATACCTATATGTATACCCGTAAAACAGTAGGTATACCTCTTTTCCTTTTAACAAATTTAAGCTTATATACGTAGGTAAGTACATAGTTCTCCGTAATAGAATAAAACCCAAAAACGTGTTTAATATTTAGCTTCTAAACCCAACGTAAGCAAATTCCTCGAGTGAACACATTACAAAGGATCCCTATACAAAGGTAAATTACATAACTTTGAATGTAATATTATATTATTACCATAATATTATATCATAATGCGAATAGTAAAACCACAGGGCTTTTTAAGGACATAGAAAAGTTTTATGTAAATCGTATCATAACTTTTTATGATAACTGATGCGAGATATCATACGCATTTGGAAGAATCTCGAGTGGCTACCTACCTCTAGAAGTAATTACAGTTAAGAACATCCAATAAAATTCAACTATACAATCCTACTTATATTATAAACGCGAAAGTTTGTAAGAATGTATGTTTGTTACTCTTTCACGCTAAAAGTACTAAATGGATTTGGATTCAATTTGGCACAGGGATAGATAATAGTCTGGAATAGCACATAGGATACTTTTTATTGCGATAGTATGATCCCGTGGGACAATTACCGAACAAAACGCGGGCGAAGCCAGGGGCATAAGCTAGTGAAGTCATACAGTTACTTCAGTTTGTTCAGTGTGTCCATTCATCCTCAAGTGTTTGCACTTTGCAACTTCGTGTCTATAGCCAAATGCTCCATGCAAATTGCACATGAGTCGTGAGTATCGAGTAATAGATACTCGTGTGCTTTCGTCAACTAGGTTCATACGGTTTCAGTAAATCAGAAAACGATTTTCTATGCTGTAGCTCTGTTCACGTACGGAATAACGGGAGTTAAGGACTTGGCGCACTATGCAGGACGACCACGACATGCCACATGACCGGCGAAAAAAAAAGATAGCGATCTTGAACAAAACTGGTCAGACGCCGAGTCGTGCGACCAAAGCGACCAAACTTTCGTCCTGGTCGAAGCTGTGTGGCCGCGTATAGAGCGAGGTCCCTTACCCTTTTGTCTAAATTGTAAAGGGAGTTTGTGTTTCCGTTTAGTGGGCAGTAAAAATTGTTTTACAGCCTGTTGAATCAACTTCGCCATTTGGTAATGGATTTTTTGGGATTACGGTGATTGGTTTTGACCTAAATTGGAAAAACGATAATATTTTTATTCAATTTCGGATACGGTCTGTTCTAAACATATTCTTTACATATTATCATTTATTATGTATTTTCCTATTACCTCGAAGGTTATTTCCACCTAAGATCGAAGCGTTTTTGCATGGCGCTCTTAAGTCTAACAAAATATAATTTCCATGCGTTTCCTGCACAGCACAATTTAACTTACTGAAAACCTTCAAACTTTCAAATTAGATTCCTAAAAAACATCTGGCCCCCATAAACGAAAGTTTTATTCATGTCCCTGCCAAGTTTCCTTGTTACTGTATCTAAAACCTTCAAAGTTTCAGCGACAGGCCCTACAATATTGATGGGGACTTGAATGATGTATGCCTACGGGCTTGACGAAGAGTTGCTGTCCTCGACCTATTGTTTAGACTGTGCTGTGGTATTTTTGTGAAGCAGTTTATAATAGGAGGTTGCTAGTAGCTGTGCTATTTTTATTTATAACAGCAAATATGTTCTTTAAGTAGTTAAATTTTTATTATTGGGGAATTAAATTATTTCGTTAGCTATCATTGCAACAGTAATCATTTGAAACAAATTGATAACTGTTGCAATGTTTGTTTGGGTGTTGTTTATGTGACTATAACGGTTGAACGAATTTAGTTTGATATAAAAATTCAATGGTCAGGTTGCATGCTAATTGCCTAGGTTTTTAAAAGTCACAATATGGGAGTTCAACCGAAATTATTCTTAACATTTCCATTATCTTTTACCCGTGTCTTAATGATTAAAGTCAAATACAGCGCTCTTTTGAAATAAGTATAGATTACTTGACTTTGTATTATTTTGGCCATCGTAATAAAACACTACATATGACTTATTTACAATTTGCAGAAACATAACACAACTATATAAAAACAACAAATAAAACGTACATCGATCCAAAGTTCGTTAATTCAATGAATTCTCAATTAACTTCCGAATTCCAAGGGCAAATACACAAGGAAAGAAAACATTGTGCAATAACATAATATAATTATGCACTTATGTTATATAAACAAACAATATTGAAACATGGAGTAGTATGTAGGTATATAAAGTTTGGTATATGTTTCAGATACAGGGCTCGAAGACAAATACCCGCAAGGTTTTGTGAGTACGTCGACGTTTTATCAGTATTCAGAAAGAGTTTTTTATAGGTACTTCGGCGACTGAAAATCACATACTTATAAAACCATTCGTCACTGACTGCCAACGCACTAGGGATCTAAGACAGTGAAACTGTTTCTCTGAGACTTCGTCGAGCTTCATTGTCTCGGGGCTTTTCTGGTGGTTGCCACTGTTGATTCTGGCTTTCAGGAGTTTTAGGGGTTTGGGAATAGTGTAGCGAGGATTGACTGTCAACACACAGTTCCAACCACTGGGTGGGTTGGGCTGCGGATGAAGCTATTATAACATAGGCATCCGCTAAGTGAGGATTTCATAAATTCAACTCAGCCCTAAGCAAAGTGTGAAGGAGGTGGCGCAACGTGAGAGGGAGAGAACCATGGGCTAGCTCACCGTCCGTCCGAGTCATGACGACAGGCCGTGTCGACGGTGCGTTCGTGGTCTACGCGCGCCTCAAGAAGATGTCAGCAAACCGGAACTGGTCCGAGAGGGCCGATGCCTGCCAGGGCTGCGGGACTGTTCGAAAGAGATACCGTGGCCCTGGAACACAAAGGGCTAAGAAGGAACATTGATGGGTTTTAGTCAGAACAAGTCTGACACTCCCTTCCGCTCCGCCCAGAGCGGGAGGAGTCACTTGGTGATTTCCCATCCGAAAAAAAACCCTAAGCAAAGTAGGAGTTGAAATTCTCAATGAAAATCGGTCACCGGGTGAAGCTGTTACGGGTTGGCCAATAAATAAACTGATAATAAGACTGATGCCTGTTCTCACTTTTCCAAAATAATTGCCTGAATATGCACGGCCCTTAATTGAGCGTTGAAAATCTATTGAAAACAGACATAAATGCTACAAAGAATGTGATATATTTTTCACTTACAAATACCGCACCACAATATTATTCTTTTAACGAAAAAAAAACTCTTCCAAGGACCTCTATTTTTTCAATAACCTTGATAGCTAAAACCCATGGGTGTGATACAGGATGTAACTTACAAAAATAAACTCCCCATGGTGCGTTAGCAACGACTATAAATTGCGATAAAGGCCTTCATAGGAATCGATTGGCCTTGGCAATACTTTGAAGTGGTAGTGAAGTTCGTAATTAGTATTTTAATCGATGAAAGCATCGCATACTCGTAATTGCTGTGGACTTTTAATGTTTCATAATCACGCATAGAGAAACGTTTTTTTATAAAGTCTGGTGGTCGCAAGCGCGACTGCTGAGCATAAGGTCCTGGGTTCGATTCCCGGGTGGGGAAAGTGTTATTATGCATCATCTGCCTAGCCTTTTCCCAAATTATCTTGGGGTCGGCTTCCAGTCTAACCGGATGCAGCTGAGTACCAGTATTTTACATAAAGCGACTGCCCATCTGACCTCCACAACCCAGTAACTGGGTAATACGATACCCCTTGGTAAGACTGAATGTCAGACTTTTTGGCTTCTGACTAGTCGTAACGACAGTCAAAGATCTACAAATGAGGCACGGAGAAAACTCGGTATGTAATTATGGTCACCCATCCACGGACCAACCTCGGCAAGCACGGCTTAACCTTAAAGATCGTCCCGGGCGGCTGTTATTATTTAGCCACGAGCTCCTCAAGTGTTATTTTCCATGAGAAATTTGTCAGTAGCAGCCACAGAGTCTGGATTTGTTTGTTTGTGAATAGGCTCGCCTTCTATTAGGTATTAGCCAAATGTGGCTGTACTATTAAGTACACCACTAACCGAACCGATGGTGGCTTACAGGCGTGATGTTACGAAGATAATGATTTTATAAAGTTGTGTTTCAGTCATAAAACTGAACATGATCAGCACATCTAAACTGCGTTCAAGAGCTGCCAGTGTCAGTACTCCAACAATAATGTTACTGACTTGACACTAAGACAACTCTTCGGCGCGGTATGAATCAGCGGATTGTCAGCTTACACGAGTGAAATCTAGCCTAGAAATTGACTATATTTAGTAATGAATCGGTCATACAAAATAAAATGCATTGGTTGTGACATTATCACACTATTATTATATTTTTAATTTGTTATGCGAAAATAGGTTCCTCAGCCCTTAAACCAATTTATTTTGGCAAAAAATTCTTCTTTGTAATCCAATAAGAAATAGACTATGAAAACATAGCCCACGTTGTCTTATTTATGATTAAAATTACTTTCGATGTCGTAATACAATATATCCTAGGAAAGGTGTACAATTTACCTACCTATTATCAATCGTATCCTCAAGAGTTAAAAGCTAAACAATTTTAATCGAACTAAAATTACAACAAACATTTTCTAAGATACTATCAGCTCCACTCATCTAATTTATTACTAAAACGTACCCCTTAGATAACTAACATTATGTTAAAACGAGACGCAATGCGGAAACCGAAATGTGAGGAGGGAGGTGGCGAGGGGGGACTCCGTACGCACTTCCTGCTTCGTACTTTCAACCTACTACCGTGTTAAACCTTACATTTTGATTATCACAGGACTTTTTGTCAAAATGTTTCCTTTTTAACCGCCGACCAAAAAAGAGGGGTGTTATAAGGTTGACGTGTGTATCTGTTTCTCTGTCTGTGGCATCGGAGCTCCTAAACGGATGCACCAATTTTGATAAAATTGGTTTTGTTTAAAAGGTGTTTTAATCGAGAGTGTTCTTAGCTATGTTTCGAGACAATCTGCTCAACCGTTTGAAGATCATCACCGCTTTTCTAGTTGATGAAGGGAAATAAACAACTTCCACAGGTCTGGCCGATTCAAAATTTGAAATCTTGTCACTTGTCACTATGGGCATCGCCGGGGGGGAGGGGGCGACTGCACCTAAAACTCTCCTCAAACTCACTTGTTTTTTTTTTTAGATTTTAGCTTTCCTTGTTTTCGTTAATTAGCGAGAAGAGGCACAACACCGAGAAAAGTGGAAGGAATGCTGGAGGCCAATGCCCAGGAGTGGGACAGTCAAGGCTAACAAAAAAAAAAAAAGATTAAAAAGCATGAAATAAAAATTAAATTAAAAAAAACCCCGACACAAAAAGTCTCTGAAAAATCCAAGCGTCGGGGGACCGCTAAGTAGACCGCTCAGCACAAGCACAAAATAAAGCGGATCCCGACGAATTTTAGAGTCTTAAATTGAAAATGGCTGACTTGTTTATCAACTTCCAAATTTTAGAAATAATTTGTAAAATTCACACATAGAAGACTGCAGTCACTTTAGGTTTATTTATACAGTTTATCCATCTTCACTTCCTGATCTTAGAGTAAAAGAAAAACAGAATATTTTATCCTACTTATTATTCCACACACGTTTCCAAAGCTTGAGGGTAAGAGCGTTGTACCAGTCAATCCATGACAGGTCGGGTAGCCTGTTCCGAAATCACTGTGTAGTACAATTGTATTATCTTTAACTTTGGTAAAATAATTTACAATTCTAGGTAGTTCTTTGGGACTAAACTTAATTTGCGAAATAATTGTTACTGACCTAAAATACTTGCTTTACATAACGTAACATTATCAGCCTATAATAAAGATGTTTTCCTTTACCGTTTTTAGAGCAGGATAGACGAATGATCAACACAAAGTTTAGTGCCTGACTGGGTTTTGAACCCACGATATTTAAGCCGAGAGCCGTCTCTGAAATACCTACTACATCACTGTATTTTTCTGAATAACTGAGTTAGGTTATCCTTTTTAACTAAGAATATTTCTTTATTTAATTAAGTTACATCTTTTTATAATTACTGATTAATATTATTTTAAAACTAGATAACTAATACTAAAATAACAACAAATTATAAAAGGGCGTCAAAAAACTCCTCAATTTTAGTTAATAATATTAATTTTGGTTATCCTTAATTTAAGTTAGTAGTTGTATAAAACTTTTGCGTTAAGTACCAATCATGTTGATAATCTAAAATTCATCAAGTTCAAACTAATCCTAGCCTCTTGCTGAGCATCGGAATTAGCTCGTTTCTTTGAAATTGTAAGGAAATCGACAAGTTTACCCTTTTCAATTAATTCATGGCGTAGCTTTCGGTCTTCCAATAATCCCGCTGCTTTTTGAAGGTTAAAATTAAATTAGATTTTGAATTTGAAGTTGTTAATTTATTCCGAGATAAATTAAAATGTTGTTACATAATAATTAAATATGAAACTAATGTTTTTAGAGTTGAATACTTTTTTTACATTTTGGTGTTTCAGTAATCTACCAATAATATTTTGTTATTACAATAATAACATTGTGTTGTAATACTTTCTGTCTGTTAAACTAATCTAAATCTCTTATCAACTAAATAGATTTCGAAGAAATTGAGCAAACAGATAGACCATGATATGATTTGGGCCATAGCAATATGTCATAGTTTTATCTAGTTAATATGCTTTACCAAATAAGAAAATATTAAAATTAAATTGGACATTCTTCTGCTCCAATAGCTTTTAATAGTAACTCCACAAACAATATTACTACCGTTATAAACTTTATTATATTAATTTCACTACAACCAGATACGTAAAGTATTTTAATAACCAAGGAAATTAAAATTAACTAATTAAGTACATAATATAAAATTTCATAAGCTGTGTGAAATGTTTATTTAATTATTCAGTATGCGTAGTCGCGTTATAAGTACGTGTGATGAATATTCATAGTGCTGTCGTAAGTGAAGATTTTGTTATTAGAATGAGTTGGGTTTAGCAAATCTTTAATTAGCTCTTGATTTGGTATTGTCAAGAGGACGTAAGCGAAACTCGCGCTATAACTCCGCATCTTTGTAAGCTTTGTTGTGCTGGATGGTATGGAGAGAACCAGTATGCTTGAAAGACATTTCTCGACGGCTTGAAAGCCAGAGGCCATTAGTTTAGGAACCAACCACACGATATAGACAAGATGGACATAATAGGGAACATTCTGTGTATGCTAGAGAGAGCTAATGCTTATGTGGTACAAGAGTTTTAGAAAATATTTTCTGTTTCACACTCGAATGGCAGTCAGTTATGAAAGAAACACTTGGGTATAAAACATGATTGTTTAGGTTTAGTAGATGTATCGGCCGCTTTAACAGGAATTTCGTAATTATTAATATTTTTGAGTGGTGTTTCGGACGAATGCTTTTTTAGAGGTAAAGTAACGTCAGAAACAGATTTAAAAAAAATCCAAATATTTACCCGACTGTCTGAAGTGCCTTTTTTTCATTCTGACCGTACAACATTATTCTAATAAAAAAGTATAGTCCGAAACCCCATTCAAAATATTAATGAAATTCCTGTTTCGACCGGATCGGACAAAAGAAAGCGGGCGAAACCTAATAAGCCATTTTTTAACGTAGAACGTTTTAAGGAAAATATGTATCTTTTAGAGACGTATGTTGAAAATTATTTCAGTGTGAAAACACTAAAAATATACCAATGTCGATCTAAAATAAACTTGAGCTCTTCACCTGCATAATATTATTACGAAGATATGAATACCAAACTGACTGAGTCGTTGCTCTAGTGGTCGTAATCGCGACTGCTGAGCATGAAGCCCTGGGTTTGATTCCCGGGCAGGGAAAGTGTTACGGGGTTTTTGCATCCCGAATTTCTCAGTAGCTGCCACGGAGTTTGCATATGTGTTCGATTGATGGCAATAGGCTCGCTCCCAATTAAATTAGACTTAAACATAACTGGCGAAATGTGGGTGTACTATTAGTTACACCTCTGCCTAACTCTTCGGGGATCATCATCATCATCATCAGCCTATTACGTTCCCACTGCTGGGACACAGGGCTCCTCTCTATGAGAGGGAGTGGGCTGTAATCCACCACGCGGGCCCAGTGCGGGTTGGTAGACATGTGAAAACGGCATGTCCTAGAACTAAAAATTCGATTCGATTTTCCTCACGATGTTTTCCTTAACCGTTTTTGAGGGCAGCGGTGATGAAATAAATTACACAAAGTAATGCGCCTGCTTGGGTTCGAACCCACGGCTTACTGCTCGTAAGTCGGGACTGCCACCACTGGGCCACCGCTGCTCTCAGCTTTCGGGGATGCCGTGGTGTTATGATATGAATAACAAACTTCACATAACTGAATTATGTAAAGTCCAGTTTGATATAAAAATGACACTAAAACTCAGTTCATTTACATACAAGTGTCAGTAAGTTTAACCTTACCTCATGTTTATGATACTAAAATGTAATATTATTCGTGAACTTAGCACATATTCCGTCACTTTTCAGCGGGTTTTTTTTTTTTTTTTTTTTAAAAAAAACGTTGCCCCACACTAGGAATTTCTCCTGTACCGTGGGTGCGTTTACAAACATTTAAACTCACATACACAAACAGCCAGTGTTTCCAGCCAGGTTTATCTGATGCCGTGCTTGAACGATCTCGCCGTCATCTTGTGAAACCCTGGTTTAGTATGTCAAGCGTAGAAAGGATAGCATTAAAAAAAAGCTTGGTGGACAGTGTAAAGGATGACATGAATAGGAAGGAAGTGACTGAGATGACGAGTAATAGAGAAGTATGGAAGAAGAAGACATGATGCGGTGGCCTCAAATAAATTAGGCAGGATAATAATAATGAGGATATAGGGCTTGATATAAAGCAGAGAAAGATAAACAATTCAAGTATCTAGATCTGGCTCGCGAGGTTGTCGACATGTGGGACGTGGGTACAGCAGTCATTGTGCCAATAGTCGTGACGGCCAATGGCTTAATTGCCAAAAGCCTCGTCGCTTAGCAACTGGATCAAGGGCTTGATTCAGAAAGCAGTACTTCTGGACACGGCGCGTATTGTTACGAGGTTCCTCTCTCAAGAGCCCTGACCACTGGTAGCCCGGACCCTGTTCCCGATGCCGGTGGGCTACTATTTTTTATATTTTTAAATGATTTTTTATATCAACTTTGTAAAATTATTTAAAAATGTAAATTATATGGATTAAAGTGAATAAAGGATAATAATGAGGATATAAAAGACTGAAGATAAAATTTTCTACTATATTAGTTACTGCAGTGTAATGTTAAGTTAATGTGTGGCCTAAGGGAAAATACCATTGCCATTTTTACTCTGCATTCTGCATTGAGCATAAATAACAACACAAATAGTACTACACAAATCGTCGTTTTTAGAAGGATTCTTTGAATTAAAGATCGTCATTTAATTCCAATACCGCAGTCATCCGACACTATTACTTTGATTCCAAACAAACAAAAATGCAAATCAATGTGACGTAACCAAAAAAACAACACCATTTAATTTTATTCGAGAAAATGTTACACGAAAGTCATTTTACTACTCCAGCCCCCATCACTATACACAAACACATACACCGGCCAAAACTGTACCTTCCTACATTTAAATACGGTTGGTTTTAGGAAAATGGAAGTTTTCAGGAATTGTCCCTTAACATTCGGCGTACAGTGTACACTGCCGTTCAGATTAACGACTCGCTGTGTGTCGACGTTTCAACAGATACACGTCAGGTGATTTTGAGCAGCGTATGTGTACCTATTTGGATTGTATGAAGTTGCTCATACGGCCAACGTTGACGTTTCAGAGAATGGTTAAATTGGCGGAAGTTTACTGTTTTTTTTTTTTGTGTTTGGCATCTCGCAGTTCAACTTAGGAGTTTGTCGTCTGCTTAACCGGACTATCCTGTGGGTGCTTTGAGTGTAAAGCTTCAGTTCACTGGATAGGTTCATTGACAGCTAAAGGCATATACTCCAATTATAAAATTTTTGATGCAATAGGCGTATTACGCAACATAATTTGGCTCCTGTAATCTCCCAAGGGTCTGGCAGAGGTGTACCTGTCAGGCCAGCACTCTGCACCGCCAGTTATGTTTAATTCCCTTGTTATAAAGGGCAAGCCTATTGCCACCAACATTTCAGCCTATTACACAAACCCAGACTCCGTGACTGCTACTGATAAGTTACAGATGGGAACATTTGCTCGACTTGTGAATCGAATCCAGGAACTGATGCTCAACAGTCGCGCTTACGACAATAAGACCAATGAGGCAATCAAATGCAACGGTTACCGTAATAGATCACACAATTAGTGTTTTCAGTTGCCAATACTGACAAATAAATGCAGAAGATTGTAAAAATATATTTGCATTGTATAGATTCAATCTCTTATTATTATATAATTGCATAGCACTGTAAAGCCACCATTTAATGAGTACCTACATCTTTCATTGACGCGAAAATACCCTGGTGGTTGAATGTCATGCTCAAATAAATGTCACGCTGATGGTGGCGGGTGTGTCGGGTCATTTAGTTCACTTCAATATGGTTGAGTTGAATGATGGCTGGAACATGCGTCATGTTCGTGAACGGGCGCTGTCAGTTGTGACTGGTCATCTCTTAGTTGCCACGGTTTATTTTAATTACTTTATTTTTGAATTACTGATTTAATTTTTTACTCTGGACGCTCTTAACTTGCCTGTATTTCTACATCGTTCTCACATATTTGTAATTCTTAACATGAATGATGTAACCTAGATTTTGTAACATATTTTGATTCAAAAGAGTGTCCATGAAGTTTCTTGCCCATTCTTCTCCATAGAGATCTACGCTTTGGAATGGGCAACTACAGTACTTTCACAAGTTATCATGCCTTGTGACTGGGACTGTAGTTTTGCGTTTATTTTGTTTTTTTTTTTACTTTCAAAAGTACCTGTAATGGTCTAATTGAAATAAATGCGTTGAGTTTGAGTTTATGTCACTCCATTTTCAGGTAGGTAAATAAAACATCAGCAATATTTTTGTATGCAATGAAAATAGTTATTTTCATGAGTTATGAGCTTTTCTTTAGTAATTTATGAATGGAAGGACCCATTAAGCCATCGCCAGTGCGCATTAGCTCAATTTCTATGCAAAGTCGTGATTTATTGTTCTCACCAGAATTGTGAAGGCATACGATAAAACTATATTTAATAACACCCATTTTTATGGCCGTTAAGTGAAAATTTATGGTAAGTTGTGCCTGAAAGATCTTAGAGGAAATATATATAAAAACGGAAAATAAAAAGGTAAAACCCTTGGATTAAGCCTGGCTACCAATTAATGTTTTACTACCAGTAGCCCAAAAGTAAAAATATAAATTATGTAGGTACTTTAGCATCAAAGCTCAGACCTAAAACCTAGAATTAATTTACCCAAAACAAATTATACAGAGCAAAGCCCCGCAAAATAACCGAGATCGTATATTTTTACTCCCCAAAGTGTGTCTTTATGCAAACACTTGTGCTATAATGAGATCGTTAAAATTACCAGATACCATCTTAACTACCCACCGACCACAAGTAAGATTAAAATTTGATTATACCTCCACCCTGTATAGGATATTTTTTTTAGATTTACCTTCCCAATATCGCTATGTAAATGTTCGCAAATGATTCCCTAAGGCGATTTTCTTTAGATGCCCGGGAAAATATTAGAAAGGGCCCTCTCCCGGTTTCGCATTATTGTAGCAACTGATTACGCCTTTGAAATTCGTATTCGACGAAGTCCGAAATTCCGAGGGAATTCCGAGTAATCGTATCGGAATTCCGGAAGAAATAAACCTGTTAGAAATGAATCAAGTAGATCGTGGTTTATTGAATCTTTGTATAAATGATTAAATAGTAATTTTGGATAGAAATCTTGGTTCTTGGAATTTAATCACAGTGAACTCCCAGGAGATGCGCTTACAGAATTGCACAATTTCCTTCGCCGTGCACTCGTCCGATTAAACCGTTACCGGTGTAGTCTGAACGATGTATCTTCATCAGATATTGTATGATCTTTCTTTACATAAACTTGTGTAGTTACGTTATAGTTACGATTCGCTCTTAGAACAGCGGGCTCAAGGTCTTGTTATAAACAATCTTCTTAATTTCCTGCAGTTTCTTCATCGTCAGTTATCGGTTTTTTTAACGTAGACGATTTTTATTTACGGTCGAATGAACCTTAGGCCATCCGGTTTGGGGCGTTCAGAATAAATACCCGATAATTTCAATCTTAAATGAATTACCGATTACGATGTTTTGACACAATCACATCTTGTCCTTTTGTTTAAGACATATGTGCGGAATTATCTTTTTGCACTTATTCGAAGGGTTTGCAAAGCAAATGTATGAAGAGGTGAATTAGGAGGTGAAAAAAGACACATATTGGAATGGCTTTGTGTTGTGGAATAAACATGAGGCATACATCCTCCTTCTCACTCTAACAGTAAGATATCCTGTATCCCAGAAATGGGCCTATTGTTGTCTGCACTTATGCGCTGTACATAATTTTCACATCTCTTGGCTGACATTTCGTACAAAAGAGAGTAAGTACTAAAGAGAGTGCGACTCGTGAGTGCGTTCGTTAGTAATAAATTACCAAAAATATATTTTAACTTTTTGGTACATAATTATGTACCCATGGAAATTTCATAAACATGTTAACAGTACAGTTTCGAAATTACGTAAACAATTACAAAACAGCAGTTTCAAGCAGCCTATTTCCGCAGTTCCTATTTCCGAGCTCAACTCGGAAATAAATCATAATTTGGGTTCTAAAGGAACCCAAACTGTGATTTTGATCAAATCGACAAAATCAGTGTACATAAATATACATAGGATCTTATTACATTATTTATTTTTAGATTTTTTATCATTTATGCGTGAGTAAGGTAGCTAGTAGCCATCAGCAAGCGGTATCGACTCGCCAATCGACTGTTTTTATTTCCGTCTACCGTCCTAAAACTATTGCGCTATTACGGCAACATCGCAACGCATACAGACCCTTTTCTATATAAGCGCGCATCACAGTTGTTTTTCGATGTCGTGCAGTGCAGCTAGATAAATATTTCCTGTGTTATTGTGATTATTATTGAAATCCATTTAAAATGAATAATATCAATGTCTAATAATACATTTTATATAATCATAAAACAATGTATAATAGTCGACATGAAAATCCAAGATGGCGGATGTGATAATTTTAAAAATTTTCGTCATGGGAGTCGTTTTCGTGGTTTTCGGAGCGCTGATGCTGAGAGTGATGTCGAAATGAACGAGTCGATCATCATCTCTGATTTCGTTCAATTCAGAAACTATTGCATTATACAATGGTATATGAATAAACTAAAATATGAAAAAGTAGATAAACACTTTCAATGTCATTTTAATGTATCCATGACAATTCCTATAACAAGTATACAATTTCAGACATTGTAAACATGTTATTGAAATAGTCATGGATACTTAAAATTACGTTGGTAGTATCAACTTTTTACTGATTTTGTTTAAATGAATACCCAGTTTTGATACAGTTAGGTAATTTAGAAAAAAAAAGTCGTTCCCATATTATTTGAACGGTATGTACCTACAAGTAAGATATTTTTGAAAATGTGACATTGTATATATATATTATTGGTCGTGACTGCACCTTGTTCGGTTCGTCGCTTCCCAGTGTCGTGACGTCATCAGTAGTCCCTCGACTACACCCCCGAACAATTGCTGTCTTTTTATTAAGACAGCACTTGCTCATTTGCTTCGGATATTATTCCGATTTAACTTCCTTTGCCCCATCAGGGAAAAGTCCTCAGTTTCGAGGTTCTTGGTGGGAAACCTAACGGTGCCAACGAAACCGAGAGAGGGTGGTGACCCAATCCGCCCGCCTAACCCCTTCAGGGTCTAGGTGAAAAATTGGGCCCCGTCGCGTTCGCATGCGCCGCCGATATACTGTGCTAGTGTTTCCCGTTTGAACAAGTTCCTGAAAGCAAAGTTCCCTGGACTGGAGTTGGAGTTGCTACCAAGCCAGGACTCTCGGACTGTGCCTGCGGGAAGGTTGAAGCGGGTGAGTCACTGATACACAGTAAATTCCCTAAGTAATTGGTCAAGGAATTAGGTTGTTAGGCGCGCTGAGCTTCACTCAAATGTCCGCTAACTTTTAGCCGATAAAATGTCGTCCCTCGACGACACAGAAAAAGCGCTTTTGCGCTTTTTCTTGCGCGTCTTCACGACCGACCCATATTTACAGAAATATGGGTCAGAAATTGCTGCCATTCAGCAAACCACCGATACCGTCACTGACTTCAGTGACGCGCTCGAGAGCCCCTTATCACCGCCGCCTGCCGACAGAGGCTTACCGCCAGCCGTCGCCGCCGCGATTAAGGCTACTCCAAGACCCATTGTAGTGAAACCCATTGTTTCGCAAACAAAGGTCCAGTCCGCACCTGCGTCCATTGTTCCCGTTTCTGAGAACATGGACAAAGGCTCACCGCCAGCCGTCGCCGCCGCGATTCCGGCTAACCCCGGACCCATTGTTAAGCAAACAATGGATCAGTCCGCACCTGCGTCCATTGTTCCCATTTCGGAGAAAATGGACACAACTGTGCCAGTCTCCGACTCGGAATCGGTTATAGATTCCTGCTCTGCTTCCTCGTCCTCTGAAGACGACTATCAAGTCGTCGGAAAGGGCAAGAGGAAAAAGGGCAAAAACTCTCAGGCCACCATGGCCAAAAAATTAGTCGCGCTCCCTCTCATCCCCTCTCCCGAGGCCTCCCGTCCCACCTCCCCGGTCCCCGCACCAAAGTCCGCCGCTGCTCATACCAGCAGACCATCCAGCCCTAAGGCTAACTCTTCAGCCACTTCTTCAAAGAAGCTGAAGCCCCCTCCCCCGTTGTTCATTCAGGACAAAGGGAAATGGACAGACGTGTCCAAAATGTGTGTTGAGCGCCGAATTCAATACACTAGCGCAAAAAGCACCCAGCAGGGTATCAAAGTGGTAGTCCCTACGACCACCGACTTCAGGGAACTAACCCGTCAGCTGATCGGAAGGCACATAGCCTTCCATACATACTCCCTTCCAGAGGAGCAGCCCACCCGCGTGGTGATCAGGCGGATCCCGAAGGAAATCCCCACGGAGGACATCCTAAACGACCTCCAAGGCCAGGACATCCCGGTCGCAGCCGTCCACCGCCTTCATAAGGCGAGAGGTGGAGACCAGTACGATATGGTACTGGTCATCTGTGACCCAGTAGAAGGACACCACCCGATCTTCAAAGTGAAGTCGGTATGCTCCCTCACAGGCATCTCAATAGAGAAGCCTTACCGCTCAACCGTAGTAGGGCAGTGCCACCGCTGCCAGCTGTACGGACACAGCCAAGCCAACTGCCATGCGCCGCACAGATGCGTAAAGTGTTTAGGCGACCATGGTACGGCAGACTGCCCCCGTCCCAAAGACAAATCGCTATGCACGGAGCCACCGAGCTGTGTGCTTTGCGGCCAGTCGGGCCACCCGGCTAACTACCGCGGCTGCCCGAAAGCCCCCAAAGGCTCCTCCTCTAAACTGGCGAAGCGTGCAAACGCCCGCCAGCAGAGAGAAAGCCCATCGGTGAGGCTACCAACTGCACAGATGCCGGAGAAACTCAGCCCTCAGAGGCCCTCTCCCTGGACCTCGCTGAACCACCAGAGAGCCTTCCCGGCACTCGGCAAAGCAAAGTCCAGCCCCATTCCCGGGCTATTAGATGCCCCTGTCCCCACTCCCGTGGCCCAAGCGAGCGCACCGGCGCCCGCTCGTCCCGCGCCTCCCGGCCCCGCGGCCGCGGTCTCCTCTCCTAACGTAACTTTAGAAACGTTAGCAAAGTTAGTCACCCCCGAAGCAGACCGCATGGCGGCAGATCTCAGGGAGGCTAACACTGACGGTGATAAGCTTAAAATTATCATCAAGTCCCTTATCAAGTTAGGCGAAGCCTTCAGCGGCATTAATCTTTAATTTCGATGGATAATACGAGATTAACGTGTACCAAACCCCGATCCCTTAAATTAGGGTACTTTAATGCCAATGGCATTAGAGGCCAGCGTGATGAAATCGCCACCTTCCTCCGTGACCATCAAATTGATATCCTCCTCATACAGGAGACCTTCCTCAAGCCCAGTCACCGCGATCCGAGAATTGCCAACTATCGCATAGTTCGCAACGATCGGTCACGTTGCCACAAGGGCGGTACTCTAATCTATTATAGAAAGGAACTGCACTGCATCCCCTTAGATCCCCCTCCCATGGAGTCTCTGCTCGAGACTTCAGTTTGTCGACTAGGCATGACCGGTCATCAATCGATCACTATCGCCTCCGCGTACATCCCTCCCGGCGGCACGTCCGAGGAGCACACTCTGTTCACCAAAGACCTTGCCGTCCTCTTCGGCTTGAGTGACTCCGTTATCATAGCGGGCGACCTCAACGCCAAACACCCCGCCTGGAACAGCACGACGACCTCTGCCAGAGGACGTCACGTGTATAACCTGGGTGAGTCCCTCAACTTCGATCCCATCGCTCCTATGGAGCACACTCACTATCCCCACGACCCCGACCAACGTCCGGACGTTCTCGACATAGCGCTACTCAAGAATGTCAACCTTAAGTTGCATTCCATCGAGACTTTACATGAGCTTAACTCAGACCATCGACCAGTGCTCATGCACTTAGTTCCCCGCTCGGGTCCCTCTGACCCCAGCCAGCCCCCGCCGACCCAAGTGATAACCGACTGGAGGAAAGTCAGCGAAAAGCTGAAATCCACCACGTCGCCTCACCTGGAGGCCATCCCCGACCACATTGTCTCAGTCGCAGACACGACGGCCGCCATCAACTCGTTTACAGAACACGTGCAATCCGTACTAAAGGATTGCTCACGGGAAGTTCCAGCAATGAGCGATCAACGCTGGATTCTACCCGCTGACGTACGTGAACTGATAACCGAGAAGAACGCGGCCATCCGTGCCTATAGCAACTTTCCCTGCGACGCGAACAAAGCTCACATGCGTCATTTACAGCGTGCTGTAAAGAAGCGCACTAGTGAGCACCGTTCAGATCAATGGGACAAGACGCTTAGCGAGCTCGAGCCTACCCACCTAGCCTTCTGGCAGCTCCAACGCAAGTTGCGCTCCACCGAAGAGGCTTCGATGCCTCCCCTCACCCGACCCGATAAGAGCGTCGCATTCGACGACTCTGAGAAGGCCGAATGCCTAGCCGACAGCCTGGAGTCCCAGTGCTCCCCCAGCTCTCAACCAGTAGACAAGCGACATCTCGATGAGGTGAACGCATTCGTCGAACGTAAAGCCGCCCTCCCTCCCGTAGAAGACCCCGATGATCCTCTGCCTTCAGTCACAGCTGACGAAGTGCAAGACATCATTAATAAGCTTCAACCGCGGAAAGCACCCGGCTCCGACGGAATCACCAATAGGGTGTTAAAACTCCTCCCCGCTCAGCTCGTCGTGTTAATGGCGGCCATCTTCAATGGCGCCCTGAGCAACAACGCCTTTCCCCAAATATGGAAAGAGGCCACTGTCATCGGTTTCGCCAAGCCAGGCAAACCCAAGTCTGAGCCCTCAAGCTACAGACCTATCAGTCTCCTGAACGCACTCGGCAAAATCTACGAGAGACTTATTTATAAGCGACTCAAAGACTTCGCCGAGGCTAAGAGTCTCATCCCCAACGAGCAGTTCGGCTTCAGGACCGGACACTCCTGCATTCAACAGGCCCATCGCATCGTAGAGCACTTGAGCGCTGGCTTCCAGCGTGGAGCGATGACGGGTGTGTTGTACTTCGACATAGCAAAGGCTTTCGACAAAGTCTGGCACAACGGCTTATTATATAAGCTGTACAAACTGGGAGTGCCGGACCGTCTCGTGCTCATCTTACGAGACTTTCTGTCGGATCGCACCTTCCGCTATCGCATCGGGAAGGCACTGTCTTCCCCCCACCCCATTAGAGCCGGAGTCCCTCAGGGCTCCGTCGTCTCTCCCCTTATCTTTACTCTGTTCACCAGTGACATCCCCAAGAGCAAGAAGGCTCAGTTAGCCCTGTTCGCGGACGACACGG
The DNA here is from genome assembly GCA_963082945.1 of Cerastis leucographa. Taxonomy (NCBI): domain Eukaryota; kingdom Metazoa; phylum Arthropoda; class Insecta; order Lepidoptera; family Noctuidae; genus Cerastis; species Cerastis leucographa. Next base: position 5,447,353 of record OY720385.1, on the reverse strand, counting down.
CCATTTATTACACTGGCCGCAGTCACGACGCTATCTATAGCACCCTCCAAACCTCAGCCAACGTCTTAGGCGCTTGGTTCCGGAAATGGAGAATCGAGGTGAACCCCGACAAGAGCCAGGCAGTTCTTTTCTCTAAACAGCGTAAAATTAAGCCACCCGCGCTCAGCCCGATCACTATGTACGGTAAGCCTATCCCTTGGAAGAAGCAAGCCAAGTACTTAGGAGTCATACTTGACAACCACTTGTCTTTCGCGGCGCACATCAAAGCAGCTCGCGACCGAGCTGCGTTTGCTATGGGTAGGCTTCATTTCATGATTTCGGCAAAAAGCAAGTTGTCACTCAAGTGCAAGTTGCGCCTTTATACCGCGGTGATCCGCCCCATTATGACGTACGCTTGCGTCGTGTACGCTCACACCAAGCCTAAGTACATCCATAGGATGCAAGTTTTACAGAACCGGTTCTTACGTAGAGTCACGGGAGCCCCTTTTTATGTCCGTAATGACCGTCTACACATAGACCTTAGAATGCCCACCGTCCTTCAGTTTATGAAACGTCTTTCGAAGCGTTTCTTCGATAACGCCATTAAACACCGTAATCCCCTGATCGCAGCGGCCGCCCGTTACGAACCCTCGCACATTAGTACAGTACGCCGTCCTAGGCATACCCTTGTCACTCCAGATGATGCTATCACCCTCCTCCAGGAGAGTAGCAAAGAGACTAGCACTCTTAAAAAGTTCCGACTCAAACCGCCGTCTTTCCGACCTCGCCGTCGAGGTCCGTCGCGACGTCCCGGTCCATGCCCTCCCCGACCCTCGCTCGAGCCAGCCCGCGATGCTGTGCCAGTAGTTTTAAATCAGCCCCTAAATAATGATACCATTCAGATCCAGCCTGTCCCCATGCAGTCTTCCCCCAGCGACGCCCTAAGCCGAGGTTCGTACCCCACAGGGGGTGCCCTTAGCGTGCAGTCGCTTAGTTTGTAAGTTTTTATGCCCTGGCTGGAGGCCTTACTCTAAAGGCACCCACAGGATAGTCCGGTTAAGCAGACGACAACCTCATAGGTTGAACTGCGAGATGCCATTCAAAAAAAAAAAAAAAAAAAAGACTGCACCTTGTAATTGAGAAATAAGTTATTATTATGTTACTAATAGCTACTATTTTAGCATGGACTATTGGAGTCTACATCCAATATTGATAACTAAGAGAACTTTCCGATTCAAACAAAGCGAATATCAATTAATTGGCTGTTAGTACCGAAAGATTAATAAACGCGGGGCTGGTGAGTGTTCAGGACAGACGGACTAAACTAATTAGTCTTCTGTAAACGGGAGTTTCTCGTTAGTTCCTTTTAGTGAATGTTTGTTTACACAAAGGAATACAGACGGAGCTGAGAGTTATTAATACATCTGGTTGGTTGGTCCTTCGAGCCGGATACTTTTATATCTTTGTTTGGATTCTTTGGATATGTGTTAATGTGTCGTCTTTTTACTAATTTGTGTTTTTGTTACAGGTAAGATTATATTGAAATAAGAGCGAATGTGGTAATTTCTACAAGAGCGTAGTAAGTGTAAGTTTTCATCAACGAAATACTCATTCATTGCACTTCAGCTTTAAAATAAAAAGCTATAAAATTGATGATTTTGGAGTGCAATGGATACAGTGAACCTTATAATCCAATAAGTTAATCTTGTTTTAATAAAAAGTTAAAAAAATAAAATAAAATTGGTCCCTCTCATTTCTGAACAGCGATATCACGCAGTGGACACTAGTTAATTGAACTTCGGATCCCGGTGCAGTTAATAACAGTCCAATTTTAACTACTTTTTTGTGCTACGTTGATTTTTCGTTTCGTTTATTATTTTTTATTTATTTATTATTTCCGTTTACTTATTTAAGGAAATCATTTCTAAATGTCATACGTATGAATCTGGTGATAATTATGTCAAATGGAATTCGTAATATTATAGTCCAAATATTAATTATTTGGACTAAAATGAACTTTTCATATCTTATCATCATCGACCTAGCCTTTTCCCAAATATGTTGGGGTCAGCTTCCAGTTTTAGCGGATGCAGCTGAATACTAGCATTTTACATGAATGACTGCCTATTTGATCTCCACAACCCAGTTAGTACTGGGTAATACGATACCCCTTGGTAAGACTTAATGTCAGACTTTCGGGCCCCTGACTAGCTGCAAAGACTGCCAAAGATCTTATTTTACTATATCTGATTTAGACAAAATCCTTGTATAAATAAAAATATAAGGTTTTTTACATACACACCTGCACTCACGGCTTTTTTCTTAGGGGGTAGGCAGAGTCCACAGAACGATCCTAACATACTTAACTTGCTTTTCTGACTTTAAAAGTCAAATTAGGTACTCGAAGGACTTGAAACGTTAAACAGGCAATTTAGTTACAATAATAAGCTGTAGAATAAAACTCGGCTCATAAATTTTTCAAATGTCTCGTCGACAACGACCTGAAAGATCAATTTGTCCCATCCTCATAATTTTATTCAGTGAGTTTTCACTGTTTGTCTTACACTCCCCAAGAAGCTTCAGAACTGTTTGTAAAAAGAGTGTAAATGAGATGAATTAGAATAAAAACCGGTGACCTCGTCAATTCGTAATACTTGGCACAAAAAAATGGAATCTGCTTGAGATTTTTCGTCATTTCATTTTACCTTGCAAACTGCTATTGATATTCTGAAAGGAAGACTTAGAAGAGCGCCTGTTTTTTTTTTTTTTAAATTTGTTTATGTCTGTCGCTTTTTCTTTGATCACTCAAGTGTAAAAAAAATCTTGCTTGGGTAGATGTTGTTTTTTATATTTTTTTGTATTACGAGTATTACATTTATACACGTAATCTTGTTACGATAATGATCAGAGTGTTTTTTTATGATTTGAATACCAGATTTGTTCCTTTCCTTTGATCGGTGATACGATGATTACGGTTTTTTTATTTCTGCTCGAATTGTAGTTTAAAGCAACAGCTGTTGTCTGTTTTGCATATTTATCCTAGTTAAGTTGTCAGAAGCTTAAGTTAGTTGCTTGAGTAAAACTACTCAGCCTACATTCAGTGATACCTTATAATTTTTTTATATGAGACCACATGGCGAAAGTTCTGATATGTTAAGTTATCCTACAATTACAAACATCACACACAAGAAAATATACGTTATCAGTTCATGTGTGTGTAAAACTATTCATTACCCGACGGCTGTTATTAGTAAGCTCACGATACGAGAGCCGGCCGATCGAATGACAAACGATGCCACGGTGTCATAATAACAGTGTTGCCCACTAGGTTGTATATTTCAACCCTGTGTAGCCAAACAGCCACCCCCGATGATGCTATCACCCTCCTCCAGGAAAGTAGCAAAGAAACTAGTACACTCAAAAAGTTCAGATGCAAACCGCCGTCTTTCCGACCTCGCCGTCGAGGTCCGTCGCGACGTCCCGGTCCATGCCCTCCCCGACCCTCGCTCGAGCCAGCCCGCGATGCTGTGCCAGTAGATTTAAATCAGCCCCTAAATAATAATATCATTCAGATCCAGCCTATCCCCATGCAGTCCTCCCACAGCAACGCCCTAAGCTGAGGCTCGTACCCCACAGGGGGCGCCCTTAGCGTGCAGTCGCTTAGTTTGTAAGTTATTATGCCCTGGCTGGAGGCCTTACTCTTAAGGCACCCACAGAATAGTCAGGTTAAGCAGACGACAACCTCATAGGTTGAACTGCGAGATGCCATTCATAAAAAAAAAATGTGTGTGGAGTCCCTCCGCGCGGAATAAGTGAAACTTTGTAATACTACACGCATGCGTTCGATTGCCACGCATAACTCGTTATTTTATTGTTTTATTGTTGTACACTTTTTATTACACAAGTTTATCGAGGTTATTCTACTCATGGAAATTGAGCAAAGGCTGGTCACACCGAAGAGTTGAATGCATGACTGTTTGCACGCCATCTTGCGTACCTAGTAGAATTACGTAGTCACAAATCTTGTAATAGCGCCATCTCTTAGTGGGTAATAGAAAATATTCCCCCTCTATGAAAACGTTAAACTTGTTGGAAGTCGCATAAGAAGTTTCACTTCAAAAAATAGCCAAACAGCGTTTTTGGGTTTGCGAAATTGTTGCGAAATGTGGTACTCTTATTACTATTAAAGTGTTAGTTATTTTAAATAGATAGCTTAGGTTTATGGACTTTTGTAAATAAAGCATAGGGCATACACTTAAAAAAAAGCTTGCTCTAAACTATTATCCCTTTAAAAGCGAATCTTGTTGTGGGTTCTTAAATTATTTTTTTTATTAGTCCGAAATTAAGTTTTACTGTTATTTTATCTTAATACGTAACCCTACGCTATCTTTTCTTTCGTAGTTTTGACACACTTTTCGTTCTTAGGCGCACAGTAAGATTGCAATCTACATAAGTATGCACAAATTGAGTATGTTGACAGTCATATCCAACTTTCTGAGAACCAAGGTCTGCCCCTATAGACAACCTTTTAATTACAACATTTCTTCTCGCGTACATAAAATAACATACCTACATATATATTACCTCAGCCGCAACGGTTGATTGCTTTCTGTTGTTCGTTTACACATAATATACATACGTGATGGTTGTTATTCTTTAATTTACGGATGTTTTTAAAATAGATGTTTTTTTATGGTTTTGTACCGGCTTTTGTTTCTAACGATTTATAAATAAACAATGAGACTAATATTTGGAGAGAGTATTTAGTATTTACAGTCGAAACTCGAGTAAATACTAAATACTATGTAATTTGAAAACAGAATAATATGGGTCTTTGCACCACCTTGCACTATAAACGTTCGTACTTTTCAGAAAGTTAGCCTCATTTTTGTTTTAGTAGCTTCAAATTAAGAACAGCAAAGAAAACAAAATAAGTTTCTTCTGTTTAGTAAGTCTAATGTTTATCTTGTCTTGCTAACTAAACCATTTCCGAAAGAACTCGTGTGTAAAACTTACTGAATACATCTTCTCAACTACTACAAAACTTAAGAACATTTAAAGTTTCTAGCGGTCCCTTAGTTAGCAACTCCAATTAATTAATGACGCTTGAAACTTTAGTTACGTGACAAAGGGTTCATTTCTCTAGTCTGTACCCAAATTAAGTTGGATTATCCTCTTTGCAACTACAAGGAAACACATCTTCCTGCGAGCCTTTTCTTTTTAGTTAAAGACGGGTAGATTTAAGTTTCTCTTCCAAAGGCTGCAACAGGCGGCAATGTCGCCACCAATGAAAGAGTGTTAATAGCGTTAGAAACCACTCGTTTTGCTGTGGTCATTGCTTGGTTCATTGAAATAAGCTGCGGTATTCGGCTGCGTGCAATAAATTGCGGAAAAAATTTTAGCTGCTCCATACGTTCGCGAAACTCGAAAAAATGTAGGTGATATTTTTTGAGAGCAGCGGTGGCCCAGTGGTAGCAGCCCCGACTTACGAGCAGTAAGCCGTTCGAACCCAGGCAGTCGCATTACTTCGTGTAATTTATTTCATCACCGCTGCCCTCAAAAAACGGTGAAGGAAAACATCGTGAGGAAACGGCATGTCCTAGAACTAAAAATTCAAAGACATGTGACATCTGCCAAGCCGCACAGGGCCCGCGTGGTGGATTACAGCCCACTCCCTCTCATAGAGAGGCGGCCTGTGTCCCAGCAGTGAGAACATTATAGGATGATGATGATATTTTATCACGATTTCATGGTTGGACCCATAGTAAAAGTAGATTTTTATTTTCATGAGTACTATAAAGGGTGCACGTCTCACCTAGCACGGGGGTTAGGGTTTCAAATAGAAATGTATAACCTTTTGCCTTGTGTCAATAAAACATTTTATTATTATTATGTCCTTTATTCGTTTATAATCTTATTTTTTATATTTTTACATATTTCTTACAAAAAAATAACAAAAAACATTTAAAAATATAAAAAACAGGTTTCCGCCGGTAACGAGAGCAGGGTCCAAGCTACCGGTGGTTAGGGCTGCAGAGACAGGAACCTCCTCACAATGCGGGCCGTATCGAGGAGTACTGCCTTCTGAATCTGACTCTTGATCCAACCGCCAAGTGAGAGCTTCGACAGATGTTCGTCGAGGCTCTTGGCCATAAGGCCATTGGCCGTTACGACAATCGGCACAATGATAGCCGAGTCCACATTCCACATATCGACAACCTCGTGAGCCAAGTCAAGATATTTTATTTGTTTCTCTTTCTCAGCTTTCACGAGGTTTTCGTCATGCGGGATGGTAACATCGACTATCATTGCGCGGCGCGCTGATCGGTCTACCACCACTATGTCAGGCTTATTGGCAACAATAGTCCTGTCAGTAATGATAGACTGATCCCAGTACAGCGTGACATGGCCTTTCTCGAGAACTGGGTCGGGCACATACTTGTAGTACGGTACCTCAGGTTCCACAAGTTTATATTTCAAGGCAAGTTGCTGGTGAATAATCCTGGCTACTTGGTTGTGCCTGTGTAAGTACTCGCCGTTAGCCAGACGAGAACAACCAGAAATAATATGTCTGATGGACTCACCCGGACAGTGGCATGCCCGACACACGTCCACCGTCGCGTCCTTCATAATATGTTTCCGGTAGTTGTTCGTTAGCATAACTTCGTCCATAATTGCACAGACAAAACCTTCAGTTTCCCCAAAGAGGTCGCTGAATCGTAGCCAGGACACGGACGCTAGAAAATCTACATCGGGCCCATGAAGAGCCTGGTAGAAGCGACCGTGAAGCACCTTGCCTTGCCATACTTCCTTGCGGTCATCGGTACTAAGTACAACAGGTTTGCGTCAGTTCTCTTTAGCCATGGACAGCGGGGTGAGTACCTTGTCCACTGCGACCACATCTCGGTGCATACCCACCTCGGCTTTCAAAAAATATTCTCTGAGGCTGCACACCTCGCGGTTGTGGAGGGTCTTCGCATTTAAAAAGCCTCGACCCCCGCACTTCCGCGGGATGTACAGTCTCATCACCGATGATCGTGGGTGATGCATCCGGTTTGCAGTCAGCAATGTACGAACTCTCCTATCTAGGGCGTCCAGTTCGGTCTGAGTCCATTTGAGTATGCCGAAAGAGTACATTATAACCGGCATGACCCAACCGTTGAAGGCGCGCACCTTGTTTCCGCCTGAAAGAAGGCTCTTTAATACCTTCTTCAGGCGACCGAAGAAGCGCTCCCTCAACGACTGCTTCATGTCAGCTACGTTAATGCCTAACGCTTCCGACATACCCAAATACTTATAATTTTCGGATGAGGAGAGAGATCTGAGGTGTATGGAATCCGACAGTTGGATTCCCTCGGATTCCATAATCTCTCCTCGCTTTACATACATAACTGCACATTTGTCCACACCAAATTCCATCCTGATGGCGCTACTAAAAGTTTCAGTTACTTTTAGTAGCTTCATCAGTTGTAATTTGTTAGGAGCAAAGAGTTTCAGATCATCCATGTAAAGAAGGTGAGATATGACCTGACCACCTCTCCTCAACCGGTAGCCTAGGCCTGAATCCTCCAGCAATGTGCTTAGAGGATTCAGGGCCAGACAGAACCAAAGTGGACTCAGACTGTCGCCCTGAAATATTCCCCGTTTAATCCACACAGGCTCATCGTTCCCCTGGATCTGTCGACATCCTGGATATCGAAGCACTGTCCTCCATTGCCCTATATACGACTCAAGAAAGGCGCGTAGAGTTGCATCAATCTTGTACAACTCCAGCACCCTCATGAGCCATGTATGTGGCACAGAGTCGTAGGCCTTCTTGTAATCTATCTAACATGTCGACAGATCCTTGCGGGATCGACGAACCTGTTGGCTGATGGCCATGTCGATGAGGAGTAGCTCCTTAGTACCACGGGACCCGTTCCTACATCCATTCTGAGAGGCCGACATAATAGAATTATTATCAATGTGTTTGTTAATTTTCTCTCTCAAAATGGATGTAAGAAGTTTATAGACCGTCGACAAACACGTGATCGGTCTATAATTCTTGGGTTCCGTAGGACTACCTGACTTATGGAGCAGGTGGGTAACACCCGTTGTAAGAAACTCTGGTAGCGACCCAGACTCTAAGCATGACTGGAATTGGGCAATAAAGGCAAGTGTGTGAACTACTTAGCCATTTGAGCCAGAAATTGTGCAGTCCGTCCGGTTCCGGAGATTTCCAGTTCGGTAACGGACGAACTGCTCTGGCAACATGTAATGGCGTTATTATGATTTTATCCATTTCTGGTATAGATTCACACACTCGCTCGACATCTCGCATCCAGTCAGCTTCAGTATGACAGACGGGCACCGACCAGATGTTGCGCCAGAATGAACTAGTGGCGGCATCATCTGGACGGCATACGTCTGTCACATTTTGTTCGGGTCGCTCCCAAGCTCTGTATACCCACCTCTCATCGCTCCGGAACATGCGATTCTGCGAGTACCTATCAACCCTACGCTTATACCGCCGAATACGGTTCGCCCATGCATAAACTTTCTGCTTCAGGAAGTCGATGCGCTCTGTGACACGGGACATGTATTCTTGAGGACTGATTCCAGTCCCCGAGAATGCCCGCCTCACAAAGCGCATCACACGTGGTCGTGTGTTGCCCTCCCTGAAGCAGTATAGTTTGCCGATGAGTACCCTGGTCCCGTCGATACGACACTCGATCCTGCGTTGCCAAGTTGGTACGGCTGGTTTTGGTTGAGTAGCTACGTCATAATTTGGGAATTTGACGTTAGCTAAACGACAAGCCGCTACAGCCCCACAATACAGTATCGAGTGCGTATCAACGAGGTCCTCGCTACTCTCAAAAATATTCTTGAGTTGCGAGTCCAAGGTACACACCAACGCCCTATTTTTCTTATGCATGGGAAGCCGTGGTAAACGGGGCCTAAGTTGGGTAGGAGTGGATCGATACTCGTGAAGCGCATCTTCCAGAGCGCTCCTCAAACGTTCGTTGCACTGGCTACTTACCGTGGCAACCCTATCACCCTCCTCTACAGCAGCAAGATTAGACCGCGGTGGTATTGCGTCAATAGTTGACGCTTGCACCGCGGTTTGCACCGGAGTCAAGTCGATGTGGTTGCTCGGTACCTCTGAGCGCAGCCTATCAAGCGCGGCGTTGTCCAACATGTGATTGCGTTGGATGACCCGCACCTGATCCGACAGTCGTTGGGCCGAGACGTTGACGGTTGGTTCAAGAACCTGAAAAAGAGACAGCATCCTAACACGGTACGCAGTGAGGTTAGTTCCCCCCTCTGTAGACCTGTAATATGCGCGCATGACGTTCTCGTTTATAGACTGAGTCTCATCTCATGCGCTGCACACAACCACCGGCAGCGGGGACCCGGCTCGGGGCCAGTTGGCTCCTAGGTCCGAAGCTTAACGGTGGCCGGCCTCGCCCCGGCTGACGTACAGGTGTTGGCGACGTCGGCGGGGAGAAATATTCGTCGCTGGAACTCGACGCTACTGCCACTGCCGGAGACACAGGTGATCCGGGGTCCGACGGCGGCGAGGTGGAGCTCAGCGACAAGTCCGGGGGTGGAAGGCGTGCGCGTTGTGATGCAGCTGATCTTGTTATCATAATACGTTTATATATTCCCTCATTGTCTTAAGTGATTTAGATTTTTTGACAGATGACAGTTTCTGTGTGTCTCAAATTTTCGTTTTTCTTTTTGGTGTGCTGCATTATTATTATTATTATTACTTTCATGTACAGAATGCTTGGTTGACGGCTATGTGATGAGGTGATTTACACGGTGTATGCCTGCGTTTAAGAAATCACCCTGTTTAACTCTGACCAGATGTATGAAGTGAACGGTGAACGAGGCAAAAGGAAATGATCGTACCAGGTGGCGTTCTGTGGTTTCTGTCCACTCCCATGGGAAAAATGGCGTGAGTTTATATAACTCTGTTTATTCGCTGTATGAGAGAAGCTTGACCCTGCAGTGGACAGTTCTAGTCTGATATTATTTATTTCTATTGTTACTTTAGGCCAAAAGGTATGAAATTCCACTATCTATAGTCCTACAAAAATGATTTATAGGACCCCTTATCAGGAACACTATATTACTTTTCCTTTCACAAAGGCGAGGATATGGATCCTCTACATTATTTGCACCATTTCCAAACCCTGTTAAATCAACCTCCGAAATTTCTATGATTTATGGAAATCTATTACTTCATATCAACCTGTACGAATAATGGATGCTATCGTGGAGGTTTTTGAGTTAGAATACCATAAATAACGCAAAGGTAGGGCAGCCATTTTGATCGTTCGGTATTTTTCGCGCCAATCCATTACGTATCTGGCGCCATCTTAAGTTCTAGAACGGTTTACGGTCGTTAACCTTTTCATGTTTCCCTATAATGGGAAACGAGTGAACAATGAGACTTAAGTGAACAGGACTGCTAATAACATTAAGATATTTATGGTTACATTTCCCTTTTGTAGCGGATTTGCCTTACGCCGTAAGGAGAAAAACGATACTCAAGGTTTCTAAATATCAGGGAAATGGTTATTGGACCAGTATGAGCGGAAGAGTAGAGAATCTTTGCTTAATTGTACCTCTAATTGACAAATGCGTTGTCGTTGCGAAACCACGGAAAAATTAACTGGATTCCAAATAGCGGGAAAGGAAAAGTTGCCGATTACATCTCCTAAGCCGGTCGTCCAATGCTACGGGAAAGTAACTAGATACTTTTGATTATCATAGATGTGAACGTGGTGAAGAAACCGGCAATCGGAATGTCCTAGTACCGAAAATTGTAAGACGTGTTACATCCGCCAAATCCACAATGGACCCGAATGGTGGATCAAGACGCACTCGCAACCACCAGATCAGATAAGGGCCTGTGACCCAGCAGTGCAAGGATTATAGCGTGATTATACGTGGACGACGGGCCTTACTCAAATAATTCTTGACAAATTCCTTTCGCAATTTAAAATCTTTACCCGTGTGTCCTTTTGCTATTTTTTCGGTTAGCATAAACATAACCTTTTCATTATCACGGCTACCCTCATTTGGACCACATGTTGCTTTCACACATCGGTTCAGACTACGTCAGGGATAAAATTAAGAGTACCTACGTATGATATTCGCCACAGTCGCGCATAACGTTAATTTGATAAGGTCACTGAGAGCTGTTTGAACAAATCGGTTACTCGACATTAAAATGGGCAGAAGTTCAACTACCGTACAGGCTATTACGCTAAGTTACACTCGCAGATATATCAGTATTCGTAGCTAATCCACTATTACCTATGTTTGGCTGTTTCATCAGATTTTTGAATCGGATTAAGTATGCAGATTATATGGGGAAACGGCAAGTTTTAAAAGCGACTAAAATACTCGTTGCGAAGTTTTTAAACCCCTTATTTTCTAGAATTACGGCCCACCGTCTCGTACAGTTTGCGTTCTTCTAGGAAAGCGAGCTCCACCCTAGGCCGCGTCATCGCTGCACATCAAGCGATAAGCTATTTAACATTGAAAATAAACAGAGAGAAATAAAGCTTTTTAATCAATGCCGAAATGTAAATCTCCTAATACACTCAAAATTATCTATAGTTAGATATGGAATCTAAAAGAAACATTAAACTACTCTAAAGTAAAAGAAGAACAGCACAATCCTTCTGCATTTAACTTAGGACTTGCCCGACGTCGTATGACCGCGACCCGCGACCCCACTTGTGTGTCCGCGACCTTACGCTAATTTAATCGCACGATTTGTTCGTGCACCGTTTCCTATGTTTCTTTTGTGACTTAGTTGTGTATAGTACGAAACAATGTTTTGTATGCGACGTTATTTGTTTAAATGTGGTAGGTTGATTTGAAGGTGAACTTATTACAACTTTACTCAGAGATATGTGGAAACTAGTTGACCCGGGCAACTTCGTCAGCGTCACTATTTATCCGTTTTTGCACCATTTTTTATTGAGGTTCCGCTCCTATTGGCCGTAGCAAGATGATATATAGTCTATAGCCTTCTTCAATAAATGGGCTACATCATACATACATTTCAATTCGAACCAGTAGTTTCTGAGATTATCGCGTTCAACCAAACAAACTCTTCAGCTTTAAAATAATGCTATTGATTTAGTTCATCATCATAAGACGTAGTAGTTAGCTCTTAACTAAAACGAAATTTAGTCCGAAAGACCACTCAAAAATATAAATAATAATGAAATTCGTGTTTCGGCCGGATCGGACGAAAGTAAGCGGCCGAAACACCTACTAAGCCGTTACTGCTTAATCCTCTGCCACAATCGTCCATTATTTACAAGTCACTTTGCGAAGTTGGGTCTTAGTAACATTTTATTAATTTCAATAGTAACATCCGGTCCATTCAATGTAAATAATTTTGTTGATTCATTGTTTAATAACTTGCACAACACAGTTCGTAATTAATCATACTCAAGTGTGACAAAAGTAAAGTATACTCAACTGTATTCATCAAGACTTTGTACTATTAATAAATTATATAATAACATTAACCTACCGGGAGCATTAATGTTTTTAATGTTCAAAAAACAGTTCAGATTTACTTGTTTCTGTACAACATCAAATTTTGCATTGTTGCATTATAGGCAAATTAGCTGTCCCGCGCAACTTCGTCTGCGGCACATTTTCCCCGTTATCGCAACATTTTTGATTGCTGCTCCGCTCCTACTGGTCGTAGCGTGATGATATATAGCCAATATCCTTCCCCAGGTAGAAATCTATCTTCTTGCCAAATTTCATTAAGATCCGATCAGCCGTTTAGTCGTGAAAAGGTAACAAACAAACAAACAAACAGAGTGACATTCGCATTTATAATATTAGTATGGATGCTCGAGGTGAGGGAGTACTGTCATTAACAGTAGTCCACAGTACTCCCTCCAATGTATTTCCACAAAATAAATAATTAAGAAAAAGTCCATTTGCCAAGTATCATCCACTAAATCAACCAACTTTTTTTCATGAAACATTAATTCAAAATGTAAAACGACCCTGTTTTTCTGGAACATTTAATAAATTAAGTAACTTACTATTTCATTTATCCGTATTTTTCATTAACATTAATTCGCTGACTCATATCCGTGTCAGGGTGTTTGTCAAGGTAATATGACCAGGTTGGGAAGTGTGAAAGGGGTCGGAAACGGTGAATACATAATACAAATGTCATTTGGTGTCGGACGATTGACTCAACAAGTGATTATACGGAGCACGGTATGGGTGTCGTGGGGCTAATCGATTGTTGAAGTAAATTAGTTCTCACGTACATTGTTGTAAGCCAGGTTTTGGTTTGCGCTTTTAAAATACCAACACTTAGGCCTTGCACACTAAATCATACGCTTTGGGCTTAATTAATTTAAAACATCATTCTATGGTTTTACGTATAAATGTGGACGGGTATTTAAGAATAAAGGAACGCCAAAGAAACGATGGATGGACTGTATGAAGGATGATATGGCGAGAAAGAAGGTGTCTGGTGAGATGACGAGTAATAGAGAAGTATGGAAGAAGAAGACAAGGCAAGAGAATAATGATGTTTGAAGTAAACTGGGACAGAATGATGTGTCAAATAATGTTGTGTTTAGTGGGGCAAGAGGGCCTCATGTTCATTTTCACTAACACTAGGCGATGAATGACAAAATGCTCAAATAAATGCGCTATATTAGATTTTCAACGCCAAGAGTTGAGACATAAATAAACGTGAAAGCGCTCTTAGTGTTATTATGGGTTGGTTACATTTATATGAATTGAAAACTAAACCCTAACCAAAGCTTCAGTACTTTAAATAATGTCAGGGCATTCCAGTTCCAGCCGTTTAGGTACTCTAGACTCAGGATCTCTAAACTTAAGCCTATCGTCTGGCAAAATACTTCGGCTATGATCAGGCAATTTCGGGTTTTCGGGATTCACATAAATGTTTATTTAAGTGCTTTATTTTTCAGGGAACACGTTCTTAGAGTGTTTGGCAGAAATATCTGTATTTAAAAAAAAAATAGAAGGATGTTTTTTTTCCGACAAAGTAAATTGAATTCTTTCCATTTTCTCTCACTAACAACATTTATTTTTAGAAGCAATTTTCTTGTACAGGTGTTGTAAAATATGCAGATTCAGCTTTACTCCTGGGTGGGGTCTCATTTATTATTTTATTATTAATTCAAGTTAAACATGAAAACATTTTAAAACTGAGCTTAGATTCAGTTTTGGTGTTTGTCTAGAGTTTTTAATAGAATGTCATTGAATTCGGTGTTCTTGACTTTTAACTTACTTAGAGAGAAAGACAAGACTGACGAAATACATGACTGTTCACCTAATGGCAGTCACATAACTGATATAATCTTTTTATCCCCTCTTACGGAACGGAATCAAGAAAGAATGTTGCCTAATCTACACAGAGACCATACGGAAACACACCATACCTTTTATTACGGATGTTTATGAACAATTATACATAAAATGTTGTTATTAAGTAAGGGTTATGTTGGTGTCTTATCTTAAATGATCTAAGCGTCGAAACAACACCACAAAACTATATTTAAAAACATTCGTTTTAAGTGAATAGGGCCGTATTAGGACGGGCCAATTTCGCCAGAGAGACTGAACATTTGAACTGCGTTCAAGACCTATCAATGCCTTAATAGCCGTTTCTTACCTAAAGCAAAAATCGTATTGAAACAATGTATCTATACTAATATTTTGAATGGCTAACCGGATTTCGATTAAATTCTTCCACAAGTGGACTATCATTTATCGTTCTATCCCGCTAGTATTACGTTTTCTTGGGACAATTTCTGACCTAAATTGGGGCAAAACCAGTTTTACATAAAAAACTTATTGTCATAAAACATAATACAAAACAACGACAACTTGAAAACGTAATACTAAGCAAAAGCTTAACATAAAAAAAAAAAACTTATTTTCACAAAAATAAGTACAAAATAGTCTACGATCAAAGCTGTAAACATAAAAGGGGTGGTCTAATCTACGCTAAAACTATGGAAACACTCCCAAAACCAACATATACCTATTTACATACAATCTTATCTTTACATAAGGGTTAGTTTCAATCTTATGTGATCAAAAGCATTACGTTTTGAAAGTGAAACCATCGGGCTGTTTATGGAAACAATTAGAATGGAGTATTAGCATAAATGTAATTGTAATAGTGTGCCGTGATGGATGCGTGTGGACTTACAATAGGTAGGCTAATGTAATATACATTGAGGATTTTATGTATTTTCATTTAAGTCAGAGTTCACTACTGCGCAACTAAAAGTGCCCAACTCGTCGCCTCGAGCTGATTCAATTGAAATTGAGAAGAAGAAGTCAGAGTTGGGAAATATTTGGTATAACAGCGGTGTAAAAGTAACTGTTTTGTTCCTCATTCAATAAAATCAGGGACTTAAAACACCTTCATAAAGGTTACAGAATTATAAGTGTTACATGTTGTATTGGTAACAGAATCAAATATGTAACACTTTTAAATGTGTTTTCAACCGTAACATATCTGTAACAGATATAAAAGTGTAAACAGTGTTAATAAGTGTAACAGGTAAACGCAGCGTACTAAAGCTAAGCTAATTGATTATTTCAGTTACACATGTCATATTAACACTTATTAACACATATACAAGGTTACACTTTGATTCGGTAACATTATTGTATCTGTTACATTTAAAAGTGTTTTTCTGTTATAACTGTTTTAAAAACAGTGTTAAAACACTTATTACGGTTACAGTTTGAGTCCCTGAATAGAACAATTTGCTGAAGTTATTTTGTGGTTTATTTAACGTAAAAAGTAACATGCTAGTCGAGCTTTCCAGTCTAGCCTTTCCGTTATCGTATGTCAGCTGTCAAACTGACAGTGACATTTACAACTTGGCATAATTACTACAGTAACCGTCCCCGACTTACGTGTCGTCTTTTCTTTACTTTTTGTAATGTATTCCATCACTACTGCTCCCAAAGCAGTGAAGTAATACATCGTGAGGAAACCCTTCTTGAATAAAAAGGTCGTAACATATGAGGCATTCAGCAACTTGGATTAGGCCCACGTGGTGGAATATGGCCCGTTCCCTCTCAAAGAGAGAAGGCTGACAGTGGGATCGTTATAGGCTGATTACACACATGTAACTTCTACAACAATAATGTTAAGATAAGTATAACTATCTTGTTGGTAATAGTGTTTCAGTTAACTTGTAGATAAAGAAAAAACAATCATCATCTGCCTAGCCTTTTCCCAAACTATCTTGGGGTCGGCTTCCAGTCTAACCGGATGCAGCTGAGTACCAGTATTTTACATGAAGCGACTGCCTATCTGACCTCCACAACCCAGTAACCGGGTAATACGATACCCCTTGGTAAGACTGGATGTCAGACTTTTTTGCTTCTGACTACTCGCAACGACTGTCAAAGATCTACAAATGACAGCCGGGACCAACGGCTTAACGTGCTTTCCGAGGCACGGAGGAAACTCGGTATGTAATTATGATCACCCATCCACGGACCAACCTCGGCAAGCACAGCTTAACCTTAAAGTTCGACCCGGGCGGCTGTTATTATTTAGCCACGAGCTCCTCAGATAAAGAAAAAACAATAAAAAGGTTTATAAATGGTTCAGTTATAAGTAGAAAACAGAAATAAATCTAGCACATAGAAAAGTACCGACCACACTCGCTCTAAGAAATTGCTCTACCTACTCTCTGGTCATGGACGGGGCTTAAAATTGCATTCAATATTGATACTTTCTTATACTTCCGAAGATGAAAATGCAACACGCCAACAGGAATTCAGAATTTTTAATTTCAGTAATGCTATTTCGTAAATGTTTCATGAAAACGTTGATTTCAATGATTCAACGATCAGATAGAACTTACACTATACTAACGTGGAGGTTGGAAACTATCATTTCCAATGATTTAAGCAAGTACTAAACAACTGATTTACCAAATTACAATGAAATTGGTTCAGTGGTTTCGGGTATTAGCGTGTCCAAACATAGTGACAAGTGGTTTTTATTAATTAAAATATGTAAACACCCGTATCTATAAACAAGTCAAATTCATTACTTGAGTAAAAGTCGTTATTTTGGATACGATTTATTTTCTGTAGTTTAGTAATTGTTTGTAGTGAGAACTGTCAAATATTAGAAATCATAGCTTTGCTTTCTTTGAAGGTTCTTACTTCGTTTAAATTCTTGTCTATAGCTTAAAAATTTTTGCATAAGTATTTACTTTAACTTTACTTAGATACGGGTGTAAGTGTCGATTTCACAAATGTTGAAGATAAACAATTTACAATTATTTACTGCATATCAGCAACTCCCTGATAAGACACTAGTGTAAGTGAAAACACAACAACATAAAGATCGGATCTATCTCGATAAAGATCCGATATTGCCAGCCTCAACCGCCTAGCGTGAAGCGATTTAACGTTACATGTATGTCATCGAGAAATATGTGGTGTAGAGAAACGCGAGAGAGGCGACCACGCTCCGCTGAACGCTTTTTTACACATAATATTAAGTGAGGAGCGGTTATGGTGTTAGCGGAGAGCGTTTTGTGACCAGTGTTATGTCATGCTTTGTTTTGATATCCGTTGTGTTTTGTTTGGGTCGTGTCAATAAACAATAGTTTACTATTCGATTAGTCATGCTGTTGTGGCCAGAGTGCATATGTTACGTAAATATTTGGATTTTAATGTTATTCTAAACAGATATTCATTAAGGAGTTATTTATTATAAAACACGACTATTATTCTGATACTAACAAAGGGAACATAATTAGCATTGAGTTCTGCCGAGAATCTCAATAACTTAGAAAATTTGAAGACTCATGAGAGGTTCGGTATAACCGGTCTGGAAAACTTGCGAACGCTGCTCCGATTACCGGACTCTGACACATATTGTACTAAGTATCTGTTAGTGTCCACCAGTCCTCAATCTAGATATCCTGTGCCAGCAGTCAACGTAACAGTTTTTAGTGTAGTTTACCAAAAACATCAATAAATAATACGCTCGACAAAAACAACGACTCAAAATATCATCCCCGCTTACATAGGGACCACGGCCCATGTAGTGTTAGCAGCAGAGTCAGCGCACTTGGCGCGTACCGTACGCAAAAACACTTAATTAAACACTTCTACGCGACCGCCATTTTAATTACTTGTGTGTGTTCTAGAATTGAAAAGTTAGGGCTTTGAGGATAATACGGGTAGAGTTTGGTTCTGACAAGAAACATAATTAATTTCAGAACACAACAGTTATAAGTTGGTAGGGACAGTAATTAACACATGTGTTATACTAATAAAGATTAAATTAATCTTATGATAAAATCCTCTGGGTTCGAGGAATAAGTTTTCAGTTGAAGAGTGATTTTGTTTTTTTGAACTAATATGGTCCCTGACCAAAGAGAATTAAACCACTTTATAGTCATTGTCCCTGACACTATCGTTAAACTTCAAAGGGATATTTAACATGTTTATTATTTGTTATCAATTCCCGATATTTTGGCACTGCTTTTAGGACTATGATAAACACAATAAATATCCCGTTTTAATGTTGATGAGACTGAATAAATGTTACAACGATTGCTTTTAAGAGCGTTTATACCTTACCGCTTTTCATACAAACTTTCAAGTCCTTATTTTCCGAAATGACTGAACCGATTTAAATGAAACTTCGTACACATAAGCAGGATATACAGATCTAAAAATTTACTAAAAAACATTTTCAAAAATAGTGTTACAGTTAAATTAGACCGATTATAAATTTTCTATAGAAACAGAAAATTCCAATTATCTCTTTTTTAAAACACATTTTGAAAATATTTTTTAGTAACTTTTTAGATATAAGTATCCTGCTTATGCGTATAAAGTTTCATTTAAATCGGTTCAGTCATTTCAGAAAATAACGACTTGAAAGTTTGTATGAAAAGCGGTAAGGTATAAACGCTCTTAAGTATGTATCAATTTTCAGGAGAATCACAAATCTATGATTTATTTACCTATACGTTTTTTTTAAATCATAATATACAAGGATTTCAATCTCCTTATCATTCTGCTTAATATCTCAAAGCAAATTCCTGTTATTATAACAAATATGCAACACTCCACGTACCGTATAATACCGTATATTGGTTGAATATAGCAAATACTTTGCTTTCTATCTGCACACTGCAGTATGAATGCTGAATTTTGCAAGCACCTCGCGTTACGGCAGAAGCTAGCTTTATCCCACCTAGATTGGAAGAAACCCGGGGATCTAGGATGAAATATTTCTTCATAAATGCTACTCTTTCTTTTTACTAGGTAAATAATTTCTTCAAATAATAATACTTAGGCAGTAATTTACTTTGGTTTTATTTAATTTTATTCTGCCAGTAAGACATAAAAAGACATAATTCTCGGTTTCTACCAATCGGCTAAAACAATACCCACTGTTGTACCAACAATAATTTTTTAAAAGATATAAGACTTGCTAATTATTTTGATATTTCAGCTGTCGTAATGACTTCAGTTTGGCGACAACATATGACAATGAATATGACTTGACAAGAAAAAAAAATACGTTCACATGACATTTAACTATGAAAAAAAGAAGACATGGCATATGCCTTGATTATAGGATATTACGATAAGAATTTACTGATGACTTGGCTTTGGCCTTACATATAATAGAGATAGATCAATACGAAAATATGACGAGGCTGAATGGGTCTATAGATCGGGTTGTGCGTTGTTTCGTCGCTAATTGTTTCATCGAATTTCGTTTCACATAAATTGTTTCTCATATTATCATTTCATAGAATAATCAATACGCAGAATACTTACTTTGAAAAAAATTTAATCATCAATTTTTGTTTCAAATAAAGTTTAATGTTAGAATATTCATATCATAGAATAACAAATCAAATATTCTTTATCCACATATTGTTTGTTTCACATAAAACTTATTACGAAGAATTACATTTTATCGAGTGACAGTTTCTAAAACTCATACCTTTGAAAAATACATACCCTCCTATAAAATTACATCACCGCATTCACAAAAATAATGCGGTTAAATTCTTGTCAAGTAGGAAAACAGTCTTTTTATTCTCACTAATGGTGTTCATGCCTGTTGCACGCAGCATGCAAGCAAGCATGTAGCATGCAAGCAAGCATGCAACATGCAGCGTGCAAGCAACCATGCAGCATGCAACAAGCATGGTTTCTGTCCAGGCTCCGGCGCTGCGGGGCTCCGGCGGCCCCACGCGAGTTCATCGTCGCAGATGGTATTAACGCTCACCACCGCAGCTTCGGCGGCAAGCGATAGATACCACCTGCTCCTCAGCTCGCGGGCCGCCTCATCCCTCCGCGCCTACGCGGGCTTAAATTACACTCTAGGGGTAGGGCAGACGAGCCGCCCATTACCTGAACGCGCCCCAGAGGGTGGTAGCCGTAAGGCTGATCCGGGGGTACCGCACGATCTCCGGCGAGGCGGCGAGCCTCTTGGCCGGATTGCTACCATGGGATCTGGAGGCGATGGTCCTCGCGCGCCTGCATGAATGGCGTGCGGAGGCACTAAGCCGGGGGGAAACTCCGCTGCCGCGGCAAATTGTCGCTCAGCGGACAGACCTCCGGCGCGATCTCATGGTGGCATGGAGACAGCGACTATCGCAACCACGTGCAGGGCACGCCACAATAGTGGCGATAAGTCCCCTCTTTGAGGAGTGGCTAGAGAGGCGGCACGGCGCCCTCACCTTCCGCCTGACGCAGGTCCTCACCGGACACGGTTGTTTCGGGAGGTTCCTGCACCGAATTGGGCGGGAGGAAACGCCCGGGTGTTACCATTGTGAGGATCGGCCGGAGGACACGGTGGAGCACACCGTGGAGCTCTGCCCCGCTTGGGCTGAGCACCGCCGTGTCCTCGTAGTGGCGATTGGCGGCGGTGACCTCTCGCGACCGGCCCTGGTTCAATCCATGGTCCGGAGCGAGAGGGAATGGGAAGCCGTCGCCTCCTTCTGCGAAGCAGTCATGCTAGCGAAGGAGGTGGCGGAACGTGAGAGGGAGAGAACCTCACGTCCCAGCCGCCGCGGGAGACGCCCCGGGCGTCGGGGGGCAACCAGTGGCCCCCGGCCACCGTAGGCGCGAGCCTGTGGACGGTGAGTAATGGGCTAGCTCACCGTCCGTCCATCTTATGACGACAGGCCGTGTCGACGGCGCGTACGTGTTCCACGCGCGCCTCAAGGAGATGTCAGCAAACCGGAAGGGGCCCGAGAGGGCCGATGCCTGCCAGGGCTGCGGGTTGTTCGAAAGAGATACCGCGGCCCTGGAACAAAAAGGGCGAAGAAGGAACATGGGTGGGTTTTAGTCAGTACAAGTCTGACACTCCCTCCCGCTCCGCCCAGAGCGGGAGAAGTCATTTGATGATTTCCCATCCGAAAAAAAAAAAAAAAAAAAAAAGGGGTAGGGCAGACAAGACTACGTGGAGTCTGATTTGCAGCTATTCGTTTTTGTCACTAAATTTTGTAGTACAACATATTGACTTTTAAGGACAATATTTTAATTTAAGGTTAATAATTTCGTTGAAATAAAATACCATGGAAACATACATCGAACAAACAATATTCGTTAAAAAGTAATTCTATTGTTTGATAAATTTGTTAAATAAAAAAATGTGAGTATAAAATTCATTAAAGTGTGTTTCTGTAAAATATGTTTCATTCAAGTAAATAGTAGTTGAAACAAAAATACTCGAAATAAAAATACGAGGACCAAATATTATGTGAAACATTTTCTGGGAAACGAAATTCTGTGAAACTTCTGTCTGCGAAACAAGGTGACACCCTATAGATCGATGCCTGCCTTTTAAAGGAGAACGAATAAAAAAAAAATTGGCGACAACATATTGCATCAAGATATTGCGTCAAGCTTAGGCTTTTTCTATAGACGTTAAATCTTTCAGTAAATGACGCTGGCAGAATAGCCCGTTGGCTCAGTTGAAAAAAAAAAAATTTTTTGTAAAATCTAATTTTAAATTATTTTGCATTCCATGTTTCACAAAAAGAGTGGTTGATTTTTATCACAGTATATTGGTTTCATATAACACGATTATGCATAATCACTCTCAACTAGTGTGTCTAAAGAAAGAAAAACATATTTTTCTCCTGTGAAATATTCTTAAAAGAAATAACAGGTCATTGACGTTGTCACTGCTTGTTTAAAAGGTACTAGTTTACTTGTATTCTACATATAAAAGTGAATTTTTGATTTAAAATAATTTCGAATCAAAATATTTTATTTCACATATACCTACATGGGCAATTAAGACGTTGAGAAAAGGTACACGGTTCGGGTTGGTCCTTGCCTAAGGAGAAGAACCGGCAAAAAACTCCATGGCTACTCTTTTAAAATGATTTGGTTTTGAAATATCATTATGCCTGTAACCCCTAAAAGTTTGGGCAGAGGTGGTCTCAGAAGATAATATAACAACATTTTGCCAGTTATTTTTAATAAATTCCATACAAGAGGGGGCGACCTTATACAACTTTAAGTGTGTTATAACATAAATATAATCCATAAAACAACAATAAATATCAGCTTAAGAAGAACAATAAAACATAACTAGATTTTGATGAAATCATTTGTCACTGTGACCTATAAAAAATTTACGACATTATATTTATTTATAATTTATGGTTAAGTTTTATAGGAACTTATCTCTTTCTTATAAAGAGGATTTCATGGCTCACTGATTGCTGGCGTAAGGGCTCTTACATAACGATGTATTTGCCATTTTCCCACCCTTACAAACAACGCGGTAATGCGGCAAAGATGGTGATTTTTCTCGCTTCATCGCAATTTCCCTTCCTGATTTTTTTCGTGGTTGAGATTTGACTGTTATTTGTTATTAAAGCTTGGTGTTTACCTGTTTTTATGTGCTGTCTGAAATAAGGGACATTTTCATTGAAGGCTTAGGCGTAAATTCTTATTACTAATCATCATTCTCTCTTTCTATTTTATTATTTTAATTGTTTTTTTTTTGTTTTTACTATGGACACTTTTAACGTGCACGTCTTGCTACATCGTTCTCACATAATGTACCATCTCAAAATGAATGATGTAACCAAGGTTTTGTAACAAGATCCTGATTTAAAAGAGTGTCCATGGAGTTTTTTGCCCATTCTTCTCCATAGAGATCTACGCTTTGGAATGGACAACTTACTTTTACAGTTATTATGTCTTGTGACTGGGACTGTAGCTTCATTTTTATTGTTTTTCGACTATTCAAAAGTGCCTGTAACTAGCCTACTTGAAACAAATGATTTTGATTTGATTTGATTTCTTCTTGCCTTTATCCCAATTCATTTGGGGTCGGCGCAGCATGTCTTCTTCTTCCATACTTCTCTATTTCTCGTCATCTCATCAGACACCTCTTTACCAAATTCTAACAACACTACTACTACTACTATAAATTCTAACTCTATTATACTACATCTCAATTTCTATTGTTCCCTTTCTATACAAGAATTCTATAACAGCAAGGTCATCGCGTAACATACTTACAATGACAATGTCTGCTTGGCTTGACAACCGCATTGAATGTTTTATTGCAATGTTTCCGCTGTCAAACAGATGATTTGTTCAAACCATTGAAGCAAAGAATTTGGTATTTCTTCTAGAATTATTCGGATTGTGATAAAGTTTGCTACAAAACGTTGTCATATCGAAGTCTAATCCTAAGATCTGCAGCATCTAAAGCTAAAATCACCAAAGTTTGCATGATTCGCGCAGTGGCTGACCGATTGGCTGACGCGCTGCGTGTCGCGGATTCGATCTCCGCATCGTACTTGAGTCGATCCACAGGTTGGTTTGTATGGCTGTTTATGTATGTGAGTTTAAATGTTTGTAAACGCACCCACGATACATGAGAAATGCCTAGTGTGGGGGCAACGTTTTATAAAAGAAAGAAAAGTTAATAAATTATATGAAGGAACACTAGTCTTTCAATCTCACTTATATCAATTTCTTCTTATGTTATTTATAGTTCGTGGGTCTTCAAGCGTTATCATCCTCACTTATTATGTATGTGCAATTCGTCACGCTCTCTTCACGTCGTGTCCAAACAGTAAAGTCACGTGGTTAAAGTGGCGCCACCTAGCGTGTGTCCATCTTCACTGTGAAATTATCGGTTTTGTATGGTTATTGTTTCATAATAATTAAAGATTGAACTCGTAAGAGGATCGCATCTGGAACTAAGTGATGTGATCCAGCAGTGAACTGACGTTATCAATATAGCTCACAGAACAAGCAACCTCAAGTGGCAGTGGGCTCCCCATATTAGTCCTACAAACGATGCCCGTAGGCGAGTCGTATTTTTGAGTGGAGACCAACCGCAAATCAACAAGCGTAAGGTGGGACGCCGTCAGGCTCGTTGTAGCGACGATCTCCGCAGGGTGGCTGGTAGCAGCTGGATGAGAGTTGCCGAGAATCAAGGTGAAAAGCGTACAATTGGAGAGGTCTGTCACTTGATATGAGATGAGTTGAGGATGTTCCGCAGTAGACTGCTGTAGGCCGATGATGATATTGACGAACTCGTTAGATGTGTGTTAACACTGACTGAGATGAGAGATGTAATATCTTTCATTCGTCTTTTTTTAGATAAAAATACCGTAAATCGTCCTAATTTAATAAAGTTGAAAATACACTATCTGTATGAAACGGCAGCTTGAGAGCCCTGAAAGTTATTAATTATCTTGTTTGCACTTCATAGCAGTCCATAAATTGTCAGATATATTAAATACGGTGACATGTTGGGCTTATGTATGACATGAGTTCAGCTGATAGCCCAACTACATATTTACCGCGACGTACTTTATGTTCCTAAACAATTACAAGAAAATATTTTTTTTTTTCAGAAATAACTTGCCTGTGGCTGATAAATTGTAGTGTCATTTACAAATTGAGTGAACTATAACAACACGCCTATAATCTGTGAACGGTTAGGCAGAGGTGTACCTGATAGTACACCTACATTTTGCTAGTTCTTTTAAAGTTCCAAGTAATAGGGCGCGAGCATATTGCCACCAACTAGAGCCAAAGATATGTGAAAACTGTGTCTATGAGCACACGTAAATCTTACCATTAGTGGTAATGAAAACACAGACACTACACAGAAAACACAGATACATAATTAATATGGGATATAATGCTAAGTATGTACCGATTTATGTTCAGATGAAAACGCTCGCCGAATGTGAATTAGGTTTAATTGCTACTACCGCTAGACTGGATTGTCTTTGCGATAGTTTCTGTAATATACTGCCAAGATTTTCTAGTATATACAACTGTAGATTATTGCGTCTTCATTCTAAAATATTAATGAGATTTATAAGTGTGACATACAGACGGTCATTTAGCGTTAAACTGAGATCTATAAATATGATATGATATTTTACATAACATAGATTATGAAGCTATTGAGTGACGTGCCAAGAAGCTCATTGACAAGGACTCACTTGTCAAAGCTAAGCTCCAAAGCCTTGAACATCGATGCAAAGTTGCCAGCCTATCGGTTTTTTATTGGACACATTTCGGGGAGTACGCTTCGGAATTGCACAATCTAATTCCACCATCCCCATTCTATTATCGGACAAGCAGAGAAACGGCGAAGCGTCACCGTTATATGATTAAAGTTCCACGGATCCGAACAAAGCGCTTCCACATTTATTGTGCGAACCGCCAGTCTGTAGAATTCACAGCCGGCTCCCTGTGTCCCCTGATGATTATAAACTGTATCTCTTCAAAGTTCAAGTAAATCGGTTTCTTCTGAGCAAGCGTGCTCCACCCTAGGCCGCATCATCGCTTCACATCAAGCGAGTTGCGGAAAAACACAGGCTTATTTAGTATAAAAAAGTGTCATTCCTTTTAAAACATTTATCCACGTTTTCCCACTTACTACATTACAACCAACAGTAGAAAGTACAAGACATTTACACGTATTTAATTACTAGTATACGGTAGCATTTTTCCATATTGATAACTAAAAAAACGTTGATAACGGAGCTCGCAGCACGTTCAGTTAGGCTATGCTCCAATTGTTGCTGTACCGGTGCGCCGGCGCAGACTGGACGTCGTTAAGATCGCTCGGATCTATAGACTACGCTCTGATGATAATTGTTGCTATTATTTTTATCAGGAAGCGTTTATGAATCGAAATTGCTGGGTTATGATTTGGTTTCTATGTTGCTGAAATTGAAAAAATGTAATTGTTTATTGAAATAAATAAATTACAAAAGTTTGTATAGTATGGGAGGACATCGTAGGCCCGACTATAAGTCGTTGCTTATTACAAAACAGTACCTACACACAGTACAGTTACTACAGCAAAAGCTGAAATAAGCTGTTATTTCACCTGTTATGTCATGTCAACGATAGTTGATAGTTGATATCTGTACGGTTCTTCATAGGAAACGTCTTAGTCGAACCGTGCACCTAACTCCTGACGTTAAATAAGTGCCCATGTAGGTTTATATAAAATCAAATATTAGTATATATTAAATACTAATTCCGAGAATAAGTCTTCTCACAAATACTTATACCATGACCTATAACTTCATTAATTTACAGAACTTTCTGCAGTTTTGGAAACCCGGGACGTAAGTCTAGTAACTGCATAATCAGCCTATATCATTACAACTCTGCTGGGAAACAGGCCAGCTCCCTATGAGAGGGAGCGGGCTAGAACCCAGTGCGGGTTGGTAACTGTATATACGTGAATAGACTCCTAGCGTTAATCATCTATGAGTCATTGAACATCACGGTACAATATATTCGTTCATTGAAATATGGTAATACATAAATAACTTGTAGAATGTTAATCACACTTCATCTAAACACACGATATTTGTCTGAAAAAGTGCGAAGTGTTGTGAAAATAACTCGTAACACGCAAACCTCTCATGTGGGCAAGACAGATGCTATTAATATACATATGTAGGAGCATGTCTTTATGTACACAATCGATGACTTGATCAATGATCACACAAGATTAAAAAAGAATTAATTATTAATAGCAAAAGTGCGATAGCTGATGAATAATGGTTTTGCATCCTCTCATTATGGCGTATTTTGATTAACAGTCACAATTGTGCTTCAATTGACTATTATCTATAGTGCCATTGACACGTCAATTATAACCAAATATCATTTTATAACCTAAACATAATGTATGGGCTTTAAAACCTAACCCTCCGTCTCTGGCGTCTATGACGATTTTAAAATGCCACTTGCAACTTCATCATCATCTGACTAGCCTTTTCGTAACTATGTTGGGATCGGCTTCCAATCTAACCGGATGGAGCTGAAAACCAGTATTTTACATGCAGCGACTGCCTATCTGACTCTACAACTCAACCACTTATTATTGCATATTGCAATTATAGATAGGTTATTAAAAAAAATCCGTAACTCCAGAAGATTTTCGACAACACCTCGAGTATTTTTTTGTGTATACCGGTAGTTTTAAAAGCCATCAAACTATTCTAAATTACATTTTGTTTTGAAAACAGAGTATCAAACTACAAGATTCTCGAAATATGATTTATATCTTCGCTCGATAAATTACATTAAGCAGTTTCATGGTGCAACACTGTGTCCAGTAAAGTAACGGAAATGCCAACAGAATCTGGAAACTATTCCAAGCATTAGCACTAAATGACGAAACTTTAAGTTAGCAGCTTGGAACATGTGCATGTAACTGCCGTAGTTACAGCATTTCTAGGAACATATTTCACAACTGAGAAAGATGGTTAGGTTCGTGTCGTTTGTCGTTTAAAAAATACATGTATATACTACTAGTTTTGCCCGCGGCTTTGCCCGCGTTTTCGCATCAAAATCCGTTCAGTAATTTTTGCGTGAAAGAGTAAAAACGGCTATACATCTATGGATGTTTGCGAAAGTTTGTGAGGATAGATGGATATTCAGCCTCACACCCATGATATTAGTAGGAAGTAGTATTTTGCGCATCATTCGGTCTCCAAAGCTCCATAATTGGGTCTTTACACCTTCAACTTCGGAGGGACTATGGTGTGACTCCAGATTTTTCCGGCTATAATGCGGTACATTTTCCCTCTCCGTTCGAAAATATTTTACACGAACCGGCGTATTTTTCTTTTGTTAATATCCTTTTAAGTTACGACAGAAAAGTACACTGTTAAAAATTTTCAGGGAATTTTACATAATTTTAGGGCAACTTTCGTTGCCCTAACATTTCTGTATTTTTCCATAATTATGTAATTTTACAAGGCGTATGTAATTTTACATATCGACCTGATTTCATTATTATGTAATTTTACATATATGTAATTTTACATAATTAAACAAAATGACAATTATGTAAAATTAAATTTATGTAATTTTACATAATAATGAAATCAGGTCGATATGTAAAATTACATACGCCTTGTAAAATTACATAATCTGTAAAATCTCACTTATGTAATTTTACAT
This sequence comes from Cerastis leucographa, assembly GCA_963082945.1. Taxonomy (NCBI): domain Eukaryota; kingdom Metazoa; phylum Arthropoda; class Insecta; order Lepidoptera; family Noctuidae; genus Cerastis; species Cerastis leucographa. Next base: position 5,418,847 of record OY720385.1, on the reverse strand, counting down.
AATCTGTAAATTACCACTTCTGTAATTTTACATAATCTGTAAATTTCAATGATGTATTTTTACTTTTTTTTTCGGTAATATTACAGAGTAATTATGTGTTTTGTTACAAATTTCGAATGTAAAAATACATAAAGTTTGTGTATTATTCATGATATTTTATGTATATTTACATTTTATTCAATAATATTACCGAATTATTATGTATTTTGTTACAGATTTCGTCTGTAAAATTACACAAACTTTCTGTATTATTCATGTTTTTTTTAGTATTTTTACATTTTATTCGGTAATATTACATAATTATTATGTATTTTGTTACAGATTTCGTATGTAAAAATACATAAAGTTTCTGCATTATTAATGATATTTTATGTATACTTACATTATATTCGGTAATATTACAGAATTAATATGTGCTTTATTACAGATTTTTTCTGTAAAATTACACAAACTTTATGTATAATTAATGTTTTTTTAAGTATTTTTACTTTTTGTTGGGTAATATTACACAATTATTGTGTTTTGTTACAGATTTCTTATGTAAAAATACATAAAAGTTTGTGTATTATTCATTATATTTTATGTACATTTACATTGTATTCGGTAATATTACAGAATTATTGTGTTTAATTACAGATTTCGTATGTGAATTTACCACAAAATGTATGTATTTTTAATGTTTTTTTAAGTATTTTTCCTTTTTATTCGGTAATATTACTGATAAAATTTATGTGTTTTTACATAAGGAAACTGTGATTTTAAATATGGGCACGGTAAAATTACTTGTTGTTTGTGTATTATTACCTGTAAAATTAGGTAAGATTACATGTTATTATGGGATATATTTCTGTAAAATTCAATATAAATTCTGTACATTTACATGCTGTCGGTAATTCTTCGGATTTAGTTATTAGCCATAGTTTTTCTTATGTTTTTTAAATAATGCAGCCAGCAAAAAATCACTTGGAAATAGTCAATAACCGATCTAACTTAAATACACTGGTTGCACCTGTATTAGTAACAATCCACCCAATATTACATTTATTAGGATTCTTCATTAAATGGTGTGACCTCAATGCAAATTAAAAACCAAAAACTTCATTGTTATTGAATAATTTGCTTAAACACACTGCACACATTTTACAAATACTATATCACTCCTGTAATATTAGGCGCACAGTTATATTATTCAGATGTGACGAGCGATTATACCCAGATCGGTTAGACTGATGTTTCCTAATGATTTTCACACAAGTATTTTGATTAATACGACTTCATTTATTAAAATACATAAGAAAAAACAAACAACTTGCCAATAGCAAAATCCTGAGAATTATCGATGGCATATAAATGTACAAGATTTGCATTGAATTCTTTAGATAATATTATCGCCTAATTACATGTAAAATGAACTAATTTTATAAGTCATAATATACAAACAACAAGCAGTTTACAGTTTGGAGGTTATCTAATAAAAAAACAAAATTCCAAAAAAACAACAATTTATTTATTTTCGTACAGGTATATGCTTAAATGAATAATTAAATGCTTAGCTTATAGCATGTAAATGTACAAGATTTGTATTGAATTCTTTAGATAATATTATCGCCTAATTACATGTAAAATGAACTAATTTTATAAGTCACACAAACAACAAGCAGTTTACAGTTTGGAGGTTATCTAATAAAAAAACAAAATTCCTAAAAAACAACAATTTATTTATTTTCGTACAGGTAAAGGATATGCTTAAATGAATAATTAAATGCTTAGCTTATACCTTCTTTTGAAGTGACTTCTTATACTAATAATGACAAGGATTTACTTTATGTTTGTTCCATGGTAGATGCTCCAGGGTAGCCCGCGAAATTCAATTTTTTTTTTTTCAGTTTTTTGCAATTTGCAGGCCAGTGCTAGATTGTATGTTGATAATAATATTAATCGCGTCTGTAAACGTATGTAGAAACAGAATTATAATCATCAAAATCACCAATACAACCTGCGAAGTTCATAAAGGTGTCAAGAATGAATTTTATCATGAAATAGTCATTCTTGACACTTTTATGAACTTAAGAGTGTTAAAACGATGATTTTGATGATTATAATCCTGTAACTACATACGTCTTACAGGCGCGAATTAAATTTTCATCAACATAAAACCTATCACTGGCCTGCAAATTGTAAGAAACTTAAGAAAATTTGAATTTCGTGGGCTACACTGGAGCATCCACCTTAAAAGAATGAGCCTGTATTGTGTGGAATTGTACCATTAATTTCGTACGGCAATTAGACCTCTGCTTAAAATAATATAATATAATTATACAAGGTGTTGTTTTGCATCATCGTCAAAATTCAGGAGGTTGTCACACAAGACATAAATAATCAATTAAAATTACGTTACCTAGTTAATTATTAACAAAACTGATTTTTTTGGTTGTTAATGTTTGTCAGTATTTCAGAATAACCCCCCCTTACGTGGTTTAGGGAATAAGAATTTAGCGAATAAACATTTGAAATTTTTTGTATTTGTGAAAGCGCGGTTATAAGCCGAAAATCAGACGGCCCGCGTTTAAAACACGGATGGTTCACACTTGCCGATTTCCGCAAATAAGGAAAAAATTAAAAATTTCCTACCCATTTTATTATTGATTCGGGACGAGAATCATTAGCATAGTTACCTCCTTGAATTTGACGAGGATGCAAAACAACACCTTGTATACACACGCAATGAAAAAACGAGGCCACGAGAACACGAGGCCTGCAGAATAATAAGATAAGATATTTATTTTGCAAATATGGGTACAAAAACGGTGACATAAAAATATAATTAGCAACAGCCATATTTTACCAGAAGGCATGCAAAAGTTTAGTACAAAATACATTAATCATTTTTAAGATAAGTTAATGTAACATAATAAAGATAAAATAATGTAACAACAATGTATCCGTCTTGGTTATTACAGTAACATATAAAACGATATAATTAAAAATTAACAGCAATCCCGTACATAAATTATATTATGTAGGTACTTCTTATAACTATACCATTTAAAGTAAAATTTTTTTTGAAAATATTTGTTACAGAAATAAATTAGAGATGCAACGGATAGTTGGTTAGCCGGATACCGGATACTGGATGTTTGGCCTGACCATCTGTCGAATATTCGGTATCCAGCCGCCGAATATTCGGCCGGTGCAATTATACCTGCATTTCGGTTTTTCAGCCCCCCTAGCATGACCGTTCTATCTCTATTCTACCAAGAAACGACAAGAAATCTTTTCTATACAACTTGACATTTCTTCTGGCCGAGCATGGCGCGCCCCATCGACTCGCGTTTCTACGAAGACATAGACAGAAATTCTTTCCATAGCAACGGGGACGTATCACGTGATGTTTATATTCCCTGAATATTATTACGTTTAGTTAACAAAAAAAAGTTGCCAATTGCACGAGTTTTTCATTTTTTGTGGGCGGAATGGTGTTGCTGCATCCTGGATCCAGGCCTGGATCTTTTTCGCGAAATTAAACCTAAATATTTTACATAACATTTCAACCTTTTGAACGTAACTCAACGCAACCACGAAACGTATTTTTCGTATTTAGTTTTTAATAAGACTAGTTTGACATTTGTCAGAAGTAATGTTTCTACCCCCAAATGTCAAAAGAAGAGAAAATATGGTCGTCATGCTCGACGTTGTAGACTTGTGTCGACTGAAGAAAAGAAACATTTCTTTTCTACATTCTTAATATCGCCATGCTTGGGACGATAGAAATATCTGTCAAATTGTCGATTCTTCCGTAGACATAGCCCGTTTCTACGGCGGTCATGCTAGGCCGGCAGGTGCGCATTGTGCAGGTTTTGACCTGTTTCGTAGTAACGTAGCATAAAGGAGAAATGAATCACAAGTTGAATTGTACATGAACGAGACCTATGCACAGTAATAATAGTACATTACGATACAAGTGTACTGTCACAAATCCATCCATACAATAAATGAGGACATCATTATTCTAAGGGTTTCTTTTAGGAATTAACAGGTCAGAACTGTTGTTTTGGCTTCATCAAGTACATATATGTGTGCCAAAGGGCGATTCTGCACATCATTTCTGTTTTTTTTTGACGTAGATATGCCTTACAGTATATTTGTATAATTATGAGTAATATGTTTATAATTATGAGTCTTTTAAGTAGCACGTAAATTATATAGTGCCTAATAATGTATTATTGATGGGTATCCGGGTGCCGTCTGTGCCTCTTTTGAATGATGGTATACTAGTATAAGTAGACAAACCATATGAAGTTGTTTCAGATGAAAGATTATATGGACAAGTTACCGCTTTTCCAGATTGAATATTATGAGTTCTTGAATGGTATTCGACATTTTTTAACAATATTCTATGATTACATTCTGTACACTTAGAATAGAGGTTGAATTAATGTCAACTCGTGGACTAGCAGTACTAATCCCAGGCAGATGCAATCTAAAATTGTGATTTCTAAAAGACTCATAATTATTGAAAATACTCTTACACAAAGGATCTATACACGGAAATTTAACATTTTTACAGAACCTGTGACTTTTTGATGGTTATTGTACGAAATCACTGAGGAGAAATTCTCGCCACAATAACCGCATGTAAATGACATAATGTCTTTTATATAATATGAAGTTTACTCATTAATGACAATACTTTATTCAGCGTGCGTCCTTTACGGAATTTACTTCCTTCTTTAGGATTTATCTTAAAAAACATACCTTTGTATAAATTCTAATGTGTTTTGACACTCCACTGAATATTCCATATTCAAGTTGAAGTAAGCCGCCATCAATAGTTGTAACGACGTAGACAGACTCGCAGTTTCGCTAACAATCGTTTTTTCTACCAGCAAGTAATATATGTTTTCATTATCTGTGGGCAAAAAACAGAATTAAAACAGGCAATATAGGCTCCCAAATTTTATAATAACGTACTTACAATAAAAACCGGGACCTCAAAAACTGATCACTAGACTAGATAATTAAAATAATAAAATATTACCGGTAATGGTTATACACGCATGTCAGTCTCAATTTAAATGTATCGTATTACGATAAGTGGCCCTATTAGTGATTAAGAGTACAAGTCTCGGGCAGCGCAGTTTGAAAAGGGTGTAAGTTCTAGACATGGGTAGCTCGCGAATGAGAGATAAAATTGAACTAGCTCTTTAATTACAATCTAGCTCCTTAGTCGCTCAGTCGTTCACGGAATAGCTCACTAGTTCATTTAGCTCAACGGCTCATTGACTCTATACTCTGAGGCTTTGCGAGTTACTAGTGATACCGACGAAACGCCGACAGCGGCCCGACAATGCCCGAACTTCCCCGTCAAATCATTTATGTATCCCCCAAAACAAAAAACAAAAAAGTTTAAAAATAACTAGCTTCAGAAATCGGTGGCAATTTTTAAAATTTTTTTGCACATGATTTTTTTCATTTAAAATGCCCCATATAACAAACTCACTAAATTTTGTGGCAGTTCACTAACTACAATAAAGTTGCGGCATCGTTGTCTCCTGAGGCAGCTCATCCAATTTTGCAGTCTACTACTCCAGTTCCAAAGCAAGCTTACTACAGAAACTAAAAGCACATTATATTTCATGTCCTCTATTGGTAAATACATACAATAAAAAATGGCAACTCAGACATTTTTATCTGCACAACATTTAAAACAGTAATAAGTTTCTATCAATTTTTTTAATCTAGTAATAAACAATTAAAACCAGTGAGTTAACTCAGTATTCAATTTGCTAGTCACCGGCATTAATATAGTGTTCGGTAACAAAGTTTTAATTTCATTGCTGGATCGTAGAGTGAAAGTAAAGGAAAGTAACAATTTTGAAGGAGACGGTCCAGTTCATAGAAAGGTTATTAACCATTATCAATAATTTTACTTTACAGATTCCTTTACCTCTGTTGGTCTCATCTGATGATCTGATTTATGTTAATTTTTTGTAAGGTGTAGCAAGTGTCCTACCAGTAGGTAACGTTATATTTTTGTAATAAACATAAGCAATTAGTTACCTTTTTTTCTTTAATTTACCCTGAGTTTACCTGACAAAATGTACACTTACTATTTTCTGTTTTGCTGTACTACGAGTAAACGAAAGTGAATCTATAAGGAACAGAAGTGAGATTTTTTCAAAAGTGTCTCTACGAGGAAAGTGTATCTACGAGGAATAATTCGATTGTAATGAAACTTTGCACAAACAATGACATGAGATATATATAGGTCTGTAATTAGTTTATATTGCTCCAGTTAATAGAATAAAAGAAATAGAGCAAAAACATATGATGTATGAAAAACTTAAACTTGCTGTATTTTTTTCAACTATGGTATTTGCAGTTACTTAAACTACTTACAGACATATACCTTATCCTATTGTAAGTACAAAGTTTCAGAGCAAACTAGCAACTCGTTTTAAAATGAGAGTTTAACTAAGTTTGTATGGAGAACCGAGCTTACAGAGAACCCTGAAAGCAATCTGTGTATTAAAAATCAGCTAAACTAAACTAAGGTAACCATTATCAATTGATAATGGTTAATAACCTTTAAATGAAACCATGGAATTCAAACATTGTTACCGATCACTAATAATATGTTTAACATATTTCTGTACGTAGTTGTGACTTTTCAAGTTAGCGCTATGTGGTACAGTGTAATTAAATGTCTGCTTAATACTTCCATTCAGGTATATTAAGTTTGTATGCATTTAAATAGATGTTTATCTGCACAAATACATCTAATTATGTGACAGAAAATAGGGGCTTCTATATATTATATCAATCTACCTATCTAATTGGATACGGTTTAGCAGAAATTTTGCAATACTTATGTCAACTGTAACCATCTAATTTTTTAATTGACGTCATAATGCAACATATATGTGGTTTGTCAGCACATTATTGCTTTTCAGTATCCAATTATAGTCTACTCTACAATCTATATACACTAGCAAGGTTTCATTACCAAAAGTGAAATAGATTTACCTGATTGTATTACATTTGCCACAGTTAATTCCAATATTGGCACAGCTTTCTTTACTTTTAGGTCTGCCTACCAAATTTTCACGACGGGCATGTTTTACTGTGAAAGAATAACAGAATTTATAAGCGTTATTGACCAATTATTTGCGTAGCAGTTTTAATTTAAAAAAAGTATCATCGCTTTTTGCGCAGGCCTGTCGTATCATGAAACGAATGTTTGCCCGCCACAGCCAAAAGTTTTTGAAAATGTAACACGCAACGAATCGGTTAAGTTATTAACCAACGAAAATCAAATTACGGCTTGGACTATTTTAAATTAAGATGTACTTATCTAGTACGCGGGTAAGTACTTACGTTTATTTAATGGCAAACAACTTCAACAAGATCATTCGTCCACCCTGGACGTGAACTGAACGTGAATCAACTGCAAGCTGCTTCCACAATCCACAAGTTCTTTCTAAAACAATCATATTACGTAACGGTTTACGGTCTAAAGCAGATTTCACTAGATTTTTGATGCAAGAAACTTAAAGTATATCTGTTACTCACCCTAGTAGTACTACGGTGTGGTGTGAGCACAAACACTGCAGGTTAAAACTTGTTCATGTTCAAGGTTCTTGGCACTGGGGCGGCAAGTAGCCTCAACACGTGGCAGCGTGGGTTCTCGGTACCCAAGTACCACGTGACGTGATGTGAGGCACAGACGGCAGTAGCGGCCGCGTGGATAGTGCGCGTGTTAGACTCGCTCGCCGACTGACTGGAACCCTGGAATCAGCGCGTGGCGGGTGCATCCGTAAGCGTTGTGCCAGAACACAGCAAGCCTCCGTCGATGCGGGCGTCTCCCAGCCGTAAGCCCAAAGCAAGGTGGATGGAGGATGACTCCCCCATCGAGGCGGCTTAAAATTAGAGGTTATGCGCGCACATGCCCACAAGCTTCTCAAAGGTCCTCGCCGCGTGGTCAAGCGATCTATGCGATGCGCGGCGAGGCAAGCATGGTGCAGGAAGGCGAAGCATGTGAGCGCATTCACAGTGAGGAGCAAGGTGGCAGGTCAAGTGGTAAGGGCCAACTATGTACATAGCCTTTCTCGACACTCGACAGTCATAGCGAGGCTGCCGAGAAGTTTAAATGGCTGCCGGACTGCGCTGACAGAAATACATAGGTAACGAATGTGATCCATCAGGAACCAAAAAGAATTACAATCACACAGAGCACTTACCCGTTTATAGTAGCCTCAGCCTGGGTTGGAGTTGAGAAAGAGGCTGCGCGCCCGCGCCGCGAAATGGTAATCGGTTAAAAGACGCGACGGCGACGCGTCATGACGCCTCTATCTATTCTACTAAGCACTGACGTTCAGTGTTGCCAACAAATAAACAAGCTCTCCACCAGATTCAACTTCTAAAACCGCTAAATTTCCACTAAACAAATCTTTGGTTTTTATGAAAGAAAACAGTAAGTAGTTATATTACTAAAAAAAGTTCTTTATTATTACGTAATAAAATATTTAAAATCAGTAAATCAACAAACAATATTATTAGTCAATAATCAACAAGTCAAGATGAGGAACATACAAATTATTCAATAACAACAATAACTATAAAAATAAAGTGATATTCTAAAATTCAAAAATGAATTTTTCCTGCCACATAGTCTGTTTCACGTTTATATGATTCTTTGGTCCCAATTTGTTTTATAACTTTTATTGTAATTTCATAATCTTTGCAGCATTTTCCTTCCAATCTTAAACCACAGCGTATTCTTAATATAGTAGTTAAAAGATTCAACTTCATTCTGTTCCTCTGCTTGTTTTTTATAACATTCATACAGCTAAATTGCCTCTCAAAATCGGCATTAGAATGAAGCAGTATTAATAGAGTAAGCGCAAAAGTCGCTAATTCCTCAAACCTAGATTCCCCTTGAGCATCTTTGAAATGCAATATTTCATTCCAAACAATTTTGGTATATATATATGGTATATTTCGTAACGTTTTAGAGGCTTAGTCGTTGAGTGATAGCATTTTCAGTAATTATTGAAAGTGAGTTCTACTAAACCACTAGAAAAATCCACCAGCCACTTAAAGCAATATTTCGCTACTAAAAGGGGGGTCGAAACCACCAGTTTTAGTGGAAAATCCACTGAGTTGGTAACACTGCTGATGTGTTCGTATTTGGAAGATTTAGTCGGTTTTTAGAAAATTGACTACAATCGAAAACTTATGCCATAATTCATATGCATCGGTTTGTGTTCTATTCTATTCTATTAAATGTACTCGTATGTTACCAGTGTTGTAGGGGTGGGTAACTCCGGAAGTCCGGACTCCGGTGGTAGGTACTGAATACTGATACAAACAAAGGTGCGTTCCGAACACGGATACGTAACTAAAATTAACTAAACCTTAATAATTAATCCTCCAATCCTTACCACCGCGGCACAGATTATTAAATATTTACACAGATGACAGATTATTAAATAGATACTTCGTAACAGATATTTCACTCCAATAAAAAAGTGAAAATACCGACGATTATCCTACAAAATCTTAATAATAATACCAGCTGTTTGCAGTGAAAAGAAATGTACTGGATGAGTACACAGAGAGATATTTGAGATTGTTTTGCCGCCGCGCGATCCACGTGCGAGCACGTCATCGAGCAAGTGTGCTAGGGTGGTATTGGTATTATAACGAATGTAGAAAAACAAATATTTTTTATTTGTTGATCAATAATATGTTTCAGTTTAATAAAACGTTGTTCATTTTTTTCCTCCCCTGAATTCCCGATTATTAAATTTTATTAAACCTTGGGTAGGAGGGTACTTACCTGGGATGGCGATCTGAGATCGATTAATTGAAGAATCGATTTTTGGAGCCAAAAAGATCGATTTTTTAAATCGATATGTAGTACTGAATCGATTCTGTGAATCGATACTTCACCCTTGAAAATTGACATTCGATTTTATTTAATTTTTTGGTATAAACCAAAAAAATATTTACAATTAATTGAATGTACCCGTATTATAAGAGTGCTGCCGGTTAAAGGGTAAATTATTCTAAAACTCGCGAGATGACTGTATATTTGGATTCCTTCGCCTCTCTAAAAAAAAAAGTTACGTTTGTTTGTAATCTTTGACTTTTTGTATCAGTGTCTGTGTAATGTCTTGTTTTATACCTGCCCCCGTATTCACAAACGCTCGGATTCGATTTCGATTCGGAAAGTCGTATGTCTATCTCGCTCGCTTTCGTAATGCCAAAACAAGATAGACATACGACTTATCGAATCCGAGTATTTGTGAATAGGGTGCCTGATCTGATGTTTTGTTATGGTAATAAAAATATTTTTTATCATCGAATTACCTGATTTTGTTGATAAGAGATCGTTAAATTATAATATGTATCTTGTTTTTAATAAAATAGATTTATATTACATTATAAACAAAAATTTGAAAAAAAGATCGATTTTTTAGAAATCGATCTTATTGGCTTCGATTTTTTTGTAGATCGATTCATTAGGTCACGATTCGACTCGGTTCAAAAATCGATCTTTTTCGGAAAGAATCGCCATCCTAACCCCTAAATCTCCCTAGGTATTAGACTTCTATTCTATACCTAGGTTCATGCAGGTGATGCAGCCCCCGTATTCACAAACACTCGAATTCGATTTCGATTCGGAAAGTCGTATATTATCTCGCTCGCTTTCGTAATGCCAAAACAAGATAGACATACGACTAATCGAATCGAAATCGAATCCGAGCGTTTGTGAATAGGGGGCCAGGTCCTGTTATCAAAACACGACGACGCTAGTAGTACGTTTAGTTAACCAACAAAAGTTGTCAATTGCACGAGTTTTTCATTTTTCGCGGGCGGGATGGTGTTGCTGCATCCTGGATCCAGGCCTAAATCGTTTTCGCGAAATTAAACCTAAATATTTTACATAACATTTCAACCTTTCGAACGGAACTCATCGCAACCACGAAACGTATTTCTCGTATTAAGTTTTTATCTGTGGCGGACTCAGATGACATGTTGGATTGTTTACAAAGTAAACTTTTTAATACGCTGTTTGTTTTTTTATTTTTCGCATATTCACAATGCAAAAATAAACAGCAAGACCAAGAAAAAGAGGTCAGCGTACACTCGGTTCCTTGTGTGAATTTTTCTAATAGTATGTGTCTTTAAATCATTTTAATCTTGTTACAATGTGAAATAAGTTTAAGCGATTTTCAAAGCAACTGAATAATACAGTTGATACAGGCATAGGCCTCTGCTTTGTCCTAAAAATATGTTGAAATAATAGTCTTATTCGTTTCAGGATATAAGCAATAGTAGCCTTCGGAATGGTCGGAAGGAGTGGTCTGGCAGATAAATGAGACGACGCCGACGATTCAGATAGGTACTGAAATTATTTATTTACATAAAATAATTTCTTATAATGTTAGCTCTTGTATTAGTTACAGCTTGTAGATAGGCCTTCTCAGGCACATGAGCATTTCTAATTGGTGTCTTGAGCCAAGGCTCCAAAGCATAGGCTGAATTCCCCTGCAAATCAATGATAAATAAATTTTTTGTTCATGTTATGTTGGCAACTAACAATATTTAACTATATTTTGTGTTTGCGTTTCAGATTACAACGAATGAGGATTCAGAAGAATGAAAATATGGGCCCCAAATATTGAATTTATTTACATCAACTACTACTATTGAATGTCCCACTGTTGGGCAAAGGCCTTTTAATACATATAAATTATAAACAAAAAACTAATATATTATAACTGTTATTAATTTAAATGATATTGTTCAATGTTGCAGTTAAAAGAATGATTTGGTTGCATCTTACACGCATAGGACACAGAGTATGTTTAAGTTTTTTTTAGATGTGTTGAGACAAAGTAGTATACAGTATGTTAGGTTAAACGAGGGACATATTGAGGGAGGGTATTCAGTATTCGATTCTCGTTCCAAATATGTAAAAAACCTGTAACATATATAGAAGAATTTTTAATGTTTTGTTTAGTGCCTAGATATTTTGGACTGTCCTAAGCCAGGTAAGTTTAAAGTATGAAGGGAAAATGGATTATACCTAAAAGTCATTGCCCCGCTCACATGTTCTGCGATAGTATTAAGTCGCTAGCACAAGGGTGTATACACGTTGCGTGACATTTGCGAAAATTTTAGTATGGATCTGTCTGTTATTTATCAGTGTTTTTTTTTTGTTTATATTTTTATTAGTATCATGTTAGTATGTACTATTATGGGTTTCAATATGTCCCTCGTTTAAACTAACATACTGTATAAGCAGAACATTTTGTAAATAAATTAAATTTGAATTTTATATTATTGTCTTATTACTCCTCACTGTGGCCAAGACAACTTTAGCCATCTCTGATCAGTCTCGTGAGTCTGCGGGACTGGCAGTGAGTGTACCCTTCCCGAACCTGGTATTCCTGTCTACTATTCGTCTGTAACCTTAGGTCGCATGGTGCAAGCATCCTGGTGGTATACCATGATGTCTTAAAACATTATTGTTCCATTCTTATTCCAGAGTGAAAAAGAGGGGGAGCTATACAAGTCGTCTAGCTCCATCTCTTTCCCACTCTGGAATAGGAATGGAACAATAATGTTTTAAGCGCCATAGTAACCCCCCTGAACTTATTTATATGATAGGTTAGGGCTTAGGGTCGTAGGGAATGTTATGCTTGTGGGTCTTTGTGGGTTCCATTAATTTTCATATATTTTCTGGTTCCGTCACATTCACGTCATCACGTATTGCGGCCTTACATGACGTTTGTTAAGGGTGGATGTACAGACATACTTCGTTTTTATGACTTGTTGTGTTTTTGTACCTAGTAGATAATACTGGTAAATTTTGGATTCATGTAGTCTGCGTAGGTCTGTTTTAATGATAAAACCACTAAACTAAATTGGTCATGAAACCCTGCCTGGAAAATTTGCATTCAGATTGAGTACCTATTCTGCACTCAGCATCTGCGATCTAGAAGACTAAGTAATAGACTTGATCTTCGGCAATATCCTGTAAGCAGGATTTTCATCGAACAAAGAACCTAGTTATGGTACCTAGATTGAATTAACTTTAACGAAAACAGGCAGACCCTGAGATGAGCTAGGAGACAGATGCTCGATCAGCTAGCCTGGCACAAATACTGCACCATCTCTTTGCGAATTTGTAGGTAAGGAATTCTTTTTTAAGGGAAATCGAAAGCCCCAGTTAACGCTCTTACAGCAATCCTTTCGGCCTTCCTTTCATTCTTCTCGGCATACAAACTGAGGAGATGGCGACGGTAGGTCCCCAACATGTTTTTTTTAAATCACAGAAGCTCAAGAAACACAAATACCTAATAGCTAGATTCTTTACAAAAAGAATCTTGTCTAGGTCCGATGTGATGAAGACTATTTTGACATTTGTCAGAAGAAATGTTTCTACACCCAAGTGTCAAAAGTAGAGAAAATATGGTCGTCATGCTCGACGTCGTAGACTTATGTAGACTGAAGAATAGAAAAATTTCTTTTCTACATTCATAACATCGCCATGTTTAGGACGATAGAAATCTTTCTACAATCTGTAATTTTGTCGATTCTTCCGTAGAAATAGCCCGTTTCTACGGCGGTCATGCAACGCGTGCTGGAAATCAAACGTTTTCTATACCTTAATCCCACTCGTGTTGCTTCAAATATCAAATATCTTTAATTTGCATGCAATATCTTGAACTTGCAACTGCGACTGACTCGACTGAGAAGGAAATACACGGCTAAACGTTCCGATTTACGCTACACAGTGTTAAGTGTTTTGTAACGTGGTTGTATGATCTTTCGTCGCTAAAGGCGGTTTAGAGACCTTACTTTTGGTTGAGCCCCCTTGTCGATGTCAGATACTTACTTATGTACGGAATTTTTACTCGGTTTCCTTACGAAATGATCTGTGTAAACGGGACGTCGCTATACACATTCATAGAGCTGCTTCGTTTGCACCTGTCATTTCGTTCGGAAAACTGATAAAAAGTCTAATACCTACTTATAAAAAGCATATTTAAAAATAGGAAGTACGGTGGAGAAGGGGAGGCAGGGTACTTCTATACGTGTCGCAGTTGCGGCGAATGATGATCCGTAATATGACAGTTCCTTCAAAAGGGCCCTCCACACTCGTGCGCGAATCACGGCGCGAATTTTACGGTTTTACAACAAAACAAAATGCAAAAACAGCAGTTATTTTAGTTACAGATTTTTTATGTAGTAAATTAATTAGTTATTGGGAAATATCATAATATTGTTTGTAATATTACTGACATGTTTCGGAATATTACATAAGACGTAAGTAAAACATAAAAATGTATAAAATATTGGTAAATTTGCGAGATATTTAGGTAAAATTCCCGTTCCAATTGTTGAAAATCCATAATAAAATGTACTTGTCCCAAACATTCCATGTAATTTTACAGATATTTATGTAAACGGGCATTTCTTAGTGACTATTACGTACCCAGCACGCCCACGCGTGCTTTAGAACCTAGAAGTGGGCGTCTTCCCAAGAGAGCCAATCGAGGTCAACCCCCAGCTAGCTTCCTAACAGACTAAGCCGCGGGACAATTTATAGTAGGCGACGGCGCGGCCACATTTTTGTATCGCGCGGAAGCTATAACAGCTCTGCGCGAGAGATCAGAGGGCCGATACGAGTACTACGACCGATCACGAGTTTCATAACTTTGAATTGTAATAGTTTTAGTCATTTTAAAGTATAGTGGACTGCTGTGTATTGTAAACCGTGTGTTTGAGTTTAATAGACTGTTTTAACTTCAGTGCCGGTTATTATTATACTTACACCCGCTAATATACACATTTGAACAGAATGTTTACAAATAATTTGTAAAATTAAAAAAATACTGGGAAATATCATATTTTTTTACAAGTTTTCTGATATTTTTCGGAATATTACATAGGAAGTAATTAAATTTACATAAAAATTAATTTTTCAAAAAAATTGGTACAATAACGAGAATTTTATGTAAAATTCCCGTTTTAAATGTTAAAAACACATTTAAAAAGTATTAGTCCCAAACATTACATGTAATTTTACAGATTTTATGTAAACTTCTATCACTTAGTGATTATTACATATTAATTATGAGAAAAGTCCATTTAATGAGTAAATTCTACAGAATACATTTAAAATTAAAGAAATGTTGGGAAATTTCATAATGTTTTTTGTAATTTTACTGACATTCTTTGGAATATTACATAAGAAGTGAGTACCTTTACATAAAAATGTAATTTTCAGAAAATTAGGTAAAATTATGAGATTTTTATGTAAAATACCCGTTTTCATTGATAAAAACACATAAAAAAAATTATTTGTCCCAAACATTCCATGTAATTTTACATATTTTATGTAAACTTTTATCTCTTAGGGATTATTACATATTTATTATGTGAAAAGACACATTTAAATAGAAATAATACAGAAAATATGTAAAATTTAAGAAATGTTTGGAAATTTCATATTATTGTTTGTATTTTTACTGTTTTTTTCGGAATATTACATTAGACGTAAGTAAATTTACATAAAAATGTATTTTTCAAAAACATTGGTAAAATTATGAGATGTTTATGTAAAATTCCCTTTTTTTAAGTGTTAAAAACACATTAAAAAAAGTATTTGTCCCAAACATTCCATGTAATTTTACAGATTTTATGTAAACTCCATCTCTTAGTGATTATTACATGTTTATTATGTAAAAAGACCATTTAAACAGTAAATTCATAAGAATATATGTAAAAATTAAAGAAATGTTGGGAAATTTCAATAAGTTTTTTGTAATTTTACTGCTATTTTTTGGAATATTACATAAGACGTAAGAAATTTTACATAAAAATGCATTTTTCGAAAACATTGGGAAAATTACGAGATTTTTCTGTAAAATTCCCGTTTTAATTGCTAAAAACACATTAAAAAAAGTATTTGTCCCAAACGTTCCATGTAATTTTACAGATTTTATGTAAACTTCCATCTCTTTGAGATTGTTACATATTAATTATGTAAAAAGACCATTTAGACAGTTAATTCAACAGAATATATGTAAAATTAAAGAAATGTTGGGAAATTTCACTATGTTTTATGTAATTTTACTGTCATTTTTCGGAATATTTCATAAGACGTAAGTAAATTTACATAAAAATGTGTTTTTCACTAAAATAGGTAAAATTACGAGATTTCTATGTAAAATTCCCTTTTCCATCGTAAAAAATACATACGAAAATGTATTTATCCCAATAATCCATGTAATTTTACAGATTTTTTGTAAATATCCATGGCTTAGTGATAATTACATAAATTTTATGTAAAACTACTTAAAACCTGTTGATTTTAACGAAAAAATGTAAAATTGATGAAATTTATGTAAAATTTCATAATTTTCCCAGAGTTTTCGGGAATTTTACAGGATTTTGTAATATTTTTCAATGTAAAATTACATAATTTTTAACAGTGTAGTTACCGTTATAAAATGGCTGTAAATTAGGTTAATAATTGTTATGAATGCATTTAAGACCAAGGACGAAGTTGTTTCCATTCCATTGGGGCGAAATTCACGAAATCTGGTGCTTGCATACTTTTTCCTCATTAATGAAAACGCTCCAGGGGAAACTGGGAAGAACTTGGCTTCCTATTAAGACTCGCTTTCGCCTTTTTAATTATTTTTTATTTGAACTTTGCAGTTTGGTTATTTCTTCTTTGGATCACATTTGCGACTGCTGCCAGAATTTCCCTTTTGACTTAATTTTGCAAAGTCTTTATGCATTATCTGTGTTATATTTAAATCGTTATATCATTTGCTTTTATGAAATAGATGGTTGTTTGATCTAGTTTCACTTAAAATTATATAATTCATTACCGGAAAATAAATACAATTAGATATTACGATTCAAGTTGGTAAATAAGATTGTTTAAACAAATTACAAACACTTTTTGGGTTCGTAATGAAATCCGCGGGCGTCTTCTGTAAATATGGAAGCTAAAGGGTTGGCCCTTTGGGAAGAGTCCATGATAGCTTAGACAAATAAATTGGTAAGCTGGTAATTATTTGAATAAGCTACCTTGGAATCACTGGATCAGTGGGATTCAAGTAATGTCTGCATTACAGGATTTCATAAAACCTACTTCATGAACATTCATTGTATGTTCACGAATCATCGGTAACTATTTTCAGTGTTTTAAAAACCTGTTTTTCATTTTTTAATTAATCATCTTCATGACTAAAAAATGGATACACAAACATTTTGTTCTTCTACTACGTGAAATCTAAGAATAAATTCATTAATTTCAAATCTATTATGTATGAAACCATCCCAACTCTAAAATGTTTATCACCAGCACCTATGTCAAACAATTTTGATCTCTAACTTTTTTTTTGTTAAGGTTTATTATCAAATGGCTGTACCAAACCTCTTGTCAAACAATTTTGATCTTTGACTCAGACACTTTTTGGTTCAATTTTATGCGGTGTAGCTTTAACAAAACACCCTGGCTAGGTGCCAAGGCTAATAATAGTCTAGACCGAGTCCAGACTCAATCCTTGACCTATCGTAATCGGTTATGTTGATGATTTAACTCCCTGCTTATGTAATGCTGTGAAGATATTGATGAGTTCAAGTTCTTTGACTTGTTTTTTGGGACAAACGTGTTTGTGTACCTAGCTATAGAAGATTATTTTATCTATCGTTATGAGTGTAAAAGAGAGCAGCGGTGGCCTAGCGGTGGCAGTCCCGACTTACGAGCAGTGGGAACATAGTAGGCTGATGATGATGATGATGATGATGATGATGACTGTAAAAGACTCCTTAATGAAGCCGAAAGGCACTCGTTCTCTCTGTCATTGCGATCCTGGGAACCCTCAAATCCTTTTTACGGAATTATTGGAGGTCAACGTTTTTAATAGAATAGAATAATACTTTATTGTACACCAAAAATCAAACATAACGGGTTTACAAATTTAATATTATAACTCCACTTTTAAAACCTCCATGCCCCATTCAATTCATACATCAGCACACTATTTTGAGTGCGTAACATTGATTTTTACCGAAAAACGTGATTTTGCACCCCAAAAAAAATTGTTGTTTCCCAGCAATAATTTTGCGTAGAGTTACTTAGTTTGATCCACGGACTGTGAGGTTAGTGGTTTCGTCAAGGGTCCGCTTATTATTGTCAAAAAAAAAAACCAAACCAAAGAACCAATTGACACCTTGTATGACTGAACTTCAAGTTAGAATAATAGGTACCACAACCATTTGCTGCACACATTGTTTCATACTATGAAAATTTTTACAAAGAGTTAATGATATTGCATTCCTGTCTTGTATGTAACCGCTACAAAACGTGACCTACTAAAACCTAAAAAAACAATTTAGGAGATTATTTTGCTGTTCGAATTTGGCATAAAGAATTTAGAAAAAGCAACAGACTACTTTTGGTCGCGGTTTCGCTCCCGTTTTGTACAAAATTAACCCATGGGAAATGTTTAAATGTAGCATATGACACTTCACGATAATGTAGCTTCCCGATAGTCAAATAATTTTTGGAATCGCATCAGTAGTTCCGAAGATTACCCCTAAATACAAACTTCTAAACAAATTTTACTTCATTATAAAATTACTACAGAAGTACAGATTAAAATCACCTCTTCTAAAAAAATATGTTACCGTCGTGAACAGCATCCTTTGACTGAAATTCATTTCCTAAAAACTCTTAGCTATGCTAAAACACCAGACGTACTAGAAACTACTAAGCACTATTTATATCTAAAACCTTTGTTTACACTTTTCTGGTCGCACTGTTTACAAGTTTACGTGTTACAGTTGACAGTTCTACATCGTTTCACATTCCACCGACTATTCGCTCGATATATACGAAAGCATGATTAAAGACTAAATTATTTAGTCCACTCAATTAATTGCCCAAAGCAATGAAATGCGTAGTCTAAGTGAGAAAACTTTGCTCTTCCATACTGAACCTTTTGAATAAGAGGATGAGGTGTATAATCAATTGAATATTATATTACTTGTTATCTTAAATCTAGTGTACCACAGCGACTTAGGCAGTATGAATGCGTAAAAATTTTTCACGCTCATATGTGTTCGTGATAGACATTTTATGACACTTAAGAACGCAAAAAGTTCCGTTATTGAACGCTTCAATGATATTTGCATGTTTTTGTTTATAGAACGCGTTGTTAAGAAGATATTTTTATGAGAAACTGCCGAGACGGATATAAAAATGCAACTGAAATAGCTTTCTTGGTAATCTCTAGTTTGCCCTAGTTAGATGGCTCGTAATTATGAACGTCTTCAATTAAAACTGCTTTGTGCGATCTTTACGGATTCACAGTAATTAATATGTGTATGAGACTGTTTTTAGAAACTACTAGTATTCTTGATTCCTATTCACGTATTTTTTAGTGTAAAGTTAGTAAAATGACATAAGCATTAAATTAGATTTCAACACACACTTATGAATATCAAACATGTTCATATTTTTTTGTGAATCTTTTCGACACACTTTAATATAGCAAACATGTTTTGCCTCCACAATTAAAAAAAAACTAACATCTAAACTCACCTCCGCCTCCTACTATGTGTCTTGCGCCGATCGTGGGCGGGCGGGTCACTTGCGTAGGCGCCGCCCTCGCACTCAGCGCTGTGTCCAGCCCCCATCGCTACCCCATTCCACAACACACACCGTCACTGATGACACACGCCACCAACGACACCCCACACTGAAACAGTGACGATGACTTATTCCGACTTTTCCGAATTTTTGAACTATTCCAAATTTTCCGAGTTTTCCAAATTGGACTATTCCAACTTTGTTGACTTGTGTAGGCTATCAAGCGCGCGTGGTTAGTATGATGAGGTACAGGAAGGTTCAGGGTGCCGTGGTGCTGACGATAGCCCGACGTATGGCCCGGGCGGCTCGCGGCGCGAATGTGAAGCGTACCGTCGCATGCGCACCGCACGCGCATGATCTACGTTATTGTTAATTAGTTTGTGTTAGAAGCTGATGGCGGGTTTGTGAGCAGGTGATGGGTCGTTGTTTTTGTTTCGTGGTAATATGTTTTTGGAAAATCTTAAATGGAAGAACAGGCTGTTATTGAAACGTAACTTAATTTTTTTTTATTTTGAATACAACTTCTTTACCTGTATTTTAGATGGAGTGACTGCCTATCTGAACACCACAACCCTGTTAGTACTGAGTAATACGATATCCCTTGGTAAGACTGGATGTCAGACTTCCGGCTTCTGACTACTCGTAACGACTGTCAAAGATCTACAAATGACAGCCATGACCAACGACTTAACGTGCTTTCCGAGGCACGCAGGAAACTCGGTGTGTAAAGATGGTCACCCATCCACGGATCAACCTCGGCAAGCACGGCTTAACCTTGAAGACCGACCTGTGCGGCTTTTATTACTTAGCCACGAGCTCCTCCTTGCTTTCAACCTGTTACACCCATTATGTATACAAGGTGTTGTTTTGCAACCTCGTCAAATTTCAGGAGGTGGTCACGAAAGACTAAAATTACAGTACCTAGTTAATTATTAATAAACGCTGATTTTTTTGGTTGTTTAAGTTTGTCAGTATTTCAGAATAACCCCCTTAACGTGGTTTAGGGACTAAGAAATTATCGAATAAACGTTTGAAATTGTTTGTATGTGTGTAAGCGAGGTTATAAGGCAAGAACCAGACGAGCCGCGTTTAAAACAAGGGTGGTTCACACTTACCGATCTCCGTAAAAAAGAAAAAAAAGAAAAATTACCTACCCATTTTGTTATTGATTCGGGACGAGAATCATTAGCATAGTTACCTCCTAGAATTTGACGAGGATGCAAAACAACACCTTGTATATTAGCCGCTACAATCCTCACATTGTCCTTTTGCCTCGTCCAGGTTCATCAGATGGCGTTCTGTGTTCGTTTCTGCCTGCCCCCATGGGAAAAAGGCTTGAGTTTATGTATGTTTGTACACCTAATCCATTACTCGCTCGTCACTTACGCCTCACACTCCTCCTCCACGGGCTACTAATTGTTGCGCGATCCGCCTCGGAAATCGCTTCGCTCTCGTTTCTTCTAATTACACGAGCGGGTGCTTTCCCGATGAAAACGTCGCGAGCCCGGAAGGAACCGAGAGCCGACTGTCCACATGGCCATTTACTTGCCACGGTGACTGATTAACCTCATGACTATATCGAAGCGGTGAAGCGCTGAATGGTTCTTAATGAACGACCACTTTGTTGAGTTCCGGAATGAATTATTGGTACAGTTATGAAATCGTTGCGAATTATACATAAAGGGTGTAAAACACCTCTTAACGAAGCCCAAAGGCACTGGTTCCCCCTGTCATTGCGATCATTTTTTTGTTCTACACCATACCTGGGAACCTTCTAGTTACGGAGATATTAGTGGTCAAAGTTCCAACTTTTTGACAAGTTTTTTTTTAAATACAAGTTTTTAATGCAAGATTTTTACTTTAAACACCTCCACGACCCCCGTACTATTCAACCCGTCCATCATCACAATGTTTTGAGTGCGTTACATTGAGTTCTACCACAAAACATGATTTTACACCCCCAAAAAAAAAATCGTTTCCCAGCAATATTTTTTTGCGTAAAGTTACTTAGTTTCATGTACAGAATGCTTGGTTGACGGCTTCGTGATGAGGTGATTTACACCGTGTATGTTGTGGAATCTAACTGAAAACTGATGAGAGTTTTTGAAATTATTCTTTCTTAAGATTATTTTATTAGAAGCCATAAACAAGTCTTATATTATAAACTTAAATTTTTAAAAAATGTTGTTGATACTCTTGGTACAGTTATGAAATTGTAGTGAATTAAGTTTTCGGAGGTTTAACTGTCTTTAAGAAGGTCTAAGGTCTGTCTGTCGCCCGGAAGACTCGGCGGAGCACTGCTCCGCTTAATCTGAGCACCGTCGTGTCCTCGAAGCGGCGATTGCCTTAGTCAGTACAAGCCTGATACTTCCTTCCGCTCTGCCCTGAGCGGGAGGGGTCATTTGATCCGAGTTCCACAACTCCCTCATGGAGTTGAGTGTCGTCATCCGAAGCTATTCCCTCCCCGTGCTTGTGCTCGGGGACTTCAATGCCAAAAACTTGGCTTGGGGTTCTCGTTGCACAGATGTGCGGGGTAGGATGGTGGAGGACTGGGC
Organism: Cerastis leucographa; assembly: GCA_963082945.1. Classification (NCBI taxonomy): domain Eukaryota; kingdom Metazoa; phylum Arthropoda; class Insecta; order Lepidoptera; family Noctuidae; genus Cerastis; species Cerastis leucographa. The sequence continues at coordinate 5,396,602 of OY720385.1, read as the reverse complement.
TCTGGGTTTTAGTCAGTACAAGTCTGACACTCCCTCCCGCTCCGCCCAGAGCGGGAGAAGTCATTTGATGATTTCCTATCCGTAAAAAAGTGCTTGTAACTGGCCTACTTGAAATAAATGCTTTGATTTAGATTTTTTATTTTCAGTTTACTATTCTTTTAAAATGATTACGAAATATCGTAAGCATTTAAATGTTAATATTTCCTTTATTCAATAACAACAATTATCATAAGCGAATAATAGCATATATTTTAATGACAGTCCTGTGTTGTGTTCAGCGGCTTGGTAGATAAGAGGGAAGAATTTTCAACATTTTGAATCAATATTGAGACGAAGCTTGGCAAACAATTGAGAACCAGTCAGTCATAATAATAAAACTAGGATTACTGGGTGAGTAAAACCGACTTTCAAAAGAGCGATCATACGAAGAGCTCCACAATGGAATCTACTTAATGACACGTTAACTGAAGTATGATTGATCTATCGAAGCGGTGATTAAGTGCATCTCTTGTACGCTGCGATTGGAAAAGTGCAGTTAACACACATCTTTATTTACTGGAACTGTTGTGGGAACATTCACATCATAAAAGCCAGGGCCAAATACATAAACAGTAATGACAATGCTGTGACATCTGTAAGGAGAGGAGTTACTAGCTGTACCCGGCATGCGTTGCAATGCACTTTTTCCTACCTACCTCTTACCCAAGTTGTAAACTGACCCTTCACGAAGTCAGCAACCAAGCATTCTGTGCATCAAACGCAAAGTTACCCTACTCAAAAATTATTGCTGGGAATCGACTTTTTTTTTTGGGTGAAACATAACTTTTTATTTTACGGTAATACTCAATGTAACGCACTCAAAACATTGTGCTGATTCATGCAATAATTAGGAAATACGTCATGGAGGCATTTAAAGTAAAGTTCTAACCTTAAAAACTAGTTTTTTTTTTAAACCTGTGAAAATTTTGGAACTTTGACCTCCAATATCTGCGTAACTAGAATGTTCTCAGGTATGGTCCAGAACAAAAAAAAACGCAATTACTGGGAGAACAAGTGCCCTTTAGCTTCGTCAAGGGTTGGTTTACACCCTTTATAACTTGGAACTCATTATTGAAACAACTTCCACTGATGTCAATCATAATAATTAAGTGGTCCCTACATTTTGTCGAACACGTACATACAAATACTTTTTTTTTGTTATCGGGGAGAAACCTTTAAAAGGCGACCGGTCTTTGGGTATAAGACCGGGGAGTGTGGGATTTATACGTCATTAAAACCACTCTGGTGGTCACCATCCGTACATCGGAGGAGGCACCGTGTCCTCTTAATAGACCTGTCCGGGGCCCCCTCTGTGCAACGCCTGTTAAGGCACAACCCTGGGGAGATTAAAAAGTCTCCCCTGAGCCTCGCTGTGCAAGTGTGCACGGCAGCATGTGACCACTGTGCCACCGTCTTTTCTGCCGCCGAGCAGCCGTACCCGGTCAGTACCTGAGTGAGCCTGTAGGAGATGAGCTCGTCTCTTTTCAGACAAGCTTCGAAGTGTGACAAGACGGCTTCTACAACGCACTTAGGTGAATATTGCGGCTGTTGAAGTTGCTCACGCAATTGCTCGAGCGCGTGTTGCCGTTCCTGCCGCCTCAGCCTAGTCACAGCGATTCCTGGTACCACTTTGGCGAATGGCGCGGATTCTGTTGGAAACCCTGGCGTCCATTTCTGCCAGGAGAACATACGAATACCTATGAATAAACTAATTTCTGGGCAGGTTTTCGTTTATTTCAGTGACACCATGCATGAATGTTACCGAAAAACGTGAGGCTGATTACCCAACCTCACCAAGTATTTTATTCTTTGTAAAATAAAAGTCATACTTCATAAAACGGCTAAAGATTTACTGGTTTGTTCAACAAAGCACATAAAAGGAATAAATGTGATGTTCGGTGTACGGGCCGGGATGCGTATTTACAAAGGCTATACCATTAGAGTGAAAGTGCGAACTGAACTGGCTTAGCTTTTGTTTGACAAAAACTTGCAGAAACCCTAATCCATTCTAGTACAGAAACTGACCGAAATCGCGTAGACTTTGTTAGACAAATTCCTTCTAACATTGCAGCAACAAATGCTATTCAATTTGATACCGATAATTACCGATCATTAGCTTCAATTATAGGTGGATAATTACATGGAAATTGTTATTATTTTGGTAAAAAATTAGAATTCTTTGGCAAGCGGAGAGGTGTGTGTACCCCTTCTCCCCTGGCACCACTCCCATTAAAAGGTAATGCACCGTTCTTGAGAAAAACCAATAATTGTAACCTAACCTCAAAACATTTTATTTTCGCTTATAAAGTATAGTCGACGTAGCCCCGCTACGCGGGGCTCCTATTTCAGGCTGCAGGGTTTACAGTAACCTAACACGAAGGGGAAGTCGGGGTGCCCCAAGTCCAGAGCTCGCTTCGCTCGCTCTTGCATCCAAATTCTCCTGGATATGTATTATACAGAACTAGGTTTTGTCCGTGCATTTTCTTTGAAAATATCCAGGCAAAAAGCTAATCCATTTGAGTCAATTTTCTTACTGAGATAGATTAGGTTTTGGCGAGTAATATGCATAAAAAAAAGCTCATCTATTAGAGTCTGGCTCGTGACTCAAATAGTATAGCCTTTGTAAATTCGCGGCCGGGATTGGCTCTATTTCAACCACCCTTTAAATAACAATTTCTTCTTAATAGGGTTGGCTCAGGTTAGCTTCTGTTTAATTGGATTAGTGAATGATCATGTTCCTATTTGCTTTGCTTGACATGTTCGAAAAAGGAATTCTTTAAATGGAAAACTACTTTACTTCTGTTATTGAACTATTTATGCCAATTGTAACGGGTTTTTGTTATGAAAAAAAAAATCGGTTTTTACTTTCCTTTATTTCTTATACTATAGAGATTTCTTATATAAGAGACGTATGTCTTACGCGTTCTTCTTAGCGTGTCGACGGCAAATCGCTAAATATGTTTAGCCCAAAACTCAGCCAAGCGAACTCCGCTCGTTGATGCAGTCATAAGATCCTCAGGTGCGCATGTGACAGGGCATGCAGCGCAAGATGGAAGGTGGGCCATTGTCTGTGAAGACACGCCGCATACACACTTGAGATCTGAGCCGTCCATGAACGAATATAGGGTCATAAAGTTATTTACTAACACACTTTATTTTTAAAATAACACATCATCACAAAATTGAAAATTATGAGTTTTGTCGTCAACAAACCATTTTACCTCACCAAACACGAAACTTGGTCTACATATGATTAATCTTTGTCATAATAAATAAACCCTAATGTACAGGACCAGGTACATATTATAATTTAAGCACATACCGGGTAAGGGCCCGGTACGTGACGGAATGCCGGACATTTTTCATTCTCGTGAAGCAGAGAAGTAAATTGCCGAGGTCGTGTCCGGGAATGAAGTAATACTTCCCTCGGTCAGTGAATGAATGAACATTCATTGGTCCGTTGGTATGACAGGGACCTTTTGGAGTAGCGATAACGACGCAATAAAATCTACGTAAACAAAAAAAGTTTTTTACGGGTTACTTGTTTATCAAATTATTTCCTTATCCTTTATCGTGTGGTTAGGGCCTAACCTGGTGGCCTGGAGAGTTTTTATGCCGCCCATGGGCCTCTGACTTCGCTTAACATGCAGTCGAGAAAAATCTCTCAGGCAGGCTGGTTTCCTTACGATGTGTTCCTTCACCGAAGCAAGTGATAATTATACAAGATCATCATCTGCTTAGCCTTTTCCCAAACTATCTTAGGGTTGGCTTCCAGTCTAACCGAATGCAGCTGAGTACCAGTATCTACATGAAGCGACTGCCTATCTCACCTCCACAACCCAGTAACTGCGTAATACGATACCCATTGGTAAGACTGGATGTCAGACTTTTTGGCTTCTGACTACTCGTAACGACTTTCAAAGATCTACAAATGACAGCCGGGACCAACGCTTAACGTGCTTTCCGAGGCACAGAGGAATCTCGGTATGTAATTATGGTCACCCATCCACGGACCAACCTCGGCAAGCACGGCTTAACCTTAAAGATCGACCCGGATTATTTGCGGCTATTATTATTTAGCCATGACCTCCTCCTTATTCATGATTCATGTGCGTCTTGTCCTTATACAAGTCGCATATGAATCCGAAAAATCAGAAGTGCGTGTCTTGGGTTCAAACTTAAAATATATGACTTAGGAGTCCGACGGTCACAACACTAGACTATCACTGCTTGATAAAATTAAAATAGGTGAAATTATTTAGCTATCCTTCTGTTGGTAGACGAAATAAAATAAAAGTTTGTTGTAATTTTAAACTCCATTACGGAATTTGATGTAGTTTTCACTATCACTTAGAGAATTTATTCTGGAAGGTTTACTTTGTTTCTATAACATTTATCATTGGTATAATTTAAAAGAGCGGCGCCTCCTGGTACAGACATTTATATGCTTAAAAGGAGACGCCACCAATTGTATAAGATTGTATAACGTGTAATAACGAAATAAAGATTTTTGATTGATTGAATTTCATTTATTTATTAAAGTAACAAGGATTCATAATTCAATAAACAAATACACAAAATTTAATAAATAACACAAATAGTAAATTAAAAATACACAATACAAAACAAAAAACCATATTACACCTTAACTGTCACAATTTATTTTGATAGCCGACAACTGCAGCAGTTAACGTGCAGTGCAAGTCACTGCAGCGTCGTATATGTATGGACAGTCGAGCCTGTCGGCTATCATCATCAGAAATGGCACAGAAATCTCGTTGTGTTGACATGTCGGCAGTGTATCAGTGCCTAGCACCCGTCCCGCAACTAGTTTAGCTGCCTATTTATACATCTACTAGCGACCCGCCCCGACTTCGCACGGGTGCAATGCTGATAAAAACTGTGAACGTTGTATATAAAAACATAGCGGCCCGCTCTGGCTTCGCACGGGTATAAAATATATAGTTATTATACATATAAACCTTCCTCTTCAATCACTCTATCTATTGAAAAAAACCGCATCAAAATCCGTTGCGTAGTTTTAAAGATTTAAGCATACATAGAGCATAGCGACTTTTTAACCCCCGACCAAAAAAGAGGGGTGTTATAAGTTTGACGTGTGTATCTGTGTGTCTGTGTATCTGTGTATCTGTGTGAATGTCTATTGCATCGTAGCTCCTAAACGGATGCACCGATTTTGATGAAATTGTATTTGCTTGAAAGGTGTTTTAATCGAGAGTGTTCTTAGCTATGTTTCGTGAAAATCTGCTCAGTCGTTTGAAGGTTATCACCACTTTTCTAGTTGAAGGGAAATAAACAACTTCCACAAGTCTGGTCGATTCGAAATTTGAAATCTTGTTACTTGTCACCATGGGCATTGCCGGAGCGTGTGCGTAATGATCGAATATACTTGCAGAAAAACCCTCTGGGTATTTAAATCTGAATTATAATTGTTAAACGTAACTTCCACAGTTTCTTCGTTTCTATAGCCTGTAAATTTTGGTAAGGTATTAAGAGGGATCTCTAGTGGGCCTTTCTCAGTACAAACGTATTCCGCTGTTTTCTTCGTGGATAATGCGTCTAGAGCAATGTTTTTTTTTTCCAAAAAATCTAGGTCTTATTAATACATACCCCCCTATCATTTCCTTTTTTTTCAAAACATAACCACTAAAAGAATTATGACAATCCAAAAACCCGAAAAAAGCCCGTTTTTACCGCCATGTTCAGACGACTCTCAGACAAATTAGATAAGTTTTTATCAAAAAATAATAATAGAAGCATAGATACACTTTTCCTCAAAATTTTGATATAAGAATTATTTACATCAGTTTAGTTTTGAAGAAGAAAACAGCGGAATACATAAAGTCTTTTGGTCAAGATTTTTGTAGGTCAAATCAGCCTGAGCTGCAGTTATCCCTTTCGCACTTTACGGGGGCTTGGTCGGGCGCAGCACGACGGCAATAGTTACTTCAAATACCTATTCTTTAAATTCTTTGGGACTAAAGTCCCCTCTTAAGCAAAATAAATACGTTCCAGAACTCATTAGATAAAGCGATACATTTCCTAACTCACACCTCATTGCTTTCCTAGAAGTGACTTCTGAAGCGGGTGTCCATTGACGTCATTAACAGGAGGACAGTGACGAAGGTTCGTTTGTCAAAGAGAACAGATCCGGATTACTTACCGGTCTTTATCCGGATATGATAGTCAGGCTTAGGGCGCAGTGCTAAGGATTTTGTTAGGAATTTAAGAGAAAATTGAACCAGTATTTTAGTAATACTGTTGTTTTTATTACATAAACATCATCATCAATATCACGCCTTGTAATCTCCGAGGGATAGGCAGAGGTGTACCTAACAAGTACACCCTCATTTCGCCAGTTATGTTTAAGACTTCAAGTCTCTTGTAATAGGGGCCGAGTCTATTGCCATCACCCAGGCACAAATCCAAACTCTGTGGCTGCTACTGAGAAATTCCTGATGGAAAAACCCAATATCTTCTTTGCCCAACGCGGGAATCGAACCCATGACCTCATGCTCAGCAGTCACGCTTGCCACCACTAGACCAACAAGGCAGTCCATGCATGCTTTTATTATTTAATCATTTTTATTCTACTGTCAGTTGGTCCCGGCTGTCTTTTGTAGTCTTTGACATCCTACTTCCTACTAATATTATAAACGAGAAAGTCTGCAAGTATGGATGGATGGATGTTTGTTACTCTTTCACGCGAAAACCACTGAACGGATTTGGATGAAATCTGGCACAGGGGTAGTAGTTTATAACCTGGATTAACACATAGGATAATTTTTATCCCGATAGTACGATCCCGTGAGACAGTGGTCGAACTCCACGCGTGCAAAGCCGCAGACATAGGCTAGTAGTCCGTAAATTATACAAAACGTAAAATGCAATAAAACACATAACATTACAATCATCAACAAAAAAATTGAATAACACAATCATACATATTAGAATTATATAACCAATGACACAATTAAATTAAATGTTTAGTTAAATTGAAATATTACGCATAAAAAGAATCAATAACAAAATCAGACGTACACAATACAATCACAAGCGCATGTCGAAACGAGGAACGGCGCTAACATGAAGATGCATCCACCTCTGTATCAGGGAAAGGTCCCACTGCTCAGACAACACCCTCAGAAGACTGTTCTAGCTGCTTCGTAGGCGACTTAAAAGTGAAGCGGTCCGCTCCCTTATGATCCAGAAAAAATCATCTGTCCGCGTCTCAGCTAACATAGTCGAAGCACTACAAAACCGCGGAACAGTATCATGAAAGCATTGTTGTACTGCACACGCAGTGCGCTGTACGCTGTTATGCGTAATCAGAAGCCCGAGAGTCTAAAACCTGGTGTATCTTGTGGTCCAGTGCCTGGCTTGAAAAGGTCAGATAGGCTGTCGATCCATGAAATTCTCCGCTGATTCAGCTGTAGCCAGTTGGATACAATACCCTCTAACTATGTTGAGGAAACTTATCTGCAGGGCAGAGGCTTCCCGTTCTTTATATCTTGAGCTAGTGTGGAATAATACCAGCCTGAAGTCGTTAAGCGCGTCCCACCATCTACGCGGTCTGCCCCAATATCACTGTTAGTTTGACCCACATTATGGTTGAAATGGTGTATGATCTTAAAATCGGAAATTGGGAGCAGGTTACGTACTTGTGTAGGTATATTTTAATGGCCATAATACTTCCTACTATAAGAGAAACAGCACGATATCGCCATTAAATGACTAGGCACTTATAACATACTATTACTTGAAAATAATAACACCAAACACCAAATAACTTGCCCTTATTAATCCTGCACGAAAGCGATAAGGCCTCAATTAATTCCAGAAACCATATTTAATTCCCTCAACGCCATTGCGTTACTTCATCGATTTTCCCCAAACAATACACGATTACACGCATTGGTGTGGCATGTCCTTTATCGCCGTATTATCATGCTCATGAATAATGGATACCAGCAATATTGTGAACAATCCCCATACAATAGTGATTAACGCTTTTGTTCTTAACACTGATTGTGTATTGGGAAATTAATAAATAATTAATTTATTGTGTCTCATTACCGAGGTAATTAATTGAACGTAAATAATGGGGAGTTATACAAATGGAGCTATTATATGGTAACCAAGTAATTATAGGAATCCATTATGTCTTTCATATTTAACATCAAAAGAGTCCTGTAGCGGCTGTCATAGATCTTCCTCTAATAGCAATTGATTATCATATACTTCTTCTTCTTCTGAATTCGAATCATGACTCAGATTTTGTCCGACCAGTACGTAGCAATCTAGACCGCTGTCGTTTGCCTCATTCAAGTCCTGGACGGTGTAATTCGTTATGCACGACGGACAGGAGAGAAGGTGTGACATATCCTACATTGGGGCTCCGGGGCTCCACACTCGGAGACGTGTCGATTATCTTACTACACAATTTAATTTCAGAGAAAAAAAAGATTCTAAGTGGAATTATCATAACATTACGCCTTTAATCCTGGAGGGGTATTAAGCAGAGTGTACCTTATGGTAAATATTTTATCTACTATGAATACTAAATACTAGCTATTCACACTTTTTCTTGCAAAAAATCCTTCATATTCATAATTTAGAAAACAACAAATGAAGGTACTGCTCAACTCTATCTACCCGTTCAGATAATATAGGCGTGATGTCATGTCTTGTAATCCTCTATCGTAACATATTTTGGCCGGATTCAAACTTTTCCAACAAATTCTATAGGTTCATTGATTCTCATTTCCCAATTACACTGGGTTCGTGGCTAAAATTCGAGTCTTCACAAATTCTCATTACGTGTTCCCGACTTCGTTACATTACACACAAACCTCATTAAAATACGGAGTAAATATAAATAATAACACACAAAATACATCCCATGTTGTGAACCGAGAACTAAGGGTGTGTTTACATTTGGTAGAGTAAGATGTCAAGTAGGTACTGGAAACCCATTTTCTTTTTTCAGTAGTAGGTTTTGTAAACAATTTTACTTGTAAATTTAAGCTAGTATTTAGACTACTACTATACACTATGTTTCCCAGCGTATCGACGACTATCTACATTGTTTCGGCTTAATTCGACCACGAGTTTGGCGGTTTCAGTAGTTCCAAAAGGGTGCAGAAAAAAGGACAAATTAATAAGAATCCCATCTGTCAATGTCCGCGCAGGATAAATCCTGTGATATACTCTTTTATGGGTATGAGGAAGAGGGTGTAAAGTTCCTCATCCCCCATAGAAAACGGAGGCCTCCGACCAGACAGGTGTTATGTCTGGTGGGCAACTGCCCGACGGGTTTTGCTATATTGTTTTAAGTCGAAGGAAATTGATGTTAGTTCTTCCGTCGTGTTGGCGCTGTAGTGCTTTATGTTAGTTGCTTTGTAGGTCGCTACACTCTAATAAAAATGAATTACTGTATCAAGATTTACCCATTGAGTTTTCCTAAGAAACATTTTGGGTGTTAAAATATGTGTAGACGGCATTAGTATGTGCTAACTCCTCAACAGTCCGGCCGAGAAAGCCGGGGGTGTAACTACTTAATGGAGCTGCGTTTACGGCTTTATTTGAATAGCATAGATTACAGTACTCTACTAGTCTACTTACTTGCCCAATATAAACGCGCCTTACAGGAACTGCGGCTTGATTTCCGCCGGGAGGTTTAATATGAGCCTGTTGTTAATGTTACTGTGCGTCGCTTGCCATTCCTATTTAGTTTGCTACTTCTGGTATTTAGTATGTAGCGCGGTAATAAGGATTTTGCGTATTATTTTATTAGCTAGGAATGTTATAGTTTCGTGGTATTAGGCTGAGGATTTTTATAAGTCATGATCACCATTAATTATAGTAATAAAAAAGTATGAAAGAAGATAATGTGCTAACTGAAAAAGTTCTAGTTGGTTACGGTTAAATTGGTGTCTGAATTTTAATTTTTCTATGCAATCTGATCAGAAATACTCGAGTTACTCGTAATAAGTTTGTTACCGTTCATCGGACAGATTCTTTGATAACTTTAGTTTGATTTTAATTATTAGTTTTATTCACCATTGAGCACCGCGTAAGCAAATTAATTGCTAATTATCCACATGTGTTGAAGACAAAGAGACACATTGGAAGATCTTTATACTTTGGGAACGTTGCATTTCTTTAACTTCAGAGCTAACGTGAGTTCTAAACATTTAAACTAATTTCAACTAATAACAATAGTAGTCTAGAAGGAGTTAATTCTAATAAGCCCCAAACTTAAACAAGATAAAATTATATTCGTCTCAAAAACTTTCTCGCACTTCCTTCGCTTTAACAAATGATTTGTTCATTTATACGCAGAGCCACAAGGTTGGGATTGACAAATAGTGACAGATTGCTACAATCTGTATCACCACACGCCGAAATGGTGGTAATCAGGAAAGTGGAAGAAACCGAAAAGCGATAAAAAGATATAAGAGACCGTTATTCTTGTTCTACGGGAATTTTGCTGATGTAAGGGCAATAAATACACCCTCAGCTTTATTTTCACTCTCGTGGTCCTTTCTCCATACAATCTTATTCCGCTGTTTTCTTCGTGGATAATGCGTCTAGAACATAGGTATTTTTCTAAAAAATCTAGGTCTTATTAATACATGCCCCTATCATTTCCTTTTTTTTTCAAAACATAATCACTAAAAGAATTATGACAATCCATTTACCGCCATGTTCAGACGACTCTCAGACAAATTAGATAAGTTTTTAACAAAAAAGAAATTATAGAAGCATAGATATACTTTTCCTCTAAATTTTGATATAAGAATTATTTAGATCAGTTTAGTTTTGAAGAAGAAAACAGCGGAATACAAAACGTCTTTTAGTCAAGATTTTTGTTGGTAAAATCAGCCTGAGCTGCAGTTGTCCCTTTCGCACTTTACGGGGGCTAGGTCGGGCGCAGCGCGACGGCAACTGTGCAACTTAATCTTGTACCATTGATGTTTGAATAGATTGACTTCGGGCTGATTTTTTGAATGACGTGAATCTTTAACCGAGGAATTATTTTCAATTTTTGTTATCATTCTCGTACTGATACTGTCAAATGCCAATAGTTTCAATGAATAAAATATATCTGACGTATAATCAGCCTAAAGAAATGTATTTCTAAAAGCCTTGCTTGTTTCCAATAACATTTTGGTAAATTAATAAGTATAATCCTAGCGTGAATGGTAGCGCGATGAATGACAGGGAAGACTGAAAGAAAATAAAGTGTTCCGCCCCCAAATAACATGGTATAAGGGCTGGAAGATATTGAATAGGTATAACCCTGTAAGGCATTATAAAGGCTTCTTAATCTCCTTTTATCTTTCCACAAACATGTCATATTCAAATGTCAACATAAAAATATGCAAACATGTTGGAAAGAGGCATAATCTCCGTTTGTTCAGGATATATTGAGACTGTCGATTTAGGCATGTTTAAAAATAAGATATTCAGGACATGTCTCCGTCAAAATATGGAGGCGTATTTACGATATTTTTTTAAGGATATGTTGACTTGGCCACTTTCTACAAACATTTGCTTACCTTATTACAAGTATTTATGGTTATCACTGATAAGAGATCAGAATAGGTACCTACAGTAAATTTGCCTTATCTTCATGGAAGTAAATATATAACATGTGGATAATTCGCCCCTATAAAATCCCGGATTTATTTTTAAATTCTATAATTAAACTGTTAAATTAGGCGTGGGTTTACCTACAAGTTATTTACTTCCTTTAACATCAGACAAATAAACCATCTATTCCAATTCCTGATGCTGATGCATCTGTAAACCAGAAAACTAAATCTAACAATGGGCTTCGTAAGAAAATATTGGAGCATTCTTCGATGTTTTTTATTAACGAGGTCATACACAAAAATAAACCGTTGTATGAAAACCAATAAATTAATCATGAGTTCATATTTTTATTTTACGGTTCGATCGAACAAAGGTTAACAATAGGCACTGGCGACAACAAAAGATGAACACATCGAAATGTGTCGATATTATGTCACCGTATAAATGAATGAAAATGCAAATTGCTTTGCTGATTGGCTCAATGGTTAGACCCGGGATTTTTTATCGATAAAACTGTACTCGATAAATGGAATCGACAATTTCACGGGTGAAGTTTAGGGATGGAATGCGTGTGAGTTAAAGATTGTCAAATATTAATTAATGTGTATTTGTATTAGGGTCAGCTCACACCGAGATGCGACGCGACGCGACGCTGCGCGCACCTCACAACGAAATGTGTATCTTTTCGTGTAGAAAATAAAGTTGTATTTTGAATTGCTCTTTTAAAGTGTGCGCGCAGCGTCGCGTCGCGTCGCGTCTCGGGGTGAGCTGACCCTTACGTGGAAAATTATACACCGTGTAAATCACTTCATCACGAAGCCGTCAACCAAGCATTCTGTACATGAAACTAAGTAACTTTACGCAAAAATTATTGCTGGGAAACGACTTTTTTTTGGGGGGTGTAAGATCATGTTTTGTGGTAGAACTCAATGTCACGCACTCAAAACATTGTGCTGATGGACGGATTGAATAGTACGGGGGTCGTGGAGGTGTTTAAAGTAAAATCTTACATTAAAAACTTGTATTTAAAAAAATACTTGTCAAAAAGTTGGAACTTTGACCCCTAATATCTCCGTAACTAGAAGGTTCCCAGGTATGGTGTAGAACAAAAAAAAAATGATCGCAATGACAGGGCGAACCACGTTTAGGCTTCGTTAAGAGGTGTTTTACACCCTTTGTGAAAGAAAAACGAGTAAATGATACCGTGACGGCTGACAGGAGAGAATGGCGGATTATAACGCACCGACCTCAAATAATATTGAGAAAAGAGCAGCAAGATGATAGGGCGTGCTGCTTGTTTTTACAAAATGAATATTAGAATTGTGCTTCACTTTGTAGAGTGACTTAACAAAGCAAACATCGGCGATAATTGAAATATTCATGATAGTGCAATTAATTTCTGTATGCAAAACACAAACAAGGTTGTCAAACAAACACAGACATTAATCTTTAGCGAATCGCATGCAATTCACATTATTATTGCATTTAATTTTGTGTTTAATAAGTTTTACGGTGGAGATTGGCACAACAAAAGGGACGCCTATAATACCCAACAGTGGGTGGATTCGGGCTGTGGATGTTGATGATGGTGTCCCAGTGCGGGGTAAACTCCTCCCTCCAGTCTTATTTATTTCAGATAACACTTTTTTACATACGGTAGCATCCGGCGAGATTGGAAATTCCCAGCTGTCACCCCGGAGGACAGGGCTAGAGGGGACTATTGGGAATAATCGTCGGGAAAAGGCTAGGCAGATGATGATAATGTCAAATTCTGACCACTTCTCTCGGCACTCTGCCGCCGTGGACCAGTCTTTCATAAAGCGGTCTATCTAACTCATTTCGCCATCTTCACTAAGGCTTTCCAAGACACGTTTCGTGTTCTCTGCTTTCTCACTCATTCAGTAAAAAAAAAGTACAATCTCGTCAAAAGTTTATTAGACAAATTAAAAGAAGGTTATAAAAAGAGTAATGTGTACCATCGCATGCAAAAGTGATATCTATAAATCAAACATTGGAGAGAAACGGTGGACAACGTGATGATAATTAGAAAAGTGACAGGGCAATTACAACGTCTGCCCACTGTGCGGGCGTCGCTTTATACTGCGTACGCGCATACTAAATATAGTAGCGCAATGCATAGGAGGTGGCGGGAGCGGGTACTAGAAGCAATTGAAACACAAATGTTGTGTGATCTTCCACTGTCACTTCACGGGATATTTTCTGTGTTTTTTCAATTATTGTGAGCTCCTGATATTTTTTGACGCTGTTACAATCGCCATTCAGATAGCAGTGTATGTTTAGTTACAAACCTTGAAAGCTTAAAGCAGTGTTACAAATGTTGTAATTTTTTTTACTATATTGTTGAATTGTCCAGCAGTGGTATTATGTAGTACAGTAACAGTTGATTTATAATTCATCATCATCTGCTTAGCCTTTTCCCAGCTATGTTGGTGGCGGCTTCTAGCTAAATACCAGTATTGTACATGCAGCGACTATCTGCCCTTCACAACCCAGTTCGTACAGACTTTCAATGATATCAATTAATCTTTTGTGGCGTTATCTGTACGGCATAATTTTGTGTTTAAATGATCTCGTTATCTGCTGCTAGTGATCTACTATAGTCTGAAGATTTCAAGCAACTGTGCCTAAGTACATCAAACCCTAAATACATCTACTACGAAGTACCTACCTAATATGTATTATGTTAATTCAATCTGTGTAGCAGGAGCTAATTAGCTAAATCCAGCAATAATACCGTAATGGGCTTAACGTGCCGAATGCATAATCTTTTAGTAATCTTCTGTCACTTAAATAAAATTAAAAAAAAAAACATGATCAGGATGCCTTGAATAGAAATGAACAACTTACAAGTATTTGGCTTACCAATTTTTTTTTTTTGGTCTTTTCTAAAAAAATTGTGGCCACAAGAGATCCCAAAATAAATTAAATGTTATTTTGACAAAAATGTTCCGCAAAGTAGAAGTTTAAGGGTCTTCCTAAACCGACCATGTGGGTAGCTTATAATTTATTAAGTTATTTAGGGGCTTGTCACTACTTTATGGCTTACTAAGGCCGTATTTATGGGATCTCGGCACCATGGCGTTTATTATGAGACGCGTGAAAGATTGCGATAACAAGGAAAGCCGCCGAAAGTAATTTTTGCTGTGCTGTAGCGCAAAAAGAGTCTGGAATTATTTATTTCATAAACTTTGTCTCCGATAACATTGCCATCGGCGAAAACCAAATTTTTGTCATAGTCTCATATTTAACTTCTGAAATTAATAAATTTTCAACACCCTTCTTCGTTCTTCGTTATGTTCAAAATTACATGCTTGTCAGTACCAATTAATGTTAAAATGAATTTAGATTTATGAAGTAGATAATTTATTAAACTTAATTGGTAAATAACCTAAAAAATAAAGAAAAATGTATTAGGATTCCTAAATTACTACATTTTCCTGTTCATTTAAATGTTCCAATTGACTAAATAAAATTAAATTCTTTAATTAAATTAAAGACTTTATAATTTAAGTTCATGTAGTAAGAATATATTAATCCAACATTCCAAAGTTACATTAGCAGATGAGTTACTTCAGAATTTAATTCCACTAATTATGCGCTTACGTGAATGTTCTTCGCAGTTAGTAGGGATAGTTAGCGGGAACTTTAGAAGCGAACAAATTATCATATCCCGCTGTCGCTTGTGACATTTACCACATATAATTATCGTACGTCTCTTTCTAACGATTAATCTGCTTGAAAGTTTAACAAAGTATTGTGTACAGTTGCGTGCAGAATCGTTAAAATTAATTCTACATTCGTTTTGACGAAACGTCGGAATATAAAGACTTTTTTGTTAATTTTGTTTGCTACTTACGTAAACGGAACGTTGTGGTTTTGTTTTCCTCTTTCCTTTGTCGTTAATCGACGGAACTGAAAACAATTTTATCTCAACTTATGACAAGGTATAACAAGAATTTATTTTTCGTTTATTAAGCACGTTTAAGAAGACTTTCCGTTGTATGTACAATTGGAGACAAACGTTTAAATGTTAAGGTGTCATAAATATTAAACTCGTCAGTCACGCAACAGTTGGTTCCGTAGCTTAGGGTTAGAAATCCCCATTGTGCGGTGCAAGAGTAATAATTAATTGTTGTTTCTGTAGCTTATCTACTTATGAGTCTCGGACATTCATCGCAGTTCAGCTATGTTATTTATAAGGTCTGGATTAACGCTTGTAATTAAACAATGTTTGTGTGTTGTGTTGTTTCTTTTGCCTTTTGCAATTCTTTTCGCAATATTTCTATTAGCTTTAGCGTTTGATGTTAATTGTGACACCGAACACACCCGTATGTAAATTGTATTTTCAAACAAATGTAAACAAATAGTAGTTTCATTTTAATCATTCTCCATGCCTAACTAACTTTTGAAGAGCTTATATTTTTTTTTGTGTTGATACACTTTGACGTTCAAAAGACAGTCTTTTAAGTGGTCAATAGAAGAATAATGTGGAAGTAAGATGGTTAATGGTCTAATTAAACTAAACAATGAGATTTTGACATCACAAAAAAAAACAGGCAAAAGAAGTAGGTATGTAAAGATAGTTGAATGTAGCAATATGTGGTCTACCCTCATAAACAAATGCGTCAGCCTATGTTCCCATGTATATATGTATGTTAATAGAAAAATACATTGCGAAGTCTGAAAAGTAACAAAAAATTACACCGATAGTTGTTAATTAATAAATTCATACAACGTTTAACACTTTCGCGGCTAAGTGTACGCGATAAGTGGAGCGTGCCGACAATCAGGTTGTGTCCGTTCGCGTATAATGAAACAATTTACTTTAGACCACTCCACACCATTATCAATGGAACCATAATTATGTATGACTATTTAAAGAAACAAAAATGTAAGTCATTTCTTCTAATTTTAACTCCGCTGCGCAGGGCTTCTATTTCTGTTTGAAGGGTTTAAAGGAACCTAACCTATCCGTGTCGCGTTGCCCTAAGCTCTCTTGTGCCCTAAAAGTATTGTTATGCTACTAAAAGTTATGCGAAGACGTTATGCCAATAATAAATATCAATATTTAGGACATTCGATGGCCTGTACTTCGATGTTTAGGACATTCGATACTCTGTTCTTCGATATTTTCGAATGTTACTTTTGTAGATTATTAGATTTTAGATATATTAGACGTAGGTTATCTAACCATTCGACATTAAAAACTTTCGTTTTTTTGTTTTAGTTTTATGATCGTACAATATTTTAATTTTCGATATTCAAATAAGTACTCCTTTAATAGATTTACTTGGTAAAAAGCGTGCACACCAGAGTCAATGCTGTTTTGTTATTTGTAAATAAAATATGAGCATTTACACCTTTTTCAAAATGTTTTTTAACGAAAAAAGATAATTGGAAAGGAGACGGATACGCTTTCATACAATTTTGGGCCTAGATGTAAAAAGATGAAATTGGTGTCAATTGATAGCTACTATATTAACAAACAATCACTGAAAATTTTACAGATTTTGAAAATCTGAGAGCTGAGATAAAAGAGATTTAGCAAAAGTGAGGTTACGTAAGACGGAGGTTACACGTTCAATCTGGCATCAATCTGATCCATGATTGAGATCCAGATTGACGGGAAATTGAACGTATAAAGCGTGGATTGATGATCAAGATTCTATACAATCCTGTAAATCTGAGCTAATAAACAGGGAGTGAGCAAGTACTTACAGATTGGGGTGCACGCCATTGTCGAATCAGTGCTTATATCATTTCGTCATCCAAAGCTCGACGACCTAGTGTACAACAGCGACTAGTCGCGATGCCACAATTTACACAACGATCCATGATGTCAATCAATATCCAAACGGCAGGCGTCGTAGAATCCAAAATAACAAGTCCAAGTTCAACGTTTAAGCGGGGTTCTCAGAGTCCGGTATGGTAGCAAGGCAAGGGTCGTACAAGAAGGAAGATCAGAAGTCCGTAGGAAAGCAGAGGTCGAGGAAAATATCAATAAAATATGGGAGGAAACGCACTCAAACGCACACGCACTAGACCAGTGGTTCCCAACCAGTGGTCCGTGGACCACTGGTGGTCCGCAGAAGCCAAAATATGGTCCGCGAAAACACTATCTAAAAAACCTCACGCGGTCGGAGAAACACTCGTGAAACCGTGTTTGATCAAAGCCGTCGTGGAAGTTTTGGGATTAGAGGCCAAGAAAAAAATTCAAGAAATACCTCTGTCCAATAACACGGTCAAAGCTCGAATTGAACTTATGTCAAATCAGCACCTGTTTCAAGAATCAAAACGTCACCATTTTTCGCTTTGAAGTGTGATGAATTGACCACCATTTCGAATTGTTGTCAACTACTTGTATTTGTCTGTTTTTTAGACGACGACAACATAATTAAAGAAGAATTATAGATTTCACGGAAACTGGAAACAACATCAAAAGGTATCGACGTCATGAACTCAATATCGGATTATTTTGAAAAACATAATCTTATGTGGGATAAACTCGTTGCCCTCTGTACTGATGGTGCTCCGGCAATGTTGGGATCACGTTCCGGGCTGGCAACGTTAGTTATACAGAAAAATCCTAGTGTAATAACAACGCACGCACTGTATCATACATCGCCAGGCGTTAGCTTCAAAGACTCCTCCTGGATGCCTTAATGATACGCTGCGAATGGCCATAAAAATTGTAAATTTTATAAAAAGCAGCGCCCTAAATAAAATACACGCCTTTTAAAAAAATTGTGCACTGAAATGGACTCTAACCATGAGGCACTTCTCTTTCATACAGAAGTTCGATGGCTATCGAAAGGTAATATGTTGGGAAGATTATATGAACTGAGACTGCAGAGGTTGAGATTTTTCTGGTTGACAAAAAAAATAATGATTTGTTGAAACAGTTTACTAATCCGACTGTCAAATGAATTTAGCTTATCTTGTGGATATTTTCACACACATAAATAAATTGAATCTGCAACTGCAAGGTTCTGGAAATAAACAATTAGAAAACGTCGCAAATATATTCATTTTTGAAGATAAACTTCGAGCTTTTATTTGTGGTTACGTAAAATTGAAGAAAATAATTATTCTGCGTTTGCGACATTAAACGCACTTGTGGAAGACAAAAAGTATGACGCTTGTAAAGCAAATATACAAGACAACTTCAAGGCAAAAGTTAATATATGAATTCAATCGTTACTTCCCAAAATATACCGAAGAAGTTAAAGTTGATCAAAAACTGATTCGTAACCCATTTAGCACGGACGCTGCTGAAGTGACTGAAAGAATCCAGGAAAAACTGATTGAATTCCAAAATGACAGAAACTGCAAAGACGCATTTGAATCGAATTCACTTGAGTCGTTTTGGTGCAAGAAAGCAATTTCTTATACTTAACTTCCAGAAATCGCCTTGCGCTATTTTATGGTTTTCTCAACAACTTATTTATGTGACCAAGGATTTTCTGCTTTGTTGATAATTAAAAACAAGGCGAGGAATCGTTTGAAAGTTACTGACGATTTGCGCGTAGCTTTGAGTAACAATATTACTCCTAGGATAGCCGAACTCGTGAAGAAGGTGCAAGAGCAGAATACACATTAAAACTAAATTACAGAAGTTTATCCTAAAAATATTATTATTTCTTTTTATGTAATTTCCTATTGAGTTTTTAATTAAAGTTTCAGTTTGATTATTGCAGTTTATTTTTATGATACCTACATAGTGGTCCCTGCTATTAAGAATAATATAAAAGTGGTCCCTGACCAAGAAAAGGTTGGGAACCCCTGCACTAGACGATACGAAACGAGTGTCAATGTCATGTCAGGCATCTGAAGTCAGAGTTAGCACAGATTAAAAATACAATAATCGATTAGTAAAAGTGAATCAATTTATCTTAATTATGCAGATATTTAATAAGATTAAAATCTTCATATTTTAATTCTAATAGATTTCCTTATTTTAATTGAATTAATCATCTGGTGAAAGCATTTTCGTTAATAGTAGGAGCTCTGTAACGTTAATCGATTATAATTTAATCGATATTCCAATATTACTTCGTAACCTTAACTTAATTTTTGGATTTCTCAATTTCTAGATTTTAAATTGAGCTGATTTTTCACATGTCGAAATAAAAAAATATAACCTTTTTTTTAAACCATACCTCAACTTACTACATTCAGGCCCAAAAGTCCCCGTCTCCTTTCTGTTTCTATGGATAATTTATAATCGGTCTAATTGAGCTGTAACACTATTTTTCGAAAATGTTTTTAGTAACTTTTTAGACCTACGTATGCTGCTTACTTTTGCGTATGAAGTTTCATTAAAATTGGTTCTGTCATTTTGTAAAAAAAAGGCCTTAAAAGTTTGTATGAAATGCAGTAACGCAACGCGTAAACGCTCTCAATAATTAGTATTTTTTCTCATAGTTAATCTGACATGAGACAGTCTTCACACAAATCTAACAGTAACCCCGTTTTTATTAGTTATAGAAATTGTGACACTAGTTTTCGACTAAACATGTAAATTGCCGTGTACAAAACATGACTTTGTTTCGGGCATGTATTGTAGGGTATTTGGTTCATCTTTTTCACTTTTTGGGTAAGTTTTGTACAAGTATGTCATTTAAATAGTCTTCCTATTTTAGATATAAATGGTTAACAAAACTATTAGATACATAATTTTTTATACCTCGCCGTAAACACAGGGTTACTAGAGGAATTCTTTCAAATACGATCCAAATCAAACTCATAAAAAAAACATAAACCAGTCTCCACACAAAATTCAGCGTCTCAATAATTCCTAAACGGTATCCCAAAAACTATATAAGAGCCCTGAATTTTCCCGAACGATGCATACCGAGGTTTTACAGGAAACCGCCTCGGAAAGTGGTTCCGTACAAAATTTCCGCTTCCAATCCACTCAAGTGTAGGTAAATGAGTTTCTGTTCGTTCCCTTTTAATCCGTTAAAAACTTGTATAATATTACTCTGTATTTAGTTTCGAAATTACTATGTGACCAAGTGGATTTAGCTATTAAATTGTTGGACATGTTTACCTTCTGTATATCAACTGAAATCCGCATGGCCTACTAAATTAGATAATGTGTTTACATTCCATTATATCTACACGGTAGCTCTAAGGCCACTAAAACGAGCAAAACACATTAAAAGTTACACAAAGCTACATTTATTTGAAGAGTCGTAAAACGGCGGCGTAATTCGGCAAAACCTTTTTATGGTTTTTGCTAGATTTTTATAGTAAACCTGTTTTAATGTGAGAATTAGGCTCACCTTTTATGTGGGCATTACAAGTGATAGTCGAAATGTGGGTGTACCTACTATACAGATACACCTGTGTCGAACCACTCGGGGAATAAGCGTAATGTTATTTTATACTTGCATTTTAAATAATGTTATAGGTAGTTAAAAAAAAAACGCTTGGAGTGACGTTAATTTTATTTCTTGCATTTTCTGAGCAAACCTGTAGCGACCTACAAAAAGCAACTTTCTACAAAAAGTACTACAGCGCCATCTATGACACGACGGAAGAACTAACATCAATTTCCTACATCTCGCAAGCAAAGTTTACATCGACTTAAGATTATATAGAGAAACCCGACAACAACTGTTGGGCAGTTGCCCACCAGACATAACACCCGTCTGGTCGGAGGATCCTCCCTTTTCTAAACAGTATCGAGGAACTTTACACCCTGTTCCTCATAAACCTAAAAAACCCTTTCATTTGATACCCATATCATGGGAATGCATTAAATTAACAAGTCCACCATCTCTGGGAGTCCGCCATATTGAATAAAGACCGTCTCTTAGCTAACCATGCATTGTTATCTAAACTAAACATGTATGCAAATAATGTCAGCTTAATCGGCAACCGGGATTTGGATCTAAAACTTTTTAAGATTTTGACAGGTGAAGCAAGAAATCGTGTTAAAACCAAAGCGAAACTTGACATCATGACGTACTGTAAGTTCTCAATAATGCCCATAATAAATATGGTTAAGTTCGCCCTGAAGAGCAGACCCGTACTAAACACATGTATTTAGATTTTTAAGACATAAGTATTTTATTTTGTACTTACAGAGTGTCATATTCGCAATAGCGAAAAAACTCTTTAAATAAAGATTTTAAACAAAGTCCTGCCCATGAAAGTTATAATCAATACCTACAACTTCAACGCCACAACCTCAAAACACCTGAGTCACGATTATTCCACCATCACTTCAGTGGAGTGTTTAAGCGCTCGTCAGACAAAGGCAGCAATAAGCCCGAGGGTGCTTCTCCCAAGACGCTGTAGAACTGAGGATGTTTGAACAGCAGGCAATGGATGTTGCGGCAGGATATGAAAAACGTGAACGTAGATATTTTGTGGGACAGCTCTACATTTTTAAGTTAAGAAAATAGAATAAAGTAACGGTGTTTTTCTGTCTAGCTGTGTCCACTGCTGGGCAACGGGCTCCCCTTTCGCCTTCACAATAGTAGTTTTTTGAAGTGAAACTTCTTATGCGACTTCCAACAAGTTTGCGTTAAACATTTAACGATACCATTAAGGAGGAATAGAAAAAGACAGAGCGAGAGTGAATGCGTGGCATTTGAACGCATGCGTGTAGTATTACGAAGTTTCACTTCTTCCGCGCGTAGGGACTCAACGCACTATTTTTTTTAAACTTTGCCCTACATTAGATATTATAGGCAGAAGTTTTCCCTTTTGTTTACACGGTGTTGGACAAAAGGCGCTGGGTGAATATATCTTAAGATTCATCGTGTGGAAATACTCGTACTTCTCCTAAACATGTGAAATTCTCGACTACTTTTGGTCCTGTATTATTTCGGAAAGTAAATAAATATTAATAATATTAAACTATTCTTTCGACTTTTTATTATTATCTCCTTTATTAATTTTCACTTTTATCTAAGTATTACATTTTTAATTGAAAAATAGGTGTCTGCCGGTGTCGGGAGCAGGGTCCAAGTAACCGATGGTTAGGGCTGAAGCGACAGGAACCTCCTCTCAATAAGGGCCGTATCGAGGAGTACTGCCTTCTGAATCAGGTCCTTGATCTTACCGTCAAGTGAAAGCTTCGACAGATGTTCGTTGAGGCTTTTAGCTATCAGGCCATTGGTTGTAACGACAATCGGCATAATGATAGCCGAGTTCATATTCCACATGCTGACAACCTCGTCTGCCAAGTCGAGATTATTATTATTGTTATTTTGCGATTTTTGCGTGCTTTTCCACCCTCTTTATAGGAGGGGTTAAGTAGTAAGTAGTGTGTAGGGCACACATAAAGATAGTGGAAAATGGGTCCGGTAATGCAGAGCCTTAACTGTCTACGTGTTGTGTTTTGTTATTTTCTTCCCTTCAACAAAAGCCTGACTTTTTAATTATTTTGTTTCAGAGGTGACGGTAACATACCGACGCGGCCTGCCGGTGATCACCGTGCCGCTGCCGTCCCGGCGCGAGAGATGTCGCTTCACACTCCGTCCCGTCTCTCAGACCGTCGGCGATCTGCTAGAACAGGTGAGAGATCTTCTCTACATTGGAACTGGAATCTAGGAGACCTGGGGGCTACCATGACGTCTTAAAGCAGTATTGTTTTAGTGTCACTCCTCTGTGGGAAAGAGTCGGAGCTATAGGAGACGTCTAGCGCCATCTCTTTCACACTCTGGAATAAGGTTAAAGCAATACTGCTTTTAGACGTCATGGTAGATCGACTGGTGGGTTGTGTATGATTCTGAGAAGGGATTAGATCATCTTCATTCACTTGCCCTTGTCCCCATTCATTCGAGGTCGGCGCAGCATATGGTCTTCTTCCATACTTCTCTATCACTTGTCATCTCATCAGACACCTCCTTTCTTGCCATATCTTCCTTCACACAGTCCATTCATACTTTCTTTGGTCTTCCTCTATTTTTATAGTCATCCACATTCAAACTGAAAATGTTCATCACGACATTCTCCTCATTGAGAAGGGATTAGATATGAGGTGCTTAAGCCATCATTGTCTCAGTGCAAATGAAAAGTGGTGTATAAAATCTTCTTTTTTCGTCTCGAGTTATTGTGTTTTCAAATGATTTGCCCTTGGCCCTGGAAAAGGCCATGTTAATCGTGCGTCAGTGGAGTTGTCACAGTCAAAACTGTTAATTAGTCAAAACTCCTTTTGAACGATTAAAACTAATAACTAACATTACTTAGAAACTCATTAGTTTGTAAGGTTCTGTTTTTGTGACACTTTGAAAAACATTCTAGGTATAGGTTATAAAATATTTTTAACAGGGAGCACGCCACTTACGTTAATAAGGGTTCTGAATGACACCGGTAAAAAGTGGTTTTGTCCGATTAAGAGTTGTGACTGTAACAAAATAATGTTATGTACTCTAATGTGGAGGTATAGAACGACTTTGGACATTCCAGCAAGTGAGCCATGCTCTGATCACGAGCTGCTCATTCACAGCGAGTGTCGAAGTTGCCATATTGCAGCAACGATTTAGGTATGTAAGCTAAATATCAACATCCGGCTTTTGGAACAAATGATGGGTTTAAATAGCCTCTCAAGATGTTATACTAGCAAGCAAGCCCCTAATTGAACTTATAAAGCGCAACACACACAGGGAGCGGGCGCGTTATAATTACATGAAATACAGATGCCGTACTCCCGCGCCCGACCCGCTGCCCTTACCTGTGTGATTTGGGTTTAAATGTACTAACAGTTCGAACGGAGTTCTATCCGACCATCAGACCGCAGCTCGCTCTGTAAGCACACTTTTGAATGGATTCCTATTTAATTCCCTAATTTCCGATAGCAGTAAAGACCAATCAATTTATTACCGTATAACTTATTCACTGCCCTTCTAATGATTCTCGGGACCTGAGTATCAACAGGTGGACGGGCTGTAGTTACCGTTCACCTTTGCATTTATAAGTAATATTCATTCATGGAAGACACGCTGGCAAGACTCCAACCGTATTAAAACAATCACTTTAGTTTTGGACACTCGGCTCCATCATACTCATGACACGTGGAAGTTCCTGATGGAAAACCCCAATAACACTTTGCCCGACTCGGGAATCGGCCCTCATGCTCAGCTTTCACGCTTACGACCATTAAACCAACGAAGCAGTGACAATTTCTGCTAAATGACTTTCACAGCAACGCTTTTCCTACAAACCGCTCAACTGGTCCTGAGCGTGGTGTTCAGCTGCTATACTTTTCATTCAGCGAAAAGACTATACCTTGTTGTACCTATATACATCCATACTTCCATACTAATATTATAAATGCCAATGTCACTCACACATTGTTTGTTTTCACGACTAAACGGCTAATCAGATCTTAATGAAATTTGGCAAGAAGATAGATTTTAACCTGGGGAAGAACATAGGCTATATATCATCACGCTACGACCAATAGGAGTAGAGCAGCAATGAAAAATGATGCGAAAATGGGGAAAATTTGACGCAGACGAAGTTGCGCGGGACAGCTAGTATTTAATAAAGGCTATCCTCGTCTCAGAGTGCTGATCTAATGCACAAAATACTTATTTCAATAAAAAAAAAAATAGAGCATTCCATTAAATAACTTACCATGGATAGTAAATAAGTATTAAATACGCAATAAATTATAATAGTAAATAAAACAATAATGAATCATTTAAAAATATATTGATTTAACAATTTTAATAATTGATTGAATATATAATATGTATATAATTTATAAAACAATAATTTTACTTTACATTCTATTCAGTAATATTAAAACAGTATAACTGATTAACTAGGTAACTAAAAATATAATAAATCACATCAAGCACCCAGTGTTCTTCCTCCTCTCTCCTACTTGATCTGGCTGTGCCTGACAGGGTCCATAATTGTGACTAATATAATTATATCCCTTCCGTCTATGTATATACATTATAGTACGCAATAAAGAATTGAAAATTAAGTCTTGGCTAAAACCATCAGCCCAGTTACATAAAACATTTTCTACAACAATCCGAAGGAAGGCAAATCCATTGCTGCAGATCTTTGCAAAATTTTTCTACTCAGTGTAAATAACGCAATCAATAGGCTTCGTTGAATTACAATATAAGAATGAGGCAATAATTCTTCTGACTACCTATGTTCATGCTGAGTGGTAACCTGCTTATCGCAGTCACGAAGTACGAGTTGTCAACTTTTTTGTTCCGTCCAGTTGTACCTATTTATAAATATTTGTTACGCGTTGTATGTTTAATGTATGCATTTTGTATGCACGTCATGTTCTTACGATAAATGTGTTGTTTTTCTTTCTTTTCATTGTATTATTTACCGGGTAAATGTTTTGTAACAGTCAGTTACTATTGACTCCCCAAACATGACAGCTCCCTACTCTATAGACACGCGATTGCTACAAGTGCCCATCAAACTGACATAATAGGCCCTTAGCTGCCACTTACGGCACAATTGTGCACTGTGTACGTTGTTGAGTGACTTTTATTTGCATACGAGGATGGCTATGTTCGACCCTTTGCATTTAGGTCGAGACTACACATAGATAAAAATCCAGTTTCCAATTTTCAAACTTAAGTCTTGTCATAATTCGGTTCGATATTGTTAAGAAAACAGATCTAGATGTAGTAAATGATTTTGCAAATATCTGAATTTCATTCAAGATTACTAGTTAGTTTAAGGGCTAGAAGGATACAAGGAGAAGTATATAGCTAAAAACTGGGAAAATAATTGTTTATCAAGTCAAGACAATTTGCCATGTTAATTTATGACTATTAAAGATGATAATCCATTGGCTAAATAATTAATTTCACTGACTTTACGATAGTATATCAATCTTAATTTCGTCCATTATTATTATTATTATAAGCCTATATTGTCCCACTGCAGGGCAAAGGCCTCCCTTCCCTCCTTCCACTTTTCGCGGTCCAGTGCGATTGTAGGCCAATCCTTAGAGAACGAGTCCAACTCATCCCGCCATCTCCTCCTGGGCCTGCCGCATTGTCGTTTCTTGCTGTCTGGTATCCATTGAGTGGTTATTTTTGCCCATTGCACCTCCGACATGCGGCAGATGTGACTAGCCCAGTTCCACTTCAACTTAGCAGCAGTAAAGCCAGCATCCGCTATTTGGGTTTTGGAGCGAAGTATAGACTCCAAGTGTGGACTTCTGACGTTTTGTAAGCGACCATGTTTGCGCTCCATAGGTGAATTTCGTCCATAAAACATTTTATTAAGAACATGTCAATAACCTACGTCAACGAAATAAGTTACTGATCGTCTAGAACTGATGAAGTAAGATTGATTACCAATTAAAGATCCGCCGATGACCCCGAAAACCCTAACTACTAATCAATAGACAACCACAAAGTTCTAAGTCACCGGCTTGCCGATACTATCGATAATTACGTTTATTTTATTACTTAGTCCAAGTTCGACCCGTCTGCAGTAATGAGGGAACTTGGGAGGTTGTTCGAGATTTACGTGTGATTTAATTGAGTTTAGCAGATTAAGGGGTCGTAAGAGATTGGTGTGTGATGGACGATCAATAGAGAAGCTTTTTTTTTGTATTGCTTATCACAAACACTCTCTACCAGGACCATCTTTTCCACTGGTCACACTAAGCACGTGCCCTGGGCCCCATGATCCAAGGGGGCTCCAAGTTCCTGTATGAATCAAAGCTAGAGGCTGTGTGTGTCATTTGATGCGATGAATGTATGAATATGGTTTCGATCATGTGGCCACCGAATGTCTTTCTAAAATACTCTTAATTAGATTGTCGAAAAGGAACTAAAACTTGGATGTATTAATTCGTGAAATATTATTTTTTATCTTCAGCTAGCGCAGAAGAAAATAAAAACATCATTTTCCCAGAGCGCCCAGAGCTTTAACATGAATTATGTGCACCTGCACCTGCTGCTAGTAAGGCCAGTTTACGTTTTTGTGGCTACTGGTGCAACTTATTTATTAGTTAATTTTCACAAAGGCGGACTTAATGCCATAGAAAGTCTCTACCAGTCTACTTATTCTACCTGTCTGGGCGTTTACAACTACAGATTATTTTAGAGATCATTTCTGTCACGGACGAGGTTCGCCCTGTTGAACTGAGGTCAACCTAAAGCAATTACTACAAGTATTCGGCTTTCTGAACTCCGTTCGACATCTACGATCGCTGAATCATTTTCGAAACGGTTCGACCAAATTCGAATTAAGACAAAACAGTTTGTTCCCATTTGAATTATGACAAGGCAGCTTATACCCGAACGATACGAAACGTAAATATTTTTTACCGAAGTTGTATCTATTCTATTTCACAGCCTGACTAAGCCCATCATGACGACCTGCTAGCCTACCATGACGTTAAAAGCAGTATTGTTTTACTGTTATTCCAGTGTGGAAAAGAGACGGAGCTATACAGGATGTCTAGCGCCATCTCTTTCCCACACTGGAAAAGGAGTAAAACAATCATGTTTTAAGACGTCATGGTAGGCCACCAGAACATGGACGTAGCACCTCGTCTTTTTGATCATTATCCTGCCCTTGTCCCATATTACTTAGGGTCGACACATTTGTCACCTGTCATTCGTCACGCTATCATTTACTCCTTTTTCCTTCATGTCTGGTCTATGTCACTCCTTGTCTTTTCCATACCGCACTGTCATCTGCTTTGTCCTTTTATAGAACTGCATAATATTCATATTCTATGTATCTATCTCTCTCCAGGTGAAGGCCGAAGACCGTGGCGTGGAGCGCGCGGCTGCGCTGGCGGCGGACGAGCGCGTGCGCATCGCCGCTAGCGACACCATCGAGGCGCTGCTCGAGACTGACTTCCGCCTCATCATCAACGACACAGAGTACTATGTCAAGACTCCTGCCCAGGTTAGTACTTACCTTGAGATCCGGCAAAAGGTATGATGACACGCCTTTATCCCATAGGGGTAGGCAGAAACTACAGAACGTATTCTTACAGCCTTACACCTTTCACCAGACGGGTTTAGTGGGCTACGGCCCGACAGGTGTTGTCAGGTTTCTGTATGTATCGCTTAGGTCCAAAACTTTTGGGATCCGAGAGGGCCGATGCCTGCCAGGGCTGCGGGTTGTTCGAAAGAGATACCGCGGCCCTGGAACACAAAGGGCGAAGAAGGAACATGGATGGGTTTTAGTCAGTACAAGTCTGACACTCCCTCCCGCTCCGCCCAGAGCGGGAGAAGTCATTTGATGATTTCCCATCCGTGAAAAAAAAAAAAAAAGGTAACATGTCATTGCTGCCATTTAGAGATCTTTGACAGTCGTCACGAGTAGTCAGAAGCCAAAAAGTCTGACATCCAGTCTCACCAAGGGGTATTTTATTACCCAGTTACTGGTTTGTGGAGGTCAGATAGGCTTCATGTAAAATACTGGTACTCAGCTGCATCCGGTTAGACTAGCCGACCCCAAGATTGTTTGGGAAAAGGCTAGGCAGATGATGATGACAAAACTGACATGTCACTAAATTACTAAAGTTTTCTCTAGTTACCCTTTATTTCAATCCATTTTTGTTTTGGACCTTACATATCCTATGAGATCGGCTAAAAAGTATGATGGACGTACATAAACTCACGCATTAGGGATAGGCAGAATCTACAGAACACCACCTTCTTAGATCCTTACACTGTTGAACAGACGGGTTCAGAAGGCTTCGGCCCGACCGCCCGACCGGTGTTGTCAAGTTAAATCTGCGGGGATAAATCTGCCTGGGCGAATCAGGATTTTGCGTGACGTCAGGTTGGACGCGTAGTTTCCATGTCCCGGTGAGTGATGGACGGTGAATACTGACAAGACCGAATGAGAGGAGCTAAAGGCTCTACGATCACCAGGCTGGACAAGATGCCCACTGTTCCTAGATTCGATCCACTTTCGATTTATGTTTATGTGGCGTCGTTCGAGAGTATGTGAAAAGCTCCATCTGAATTGATAGCGATCTATATATAGATAATGGTGGTGTCACTAGAGTGTAACACTCTTCGATTTGTCAAAAGCCGCTTTTATAGCAGTGCACACATTTATCCTCAACCTCACAATTCGATCACTGCTGCCAGATACCATTACCACCAGAACCGTTTATTCAATCGCGCCAATGGTATTTAAAGTGCGATTTTTGAGCTTCATGTTAAAATACACAGTACGAAAATGCTTACAATACACGTATCCAAGAGCACTAGGCTTCACGATTGTGATCCACGCATACTCGTCGATATGTTTTGTTTGCACGGCTTATCCTCGTGCTGCTGATACCGAAACCCGTGAACCCGGCTATGGCCATATTATGTTCATGGTGTCACTAAATGCATCTAATGTTCTGAATGAAGTCCAATTCAAAGCTTCAAGTTTACAATGCTTCCTTTCATACTATTAGGTATAATAATTTACTACAATACTGAACAACATTTTGCGTCAGACCCAACTGAAAAGTTGTCAAGCTCTGAAATAGCAATCAGTTTTACATGATAAACTGTTCTTCAGATATCGTGCTAAGCCAGACCATACATTCTGGTAAACTTAAAATACTTTTGGATAGTCTGCAACTTTGGGTGGCAAAGCTAAAGCTGAAATAACCAGTTGTATTCATAAATAAATGAGATTTTTCACTCAAAACTGTGCTGATAGATGCATTGAATGTTACTTTCACCTCCAATATCTCTGAAACTAGAAGGTTC
The DNA here is from genome assembly GCA_963082945.1 of Cerastis leucographa. Taxonomy (NCBI): domain Eukaryota; kingdom Metazoa; phylum Arthropoda; class Insecta; order Lepidoptera; family Noctuidae; genus Cerastis; species Cerastis leucographa. The sequence goes on along the minus strand of OY720385.1, from coordinate 5,366,228 downwards.
CCAGGTATAGTCCAGAACAAAAAAAAATAACGGGGAAAGCAAGTTCCTTTTGGCTTCGTTAATGGTCTTTTACACCCATTGTATTGCGTGCTTTCTATCTACCCCTTCGCTCACGGCTAGCTCGTGGCTAGATATATAATAACAGCCGCTGGGATCAATCGATCTTTAACAGTCGTTACAGGTAGTCAGTGGCCTGAAAGCCTAACTCCCAGTTTTACCAAGGGGTATTGTATTACCCAGTACTAACTGGGTTGTGGAGGTCAGATAGGCAGTCACTGCATGTAAAATACTGGTATTCAGCTGCATCCAGTTAGACTGGAAGCCGATCCCAACAGTTGGGAAGAGGCTAGGTAAAGGATGACATCAACCCCATCAGAGCAACTACTATTCATGTTTATGAAGATACTCTATATCTTACCAAATACATGTACCTATACAAGTTTATATATAGGTACCTGATTTAATTGATATTCGGTCAGGCATGCGTTTGTGTTTGTCACACGGTCTAATTGGCAACTGGCGTCGAGCCAACTTCGCTCGTGTGATCGATACATTAGATGTCATTATTGAATATCAGGTCGATTAGTTGGCCATAGTTCTGATTTTGAGTCGGGTGTGCGAGGTTTAAGGGATATAGTGGATATTTGAGGCGTGGTCTGATTAGTTATGGACGTAATCTAGTGTAAATAGGATTTTTTGAATTCCTACTTTGTATTATGGATTTCTTAATCTTTAGTTACTTACTAACTTAGATACCTCGCATATTGTGACATGCAAAGTATCTAAGTTCCAATGTGAAGTAAATTGAACTTTATGTGGTTCACCGAGCGTAGCTTGTAATTTGTATCTGAGTCAATGTCTTTTAATTCTGATGTGAGATTAGAGATTATTAGATGTTTTTAAAGACGTTTTTAAAATAATACTTGGATGCTTTAGCTCGAGCGTTAAAAATCCATGAGAACGTTTTTTAAAATTAATTTATTAGGTCGCCTAAGGTTAGTGAAAGCTGTCATTAAAGTGTCCAAGTTTTTGTTACTACTACTTACAGGTATTCTTTAAAAGAATCAGCAAAAACAATCGAAATAGATTATCATTCAAATAGCGTAAAAGAAATAAAGGTCTGAAATAAAATACAATATGAAAGGTAAAAGAAAAAGTTATTTACCAAATAAAAATATGAACAGGTGAAAATATAGGTCAAAGTAATTTGACGTAGGCGTCCATCTTGATAAGCTAATAAAAGAAGAATAATAGAGTTCGCTTTTCCTCGAGAACTTAACAAATCATTTGTCCTTGACAGAAAAACAGCCTTGATTAATGGCGGAGGGTACAACTTGGCAATCATTGCTGTCGTTAATCACTTTTTTGATTAATTAGTTAAAGGACGTAGTGCCAAGTTTGTAACGAAGTCATAAAACTTTTAATTATGATATTATTTTTAGAGAATATTCTCGTGTTGACCGGACAGTTCCTGAGAACAAAACCGGAGACTTTTTAATGTTAAATTATCCTCAATTTTGTTAGGCTTTTCGTCAAAAACACATAATCTCGCTCTAAATAAGAGATATCGCGTTCCCCAGTAACTGGGTTGCAGAGGTCAGGTAAGCAGTCTATGTAAAATAATAGTATTTAGCTGCATCTGGTCTGACTCAAAGCTGATCGCAACATAGTTGAGAAAAGCCTAGGCAAATGATGATGTGATGATGAAATAAAAGTAGATAAGAAAGTAGTATAATGGGGACCAAATCCGGATTTGGTCCCCATTGAGAGTAGAGAGAAAATCTGTCCTTATTTAATCCGCGATGATTATTTACTACTGCCACATACCAAAAAGGAAGAGGACCTAATAAATCAGGCCTAACAAAGCCACAATCGCTCTCACTCCGTAAAGTAAGCACATAAAACCTTTATTGTACTTACCCATAATAAATAACCGACTTATTTGCAACTACTTTAGAAGATATATAGTAGATAGTACCTATGTTCACACAGTTACATATACCTGAGAGTCTCTTCTCATAAATAGAGAAAGAACGAAATTTGATAACTACAGTACAAATTGTTATTTATGACCAATTAGACATCACGGTCGTGAACTAAAGTTTGCTTCGGCCCCAAAGGTTGCCACGCATAACGGTCCAGCACTTCCCGCATCTAGGAAGCGAGGAGCTTGTGTTTAAATAATAAAAGCCGCCCGGGTCGATCTTAAAGGTTAAGCCGTGCTTGCCGAGGTCGTTCCTGGGATGGGTGACCATAATTACATACCGAGTTTCCTCCGTGCCTCGGAAAGCACGTTAAGCCGTTGGTCCCGGCTGTCATTTGTAGATCTTTGATAGTCGTTACGAGTAGTCAGAAGCCAAAAGTCTGACATCCAGTCTTACCAAGGGCTATGGTATTGCCCAGTTACTTGGCTGTGGAGGTCAGATGGGCAGTCGCTTCATGTAAAATACTGGTACTCAGCTGCATACGGTTAGACTGGAAGCCGACCCCAAGATAATTTGGGAAAAGGCTAGGCAGATGACTGCTCGCATCGCACTACGATAATTGAACGCATTTCATCCACTTCACCTGTATTCCATGCTACGTGCACACCAATTAGTTAATAGTTAATTACCGTGTCAGAGGCCCAATAGTGCAATTAATTTGCTTAAGTACCTCCCTGTAATTGCGCCTGGTCTCTTTCGTGCCTCGGTTTGCCCCGATTTTTCTATTTGTTTCGGACACAGAGTAGGAGGGCAATTTAGTGCGTTGCTGCAGGATTTTAAATAGAGCTTTTTTTTGTTAATTAGAGTAAGCTATCCTGGGTGTTTTTATGGCGTTTTTACTTTTAAATTCAACTGAGTAGTTAAGTCTACAGTTATTTCTGTGGGAAGCAGCGTTTTAGATGTTAGAGCGAAAAGTTTGGTCTACTCCTCTATTCCGTTTTTTATCACAATCTTTTCAGCTGCTTTAGTTCGTAAGCAGTGGCGTGTGCCAAAAATATGGCAAGCCCATGAGGTAAGCAGACTGTTGAAACCCTAACATAGTCATGAAGAGTAGTAGGTTATGAGGGCAAGCCGAGCTTGTAGGCTCGTAGTAGGAAAGTATCGTCACTAGCTCGTAAAGACACACTAATAGATAGACTAACTTTCAAAGCAGACTCAAGACTGCTTTCCACCTTCTTTCAATCTATGTATGTCCACCTTTGCTTTACACCTTCTTTCAATCTATGTATGTCAACCACAAGGAACTATAAATAAACCGATTAGTACCTAAAGTACCCAACCAAAAGCCCATTACTAAAATTCGCTCATATTCTTCCCACGATATATCATAAACTCGCTCCCACTCATGGAAGATCTTCTAATCCTTGCGCAACACGTCTCAATGAGCGGGTTAAGCTGTCACTAAGCCGGAGCTTGGAGCGTGCTCTTGACTGGAGTGTACATTATAGTACGAAAGCTTTTGAAGCCTTAGAAAACATGTTGATGGGGAATTTGAAGGAATTATGAGATGCGTTAGAAATATAAATCATCGGTTTGCTTACTAGCGTTTGCTTTTACTTTTGCTTGAGTATAGGTCGAAAATTATCCTACGGTAACTTACCACCGGGATAGAATGTGTCCCATGTCCTTACCCAGGTCATGGTATACCTGTGTGGCTAATTTCAGGAAAATCTGTACAGCTACGGCGTAAAAAACGAATGAACAGATAGACACTTACTTTCGCTTTTTCGCTATTAGTTATACATCATCATCATTTCAGCCGAAAGACGTCCACTGCTGGACATAGGCCTCCATTAGCCATTTAGCCTTCATTAGTTATACATATGATGCAAAACAACACCTTGTATTAATATGGAATCAGGCCTTCGTAAGCAATCGGATGATGAATGTTTTCTTCAAGTGTCGTAGCAAGGTTCTATTAATACAACCCAACAATCGTTAATGTCAAGGATTTATGAACGACACACCTTAAAAGACATTAAGGAAAGTGTCTGTACCATACAGTACAGCTGGTATTAGTATCTATGTCACAATCAAAACTGTTAATCAGTCAAAACTTCTTTTGACCGGATAAACTATTTTAAAAATAACTAACATTAGGTAATTAGAAACGCATTGGGTTGTCAGGTTTTTTTTTTTTTGTGATCCTTTGAAATACATCGTGTTGCAGTAATTCTAGGTAATTATAACTGAGACGTTCTCAAATAAAATGTTTTAAGAGCGTTTACACCTTACGGCATTTCATACAAACTTTCAAGTCGTTATTTTCCGAAATAACTGAACTGATTTTAATGAAACTTCGTACACATAAGCAGGATCATAACAGATCTAAAAAGTTACTAAAAACATTTTCGAAAAATAGTGTTACAATTTAATTAGACGGATTATAAATTTTCTATACAAACAGAAAATTCCAATTATCTCTTTTTTTAAACACATTTTGAGAATATTTTTTAATAACTTTTTAAACCTATGTATCCGGCTTATGCGTATAAAGTTTAATTTAAATCGGTTCAGTCATTTCGAAAAAAAACGACTTGAAAGTTTGTATGAAAAGCGGTAAGGTACAAACGCTCTTAATAGAGAAAACGTCATTGATTTTATTATGGCTTTGACTGACACTGGTCAAAAGTGGTTTTGTCCGACTAACAGTTTTGACTATAACATCTTTATTGATTGAATATACTAGGAAACTCGGGTTTTTAATGACAGGGACTTTTCCAAGTACGTACCCTTTATTTCAAGGTCCGTTTCGATTTTCTGTTTCAGATTAACTTATTAAGCATAAATAATGAGCTATGATTTATGCGAGGGTAATTTGCTGAAGCTATTATGTCGTTTCAAACAATTTCCAAATCAGTTACGTTAAGTGTTTCCAATTGGATATTATCTAATCGTATTTATACCTAGTTTAGACATGCTGTTCCGACCCTAAATTCAAACAAAGTTTAAACAGTACCTAGTCTTTTAATGAAAATTCCATTCTCAAAGTCCAGAAATTCCACAATAATAATATTTATTTGCTCAGACAACAAATGGTCCATGGGTTAGTGTTCAAAGGCTATGTTAGAGTAACTATGGCTGAGCAAATGGGCAAACAAATAGTTGATACATATGTCTACATAGAAAAATCACCCGCCTCAGCAAATCACTCCTGCCTCACCAGCACCTGCACGAAGTGATTAACTATCGGCGAGTCAAATTTATCCACTAACATCTTCAAAATGCTGTTCGGACTTGACCGCGTTCTCTCCAGCAGCGACGCCGTCTTCTTCCTCACCAACGCGTACCTAAAAATCGTCGACATGAGCCTGAGCGAACATGCTAGAAGCGCGGCAGTCCCAAAAGCATTCTGAAGCCGTTATTATATTGGACTCTAAGAGCATCCAGGGCTTTCTTCGTGTAGTTTGCCCACAGGCTCCCTGTGTAGAAGGTTTAGCAGTACGCCTTAAACAATGTTACTTTAACCTCCATACTACAACAGGCAAACTTACGGACCAACATCTCACTGCAAGAGCCCTGCGCTCGTGATCGATGTCTTCATGATCTTTAAGTCCGTTACGCAGTGTCCAAGGTATTTTGTTTGTTTCACCCTTAGTATGGGTTGGCCATTGAGGTTTATAATTGGCTCGTATGACAGCTTTGTGTCGAGCTATAAACTAGCCCGTGGCGAGCAGCATAGTCTTCACAGTATTACAGTACAATCCCTGTTAGATGAGCCTGAACGTGAAGGAAAATGACGGTTTTACGTTGGTTGTCAAACATTTTTTTTGTTTTTTGAATGGCATCTCTCAGTTCAACCTATGAGGTTGTCGTCTGCTTAACCGGACTATCCTGTGGGTGCCTTAAGAGTAAGGCCTCCAGCCAGGGCATAAAAACTTACAAACTAAGCGACTGCACGCTAAGGGCACCCCCTGTGGGGTACGAACCTCGGCTTAGGGCGTCGCTGGGGGAGGACTGCATGGGGACAGGCTGGATCTGAATGGTATCATTATATAGGGGCTGATTTAAAACTACTGGCACAGCATCGCGGGCTGGCTCGAGCGAGGGTCGGGGAGGGCATGGACCGGGACGTCGCGACGGACCTCGACGGCGAGGTCGGAAAGACGGCGGTTTGAGTCGGCACTTTTTAAGAGTGCTAGTCTCTTTGCTACTCTCCTGGAGGAGGGTGATAGCATCATCTGGTGTGACGAGGGTATGCCTAGGACGGCGTACTATACTAATGCGCGAGGGTTCGTAACGGGCGGCCGCTGCGATCAGGGGATTACGGTGTTTAATGGCGTTATCGAAGAAACGCTTCGAAAGACATTTCATAAACTGAAGGACGGTGGGCATCCTAAGGTCTACGTGTAGACGGTCATTACGGACATAAAAAGGGGCTCCCGTGACTCTACGTAAGCATCCTATGGATGTACTTAGGCTTGGTGTGAGCGTACACGACGCAAGCGTACGTCATAATGGGGCGGATCACCGCGGTATAAAGGCGCAACTTGCACTTGAGTGACAACTTGCTTTTTGCCGAAATCATGAAATGAAGCCTACCCATAGCAAACGCAGCTCGGTCGCGAGCTGCTTTGATGTGCGCCGCGAAAGACAAGTGGTTGTCAAGTATGGTTGTCAAACAAACACATTCAAGAGGTTTATAATTGGTTGGTATGACAGCGTTGTGCCGAGGGCCTTAAATATCATAAAGACACTCTTCTTGCTATTATAAACTAGAACGTGGCGAGCAGCATAGTCTTCACAGTATTACAGTACAATTCCTGTTAGATGAGCCTAAACGTGAAGGAAAACGACCGTTTCTATCTTGAACTAGTAGTTAGTTGGTAATGCGACAACAACAGGAATAGCGTTTTACCAAAATACGTAGCTACTCATCATCTTCTTGCCCCTTCTACTTCCCATTCTACTTGGGGTCGGCGCAACACGTTTTGTTTTTCCATTCCTGCCTTTCAGACGACACGGCATCATTAACTCCTTTCTCTTTCATATCATTTCTCACATCATCCATCCATCCTTTTTTTGGCCTTCCTCTTCTTCTCCATCCATCAAAATTCATATCCATCACTCTTTTAGTCATGTGGTGTGACTTTCAGTCACTAAATACGTAGGAATTTCATTGATGTCAGCCTCAGATTTGTAGACCATATTTATTTATTTAATTTTAAAGAAAGTTTACAGACTAATAACAATCTTAAGTATCATGCATAAGTAAGGACATTTGCTAATTACAAGCTTCGACGTGAATACACACAGGTTATTTGTAAAACACCGACAACCTCTCAGGACTATGTTACTAACATCATGATCAACAACTTTTGTTCTATGACCCTTAAAAAATCATTATATTATTTTATTATAATACAATATTATTTTATATTATTTTATTATAATATAATATTATTTTATATTATTTTATTATAATATAATATTATTTTATATTATTTTATTATAATATTATATTATTTTATTATAATATAATATATTTTATTATACAAATAACCCTGTATATCTACTTAGTATCGGGTTATTTGCGTTGACCAGTTACAGTCATTTGAGTAGGTAACTAACCATATTACAAAGCATATGGTACATTTTACACGCGTTCAATTCAAGCTTATTCACTAACAATGTATTGATTCGAAACATCGTTTTCTACTAAACGCAGAGCAAATATTGGGACTGGCCCAAAGCTCGTTAAGTCGACACTCCCTAATGTCCTTAGTTATCTTTAGTCATATCCGGGGTGTAGGCTTTGATGTCCAAACGTATTAGGAGTACGCAGTTTAGGGTATATGGTAGTATTGAAATAGATAATACATCCGGTAAGACTGGAAGCCGACGCCAAAATAGTTAGGAAAAGGCTAGACAGATGTTGAGTTGATATATGTCTAACTTGCACTGAGAAATGCCAATAATTCTGAAGCTAGCCGAAGTAATTCCCGGATCGAATAAAATTTGATCAACAATAGAGTAGTGCAGCGAACCATTGATAAACCAACCAAAACGCAATCAACTCAATTAAGAAAAACACTGTTTTGAGCTTTATAACTAAACATACACTGTCACTTATGGGATATATTCCGTTGTTTTCAATTATTGTGAGTACTCGAAATTTCGATGCTGTTACAAGTGCAATGCTGGCGGGAGCTCAAAACAATTGAAAATGACGGTAGAAATCTCGTAACTGACAGCGTAATCAATTAAGAAATGATTGATATGTGTCTATCAACTCTTTCTTACCTTATTTTATCTTACTAGCTGCTGCCCGTGACTTCGTTCGTGCTGTAATTTTGTTGGGTTTTAGGTATATGGAAAATAGGTAATACAAACACCGCGACACGAGAATTTTATACAAGGTGTTGTTCTGCATCCTCGTCAAATTCAAGGAGTTAACTATGCTAATGATTCTCGTCCCGAATCAATAATAAAATGGGTAGGATTTTTTATTTTTTTTCTTATTTACGAAAATCGGTAAGTGTAAAACCACCCGTGTTTTAAACGCGACCCGTCTGATTCTCGCTCTATAACCGCGCTTCCACACATACAAACAATCTCAAACGTTATTCGATATTTTTTTATTCCCTAAACCACGTTTATGGGGTTATTCTGAAATACTAACAATCTGAAACAACCAAAAAAATCAGCATTTATTAATAATTAACTAGTACCTAGTTAATTATTAATAAATGCTGATTTTTTTCGTAATTTAAATCTATTATTTATGTATTTCGTGGCAACCTCCTGAATTTTGACGAGGCCGCGAGCATGCAAAACAACACTTTGTATAAAAGAAGATTATTATTCAGTCTTAAACCCCTTCTCTCAAACTTAAGATATAATGTATACAGGGTATGTTGTTCTGGCTACTTCACATGCTTCCCTTGGGGTACATACGATCGTATTATATCGCTTCTTAGTACCGTACTCTACTTTTGAGGTCACATAAAACTATAAGTATGTTTTCAAACTTGACGTCTACAAGCATTCAGTAGTTCCTAACTAACACACCTCTTCGTAATATAGAAACTTTATGTAGGTATTCATGTGATATGCTATGAAATTTTAGAGCATTTTGGTTAGAGTGGTCTTAAGACGTAAGTATACGAATAGGACACGTAATTTAGGAGAACTGTGTCTCAGCTGTCGAAACATTAAAGGCGGATAATAACATAACATAATAATAATTTATTTCAAGCAGCTATGGCCCATCAATCTAGATAGATTCATCATTTGTATGTAATATTTATGCATAGAGTATATCTATACTCTAAATAAATAAAATTGAAGTGTCTGTTTGTAACATTGAAATAACTGTTTTTTACTAGATGCATATGAATGTATATACGGTACGTAAAACAAAATAACATTTTTTACAATTAGTGTCTGTCTGTCTGTTTGTCCCGGCTAATCTCTGGAACGGCTGGACTGATTTTGACGGGACTTTCACTGGTAGATAGCTGATGTAATAAGGAGTAACTTAGGCTTTTATTTTAGAAAAATTAAAAATGCAAAAACGAAAAAAATAACTATATAACTTATTTGTTAAATTCCACGCGGACGAAGTCGCGGGCACAGCTAGTATGATATAAAATACAATTTGTGTTAGTAAATAGAACCTTAAAACTACATTATGTTAGTAACAATTTATTCAATTATGCTCTATGTTACTGTGCGATGATGTGGCATTATGCTGTTGTCTGCATTATCTATATATATAAAAGAAAGTCGTGTTAGTTACTTCACTTATAACTCAAGAACGGCTGAACCGATTTAGCTGAAAATTGGCAGGGAGGTAGTTTAGAGCCAGGAGAAGGACATAGGATACGGTAGGGTAGGGTAGGTAGGTAGGATAGGGTAGGTAGGTAGGGTAGGGTAGGTAGGTAGGGTAGGGTAGGTAGGTAGGGTAGGGTAGGTAGGTAGGGTAGGGTAGGTTAGGTAGGGTAGGGTAGGTAGGTAGGGTAGGGTAGGTAGGTAGGGTAGGTAGGTAGGTAGGGTAGGTAGGTAGGGTAGGGTAGGGTAGGTAGGTAGGTAGGGTAGGGTAGGTAGGTAGGGTAGGGTAGGTAGGTAGGGTAGGTAGGTAGGGTAGGGTAGGGTAGGTAGGTAGGGTAGGGTAGGTAGGTAGGGTAGGTAGGTAGTAAGGGTAGGGTAGGGTAGGGTAGAGTAGGTAGGTAGGGTAGGGTAGAGTAGGTAGGTAGGTAGCGTCGGGTAGGGTAGGTAGGATAGGGTAGGTAGGTCGGATAGGGTAGGTGGGTAGTAAAAAGTGCATTGCAACGCATGCTGGGTACAGCTAGTCTACAATATTTCAAAGAAGGGATCTCCTTATGATACTGATAGAGCGGATTTTTGGGAACCTATCCCCGAAATGGCTTAACTGTATAGTTGGTTGATTTAAATTTGTCCTTTATGCCGATGGGAAATTCCATTAAGTAAACTGTTTACATATGGGCCAACAATACGGCAAGCCCAAAAGACAAGCTGACTGTTCAGAAACCCTAGTATCTTGAAGAGTAGTAGACTATACGCCACCAGGCTCGTATGACATAAATAATAATATAATAAAAATCTATTTATTTCAGGTTACAATGACTCATAGATAAATACCTTAACCTAAATATACATACTATAACAATTGTGTTACTACAAGAAACTTAAAATTATATTAGTAACACTTCACTTGCACGATTGTGTGTGCGCGAACACCACATCCTGCGGCCAAAAACTTTCATACAACACCAAATGGAGATAACACGTTGGAATGCGCACCACAAACGCCTTGAATTGACGTTGCGGCGCGACTCCAGCAGCTGCACTCTTGGCGTATACTTCAATCAATAAAGTTCGTTTATTCTACTTTAAGCCTACAATTATACAGAAACCAATTTTATATGGAACATTAACGAAGAAAACTTACTCCACAAATCATTCCTTTCAAATGAATATAGGGTTCCCAGATGAAAAAATCAAAAGTCCGGAGAAAAGAACTGATTTCTCTTGAAAAATCCTGAGATTTTTTACAGTTTGAGAATTTTCTCTCAAACGTACTTAACAATTTTAAAAAGTTGTAATATTATCGTTTATATACACTGCGGACGTCGCTCAAGCGTTTGCATATCGCGGTAACCCCCCCCCCCCCTCCCACGCACCAGCCATAATACGTATTTGTCAATATGTATTTGTAATTACAGCCCAGAATGCAAACTTAGAAAGAGTTTTTTTCTATCATGGTGGCTCAATGGTCGAATGAAAGAAACCAACTAACGGTGTCTTCAGTTCGAACAACACTTTTAATTCAATATAATTTGAAGAGCTTAAATAAAAAACCTTACTTAAAAATGTGTGGTACTGATTTTAATTTTGCAATTATTACCAAAGGAAGATTGTTTAACTTTTTATTAAACAGATCTTTAAAATGTAAGCTGTGTTTTATTTTAAAATTCAAAAAGTCCTGAGTTTTCATGAGATTTGCAAAATCCAGCCGCAATCCTGAGAAGAGTCCAGAAATCCTGAAATCTCAGGACAAATCCTGAGATATGGTAACCCTAAATGAATAGCGCAACCTGGCGTGCACGAAATGTTCTCAAATAACTTGCTTCCCAATTTGCCAATAAACCAACAGTTGGCGAAGCCTCAATAATAATTAGTTCAGTTGCTTACCTCGAGGCTTGTATTCCCAGATGTTGCAGAATACATTGTCTGATTTACTACAAAATTACCTTCGGTAGTAATGAATTGGTTCCTTGGTTTATCTACCAACTTAAATAATTGAGCCCACGTACTGGATTACTCAGTTCTTGTCATTGTAAGGAGGCCTGTGTCACAGGAACTTTTTACGCTAGTTTCATAGACGTCTTTTCGAGAGCTTTCTCTTGTTTTTAGAAACCAGTGTTTGAAAACCCTTTGCTGTTGTCATCTTAGACTAACGATTTTTCCGAAATTCAGTTTAGGAATGCGACCTTTGCAAGCCAGTTGCTACCTGTAGTAAAATTTTAACTTAACACCATAATATACAAGGTGTTGTTTTGCATCCTGGTCGAAATTCAGGAAGTTGTCAAAAAATACATAAATAATCAATTAAAATTACGGTACCTAGTTAATTATTAACGAACGGTGATTTTTACACTGAATAGTATTAGATCAAAGCACCGTTTGACATACATTTTCACAATACAAACGCACTATTGACGTATTTCGGAGACAAAATTCTGTATACGGAATGTCAATACAGTCTAATTTCCACACAGTTCCTTTGACATTTACTGGTTTACTAGCTAATCCCCGCGACTTCACCGGCGTTTTGTTCGGTAATTTTCCCACGGGTCCGTACTACCGGGATAAAAGTATTAAGTGTCCTATTCCAGACTATTATCAATCCCTGTGTCAAATTGTATCCAGATCTATTCAGTGACTTTTGCGTGAAAGAGTAACAAACATCCAGACATTCTCACAAACTTTTGCATTTATATTAACATTAGTAGGAAGTTGGATTAGCTTTTGCCTACTTCGTTCGGCAAATGACATCAATAAAAAAAAAAGCTGAATAATTAAAACAGCTCTTAAAATGAACTGTTATTTCCAAAGAATATGAGGAAATATTTCTGAAATGAAAAGCTCGAAAGTAAGGGGTCTTTAATGACCTGGATTTTCCTGTTTCCTAGCGAGAAAACGTAGGTTTTTTAATGTTTGTTTACATGATTACAATATTTTTAAAATTATACTCACAACTTTCACGTTACATTTTCATTACATAGGTAAACTTCAGATAATATGTATCGTAATTGAAGTTCCAGCTGTGTACCTTTAAGTGTCACTCCAATGAACTGTGAATTTTCCTGACGTTGCTGTTTAGGTACTGGCTCGTACAGTAAGCAAGAATTATCTCAGGGACAAAAAGTTGCATATCTCTCTGTATGCGAAAAAGTACCGTGACAATATAAGTTTTTGGTATGGGCATATGGTCACTGGAAATGGAATATTTACTGCGCCACACACACAACTTCTTCTGTATCGTAGGTGCGTTTACAAACATTTAAACTCACATGCAACAGCCAGACCTGGAACAACTATCTGTACGCCATACAAATATTTGTTCCGTGCGAGGATAAAACCCGCGACACGCAGCGCACCAGTCGATCGCTCAACCACTGCGCCAACCGTGCCGTAAGCTGCTCACCTCACGGCATCATTCTTTGAATGCAGGAAAGAGAGATGAAGCTAGACAAGATCAACAGTTATCTCTTTTTCACAATGGCCTAAAACTTCTTATAGCTCCTGAAAGCTGGGTGTTACGAATTTGTGATCCTGCTTTTCCTAACTGTGTTGAGGTCGGCTTCTAGTCAATCAGGATGCATCTGAGGGTCTACTCTCTAATCAAAGTTCGGAAGTAAAGAGTAGACCCCAGAATTCTAGTATTTCACGTGTGAGTAAGTAATTAGCATACGGATAGTCGGTTTTCTAGAAATCTCGCTTTTCTGTCTGCTAACCAAAATGCGGGTCAAAATTGAAAACAAAACGAAAAAATAAAACAAATTAGGAAATTCTCAAATTAAAAAAATCCCAGGGTACTACTCCACAACAACAGCGCGAAACTTTAATAGTTCCTTTCATTCTCACCTGTTCGTCGGTAATGAGTTTCTGGCTTTAACGAGTTTCCCTGTAAAGGACCTTTTGCAGCAGGATTATTTACACGAAGACAATTTCTGACCTGGAATAGGCGATTATTGAAAGGAGATTTATAAAGTCCATTCGAGTAGACCGTTCGTCAAAAGTTGAGAATCGCTTTGCAAGTCCAAAAAATAAGTTTCTGGTCCGTGTAAATAAAAAAAAATATTCAAGTTGCTTGATTTCGAATCGCTTTTCGTTTTCAGTTTTTCGGCTCGTTTAACTCAAGTCCACACTCAGAAGTGCAATAATCGCCTGGCGAGTCTCGACTACGAGATTTGCAAGTACAGTCTCGCCTTTCGACGGAAAATACTCCCCTAGTGTAAATGAGCCTAAAGGGATCTTTTTATAGCATAAAGTGAAACTATACGGTATGCCAGTTGAGGAGAAAGCCTTTTTTTACGGGGCTGGTTACTGTCGCTCGTTATTTCGATAGTTTGGCTTTTGTAACCCTGACTGTGGAAGTTTTTATTTTGCGTCTTCTTTATTTATCGTGTGGTTATTGTCTGGGGGGTACTATGACGCTTAAAACATTATTGTTCCATTCCTATTCCAGAGTAGGAAAGAAATGGAGCTAGACGACCTGTATAGCTCCTTCTCTTTTTCACTCTGGAATGAGAATCCTAACTAATATTATAAATGCGAAAGTAAGTTTGTTTGTTACCTTTTGAACTTGGGGAAGAAGATAGGCTATATATCATCACGGTACAACCAATAGGAGCGGAGCAGCAATGAAAACTGTTGCGAAAACGGGGAAAATGTGACGCAGACGAAGTTGCGCGGGACAGCTAGTAGAACAATAATGTTTTAAGACGTCATAGTACGCCACCAGGTGTCAGAGTTTTATGCCGCCCATGGGCCTTTCTTTGGGTGATTCTTTGTGTTTATAGCGTGATATCAGCGGGATGTGGTTGAAGATGTTTGGATTCTTTTAACTAACACAACATAACATCACGCCTGTAATCCCCGAAGGGGTAGGCAGAGATGTGTCTTATAGTACACCTACATTTCACCAGTAATGTTTAAGTCTCAAGGAATAGGGGGCCGATGGGCAAGCCTATTTCCATCCACCACAAATCTATACTCTGGAACTGCTACTGAGAAATTCTTGATGAAAAACCCAATAACACTTTCCGCGATCTGGGAATCGAACCCAGGGCCTTATGCTCAGCAGTCGCGGTTGAGACCGACCCCCCCCCCCACTCGAGCGGAGCGGGAGGGATTGTCAGACTTGACTGACTAAAACCCACCCATGTTCCTTCTTCGCCCTTTGTGTTCCAGGGCCGCGGTATCTCTTTCGAACAACCCGCAGCCCTGGGTTATGTTTCACCTAAAGAATCAAATAGTATCTACTTAAAAGTAGGTACAGTAGTTATTGTGATCAATGATCATACTGTGATGTGGGCCCCCCATAGCACAGCATCATGCTGTGACCTACTTGTCGCAGTCACGACGTGCAAGCTGTCAACTTTATAACTTATTTTTTTATTGTTTTGTTGAATATTTTATCTTATTGTACTTACAAATGTTTGTTATGCTTTGTATGTTTATTGTTATTTTGTATGCACGTCATGTCCCTGCTACATTTTTTTTTTCATACTTTTTACGAATCAAAGACCTTAACATATAGTAAAACTGTTACATAAATCTCCAATATACAACAAATCGACGCGATTTTTGCGTGCCACAACGCTTTCATCATAATTTTCTCTTCATACGATCAATCTCGTAAGCGATGTCTATCCATCTTCATCTGAGCATAAATTAATTCCACCGCAGTGTAATAATGTTCTACTTATTTCCATTATTTTTTATATTTATAGGAAAGTTTGGTAATTCTTTAACCAAGTATAATGTGCCCGTTATAAGACATGATACGTAAGAAACTAAGAATAATGTGAATCGTGATAAACTGCTTATGTTATACACAAAATATATGCGAAGGAATATTTATTAGTAATTGTAGAATTTCCTTTGGAAGAATTTATCCGAGAAAATACACAAAACTGCTGCTAAGTCGATACGAGTCAGAAACCAAAAGTCTGACAACCAGTCTTACCAAGGGGTATCGTATAACCCAGTTACTGGGTTGTGGAGGTCAGATAGGCAGTCGCTTCATGTAAAATACTGGTACTCAGCTGCATCCGGCTAGACTGGAAGCCGACCACAAGATAGTTTGGGAGAGGGCTAGGCAGATGATGATTCGGTTGCCGGGCGGCAAAATAAAGGGTGATAAAAGACCCTTAACAAAGCCTTGCGATATTCTTTTTGTTCTAAACCATACCTGCGAACTTTCTAGTCACCGAGATATTAGGGGTCAAGGTTCCAACTTTATCACAAGTTTTTCATGTTATAACTTTACTTTAAATCCTTGCGTCCGTTTACAGCTTGTATACTTTTCATTTAGCCGCCCGGTCTGTGATCAGACCTACCCGAAAATGAGTAGCACCCTTATCTGATTCCATCGAAACATGACCTGACATGAACTTGAAACTATGGTTGGAAATAAACCATGTGAACGATTTTATCAGTGTATCAATGTCAAGGAATTGTATAAAAATTAGGTTTACGTTTTAATAATGAAATGTTTTCCCTTTCATGTGATACACGATGAATTAGCGTGAAGGCACGTACAATCATGGAGTACATGTCAACACGTAGGTACAGTCGAACAAGCTAGTTGGTGTACACTTCTCAATCTTGCAGTTTCTTTTAAACTATGTTCTGAGTATAGTGAGAGAGAATGTTGAAAATGCGTCAATTCTTTTTGTAAAATGTCTTGAGTATGACAAAACCTTAATAAGTTATGACGCAGTGTAGTGTAAAAATGAAGCATGTCAAAAGTTCGGTCAAATCAATACGGACAGGGGCGGCTCTCAAGACACCAGTCGCTGAGATAATGAACTGAAGTATCTATGTGTACGCTGTCCGCCATCTTTTCGTTGCTTAGCCGTTGGTCCCAAACGAGCGACCCGGCCGTTGGCTGTCATTTGTGGATCTTTATCAGTCGTGACCGGTAGTCAGAAGCCTGAGAGTCTCACAACCAGTCTTACCAAGGGTAATCGCAATACCCAGTTACTGGGCTGTGAAGTTCATATAGGCAGTCGCACCAAAGACTGGTATTCTGCCGCATGATCACAGATGATGATGTAGTAAAAAGATGAATATCTTTGCCTGTATACCAAATAGCTTGTTCGAATAGCCTGTACTATACACGTTGACATGCAATAATTGCGTTAAAAATTATACCCTGATCGTTAACATGTTTCTATCACGCGAAATGGATTGTTAGCTTGAAGTAGTTACGTTGAAAATGTCATTAGGATTCCTTTTAGGGGTAGTTTTAATTGTGGGAGTAGTTCAATGTTATTGAATTCTAGGTATCAGGTACAAGTATACACGGTGTAAATCACCTCATCACGAAGCCGTCAACCAAGCATTCTGTACATGAAACTAAGTAACTTTACGCAAAAAATGTTGCTGTAGAACTCAATGTAACGCACTCAAAACATTGTGCTGATGGACGGATTGAATAGTCCGGGGGTCGTGGAGGTGTTTAAAGTTAAAAATCTTACATTAAAAACTTGTATTTTAAAAAAAACTTGTCAAAAAGTTGGAACTTTGACCCCTAATATCTCCGTAACTAGAAGGTTCCCAGGTATGGTGTAGAACAAAAAAATGATCGCAAGGACAGGGAGAACCAGTGCCTTTGGGCTTCGTTAAGAGGTGTTTTACACCCTTTATGGTAGCAGTAGTAGTAGTGGAAACGTTATATTGTGGGAATAACTGCCTCGGCTAGTGGTCAAAAACACTGAGCATGGGATCCAGGATTCAATTCCCAGGTTGGGCAAAGTGCTATTGCGTTTTTCCATTAGGAATTTTTCAGTAGCAGCCACAGAGTTTAGAATCGTGCCTGGTTAATGACGATAGGCTCGCCCCCTGTTACATGGGACATAAACATAACTGAAGAAATGTGGGTTTACTATTAGGAACACCTCTGCCTAACCCTTCGGGCATTAAAGGTGTGATGTTATATTATTACAGCGAATTTTATTTTTCCGTTTGTTACGTAAAAGATTTTGGTAAAGTTTGAGCTAAGTACTAGGATGTCACGTTTAAAAGAGTTCTTGTCCAGTGTGTTGTTTGTTCTATTCTCAATGAAGCTGTATAGTCTTTTGAACGAAACTAAATAACAAACAGAAAACATAAATAAATCAAAAATACCGCCCACCAATACACCAATACTAATAGGCTCCACCGTTGTGAATTGAAATGCTGTCATGCAACTAAAAATGTTATTAGCATTACGTTATGGTCAGCCTTTGTTAAAAATGCTGACCATAACGTAATGCTGTAAAATAAAAATAAAAGCTGTAAAAAAGTGTATTTAGTTATAGGTAAAAGTATCCTTGTTTTGGTTGAAAAGAAAAATACTAATAAGTGGTTACATTAAAATATAAAATTGTATATGGGAGCTACATCTGCCAACAAACTGTTTTACAGTTTGGCAGAAGTAATTTATTATGTAACATTATGTAATCACGAATAAAAAAAAAAAAATATATATACACCGTGTAAATCACCTCATCACGAAGCCGTCAACCAAGCATTCTGTACATGAAACTAAGTTACTTTACGCAAAAATTATTGCTGGGAAACGACTTTTTTTTGGGGGGTGTAAAATCATGTTTTGTGGTAGAACTCAATGTAACGCACTCAAAACATTGTGCTGATGGACGGATTGAATAGTACAGGGGTCGTGGAGGTGTTTAAAGTAAAAATCTTACATTGAAAACTTGTATTTAAAAAAATACTTGTCAAAATGTTGGAACTTTGACCCCTAATATCTCGGTAACTAGAAGGTTCCCAGGTATGGTGTAGAACAAAAAAAATATCTCAAGGACAGGGAGAACCAGTGCCTTTCGGCTTCGTTAAGAGGTGTTTTACACCCTTTATAAAAAAAAAATATTATATGATTTTTTCGTTGCTTAGGTAATATGGGATATAATTTGCTGACCGATTAAGCAAAAAAAAATCTCTGCAATATTTTTAAACCAACACCCAATACGTTTATTGTACCGGGGAATCAAACAAAAATACACAACCTTTTGATCTTTAAAACCCGTTATCGAAATATTAACAAATACCTAACTCGATGGAAAACTTCATAAAGCAGTCGCTTGTCAGCTTATTCGACTCATATTTGACGTGCTGTCGTCACCGTATATTGTGACGTCACTCAAAAGCTGTCAGGAGTTTGCGATAAAATACCAGCAGAAGTTCCAATAAACTCTATGATTGATACTCAAGCTCATCCATGGAAAGGAAATTGTTTTTATAATGGGTAATGTGGCTTTTCCATAACTGTCGGACTGAACTTCGAATTTTTCTTGACTTCGAACTGAACTTTTAAAATAACGATTTTCGTGAGTTAAAAGGTATGACAACTTCTTTAATGAAGAATGTTCATCATCGCGATGTACGGAACATCGAAAGCTAGCTGTGTCGATTGACCAAATATCGAATTTCCATTGAATCAAACCCCGTTCCATTGCTCGCTGCGAACTTGAATGTATGGACCTGCCGTAAAGTGAACGGCAACGTGGCGGCCTCTTAAGTCAGAACAGGTACGACGCACTGATTCAAGACCTTGATGGATTGAACCTGTGGAATACGCGACAAGAAGACTCGGTGAAGCCTCCCAAACGCTGCCCAACTCAGCTGAATTCTTCTGTTAGCTTCTCTATCAAAGTTTTACTTACCAAACTGCAGATTTTGCACGAGGTAGAGAATAAGTAGGTAACTGTTCTGTAGCGGCAAGGAGGCTAACAGAAGAATTCAGCTGGGTTGATTAGCGTTTGGGAGGCTTCACCGAGTCTTCGGAGAAAGAGTTTTAAAGTAACTACTGTTCGAAGTTTTACTCAAACAGACATAAATAGTCATCCTATACAACTATCTCAAAGCCTATTAAAATAAAACCTTCTTACAACGAAAAAGTACCTAATTAATAGAATTCTCGTCCTACCTATTCGTAGCAAAACTACCCGACTCCCGTATGACAAGTGAACACGTGTAGAACTTCTGCTGTCATCTCGTGATAACACGTGCACCTGCGACTGAATATTTGATCCTAACTAAGTAGCTCCGTCTCCTTGTTAGTTTACTCCTCTCCGTGTGGAGTAGTTTGGCGGTTATATAGTCAAGTCAAGAGTTACGAGTAACTCGTAAAAAATATACAGTGTTGTGTTGTTTAGAAGTTACGTGGTCTGCAGTATTCTTTGTTTGTCGAGTCGGTTTTTCGTTTGTTTTTTCGAATTTCGAACTGAACAATGTCTGGTTTCGGAAAGGTACTGAATAAACATTCAGTACTTTTCAGAAGCCGTACAGCCGATACAGCCGTACTTTTTTTATTTTTTTATTTTATGTATGGCATTTCGCAGTTCAGCCTTTGAGGCTGGCTTCTGCTTAATCGGTCTAATCCTGTGGATGCCTAGAATTTAAGGCCTCCAGCCAGGGCAGCAATATTATCTGTATTAAGCGACAACTCGCTAAGGGCACCCCCTGCGGGGTTCGGGCCTCGGCTTAGGGTGTCGCTAGGGGAGGGCAGCAAAGGGACTGGCTGGATCTGCCCATAAAATGAACGTGCTTCAGGTTTTAAAATAAAAACCAACCCCATACAAAAAATGAACAACACCGCAAAAATTCATTAGAAATTTAAAACACTCAGAAATTATAAATAGCAATGGATCTACTTAGAACCCCTTACACCGCTATTAAGAACCCCCATGAATACTTGATCGTTGCTCGATAGCCTCTTTACATTGCATTGCTCGCAAGAAGGGTTGGATTCGACCAGACTTTCATTATGATCATTTTAAGCAGCCGTAGAATATGCATTGAGCTTCCCTGAGTTAGTCGAAGTGGCAGGGGTCGGTTTTCAATATCATTTCAGGTTTCGGTTACAAAGTAAAAGTTAGGGTTGATTATTCAAAAGATAACCTGCTGTATGAGGTAAGGTTGATAGGGGGTGGTCTTTTTGACCCGGCAAAACCAAAAGAAAGGATTATGATTTTATCAGAGTTTTTAAATTTTTTACATATACAGGGTGTAACGGAAAGGGTATATACATCCTTAAGGGTGTGCTACAGACCATCAAACTGAACAAGTTTCTCATCATAAAACATGTTTTTCAGCAAAAAAAATATTTGCTGCCCCATAGAAAATTACAATACCTATTCGACTTAAATGTATAGGCAGCAGATATTTTTTTTTGCTTCAAAGAATTTTTTATGTTGAGAAAAATGTTCAGTTTGATGGTCTGTAGCACACCCTTAAGGATGTATATACCCTTTCGGTTACACCCTGTATATTAAATATGGGATTCGAAGATGTTACTTACAACTATGTTTTACAATGTGTATGTGGTGCCTATCAGCGAGAGTTTGTTGTCCATGAACAGTATGGCAATAATCGGTCAACAAAATCCGCAGAATACCTTTAATAATAGCGAAAGCGGTACTCTTGGACACGGCTCGTATTATTAGGGCGTTCCTTTCTCTGGAGCCCTGACCGCCGCCGCCGCCGGTAGCTTGGTCCCCGTTCCCGATACCGGTGGGCTAAAATTTTTTATATTTTGAAACGTATTTCCACTTTTTTAGTTAAGGTATTTTTAGAAATGTAAATTGTATAAAAATAAATAAAGGAAACAAACACAATAAACCACCCATTAAACACCGAAAAACCTTTTTCCCGTACCTGTACAAATAAACAACAGCCTATCGAAAATCGACGAACACATTTTAACCCATATTCAACCCCAATTTTGGTCCCATTCATAAACTTCAAAACATCTCGCGTTTAATCAAAACTCTAGAGATTTAATAACGTTTGACATGTAAACAATCCGCAGGCCTTTGTATGAAACATGTTGAAACATGTCGAGTTGTCGCAAAATGAAACAATCTAATGTTAACATATTTTGGCGACGAGATTTTTCCTTGTGACACCAAGGAATTCACGCCTCAGGCAGGAATATGGGGTGAGTTCTTTGAGTTGTTAGGTACCGACTCTAGAATGACACTAAGATGAAAAGAGCATACTGACCAGAGGATTTTGAGCTCAATTTTGAAGGAAAATAAAACTGCATTTTTATTTTGCATGTAACCACCATATGCCTAGCCTAATTCTGGGCTCGGCTTCCAGTCTTATCGGATATGGTTGAATACCAATACTTTACATGGAGCTGTCTATCTGACGTCTACAATCACCAGTAATACGATATCTCCTGGTAAGACTGGATGTCACAATTCTAGCTTCTGACTACCCGTAACGACCGACAAGGACCTGACTGTTAAACCAGTAAACGAACCAGAATTTCTCTTAAAAAATCAGCCTGTATTTTTAGGGTGTTGCGTGTAAAAAATGTTAAGAATTAGTTATCCAAGTGCGTGATGCCAAGACATAATACGCTGTCGCCGTCACCTCATTATCTCTCCCACGAAATTGTAATGTGAGGTCTTAAGGATAATACCTGTGTCCTTCCCCTGGCTTAAATGTGTATATTACTAGCGTCCTTGACATAATTATCGGAGGGAAATTCGAGGTAACCTTAGAACGCCTTCTGAATGGTTTTGTTTGCAGCAGACTGAGGGTTTTGTGAATATAATTTTTGTTGAGCAAATGTAGCAAAAAAAGATCCTGCTATGTTTATCGAACGATGACCGGTGAAAATGTCTATTTAAGTAGTTTGAGCAAGACTATTTGCTTATCCTTCACTCTCTCCAATTCTTAAAAACAAATAAAGATGGTATCAGCCCGCAAGTTGCCAGCAATTTGTCGAAGTAAGAAAGTAAATTAAAAGGCGATAGAACTTGCCAGGCCTTTCGACCCTTTTCTTAACTTACAAGCAGACTTTGGTAGGTACGAGTGGAGGTCAACTTCTGTCGAGTCGAGGAAAAGTTCTTCTTCCGGATAGGTAATGAAGAGATTCATGAAGGTTAAAGATGAGTAGTAAAGCCATAACATGAAAATACCAGGCTAACGGGATTTACCGATGTTGGTCTCAAGAACTAGAAACTTACTCGTATAACAATGATATGCTGATCAAATGTTATTTTTGGAAAACATTTTGAAGCTGACTACATATACTGAATATTTAAAAATTAAATCATAGTCATAATTTAAATCTCTTTACAATTGTCATATCTAGATTGCAGATTGCTTTAAAAAAATGGAACTGAAATAATCTTTTATATAATTTAGAACGCGAATAAACGTAGGTGAATATTGTTTAACTCCTACTTTTACACCACCGTGCTAGCCGTGGACCGCTAGTGACCTGTACGTCTACCATAAGTTTTAACAATCTATATTCGCTAGCGTCTGTAGTTAAAAAAAATTATGATAACTTTTACAGCGCCTCTAGCGGATAGTTGGGTACTAAAATGCGCAGTATTCGGCAGTATGAGTCACTGTAGTTATCTATCCTACGTCATCGTGTAGTAAACTAAACTACAGCGACTGTAGTTTGGGCTTCATTTGCTTAGAATTTGGTAGCTTAGCACCAACACAGCTCATGATACCATTGAAAAAGCTAACTGTAGTATTTGCGTATTGACGGAACTATTGCAGTTACGTCAAGCGATCTAACTATGACAACTCATGGTAGACGTACTGGTGACAAAAGTTTTTTCCGAAAAACCTTCATCAGGCACTAGTACGATATATCTTTTGCTGTTCCAAAAGTTGAGTTAAATTGCAATGTCTAACTTAGAATATAATCTTTGATATTTAATTACAGTTATTTCAAGCCTAAACGCCCTCAAAATATTTCACTTGAAACTTTCAGGCGACTATTACAGATAATTGTGAACTTTAAATCAAATAATTTCACAAGTCTCAAATGCCATTTTTTCCTATTTTCTTATATGTCTTGAAAGATTTTAAAATTCTAGAGCGTCTTTACTACATATTGGATATCGAGTTTAGCTCACATTTATTTTAAAATCGTCTGGAAGGATCGTTTAGGGATTATTTGATGGAATGAAGATTAGATGGCTACGTAACATGAAATGAAATTAATTTCTTTCAGAAGATGCATGTCATGGAGCTCTTAAAGAGTTTATTTTAGACTTAAACATGTCAGCATCAACAACAACAACATCTTTGCCCCGGCATTCAAACGGTCAACATACGTAGTTTTTCACTCTGTGTGTAATATCAGTTATACAAGACAACTCGCGGACAATTAGCAAATAATAGTGACACAGTGACTTGATACCTTTGCTGATGTGTGATTAATAAAGAAAAACTAAAGAAAAGTGTATAATTTGAACATTATTAAGTGCAAACAGTTCCCAGATTTAAAAGTTAACGAATCAGCCGGTGAGTGAATGACAAGACACTTTACGCGCAGTTCACGGAACTCGCACGGTTCGGCAGTGCGCAGAACCGTCAATATCGCTTGCAGCGGCGTCCAATGACTCAGGCGACGGCACGCACCATAGATAAGTCAACACAGACGGGACAGCACTTGATGCCTATTATGTAGTGCCTCTAAGAAGACGAAATACACACAATTTTTAATTTGGATTTTATTTTGGATTTTTATTGTTATTATTTCTTATCACGGTATTGCTAACTATAATTTACAAATAATAGTTATCATGGCTGACAGAAATGCACAATGGGGTTGTTGCTCTAATGAATGTGAAACAGGTTTAGAGGCGGAATCCATAAAGTGCCCAACTTGTGCAAAGTGTTATCATTATGCTTGTATATCCCTTACTAAATCTCCTAATAAGAAGGCTACCTGGAAGTGTCCGTCATGTTTGAGCAAAACGCCAAAGGTGGGCAGGGACGACTCAACTCCAGTTCGTAACGTGTCTACGACCAGAGGCCCGAAAAGACAAGCCACTGAACAGCCTTCACCACCTTCGCCTCCTTCCACGTCCAATGATAACGACGAACTGCGCTCGGTTATAAGTGAAGTAATTAAACAAGAATTAAGTGAGATGTCGGCGAAGTTTAACAACACTATTATTACCACGATTAACAAAGTACTGGCACCAATTAAGAAGGAAATAGCTGATATTGTTGAGTCTATGTCTTTCATGAACAGTAAATTTGAAGACATAATGAAGGCGCATGAGCTGTCTAAGGAAATTATCACAAAATTGGAATTGGAAAACACAGATCTCAAGGTCACCGTAGAAGACCTCAACGACAGACTAGCTAATCTGGAGCAACAGTCAAGATCAAACAACATAGAATTGCAATGTGTACCGGAGAATAAAAATGAAAATGTTTATAACATAGTAACTCAACTTGCGAGTGTAATGAATTGCGAAATCAGTGAGCGAGATGTACTACATTGCACTCGTATTGCTAAGGCCAACCCATCAAGTAACCGCCCTCGCTCTATAATCGTCCAGTTGGCCTCACCAAGGATGCGCGATCATCTTCTGGCAGCAACAATAAAGTACAATCAAGCCAACCCTAAAGAAAAGCTGAACTGCTCACACCTCGGATATGCTGGACCAATATCTCCAGTTTTTGTTACTGAACACCTGTCCCCGACAAATAGAGCTCTTCATGCAGCTGCGAGGACAAAAGCCAAAGAGAAGAATTATAAATACGTGTGGGTAAGAAACGGCAGAATATTTGTGAGGAAAACTGATGGCGCAGATCATATACAAATTAGGAACAAGAGTAGTCTTAGTAAGATTGAATGATGATTGATGCGTATGTAATTTGTTGTTATTGTTTTTACTATTGTAATTTAATGCATGCATTAGGTTTAAACTACATAGAATTCAAAGATATTTCAATTTATTACCAAAATTGTAGAGGCTTAAGAACTAAAACGAATATTTTTTACTGTAATCTGTGCAATATGAATTATGATGTTATAGTATTAACAGAAACCTGGCTAAACAGTAATGTATTGAGTAGTGAATTGTTTGATGATCGTTACGAGGTTTATAGACGGGACAGAGAAACAGCTGGGACTCGGCAAAGCAGAAACGGAGGAGGAGTCTTGATAGCAGTTAATAAAAAAATTAACTCCGCACGTATCGAACGCTGGCAAAGTAATTGTGAAGACCTCTGGGTCACACTTGACATGTCGACATCTCACAAGTCTCGCCAGGTTGCTCTTTGTGCCGTCTATCTGCCACCACCAGTATGTCTCGCAACGTTGGATCATTTTGTGGACAGCTGCAACAGAGTGCTCGACTCAACGGACATCCCCTGTTACATAATTGGTGATTTTAACCTAAGTAAATTGAACTGGGATAAAACCGCCGTAAATGATTCCTTACCTAAGGCTTGTCAAGACCTCTTGGACTTTATGAATGTAAATCAACTTTCACAATATAATCATGTAAAGAACTGTTCTGGCCGAATACTGGATCTGGTATTATCAACAGAGCAAACTTGTTTAGTGAGTGAGTCTAGCAATTCTCTGGTAGCTGTCGATAAATTGCATCCCCCCCTTGAACTAACTGTGTCTTTGCTAGAGAATTGTCATTTACCATATAGTATGGACTCAAGACCTAACTTTTATAAGGCTAACTACCCTGAAATTAATAATTACCTAAATAAGCTAGACTGGAATGAACTTTTTCTAAATGCTCGTGATGTGAATGACATGGTGGCCATTTTTTACAAGTGTCTCCGTGATGCTATTGGGAAATTTGTGCCTGATCGGAAACCAAACAATAGTCGCTATCCGCCGTGGTTTGATAAAGCATTAATAAAACTGTTAAAGGAAAAAAACAGGTTGAGGTTGCGTTACAGGAAATATAAGAATCCTTTAGATAAGATTGAACTGAAACTGGTTTCCAAGCGGTGTGAAAAACTAGCTATGAATCTATATAATGACTATATTGATGGAATTGAGAAGGACATAAAAGATAATCCCAAACTCCTCTGGAGTTACATAAAAGCGAAACGCGGTGGGTCTAGTGGCTACCCTTTGGCAATGACTGACGGACAGGTTGTTACATCAAACGGTTCTGAAATCTGCGACCTTTTTGCTAACCATTTCGCAACCGTATACACGCCTGACGAAGATACAGAAATCAACTGCCATACAAAGCACCTCCAAGCACTGCATAATAATAGTCAGGGCTTGAGTATTCCAGTGATTGACCGCGACTGTTTACTAAAAAAACTAAAAACAGTAAACATTAGTAAAGGATCTGGCCCGGATGGCATCCCGCCTGTTTTTATTAATAACTGTGCCACAGCTTTGGTGTCTCCTTTACTAAAAGTATATAATGCATCGCTGGCTACTGGAACTTTTCCGTCAGAATGGAAAAAAGCCAAGGTTGTCCCAGTGCATAAGTCAGATGGAAAAGATACCGTAAGCAACTACAGGCCAATTTCAATCCTATCCACCTTCGCAAAGATTTTTGAATCTATAATGTGTCCACACTTGCAGCAACATTTAGGATTGTATCTTAATGATAACCAACATGGCTTCGTAGCATCCAGATCGACAGCCACAAATTTGGTATCATTCACAGAGTCCCTAATACAGGCTGTAGATGGAGGCAAACAATTTGACGTAGTGTACACCGACTTCAGTAAAGCATTCGATAAAATGCCTCACTCTATTTTGATATATAAGCTAGCAGCATATGGTATAACAGGACCTTTGTTAAGTTGGTTCAAGTCCTATCTTGCTGAACGCGAATTCTTTGTCGTTGTAAATGGTTTTCGATCGGCTGCACACAAAATAACATCGGGCGCCCCCCAAGGATCTCACTTAGCTCCAATACTTTTTATTATGTTCATCAATGACCTTCTTGAGTGTTTTCGTTTTTCCGAACCTTTTCTGTATGCTGATGACCTAAAATTTGCACGAGTAATAGAGTCAAAAAGAGACTGCGAACTTCTGCAGCACGATCTTAATCAGGTTTTAAAATGGTGCCGCAATAATAAAATGCAACTAAATCCGAAGAAATGTTACCATGTCAAATATACGCGAAAAATTAGTTGTATTGACACAGAGTACTTCATAGACCAAGAGCGAGTCCAAGAAGTGGAAAAAATAAGGGATCTAGGAGTACACTTTGACAGGAAGGTCACTTTTGTGCCTCATATTGATGGCATTATTAAAAAGTCGTCAAAAATGCTTGGGTTCCTACTTCGTAACACCAAAGGCTTTCGTAAAAGTAGCACCAAAATAATGTTATATAACAGTTTCGTACGCAGTGTTATGGAATATTGTAGTGTTGTGTGGAGACCTCACTATGCCACTCACATGTTGCGTCTGGAAAGGGTTCAGAAACGTTTTGTGTGGCATCTAGCCTTCAGTGAAGGGAAATCCAAGCGTCTGCCCTCTTATAAAGTCCGTCTGTGTCATTTTAAGATGCAGTCTTTGTCTATGCGTAGAGAAATAAACGATGTTTTGTTTCTTTACAAACTGTTGCGCAATAAGATCGATAGCCCTGGCTTACTGAAGCTTATTAGATTCCGTGCGCCTTCTAGATATCCTAGGAATAAGATAACACCCCTGTGTCCGCCACTTCGAAAGTCTGTGCTTGGTGCGAATTCTCCGATACCTAGATTGTGTAAGATCCTTAATGATCGCAGTGACTTAGTAGATGTACATCATGATAGCATAAATAAATTCCTACGAGTTTTTGTATATAATTCAATGGCAATTTAATTTAACTTTAATTTTATTTTATTTTTTTTCACCCGTTTTCGATTTCTTAGTTTATTCTTTGGGTTTTTTTAATCTTTTAATTGTAGTTTATTATCAATTTAAGGTCGTTATATTTATTCATAATCCAATCAATCAATCACAATTGAATCAATTATAATTTTATTCAGTAATTTTACATCCCAATGTTTTTTTCTTTATTATGTTGTATACAGTACCTATCGAATGAATGACTTGATAGTTTTTCTTTATTATTGTTTTAATTTATTTTTTGTTTGTATAAGTTCTAATGGCAATAATATATAAATATGTTATGTTAAACCGTTTTTGTGCATGTGGTGTTAACCTGTAATTAATTGTTGCACTTGTAAATGTTACTCTAGTCATTAAGTCTGAAATGTACATCGTGTAAACAATTGTTGGTTAACCTAAATAAATAAATAAATAAATAAATGTCAGTATTGTAGAACCGTTTTTGGTTACAAAAATCTATAAAAAATAAATAAAATTGAAGTGTCTGTTTGTGACTTCAAAATATATTAATTATACACAACCTAACTATAAATATATAATAATATATAACTTAACTAAGTATAGGCGAAATTCGTATATGGTGCAAGCGAGTAAGGACTTTAATATCCTTTGTAAAGAGTTCTCATTTGACCCATTTACCACTAAAACCTATTCGGCACGCACTCGGCTGAATGCTGACTTTTTTAAGAGTGTTTAGTACTTATTGTTCCTTAGTGAGTAGTCAGAAGCCAAAAAGTCTGACATCCAGTCTTACCAAGAGGTATCGTATTACCCAGTTACTGGGATGTGGAGGTCAGATAGGCAGTCGCTTCATGTAAAATACTGGTACTCAGCTGCATCCGGCTAGACTGGAAGCCGACCCCAAGATAGTTTGGGAAAAGGCTAGGCAGATGAGTACTTATTGTTCCTTATATTCATATAAATCGTGCTTGTTAGTGATCCTAAGTTTCCTACTACTTTTTCTATCTCTGTGGGAACCTGTAATTGGCTCTATGTCTCATATTTAATTGTTATCCATCTGTTACAGCTGTTGGTTCTCCTATGATTAAATAAATAAATAATAATTTAATGCGGGCGAAGGTCGCGGGCAAAAATTTGTTGAAAATACGAACATGCAGTTTCGTATATTTTCTGTAAAGTAAGTTTTTGCTTGTCACCAGGTGCTTCTTGACCCAATATTGTATACGGCCAAGCTACGTCGTCGGCTGCTTCAACATGAGATGTTCTATGCAATATATGAAAATGCAAAATAAGCTTTTTTATACGAGTAGCAGCATTTTTGCCGCAATGTTAAAAGTTTCATCTGAATAAGTTTTTTTTTTTTTTTTTTAATTAAAGCAGGACATAACTTTCATTATACATTATTTTTACCTAGTTCAATATGCAGACATTTTAATATAAATATAAAAATAATATAGCGCCTAGTTTGCTAAATTTTAACGAAATATTGAATTAAATAAAGCTTTTACACTACCTACAACACTAAAATACCGCATTTCTTAGCACATAAATAAATATTTAAATTTTATCGTCCCAAAGGGTTTAATGGTGCGTGTAACACCTATAAATTTTCACGGAGCGAAGGTCAACGTATTTTCTTCCCGAACCCATAAAATTGTATGCCTCGTGATTTTTTAATCTCACCTTTCCTTCTGTTGCCATAAATATCAGATTCCTACTGTAAAATACAAGGTGTTGGTTTGCATCCTCGTCAAAATTCAGGAGTTTGAATAAATAATCAATTTAAATTACAGTACCTAGTTAATTATTGATAAACGCTGATTTTTTGGTTGTCTAAGTTTGTCAGTATTTCGGAATAACCCTCTTAACGTGGTTTAGGGAATAAGAAATAAGAAATTATCGAATAAACGTTTGCGATTGTTGGTATGTGTGAAAGGGCGGTTATAGGGCAAAGATCAGATGGGCCGCGTTTAAAACACGGGTGGTTAACACTTACCGATTTTCGTAAATAAGAAAAAAAAAAAAATACTTACCTATTTTATTATTGATTCGGGTCGAGAATCATTAGCATATGATGATGATGAATTTGTCGAGGATGCAAAACAACACCTTGTGTAAGAGTATCCATCAAGTGCTACATTTTTATAAGCTGGACTGATCATGAATAATTGCGATATCACTGGGGTTTCTGTAATACCGCTAATGATACCACAAGACGTTCCCACTTGAGGTCTAAGTGCTAAGTGCAAACACTAAACGTATTAGTACATAAGTAGCATCAATATATACATACTCATCTACATAGATGATGATGGCTGACATGTGTACACTCAGCATTTACCTAATGCATGTTGTATACAAAAGCCCTAGCTGTATTTTCTCAGTTACATGAATTAATCTTTCTAATATATAAAATTCTTTTGTCGAGTTGTTTGTTACCAAACTCCTCCGAAACGGCTGAACCGATTTGTATGAAATTTTGTGGGTATATCGGGTAGGTCTGAGAATCAACCGAAATCTATTTTTCATACCCCTAAAACACACACAAACTTCCACGCGGACGAAGTCGCGGACAACAGCTAGTCTTTTAATAAATTTTAATGTCGATTGTACTCAGTGGCATTTTTTTTTGTGTTTATTCTTATTGCGTTTGTGGCTCCATTTTCATACAGTCTAATCACCAAATAAAACGGACGGACGATCCCACTGTTGGACTGGGACTTCGTTCAAAAGCATTTTCATCATTTTGCCTGCCAATATATATGGTACAAGCCATATTAAAGGGGGTCAGCAAAACACGTCACTTTCTGCCAAAAGACTTCTTACAATGGTGTTGTAATTAAGTGACATCTATATATATAAAAGAAAGTCGTGTTAGTTACTTCACTTATAACTCAAGAACGGCTGAACCGATTTAGCTGAAAATTGGCAGGGAGGTAGTTTAGAGCCAGGAGAAGGACATAGGATACGGTAGGGTAGGGTAGGGTAGGGTAGGTAGGTAGGATAGGGTAGGTAGGTAGGGTAGGGTAGGTAGGTAGGGTAGGGTAGGTAGGTAGGGTAGGTTAGGTAGGGTAGGTAGGTAGGGTAGGGTAGGTAGGTAGGGTAGGGTAGGTAGGTAGGTAGGGTAGGTAGGTAGGGTAGGGTAGGTAGGGTAGGGTAGGTAGGTGGGTAGGGTAGGTAGGTAGGGTAGGGTAGGTAGGTAGGGTAGGGTAGGTAGGTAGGGTAGGGTAGGGTAGGTAGGTAGGGTAGGGTAGGTAGGTAGGGTAGGTAGGTAGTAAGGGTAGGGTAGGGTAGGGTAGAGTAGGTAGGTAGGGTAGGGTAGAGTAGGTAGGTAGGTAGCGTCGGGTAGGGTAGGTAGGATAGGGTAGGTAGGTCGGATAGGGTAGGTGGGTAGTAAAAAGTGCATTGCAACGCATGCTGGGTACAGCTAGTTATTTATAATCCCAAAAGGGTTAGGCAGAGGTGTACTTAATAGAAGGCCCATATTTCGCCAGTTATGTTTAGGTCCTATTTAATAGGGGGCGAACCTATTTCCATCGCGCACAAACCCAGACTCCGTGGCTGCTACTGAGGAATTCCTGATGGATAGCCCAATAACACTTTACCCGACCTGGGAATCCAACCCAGGACCTTATCCTCGGCAGTCGCGCTTACGACCACTAGTGCAAAGAGGCAGCGTTGTAATTATTTTCGTGTAATTGTGTCCAAATGGCTAGACTTCTCTTTCTGGAGCTGCTGTTTCTATAAGAGACCTCTAACTGACACAT
Source organism: Cerastis leucographa (assembly GCA_963082945.1). Taxonomy (NCBI): domain Eukaryota; kingdom Metazoa; phylum Arthropoda; class Insecta; order Lepidoptera; family Noctuidae; genus Cerastis; species Cerastis leucographa. The sequence continues at coordinate 5,334,147 of OY720385.1, read as the reverse complement.
GACATGACAACACGGTTGGCGCAGTGGTTGAGCGATCGACTGCTGCGCTGCGTGTCGCGGGTTCGATCCCCGCACGGAACAAATATTTGTATGGCCTACAGATAGTTGTTCCGGGTCTGGCTGGGCCGGGTTTGTGAGTTTAAATGTTTGTAAAAAAACCCACGATACAGGAGAAATTCCTAGTGTGGGGCAACGTTTAAAAAAAAAAAAAAACTCACAGTGCAATAAAACCTCAAGAGAACTGCTGGCCTACCATGAAGTCTTAAAACAGTATTGTTTTACTCTTATTCCAGTGTGGGAAAGACAAAAAAATTTGCAGCAAAAAAAATTCTCAGCTGCCTATACCGTTGGGTCGAAGGTCGAATAGGTATTGCAACTTTCTATGGGGCAGCAGATATATTTTTTGCTGAAAAACATGTTTTATGGTGAGAAACATGTTCAGTTTGATGGTCTGTAGCACATCCTTAAGGATGAATATACCCTTTCCGTTACACCCTGTATATAGCAGCCCAATATTCAAGCTTCATGATCAAAGCTCTTTCCTTGTTTCGTTTAGCACTGCAATAGGACAGTTTTAGTCATCCGCCGAAATTCGAGCTCCATTTCAATGCATCTCACGTTAAAATAGATCCAACTATACTAGTGCAACCGCGGAATTCTGATTGGATTGAGACCAAACAGAGTGGGTTTATTTGTCAACCTATCAATGCAAACTGTGGGCTTCGCTTTAGTGATAACATAGTGCCGCCGCACCGCATTGAATATATGTCAAAGCGGTATAATCCGGTTTAACGAGTGAAAAAGGTCGTACTGAAAAATATAGAAATGAAACCAAAAAATATCAGAGTAATCCCTGTTATTGGATTGGATTTTTCATCAATCTGACGGTAATCTCTTGGCTCTATTATCTTGAAAATGTTTTTTTTTTAAATTGGTATTTCGTTCCGTGATAAAGTATACACCGTGTAAATCACCTCATCACGAAGCCGTCAACCAAGCATTCTGTACATGAGACTAAGTAACTTTACGCAAAAATTATTGCTGGGAAACGACTTTTTTTTGGGGGGTTTAAAATCATGTTTTGTGGTAGAACTAATTGTAACGCACTCAAAACATTGTGCTGATGGACGGATTGAATAGTACGGGGGTCGTGGAGGTGTTTAAAGTAAAAATCTTACATTACAAACTTGTATTTAAAAAAATACTTGTCAAAAAGTTGGAACTTTGACCCCTAATTACTCCGTAACTAGAAGGTTCCCAGGTATGGTGTAGAACAAAAAAATGATTGCAATGACAGGGAGAACCAGTGCCTTTCGGCTTCGTTAAGAGGTGTTTTACACCCTTTATGCCATTATTTTTCTTACACTGGCTTTAGCAGCATTTCATAGAAGTAGGTACCCATAAGTAGTTTAGCCTCTTAGCTACTGAAAATTTGGACCATATTTTAGATACAATCCATTTGAATACGGCACAACCTTCAGGAGGTAGAGTACAAGTGTAGCAAATGTTTGTGTCTATCTAATTCTATATGATTCGGCTCATTATGCCGGACGGCAAAATCGGTTGCATATTTTGCCGGGCGGCTGTGCCAAACTTGAACACACTTAAATAAGATCACGAAAAACAGCCGATAAGACTAGAATTGATATTGATATTGTGTTGTAATTTAAGTATCACAAAAGAAACTAATACAGCATGTTCGGGGCGCCCCAATATGCCACGCGCCTTGCAGACACGGTACCGGCGGGCTTGGTTTGATTCCTTCCAAACTAGGACAAATCTGAGGAAACCCAGATGAATGGGAACTAGATAAGACCAACACCATTATAATAAACTTAACATACCTTCATAGAACAACATAATCTCGTTTAAACCCATCCTACCAACGTATGTACCTCTTGATCCGCGCGTCATCTCTGCATTATACATGAGACGTTCCATGTTAGCAAACAATATGGTTCCTTCCCACTCCTCCTTATAAATTGATACTTACTTTCCTCAAAACAAGGGTTCTTTGACCTTTGAAACGCAATAGATTTTTCTTAGTAAGCTCGTAAACGTCATGTGCATTAAATTATTTGCTTTTTTTATTGTGTTTACGTTGTTTTCGAGGCAGAAGCCTCGTTCTAGTTAAACCAAAATGTATCACTTGACTCTGCGTAAAGAACTATGCAGAGTCAAGTGATACATTTTGGTTTTTATATTGGTTTATTATTTGCCTTATAGGACGTAAAAGAATAAGACACTCGTTTTTGGGGTTCCTATTACTGAAACTTCGCTGTCCGTCCGTCCGTCTGTCACCAGGCTGTATCTCATGTACCGTGACAGTTGAAATTTCTACAGATTATGTATTTCTGTTGCGGCTAAAACAACAAATACTAAAAACCGAATAAAATAAATGTTTTTTATTATACGAAAAAGTGACTTTTTGCTCGTTTTTATAAACAATGTTATGGAATCCTTCGTCCGACTCGCACTTGGCCGGTTTTTCTTTCTTTTGGTTTATTGCCTAAATTTTTTCCAACTATTTTGTCGTCGGCTGTCAGTTTAACTGGATGCTGCTGAATACCAGTATTTTTTATGGAATGACTATCTGTACTCTGATTTTCAAATTTCGGGTTTTAACTACCCGTAACGACTAACAAAGCTCTACAAATTACCGCCAGGGGCCAGGGCCATCGACTTAACATGCTTTTTAAACCGACCTCGGCATTGCTTAACCTAGAAGATCGACCCATGTAGCTGTTAGCTCCGCGGGGTTTTACGTTTGTTCACTAATGTGATGTGTGTGTTACGTGTGTTCCTTAGAAAAAACAATCCCTACTATTTAAAAAACGAATTAAAAATTTGTGACTGAAATAAGTTTCGTTTGTGAAGAGCTAAGTAATCTTGATGTTATCTTATCTCATTTATCATTAAAAATTGTCTGTCTTTCACCAGGAACGCCTGAGTCAAGAGGAGGTGACGCGACTTAGCGACGTACGGAACTTAGTGAATCAGCTGTATGAAGCGCTGAACGTGCGCGAACATCAAATAAGGAAGGAGAGGGAGATAAAAGCACAGCTTGAGAAGCTGTCCACTGAGCTGCAGCCGATGGAAGAGGTAAGGTTCTTTGTTACTCTGACTTCGTAAATGGAAATGGTTTCTATCAAGGCGAGGGCGTGCATGCTTTTGTACGCGTTTTTATAAAAAAACTCTTCTAATTATTATTCTTGATCTGATATCCTTGGCAAGGACGTGCCATTTTTTAAACAAAACTTAGAGTTTGAACATGTATCAAATGGACCATTTTAAATATTTGGTAACAATCCCATTAGAAATTCTTGGACGACTCTAAACACGAAAATGTCATCAATCAAAAGCTTAAATTCCGTGTTTGTTCCAGGATACTTTTAAATAAATGTGTTTCTGTAATGCAACGAAAGGCAGAAAGTTATGGAGAGGAATTCACCTCTGGGGTCCTGAAACCAAAACAATTTAGACTTAATTAATGATTAATACTTAATTATATAATATTTTGAGGAATATAGGGCTTTTATAATTTTTGTTAATAATAATAATTACCATTATTGGAAGCGACACAGGGTAGCCCGCAAAATTCTAAATTTCTTAAGATTTTTGGAATTTTACCTACCTATCTGCCCTTTCTTATTTAATTAATTTGACAAAATTCATACCTACACTTCCAACACTTTCCAGAAACGCCTGAGTCTCGAAATGGAGACCAGCCGTCGTACCTCAGCTCTCACATGGGTGGGTCTAGGTCTGATGGGCGTGCAGTTCGGAGTACTGGCCCGCCTGACCTGGTGGGAGTATTCCTGGGACATCATGGAGCCGGTCACCTACTTCGTGACCTACGGCACCGCGATGGCCACTTATGCTTACTTCGTTTTGACTAAACAGGTAAGGTTACTACTTATAGTTCAGTCAAAATACAAGAAAAAGCTGCCGAGTTCGCATTAAGTCCCAACAAGCTGGATTTTTGTACAGGTCTTGACATACGACCTAAGTCATTACAAATGCTTTGTCAAAAGTCCCGATCAATCCCGTTGTTGCGTTGTTTTTTTTTGCCGAGGTCAAAGGTCACTTTTTTTGGTATATCTCGAAACAGTAAGAGCTCCCGGAAAAATGAATGAGAGAAAGTTTGTAGATAGTGATTTTTTTTTACAAAAAAGATTTCAAGACTTTCACTGCGAACCACCGTTCTCGAGTTCTTGCGATTTGAGACCATCTTCTTCTTTACAAATATCTTACAATTTTAGTACTTATTGATAATTGACAACCGCGTGCGGATTGGTGGGTAACAACTATAAAGTATGGCTACACTAGCTGGCCAGCACTTATAAGTAAAATAACTACATTAATTGTAAGTGAGCAGTTAGGTACTCTTTTTATTTTCATAACATCTAACTTATCTTTTCAGGAGTACGTGTTACCGGACGTTAAGGATAGACAGCACCTGTTGACTCTGCACAAAAAGGCGAAAAAGATCGGACTCGACATCAACCAATATAATAATCTCAAGGATGAGGTGAGCCCGACCCTAATTAGGCTTTTATCTTAATTACTACACTTCCCATTAGCCTTGACGTTGCAGAGATTATTTTTTGTGAGGAACTTTGACGAAAATTCTTATATCATGGCCGTGTCAATATTTTTTTTTTTTCGTTTTTATAATTTACTAATCACTTAAAACACTTTTTCCATAAGTATTATGTAGTTATGGGATACATTGCCCCCCCCCCCCTTTTTTCTCGATTGCGAAATTATAAATGACTCCTCCCGCTCTAGGCGGAGCAGAAGGGTGTGCCAGACTTTTACTGACTAAAACCCATCCATGTTCCTTCTTAGCCCTTTGTGTTCCTGGGCCACGGTATCTCTTTCGAACAGTCCCGCTGCCCTGGCAGGACATTGTTAACCCCTTAGTTAACCAAATTTGCTTGAACATTGTCCTCATTAAAGGCTGTCTTTGTCTGAGGACACTGTTTATTACGATTTCCTATAAGAAAACATTTTAAATTGGTGTCTAAAACAAATTTGATCTAACAGCTATTTTATGGACTACTAAATAAAGACCTTTTTCCATTACAGATAGCAAAATTAGAAAAAGATCTGGGCCGCCTTCGCGACCCGCTTCACATCCATCTCCCACCCCCCATCGGGAAGGGAGGCGATAGCAAGCGTTCTCCTTTAACCAAAATCAAGGATATGCTGGAGGAAACCAGCAAGAAGATGAAAATCACGTAATATTGGCTGAACCTCCTGCGTCTGGGAACCAAACGGTAAAACGCAGTAAAACGGTTGTATAGGGATATAATAATATAATGCTTGTTGATAATATTGTAACTTGCTTGCTCGTGTATGATGCCCGTTGTCTTTAAAATAAGTTCTCTTTTTTATTTATAGTGTGTACTTAGTTCTGCTATAATGAGCCAAGCCACAATCTTTTATTCAGCAAAATAAGTTAAACTAACCCGAAATTCCGGGTGCATATCTTATCCAGTAAAATCAGTCCCATATACACAGATTTAAATTAATCACGTTAACTTTCCAAAAACATCCCAATTACTTCGGAAAATGGGTGAAATTTTGATGTGTGTTGGTACACTTTGGTAGAACCACGCTCGTTCGAAACCCATTTTATTTAAGATATGCCAATATATTTGTTCCTCGAGTACATGTTTTGTTGTGATTTTTCAAGAGTATCTTAAAATAATAATGATGATGTTACAATTGTTTTTTCATTTTCCACTGTAAATATTTCAATGTAAAGTGATCAACGTCATGACAATCACACACGAGCATTTAGTTTTTTATAAGCAAAGGTGTAAAGTCGTACTGAAATAGTTGTTGATTCATTTTCACGGACTTACAAGTATGTAATTTAGTGTATTCAGTAGTCCATTGAAGCAGTTGTTCGTCCCTTAAAAACCAAAGTGAAAATATTCTCTCTTGCCTTAATTTTGACTTTAGTAAAATATACAAAAAAAGTTCATGGTATTGTTTTTCTTTCTTGGAGGTGTTTAAACTAGTTAATTATAATGAGTACATTTACGTTTTAATAGTTTAAATAAAAGCTTTTAATTATGCTCAGAAAATGGTTTCCTAATTTAAATACTATTTATTTTTTAAGTAATAAAATATATATTTTTAGCGTTTTCGTTTGAGAATGTGTAATAATTAACACAATATTATAGGTGCCAATAAATTAGATATGCAAATTTTAAATTCAGGGGATGGTGTTTATTTTTTAACATAGTTTTATGGAATCTAGTCTTTTAACTAATGTTCTTTTAGCAAAAAGCACTTCAATAAAAGCTAACAAGACATCATTGGTGGGCTTTGATGACCCAGTAAGCACCCAAGTATGGATGTTATGTTTTATTAGAAAAAGCAATAGTCGAATTTGTAGGTACTAAAACATATAGTTTTTTTTTTCTTTGCAGTATTTCACAGTCTGTAATTTAAAAATACTTATGTTAAGAACTAGATAAAAGTGGGTAGGGAAGAAATTAATAATTATATTGGTATTTTTTATGTCTTAGCTCAAAAAATAATTATGTTTTTTACGGCATTTACGCTAGAGCTAAACTATGCTGGTGTAACAAATATTTGTTTGTCCTATTTATTTAAATAACCCTTTATACATTTATTAATGTATAAAATCCAATATTAATTTGACTTGACCGTTATTCGAAGCTTATTTAATTGAGATAGGCACTACGTTTCCCGCCTTCGCATTTCTATAAATATCTATCTCTTTCTAGCACGTCACTTCCACTTGGCAGTGGTAGGGAGGCTCGTTAAACGAGCCCCGCCATTTTGATTTCATTGGCGTCTCTTTTCCCGCCGTGATCGGTCGTACTTTGCCGACACTTAGCAAATTATTTTGTTATTTAAAAAGTACAAGTGAAAATATTCCTAACGGTTTTTTATTCGAATTTAAAAGTGAACAAAGTTTGATCTTTCGATTTTCAGTATGGAAAATTCGGGTGTTAATGCCGATAGGGCAGCTAGTGATCTTCTTCCAGGAACTTCTTCGCCGCAGAAGCGGCGCGCTCGGTCAAGTAGTTCTAGTAGCTCGAGTTCTAGTAGCTCAAGTTCTAGTAGCTCAAGTTCCGGTAGCTCCTCATCTAGCGGAGGAAACTCGAAGAGAAGTCGCCGCAACAAGAAAAAGCGGGGCCAACGCAAGCGTCGCTCCAAACGTAAGGTTCGGAAATTAGCTAAAGAGGTACGTAACCTTCGACGGCAAATGGCTTGCAAGGATTCCGGTCAGCACGTGAGTACCAATTTGGATTATGATGCCATCTCACTTATGTCCGGCATTAGCGAAAATCGTTACGAACAAATGCTTGATGTTGAACCTAGTAATTTTAGTGCACGTGGTGATCAAGAATTCACTTTCTCTCTTGAAACTAAGCTAAAGGAGCCTACAATGCCTAAGACTTCCGAGAATTATTTGAAAATGTTGTGCGATTTGCAACATTTAGACAAAAGTGATTGGAACGAAATTAGGTATTCTGACACCCAAAAATTGTACAATCACTCGCCGGGTTATACAGACATTGAAACGAACGAGGAAGTAAAAGCATACGAGTCTCCTCGTCACCTCGTGTATGCTGATAAGGCTTTCGCAGCCTTGACCATGTGTGTGCTCAAACAAAGGGAGTTTTTACAAGGAACCCTTCAAGAACTATTACAATGGGCAAGGAATAGTGACTCACTAAATTATGATACTTTGCTTCAAAAAGTTAATGACCTTTTTTCCGCAGGGGACTTTAGTAGGTGTTCCTCAGACTTATTACAGATCGTTTGTGGACATCGTGCTGAGATTCTCCAAATGCGGCGAGACTGTGTCATTAAACAGGCAAAGGACCCCTTGATGAAGGCCAGCTTAAAGAAAATTCCACCGACATGCACCAACCTTTTCAACGCAGAGAAGTTTACTGCTGCTGTGGAAAAAGCTGGCGGCGTAAGAAAATGTTTTTGGCCGTTGCAAAAGGCTAATACGTCTTCTGCCTCGCAGGTGGATGCAAATAAGTTTCGTGGTCCCTCGCAGGGGCCAAAGCCTTACAATAAGTCCTCGCAGGGCTTTGCTCGCACAGCTCTGGCGTGCCAACACAGTAACGCACATTCACAATGTGTTAGCAGTAACCCACCTACGCAAGGAGTTTGCAGTCGCAGTAATCCACCTCCGCAAGGTGATTGTAATGCTCGTGGTTATGCTGCTCAATATGATTCGGTCGCACCGAATAATCGTAATAGCTTTCGAGGCCGACAGAATGCTCGGCAAAATAATCAACCAAAGTACGGGCGAAAACGCGCGACATCGCCTCCCCAGCGGAATAACGACAACAAACGACGTAAGTATTGACTCGTTCAGAGCGGGCCGTCTCCTACAGTTTCGGGAACAATGGGAACAAATGAATGCACCAAATTACATTCTAAAAATCATAACCGGGTATCGCATACCCTTTTGCCAAAAGCCACCGCTAGTTCACCCAAGCGTTGTCGGAACCAACTTGAACGTTCCAGAATCTGCCGTAATGACATCTGCCATGGACAAAATGTTAGAACAGGGAATTCTAGAGCGGGCGGTTGCTTCACCAAGCTTCCTGTCATCGATGTTTCTTGTCCCCAAAGGCGATGGCTCAACTCGGCCAATATTCAATCTGAAAACCCTCAATTCTTACATCATAACAGATCGATTCAAGCTGATAAATGCGTATCGCATCCCCGATTTTCTACAACCACAGGACTGGCTATGCAAAATCGACCTCTCTCAGGCGTATTTTCATGTATCGGTGTCTCGCAGCCACAGGAGGTTTCTGCGCCTAATGTACCGCAACGAGTTGCTAGAAATGACCTGCTTACCCTTTGGCCTGAGCACAGCGCCCAAGACCTTTGCTGCGCTTACCAATTGGATAGCCCAGACACTCAGGCAACGAGGTGTCAGGATAATTGTTTTTCTCGACGACTTCTTGATCGCTCACCAGGACGAAGACAAGCTTCGGAGTCATGTGAAGATTGTCCTCGGTACTCTGGAAACGTTAGGTTGGCTGATCAATTACAAAAAGTCGATCATTACACCGTCGAAAAGCCTAGTGTTCCTAGGAATTCATTGGGATCCATGGACGAATCGGAAGCGCCTACCCGACGAAAAAATTCCTGGACTTGTAGGCAAGATCTGTCAGTTGCTGTGGAAGCAGCGCACAACGCTCAGGGAGCTCCAAAGCGTCGTTGGTCTACTCAATTTTGCCAGCTTTACAGTTCCGAAAGGAAGACTCAATTTTCGAGCGCTTCTGAACCTACTGAACGAAATCTTGAAGTCGGATCACAGGATGCTACACACCTTACCTCGTGCTGCCATAGACAATCTGATATGGTGGCGCCAAAATTGTCAGCATCCGTCGGCCATACACATGCCGCCTCCTTCTCATTTCCTCACAACAGATGCGTCGGACATCGCATGGGGAGCTCGCCTGGACAATTTCTCACTCTCGGGTCTGTGGTCAGAAGCCGAGAAACATCTTCATTGCAACCAAAAGGAAATGATAGCAATCCTAAGAGTTTTGGAAGATCATTGCCAGCTCCTGAGACACAAGACGGTTTTGATTCAGAGCGACAACAAGTCTGTAGATGCTTATCTACGTCACGAGGGCGGCACCAAGTCGGCTCCTCTCCTGGACTTAACCTACAAGGTTTTCCAAATAACAGAGCACTATCATATTCATATGAACATCTTTTACATACCAGGTCTATACAATGCCCACGCAGATCACCTGTCAAGGTTTCGCATAACACCAGAGTGGCATCTGTCTGCAGAATGCACGAACAAAATATTCTCCAAATGGGGAGTCCCATTGATCGACCTATTTGCGTCCAACCGGGCACATGTAGTGACGAATTACGTTTCCTTAGACCAGAACGACAACCAAGCCCTGTTTTACGACGCGTTCTCCCAAACGTGGAATTACAATCTAGCATGGGTGTTCCCTCCACCATTTCTGATTCCCAAGGTCTTAGGTTATCTGAACCAAGCACAGGGGACGTACCTTCTGGTAGTTCCACGATGGGAGCGAGTTTTTTGGCGACCCGACATCAAATCGCGTGCCCTAGCAGCCCCATTCACGATATATCACCTAGACAAAGTCCTGATCGACACGACAACAGGACTGCCACCACCGAATGTCCACGACATGACTCTGGAAGTGTGGAAATGTGAGGGTGGTCTGGGATGCTAACAACCTGGAATAGTAGTCAATTAGAACTTCTTGAGAAGTCATGGCGTCCCTCAACACGTAAGGTTTATAGCGTGGCCTGGAAGAGATGGCTAGTTTGGTGCGAAACGCACCAAATTAACCCCTCAACTCCAATAGCAAGCGATTTGGCTAGATTTCTATCTGATCTCCATTTAATCAATAATTTATCGTACAATTCTATTTTATTACACAAATCTGTGGTTTCAACCCTTTGTAACCCAGAATCATCCGGCCAGTTAAGTTCAAATAGCCTAGTAAAACATGTTCTAAAATCTATAGCGTTACATAAACCAGTCCCCCATGTCAAGCCCCCGATTTGGAACATAAACGACCTCGCTAGTTTCCTAGAGAGTAAACACATTGATGAAAATAATATTTTTCAAGTGCAGAGACATACAGCTGCTCTACTTCTCCTATGCTCCGGGAGAAGAATTCATGATTTAACTTTGCTCAGAGTTGATTCTAATAATTATTCTAATCAAGATAATGTATTAGTGTTTTGGCCGGTTTTCGGATCGAAAACTGATTCGGTAGATTACAGACAATCTGGTTGGAGATTAATTTCTAATAAAGCCAACAAAAACTTAGACCCGGTCTACTGGGCTAAGCATACGATCTCGCTTCTTGAGAATCGTAGAAATGATGCAAATTGTAGTAATTTGTTTATTAACATTAGAGGTGAACCTAAACCTGCATCGAAAACCCTAATTGCGGGCTGGATCAAGTCCCTATTAGTAGAAGCTGGTATTAAGGCATCTCCAGGAAGTTTTAGGTCAGCTGTGGCCTCAAAAAATTGGGTCGATAATTACCCCCTCGAGGAGATTCTTGCTAGGGGTAACTGGCGATCGCAAAATACTTTTTGCAAATTTTATAAGCGTGCGGTTAGACCCACCAGTAACAATGTATCTGTAACAGCATTATTTAATCCAGTTGATTAGAAATTATGTAATTATTATTTACCTGATTATAAATCTAAAAATTTTTTTTTTTGTTTGGATCATCAAATAGATTTCTATTAATTATGCCTTCCTTATTTAATGTTTACTTCGATTTCGATATTTCATATTTGATCGAAAAATATCCACACTTTAGTGTCTAATCCTACATGTAAAAATTACATTTTAGAATCTCACATTGGCGTCTTCGTCACTTCCACCAGGCGATAACAAACACGTCTCAATTAAATAAGCTTCGAATAACGGTCAAGTCAAATTAATAGAAGCGTTTTACCTACCAATAAAACGCATATTAATTTACTTACCTTATTCGAAGCTTATGAACAAGTTCTGCCTGGTAATTAGACTCAATGAAATCAAAATGGCGGGGCTCGTTTAACGAGCCTCCCTACCACTGCCAAGCGGAAGTGACGTGCTAGAAAGAGATAGATATTTATAGAAATGCGAAGGCGGGAAACGTAGTGCCTATCTCAATTAAATAAGCTTCGAATAAGGTAAGTAAATTAATATGCGTTTTATTGGTAGGTAAAACGCTTCTATTTTCGTACCTATGTGTTTTAAATACTTTTCTCTTAGTTATAAGCTTACAAAAATAGCACAAATAGTTTTTTTTTAGTTAGTGATCAGAGGCTTGTTAGTTTGATTACATAGTGTTGCCAATTGTTTTAATTAAAATTTATTGAATATGCCGTGTATTTAGTGGCTAACATGTCCATGAAGTACTAATTTTCCCACGTCTACCTGAAAATACTTTTTGGTAAAATTTTGGGCAGAGATCATTATACTTTTCTTTTTATAAATTGAGCTTGAATACCTTTATGTTCTCGTTAGTTAGTTATTTATGAAAATAAGGTGAAAACTTCAGTAAACAAAATAGGCAAGCTCCAATTCATCCTGTCCTCATTTGACTGTACCTATACGGCTTATGAGGGTTAGATTTTTTTAAATGATTGTATCAGTGGATTGGTATGTTCTTCAAGTCGTTCGCTTAGTATATACATATTACTTGATTCAGCAGAAAAGTGGGTATGTTATGCATTCTGCATTAAGTTAAATCTTTTTATGTTTTATCCCCAATATTTAGTTATTTAAGCCGTATTAAAACAATTTAAGCTTAAATACAGCTTATTCTTTATTATGAGTAGCTTGAGCTTCATAATTTGCAACATTTTGGTCTAGTCAAATAAACATAGTAAAGGCGGTAGGATAAATATTGGCTGTGAATTTAATGTGTAACAAGCATTATTCAGTCCATAGTAACGTTTAGTACCATTTTAACATATTGGATACATTAGACGAATAAATAAAATAATCGTTAACATACGTAAATGATTTTGTAATAGACATCGAAGTAAAAATGAAAGTACATTTGATTTGTGTATCGCACAATTTAATCGAGAGGTAACAAGCAAACCCAATATATTTAATACGGATTGTATCAGCACGCTTAGTATGACCCCTGTACATACAAGTTTTATCGAGGGAAGAATCGACGTAATGACAGATAGACAATGACAATGTGTCAGTTTGTCGATTCTACCGTCGACATAGCCCGTTTCTACGGCGGTCATGCTACGCGTGCTGTTATGGAATGCAGACGTTTCTATGCCTATATCCGTGACATTAAGTGTAAAGTAAAATATTTAGTTTCTTTTCCTAAATGGTCCAGACAATTGGATTCAGACTGCAGTACCGTTCTCCCGCCCGCAAAAATAATCACTTTTGGGAAGAGCGAACATCAAAGTATAGATTTGGTATACTTTATGAACTTCTATACTAGACACGTGGCTAAATGAGGAGCTCGTGGCTAAATAATAACAGCCGGACGAGTCGATCTTCAAGTTTAAGCAACGCTTTCCAAGGTCAGTCTGTGGATGGGTGACCGTCGTTACATACCGAGTTTCCTCCGTGCCTCGGAAAGCACGTGTTCTAGAGGAAAAGCCCGGTTCCGACTGTCATTTGTAGACCTTTGACAGTCGTTACAGGTAGTCAGTAGCCCGAAAGTCTGACAACCAGTCTTACCAAGGGGTATCGTATAACCCAGTACTAAAATGGTTGTGGCGATTAGATACGGTAAGGCTGACAGCTGACCCCAAAAAAATTGGGAAAAGGCAGGCAGTTGATGACGACTCAACACGTGTCTCGCCCCTCCACGGGGTATCTTCAGAAGACGGCCTTCATGCATTCAAGTCTGGATATATTTGCGGAATTAAATCTAAATATATGGCATAAAATTTAATGAATGGTATCAAAATGAGAAGTTTATAGACGTATGTAATCGATTAAATTGTGTCGTTCTCCCTTTTATAAACAATCACAAAGTTAGAAATACCAGGTGGCGTACCATGACGTCTTAAAACATTATTGTTCCATTCTTATTCCAGAGTGAAAAAGAGACGGAGCTATACAGGTCGTCTAGCTCCATCTCTTTCCCACTCTGGAATAGGAATGGAACAATAATGTTTTAAGCGTCATAGTAACCCCCCAGATCTGAATTACAGGTTAGTTTAAGCTATGTAAAAAGTGTAATAATACTCGTAACAACAATTTTCATCACTCAAGCTGTGACATGAAAGGTTCTACGTCTGTCTCTTCTAGGATAAAGTGATAAAAATAGAAATAGCACAATATCATCGTAAGTCTAGCGTTGAGTGTACTTCCACGGATGAAAATATTTGGCCAAGTTTAGCGACTAGATTAAATTTTAAAGCCTTGGGCCCAAATATGTATTAGAGACATAAAAAAGTCTCATACATTGACATCATAAAGGTAGGTTTTCTGATTCAGTAACTTTGCACCTTATGGTCTAATGTTTCATCTGTAGAATGTCTCGTTATGCAGGGTGGGGGGGACACCGACTTGAAAACCTGAACCCCCCACATGGACATTTTACATAGGTAATATAAAAAAAAAACGGGTTGCACTCCAGGAGTGCCGCCAGAAGTGAAAACTTGAATATAACCGTTGTGCATTTTTGATATTTTGGAATGGTTAAGGAATAATTTTAAACGAATTGCTTTAATTATCCGTTTAGAAGTACTATCATTTATGTGGTAAAATACAATATTCATTTATTGCACTATCGTACACAAACATGACAATTTATATTACATTAAAATTTAACACTTCAGAACTATTACAATTCGTCTCACCGATTTTACCTCTTTGGAGAAACCGAAGGTTTTGTTTGTGCATAAGATAATTATCCAGTTTTGGAAACCCTTCAATGACAGATGTCATAAAGTTCAAATTCCTTCGTAACCTAATGTCAATCCGTCTTAAGAATTTTCGATAAGTACAGGACCTGACGGTCACGTGTCCTGACGCGAGTTTCATATATTTTACCCATCACAAAAGTGCAAAACGCCGCTAAAGAAGTTTTCACTTAAAAAATCTGCTGTTCCATACATTTTGACTGTATAGGTATTGCGCTTTTGTAGGAAACATCTGTTTTTTTTTTATTAACGATGAAAAATGTCTATGTGGGGGTTCAGAATGATGTACTGAAATACGTGGTTACCGTTTTGCGTCGGTGTCGCTTCCATCCTGTATAACTAATCGTATACAGGGTTATTTGTAAAACACCGACTACCTCTCAGGACTATGTTACTAACATCAAAATCAACAACTTTTGTTCTATGACTTTTAAAAAATCTTCATATTTTAGTTCATCAGATTTTCATACAATAATTAAAATATTTAAATTGTATGTTCTAAATGTTACGACTATGCTCCTCTCGCTATTATACTATCGCTTTCTTTTGGTTCGCATAGACTTCGTAACATTTAGAGCGTTCAATTTAAATATTTTTATTTTTTTATGAATATCTGATGAACTAAATTAAGATGATTTTTAAAAGTCATAGAACAAAAGTTGTTGATTATGATGTTAGTAACATAGTCCTGAGAGGTTGTCGGTGTTTTACAAATAACTCTGTATGAATACATACATACAATATATTAGGTAAGTAAGAAATATTTCAAGGAGTAACATTGTCTGCGGTTGTCTTATCAACAATGTACTAAAAAGTGCTTTTTCCAGTGGTTGGGTATGGTAAGAATGCATTGAAATGTATTGTGACTTTTAAGGCCTTGAGAATTCGGTCTAAAATTCTTTGTATATAGCCCTTGTATCTAATCTTAAGCACGCACATAAAATTATTCGCTCAATAACGGCTTCTTCTTGTGATTTGCTAATTTGCCTTTTATGGTCTTTTTCTATGTAATGTTTTTCTATCTATATAAATAGATTTTTATATACATCCCTAGAAATAAGGTTAAGGAGCAAAGCTTCTGTTACTGAAGTTTATTTACTGTAGTATCAAAAACTTTACTTACATGTGTATCAATGTCTAAGTTTCAAGTCTCTATTTTTCGAATAAGTGAAAAAGTTTTATTAATTTCACTAACTTCTAAAAAAATCTTCTTCTTTTAGCTCTAATAAAGGAAAATAGATAGAAATTGTCTGTTGTAGAGTCATAGTTAGTTATTATAAAATTCTAATGATGAAGTGAGGTATAAGACAGGACCCGAACATTGTCTTTTAGTCCACTTATCGTACTCTTAGGGTCAGTAAACACCGAGACGCGACGCGACGTGACGCTGCGCGCGCACTTTTAAAGAGCGATTCAAAATATAACTTCATTTTCTACACGAAAAGATACACATTTCGTTGTGAGAATTCAGAATACGTTGCGCCACGCAGCGCTGGCCGCGAGGCGTCGCGCGGCCTCGTGAGGTAGATTTCAGTAGAAATCAGAATACGTTGCGCGCAGCGTCACGTCGCGTCGCGTCTCGGTATGAACTGACCCTTAAGAATGTCTGTGAGCAGGTAAGAGTTAATAAAAGTGTTGTATAATATCGCACATATTTAATTTAGTTAATAGACACAAATTATGTTTAAAAATAGTTTATTTAAATTATACGTACTTCTATAACTATAGTAATTTATTTATTAAAGAAGTCTTACGATATTTACACATTAATATATAAAATTTATTTGAATATCCTAGCGAACTGTAACCAATATTAAACATTTTTGAAATTATTAAGGAAAAATATATTAGACATTGTTTGATCAATTTCACAATCGAGTAGTTAGGTACTTAATTATAAAAAATATAATATATATATATTTAGTCTAAATTAATTAACACCAAACTAACTTTCCTGTTACTATTTCACTACTTGAGATTGCCAAATTTAACCCTTCCAATGATATCCTATTCTTGTTATATTTGTTACAATTTTTTGCAAATTATTACCTATATCGTTATAACTTAAGGGGTGGCTATGGGAGTGGGGCATGGAATGATGACGTCACGCACACACACATACATACAACTCGACTCCTTGTAACAGTTACTATTTTGCATTTTGTTATTACAGTCGTGTTGTTCGAATAAATTGTTTTTAAAATATTTTGGATGTGTTTTATTTTTATGCAATTGCAAAATACTTATGTGTGTAAACCCTGGTATTGTGTACTAATTCTAAAGTACTGATTTTATTCTTGGCTATTTGGTATCTCCAAAAAAATATTGTGGATGAGAACGAAAGCTTTAAATGTCTTTTAAGATTGGTATCACGTTCACTACAATTTAAGACCTGATATTTTCACATATGGTCAGGTTTTGAATATTAACGCCCTAAAGCACCAAGATGTTTGAAATGAAACGCGACACAATTTATAGAAATCTTTATTACTTAAATTACAATTCTTACAGCTTTAAAATAATACTTCGATGTAGAGAAACCGTTTAAATTTAAGACAAGTTACGTTTGATCGTTTTCTAGCGCTTCGGCAGGTGATATAGGCTTAGAACCAAAAGGGTATAAGTCAATACTTTGCACATGAGCCCTAACTGACACCCCAGGAGGAACCCCAAAGTAATCTCTTCCTAAATTCCTAATGATCGTAGTACCGGGCTTATTATGGTTTATATTGAATCCTATAGCAAACTCTGGTGTGTTTTTATCGTGTATAACTTCATCTACAACTTCGTCGCTTATGTCATTTGGTGTCTGGAAAGGTTTTAGTGGCACATACGGTTTCTTCGCCGGCCTATACGGTTTGCTCGACGGTCGGCCCGGTTTGCCTGCAATTGTTTAATCAGTTCAAATTCCCTTGTTTAGTATAACGATCTGTGCTGTATGTGCTGCGTGCCGTAAGGTGTTGGTGTAATAAAAACCAAATTGGTTGTGAATAATATTTATTGCGTTCAAGCAAATATAATAAATAATATTCGAGTGCATCTTCAGGCGGCGCAAGCGGATTGAAACTCGTGATCTTGTGTCACCTGATTACGATCGACTTTTTGGATTTTGGTTAACTTCTTTTGTGAAATCATTGATTTGAACTTTCTTTAGAAAATCGCAAGTCAGATTGTTGGTAACCAAGAATCAAAAGTTTCAACAGAATTTTCAAGTTACAAGCCAACCTACAAGTTGAAAATTCCGTAAAAAGTTTTGTCCAAAAAGGTCGATACAACCGCTCGAACTACAAACTTCTCCAACTACCCATTTCCGAAGGACCGACTTCAAACATTATTTTGGTCCTTCGAGCTGGATAATTTTAGAAGGCCGTGTTTCAAGCGGTAAAAATTACAATTATAAACAAGATCACTAACATCAATCATTGCCGGTGCTATTCATCACCTGGTCCTTTCGTCGACTGAGGAGGTGGTCCGAATGGTCCGGTTGGTGATTGGTCTTCGTCTATGAAGGTCGTGTCATCTGAGCCAGCATTTTGAGGGAAGCTTGGAGGCGGGTTGTATTGAGGTTCGCTACCGTCGGCAGGACTAGCGTCTGGGGGTTCCGGTCCTGATGCTGGGACAGTGTTGCTAGGTCGGTCAGATTCACTGGGTGAGAATGGTGGCGGTTTTACGTGGCCTGATGCTGCGGTACCATCTGGTCCTGTAATAGAGGATTTTATTATGTTGGAACGATCAATGTTGGTAAGAACACATCAGATATGAAACGACTAAGTATAGTGCCATGCTACAAAAGGGTGTATCTGAATGGTCGTTCTCATGAGTTCATGACGATTTTTGTTCTCAATGACAACAATGACTTGGAACAGGCCAGATTTACGAGTAGTTGGCGGAAAATTCTATAATAACTACTAACTAATACTTGAAGCCAAGATTACTATAAAGACATGGCTTCAGGAACTGACCTATGATGAGACAGAAAATCTCTTATGCCCCATGAAGTAACTAGCACTCAAACGACACTCACATAGTCACGAACTTTCCCTGTCCCTGCCTTAAAATGTCCTTAAAATGTCTAACACACACAGACTCACTCATACGCACAAACACACACACTCACACACAGACACACTCGTACGCAAACACACACACACACGCTCACTCTCCCACACATACAACAGTTCTCCACCCTTCCACATAATGATGCCATCATGTTAATTGTTTCATTTTTCTTTGTTTTTGTTTTTAATACGCATGTTGATCATTACTTTGATTTTTATTTGGTTCTCTTATTATTTAAATTTTTTTTTTTTTTTAGATTGTTATTCTTAGTTTATTTCTGTATGATTTATAATTTTTGTTTGATTGCGACCATACTAACTGTTGATTTTTAACTTGAATTATTTAAATTATGCATGTTCATACTGTTCATCTTGTCTTTCATTTTATTTTATTTATTGAAACTGATATTAATTTTATACATTTTTAATTAATTTTTATTCTCCCTATGTTATTTATTATAGTTTTCAAAATTACCTGTTACTAATGTCTTGTAGTGCTGTATCACGCTGAACAGTCGGTTATTCAATTTGTTTTTACTGTCTATATTGGGCCACCAAGATTCAGGCTGTGCCTAGTTTGGGGCCCACGGCTTCCTCTAGTTTTTAACTTTAATAACTATGTTCAATTTTCTTGTTTGTATAATTTGTAACTTGTGTGTGTCAATAAATTGATTTATTATTATTTATTATTTAATTAAATATTGAAATTGTACTGTTCGACTATGTAAGTTAACCGCCCCACATCCACATTATTCTTCTATTGACCACTTAAGAAGAGTACAAATAACAATTAAAACACTGTACCTTTGAAAACATCATCAGCAGCAGCTCCAGCGGGTGGGCTTCCAGCTCCATATTTAGATCCAGCGTTCACAAACTCAGGGTCGTACTGACTAGGGATCGTGGGGAAGTAGGGCGGAATGTAGGGGTCGTTGCTGTTCTTCACTATGCGGTAGCCGATGCCGGGACCTGCTATGTAGTTTACTGTCCTATTGGGGATAAAGAGAAGAATATAATATGAAATGTTTCAATCCAATGGACTACATCCCATAAGATCACACCATCATCATTTCAGTTGATACGTCCACTGCTGCACCCCCAAGAGTCACCACGGAAAAGTCCTATGCTTCTGAAATCCAACGGATTCCTGCCGCTTTTGCAGGGCCATCGGTACACTTTGTGAGAGGCCAATAAGTTTAGCGCTAAAAGTGTTTGGAAAATTTCTGTTTCTGACAATCTTTTGAAGATGAGAGACACACTATGATTGCACCAGAGTCATAACTTCCTTCTCTTATCTACCTAGGCCATCCTGAACTTCTAAAGCTGTTCGCTATACTACATACCTTTGGACACCCTTGTCATCCAAGAAAGTGTATGATCCCCTAACGTTGCCTTGCGAGTCACTGCTCTCTGTCCTCCTCTGGTCGGGACCCGCTGATATAAACCTGTGCAAGAAATTGTATGAACAGTAGAAAATGTATTAAAAGAAAGTCCATTTCGTAGATATAAGTATTGCAATTAGATCAGATAAACTTTTTTTTTGTAAACACATTATGTTCTCTCTTATTTTTCAAATATTGAACCTCGTGTTTCCTGCAATTCTTTGACTATCAGTTTATCAATTGGGTAAATCACAGAGAAAAAACTAGCAACATTAATGTTTCACTTACAGTAGAAAGAAAAAATCTGATCATAGACTCTTTTCTATTCCACTTACCTAACCTAGTAGCTAATTTAGAAGAAGAAACACCATACCTATAAGACCCATCCCTCCCCCTTTGCACAGCAGTCCGTCCCCTGGCCTTAGTCTCCCCTCTGACAAGGGGCACCCTGTGGAAGGGCGAACCGATGATGCTGGGGTTGTCAGGAACTGCTGAGGACACGTGGAAGCCGGTGTCCCTACCAGCTACGTAGGAGACCTCGTGACGTTCACCCACGTCATCGACGAAGGAGTAGTGACCTGGTGAGTAGTTTTTTGTTTAGCAGCCTATCGTATCTCTCTATCACCACTCCGCTACTGAATTTCGAAGTTTGAAATGTCGACGTATGTTAGTTCTAAAGTACCGGATCTCGATGTACGCCAGTTCGAAAGTTCACTGGAGCGAAGTATGCAAGGCCGACGTATCGTTAGTTAGAAAGCATAATTGTTAAAGAGCGAGCGAAGCGAGCTCTGGACTTGGGGCGACCCGACTCGGACAGGTTAGGTTCGAAGGGGATGGCAGGGTCTAGTGAGCGAGCGGAGCGAGTGAACTAAGACCCCGACATCCCCTTTGTGTTAGGTTACTGTAAACCCTGCAGACAGAAATAGGAGCCCCGCGTAGCGGGGCTACGTCGACTATGCTTTTAGGGTTTCTAACTAACGATACGTTGGCCTAGCGTACTTCGCTCCAATGAACTTTCGAACTGGCGTACATCGAGATCCTGTACTTTAGAACTTACATACGTCGACATTTCAAACTTCGACATTCAGTAGCGGAGTCCTCTATCACCAATAGAATGGCACTATGTTCTAAGCCGCAGGTGCCATTATGTGTTCGAATTGTGTTGACGGCACGGTTGGTGCAGTGATTGAGCGATCGACTGCTGCGCTGCGTGTCGCGGGTTCGATACCCGCACGGAATAAATATTTGTATAGCCTACAGATAGTTGTTCCGGGTCTGGCTGTTTGTGTATGTGAGTTTAAATGTTTGTAAACGCACCCACGAT
Source organism: Cerastis leucographa (assembly GCA_963082945.1). NCBI lineage: Eukaryota > Metazoa > Arthropoda > Insecta > Lepidoptera > Noctuidae > Cerastis > Cerastis leucographa. Next base: position 5,312,950 of record OY720385.1, on the reverse strand, counting down.
ACAGGAGAAATTCCTAGTTTGGGGCAAAGTTTAAAAAAAAAAAAACTAGAAGAACTGTAATCCACTGTCTACTAGTAGTGGATTCGATGATTAAAGTTTTTAATTTATAACGTTTTGCAGACCTTGTTTTATCAAAAGGGCGAGAGGCAACTCGCTAGTTAAAAATAAATAATTGGTGTAAGAAAACCGGTAAGGAAGCCGAAAGGCACTTGTGCTACCCGCCATTGCTTTAGTTTTTTTGCTCTATCCTGGGAACCCTCTACTTACGGAGATATTGGAGATCAAAGTCAAATTTTTACAAGTTTTTTTTTAAACTAGTTTTTATGTATACTAAAATTTGAATACCACCATGAACATGTACTATTCAATGCACAGTAGTTTAGTAGTTCCCCCCGCCGGCCGGCGGTGTTGAGGGGTTAGCACATACTGAAACTGTCTGTACATGATCTACTAACCCGTAACATCCCCTCTGCTGTCAGCATTCTCATTCTTCGTGTAAGTCCGTGTGTCTATCTTGAACGAGTAACTGGGGTCTTCGCTGGGGTCAAAGTAGGGGTCATCTTTATTACCGTTGTTTCCTCGGGGTCTTTGGTCCAAGTCCATATTTCTGTGCACATTTGGTCCTTTCGCGCGGAATCTGTGTTTAAGAAAGTGTTATGGCGGAGAAAAAGGCATCTATAAAAGTTGATTGATGTTGGTTTATCACTATCACTACTAGTATAAAACAAAGTCGCTTTCTCTGTCCCTATATCCCTATGTATGCTTAAATCTTATAGAATACGCAACGGATTTTGATGCGGTTTTTTTAATAGATAGAGTAATTGAAGAGGAAGGTTTATATGTATAATAACTATATATTTTTAATACCCGTGCAAAGCCAGAGCGGGATGCTGTTTTTATATACAACGTTCACAGTTTTTCTGTAGTGTATTTAGTATCAGCATTGCACCCGTGCGAAGTCGGGGCGGGTCGCTGATTGTCTTATAAAATTAGATTTTAATCACAATAATAATGTTTCTTAAAAATAGAATAAATATCACTGATAATCTGTGTAGGTTACTCCGAATCTATCTATCTAATTTTAAATGTTAATCATTAATAGAAAAGCCTCTTAAAAATGTATATATGTATCAGCAACAATTACACAAAATGTAACATTTTTAACAACATTTTAAATTATCATCTTAATTTAGATTCTGGTCCTTTTATTCTATTTTTCCGTTACATACAACTAATTTGGTGTAAATAACTTTTTTCTCACTTCCTTAATTGAAGAAGAGTAGATAAACGTCGAAAAGTATAAAGATTTAACTCTATAAATATTTTACCTTTAGTTACAAACTCAACTTTCTTCCATTATCTGTCTCACTTATTCCAATAGTACAGTTTACTATTTAAATAATTCATAATAACTCACCCTCTAGGACCAGCGGTATAGACAGTCTCCTTCACAGTATCGGTAGCTGGATCCTTAGCTCCAAACCGTCCACCGACAACGCCATTAGTGTTGGCATGTGCCAAATGATAGCTGGCCCCCCGATCCTTGTTTGCGTACCTAAGATCAGATACGATTGAATTGCAACGGCCTTAATACACACCTTTTGTATGCAGTATAGCGATAAAGTTAATTTTTCTAAAAAAACTACATAAACGCTGGCTGACAATAGACCGTTTGGGAATCCTTGGATGTGAATTAGCAGATAATTTCGTTTTGTTTTTTAGATTTTTTTTGTGCTTTAAGTTGTTGGTAACCATAGGGTTACTTACTTTAAAATCTCATCACATAGATTACATAGGTCTTAAAGAAAGAAATTAAGAAAAGTTTAGCTTGATAGTAAGAAAGTTAAGAGAAGCTTGCTAAGATCAATCATTATTCATATGCCTACATTGCCTACATACATAAAAGCTTAACTTAAACTACAAACTATTCAATTATGTTGAGCTGCAAACAGTTTCGACTGAAAACACACACATTTTTTAGAAAAACAAAGTTTGTTTTTTTTTAGAAAAATAAGCTTAGAAATAATACCATCTCAATTTCTAATTTCAAAATATTTGTTAGAAATAATTTTCAACACCCAATAATCTCTTATATGTTTTAAAGCTTTAACTTAATAATTTGACTTTTAAAACAATAAAAAGACTGAAGTAAAACATTTTTAATCTTCTGAAAAGCTCAACTTTCAACTTTAGTATGTAAACGTGAATTCAAACCGATTGAAACATGTACTCAAACTATCTCAATCGTTTTTTGAATTCCTCGAATTTAAGCAAGTACCAATCAATTATACCCGCACAATTATACACACACAAATAAACGCAAATAATTACCCGAAATCGAAAGATCCATCGGGATTCACACTGTTGTAATCTCCATCACTGGCTCGAGCCTTCCCAGGAATTACTTGAGTCCTTACACCCGCACAAAAACACACTAGAAACACACTTTTATAAGTCCAATACATTTTCACTGATTTCTAAGACTTATTTTACTATTGCATCACACACTGTATATGTTGATTCGTTAAAATTCGGGGTAACTGTGGAGCTAAAAAACATGGCATCTCTTATATATGGCGGTTAAAATGAGCGTCCAGTGGAGGCAGACCGCGTGAAAACGGCCGGACGTCATTGTTATTAATATTAGGCAAGTGTGGTAGTACAAGCTACAAATTATAGCTTAACAACGCTTTGGTGAAATACGCTTGCATCTTGTAAAGTTTCCTTTGAGTAGGACAGGCTCGCTTTAACATCATGAAAATCTAAAAGCTTTTAGATAATGCTGCCTTCAAATAGGGAATCGTTGGATGTAGTTCCTTGGCCCGTGTTATGAATCAAGGTTCAAAGAGATATGAGTATTTTTTATACTTTAAAAGTCTTCGTTTGGCCGCAAATCGCCTGAGGTGAAGCGATGATCCGGCCTAGGGTGGAACAGGATAGCCAAGAAGAAAAGAATTCTCTCGAATTTTGAAGACATCTAGATAATAATGATCAGGGAACAGAGAAGCCGGCAGTGAATTCCACAGACTGGCGGTTATCGTTGTCCCAGGAGTGTGTACATAATAATCTTATATAAAGCTTTTAGGGAAATAAATAAATTATCGTGTTTCTTCTTTCAATAAGATATCTAGTTATCCTATGTACGAAATTCAGGCTGTGTACTTTCTTCTCGATAAAATTCAAAGTTAAAGAGCCACTGCAAAGCGTTTCTTATAAACAATCAAGATTGTTCAGTTCGTATATTTCCTCCACAGCATATCTTTCGCTACGACCAATCCTAACCAAGATAGCAGCGCCGAGAGATACAGGGGCCACATCCTCTAGCACAAACCAGGAACAAATCGTTTACGATCATTATAATGCTCAGCCCAAATACTAGTAATTATGTGCTCAGAAATTAATAACGCGTCTTTAGAGCTCACAAGATAAGAAGTACAGGCGGATTGTGTGAACTTTAATTATATGATGCTTAGAAACTATTTCCTATTACTGTATTGTAACTATTTAAGGTGGAAACGCCAGGGTAGTCCGCAAAATACACCCTGACACTGACCTGCAAATTGCAAAAAAACGTAAGAAAACTTGAATTTCGCGGTCTATCCTGGCGCTTACACCTTAAGTAGCCAAGTTCAGACGAGATCCAGGTGATTCCTCTGGGCTAAAAGTATTTGGTTGCACCTGGATATTTTTTTCTTTGCGCGGTCTTTCAGGCACTGTCGGCAAATCCTGATGACAAAAACACAAACAAAAATATTTCAGGGATATAGCTTCTATAGTTCTCTAAAAATAAAAATATATGCTATTGTAGAACCTTAATTTGGGAATGAAAACTACAGAGAATAAACTATAACTTAGGAATAAATTAAAAAATAATCCAGGCATAATTTTTTTTGGAGTCTTATTGCACAAATTTCGAGATAAAGTTCCCAACTGAATCCAGAATCGTAAGTCAAAGTCATTCAGACTATTAAACTCTTACGAACCAGACAATGCACTAATGATTTGATAAATCGTGTAATATTAATTCATAATAGGCTATTAAATTCTGTAACTAGCACCAATGCAGCTGAAACAAAAACTTAATAAAGCCTTATCTTTTGTCTAGACTAGATTGAGGTCGGCATTAGATAACCTGAAAGAGAATATGTACATAAACTTGCTTATTTTCATATTAATTTTTCATATATTTCATATGACGTACCACGCTCACTAACGATCAACCACTTTTGACTCTTATGTTCTGAGGAATAAGATTGAAAAGAGGTCGACTATCAATGAGCGCAGTAGTAAAAACTACCTCGTCTTTTTATTAGAACCGTATCTAGCAGCACTAGGTTTTGTGTTCCCTGCTATTCAAAGTCATAAGGATAAGAAAATAAGTATGTATTTTGACCGATAAATCCATAAAACTTTATTCAGTTTTCCAGTTGGGCATTAGCCAAAAATAATAAAATACTTGCTTAAATTTTGTGGAAGTGCCGCTTGGAGTTATCAGTTGAATAATAAATATGCATTGAACGACAACTTCAAAATCTATGCTAACTAATCATCTTACATAAGTACTAAGTTCTAGCTAAAATGAGATACTCCTAAACATTGTTACACTTTAATAAAAACAATTTCTGCTCATAATTGGCACAAGACAAATACCGAATACACCAATATATGCGTATCCAGAATAACTGCTGGAATAACTAAAGATCTCAAGCTTTAAATGCTCTTACAGACTGGCATTTATTCAGACAATAACTCCACGTATGCTAACAATGAGCATTATTAACATTTTAGTTAATTAAAGACACCTACAGAAATAATATAGTCACCTATGTATGCATTTGCTTGAATAAGATACTGTACTTAGCGAGATTCACATACAAATTGTCTCTCAGATATTTTTAGTATATGATTTGGTTTATTAGAACTACTGAAAGCGTTTGATATGGTCAACACTTTAAATTTTGGTAAGAAACAAGTTATTTTAAAATAAAATTAATTCTAAATTCACCTTTAATCTTAACAATAACCAATTAATAACCTAAAAGCCATATTTCCTTCAGTTTTTCTTTCCCTGAAGCGTCAATTTTAGCGCATACCTCAAGGACGCACACTGGGACCATCGCCAATGGACTCTATTCATTATCGACTTAATTAATATTAGCGTCCGGCGTTTGTTTCACTTCCCTGTCCGACGAGCCTTGTGGATGTAGCACAATGCTGTAATAAATGTGTAATTCTGATGAGAGACCTTTGTTAGGAGTGTTTGCATAGGATCACGGGATGTAGGATGGCATGCATTACTTGTTGAGAACATAAAGTTTGATAATAACATTGAGAAGTTGATGAATGATGAAAAAAAATCTTTTTCAGTATTTGGAAAGCTTTACTGTAGCATGCATAGCAGCATCTTTCTTTTTTTGCAGTACCTTTGAGTCCTGGCATAAATGTTTAAAACGAAACATTTATATTGTTGATTGTATTCTAACTCGAAAAAAATAAAGACGTCTTAAATTGTGATTAGCTTATATAACTTACTACATAAAGTTAATATACAGTTGCGCTATGTTCTGAGGAAATCAAAATTCGTGTAACAATGAAAACAGTCTCTCCGATGCTCGTTCCGGTGCGATCATCTCGGATTATAGTGTCGAATTGTACTCGCTGACTTGTGAAGCGAACATCTAACTTGACCTCACAAGCTACACCTAATTGTTCTATCTACTTTTAATAAGACGGTTCAAGATAAACTGGTCCTTTGCGGCGCATTTGCATGTGTCCTTCCACCCATAGTATTGTTTTGTGCGATATATAAGTTTGGCTTGGTCCGAAGATTTATAATGATAGGTAGCAGCACAATAGCGATTTGCTGGTCAGTTGCGATAATTACGGTGGAAGTTTTGATGGTTGGTTAGTCACCTGGATTACACTTAAAGAACTAATTGCACTCAAGGAGAATATCCAATTTTAATAAAGGAATTTTTTTATTAGTGTCAGTTAATTTCCGATGGATTTTCTCTCTCCCTTTTGTTTTGCAGCCTGTTCTTTCCCACTCCTGGGCAAAAGATTCTCTGTAAGTATTTATTTATTTGTTCTCTATCATTTGGATAACATGAAAGCTGCATTCACTGATTTCAAATTCTAAAGTATGGAAAGATATATAGCTTTTCTTCTAACATATGTATTTCATTATTATATAGCCTGGAAAAACCAGCGAGATTTTAATCTACGCCTGTTCAACTTCTCACCTAACCGGACACAATCTCAACTAAAGATAAATTAATTATACGTATATTTTCAGCCAATTATAATATCCAACATCTTGTATTTAACAAAACAATGCGTGGCTTCGCACAATGGTAGCAGTGCAGTAGAAGTTATCACGCATGTATCAGCATCATCATATTCGGAGTGGTTTGGCAACATCCTACCATTCCTACCTACCCCCCATTCAATGTTAAACCAACTGCTGAACGCTTCGGTGGTTCTGCGTTACCTGATATTGAAATTCGTTGGTATAACCTTTTGACCTGGATTTTCTTGGTAGTTGATCGTCTTCGCAAAAAAATAATTTATATTGAGGATCTGTCGGGTCCCTTTTAGTCTTATTTGTTTTGCACTATCAGATTTCTATTCATTTGCGTAGTTTTATTTTTTGTTCTAAATATTTGTTCTGTGAGAACTACGAGTACCTGATTGTAAGTAAGTGTGAATTTGATCGGAATGCATTTGTCTACATGTCGAAACTTTTCATTGGCTTTCATACTTAATGAAAACATAACTTTAATTAATTCAGTAATCCTTCCAAAGAGACTCGTATAGTTAACTCCTGGTTTCTAATCCTGATTTCCTACCTAAAAATGTTTCCCATTTTCAGTTCAACGATGGCAATCTTAATTGATCCTTCCCATTTCGCAACTATTCTGGCATTAACTCGTCGCCAATTTCAATAAATTACGTAGTTTTACTACTTATAATATTTAACAGTCTATCTACATGATTGTTCCTTGGTACTTCAACCACCTTCAAAGTACCCGACTCATTTAAGAATTCGTTTTGACGACTGCCGGTGGTCGAATAAGCGGCGCAGGCGCCGGTGCCCGCCCACCGTGAAGATGCGAGATGCCCTTGGGACGCGGCCATTGTGCCCTACGACCTCCGTCCTCCTCAGCCGATATTCAATCAAGTTGGGAAATTTTGTTGAAGACCTTGAGGTTTTGTTGAAAGCGGTTTTGTGTTTAAATGGATGCTCTGTTTTCAGGGAACTTTTATGACTTAAGTAGTTCATAGAATTCTTATGAAAAGGGTCCAACTGTCAGTCAGGCAGTGAGTCGACGCCCCTTTATCATAGACACAATCATTAAAATCTTTATGTATCCCATAGTCTAAAATCCAATCCAGTCCGTCTTATATATAAAATTCTCGGGTCTCAATGTTAGTTGCCATACTCCTCCGAAACGGCTGAACCGATTTGTATGAAATTTTGTGTGCATATCGGGTAGGTTGAATCGGCCAACATCTATTTTTTATACCCAAAAAAAACCCCGCGAACGAAGTCGAGGGCAGTAGCTAGTAGGTATATGTATATTTGGTTCCGCCAATGTTCAAAAACGCCATTAATATGAAAAATGGATTTCGCATAATGATGAAAAAAAAAATTTCGTAATGGTTCCGAAAAGAAGAACATAATTACCGTGTAATTTGCAGGCTGTATTACTGTGCTAGTGGGTATAAGCAATAAATATGAACATCAACTTCCTTTGCATGATAAACACAAACAAAATGTTCTTTAACATAACTTCCTCATAAGATAGCACTGATACGCAGGATTCTGTTCACTTTGCTGTAAAAAATTAAGTGTTTTTGTAATGAGATTCTAGGTTTCCACTTGATTTTTAAACAGAAAAACTCGTCATTTATGGATGATATGATTGTGTTTCAAAATTCACTTATATTCGTCTTCAACATTAATATTTCGGACTTGATAGGTAAAACCTTATGTTGTATAAAACAAAAAAAAATAGGGATCAGTACATGCTACATGAAACCTTCAGGTTACGCAGATATTAAAGATACAGACATCTACTGTACAAAATAGTGCTTGGAGTCCCTCGAATCCGCGAGGAAAAAGTGAAACTTCGTAATACTACACGCATGCGTTCGAATGCCACGCTTTCGCTCTCGCTCTGTCTCTTTATATTCCCCCTTCGTGGTAGCGTTAAACGTTTAACGCAAGCTTGTTGTAAGTCGCATAAGAAGTTTCACTTCAAAAAAACTACCTCTATTTTAAATACGCAGAGGTCTTGGGGACCTCTATACCATTGCATGCACCCAGAAGTACAATGTGTTGCGTGCGTTTCATAATGAGCTATCGAAAACAGCGATTTTTCACACCAAAAATAAAAGTGGTTTCCCAGTAAAAACTTTGTTGGATGCAATGTTTAAAATGCGAAGATGATAACTATACATGACTTTTTCATTCAGTATTTGATGCCAAACCTTTTATCAACCGTGAAGGTTATTTACTGAGATTAAGCAGGCATAGCCCATTGGTGTGATCTTCGAACTACCAAGTCATAGGTCTAGAGTTCGAACCAAGATACACACCTCTAGATTTTTCCGATTCATGTGTATATTGTATAATTATTATTTGCTTCGGTGAAGGAAAATTTTGTTAGGAAACCAAATCGGTATGCCTGAGAGGTTTTTCTCAATGGCATATAAAGCCTAGTCAGAGGCCCATGGGCAGCATAAAGGTCTGACACCAGATTCATCATCATCATTTGTCTATAATGTTCTCACTGCTGGGACACAGGGCTCCTCTCCTATGAGAGGGAGTGGGCTGTAATCCACCACGCGGGACCAGTGCGGGTTGGTAGATGTCACATGTCTTCGAATTTTTGGTTCTAGGACATGCCGGTTTCCTCACGGTATTTTCCTTCACCAGAGCAGCGATGATGAAATAAATTACACAAAGTAATGTGCCTGCCTGGGTTCGCACCCACGGCTTACTGCTCGTAAGTCGGGGCTTCCACCACTGGGCCACCGCTGCTCTCACTAACAACACGATAAAGAAAGAAAGACTGGGATTAAGCTAATTGTAAAAGCTAGAAAACTCGTTTTATCTGCTCAAAGCTTCAACTCCGTTAATTAGTCAACCTCTAAAATTATCATTATATACAATATTCTTCCCTCACGCTCATAAATAAAACAAATTCCTGTTTGAAGTGTTACGTACTCAATCAGCATACATAATCGTATACGTTTCCTAGTCATAATGCCTCGTGAAACACAAAGCTTGAGTAAAATTGATGATCACTATCTGTCATTGTGTCTGTCCGTATGTCCCACGACCTTAACTACTAAATACGAATCTGCTTAAATACAAAATTCAATTGTACAAGCGTGATAAGGTTCACCTTTTGCGTTTGTTTAATTATCATAAATGTAGGTTTTCCTATGTATATTGTATAAAGTGTTGGTGTTGGCGTGGTTTGAAAGGAGTTGGATTTTGTCTAGGATTAGAGAAACATTGGTGTGGCTGCTTATCTGTATTTTTAATAATCTATGAACTGTTATTTCTAGAATGGTTGAAGTCATCATCATCATCATATCAGCCGTAGGACGTCCACTGCTGGACATAGGCCTCCCCCATGGATTTCCAACAGGACCGGTTGGAAGCGGCCTGCGCCCAGCGTCTTCCGGCTACCTTGACTAGGTCGTCGGTCCACCTAGCCGGTGGACGTCCTACGCTGCGCTTGCCGGTCCGCGGTCTCCACTCCAGGACCTTCCGGCCTCATCGGCCATCGGTCCTGCGCACTATGTGGCCAGCCCACTGCCATTTTAACTTGCCAATCCGCTGGACTATGTCGGTTGCTCTCGTTCGTCTAGGGACCTCCTCATTTCTGATTCGATCTCGTAGAGAAATCCCAAGCATAGCCCTCTCCATGGCTCGTTGCGCGACTGCGAGCTTCTCCATTAGGCCCATACTGAGAGACCACGTTTCTGCTCCGTATGTCATGACTGGCAACACACATTGATTGAAGACCTTTGTCTTCAAGCACTGAGGTATTTTTGACGAGAAGACGTTGCGTAGTTTCCCGAACGCTGCCCATCCGAGTTGGATTCGGCGATTGACCTCCTTCTCAAAGTTGGACCTACCTAGTTGGACTGTTTGTCCTAGGTAGACGTACGAGTCTACAACTTCAAGAACCGAGCCTGCAACTGATATTGGGGTGGGCACAACATGGGCGTTAGACATAACACTTCGATGTACCGACAGTCAATACGGCATCGCTGGAGGGACTCGAGCACCGCCCATGGTTCGACCGAATCAAAGGCTTTCTCATAGTCCAGTTTTAGTTGAAGTAGTTGTAAGTAACTCAGCTTGGTTTAATACTTTCGGTGCTAAGCTAAGTTCGTGTGCCTAATAAGTCCTCGTTATACGTAGCTATAGATGGACCATTTTGAGCATAAAAGTAAAAATGAATTATTTGAACTTAGCAGCGGAAGTGTTAAAGGTGGCAATAGTGCTGTTGCACCACGAGTTTTGGCCGCAGAAGCGACTTTAGGCCGAAACCAGGAAGCAAGGGGCGTCCGACTAGTTTTGTTCCAGATAGCGGCCGGTCATGCGTCACAAGTCTTGGTCGTCACCGCGTACTGCGCGAGGATAACACACTTTGTCGTTCTGACAATTCAAAAACAAATTGATTTGCGTTATTTATGCTGCTGTGCAGACGAATTTTGGAACTGAATTAGGGATAGCCATCAAAATCCTTCGGAAGTTAAGAGATTTATTCTGGTGAATCCTACAGAACGAATAAAATTACGTTTGGATAACATGAGAAGACGATAGTGAACGAAAATCTATAAAAGGGCGTTTTTTTTTTAAATTTGCAGTGCAAACGATATATTAATAATTATATAATAATATTCGGACTCTTTGTATGTTGGTTGTTTGACAGATGTAAGCTAGACTGTTTACATAAGTCATAAGTCATTTATTTCAAAACAATATGCATTGTGTAGAAATTTTGTAAATAAAAAAGTACGATCAAAACATTACAATCTAAAACATTACATAAATAAGTAGCCATTAGTTCACATAAGTATATGTAGAATAACATTTTCAAAACGATTTAATCCACATTCAATTAAAAATAATTCATATACAATAGAGCAAAACGTCACAAAAAAAAAAGGTAAAACGAAACCAAAATCAAATTATCATAAAACGAAATGTGACCTTCTATAAATAATGCAATAAAAAAAAATAAAAAAAAAAACATATCGTGTTATAAACTTTAACATATGTCTTCTTATTTTCTGGGATTAACAATAATAAAAATAGAATGTCAAAGTTAAATAAAACAAAAGAATAAAAACAAATGGATATAAAAAGGTCAGTAATATGTCATATAAATTGTAAAAAATCATGGAATCATACATGGAACCAATTGTTTGGATCTTACTTATCTTTCAGCCTTTCTAATTTCTATTTTCTAGGTGTGGTTGTTGTGGGTTACCAAATTGTAAAATTCTGGTAGGTACTCATATTCTTGACTACAGACTACTTGAAGACTTGCGGGAGAAGGGATAGCTCAAAAACGAGCTAATAATGTATTTTCACTTTAAACAACAAAAAACTCTGGCGCAAGCAATCCTTTCAGGAGTTTTAGCAATCGACTGTAATTGTCTAAGACTAGTCATAAGCCTCACAAGCTAATTGGCCGCAGTTACTTAGATCTCTCACGATCTGGACAGACGTAGCCTAACAATAATTTATATTTTAACACGCAATAGATATTTCTTAGCTGATAAAGTCAAATTTTATTGAATCAGGAAACAAAAAGTCGTGGGAGTCAAATTATGGTTATTAGTGGCTTGTTTTGAAATATTATCTTAATTCGAATTAAATGTGATATACTAGTTACGTAAAATTTAATGCGTTACCTTCAGTAACTACATACATCCTCATCACATTATCTGATTTACATCTTCTGCTGAACATTTTTAATGTTGTTATGATTGTGAAGAAATATTCATTAACCTGTGCCTCGGCTGTGTGCAAATAGCACTGAATCCAGACTCGCGGTCACTTAGAAATTCTTGGTGTTACAAATCAATAAAACTTTACCAATTTTTAGGGTTCGGTACCCAAAGGGCCAAACGGAACCCTATTACTGAGACTTCGCTGTCCGTCTGTCACCAGGCTGTATCTCATGAACCGTGATAGTTAGCCAGTTGAAATACTGAATACTAAAAACAGAATAAAATAAATATTTAAGGGGCTCCCATACAAAAAAGAAAATGATTTTTTTGCTCGTTTTTATAGATAACTAGCTGTCCCGCGCAACTTCGTCTGCGTCACATTTTTCATTGCTGCACCGCTCCTAGTGGTTGTAGCGTGATGATATATAGCCTATGTCCTTCCCCAGGTTGAAATCTATCTTCTTGCTAAATTTCATTAGGATCCGATCAGCCGTTTAATCGTGAAAAGGTAACAAACAAACAAACATACAAACAAACAGAGTGACTTTCGCATTTATAATATTACTATGGATTCAGAGAACTGCAGCAGTCATATGTATCGCTCCTACAACATCTGAAAGACAAACTACGGAGGCACTCGGCGTATTGACGCTTATGTTTATCGGAAGCCGAATGATTTCGTCTTCTGCATACTGCTAGATTATGTCCCCAAGCCACTCAGGTAGCAGAAACTTTGTCATTTGTAATGTGTATTTTATTTTGGATTGTTTGTTTAAATAATATAATAAATATTATTACTGACAGACAAAAGTTTGATTCTAGTGAGTGCCGGTGGAACAATTTGCTAACAGTCTTTGAGCAGGCGAATATTCGAATAGTAAAAAGTCATGGAAATTGATAGACATTATCCTACTATCTTTTATTACCTACCTAGGTCTTAGCTTTCGCTGTTTAGGTATAGTAACAGATCTATACAAGATGTTGTTTTGCATCCTCGTCAAAATTCAGGAGGGTGTCACACGAGGAATAAATAATCAATTTAAATTACGGTACCTAGTTCATTATTTATAAACGCAGATTGTTTGATTGTTTATGTTTGTCAGTATTTAAGAATAACCCCTTTGACATGATTTAGGGAATAAGAAATTATCGAATAAACGTTTGAGATTGTTTGTATTTGTGGAAGCGCGGATATAGGGCGAGAATCAGACGACCCGCGTTTAAAACACGGGTGGTTCACACTTACCGATTTCCGTAAATAAGAAAAAAAAACCTAACCATCTTATTATTGATTCAGGACGAGAATCATTAGCATAGTCACCTCCTTGAATTTGACGAGGATGCAAAACAACACCTTGTATATACATACATGTTGGCAGGCAGGTTGGTATAATGTATACCTTCCATGCATTATGTACTAAACATCTCTCCAGTTAAACATCATGCATTTTATGGTATTGTTCTTACCCAACAATTAAATTGTGACCTACACCACCTCAGTTGTTAGGGTAAAAAGTAACGTAGGCGCTGCATGTATAATACCTATACTCGGCTGCATTGGGTTTTATTGGAAGCCAACCCCCATATAAGTAGTTTAGAAAAGGCTTTGCTAATTATGAGGTACCATATTTGAGAGTGGGTAAAGCTTGGCGCCTTTAAGTTGAAACATAGCATTCTGTTCCTTAGGGGAGTTTTTTCTAAAGCGTTCTTTACTTCAAGTCTCACTTGGACAGTCAACTTCTTCTATCGATTTCATATCCTCACTAAGTTATAACCCAGTGCATTTTCAGGGGTGGAATCGGATTTTTTACATATTTTTTTTACTCTGCAGGATGTTGCTTCTGTAAAACACAACATCTTTTTAGAAAACAAATGCGCACAACTAACGTTTCCCACCTACTATACGATAATTGCATTTACCTAACAGCGTAGTCTATCTTGTGTACTCCTGAATACTCTTGAGAGCCTATACACCAGGTGCCTCTATTCTGCAGACAAAGTGAAGGGGACGAATAATTTCGAGCTAATATTATTGCATAGCTAGCAAATAGTAGAAAGAAACGATGCATGGACTGTGTGAAGGATGATAGGCCAAGAAAGGAGGTTCCTGATAAGATGACGAATAAAAGAGAAGTATGGAAGAAGGTATGCTGCGCCTACTCCAAATGAATAGACATTTAGCCACTAGTAGTGTCAAACCATGCATGCATGAGGAGCGTGACTAAATAATAACTGCCGTTTGAGTCGATCTTTCGGTTAAGCTGTGCTTGCCTACGTTAGTCTGTGGATGGGTGACCACCCATACATGCCGAGTTTCCTCCGTGCCTCGGAAAGCACGTTAAGCTGTTGGTCCCGGCTGTTATTTGTAGATCTTTGACAGTCGTTACAGGTAGTCAGTGGCCCGAAAGTCTGACAACCAGTCTTACCAAGGGGTATCGTATTACCCAGTACTAACTGGGTTGTGGAGGTCAGATAGGCAGTCACTTTATGTTAAATACTGGTATTCAGCTGAATCCGGTATGACTGCTAGCCGACCCCAAGATAATTCGGGAAAAGGCTAGGCAGAAGAAGTGTCAAACCATGCTTAAACAAGCTTTGTCGACGAAATATATCGAATAACCTTCGTCGTCAAATTGTGTATGTTATTGCGTATACATTTCCTTGAATCAAAAGGGTATTATGTACCTAGGTGGATTAAGAAATAAAACAGGCAGTAGATATATACAGAACTTTATTACATAAAACTTAAAGCTATGTTAAATCTATCAGTTCGTTAAGGATCAGCTAATTTAAGGAGTAAAAGTAGACATAGTAGCGTTGGCATACAAATTGAAAAATAAATCTTGATAAATGTTTTAAAAAAAATGAAATATAGTTCGCAAGCTTGCGTTTTCCGAAAATAAAGACTAATTTCACCACTTTGGGACAAAAGCCCATTGCATACTTCCATACTTATCAGCACGCGTAGCATGACCACTTTATATGGAGTTTTGTCTACGGAAGAATAGACATGATGACAGATAGACAAAGACAATGTGTCAGTGTGTCTATTCTTTTGTAAACTTTACCCGTTTCTACGGCGGTCTTACTACGCGTGCTGGCAGATAGTGTCTATCGAGAGATGTGAAATAAGCCACAAAAACTCGTAGGTCTGCATTTTTTACAATTATTTTTCATGGGAAAGTCTGTGGAGCTACCTTACAACTAAAATTATTGAGCATCACATTTTAGTTTAGTTAATTACAATCTATGTACATTTATCTTAATTCTAGTGGTTTGTTTCGTGTTGGTAACATAAGACAAAATGGTAAAAATAGGAAGAAAAATTACGGTGAATGTTAATTTTTTAGATTCAAGATTTCGAGATAAACGGAGTACTGCCAAAATGAACCAACCCACATAATTTCTCCCGTATTCCGAAGTACGAATATGTTTTTACTAATATTTTATTGTGTTTGATGATTTGTATAGATGAAACTATTTAATTTTAAATCTTGCTCTAAGCACTGGTACTTTTCGGATGTGAATAGCAATATGACACATTTGCAATGTTCAAACAGCTTCACGTAATTAAGATGGAAGCTTAGAGTATTTTTTTTAAAGTTTTTAAAATGTAAGTAAATTTGAATTTCGCTCGCTACCCAGGCCCTTCCCTCTTAAATAACTTACTAAGAGAACAGGCCTTTCCATTTGGCAGAATCA
Source organism: Cerastis leucographa (assembly GCA_963082945.1). NCBI lineage: Eukaryota > Metazoa > Arthropoda > Insecta > Lepidoptera > Noctuidae > Cerastis > Cerastis leucographa. The sequence goes on along the minus strand of OY720385.1, from coordinate 5,297,263 downwards.
AGTACAATGAATCAAAAGAATCTAAGAAAAAATAATTGTTACTATCTGTTTGTGTGCACGATAGTGCCCGACAAAGTTCAAATTCTTGCATATCACAAATTAAAGATTTTCATTAGTATTTTCGAATGGTTAATTTCAATAGTTAAACCTACATCGACAGTTTTATTAGGAAATTATAAAGAATGCAGTGTGTTGGTGCTTCTATGTACTACGTTACAGGTTACAAGCCCGCGGTTCCGCAGTATTCGCCGATGCGGTCCGAAATACACTCGAATATGTCAAACGATATGTCACAGTTGCGTCCGTTGTCTGGAAAAAGAAAAATATATTAAGATTGCTAGAAATAATAATTCCTTCCTTCGTTTCTTCCTCGTAGGTAAACGATTTAGAGCATCGTCGTGGATCGTCGTCAAAATCAGCAAACGTTGTTTTGTAACCGCTTTTGGAGGTACCGCAGAAATAGTTTCATATGAGCTTTATTCCATGTATTATTAACCTTAAGCCTAGGCTAAATACAATCTTTAATAAATTCTGCAATATGGGATAATCCTATTTTTTTTTTCTTTGTCCGTCGGGTAGTTTATTGAAAAGTATTGGACACGTATTTTTTCTTTTTTCACGTGGTCATAAAATTACGGATATATATTGAGTTGAAATGGCGCATGACGTCACATGTGGGTAAGTTTTATACCTACTTGTGACGTAGTAAGCCCCCACTCTCCAACTTTAATGAGTTCTAACTAAGTAATTTTTTGATATTTTGATAAAACAAAAAATACGTGTCTAATATTTTTGTATTACCTGTCTGACGGACAAAATAGAATGTCGTTTTCTTTACCCAGTCCGATCCCCTATTTACCTAACTATCATGGTTTAATTTGTAAAATGCCTCGAGGATCTTCGTGCCAGAAGATCTTCGTGAAGAAGATGGTTTTTTTTATCCTAGCGGGTACAGGAAACTTAATTCGTGAGTGACCATACGTTTAGACACAACCAAACTTTCCTACTTTTCTGTCTGCATGGCAAAATCTTTCGTTTTACACGACGATAAAATTGCGGCGAGACAGAAGAAGTAATAGCACAGAAAACTCACCCATAGGCACAGTTCTGGAGAACTGGTCGTGGTTCTTCATGAGACACTCGCGCGAGGCCTCCAGTACCGCCATGAAGTAGCCGCGCTCGTTCACGCCGTCAGAGTACAGTCCCACCAGGCCTTCCAGCGTCGGGAAACCGTAGCCGTCAACCTGGAAATTACAAAGTACAAAATTAAGTTGGAATTTTATTTCCAATTACGTTTCGCCAGTTATTTTTAAGTCCCTAGAGATAGGGGAAGATCAGCCTATTACGATCTATCGAGCGCGAATTCAAACTACTTGGCTGCTGCTGAGAAGTTGGTGATGGAAAAATTCAATAACAATTTGCTCGCACTAAGAATCGAACCCTGGACCTCATCAACAGTAGCGTTTGCGACCACCAGGCGAATCAAGTAATAGGATATCCAATAACAGGGTTAAAAAAAAAATGTTGGCGCTGGTGGAGTACCCATTTGCATCCAGTTATGAAATAAGGTTGAGGATAGAAAAAATGATCCGTTGTCATCGCTGACTGTCGGTCAGCTAGATGCAGATACAAATCCATATTATCGATTTTAGCTTTAAGTGGGTTATAAGGATTGTTTGAGATTGTTTTCTAATTTCTGAGTAATAGAAATTTACAGTCTTAGCATAGCTTAAAATTTATTGGCTAAATGTGGGAGTACTCTTATATAGTATCACTTGTGCCTATTAAACCCTTTTCAAGTTTTTATACTTGTATAACGCTTTTATGAAAGTCTGACTTTCCACACGTTGACAGTACAATAACAATACTAAACATTCGTCTTGCAGCTAAGATCAAATAACACTATAATAGTAACTAAAGATGGATATATTCTCCGCAGCTGCACAAATAACGGCTTGTTCGAAGAAGGATTTACAGATTTATTTCTTTTTCAGAGACTTATCTCATAAAGCCGAATCCGAAACATCCCAGAGTATACCTAGCCCACTTAGGTTATAAAATTACGATTATGACTGCGAGGATAAAAATAACATTTATTGAAACCAATTCTTAGCAAGTCGTTCAAGATTTTATTTTAGTATCCTGACTGGTGTAAAAAATATTTCATACAAAAGAAATTTTATATAGAAAAAAAGTATGACAAGCATTAACTGACGGTCCAAACCCCCAACTATTAAATTCAATACCACTTTTTGAATATAACACAAATAAAATACAAATTACACCGTATACTGAAGATCTTTTATGACCGTAATATTCCTGCTCAAAGGATTTCAAGTATAATAAATAAGCAACGAATTTTTCTTTTTCAGATTTACGACTTTGCATTTACCCTCATGTTTTATAGTTAACAAATTGGAGCAATCAGTTCGTGACAGAACTATAAAGCATTAAAACTCGATTTAAAATTATTTTATTTTTCGTTTCGAGTAGGGTTCACCTCGGTTTAAAGTTATGGGAATATCCGCCTAACATTAAGCGGAGATTTTCATAATATTTTTTAATTTATTCTTGTCGATGTTGTTGTGTTTCACATACGGGTAGGTACTTGCTCTGATGAGGTCGGAATGAGCACGTTCGTGCGTTTCACAATATTGTTCGATTTTTAAATAACTTACTGGCCAAAAGTACACTTGAACATAAACGACAGTAATTTAAAGAGTATGTTACGACCGATAATCATTTTAAATGAAGCAATTATATAATTTTAAAGTTTTATGTCGATTTCGCATTCATTTTAGTAGCAGAACGCAAAATGTTGAGAAATTAAAGCTTCCTGTACAAGTTTCTGTCACAGTTTTGCACAATTTCTCTCTAACACAGTAACATAAAGTCAAAGTCAAAGTATTTATTTCAATTAGACCATTACAGCCACTTTTGAAAGTCAACAAAACAAAATAAAACGCGAAGCTACAGTCCCAGTCACAAGGCATAATAACTTGTGAAAGTACTGTAGTTGCCCATTCCGTAGCGTAGATCTCTATGGAGAAGAACGGGCAAGAAACTCCATGGACACTCTTTTAAATCAAAATATGTTACAAAATCTTGGTTACATCATTCATGTTGAGAATTAAAAATATGTGAGAACTATGTAGAAATACGGGCAAGTTAAGAGCGTCCAGAGTAAAAGATTAAATCAGTAATTAAAAAAATAAAGTAATTAAAATAAACCGTGGCAGCTAAGAGATGACCAGTCACAACTGACAGCGCCCGTTCACGAACATGACGCATGTATCAGCCATCATTCAACTCAACCATTTTGAAGGGAACTAAACGACCCGACACACCCGCCACCATCAGCGTGACATTTAAGTGAGCATGACATTGTGTGCGTAGTCGCAGCGGAAAACTGTCGAATTTCTTAATTTCAGTTATGCAGATATTTAGTGTATGACCTCGTGTAATTGTGTATGGTAAGTACAAATTTGTGTATCCAGCCATTGGGGAGCTATTCAACAAAAACTGTTTCCGCTGGAACTACGTCATCCTGGCGGCACTTTTTTTTATCCTATGCACGTACATGAAAAAAAATACATTCAATAATTAGTGTATAAGGAGAGGTAAATGTGTATGCTTGAATAAAATTTGTGTGTCATAAAACTGCGAAGATAATCAAGTTTCCGCTGCGCTGACGTTTGGCTATTTGATGAAAATCATATAAAACAGCTTAGTGCAGAGTTGAATTTTTTTACGCACCTTTACGTTGCTTTTTATTTGTGTGTAATGTTTGTGAAAACAGAATTTGAAAAACACATACCGTTCAGAAGATATACACGTAAAAGTAAAATAAGGTTATTAGGTCCAATTACTTAAAATAGGAACCCTAGAGCCTAACTTATTACGTTTACTTGTATCTTGTAAGGGTCTACAATGCCTTACCAAGTTTCATTTATGTGGTCTTAGTAATTAATGAGCAATGGCATAATTTACTACGACTGGACCACTATATTGTATGACATCGGATTGCAGGACTTTTTATTGGTAAAGCAGACTAAACTTATTCCGATAATTAGTGTATTAATGCAACTATTCACATGTAAAATTTTAGGTCATTTCACTAAATAATTAAAGAGATGGAATAAAAATACCAGAACAACCGCAATTCATGAAAAAACCGACCAAGTTTGAATGGCTACAAAAAAACGGCCGTGCAGTATATAGAGCTAACGTTCTAAAATTTCCAGTGTTGTACCATAATTGGATTGGTACAGGTGGGCACACAATTCTTAAACAAGTAACAAATAATTTTCGTAATAAAAATAGTAGGTCTGTTGTTTGTTTCTGAAACTTAAAAAAATCAGTGCGTGGAGTCCCTCCACGCGCAAGAAGTGAAACTTCGTTATACTAGAACGCATGCGTGTAGTAACACGCATGCGTTCGAGCGCCACGCATTCACTCTCGTTATTTTATTGAACTTCTAAATAATATTTTGTTGTTTTCTTGTTGTATTATTTTTATTACATAATTATTACATAAGTTTATCGAGGTTATTCTACCCATGGAAATTGAGCGAAGACTGGTCACACCAAAGAGTCGAATGCATGACTGTTTGCACGTCAACTTGCGTACCTAGTAGAACTACGTAGTACGTAGTCACAAATCTTGTAATACTGCCAGTGAGTTTTAGAAAATATTTCCCCTCCATGGTAGCGTTAAACTTGTTGGAGGAAGTTGCATAAGAAGTTTCACTTTAATAAGAATAGCTTCTGTATCACAATATTACAAAAAAATGTTACACTTGGTAATTATTAGGTCCTTCCTTAATATTCTGCTGCTTCCAGCGTACAAATATTTTGATGAACCTCGGTATAATTTGATTAAATGAAATACTAATAATAATTATAAAAATTCATTAACACCAGTAGTTATTTCAGATGTCGAATTTAAAAAACTGATCGGTTTATTAGTGAATAATCTAAAGAAGGTTATTCTAACTCACTAAGATGGTGGGTTGGTTTTAGTCGTGTGTGTAGTGCACATGCACATTGTTTCTGTGTGCGTAAAAGCTCGAACGAGAAGACTAACTCCCGAAAAGTTAGGTGCTAGTACAAAAAACCTAAGATTTACTTAAACATGTAGGCTTTTACAGTAGGCAATATATCAGTTATTTATGTTTAGTAAAAAACTGATTCTTTATCAATGTTATTATTACCTACTTTGCTAATAATGTGGCTTTTTTTTATTTTAATTAGTCATTATTAACTAATAAATATTTTTAAGATTAGGTATAAAGTTAATAAAGTTGTTTTATTTTCTGCTAAACAATTGTGTACGCACCTGTACAAAACAATTACACACAATGACGATACTATACTGGAAATTTTAGAACGTTAGCTCTATATACTGCACGGCCGCTTTTTTGTAGCCATTCAAACTTGGTCGGTTTTTTCATGAATTGCGGTTGTTCTGGTATTTTTATTCCATCTCTTTAATTATTTAGTGAAATAACCTGAAATTTTACATGTGAATAGTTGCATTAATACACTAATTATCGGAATAAGTTTAGTCTGCTTTACCAATAAAAAGTCCTGCAATCCGATGTCATACAATATAGTGGTCCAGTCGTAGTAAATTATGCCATTGCTCATTAATTACTAAGACCACATAAATGAAACTTGGCAAGGCATTGTAGACCCTTACAAGATACAAGTAAACGTAATAAGTTAGGCTCTAGGGTTCCTATTTTAAGTAATTGGACCTAATAACCTTATTTTACTTTTACGTGTATATCTTCTGAACGGTATGTTTTTTTCAAATTCTGTTTTCACAAACATTACACACAAATTCAAAGCAAGGTGCGTAAAAAAATTCAACTCTGCACTAAGCTGTTTTATATGATTTTCATCAAATAGCCAAACATCAGCGCAGCGGAAACTTGATTATCTTCGCAGTTTTATGACACACAAATTTCATTCAAGCATACACATTTACCTCTCCTTATACACTAATTATTGAATGTATTTTTTTTCATGTACGTGCATAGGATAAAAAAAGTGCCGCTAGGATGACGTAGTTCCAGCGGAAACAGTTTTTGTTGAATAGCTCCCCAATGGCTGGATACACAAATTTGTACTTACCATACACAATTACACGAAGTCATACACTAAATATCTGCTTAACTGAAATTAAGAAATTCGACATTATTCCGCTGCGACTACGCACACCATGACATTCACTCAACCACCAGGGTAATTTCGCGTCAATGAAAGATTTAGGTACTCATTAAATGGTGGCTTTACAGTACATGGTACTCACACATGTGCTATGCAATTATATAATACTAAGAGATTGAATCTATACAATGCAAATATATTTTCACCACTCCCGCACGAAAGAAGTGTCTTTCCTCTACGAAAACAGTGAGGAAAATTGGTTTTTCCTCACTGTTTGAACAGTGAGGAAAGTAATGATCCCGTTCAGAAATTAACTTTGCTTGATTTTTTTATGTTAAGTTTTAAAGATATTTTCAAAAATAAATAATTTTATGCTTAGAATAGAAATATTTATAAGTTAAGATTAATGTTTTTTATAAAATTTATCAAATTATTGTAAGTGTATAAGTTCAGAAACATTAAAAAAGTTTGATAAAATATTGAAATTTAGGATTATGATTTTTGAACGCACTCAAAGAAAGAAGCCTGTGAAAGAAGGACATTAGAAGCAAAAATTCGAAAAAAGAATTATTTTGATTTGCTTTGTGACTATTTAATTTATTTACCTATGATGACTGAATACTTTCTTGCTGGGAGTGGTGAAAAGTTTTGTATGCAACTTGTGAGCAAGTTCATTTGCTATTCGTTTTGTTGAGTCTTTCGCTTACTCAGGATTGAAATTTATAATCACTCGCTGCGCTCGTGATTCTATTTTTCAATCCTTCGTTCGCTCAAGACTCAAAATCAAAACTCATAGGAAAAACGAACTTTCCTCACATGTTGGATAAATAACTATTTTACATAATTTTCATGTAGATAAAAATGAATAAAGCATCAACTACCTCATGAATCCGGTACCCCTTACGAACAATATGATTTTTCCCACCATATCGAGGTAAATGAAAACTGCTTTTAATCGGTGTGACAGAAAGTTCGTTTGATCATTCTTTGCTCCACAAAAACTGAATTGTGTTGATGATAATCAGGGATAGCACTTGGCAGTTTATTTCTAAATGATTAATTAAAACATTGGGATTTTTAATAAGGAATTGGACAACGCTGCTCAAAATGGTTCGTGCATGTTTGTCGCCGAACTTGGCTTGAAACACTTTCATGTACTTATCCAAATACCCAAGTAGGGTAGGGTAACTACTTACGTTTTATTCAATCGTGGAAAAAAAAATCAACTGCGTCCTACATTTTATCGAGTTATCGAAACATAATGTAGCTTGCTGTTTTTTATCCGCGATATCAGGTTTGGTTCTATGGTTAAAGTGATTTATTAAATGATGCGTCCTTCTCCCTGAGGAGTCCTTAAAATGTTTTTAGTTATTTTAGTTACACCTTGTAGGTGGAGGAATGGCAGGAAGAAAAAATAGTGCGTGGAGTCCCTCCGCGCGGATGAAGTGAAACTTCGTAATACTACACGCATGCGTTCGAGTGCCACGCATTTACTCTCGCTCTGTCTCTTTCTATTCCCCCTCCATGGTAGCGTTAAACGCTTAACGCAACCTTGTTGGAAGTCGCATAAGAAGTTTCACTTAAAAAAAGCGGTTTCTACACAAAATCTTTCCAACTAAGTAATCTATATAAGTGTTTTTTTTTCATTCCGATGACAGCCCTACGTTTATCATTTAAATCGGTTCAAACAAGTTAGCAGTTACTTAGATAAAAATATATTGGATGGAGTGGCTCACTGGGTTAATACTTACAGCTTTCACTTTCCGGTATACGCACTGCAGCAGGCACTGGAAACGAGACAAATAATGCTTGATTAGTTATGATCAAAGATGAAGTCAGATAAAATGAAAATAAGGAAAGTAAAGTGGATAAAAGATTGTAGTTTGGGCACAAACAAAAACAGGTTATAAGACTTGTAAGTAAAGAGAAAAAGAATCGATAACCTAATTACGTTCAGTTTATCTTGGTTGTTGTTTGTTTTGTTTTGCATTCATGTGCGTATTGTACAGTTATCACAAGTTTCGGTGAAGGAAAATATCATGACTAAACCTGCATGCCAGAGAGATATTTCTCGATGGCATGTTAAGCCAAGTCGCCCATGGGCGGTATAAAAACTCTGACATCAGTACGTCGATTCTGTAAAATTCAGACGACAACTCACATCTCACATCGCTATCCACTGTCACTTCGCGTAAGGTTCAAAATGACCTTGATTTTGTAGCCAAGGGAGCGTCGAAGTGACGGGGGAATTACCTTACAGAATGCCACTTCTTACGTCATCTCATACTTTATCTGTCAAAATCTCCCTGTTAATTTAGTTCAACTCGCTGACACGCTCGTAGTGGTGGCGCTAGTGTAAATTCGAATTATCAACCGGGTTTTTAGAATGCCAATCAAGAAACTCACAGCGGATTCAGATTCGAAGTTCTAAGTGAGGTCTTACAGAATCACACCGCAGGTTAGGCATCTAACTACACGAAAATCTTGTATATGTTTCCTTTTCGAATGAGTGCAATAACTGTAAAGGACTTAAGGTACAACGTACAAGGTATTGTTTTGCATCCTCGTCAAATTCAAGGAAGTAACTATGTTAATGATTCTTGTCTCGAATCAATAGTAAAATGGGTAGGTATATTTTTCTTATTTACGGAAATCGGTACGTGTGAACCACCCGTCTGATTCTTGCTCTATAACAGCGCTTCTACACATACAAACAATCTCAAACATTTATTCGATTATTTTTCTTATTCCCTAAAGCACACTATTCTGAAATACTGACAAACTTATACAACCAAAAAAATCTGCGTTTATTAATGATTAACTAGGTACCGTAGTTTTAATTGATTATTTATGTATTTTGTGACAAGCTCCTGAATTTTGACGACGATGCAAAACAACACATTGTATATTCGGTGTACTACTTCCAAAGTCAGTTCAATCCTCAAGCACATTTTTAATTTCTGTTTTCTGGATATTATTAATATTGAATATTTTAAGGTTTTTTAAGTGTCTTCCCAAGGAATATCGTACAAGTCTGTTACTAACACAGTAACTAGACTGTTGTGCGTGCGGGTCCGATACGTATATTCGCTACATTTGACATGCTGGTAATTCAGCTGCGTCCTGTTAAACGGGAAGCCAATCTCAACATAGTTAGGAAAAACTTAGGCATAGGAGTCGTGGACTGTTCCACTGCAGTACTAGGTTATGAAAGAAGCGGAATAAACTTACCCCAGCGATTCTCTTCTCGTCATGCGTGAAGGGCACTTCTCTCTTGTCACGCCGCCTTTGTGCTGGCATCGTGTGCTCTTCTTTGATCACGTCCAGCGCCTCTGAAAATAGAGATAGAGAAACATTTAGCCAGGAAAGAATATAAAGGATGATGGAATAAACAAATAAGACTTTTTTTAGTTAGGGTATCTTGTAGCAGTCAAGAAATCATTTTCTTAAATTTTAATTTAAAGTAAACAAATCGCGAGGCTGCTCTCTCGTATGAAAACTGGAAATATGTTGCGTTAGACTACCTATTTTTTTTTTATTATTAGTCTATTGCCCTTAGGCCCATTTTTTCTCATGCCATGGCTTTATAGTATCCTATCAATTTTGCAGCTTCTATTTTTCATTTAATTCTTGCAGCTTTCAACCAAGATTACAACGCGTCTTTTCAATCGGGATAAGCAGACCTGTACCTCTGATTTCTCCATACTTAATGCACTCGTGCGCACTCCAAGATGGATGTGGTTATGCACTCGTTTAAATCAAATTGGCGAATTACCATGGCGACCTCAATTGCGTTAATCCCTAGCCGGTTCGGTGTACGATAATTTTACGTAAAACAATATTATCGTTTTAGAACTAAAAGTGCTTATTTGTTGGTTGATTCATGGTGTTTTTTCAATAGCATTTGAATAAAAAAATAGTGTTATCGTTTTAAACTTATAACATAAGGTTTCTGAAGAGAAAAAGAAAAAAAAATAGACGAAAATTGTTTCAAACTTTAGGCCTCATAGAAATAAGGCGCGGTGTATAAGAAATTCATTGCAGATCACTAATATAAAAGTGGGCAAACTGTTGAACGCAGTAGCCAGAACGCAGCACTGTATTTGGACAGGTTCAGCTCGTTCTAACCAAAATGCCAGTTACTCTGGCATTATGTCCAAATATAAAAGATCAAAAGTTTAAAGCGTATCTTGCTTCATAAGGAAGAAACGCGTCACTTAACCGAATAACCGTAGAAATTCGTAAATAGTGTTGCGTTAGTATTTATTTAGTAGTACTGAAGTATGTAGGCCAGGCAGGTCACAATCCAGCCGCAAGTTAACCAAACGCTCACTTTCAATAGGCATGCCAGTACGTACTGAGATGTCACTGGATTTGGAGATATGACGAGGTTTTAGGTGGACTTATTGATAGTTTGTAGAAGAGTAGGCTATGTAACCTATTTTTTAAATTATTAAGTTTAGATCATAGATAAGACTAGGCGTTTCGGCGCTGAGTTTCGTCCGATCCGGTCGAAACAGGAATTTGATAATTATTATATTTTAAAGTGGTGAAATTCATGTTTCGGCCGGGTCGGACGAAACTCGACTGCCGAAACACCTAGGTACTAAGCCGATAAGACTACGAAGTTTTTTGTAAAAGCATACCTACACATTGGTATTTAGATGAGCTCCCTTTATTCTAGCCTGGTTACTCCTACTTTTTGTTTGTTGCTAGTATTAAAATTATGGATTTCACAGAACAGTTTTTTTTTTGCAAATGTGCGTCATTTTTTTTAAAGACTCTTCATTCCTTTACACTTTTCTGTCACACCAACAATAGAGTTAGATAAGATATCACCAAAGAATATTCACCAGAAAAAAATTGCGTGTTTAAGCATTATGTTTCACATTAAGTATTCGAGTAAAGTAATCGGCCAGCAATCTATCACAAAGTCGCTTTTGCAATCGTTAACTGGTAACTTGAATACCTAATTAAATCCTCGTAAGGGAAACTGGGTATTACATAGTGTTGTTATAGGTATGTGAGTGATAAGTACTTAGATTAAGTAATCTGGCGTAGTTAGCAAGTTAGTGAACTCTGCAGGGTGGTCTGTGTTCCGCTATCGTTATTTCCTAGAGTACCTGTTGCTGCGTTGTGCTTTGAATACCACAAAGGGTTGGGAAAAGTTGTACTAACACTAATCCCATGTTTTGCCAGTTATGTTTAAGTCCATGTTATAGGGGGCGAGCTTATTGCCATCAATCGAGCACAAATCTAGACTCCAGTCTGCTACTTAGAAATTCCAGATGAAAATTCGAACCAAAAACCTCATCTTAACTGGTAATTTACATTGTTAACTATCTGTGCTAGAGTTTTAATTGAATAGAGATTTATGTTTTTCCCCCAACTGATTTTTGGTAGTGTGATGGATACATATGGCAGAAAGACAAGTGTTGTTCCGTTTAAGCGATGCTGTAGCGAAGCCTAACCTAACTTGTTGCTTTAAAATGAAATCATTCAGTGATATACATTGGACTCGTTTGTATACACATTCATTATCACTTGCCTAGTCTTTTCTCAAATATGTGGTTGGTTTCCAGTCTAACTAGAGAAAGCTCTTCCAGCTTTTTACATGGAGCAACTGCCTGTCCAACCTGCATGGCCCAGTTAGTTGTACGGTGTTTGTCAGTAGCTTGCACGCACATTCTTTTATTGTTTTTTTTTTTTTTTGCTGATTTACAATACGCTGCCTGGCCAGCTCTAGACAAAAGCTTAAAATGTTGCATGAAGCATTTTTATTTACCCTTCTAAAATTAAATTCCCTTGGAGAATTTAATTTTGTATGGAAGTTTGACATTTATACTCATGGGAAACTCAATCGAGCACACCACATCCGATCTCAGACCAGGCAATCAAATACAAGATCTGCAGTAGCAGAACCGGAAAAATTAAATTATCATATTGTGTAAGCATAGTAATCAGACAGTAATTGGCCTCTATATGAAACTGTAGTAAACCAATAATGATTGGACCATTATGTGTGTTACAATATCCTGGCAAATCAAAGGAAACTCAATTGCTGAGAGTTTCCTGGTTTATAGAAACTTTTTTTGCCGTTTTTGATACGGTCCCGGTCAATATTTTGAAGTTAAGTAGATAGGTATTTATTTATTTGATACTTAAAGCAGATAAATGCTCAGGCTGGCTTAATGCCATAGACCTTTCCTACCAGTCAACCTTATTATGCCCGGTGGCATTGATGTGTAGGCTCCATTAGAGTAACATAGAGACACAAACCAAGGTTAAGATGAAGGTTTAATTGATCTTGTTTAATTTATGATTGTGAAATGTATTAGTATAGGTTGACGATATATTTTTTCTATCAAAAACAAATTAAAGCGGTTGGCCTTGAGATACTTAAATAATACGAAACATATAGGCAATTACAATAATCAGGGCTAACTACACTAAATAAATAAGGCTTATGTTTAACATAACACCAGATAAAGTAAATATAACCTAAAAAACATTTTTATACTGCCTAAAATAGTAAATGATCACCAGAATTAAAAACCTGAAAATCACAGCTCCGAACTAAAGCGTAGTCGACGGAGCCCCGCTACGCGGGGCTCCTATTTCTCTCTGCAGGGTTTAAAGTAACCTAACACGAAGGGGATGTCGGGGTCTTAGTTCGCTCGCTCCGCTCGCTCACTAGACCCCGCCATCCCCTTCGAACCTAACCTGTCCGAGTCGGGGTGCCCAATATCCCGAGCTCGCTTTGCTCGCACTTGCTTTCTATGTTCTTCTTGCCACAAAATTTGGTGATCATTTACTATATTTGGTCTTTGAATACAATTTTTTTGGTGTTTAGTATTTTTTTTTGGGTAACGTAGCTTAAGATCTCAAAGTATTTTTTGGTGCTCATTATATTTAATCCCAATAAATAACTTAAGCCGTTTAGTTTATTATACAATATTATGATGATGGTTCTGCGTGCAAAGTCTACTACACTAGGATAAAAAAAAAAAGAGTAAACTAAAAACATTATTGCTTACCTAAAAGCTAGTGGTTTTGTGTAATTTCAGTGTGCAATCCTAGAAGCTACTCAAATAATGCAATCTACTTATTGCAGTTCATCATATTATGTATACCTATCGTAAAACTTTGAGGTCAACTGCAAATTAAAAATATGTAGAACGAAGCTAGTAAAACGGGCGATTAAAACAAATTGATAGGTTCAGTCTAGTTTTAATGCCTTTATAAGTGGTTGGTGGTCATAAAAGATTGTTCAAATAAGGTAAAAAAAACAAGCATAATCTAACATGATCGGTTGACTAGTGGTTCTTGCTATAATGATTGGACTATAATATATTTTCTAATAATCGGATTATAATATATGTATTTTCTTTTATGTATGAGGAGGTGCTAAATATGTATTTATAATTTTTATTGTGAGCGTTCCTAATTAATTAAGTAATAAAAGACTCGTTACTATACTATTAAGTTATTTTTAAGTTAGTTTAAAGTTATTTTGCTGCGCCCTAACAGGGTCATGTACTGTCTAGTTTTAAGCCCAAAGCTTGTAACTGTGAATGTGTACATTTTGCAATAAATAAATAATTTAATGCATTTTTCGTCGTATTTTCTCAGTTAATAATCGAACTAGATTTTTTATTTACCACCATCATTTAAAAAACATATGACAGCAAATTAAATTCTACAAATTCTGTCTTTTAAACATCATGAGTTCGTGATGTTTTACCTGGAAGACTTAATGTTTCTTCAGTATGGTTCTTTTTAGCGAACCTAGTAAACATTTAGTAAAATATGAATTCTGCTGAGATGTTCTCCTAAAAAAACCGGCCAAGTGCGAGTCGAACTCGCGCACGAAGCGTTCCGTACCAATATTTATAAAAACCGCCATATATGATCTACAAATGAGACTCGTTTTTAGTTCAACTGACGGTTAGCGCCATCTATCGACATTTCTATGGAGTTGTTCGAAATTTTCGAGTCAAATACAATTGATCGACTATTACTCGTAAACTTGTAAAGCCCACTTAAGTGTGATAGTTTTCCTTTAAACTTCGGTATATATAGGTACTACTGCCGTGACATTTGAATTTCTATACTACAACCGTTTATTTGGTAGAGTGGGGGGACACTTGCCTCTAACGAAAATTGGTACTTTAAAGCTTGATAAGTCACGAACGGTTTACTTAATCAAAAGACGGTCTTCCCAAACCCCTAATATTTATTCAAAGACCGATATCCCACACTATGGGCAGGACGAAAAAAAAAATATCATCCCTACTTTACATGTAGGGGAGGTACCCTAAACAATTGTTTTTTTTTTTAATTTTATTTTACCACTTTTCCAGCGTCATTAACGTGTATACTCATGCCAAATTACAACTTTCTAGTACCAACAGTTTTTCAGCTAAACCGCGGACAGACAGACGGACATACCGAAAGTATAAGGGTTCCTTGTTGACTGCGGAACCCTAAAAAGCACACTATTTACTCATTTCTCCTTTTTTATGTTCTTTTATACACTGCCGAGCAATGAAAAAGTTCCACCCACAAAATGCCGACAAACACTTTAATATCTCCTAAGGGTTCTATGTCTTGGGCTGCGGGTTGTTCGAAAGAGATACCGCGGCCCTGGAACACAAAGGGCTAAGAAGGAACATGGGTGGGTTTTAGTCAGTCAAGTCTGACACTCCCTCCCGCTCCGCCCAGAGCGGGAGAAGTCATTTGATGATTTCCCATCCGCAAAAAATAAAAAAAAAGAGTTCTATGTCTTAGGAGATATTAAGGTGTTTGTGGGCATTTGTGGGTGGAACTGCAGTGTAGTTTGTTGTTAGTTTTGTGTAGTTATTTTAGTTTATTTAATCGGTTTTAATAGTAAAATTTCAAATTGTTATTTGGTTTTTCCCTTAGGAATTTGTTAGTAGCAGCCACAGAGTCTTTATTTGTGCCTGGTTGACGGCTATAGGTTTGCCTCCTGTTACATGGGACTTCAATATAACTGGCAAAACGTGGATGTACCATTAGACAGGTACGTACATCTCTGCCTAACCCTGCGGGGATAAAACAGGCGTGGTGTTTTGTAAACGACGATATTATTTCTTTCTTATATAAAATCTGACGCACTTATTGTTGGCAAAGCTTGTTTTAAAGCTTGTTTGGATTGTCCTAGATCTTCTAGTGATTACTATCCGAGGTCTAAATGGCACCACTATAAAAGGCAGTCACGTACAGTTCAAAGGTCGCAAATGCAATAGAGCATCATGTAGTAACAGACTTGCATGAAGACCTACAAACTCATATGCCTTTCTTACATAATGCCGCAAAAGATTTGCCATTGCTATACCTGTGGTTGGTAAATAAACCACCTGTGTAGATTTTGTAAGGCTTGTTGCATTAACTAGTGTGATACAGGTTTTGGTACACCATTTCAAAGAATATGCTAAATCTCGTTTTCGCCATGTGTTGTGGAATTTAGACGAGACTGATAATGGTGATAGAAATCCTGTGTTTGCTGCAATCTCCGAAGACTTAAGTAAAGGTGTGCCTAATATATTACGGTTTTGATTAAGGCCCACGTTGGGAAATGAAATTCTTGATGGAAAAATCTAAAATCATCTTGCCCAACTTTGGAATCGAAGTAAATTTGAGTAATAGACGTTTCAATAACTAACTCAGCTGTTATGTTATAGGATACTTTTTATTTCGTTACGACGTTCTTGAGTAATATTTTTTGACACCTACGCTAGCTATAAGCTAGTTTTACGATAAGTTGAGAATCTACTCAACTATCACGAAATTGTGCGCTACGCAACGCCCAGATACGATTGCACTATCAACCTCTCTTATACGTGAGGAGTAACAGCTAATTACCACAGCTGTATCTACCCTGCAATTGCACAGTTTCGCAAATACACAATTCAGGTACAGTCGAGTGCACATCGCATGTCCTGCGGTGCAACAACCTGCAACTGCAAGTCTGCAAGTTATGCAACGTGACGCAATGAGTATATGGGTCAGTTGCACACGCTTAACGACGGTTTAGAATGTTGTTTGTTTATGGGTCAGTTACTCAGTTGAGTCATCAAAGGATCTTTGCGTTCGGAAATTGTTTTGTGGATAGTAATAAATCGTTTATTTATAAAAAGGGGCACATTTACAATAATGTCTTAATAAATAAAATAGAGCACAGTTGCTTATTTGCCTGCCCTTAGGAGTTGGGCGATTTGTGTATGAGACATTTTTTCTGTATGCTATACTTACTGTATATAAAACCGCCACAAAAAAAACACTATTTAAAATGTGAAACAATTTAGTTGTGATGGGTATTTAAAAAAAGAAATCTTTTTAATGTTGTTTTAAAATTAAGAATGAATAACCATTGTTATGAGAATTAAATATTTATACAAGGTGTTGTTTTGCAACCTCGTCAAATTGAAGGAGGTAACTATGCTAATGATTCTCGTCCCGAATCATTAGTAAAATGGGTAGGTAATTTTAATTTTTTTATTTAATTACAGAAATCGGTAAGTATAAGCCACCCATGTTTTAAACGCGGCCCGTCTGAATCTCACCCTATAACCGCGCTTCCACACATACAAACAATCTCAAACGTTTATTCGATAATTTCTTATTCCCTAAACCACGTTAAGGGGGTTATTCTGAAATATTGACAAACTTAAACAACCAAAGAAATCAGCGTTTATTAATAATTAACTAGGTACCGTAATTTTAATTAATTATTTATGTCTTTTGGGACAACCTCCTGAATCAACACCTTGTATAATTATATTTTTTAATATAATATTTAAAGTTATTATGCGGATTGCGGACGTTTGGTTCGAGCAGATAGAGATCGTGATTGACATACGGGGCTGTTGAAAAAAGTATAAGGCTGAACAGAGTATTCGTTCTCCGAAAAAACGTGAGCAAATACAGAATACATGGACGAATGCAATATTAAAATTAATCATATGTAAGTAGATGAAGGTCAAGCATAATGTATTATGTAAATATTCGCATGTATTTAAATATTAATGTTTTCTTTCCGTGTCATAAGCAAAATGCTTTAAATTTTTTCTACTATCACTATTCTTATACATCACTATTTTTAATTCTTGCTGCTGAAGATTACGAAGGTATTAAAGAGCAGAAAATCAAAAAAAAATAACGTTATAATACCCGTTTTCCTCTTACAAATAAACGTTATATAAGCTAATGAAGACCAAATAAAGCATAAGAAAAAAAAAGCCGTTTAAAAACTGTTACGGCATTCTTTTTTTCAAAAACCCGCCGGGACTTTTGAGAAATGTTAATAACACAATATTAAGGGTAAATAACACAAGCTAATTATAATACGCTAATAACGCGAAGTAATGCGAAAATGTCTCTTGTGCCGTAATTATGTAATGGGCTCTACACATAAAAGCAGCGACTCATGCATGTTCATGATGCTGTGAAGCATGTGTCGGCGGCTTCAAGTCGCAACGCAACGCAAAAAACTTTATCGACAACACGTGAGGTGCAGCTTTGTTTTAATCTACAGGTTGACTGTCAACTGAACGCGTATGCAAGTCGCCGACATGCCGCCGATATGTCGGCGGGTAGAGCCGCGAGTGCATATCGCATAACAGAATAAGCGCAATACCTATTAAGTGGTGATTAAGACCATTAAATTGGACAACTTTCCCAAGGAACATAACGAAGTTCCGTCCATTTATTGGCCAAATGAAACTAGATATTTTGGCAGAAACCGAAACCGAACCATCGCGTCGATCGGTCACTAAGTTTTTTTTTACATACCTATAAGGCCCCCATAGGCTATGTTAGGTTTGGTGTGTTGAGCCCTTTAGGAGTGACCAGTCGGCCATCGCACCATATTTGGTGGTCAATGATCATGCGTGTGATGTTGTACTTGTATTTGACCTCAGATTCAGTTCACGAAAACTTGCGACATTACAGTTTCGTAAATTTATTGAATATTCATGTGATTTTATAATTAATATTTATAGCATCCGCTGATAGATAATTCGTTTGTTGGGCAACAGAAATATATTTTTGAAATTGATCTAAAATTAAAATGCTAACAGCGATTTCCTGCTGAGATTAGGATATTATATTTGAATAAAAATCTTATGCAAACTGCGATTTGGACACCATATTAAGTGAAAATATAAATAAATGTATGTGTAGTACAGGAAATGTCTGAATGTTAGGTTCTGTATCGGTTAAAGTAGGTACATATTGTTTTCTATGTAAAAGAAATTAAAAATATTTATCAGACGACATATTACAGAAAAAAAATATAACCGACTTCCAAAAAAAAACAAAAAAGTGCAAAATAATATTTTACTTTCGTCAGTCGGTGACTTGTCGGTTGTCTTGTTGTTGTTTCTTTCTTTTTTTTGCCACCGACTTCCGAAAGTAAAATATTATTTTGCACTTTTTTGTTTTTTTTTGGAAGTCGGTTATATTTTTTTGTAAAAAGTTTTTATTATACCCTTTTCAGTTGTGGTATCTCACTTAAATTCTTGTCTAGTATAATTTTTACATTGTAACTAGACACCAGCACATCGTCCATACATACGACAAAGGACAAAATGCATAATAAAGGGGATGACTCAAAAAGCACCAAAGCAAAGATAATAAAATTCATATGGGCCCACCGGGGTGTTATCCTCTTCAGCACGACCATGGATGATTACCTTAATTTTAATGCGGTACATATTCATGAAAAAATGTTTCTCTACCAAATGAATGAAGATTCATGTAAATCGGTCCAGTAATCACGGAGAAATAGGTGTACGTGATAAATTTACAAATAAAATAAAATGAAAACTACAGGGCCAAACTATATAACATTTTTTATGGGACCAAATAGCAACTATTCCGCATCAAACTAAAGAAGTTAGTAAAGTAATAAGTCTCAGCGTAATCGGTGTACATTCAACAAAAACTAATCGAATTGATAACCTTCTCCTTTTAGAAGTCGGTTAAAATAAAAAAAAATGAAAAGATTTCTATTTTTTTTTAAATTATTACTTGTACATACACCTGGAAATTACATACCGTTACAATTCCAACAAGCCCAAACACAGCTAAGATACATTGTCTTATTATTGAGTTCCGGTGCCTGTCTCTAGGATTCATCATCAGATCTGATGATAGAATGATTCTTATTGAACGCAAATGCTTCACTTGTTGTAGAAAATACCAAAACCGCTGTAAGTTTTCCTATAAAATTTGAGGGTTGCCCTCGATTTCTCCAGGATCCAATCATCAGATCCTGACTTGGTGACTATGGGACCACTTCAGAAGTATCTCCTTTCGAACAAAAAAAGAATTTTGAAAATCCGTCCACAATTGGCGGAGTAATCGCGTAACATACACACAAAAAAAAAAACATACCGTCGAATTGAGAACCTCCTCCTTTTTTGAAGTCGGTTAAAAAGTTGTGTGTGTTCTCATCTTTTAGTTACTTCACAAAGCAAAATAAGACCATCGTTAATTAATTTTATTAGAACTGTGAGGCTTTATTTCTTGCCAAATTTAACGCTGCTAATAGTTCAACGGAAAGTTTCTCCTATCTATAAGTTTTTAAAAGTAAGATAATCATCAAAATGACTACTAAGACATACCTACGTTTTTTAAACCTTGTATTTAATTATTTCTGATTATTTTAAATCTCCTTCTCTTGAAGTCAACTGAAAGCATCTATTTTTTTTTTTTTTTTTTTTTATCCGCATTTTAACTAAACGAATAAAATTAAGTTATTAAATTAGGCCAAGGCCTACATCTACGCTCAGTTACACGTGACACGTTCACTATAAGCCGACAGCCAGCCAGTTGCTAGCAAGTAGTTTACGACTTGGTTTGCGATGTCCTGTCTATCATAAATAGTTAGAAAGATAGACATACATATTTAAATGTCTTGGTTTTCTAATGACTCAATAACCTCAATCTGAACAATTCACGATCTTGTATAATATTCATCTCAAAACCACTCAATATTAGTTCAGCTGTTTTCAAAGACACGTCGTGTGCAGATAATATGTCATAAAACTAGCGTTTATTTGCAAAGTATGGCTATTTTTCGTTCAGAACGGAGACGTGAGTCAGAAAGTGATCTCAGTTTATACAGTTACGGGTTTCAACCTTCCTTATTAGTGACCGGTGACGTGCCTACACAGTATCGTTGTATTTAAGTAAATGGCAGCATTTAAAGCACAAGGAACATTCGATTTAATTAAAGATCTAGAATATTGGTTATCTATATCCATACTAATATTATAAATGCGAAAGTCACTCTGTTTGTTTGTTACCTTTTCACGACTAAACGGCTGATCGAATGTTAATGAAATTTGGCAAGAAGATAGATTTCAACCTGGGGAAGGACATAGGCTATATATCATCACGCTACGACCAACAGGAGCGGAGCAGCAAAGAAAAATGTTGCGGAAACGGAGAAAATGTGACGAAGACGAAGTTGCGCGGGACAGCTAGTAATTATATAAAAGAAAGTCGTGTTAGTAACACTATTTATAACTCAAGAACGGCTGAACCGATTTGGCTGAAAATTAGTGGGGAGGTACCTTAGAACCAGGAGACGGTATGTTAGGCAGGGTAGCTAGGTAGGTAGGGTAGGGTAGGTAGGTAGGTAGGTAGGATAGTGTAGGTAGGCAGGAAAAAGTGTATTCAATCAATCAACCAATCAATCAATCAATCATTTTATTATAGGGCAACTAAGGCCCATACATAAAATACACAAAATAGTCTTATACAATAAAAAAACCTCTAAAAAACCAAAAATAAAATTAATCCAAGCGTCATAGCGTCGGGGGTCCGCTTTGTTTGTATATATATTTTTATGTACTAAGCGGTCTACTTAGCGGTCCCCCGACGCTACGACGCTTGGATTAATTTTATTTTTGGTTTTTTAGAGGTTTTTACCATAGGGGGTTTTTTAAATTTTTAATTTAATTTTTATTTCATGCTTTTTAACTTAAATTATTTTTTCTTAGCCTTGACTGTCCCACTCCTGGGCATAGGTCTACTCCCATTCCTTCCACTTTTCTTGGTGTTGCGCCTCTTCTCGCTTATTAACGAAAACAAGGAAAGATATGAATTTAAAAAAATAACTTGAGCTTATAGGGGGGAGGGGGGGTGTGCAGCCTACCCCCCTGGCGATGCCCATGGTGAGAAAGTAACAAGAATTCAAATTTCTAATCAACTAGACCCGTAGAAGTTGTTTAAATCCCTTCATCAACTAGAAAAGAGGTGATGAGCTTCAAACGGCTGAGTAGATTTTCTCGAAACATAGCTAAGAACACTCTCGATTAAAATACCTTTCAAATGACACCAATTTTATCAAAATCGCTTCATTCGTTTGGGAGCTACGATGCCACAGACAGACACACAGATACACAGATACACAGATACACAGATACACAGATACACACGTCAAACTTATAACACCCCTCTTTTTTGGTCGGTGGTTAAAAATAAACTAATACATATTAAAAACCTTATTAAACTATAACTAAATACGTAATGTTGTCGGCGTCGTGTTCCGCTGCGTGGTGTCGCGTAACCGTCCTCGAAAACGTCGATATACGACACCTTTCGGCCAAAAGTCCTCTCTCATGCAGGTCTGCAGATGTTGGGTTGGAACTCGAACCACGAACGACTTAAAGTTGATGTTGTGGCGCGATTCCAACCTTTCAACCCTCAGAGTCCAGTTGGTCTTTACTTTCAAATACTGCACCACATCTATTGTATTGCTACGCATGCCGGGTACAGCTAGTACCAGATATTTTTAAGTGTTTTGACGTATGAACCTAAGTTTTATTATAGATGCTCCGTGTCTCACAATGCTCTTTAAGCTATTCGTAGATCTTACACAGTTCTTACGATAATCGGGGCAGCCCAAAAGTCTGGTAATCAGAATTCAGTCTATCGGAAGAGTTTTACGTTATCCAAAAACCGCGGTTGTGGATGTCAGATAGGCAGTCCCTCCATGAAAAAATCTGGTATTCGACCGGATCCGATTGACTAGAATTAGATCTTTACATCGTTGGGAAAAGCTGAGGAAGATTATGATGACTTATGCATAATATCAGTAACACAATACAAAACAGAACATTGTATTTAATTGGTTTAACACCATGTTACCATGGCGAACAATTCTATTGTTATAATGATGTCGGTTGGAACACGGTATTTGTATTGTGATGCTTAATATCATTATTAACATCAGTGACCAATGCATGCTAACCTTTATCTCTAGGTACATAAGTACTTATGGTACACTAGCTGTGCAGCGCAACTTCGTCTGCGTCACATTTTCCCCGTTTTCGCAACATTTTTTATTGCTGCTCCGCTCCTATTGGACGTAGCGTGATATATAGCATATAGCCTTCCTCGATAAATGGGCTATCTAACACTGAAAGATTTTTTCAAATCGGATCAGTAGTTCCTGAGATTAGCGCGTTCAAGCAAACAAACAAACTCTTCAGCTTTACAATATTAGTAAAGATAAGTGTCTATCTATACTAATATTATAGTGATGTCTGGTCGGAGGATCCTCCCTTTTCTAAGGAGTATCGAGGAACTTAACACCCTGTTCCTCATACTCCTAAAAAACAAACTCTGATCTTTCCCAGATTTACAAGTAAATTGTCGATATAAAAAAAATACAGTTTGTTATATTTTGTCCCCGTTTTTATTTTATGTTCGTACAGTCCATCCAAAGGTCGTCTGCAGAGATATCGCTATCAGCGATAAGACCGCCATTGTAACTATAGCAATAACAACATTGTAAAGCAGTTGTGTTTCAATTTTGGTGTACTATAAAGTAAATTCTATTCTATTCAGGGCCTAGAATCATGTACTGAATCCATGGCAAAAGTTTGTGTTACGATATCTCTTCCACCCCTTAGGTCATTAATAGCCCCGTATACAATACACCCCGTAGGTAATTATTTTATGACTTGCGTGCCACGAATCCCATAGTTACATAATTGAAAATTGTTGAACTAACATTTCTGAACAAATCATTTGCAATCCTTACCTTAGACGGTTCTTTCTTCATAGCCCTATTTACCTTCTTAATTTCCACAGTTTTTCCACATCATTATACATACTTACTTATTTGTCAATATGCATCGAGAACACTGCATGTATGTGGGTCTTACAGATTTCAACAATACGCCGTTGTAAAAAGTTGAACCTCATTTCTATAGAGTATATGCCCTGATTTACTTAGTTTGTATAAAACAATGGCAATTGGCATTTGGTATTGGTGATGTACACGCTTCATTACCTGAATCAAGGTCGTATATAAATAGAGAAGTTGAAATATAATATCAGCGTCCGCCTTTCGGATTTTTCAAGCACGTGAGGATTGCTATTGGTATAAAAACCCAATCCATTAAACGCGTAAACCTTCATTACAATATTTACAATCAGCCTATAATGTTCCCACTGCTGGGACACAGGCCTTCTCTCTATGAGAGGGAGTGGGCTGTAATCCACCACGTGGGCCCAGTGCGGGTTAGTAGATATCACATGTCTTCGAATTTTTAGTTCTAGGACATGACGGTTCCTTCATGATGTTTTCCTTCACCGTTTAGAGAGCAGCGGTGATGAAATAAATTAGGTACCTACACAAAGCCTACCTGTCTAGGTTCGAATTTACGGCTTACTGCTCGTAAGTCGGGGCTGCCACCACTTTGCCACCGCTGCTCGCAAAACCTTAGCTGGACTGAAGTATATTGCAATATTTTCCTAGTTAAGTTTTTCTTGCAAAAGGAAATGTAAATAGATTGAACTACCAAGTATTGTATTGTACTTGGTAGTGAAATACTCCGTGATAACGTGACGATGGTGTTAATTTAAATATACTAAAACATCCTTGCCATGATTTAATAATATCTACTACTACTGCACTAGACCGCGTGGAAGGTCTCCCATGCGTTGGACCGACCAGGTCAAGTCTGCTGTGGGCGGTCCCGTGCACGAATGTACCCGGATGACTTCTGATCGGGTGAGGTGGCGGAACATCGTGAGGCGTATTACCTACATCTGCCGCAAATAGTAGCAACACTTCATGACGACCACGACCGCTCTGTCAAGAGCGTAACGACTAAGAAGAGAATAATATCTACCTCAAATAAAAAATAAATATGTACCATTAAGAGGTAAGTAGATATTTTTCTGAGCTTGCTCCGTTCGAAATGGTAAAAAATGGTTATGTAGTTTTGTCTTGTTAAAACAGACCATCCAGGTCTGTTTTAACAAGACAAAACTACATAAATTGAAATTCTAGCTAAAAATCTTCAGTTTCTGTATCCGTAAATACAGGAAGCACTCCGTACCAATTACTTTAGACAGTTACCTAAAATAATAGACTTTATGATACATCTACGTGCCTAGCATCTTCATAATAAAATTGTACAGAGATAAATTTCAAGGCTCTGAGCAAAACAGTTCCTTATACCTGCATTATATTTCGATCTTGAAAATGTAGCCTTTAGAACGAATACGATAATATCTGATAAGGTCACTTGTGTACGAATTTATTTTGATCCATTTTGTGGCAAATGTTAATGTTAATTTTATGTATTGGTTCATCAAAATGTAGATCGAAACCAAAGAATCGTTTTAATAATTAGATCAACTAATCAATTTTAGTTCCGCAGTCTTTATATTCTTAATCATAATAAAATTCTTCTTCTATAATAATGTCAAACATGCCATGTGCTTATTTTTACAATAGTAATTTTATTTTTTAATTCCTTAAAAAAACATTAAAAAAAAAAAAAAAAAAAAAGTAAGTATGTGCTTTATTTATTAGTTGCATATTCTGTGATTATAAAGTGCAGAAAACAAAACGCAACCTCAGCATAAGAAGGACTGAATTTTGGAGCCACGTTCAGTGCTTATTTCTAGTTCACTAAATGCAACAGACAAAAGTAACAAAAAAAATGCAGACACTGAAACGTTAAAACCGAGGTCATATAACAATGCAATGCACGACTAGCATATCAGCTGTAAGAGTTAATTGAACTTAACTATTAGCAGTCGACTAGCGTACCAACTTGCACAAAAGAGCATTCAAATAGGTACTGAACACGGCATGGAACTAGAAAGTTCTCTTTTTAAATATTTGTCGTTCTGTTTTGTTGCATCTCTGAATATGTGCGTGATCTACATTTTATTTCGGTAGGCAGGTAGCTAAGCTTTTAGCTATTTATATTAACATGCCTGGATAGAGGTTTATCTTCTAAGATGAAGTTTACTGTCTGGGTATTAATCAAAGAAGGCTCTTTTCAGAAGATGAAAACTCTTGCATTGTTAAATTACAGCATGGTCCATCTTACTTTAAACATATTAAACTGTTTTTATTAAACCTTATAAAATGCAGGTGGTAAAATGCTAGACCAAAGTAGCTGCAAATGACTTGGTGAGCGTTGCATTCTTCTTATCCAGATAGCAACGCTAAATATTTAATCTAAAGATATTAAAAAGTTTTCAAAGCTCTGTTTACGCATTTATGAGATAAAATCTGATAAATACTAGTATAAATACGTAAGAAGTCGTATTAAGTCGAGTAGCTACGTCTCGTTACGTATGTTGAGCGTTTACTTTCACTGTGCATGCGCCGACCTTGACAACGCGTGACCGCAACTGATCGAGTTTTGATACTAGTGCGATACAACGGGGCTTGGAAGTGAAGGAAGCATGAATGATTGATATGTATTTGATTATTTGAATGTGAATGATTGGTGTAACGTATGCATGGAATAACTTTCGATGATATTTTTGTTAAAAACCTGTCACTCTATATCCGCAAAACACCGTGTATTTTGTTGTTTGATACTACACTACTTAACTACCTTCGGTTAGGCTAAATATTTAATTGGACTTTTTTTTACTTTTGGTACAAGCCCGCAACACTATTCCCAAACTACTGCAACCACTATAAACCCCGAATCAACAGTGGCGACCACCAGATAAGCGCCGAGTCAATAAAGCTCTGCAAAGTCACAAGTGTGTTTGTGCAAAGTCCCATTGTGATCCAATTTTTTTTTTATTTGGAACTTAATCAGAAAATAATAGCGGAGACGTAGGAAAAACATAATTTCCAAATTATCTAATTGGACTGTACATTGCAAAAACAATAAAAATCCACAGTCTATATTTCCACAAATTATGTAAGTATCTAACAACTAGTACAATGAAACCATCTCTGCCCCAATGTACTGTACTGCCCACGATGTATTGCCAGTTTTCCTGACCGACGGTCGTTCCAATATCCCTTATTAAACAGTAGCTGTTCCGCGCAACTTCGTCTGCGTCACATTTTCCCAGTTTTCGCAACATTTTTCATTGCCGCTCGGCTCCTTTTGATCTTGCGTGATGATATATATATAGCCTATAGCCTTCCTCGATAAATGGGCTATCTAACACTGAAAGAATTTTTCAAATCGTTCTAGTAGTTCGTGAGATTAGCGCGTTCAAGCAAACAAACAAACTCTTCAGCTTTATTATTAGTATTAGATTCCATCATCATCTGCCTAGCCTTTTCCTGACTATGTTGGGGTTGGCTTCCAGTCTAACCGAATGAATCTGAATATTAGTAGTTTACGTCGAGCCACTGCTTACCTATCTGACATCCACAACCCAGTTATTACTGGGTAATACGATACCCCTTGGTAAGACTGGTTGTCAGACTTATGGGTCAGTGACTACCTGTAACGACTGTCAAAGATCTATAAATGACAGACAGGATGAACAGCTTAACGTACTTTCCGAAGCTCGATGGAAATTCGGTATGTAATGGAACAACCCATCCACTGCAAGTGCGGTTTAACCTGAATATCAGCTCGAGTGGCTGTTATTAATGAAGTGAAACTTCTTATGCGACTTCCAACAAGTTTAACGCTACCATGGAGGGGGAATATTTTCTAAAACTCACCAAGAGATGGCAGTGTTACAAGATCTGTGACTACGTAGTTCTACTAGGTACGCAAGATGGCGTGCAAACAGTCATGCATTCGACTCTTCGGTGTGACCAGCCTTCGTTCAATTTCCATGAGTAGAATAACCTCGATAAACTTATGTAATAATTATGTTATAAAAGTAATACAACAAGAAAACAACAAAATTTATTTAGAAGTTCAATAAAATAACGAGAGTGAATGCGTGGCACTCGAACGCATGCGTGTAGTATTACGAAGTTTCACTTCTTCCGCGCGGGGGGACTCCACGCACTGTTTTTTAGCCAAGAACTCTTTTTTGCATTTCATAATACCGATTTAAAGTTGGTCCCACAAAAAAACTAAGGATCGAAGGCGAGAGCTTATGCATACGTACGTATGTATGTAGCTATTAAGACATTGGTATTACGATCACCGATCGTCCCCTTCACTTCTTCAATTAAGTTAAGGCTTTAAATAAATGTTGTTACGAGTGCAATGTGCATGCACAAGGTTCCTTTAAATTGTGAGAAAAAAACTTTTAACTCTAAAAGAGTATTAAACATGATTGCTCTATTGTAAATTGTAGTATGAACAAAGACCTCAATTTCAAATCGTGCGTGTCGACCATTATCATCCGTGAATACACTTGAATTGATGATAATTCCTCTGGCAATCATATACAAATATGTTTTTTTTTGTTACCAGCTGTTCATCGCATCTGCATGTCTCTTCTGTGACATTAACCTACATTAATTTGCTTTGCTTTTTCCAAAGTTATGTTAGGGTCGGCTTTCAGTCTATGCGGTTGTAGCTGAATAACTGTATTTTACATGGAACAACTTTATATCTAACTTTTACTAATACGACTAGGTAGAACGAGTATTCAACACTAGTTGACTACTCATATCAATCGTTGTTTAACCATAAAAGTTCAACCCGTACAATACAACAGTATTGCTTAGCTACGAGATATGACGCCACATTGATCTCACAAAGAAAGACTTGGATTTCAAATAACACAATTGATTTTAAGGCGTATCTAATATACTAATAATAAAACTGAAGAGTTTGTTTGTTTGTTAGTAGTTTGTTTGTTTGTTTGTTTGCTTGAACGCGCTAATCTCAAGAAGTACTGGTCCAATTTAAAAATCCTTTCAGTGTTAGATAGCCCATTTATCGAGGACGGCTATAGGCTATATATCATCACGCTACGACCAATAGGAGCAGAGCAGCAATGAAAAATGTTGCTAAATCGGGGAAAATGTGACGCAGACGAAGTTGCGCGGACAGCTAGTAAAACATAAAACTAGAGGTATTTGCATTTAAACTAGTAATTACACATGTTCTCGTACCATTTCCCAGATATTTCATAACCTATTGAGTAGATTCGCATATTATTTATTTTATTTATTTTGATTTCCAAAATGCTTATATAAAAATAACAGGTTGATTATTTACACACAACGCAAACCTCTCACAGGTTATCTGTGTGTAAAAAATCACACCAAATATCTAGATAAAATTATTTTGTGCGATTTTTTACTGAGATTTATACATTCGTGGATGACAGTTTATGATAATGTTGTGTAGGCAGTATAAATTTGCTTTATATAGCATCAACTAATAATATGTCTAACCTCTAAGTATGGAGAGTTTAATTTCATCCTGGCATAAGGTTATGACTCGTTCGATTTTCTGTGGCGCTGTGGGCGGGTTCCGGCATCTTGACTCCTAGAAATAAAAAGAAGAAGGAATTAGTGCACAGAACACACTTGAGATCGCAGAAATAATTGGGGTTCAAAATGTCATCAACAAAATTTTGCAGTCGTAAGCCGAAATGGAATGGACGGGTCCATATTGGCTCACCTAAAGTTCTTTACCCGAAATTGTTCTTCCTAATGATTTGTAATCCGAATGATCACTCTTCCTAAAATTTTTCATCCTAAAGTTTTCATTTATACTATATGTAGTGCTACCGGCGATGTTCATAACACTCATGTTTCCGAAAATTATAATTAATAATATCATTATTGTAAATATATTTCAACTCCTACTGTTTTTTATCATAACGCTATTATCCCTAAACATAAAAATTACCATAATATTTTCACTCATACTCAGAAAGAAACATTTACCAAGTGTAATAAATAATATATGTGAGTAGAAGATGATATTCATAGTGCCCCCACCATGAAAAAAATACTTAGAAAAATTTCGTGACCAATTTCGAGGTAGCGTAGTTAGCGTAGTTGGTCACAGTTCTAACCTAACCTAACATATGGATATCTTTGCGGGTATACACCGTTTTAAATAAAATTAAAGAAGACGCTTTAATTAATAAAAAATAAATCTAAACAAAAAAGATATGACTTTGAATAATAGTGTAAAAGATGGTTATGTTGAGAAAATATAGGAAAACAAATAAAAGTATAATAGATGATTATTGCTACTGACATTATGAAGTTGAATGCTTCGGAATTAGAACATTAGAGACAGAGTAGTTAGGAATTGCGATTGTTAGGATGAAAAATGTTAGGAAGGACATTTTCGGATTTCCAATTATCGGAGTTGAAAATTTAGGTGAACTTTGGCGCACCCGGAATGGACACTATGTTTGCGTATTTACGCGACCGATTGCTTTGGGTAAAGCTTTATTAATATTTTTGGTGGATTTCAAAGCACTATGAATAATCTACTAATTAAAGAATCACTATTAAACTTTGTCTTTGTCTCTAACGAAACTAAAATTTTAAATAACTTGATGAATGTTTAAAAATGTACCGACCCC
Source organism: Cerastis leucographa (assembly GCA_963082945.1). Taxonomy (NCBI): domain Eukaryota; kingdom Metazoa; phylum Arthropoda; class Insecta; order Lepidoptera; family Noctuidae; genus Cerastis; species Cerastis leucographa. The sequence goes on along the minus strand of OY720385.1, from coordinate 5,267,309 downwards.
GACAGTAACTTTCTGCTGGCTGTATTTTATATTTATTTTTCACACCTAGAATTCACGTAACTAAAACATGTTCCTAATTGGTTATCCAAAACAAGAGGTCAGATTAATTTAATCAATGAAACTCGTTATTCCTTTAAATGTCACGTCTTCGCTTCGTTATAAAGTCATTATAAAGATTATAAATACATGCATTTTTAAAATCTATTGTCGATCTGCGTTGGACTTTAAAAAAGTAATTAAATAAACTTAAAATATACATTACATGACGCTTTGATTCCCCAAGGGTAAGCGAGGTGTAGTACATATCATTTCGCCAGTTATGTTTAAGCCCCATGTTTCATACGAGTCTTTTGCCATCATCCAGGCACAAATCTAGACTCCGTGGCTAATACTAAAGTACCTATTTCTGATAGAAAATCCAATCGAACTTTGCCTGACCTAGGAATCGAACTTAGCCTCAGCAGTCGCACTGACAAACAACGAGGCAGTAAATTAAATGATAATTATTTAAGAATACTTTTTACTCAACTTGCTTATAACTAGGAAGCAAGTAACATAGGAGGGACTTGGTTACAAGCTATGGTACATTGTAGAACACAACAGTTAACACAACAATGTACACGGATGTAACAAAATGTCATGACACGTGCAAACCAACTAAAGTTGTGAGACACAACCTGTTAGGTTAGTTCTAACATGAATAGACAGCCAGGTAATACTGTTAACTCTTGCAGTAACACACTTTAGTACTACAGTGTGGTCTGTGTTGTAAAATGCGTAGGGCATGGGAACTCGGCACTTTCACTTGCTACTACAATTGTGGCAGAAAATCTTCGTTCCTCTATTGTTTTTCTATGCACGCTCAAGTGGTACGATTTTGTATGGAAAATACGCATAAGTAGTTTTATTTCTCGAGGTCCAAGCTCCTCTTTGTCTATGGAAGCTTAATATCATGGAACCGAAGAATTTTAATATTATGATGACTTCAATGATAATTTTGAGAAACGGCTATTTAATTAGGAAAATAATTACACCTAGTACTTAGTTATCAAAGAATTGAATGCAAACAAAATAACCATCATAACTTAAAATTAAGAGAGTTAATTGCATTAAAACCATCAAATGGACTCAAATGCGTAAAGATCATCTACGTAAAAAGTTGAAACAAAGAAATTCTTGAAATTGTTTTGGTGCACTTTCACATTTTCTTTAGTAGAAATCATGATACAAACCTTGAGCACACAAATATTTATATGGAAAATGTCTGGGGCATTAAATACAGGATAGTTTTATGAGGTCAAATAAATGTAGGAGGAAATCTGTAAACCCTGCATATAATGTCTAGGACCTATGATGACTAGTACGATGATTACGAACATGGCGTTCGGTTTTCATGAAGTAAAAGCGATTTCTTAATTTTTGCCAATCTATGTTCTCTTTCATCATTTGCCTAGCCTTTTCCCCCTATGTTGGGGTTGGCTTCCAGTCTAACCAGATGCAGCTGAATACCAGTATTTTACATGGAGCGACTGCGTATCTGACCCCCACAACCCTAACAGAGTTGTGGTCAATACTAACAGGGTTGTCTTATCAAGGGGCATCGTGTTAAACTGTGTAACACGATGCCCTTGATAAGACAGGTTGTCAAAGTTTCGGGCTACTGAATACATGTAAACATCGCAAAGATCTACAAATGAAAGCTGGCACCAGCGGCTGGCAATCTAAGTTCCCACTGTAGAACAAAATTCTGCCAGGTGCAATATTTTTAGCACTGATACAGAAGATTAGACATGGTCATTGCTCGTGCCACAAAGTAACGAAACAATCTGAGCTTTTATCCATTGTTGTATGTAACAATTGAAAGACAATAGATTTTACTAATCGGATATTGAATGACCGTTTGTTTAACGGTGGTGTGTCAAGGACTTTTACGTGGGTGCACAAGTTTGAAAGACGTGGGAGATTGAGTCATCGGGTTTCTAACTTCTACTGACAGAATAGTCAAGTATTGTTGATTTTTCATCAAAAATGAAATGTTTCTGCATACAGTAGGTATGTGTTGGTATAATAAATGATGATGGCTGTCTGAGGTAAACGAGAAAGGGCACGAGTGTTAAGATAACATCTGACAGGACTAAGTCGAAGAATCAGAGAGAAAATATAAGACGTGCATTTCAACCCCAAGTAACATGGCTCGAGAACATGCAGAAGAACAGTTCGATCTTTACGTAAGCCATTGTGATGGTTAAGTTCATTAGCACTAAAAGGCAACACGCAAACCGGAAAGTGAAGACCCAAATCACAGCAAGAAGATCCTAATTCCACGTATTGATTCGGAATTTATTTGCTATCAGTTGCGAGAAATCTTGTATCATTTAAGAGTAATTTAAAACAATACAATGAGTGGAATTTGATGTGACATTCAGGAATTATTAGAGTGGAATCCAGTGTCGGGTTTGTGACTATAAAATAAAATTTATTACCTTCGTCACACTTTGCAAGTTATCAATGTCACTTAGAAACTATTGGCGCGTTAAGTTTATTACTTATTGAACAAGTAGTTATTAGTGATGAAATAATTATTTTGGATCATCTTAAAAATATGAGCAATACTCGTTGATTGGTCTAATCCATCGACAGTTAATCGAGTATTAAGTAGTTTGCTTTTTGTCAGCTTATTAAATCGTCAAGTGATTAGCTAATATAATTATTTAAAATCAAACCAAATAGTCAATTAAAATTAAGCTAGCACATTAGGTCAATAACTTGATATACAGGGTGTAAAGGAAAGGGTATATACGTACTTAAGGGTGTGCTACAGACCATCAAACTGAACATGTTTCTCCATCGGACAAACATCGTAATAGCGAAAAAATATCAGCTGCCCCATACATTTGGGTCGAATAGCTATTGAAATTTTGAATGGGGCAGCAGCAAATTTTTTCGCTATTACTCAAAAATCAAAAATCAAAAGTCATTTATTCAAACTAGGCTGATAATCAGCACTTTTTGAACGTCAAAATTACAAGAGACAGTCCCCCAAAACGCCGAATGAAAAAAAACGCGTCCGATTTACCGTTCGGGCAAATGAAAGTCGAGGGTTATTGGATTTGTTTCTCCATAAAATAACTGAAAAAACGTGGGTGTTGTACTATAAGGTTCACCTCTGGCTAACCATTAGGGAATCACAGGCGTGATGTTTTGTTATAAAGAAATAAAAATGAACGGAAAAAGCTAAACAAGGAGAATAATCCTAACTAATATTATAAATGCGAAAGTAAGTTTGTTTGTTACGCTTTCACGCGAAAACTGCTCAACCGATCGTCATGAAACTTTGAACACATATTCTTAGAGGTATTACAAGTAACATAGGCTATATATCATCACGCTACGACCAATAGGAGCGGAGCAGCAATGAAAAATGTTGCGAAAACGGGGAAAATGTGATGCAGACGAAGTTGCGCGGGACAGCTAGTATGCAATAAATCTATGCTTAGAAATAAGATAATATTAAAGTTAATATTAAAGACATGAGGAAATTGATTTAAAAATAAAATTGCAAACATTCGAGTGTTTCCACATCCAATTTTTAGTTGAGTTCTTGAGCCAGCTCTCAAAGACAGTTGACCTTAGCCGAAGCATTAGCAGATCTGGAAATGTTACCACAGCATGTCGACAAATCCATACTGCTTACAGTAATTTCGAAAGAAATATTACTGGTATTGCAAAAATCTCTTCGAAAACTTAAGCTCTAAATTGGAAGTTACTACATAAAGTGAGAGTATAGTTATAATTAGATTAGTATACAAATGAGATATTTAGAAATATTGTTGTTAGTTAAGGTTTTAATATAGTCTAGGACGTTGTCCGTTTCGAAAAATATTTACATCATAGGTCATAATTTATCGTTGCGAACACATAGTGAACATTATAACATTGTGCCAAGCGTGAGAATGCGGTTATGAATAGATACAGATCTTAGTCAAAACTTTAATGGATTTTGTGTGAAATGTGTCTATGGTTTGTAAAGAATTTGATTAATATCTCAGATGTAGATATGTAATGTGTCCTCTAAAAATTCAATCAAAAATAGACAAAGCTTTATTGGCTAATTCAGCCTATAAGGTTCCCACTGCTGGGACACAGGCATGATTAGGCGTAGACTGTAATCCATCACACGGCCATGTTGCGGGTTTGTCATATGGCTTCAAATTTTGAGAGCAGTACCCAAGGAAAAAATTACACAAATCAACGCGTTCGAGCCCACGACTGAAAACCCGTAAGTTGTCGTCGTTACCACTGAACCAAACTACTCTCAAGGCTTCTTTAGTCAAGCACGACTGTTGAAAAAAAGCAGCAACTATTACAGAAAAGGTTTTAAGAAGCTCTTTAAATCCACCTACTAATGTAAAGTTGATCACATGGCCACTCGAAGCCAAAATTAATAAAAAATACCGGCCAAATGCGAGTTGGACTCGCGCACCGAGAGTTTCGTAATTTTGAAACCGTAATTATTAAAAATATTATTATCATATGATGTAACAACAAATTTACGGTTCTCGCTATTTTTCCTTTATCTGTGCTATAAGACGTTGCTTCGTACTAAATTTCAAGATTCTGAGTTCATGGGAAGAACCCTGTAAGTTTTGATTCCCTTGCGAGTGTCGGAAATTTGCGGCATAAACGGCTGTATTTTTTGATTGCGTTAGCTTAGAAGTTTGATTTTTTCACAAATTCAAGAGACAGTAGACCTGAGTATTTGATATAAATTCCAGCTTGATACCTCCACGCATTCCTGAGAAAAGGGGTCTTGACAGACAGACGGACGGACGGACAACAAAGTGATCCTATAAGGGTTCCGTTTTTTCCTTTCGAGCTACGGAACCCTAAAAACTGATGAAATGACCATCAACACTACCAATATTGAAGGCGTCAGACACATGTAGGCGCAAATGACGATGTGAAATCATAAGACATTGACTATTGGACACTGATTTAATATAAGTCTGCCCTTATAGACTGGCAGTAGAAAGTTGTTATTTTATGAGGTTTTATGGTCACAAATAACGGGTGTATTTAGCGAAATTGCTATAATGTGCAGCCGGTGGAAAGTTTTAATAGGAATCCGGGAATCGAGGGAAAACACGATTAGTGTGTAATTATCTTTTACACAGCTGCAAACATGAACTTGTGATTTGCATGATTGATTTGATACAGCTACTTTCATACGTACGGACCAATACATCTATATTTAATGTAATGTAAGACTAGACGACTTATTCAGATGCCAAGTTTTACCAATTCTCATAAAAACGGGGTTAAAACTACGCATTGTCTGACACGAGTCATTGAGCACTACAGCATCTTTGCACAATGTAACCTCATTTGAAGATAGCATTACTTTGTTATAACACTAGCTGTGCCCGCGACTTCGTCCGCGTGGAATTAGAATTTTCTAAAATAGAAGTAGCCTAAGTTACTCCTTATTACATCAGCTATCTGCCCGTGAAAGTCCCGTCAAATCGGTCCAGCCGTTCCAGAGATTAGCCGGAACAAACAGACAGACAGACATACAAAAATTGTAAAAAATGTTATTTTGGTATATGCATGTAGTAAAAAGCGGTTATTTCAATATTACAAACAGACATTTGAATTTTATTTATTTGTTAAGATATTTTACTATTTTCAGGCAACATCTCCAATAAAATATAATATCATCATTATCATTATCTTGCCCTTAACTCAAATTATTTGGGATCAGCGCAGCATGTCTTCTTCATCCATACAACTGTGTATTACTCATCATCCCAGCAGCCCTCCTTTTCTGCCAAAATAAAATACATAAACGAAGAAAATCTGCATGTCTCCAGAAACTGAAAATCTAGTACTCTCTGCATTAGCGTTAGGTAGCAGACACAGATCACATGACCCACACATAATCCCCTTCATGTCAATAAGTATCATGCCAAAAAAACTGTCAACTACCTACATGATTAACTCATTGTCTGAATGAATTAAGCATATAAAGTCTCCACACCAAGCCTACATCCTAATTGCCTCACTCCGTAGCAGCTATGATGCAGTCTGCTAATGCAAGACTCTCTTAGTCTTAGCCAATAGCTTCAACTCCGCGGTTCAACTTGAAACCAATTGCCGTCTCTGGCGCAGCTCTAACTGAACGACTAGTTATGTAACTGGCAGAACATCGATCCAAAACGGTATTATCAAACTGACTATTTTATTGCTCTGAGAATGTGAATTTTTATGTTGTTGTTAATTTTATTATCGTTTTGTGAGCTTAATTTTTAAGATCGCTTGCTTCTACTGGCTTTTTCCAGGCGAAATATGGCTATCTTGATTATGGTCGAATTTATTTATCAAATAGTATTTGCCCGTGGGTGTGCTCACGTCTAATAAGGATATTGTCCTGTGGGAACGTATTACGGACTTTTGTCCTAACCCTCGTCATGGTCAACATATGTGCTCAGTTTCATCTAAATCCGTACAGCCATTTAGGCATGAAAAGATAATAGACAGATGAACAGAGATCCTAACTTTTGCATACATTATTATAATAACAACAAGACACTAAAGTTTCGTTTATTCATTTTCATACATATTTCTTAAAAAAACGAAAACAGATATAAAATTAAAAAATATAAAAAAATAACTGGAACGTGTTCCCGATGCCAGTGGGCAACCCACCGGCATCGGGAACAGGGTCCGAGCTAGAGCCCTGACCACCGTGGCTCTTGAGAGAGGAACCTCCGAACAATACGCGCTGAGACACTATTATTATTAAGTGCTTAACATTCCTCCATCGCATTCCACGCTTGTCGAAGTTGTTGCAATAATGATTATTAAATTATTACCTACACATACTCAATTGTAAATAAGAGTTCACTTATTTAATTTGTCACTGGATCTTGGTATATTCTCATGAGAAGTGGTATTTCGTACAGAACACCTACCAGCGTTGCTCTCCTTTATCCATAGGTATATACTAAGCATCCCTGACTCTCTAGTCTTCTAGTTCTTTGAAGTCAATACTATCTATCAAAGATATTTTCAGTTTCACAAATTCTACAGGATATTTGAAATACAATAAGTATGCTGTCCTCATCGCTAATGCACTTACTGTGTGCAACGTACACGATCGAAACATTGTCGCTTGCAACATTATCCGTGACGGTCGATAGTGCAGCATTAAGTAATATCGTTTGCTTCTACTGGCTTTTCAAGGTAAAATAATGGCTATCTTGATTATGGTCGAATTTATTTATCAAATAGCATTTGCCCGTGGGTTTGCCCATGTGTTATTAGGATATGGTCCCGTGGGAACGTATTACTACCTTTTTTCCGAACCCTCATCATGGTCAACATGTGTGCTCAGTTGCATGTAAATCCGTTCAGCCATTTCGGCATGAAAAAATAGTAGACTGATGGACAGAGTTCCTAACTATCGCATACATTATTATCGATATTATTATACTCTATTCCTTACGTCTATAAAGTAATAATATTCTCGTTAAAAAATACCTCAAAGTTTCCTTACTGAAGTTTCAGTTAGATTCATGAAGTCCTATACAAATTGATGACATGCAAACTAAAAATAATAGACTACCATTGTACAGATAGAGAAATATTTGTCAGCTCGAAAAATTTGATAGACCCAGTCAGACTCTCATGCAGAGTAATTTGACAAATTATCTCATGCAAGATAACATTTTGGTGTAAATTCTCTAACAAAAGGCGTATGTGAATCAGTCACCAGACCTCGGGCCGAGTGGGTGCGACCTCGCTACGTAGACTATCTGCTCGCTTTATAAGGCATTGTGTGGGTTACAATGACGGACTTACAAGACCTTTTTAAACTTAATACTACTCGTAAACAGTATTTGAATAAGATTCGGTAGAAGGTTTGATGTTAGCTTTACTAGAGTTAAAAAGAAATCAAGATGATAAAATGTATGTATGTATGTGTTTATGTATGTATCGTTATATTTTATTTGTAAATGTTCTCTTACCATTTGTTATGCTGCACCTACTATGTTTTCTCTCTGCATCACCCTAAGGTAGACTGGTAGAAAATGCCTAGTCCACCTTTGTACAGTGTTTTTATACTTGTGCATAAAGTTTTAATAAATAAATAAATAAAATTAGGCGCAAGTCGTTTTATGAACAAAATTGTTGATGAAGAAGCGAATGTCGGTGAAAATTGAAGGAGTATGTTAAATAATTGTGTGTGGTGAGGAAGGAAGGCTAAATTAAAATTGAATCAGTCTATCAGTATATAAAGACGAGACAATATAGTCTAAAAAGACGTTCTGTGAAGATCCAAACCTCTGATCAAACCAACAATAACAAGACGATATAAAGCTAGCTTTTTTGGGGACATGTAAAATCCAGACGTTCTAGATTTCTTCTAGCCTACATTTCCATTCATACTGCTTACTTACATTTTTTTATAGCCGTCACCATTACTTTCTATCATAAGGAATGACAGTTGATTGACCCTAGACATCGACAACCCTGTCAATACCAAGGTACCTTATTTGTCTTGATTTGTTTGATGTTGATGGATAGGTGAACGTACTAATCGCATATTAGCAAGCAGATTAGTTGTCTGACCCAATGGCCTAGCCCGCAAAATAATTAAATATTGTCGTTTGACACATATTCGTTAAAATTCATATTTAATTTGACCACGACAGTTACAGGAATATTTTTATTTAATTTTGGAATAATATATTTTTAATAATAAATTTAAAAAAAATATATACCTACTCGTGTATAAGAAAAAGCATCGCTTTTAGGACCTGTCTTTGTTCTTTTAATCAGAAGCATCTAAGAAATGGACCATCTAGAAAAACCATTTGTATAATTTAATAATTTCAACAATCACCATGAAACATCCAATCGATTTGACTGACGTAAAAGCTAGATTTTAATGGATTAACGGTGTTATAACCAATTTGTTATTATTGTTTTATGAATTATTGTAATCCTCTTAATTAATCGGTGGATATTTTGCATGTTATTTATTAGGAACTGACCGATATTGAATTCAGATCTGAAAATGTAGCAACATCAAAAAATCATCAACTCTATAAATTAAAACTAGAGACAGTATACAGTGCCAAACACAGAGTGAAGAAAGCGTGAATTGGTTTAGTGTATTGATGTAAAATACACATACAATAAACTAAACATAATGTATATCAAAATCAAAAGTCATTTATTCAAACTAGGCTGATAATCAGCACTTTTTGAACGTCAAAATTACAAGAGACAGTCCGCCAAAACGCCCGTCCTTCGCCACTTCCTAGTGTTTTGGCTGGGAAGAAGAAGTGGCGGAACAAACTCCCCAGCAACACATCTGTCTGTTAGGTTAGAAGAACCAGATTCTATAAAATAGTGTTCCAGTTTATATAAACAAGGATGTACTAAAGACGGAAAAACATCGGCCAACACATGACTTTACAGTTGGGAAAAGGTATAATATACTGTAAAAATGTTATGTCTACGAATTAACACCTTAATATTTTCACTGTTTACTTGGTTGTATGGGACAGAATGTGCTAGACTAAAGTGCCTAGGGATTTAATAATAGGTACACAAAGATAATAAATAATCCTCGAAAAAGATATGTGCGAATAATTCTAAGCCAGGTCAAACATATTTATATCAAGCACCATAATCATACAAACATTTCCTTTAATAAAATACTTTATTAATTACCTGGAAATTATTGTCTATGGAAATAAAACGACGTTTAGTTCTCGACAGTCGTCTTGTTATATCAGAGGTATCAAACCTTCGGTCTTTGTTAGAGAAATTATTAAATACGATTTATTATACACGCTGTTGTTTTACATACTCGTCAAATTCATGGAGGTATTTATGCTAATGATTCTCGACCTGAACCAATAATAAAATGTGTAGGTATTTTTTTTTTTTTTTACGGATATCGGTAAGTGTGAACTACCCGTGTTTTAAACGCGACTCTTCTGATCCTCGCCCTATAACCACGCTTTCACACATACAAAAAATCGCAAACGTTTATTCGATATTTTTTATTCCCTTAACCACGTTAAGGGGGTTTTTCTGAAATACCGACAAACTTAAACAACAAAAAAGCAGCGTTTATTAATGAAGTACCATAATTTAAATTTAATAACATGTCATCTGTGACATCCTCCTGAATTTTGACGAGGATGCAAAACAAAACCATGTATAACATAACATGGTTGCAAATTATATAGAAACGCAAATTAAACATAACCAGAAGTTTTTTAAGTAAAAGGGATGATAGATAGAATTAATTAATTTATCATGCCCTATTTCCCATTTTTAATTAAACAAAAGCTCCATTACGGAGCTCCTAGGCCAAAAATAATGAATTTACGTAATGTAACAGGTAAAGTATCCCTGCAGGAATTGACATACATTTTGTCAAGATATCTTGTTAGGTAAGTCCAAATTGCCAGTCTGCAAAAAGAATAACTTTAGATTAGTTTTGATTGATGTTTAAGTGCTCGGGATAAAGCTCAGATTTGATTGATGACTCAAATCCTATGAGGATATTTTTATCTGATTTGTTAAACACATTTCCACATCTTGATGTAGTAATCTTTGTAACAAGTTACCTAGGTTGTGGTGTAAAGTAATTGATTTGCAGCTCGGTAAGCGTAGACTAGCATTTACCACGGTTATAAGGAGGCCACAGCCGGCTAGGCGGCTTTGGAGCAACATCGTTATGCAATCGTACGTCGAACTTTTTAAAGGGAAATCTCTCAATCTGTTTATAGAGTTATCTCGGAGAAATGTGTGCTAGAATCTTTGAGGCAGAAGTAAAGGGGCATTACCAAAAACGTTTGTATATATACAATAGCTGGGACAACGCGAATAAAATCTTACTAATCTACTTGCAATAGCCAACAGCACGCGTAGCATGACTACTGTAGAAACGAGTTTTGTCAACGGAAGAATAGACATAATGACAGATAGACAATGACAATGTGTCAGTTTGTCGATTCCTCCGTCGACATAGCCCGTTTCGACGGCGGTCATGCTTCGCGTGCTGGTCGTTGTCGGTACCACAAGCGGAACGTGTCTAAGTTAGTGTGGCCTTAACATAGCAAATTACCTATGTAATTTTGATATATTATGCCCACACTGAAATTTGCAATCACATTTCATCTGTTTAACTTTCTATAGTAAGCATATAAAATCTCTGTGGACATAATATTATCAGAGTGCGTGTAAAAAAAATTGGTTCATCGTTTTTTTTTATCCATTATTCTTGCAACACTAACGGGAAGTTCACGATGTTATTGGTATTCCAAATAACGTGTCAATATAACTTTATTGGTTGTACGAATAAAATTACTGCGGTCTCAATGTAACTTTTATTAGTTTACGAAATGCACTGAAGTTTATCATACCAAGAACCTGTCTGCATAATTTCGTAAACTTCATAAATTATGTTGCTATATCAACGATCAAAACTTACCTAACTTAGTATGAAAAAGCAGATATTGTAATACCTCATTTTGTTTGGAATGTCTAGTGCCTAAATGAGCCTGATAAGATCAGCTATTTACAAATGAAAAAGAAATACTAAATGTTATTGTTTCCAGTAAGATTGCATTTTATATTCCGTTTCGAGAATTACTGAAGCGTGTTTTTACTAACCCAGCATAACTAAGAAAGTCAAAACACAACCATTGCCGAAATTATCTTAACCGGTTAATCCGTTTCTTTGTGAAAGCATATCGAAATCCATTACTTTCTTACAATGATATCTACAACAATATGTATTGTTTCTTTATAATATTACCTTTCTCAGGGTGCATCCATACACTCCGAGTAACTTTTTGTGGATCAACATTTTGTAATATTTCTTTTACCGTAGGATGGGATGGGGGCGGGTGATGGTAGATGAACTGTTCCTTTTCAATCTTGAAAGTTGCCCTAATTTACAATCATCATCATCATCTGCCTAGCCTTTTTCCCAAACAATCTTGGGGTCAGCTTTCAGTCTAACCGGACGCAGCTGAGTACCAGTATTTTACAGCCATGACTAAATATTTTAGCTGCACTCTGAATACCTTCCAGTCGTAAAACACGGAATCAGTAATAACTGTAGTAAATGTAATAAAGCCAAATTCACCATATTTCATCTGCTCCTTGCTATAGCGAAAGGACTATAAGTATCTTTATATAACTCTTGCGGCTTTTGCTCTCCGTTGTGGCCCACTGTGGCTTCTCAAATATCCTACAGATAACTATATTGAGGCTGCTGAAAAGCTCCTAGTGGGCTTTGAACTACCATGATTCACTTGGAAATCTCTGAACTGACTACGAAGCCAGTTCATCCGCTTGAGGTAAAATTTTGCCCTATAGGGTTTTTCTGAAGAAGCACATTATGACTGTGTAACTTCAGAAACGGTTTCACACTATTTGTGCTGCTTTTTGTGCAACTCCACCTGCACCTGGATCTGTCTGAAGCCACTAGTAACGGCTTTGAAGTGGTAGAGAACTGGGGGCCTAAAACGGCCACTTTGCAGAATCAGAATTGGATAATAATTTTAATCACGTTAATTTTTTTTTAAACTTCACGGATGCAGTTTATATTATAAATTGTCACTGTGCGACCATTTTACGAACGGTAACTATTAAGATACTGCTAAAGGAAACATTTTCGGCGCCCTGATCGAAGTTGATCTAAAAGATATATTGATACGACGAAAAAGCGCACTTTCAAACGTTTCTCCACAACAATAAGTAACTTCGGTATAAATGCACCTTAACTCATTACCTACATTTCTAATTGCTGTGCTTTCGGAATGGCAGCCATAATTAACATATGCCATAACGCCGAGTGCATTGACTGAGCACTTTCACCTTGTTTCATTCGGACGCACCAATTGTTGACGACACCTGCTTTAGTAACGTTTGCATACAAGTTGCTTTACGCGTGTTTCCTTCATTGTTAATTAAACGGGCCTTTGAATAATATGAATATTTGATTCAATGTTTAGTAGGTATTAGGTACATTTGTTTGAAAACACCTCTCGTCTCTCAGAAAAAAAAAACACCTATGCCATCCTGCGAAGTTTTTTGTTTGGAACTGCTTAGAAGGAGGGTATACAATCTATAACATTGTATGAATTGCATATACGAATGGTTATGTATCTTAAGCCGGATGGTTAATTAATATTCCATGTCTAAGCCTTTTTATTTGTCTGTTTCCAATCTTTTACAGAGCCTTTAATAGAGCTTAATTGTAAAACTAATCAGTCTAGCCCATTCAAGGTTTATGCTAGGTATGATTTAGTAACTGTGTGCCTTTGAATATGTTTCGTGTATGAATCACTCATCATCTGCCTAGCCTTTTCCCAAACTATCTTGGGATCGGCTTCCAGTCTAACCGGATGCAGCTGAGTACCAGAACCAGTATTTTACATGAAGCGACTGCCTATCTGACCTCCACAACCCAGTAACTGGGTAATACGATACCCCTTGGTAAGACTGGATATCAGACTTTTGGCTTCTGACTACTCGTAACGACTGTCAAAGATCTACAAATGACAGCCGGGACCAACGGCTTAAACGTGCTTTCCGAGGCACGAATGTGAATAATAATATTCCGTGTATATGAATCACTGTTTCTTTACGATTACCGTGTTTTACGCCCTTCAATCTATGTACTAGGATTGGATGACCACATTACGTATACTTTATTCCTCATTATGGAATCAAAAATAATTCAGATAAGTTATTTATTATACATAGACGCCATATCATAATTCTTTGTGGCCAGTAAAAAAAATAAAGGTCATACGGTATAATACATTTATAAAAAGGCAGTCACTAAAAGTAGATCCATAATAAACAAGTAAACAACTATACTGTACGAATTAAATTAAAGTTCCTATAGATAATATAATGTGGATTGTAATAATAGTGTCCACCAGAATGCCAAGTTACATTCGATAGTCAAGGCCGGCCTAGTAACTAGAGCAGCTTTATATATGTGCCAAGCAAAGGTCATGCAATGTCTATATATAATATTATTTTATTTGGAGACAGATTAAAACCTTCATTAACATTAATCGTACTAAGATAGCACGAAAGTAATTAAAAACTAACAAAACAGGTCATATCCTAAAACATTCTGTTAGGGTTTCAAGAGGTTTTCAGAGGGCTTGCCTACCTAGTGTGAATTTGTATATCTACCTTTTCGATCGCTTTCAGGAGAATTTCATCTATAATTCCTGAAACTGAAGTAGTGCCGCCAAGAATCGGATGTCAATAAAGGGAAATACAGTTATCTCATACAATCTAAAATTTACTTTAAAGACATCGAATGGCTATTCAGTTAAAAAAAAACACACTAGGCCCACAGATAGAATAAAATGATTTGTTTTATTCAATTCGAGTGGGATTTGACGCATTTTGAGGTTGATAAAGAGACACTTAGGTAATTCAAATGCACATTTACTAAAAAATATTGTTTGGGAAAAGGCTAGGCATATGATGATGAGATGATGATTTTACCACTTGAAAGATTTATATAAATGAAATGCATTAATTCAATCGAAAGTAAACTCGTTATTCAATGCCTATACGTAAATCCGATTTCAATGCAATTATTTCGCCAATTTCCTGCATTTGTTATATACTATTTTATTGGAATAATTACTAGCAATCAGTATTATCAGTAAAGTCTTGTGCATAACAATAAACGATTTAATTTACATAGTTACATTAGAGTTCTCATTGATAATTCATGGTTATAACATCGATTGCAGTCTATACTAAACTGTCAATGGACGTCAAACATATAACAATATTCGCCATTCTGTGCAAGGATCTTATAAATTATTGTTAATTATTTTTGAGTAAACTTTACTTACAGAATCTGCAGATATAGCGCTATCACTCAATGAAATACTGAAAACGCAGAGGCAACACAGGAGTCCACCGATTTTGCGAACCATTTTTGCACAAACACTTATTTCTTTTTTTAAACAAAAATATTTAAACAGCGAAAAAAAAAGCGGCCAAAAAAAGGAATTTAAAATGCGAGCCTGTCTCTTCGTTCGAAATTCAAAATGTTTTTTTTTTTTAATCAGTGTTTACGGCGTGCAGCGAAAGGTGTGCGGCCGGTCGCGGTATGGAACGTAACTCGCGAATGTGACGATTTTTGAAAGGCCCGCGTAGGAGGGTTTCGCGCCGATTTCTGCTTGCGTTCCGTTTCATTCAAGCTGATAATAATATGTTGTAAGAGCCAGACATGTCGTAATTTTATTTGTTCCTGTGTAGTTAAAAGCAGTACTACAACAGAAAATTGCTTTTGCAAATTGTGTGTATGCAAAATTGTGTGTAATGGATGTATCATGACGTGGAAATAATTGCCAGCTGATTTAAAAATTACCTGCTTGATAGGTACTTCTCCTACCTACCTTTTTGAAAGAAGTCAAAGAAGTCACAGTCACAGTTTATGCCTCCCAAGTAAAGTTAGTTCATCGATGATATCAAGGTACCGTCTCATAAGGTCTATAATGTAATCATTAGATAATTGACAAAAAACAAACGTAACGTAAACATTGTAAGTCTGATTATTAGTTTACAGTAATCTTAATAAGAGAAGAAAATTGATTAAGTGAGAATATTTGCGTAACATAATTGATGTTATTTAACAAGCATGTAATTTACCGCATCTTGAAAAAAAAACCTCATTTGTTTGTTTTTTTTTTTAACGCCTGGCATCTTCGTATTGCGTGTGTACGGTACCGTTTTATTTTTAATCTGTGACTTTGACTTTAGTCAAAATACCTTTACATAATTATAATGAAAACACAACAGGAAAACCTTGATTTCTACGCTTGCGCCTTTAGTTTTTTGGACTGCACTATACGTGAGAAAAAAATATCAATGACTTTTGTCTAGGCGTCTGCCATTCAGGGCAGAAGTGTTGTTAAATAAGCTAGTAAGTAGTAGTTAAGTGTATCTAATTTGTTGCTTTTTTTTCTATCATTTCAGTTTTTATTTGTTTTAAAGGAGCTAGTCGCTAGATAATAACAGCCGCTTGACCACCAATTATATACCGGAAGTAGCCCGAAAGTCTGACAACTAGTCTTACCAGGGGTTAATGGGGTTTACAACCCAGTTAGTACTGGGTGATAACCCAGTACTAACTGGGTTGTGGAGGTTTAATAGGCAGTCGCTCCATAAAAATGTTAATATTCAGCTGCATCCGGTAAGACTGGAAGCTGACCACAACAATGTTTGGGAAAAGTCTAGGCAGACGATGATTTAAGTTTTTATGGAGGTAGGTAAGTAGGTACATAGTTTTATTTAAGATCATACTCGAAAAGTTAAAATAGTAAGTTCATTTTCTCTTGTGTCAAGCATGAGATATCATAACATGAAAGCTGAAATTTGTTTTATCCCACGCTGTGATAATAGTACATTACGATATTAGTGCGTTATGATGGTTATAACATGCGTGGTGGAATTTCAGCCCGAGCCGAAGGCGAGGGCGTAATTGAGCCGAGCATGTTATAACCAATACGCACGTATATCGTACGACGTTTTTTAACACATTTGCGAGGAAACAGAAAAAAAAAAACATTTTATATTTTGTTCATTTCTCATTATTGAAACAGTTAGTGAAATTACAATTATTAAAATGATACGTAGTTGTAGTTGGTTTTTTAATTATGTTTTTATTATTATTATTACCTACTATTCATAATGTCATTGTTTTGTGTTAGGGTAAATGTTGGAGACGACGTAACTTCTTGAAAGGCGGCAGAAGAGCATTGTAATTCGTCATTAGTTGTAAATAAAAAAATATCCTCAGTAGAAGTAGAGGGCCGCGGCTCAGGGCAAAACTTCTTCGTTTGTGGCTCCAAATTTATTGCCTGAGTTATTTTGTCGCTTATATAAAAGATCGGGGTATTTTGTTTATAGTGTTTGGGATTTTAATTAAAAGCATTTTGCCTTGATTTTCAATGTCATTTGTGGTAATATTGTGAAGCTCTTGCCGTCTACATGCACCATTAATACCAAATATTAACGCAACCTGAAAAGAAATAAAAATGTGTAAGGTACTTAGCTTACAGACGGTCGTTAAAAAATATGTAAAAGAGTATGTACGGTAGATTAATATATAAAATAAGGAGGCAAACTGACCTTAGTTGCCAGGCTATCTGGAGCATCTCTTAGAAACTTTTTGAAGTCATTTGATGACAGTACCTTAGATTTTTTCTTTATAAAACCATCAGAGCGTTTCTTTAAAAATGCAATGAGATTTGAATATAAATTAATATCGACACCATTTTTCATCTTGAGGGTACTTTTCAGCATCGAATATGTTGTCCACAACGAGCTAGGCTTATATTTACTAGCTAGTTCATTAAAATACGCCAAAACTACATTTTCGGAAAATGACTTGGCATTTTTCATGTTTTTCCACTTCAAAAAATTTTCATACGTGGTTATGTATCTGTCTTTGGATATTGACGGCAGCAAGCTGTCGCATGCGGTTCGCGCTTCTGTTAGTATATCCGGTGGAGTTGAAGTAATATATGGCTCTTCTTCATTATTGAAAGTTGTCATATTTAAATTTTCACAATACAAGTACAAAGAAAAGAAAATTTGAGAAACATGGCGCGAGGATTATTTTCTGCCGTAGCTGCGTGAAAATGTTGGCAAAGACGTTGCAAGAGCACGCAGCCAAGTTTTTAAATTACCGAATAAACTGTTTTTTTTTTATTTTAAATAAACTGAATCTGTGAATGCACACTGTTGCTTTCCCGCGATTTTAACAGCGTGCTAGCGCTGCCTACTGACTGGCGCCGCGCGGCGATTAGTTCGAAATTTGAATAGCAACAGCGCGCGAAATGGCAAATAATACTGTTATGGAATTTGTATGGACTATAACTTAACTATTTGCTCTGATAACACACGCGTTTTTTATGACCCGCTTTACATATTTAAAACCGGTGGAATTACATCAGCTTTACGAGCAACGGTGTTAAAAAAAGACTAACCACTCAGCAGGATAATCTCACTTGATGGCTTACCATCAATTATAAATAAAAACATATTTAAACTTGAGAGCAGCGGTGGCCCACTGGTGGTAGGAGCAGTAAGCCGTGGGTTCGAACCCAGGCAGGCGCATTACTTTGTGTAATTTATTTCATTACTGCTGGTCTCAAAAACGGTGAAGGAAAACATGGTGAGGAAACCGGCATGTCCTAGAACTAAAAATTCGAGGACATGTGACATCTACCAACCCGCACTGGGCCCGCGTGGTGGATTACAGCCCCAGCAGTGGGAACATCATAGGCTGATGATGATGATTTAAATTTACGCCCTTTGTCCATGTGGGTAGGCAGAAAGTACACGACGCCATTTACTACGATCCTTAAATACGCCTTTTGCCTCGAGTAGGTACGTTCATCACTTAGGTACGACTAAAGGGGCTCTGGTGGCATTTCTACCGATGATAAACAATACTGTTTCCTTTTCCCAGGCTCGTCACTTTCCTCGAATCCTAATAAATGGTGCCAAGTCATTTATATTGGCACAACTTACCTGGCTTTCTGCCCACACCGTTAAGCTTGCGATAATCATCATTCACTTCTTCGCTATCGCACTTTGGGATGTCGATCTCACGTGGTGGTATTATCATAATCATGATAACAATATAATGATTGCGATAGGTGTATTTCTTCTTTCTGAATCGAAGCGCATCGCATTGTTTGTAGAGTGTGATGGCAA
Source organism: Cerastis leucographa (assembly GCA_963082945.1). Taxonomy (NCBI): domain Eukaryota; kingdom Metazoa; phylum Arthropoda; class Insecta; order Lepidoptera; family Noctuidae; genus Cerastis; species Cerastis leucographa. The sequence goes on along the minus strand of OY720385.1, from coordinate 5,248,508 downwards.
AGCTAAAAAAGCTTTTAAAATATGATCAATTCAACTCAACTCAAAGCATTTATTTCAATTAGACCATTGCAGGCACTTTTGAAAGTCAAAAAACAGAACAAAACGCAAAGCTACAGTCTCAGACACAAGGCATAAATAATAACTCGTGAAAGTACTGTAGTCGCCCATTTCAAAGCGTAGATCTCTGTGGAGAAGAATGGGCATAAAATTGGCATGATCAAGAAGAATTTACTTACACAATTTATACGCTAAGCTACATTATCCCCAAGAGTCAGGCTATATTTCAAACGTTGCCGTGGCCTAATTGCCGACCATAACGCGAGCGATGCCATGTGCAAAAGCTAGTGCGATATAAGTGAAAACTCGTCATTTCCAGTGATGTTAATTGATCGAAATTACTTCCACTGCTGGACTAGGTATGTAAGTGCTAAATCTAGCAAATAACGTTCATTATTAGATCACGGAATTTCATATTTCTTTTCATCTTCATCTGCATTACCTTTTCGAACTACGTTGGGCTTCCAGTCTAACTGAATGCAGCTAAATACCAGTATTTTACATGAAGTGACTGCCTATCTGACCTCCACAACCCAGTTAGTATTGGGTAATACGATACCCATTGGTAAGCCTGCTTGTCAGACTTTCGCGCCGCTGCCACCTGTAAGGTCTAAAAACGTATCACGGAATCTCATATCAAAGGAAATATTTGTTCATTTCATTAGTTTATTAGTATAAGGTGCAATACATCAGTATAATATTTCAACACACATGCCGCAGACGATCTACAAGATACCATAAGCAAACTGAAATCCCTACTTAATATTATAAATGTGAGTGTAAGTTTGTTTGTTACGCTTTCACGCGAAAACTACTCAACCGATCATCATGAAACTTTGTACATATATTCTTGGAGGTATTAGAAGTAACATAGGCTATTATCACGCTACGACCAGTAGGAGCCGAATGAAAAATGTTGCGAAAACGAGGAAAATGTGACGCAGACAAAGTTGCGCGGGACAGCTAGTAGTAAATAATTCAGGAGGTTGTCACAAAAGGCCCCTAATAATCAATTTAAATTACGGTATCTAGTTTATCCATAGGTACTATCCATACTAATATTCCATACTAATATTATAAATGCGAAAGTCACTCTGTTTGTATGTTTGTTACCTTTTCACGACTGAACGGCTGATCGGATCTTAATGAAATTTGGCAAGTAGATAGATTTCAACCTGGGAAAGGACATAGGCTATATATCATCACGCTACGACCAATAGGAGCGGAGCAGCAATGAAAAATGTTGCGATAACGGGAAAAAGATGACGCCGACGAAGTTGCGCGGGACAGCTAGTATAATATTATAAATGCGAAAGTAGCTCTGTTTGTTTGTTTGTTACCTTTTCACGACTAAACGGCTTGTTGGATCGTTATGAAATTTGGCAAGGAGACAGATTATATCTTCGAAAAGGACATAGGCTACTTTTTTATTGCTGAATAAAACTTCAAATTTTCCACGCGAACAAAGTCGCGAGCAGCAGCTAGTTATTAATAAACGCTGCTTTTTTTGGTTGTTCAAGTTTGTCAGTATAACAGGGAATAAGAAATTATCGAATAAACGTTTGAGATTGTTTGTATGTGTGAAAGCGCGGTTATGGGACGAGGATCAAACGGACCGCGTTTAAAACACGCGTGGTTCACGTTTACCGATTTCTGTAAATAATAATAAAAAAATACCTCTATTTTATTATTGATTTGGATCGAGAATCATTAGCATAGTTACTTCTTCGAAATTGACGAGGTTGCAAAACAACACTTTGTATATAATGTAAATAGGTGGTAGGTATAAAGTAGAGCACTGTGTTTAGACTACATCTAGAATACTAGAATGTTCGTACTTGTAAAGACTAACTTGAGCGTAACCAACTCGACATGTTTGCAAATTGCAATTGTTGTTAATAACTAAACATTATCTACATAATAAATGTTGACGCTCACCTACTGTTGTAATAGGTCGTTAGGTACTCATGTTCTCCTAACCATATTATCCAAGTAATTTGTTTTAGTAAGAACACAAAAAAAGATACATTTCGCTCAGAAAAAAAAAACGTCCTTATACTACTAGTAAAAATCCCAACAGAAACCATACACATGCAAATATTATAAATGCGAAAGACAGAAACATCTTTATAAGTCTGTTGCATTAGGTTCTACTAGGGTTCATTTCCGGGAATTCTCGAGACGAGAATGCCCGGGAAATCGTTGGACGTGGCTCCCGGGAAATCAAGCTCGAGAAAAGTCGAGAACTCGATAATTCATGTATCAAGTCACACCATTTAAAAGCTATTGACAGTCCTTGTACATGTGCGACCGCCTTCAATGCTCTGCGCGTCCAGTATAACAACGTCTTTAGAAGTTTGTTGGGGCTCTTATGGCGGAGCAGTGCCTTCGGCATGTCCCTGTGGTCTCGGGTAAAACGTAGCACCAACACGCTTCTGAGCGTGGTGTCGGACAGAGTGGACAGCTCCGTTAGCTAGACGAGAACACCCAGAGATAATGTGACGGATTGATTCGCCCGGATGGTGGCATGCCCGACATATGTCAACCGTGCCATCCTTCACAATAAATTTCCGGTAGTTATTTGTCATCATAACTTCATCCATAATTGCACAAACAAAACCTTCGGTTTCTCCAAAGAGTTCCCCGGAACGTAGCCAGGCTACGGACGCTGCATGGTCTACATCAGGTCCATGCAGGGCACTGAAGTAGCGTCCGTGAAGCTCCTTACTCTGCCATACTTCCCTGCGGTCATTAGTGTCAAGCACTGCAGGTTTGCGCCAGTTCTCTTTAGCCAAGGAGAGCGGGGTGAGGGCCTTGTCCATCGCGACCACATCTCGATGCATCCCCACGTCGGCTTCTAGGAAATATTCCCTGAGACTGCATATCTCGCGATTGTCGAGAGTCTTGGCGTTTAAAAAGCCTCGACCTCCACAACTCCGCGGGCATGCATTCGATATGCCGTCAACAATATACGAACCTTGCTATCCAGGGCGTCTAGTTCTGTTTGAGTCCATTTAAGTACGCCAAAAGTGTACATCAAAACCTTATTTCCGCCTGATAAAAGACTATTAAATACTTTTCTCAGGCGGCCAAAGAAGCGCTCCTTCAACGATTTCTTCATGACAACAGAATTGATGCCCAGCGCTTCCGACATACCCAAATACTTGTAGGTTTCGGTCGCTGAGAGGGATCTAAGATTTATGGAATCTGAGAGCTGGGTTCCCGCAGATTCCACAATCCCCCCTCGCTTTACATACATGATCGCACATTTGTCCACACCAAATTCCATCCTGATGGCGCTACTGAAAGTTTCTGTTACCTTCAGTAGGTCCATCAGTTGCAAATTGTTGGGGCCAAAGAGTTTCAGTTTCAGGTCATCCATGTAAAGAAGGTGAGATATAACCTGACCACCTCTCCTCAACCGAAAGCCCAGACCTGAATCCTCCAGCAGCGTGCTTAGAGGATTCAAGGCTAAACAAAACCAAAGTGGGCTCAAACTATCGCCCTGAAAAATACCACGCTCTATCCTTATCGGTTCGCTGTTACCTTCGATATGCCGACATCCTGGATAGCTAAGGACTGTCCTCCATTGCCTCATACACAACATCAGGAGGGTGCGCAGAGTTGCATCTATTTTATACAACTCTAGCACCCTCATGAGCCATGTATGTGGCACCGAGTCATACGCCTTTTTATAATCTATCCAACATGTCGACAGATCCCTTCGGGAACAGCGAACCTGTTGGTTAATGGCCATATCAATGAGAAGCAGCTCCTTAGTACCGCGGGACCCGTTCCTACATCCATTTTGAGAAGCGGACATGATCGAATTGTCATCAATGTGTATGCAAAGTTTAGCTCTCAAAATGGATGTAAGAACTTTATATAATGTCGGAAGACAGGTAGGTCTATAATTTTTGGGCTCCGCAGTACTACCCGATTTATAGAGCAGGTGGGTGATTCCAGTAGTTAAGAACTCGGGCAGCGACCCTGATTCTAAAGCTGACTGGAATAGGGCCGCCAAGCGAGCGTGCGACCTCTGGATCCACTTAATCCAGAAGTTGTGCAGTCCGTCCGGCCCTGGAGATTTCCAGTTAGGCAACGGACGGACTGCACGAGCTACGTCTTGGGGGCTGATGATAATTGCCCCCATTTCTGGTATTGGATCACATACTTGTTCAACCTCCCGGGTCCAACCGCCCTCAGTGTGACTGACAGGCACCGACCAGATGCTGCGCCAGAACAAGGACATGGCGTCATCATCCGGTACGCGCGTGTCAGCCACACCTTGGTCCGGTCGCTCCCAAGCCGTATAAACCCAACTTTCATCTCTTAGGAATGTGCGATTCAGAGTGTATCGTGCCACCCGCCGCTTATACCTACGAATACGGTTTGCCCATGCATACACTTTCTGCTTCAGGAAGTCGATGCGTTCTGTGATACGAGACATATAGTCTCGAGGACTAATATCAGTCCGCAAATGCCCGCTTCACAAAACGCATCACTCGAGGGTGATTGTTGCCCTCCTTGAAGCAGATTAGTTTGCCGATGAGTGTTCTGGCCCCACCAATACGTCACTCAATAGGGGATCGGACTGGGTAAAGAAAACGACATTCTATTTTGTCTGTCAGACAGGTAATACAAAAATATTAGACACGTATTTTTTGTTTTATCAAAATATCAAAAAATTACTTAGTTAGAACTCATTAAAGTTGGAGAGTGGGGGCTTACTACGTCACAAGTGGGTATAAAACTTACCTACATGTGACGTCATGCGCCATTTCAACTCAATATATCTCGGTAATTTTATGACCACGTGAAAAAAGAAAAAATACGTGTCCAATACTTTTCACGGACTACTACCCGACGGACAAAGAAAAAAAAATAGGATTATCCCCTATTCTGCATTGCCATGCCGGTACGGCAAGTTTAGGTCGTGTAGCTCTGTCATCAAAAAAATTGACATGAGCTACACGACATGCCGCTACAGCCGCACAATACAGGATTGAGTGAGCATCAGTGAGGTCATTATTTGATACTTTTATTTGAGAAGTAAACCACTGAATTTGTTAACGTTATTGGAACCAAATAATATGAGAAAACGTACGTAAGTGTAAATTTCTCGACAACCCGAGAAGACCCGAGAAATTATCCTCGAGAATTCTCGAGACCCGAGAAATTGAAAAATTCGAGAAATCATGAACCCTAGGTTCTACACGCTCTGCCGAATCGATTCGGAAACGGATTGACCATAGCCCGGACTAGGACATAGTTTTTTTTTTATCCCGGTAATATGATCTCGTGGGATACTTTTTAACCTCCACACAGACAAAGCCACGGGAAGAAGTAGTCACTAATAAAATAAAAACAAATTCATGTTGGTAGGTACTAGAGATTCTACATAAATAATGATAAGCGACTGATCTCCAATATTTCTCAATGATACAAATGCCAATACTACGAGTAAGCAGTAACCAGTCAAGATAAATATAACTAGTAAAAGGGTTAAACAAACTTTGTGAGAGACAAACAATAAATCATAGATAAGACACAATTCGCAAACTCGATTAGTTGTCATCACTCGTTTGTCACTAGTATTACCTTATAAACGGTAAGAGTAGCACACATTGTGAGTCTCATTAAAAAAGTGAATTAAAAAAAAAAAAAAGAGCGCGATGAGTTCAAAATGGGAGAACGATGAAGTCGTACAACGGTTTCGGGAGTATTTGAGAATTCCAAGCGTCCATCCTGATGTTGATTATGGTGAGTTTTACAGGAGAAACTTGTATAATTGTGTAATACAACCAATGAATAAAATACATACCTAATTAACAAAACTAATATTTTGGAAGTTTTAGACTTAAAAAAAAAAAAAAACTTCCAGAAAACACTTCAATGTGAAGCTTCCTGAATTCGGTGGCTTTGGTTGTTTTGTAGACTAATTTTTTGCCGTTATTATGTAACTAATTTTCTTATTAAATTCCACAGCTTGCATTTACGTCAGCAAGCACATTAAGTGGAGAAAATGGCAATGCAACTCCGTATTCTGATTCTAATCAAATTAAATCCTTTATCCTGATGTTTAGTTAGGCAATTAATTCCATACTAATTCTAGAAATGAGAAAGTATCCTTACCTGTCTGTCCTTTATTTTTTTCGCGCAAGATCCCTGAATTGATCGATGTAAAGTAAATAAAGACAGGTAGACAGACAAAGACTTAAATTGAGAAGAACAGACTACTTTTCATCGTAGATCGCAAACGAAACAGGAGGTCGTGGCTAAATAATAATAAAAATATAATAATGTAATAAATACTCCCGGCTGTCATTACCCAGTACTAATTGGGTAGAGGAGGTCAGATAGACAGTCGCTCCATTTAAAACACTGGTATTCCCTTGTATCCAGTTAGACTGGAAGCCAACCCCAACATAGTTGGGAAATGCTAGGCAAATGATGATTGCAGACGAAACAACAATAACACGAGCAACAATATTCCTATCCACATCGTAGAACCTTTTAGAGAGAATTTACCTTTAAATTGAGAATTTATTTTTTGTGTAGGGGACTGTGTGAAATTCTTAAAGAAGCAAGCAAACCTTCTCGACCTGCCTGTTTTCGTCAAAGAGTTTGTGCCCAAGAAACCAGTGGTGGTGATAACATGGGAAGGTCTACAGCCAGAACTGCCCTCAATACTACTGAACTCTCATATGGACGTGGTTCCTGTTAATGAAGTAAGAATTTCATAGAGCTATAGATTGCGGTAAATTTATTCTCCTAAGCTGAGGCAAAATAGGCTTTCTTTTCAGCACTTTTCTCCCCAGCCTTAAGGGTGCATTATGCATAGTAAGGTACCGATCAGAGCGGGGAAAATAGTCCCAAACTTTCTATTCCATACAGTATGAGCTCCCACATAAAGAAACAGTAGAAAATCATGGGTCCAATCATGATTGCAACTGATTGATCAGTTTAAATTAAAACCTGTCTGTCAACAGGGTCAGAACTGGGGATCAATTGCTCCAGACGCACATTCAACTTTAAGAGAAAGGAAGTCGTTCCTGTGATAACCCTCCCACCTTGCAAATCTTTCTCTCCAGCAAGGCGTCTTCCCGGCTCTGCTAAATCAGTCTATTATAACCCCAGTACATAAGGGGGGGGGATACGATGACAATATATAAAGACCTATCTCGGTCTTACCAGCCTGCAAATTGCAAATGCCTGTCCATTTTCTTAGACGTCAAAAAAGCATTTGACACCGTTCCTATCCTTTTGGACAAATTACTTACAAAAAGCCTGAATAAGTGGTACTGCGCTCAGCTTACTCAAAGATTACCTCTTAAACGAAAGCAAAAAGTAAAAATACTACAATACACTAGCATCGAAGCAGAGGTAATATACGGCGTACCACAAGGTAGTGTTTTGGGTTCTACCCTCTTTTAATGCATATCAATGATTTGTGCAATATTAAATGACCAAATGCCAGGATATTTGCATACGCCGATGATACTGCTGTTGTATTTGCTGGTAATTCTTGAAAAGATGTTAAATTAAGTGGACTATACTCTAGGTCAGAAAACTGAACAGAAACCAAACGGTTCTAAAAAAAATAAAACCCTCACATATCATAATAAGAAACATAAAAAGGGGAAAAGGTATAATTTCAAAAGTTCCCCAATGTAAGACTAAATTTGCAAGCAGACCATTTTACTATCTCTCAGCTCAACTATACAATAGGATTAATAAAAATATATATGTACACAATAGAAACTATTGCGACTGTAAAAAAAATGGTAACAAACTGGGTTAAGTCTCTTACTTAGAGATACGGAAGCTCTTCTGGTATATCATGATTAACATAATCACAGGCACGCCATGACGATACACACTTCACTCTACTCCACACACTACACTAATGTATACCACAACACGCTGCAACACACCACACCACTCTACGTTAAACTACAGCACACACCGCACCGCACCACATCACATCTGGGGGGTTACTATAACGCTAAAAACATTATTGTTCCATTCCTATTCCAGAGTGGGAAAGAGATGCAGCTAGACGACCTGTATAGCCCCGTCACTTTTAAACTCTGGAATAAGAATGGAAAAATAATGTTTTAAGACGTCATGGTACGCCACCAGATCACATCAAACCACACTACATCTTACACACACGCCACACACACCACACCAAACTAAAGCACGCTTCTTACCACATGATACATACTCAAGATGTTACAATATCTATATATATAAAAGAAAGTCGTGTTAGTTACTTCACTTATAACTCAAGAACGGCTGAACCGATTTAGCTGAAAATTGGCAGGGAGGTAGTTTAGAGCCAGGAGAAGGACATAGGATACGGTAGGGTAGGGTAGGGTAGGTAGGTAGGATAGGGTAGGTTGGTAGGGTAGGGTAGGTAGGTAGGGTAGGGTAGGTAGGTAGGGTAGGGTAGGTTAGGTAGGGTAGGGTAGGTAGGTAGGGTAGGGTAGGTAGGTAGGGTAGGTAGGTAGGTAGGGTAGGTAGGTAGGGTAGGGTAGGTAGGTAGGTAGGGTAGGGTAGGTAGGTAGGGTAGGTAGGTAGGGTAGGGTAGGGTAGGTAGGTAGGGTAGGGTAGGTAGGTAGGGTAGGTAGGTAGTAAGGGTAGGGTAGGGTAGGGTAGAGTAGGTAGGTAGGGTAGGGTAGAGTAGGTAGGTAGGTAGCGTCGGGTAGGGTAGGTAGGATAGGGTAGGTAGGTCGGATAGGGTAGGTGGGTAGTAAAAAGTGCATTGCAACGCATGCTGGGTACAGCTAGTTGATTTATAAAAATAACAAGATATTTAACTAAAACAGGCATTGTTTGCCTAAAAGGAGGCTCCTAACATAATTCATTGTATATGGAACTTTTTGTGAAAATAAAGTATTTTTAATTATTTTTCATTTGTTTTGGTATTTCCTGAGACGTTCCTTGATTCACCTCGGGTACCATAGGAACCAAACAGTAACTAAGTAGATATCTCCAAACAGATATATTTGACAAAAAGACGTCTGCGATATTATATGCTTCCTACTTTATCTCGACAAAGTAATCCTGCCATCATTAGCTTGTAGACAATTCTGTTATCGGGACAGGTAATATAATATCTAGGTGAAGACGAATCATATCAGTAAAATAAATACTATGTTTGGATTGTAATTGTAAATTGTGTCTTTTGTCACTCTCAAGATAAATAATGCATACATTTTTTTTTGTTTTGTTTGTGTTTTACTCGTAAGTAAAGCAATTTCGTCGATAATCAGTGGTCTTGTAACACCGGTATATAGTCGTTTACAGATTTACGCTCAGTTTTCCGCCTTTTCACAATAACGGATTCCATAATCTTTTTCAAATAAGAACGGTATCGGCGAGTGTCGCTCCCGGGATAGGACAGCTCGGTAGGGAATTAGATTCATAATTGTGGATTTTAGTATCATGTTCCCACAAAGCATGTTCTGTATTCATGTGCTTCGCTTTCATAGTATGACAACACAGGTCACACACTAATCTAGGCTATCGAATTAAGAATTTCGTTTCATTGTTTTTCGTATGTGGCGACATGTCGAAACATTGAGATACGAGTATCGTATCGATAAGTTATATTTAATGTATTCCACACAAATCTTTCGAAACGAATTTCCTAAATAACGGTTAGAACCGCATTAAAATCCATTGCGTATTTCAGAACAACAATGCATTCACACTGACAGGCAAAAAAAAAGAGAAAATTTTCTTTGAAAATAAAGGTGAGGTATTAAATTAATTACAGATTTTATCCTGCCCCTAATTTCAGGAAAAATGGACTCACCCTCCATTCGACGCAGTCTTAACAGACGATGGGTATATCTACGCGAGAGGCAGTCAAGACATGAAGAGCGTAGGCATGATGCACCTAGAAGCTATCAGGAGGCTGAAAGAAGCTGGAGTCAGGCTTAAGAGGACAGTTCATATTTCTTTTGTACCTGGTTAGTATTTGGCATAAGCCTATATCGTTCCCACTGCTGGAACATTGACCTCCTCTCTAGGAAAGGGAGTGGATAAACCAGGCGTTTGGTGGTTGGTGAATATCATCGAGTTCTTGATTCACATACAGACCTTTCCATTTCTAGAATAATAGGACGGTTACCTCACGATGTTTTTCATCACCGTATGGGTAGGTACAGTATGCGTCTCATATTATTCCTAGTACCTAGGCGACCGAGCTGTGTTCGGCTGGAAATAGAGAAAAGTTTTTTAGGGTTCCGTACGCAAAGGGTCAAACGGGACCCTTTTACTGAGACTTGTCTGTCACCAGGCTGTATCTCATGAACCGTGACAGTTAGCCAGTTGAAATTTCTTGTTGTATTTCTGATGATGCTATAACAACGAATACTAAAACAGAATAAAATAAATATTTAAGGGGGCTCCCATACAAAAAGTGATTTTTTGGTCGTTTTATAAATAATGATACGGAACCCTTCGTGCGCGAATCCGTCTCGCCCTTGGCCGGTTTTTTTTTTCCAGATATGTGACCTAGATAAATACCCTGCATCCGTAAACCTCTATATTGAAACTTTCATCGAAATCGTTACCGCCGACGACGTCATTACTAATTTATATACTTAGCATAGGATAGGATGCCTAGCAAAATTCATACACATAGTACCTTCTGCCTGTCTACAGTACCTACTCTAATGTAGTTAGCACAAACTCATGTTAATGTAACTTCTTGCTTTGCGAATTGTATGCTGATTGGCTGGTGATAATGATCAATTACCCCTGGTTTTTGGTGAACCAGCTTAGTATGGTATAAATGTATTTGGTAAGTGATCACTATTTAATCTGGCTTGTAGAATGCAGATCTAACACTTCTGTATGTTTTCTTTTTAGACGAAGAAATCGGTGGTGTAGACGGAATGGGAGCATTTTCGGAATCACAAGAGTTTAAGCAGCTCAATCTTGGTTTTGCGCTAGATGAGAGTGCGCCCAACCTGCATCCTACTGAGATCATAGCTTTTCACGGAGAAAGGACATCGAGGCGTGAGTATTCCATTGACGTAGAAAGTCCTACAAAAAAACACAAAGTCAAAATGAGTTATAAAAATGCATTGTTCTTTATTCTATTCCGACCTTAACGTCATCTCCCTAGCTTTTTCACAAACTTTCTTGGGGTCAGCTTCCAGTCTTACCGGATGCACCTGAGTACCAGCTTATGCCCGCGGCGCCGCCCGCGTGGAGTTCGATAATTGTCCCACGGGAACATTCCCGTGGGACAATTATCGAACTCCACGCGGAGTATCGGGATAAAAAGTATATTATGTGTTAATCCAGGTTATAATCTACCCGTGCGCCAAAATTCATCCAAATCCATTCAGTAGTTTTTGCTTGAAAGTCTCTTCACTTGTGGGTTCTTGACAATATACTCGAAACTCACTCCTTCACCCGCTTCCTTGCACCATCGCGATATCTACAGGTATTCAAGCATTAAGGTACAATACAAGGACACCTAGCAAAGCGTGGGGATGGCAGATGGAGTAAAGCTGCGACCATAGATATAGATATACGTAGATAACCGAGAGCACCGGTGGCGCAGTGGTGGCAGCCTCGGCCTACGAGCAGTAAACCGTGGGTTCGAAACCAGGCAGGCGCATTACTTTGTGTACCTAATTTATTTCATCACCGCTGCCCTCAAAAACGGTGAAGAAAAACATCGTGAGGAAACCGGCATGTCCTAAAACTAAAAATTCGAAGACATGTGACATCTACCAACCCGCACTGGGCCCGCGTGGTGAATTATAGCCCACTACCTCTCATAGAGAGGAGGCCTGTTTCCCAGCAGTGGGAACATTCAAGGCTGATGATGATGATACGTAGATAACGCAAGTATCACGATCCGTATGAAAACCAAGCGTGCCATTTTTTGACTACCTACTATGACGTGATAAGCAAATGATATGATACAAAATGAACTACGTTTTTGATCTTTATATTATTATTATTTATGGTTTTGGAGATGTAACGGTGTTCTTTTTATAAAAAATCAGCTTACTGCAACAGTTGCCTCGTTAAGCATAAACTGCTTAATCCGGGCGCGGAGTGCTGATTCTGCGTTATCTAGGTATATCTACTTAGTAGTCCGGTCAAATTAAAACAAAAAAAAATAGGAGTGAAGGTACTAAAATTCGCATCCAGCTCAAAATTGGTAGGATTGTTCAAAACACCATCATAAATGAAATCTATAAAATCCTAATCGGTTCGATACCTGGAAAAAAATTACTCGGGGTCAAAGGTCACAAAAACGGATTTTTCACGATTTTTTAGCAAAACAGTAAGTTAAGACCAGAACCCGGAGGAAAATGTGATGGAAAATATAATTGATTATTGCAATTACCACTGGTTGTAAACACACACTGTTATACTGGAAGGCCCAAATAGTGACGTCATAAAACAAGATCAAGTTTCCAAGACATATAAAACATCAAAGTTTCAATTTTCGCCATAATTTTTATTTTAGTTAAGAACTTTTTTTTTCAAAGATTATTATAACTCGAAAACTGTCAAGAATCGCAAAACATATATAGGGTATTTTCGGATACCCCTAGGCATGAGGAATCTATTTTTCTATGACGTCACTATTTACACCATCCTAAAACTATTCCAAAAGAGGTTTCAACACTCTCGATTCTTTGTCTTAACATCATTATCATTTCAGCAGAATCTCCTCCCGCTGCTGGACGTAACCCCCCAGTTCTGTGCTTCTCGCTTTCAACAAAATTTTGTAGCCTCCAAAAGGTTTTTTTTACTACCTGTATATTTTAAGGAAACCGTTGATTCAATTTTAATATTCCAGTTTTATGCCAATGATACATTAATTAACGGCATGGCTTCTTACCATTCTTTCAAACTCATCATGGTCCACGTCGGGAGCAATTCTTATGTCGAATGATACTGACAGCGTCTCTGGCAACACATTAATTTGGACGCCACCCTACAAAACATAGAATCAATTTCACTTTTACGAGTATTATGTCCCGTTAGCTGGTACGTGAGCATTAACATAGCTCTTGGTCTTTTGGGTAATGAAAAGGTTACAGAAGAGTTTTAAATTAGTCGGGAAATCTCAAAAACTCTTAAATTTTAATAAGCAGATTAAACCAAACAAGATCTTTTTTAACGGTTCTGGTTTAAAGGGCCTATTCCGTAGGGATATTGTGAACTGAGCCCGTATGAACTGGGCCGAATGAACGGGGCCCGAATGAACTGGGCCTATCTTAGAGCAGTATTTATTACTTTAATGTTACCTCAGCGTGGGATAAAGCTTACCGATATTTGTGTTAAGTTGATGCTTGTAACATCACCGTACCAGACATCTCCTTCTACCTTCTTCTTCTCCTCAGCGCGAAGGGTCATAAATTTATTGATTATGTAATGTAACTGAGAACAGAAAATGTACATATGGATTTCCATTTTGGTAATACATTCGTCACTTCCGTTGAAGATGGCTAAAAAACAACGTAAAAAAAAAGTCGAGGAACACCAATGAAACGATGGATGCACCTTGTGAAAGATGATATAGCGAGAAAATAGGGTGAACTAATGAAAATAACGACTAAGGGAGGACAGGACACGATGCACCGACGACAAATTAATTGAAATAAATTTAAAAATTAAAAAAAAAAACCTCTAAAAAACCAAAAATAAAATAATCCAAGCGTCTTAGCGTCGGGGGTCCGCTTTGTTATGTGCTTGTACTAAGCGGTCTACCTAGCGGTCCCCCGACGCTAAGACGCTTGGATTATTTTAATTTTGGTTTTTTAGAGGTTTTTTGTGTCGGGGGTTTTTTAAATTTATAATTTAATTTTTATTTGCCCCCTCCTGGCAATGCCTATGGTGACAAGTGACAAGATTTCAAATTTCGAATCGATCAGACCTGTGGAAATTGTTAATTTCCCTTCAACTAGAAAAGAGGTGATGGCCTTCAAACGGTTGATCAGATTTTATCAAAACATAGCTAAGAACACTCTCGATTAAAACACCTTTCAAATGAAACCAGTTTCATCAAAATCGGTTCATCCGTTTAGGAGCTACGATACCACAGACAGACACACAGATACACACGTCAAACTTATAACACCCCTCTTTTTTGGTCGGGGGTTAAAAAGGGCAAGCAGAATGATGATTCTGTCCCTCTCTGAGGGTCACAAAAAAGGCTGTGTCCCACAGGTAGGGACCATAAAGGCGAATTAAGATCCTAACAAAAGGTTCTCATTTTAAAAAGCAGTGCTGAATTGAGTACTTTGAACTAAAGACTATATCATCTACGTATGCTGTCTGTTCTAATTCAGGTACTCTTTATTTTGTAGGAAAAGATCCTTACCCACCAATTCTTCTGCGTGACTTAAGATACCCATAACCATAACCCAAAAAAACGGTTTTTCCATTTTTTGGGTTTATCTGGATAATAAATTATCTGCGTGCAAAATTGTATACAAATCTGGTCAGCCGCTTTTGCATGATTGAGTAACAAACATACAAGCTTACACATTTATAATACGAGTATTAGTTGGATGTTCTCTCTAAGCAATATTTATTACAATATGACTGACCTTTTCACCAGCAGTGCCGGACCTCAGCAGGGACCCATGTCCGGGTTCACCTCTACACGTTACAATAATTTCTGGAATACAACAACAAAACCCTAATCATCATCTGATACTGATAAGTATTGACACTTTATTTGTCCCAACTATGTAAGTATATAAGGTGTTGTTTTGCATCCTCGTCATATTTCAAGAGGGTGTCACAAAAGACATAAATAATCAATTAAAATTGTGGTACCTAGTTAATTATTAATAAACTTTGTTTTATTTGGTTGTTTTAGTTTGTCAGTATTTCAGAATAACCCCCTTAACGTGGTTTAGGGAATAAGCAATTATCGAATAAACGTAAACGCGAGGATCAGACGGGCCGCGTTTAAAACTTGGGTGGTTCACACTTACCGATTTTCTTAAATAACAAAAAAAAATATACCTACCCATTTTGTTATTGATTCGGGACGAGAATCATTAGCATAGTTAGCTCCTTCAATTTGACGAGGATGCAAAACAACACCTTGTATTAAGGTCGGCCACCAGTGTTGTGCTATTTAACATAGCGACTGCCTTTCCAAACTTCACAAACCAAGTTACGGGGTAATACAATAACTGATTCACGTTTTTGCAGTAACCAAACGTGCCCTTGGTTTATGTAAGTACCAACTTTCACGACGTAATTGGTACATTTCATTACGTATCTTTCACACTACAAGTTTGTGGTATAGTTACCTACTTAGTTGCGGTTAAGGAAAAAGTTCTCTTCATTCTTGAAAGAATAAAAATTCTTAATTCGCAACTGGTTGCGAATCGGAGTTGCGAAAACGGCCGGAGGGTACGAAACAGCACGTAAATAGTTTCATCAGCAGGAACTGTGTCTAGCTTAAATGACAGTATTTAACCGTTGCTCCACAAAACCTTATCTCATATAATTATATGTATATTTCACACACTCGGGCCATTTAAATGGACACATACACATTAAAATACTGATTGTCATCTAGGAAAGAGCTAATGCTAGGAATTAAGCAACCTTCTCCTTATGATGTTGTTTCAAAAGAGCGCGGTTTCTTTCGATTTAACGCTGACAGGTAAATAGATTATCTATCATCATTATCTGCCTAGCTTTTTCTCATCTATGTTAGGGTTGGCTTACAGGGAGAAGCTCGTGGCTAAATAATAACAGCCGCACGGGTCGATCTTTAAGGTTAAGTCGTGCTTGCCGAGGTAGGTCCGTGGATGGGTGACGATAATTACATACCGAGTTTACTCTGTGCCTCGGAAAGCACGTTAATCCGTTGGTCCCGGCTGTCATTTGTAGATTTTTGACAATCGTTATGAGTAGTCAGAAGCCAAAAGTCTGACATCCAGTATTACTAAGGGGTTCGTATTACCCAGTTACTGGGTTGTGGAGGTCAGATAGGCAGTCGTTTCATCCTACTAATATTATAAATGCAAATGTTTGTCAGGATGGATGGATGTTTGTTACTCTTTCAAGCAAAAACTACTGAATGGATTTGGATGAATTTTGGCGCACGGGTAGATTATAACCTGGATTAACACATAATATACTTTTTATCCCGATACTCCGCGTGGAGTTCGATAATTGTCCCACGGGAACATTCCCGTGGGACAATTATCGCAGTCGCTATGTTAAATAGCACAACACTGGTGGCCGACCTTAATACAAGGTGTTGTTTTGCATCCTCGTCAAATTGAAGGAGCTAACTATGCTAATGATTCTCGTCCCGAATCAATAACAAAATGGGTAGGTATATTTTTTTTTGTTATTTAAGAAAATCGGTAAGTGTGAACCACCCAAGTTTTAAACGCGGCCCGTCTGATCCTCGCGTTTACGTTTATTCGATAATTGCTTATTCCCTAAACCACGTTAAGGGGGTTATTCTGAAATACTGACAAACTAAAACAACCAAATAAAACAAAGTTTATTAATAATTAACTAGGTACCACAATTTTAATTGATTATTTATGTCTTTTGTGACACCCTCTTGAAATATGACGAGGATGCAAAACAACACCTTATATACTTACATAGTTGGGACAAATAAAGTGTCAATACTTATCAGTATCAGATGATGATTAGGGTTTTGTTGTTGTATTCCAGAAATTATTGTAACGTGTAGAGGTGAACCCGGACATGGGTCCCTGCTGAGGTCCGGCACTGCTGGTGAAAAGGTCAGTCATATTGTAATAAATATTGCTTAGAGAGAACATCCAACTAATACTCGTATTATAAATGTGTAAGCTTGTATGTTTGTTACTCAATCATGCAAAAGCGGCTGACCAGATTTGTATACAATTTTGCACGCAGATAATTTATTATCCAGATAAACCCAAAAAATGGAAAAACCGTTTTTTTGGGTTATGGTTATGGGTATCTTAAGTCACGCAGAAGAATTGGTGGGTAAGGATCTTTTCCTACAAAATAAAGAGTACCTGAATTAGAACAGACAGCATACGTAGATGATATAGTCTTTAGTTCAAAGTACTCAATTCAGCACTGCTTTTTAAAATGAGAACCTTTTGTTAGGATCTTAATTCGCCTTTATGGTCCCTACCTGTGGGACACAGCCTTTTTTGTGACCCTCAGAGAGGGACAGAATCATCATTCTGCTTGCCCTTTTTAACCCCCGACCAAAAAAGAGGGGTGTTATAAGTTTGACGTGTGTATCTGTGTGTCTGTCTGTGGTATCGTAGCTCCTAAACGGATGAACCGATTTTGATGAAACTGGTTTCATTTGAAAGGTGTTTTAATCGAGAGTGTTCTTAGCTATGTTTTGATAAAATCTGATCAACCGTTTGAAGGCCATCACCTCTTTTCTAGTTGAAGGGAAATTAACAATTTCCACAGGTCTGATCGATTCGAAATTTGAAATCTTGTCACTTGTCACCATAGGCATTGCCAGGAGGGGGCAAATAAAAATTAAATTATAAATTTAAAAAACCCCCGACACAAAAAACCTCTAAAAAACCAAAATTAAAATAATCCAAGCGTCTTAGCGTCGGGGGACCGCTAGGTAGACCGCTTAGTACAAGCACATAACAAAGCGGACCCCCGACGCTAAGACGCTTGGATTATTTTATTTTTGGTTTTTTAGAGGTTTTTTTTTTTAATTTTTAAATTTATTTCAATTAATTTGTCGTCGGTGCATCGTGTCCTGTCCTCCCTTAGTCGTTATTTTCATTAGTTCACCCTATTTTCTCGCTATATCATCTTTCACAAGGTGCATCCATCGTTTCATTGGTGTTCCTCGACTTTTTTTTTACGTTGTTTTTTAGCCATCTTCAACGGAAGTGACGAATGTATTACCAAAATGGAAATCCATATGTACATTTTCTGTTCTCAGTTACATTACATAATCAATAAATTTATGACCCTTCGCGCTGAGGAGAAGAAGAAGGTAGAAGGAGATGTCTGGTACGGTGATGTTACAAGCATCAACTTAACACAAATATCGGTAAGCTTTATCCCACGCTGAGGTAACATTAAAGTAATAAATACTGCTCTAAGATAGGCCCAGTTCATTCGGGCCCCGTTCATTCGGCCCAGTTCATACGGGCTCAGTTCACAATATCCCTACGGAATAGGCCCTTTAAACCAGAACCGTTAAAAAAGATCTTGTTTGGTTTAATCTGCTTATTAAAATTTAAGAGTTTTTGAGATTTCCCGACTAATTTAAAACTCTTCTGTAACCTTTTCATTACCCAAAAGACCAAGAGCTATGTTAATGCTCACGTACCAGCTAACGGGACATAATACTCGTAAAAGTGAAATTGATTCTATGTTTTGTAGGGTGGCGTCCAAATTAATGTGTTGCCAGAGACGCTGTCAGTATCATTCGACATAAGAATTGCTCCCGACGTGGACCATGATGAGTTTGAAAGAATGGTAAGAAGCCATGCCGTTAATTAATGTATCATTGGCATAAAACTGGAATATTAAAATTGAATCAACGGTTTCCTTAAAATATACAGGTAGTAAAAAAAACCTTTTGGAGGCTACAAAATTTTGTTGAAAGCGAGAAGCACAGAACTGGGGGGTTACGTCCAGCAGCGGGAGGAGATTCTGCTGAAATGATAATGATGTTAAGACAAAGAATCGAGAGTGTTGAAACCTCTTTTGGAATAGTTTTAGGATGGTGTAAATAGTGACGTCATAGAAAAATAGATTCCTCATGCCTAGGGGTATCCGAAAATACCCTATATATGTTTTGCGATTCTTGACAGTTTTCGAGTTATAATAATCTTTGAAAAAAAAAGTTCTTAACTAAAATAAAAATTATGGCGAAAATTGAAACTTTGATGTTTTATATGTCTTGGAAACTTGATCTTGTTTTATGACGTCACTATTTGGGCCTTCCAGTATAACAGTGTGTGTTTACAACCAGTGGTAATTGCAATAATCAATTATATTTTCCATCACATTTTCCTCCGGGTTCTGGTCTTAACTTACTGTTTTGCTAAAAAATCGTGAAAAATCCGTTTTTGTGACCTTTGACCCCGAGTAATTTTTTTCCAGGTATCGAACCGATTAGGATTTTATAGATTTCATTTATGATGGTGTTTTGAACAATCCTACCAATTTTGAGCTGGATGCGAATTTTAGTACCTTCACTCCTATTTTTTTTTGTTTTAATTTGACCGGACTACTAAGTAGATATACCTAGATAACGCAGAATCAGCACTCCGCGCCCGGATTAAGCAGTTTATGCTTAACGAGGCAACTGTTGCAGTAAGCTGATTTTTTATAAAAAGAACACCGTTACATCTCCAAAACCATAAATAATAATAATATAAAGATCAAAAACGTAGTTCATTTTGTATCATATCATTTGCTTATCACGTCATAGTAGGTAGTCAAAAAATGGCACGCTTGGTTTTCATACGGATCGTGATACTTGCGTTATCTACGTATCATCATCATCAGCCTTGAATGTTCCCACTGCTGGGAAACAGGCCTCCTCTCTATGAGAGGTAGTGGGCTATAATTCACCACGCGGGCCCAGTGCGGGTTGGTAGATGTCACATGTCTTCGAATTTTTAGTTTTAGGACATGCCGGTTTCCTCACGATGTTTTTCTTCACCGTTTTTGAGGGCAGCGGTGATGAAATAAATTAGGTACACAAAGTAATGCGCCTGCCTGGTTTCGAACCCACGGTTTACTGCTCGTAGGCCGAGGCTGCCACCACTGCGCCACCGGTGCTCTCGGTTATCTACGTATATCTATATCTATGGTCGCAGCTTTACTCCATCTGCCATCCCCACGCTTTGCTAGGTGTCCTTGTATTGTACCTTAATGCTTGAATACCTGTAGATATCGCGATGGTGCAAGGAAGCGGGTGAAGGAGTGAGTTTCGAGTATATTGTCAAGAACCCACAAGTGAAGAGCACCAAAATAGATGGCAGCGTGCCTTTCTGGCCCGTCATGAAGAAGGTTGTTGCTGATATGTAAGTTCGATTTTAAGATGTTTTTTGATCACATCAAAAACCCAAAGCCCAACAAGCAAGCGCAGGTAAGTTGTGGCGATGCTCTAGAGACGCTTTAAGAGTTCGTGAGAAATTCTGATGGAAAAACCTCATAGGTATTACTTTGCCAGACCTGGCCCCCTGCTGAGCATGACTTCCCGAGTTCGAATCCCAGCCCCCGTATTCACAAACGCTAGGATTCGATTTCGATTCGAAAAGTCGTATGTCTATCTTGTTATGGCATTACGAAAGCGAGCGAGATAGACATACGACTCTCCGAATCGAAAACGAATCCGAGCGTTTGTGAATACGAGGGCTGGGATGGGATTCGAACTCAGGAACTCATGCTCAGCAGGCGCGTTTGCAACCACTAGAGCAAGGAGGCAGTGAACTCAGTAGAAATATGTACCTAAACATACAAATCCAAAAAATACTTCTCTTCCTCTCACACATTTAGCCATCGTGATTCTTACGTCTAAGCTTTCTTCCTTAGGGGCTTCTCAGTACGGTGTGTGACCTGCCCAGGCGCAACAGACATACGTTACGTCCGCCGTCAAGGTATTCCAGGAATCAGCTTCTCTCCGCTCATGAACTCCCCAATGCTACTACACGCCCACGACGAGAAAATACATATAGACATCTTTATGACAGGAATTAATGTTATTGAGAAAGTTGTTCAAGCTGTAGCTAATGTTTAACTAAATTAAAGTAAAGCAGCGTGCATTTGCCTTTTTACAATAATTTTACATCAGAGCAGCAATAAATCTATGCATATACACAAATAAATATAATTGAACTTATATTAATTCGGAATATTCGGTAATTCTATTAGATAATGAAGTGGTATAATCTAAATGAAACCTTCATAAAGAATTTGGCTTTTTAAGCTGTATTATAGTATCTTTTGGTTCTTCTAATCTTATTTTGATTTCATATTATAGCTCAAAAATGTAAAACCAATAAAAGTATGATTATGGATGATAAGTGTGAGTATAAAGTATCTGTAGTAAGCAGATACTATATTTCCCCACTTCATTATCTAATAGATTACCGAATATTCCGAATTAATAAGTTTTAACTTTACATACCGTTGGTTTAATTGATGGTTGAATTCACACATAACCTAATTATTTCAGAACTAGCCTATGTCCGCGGCGTCGCCCGCGTGGATTTCTAATAATAGTAATTGTCCCACGGGACCATCCTATCGGGATAAAAAGTATCCTATGTGTTGTTTCTGCTTGTCGTTTTGTTTGCGACACAGCAGGTTTCGTCTTGGCGACAATTGCAGAATAGGCACGTTTGGGGGTCGACGCGATCAGCGGAACACGATGCAACGCTTGCATTCTTAACAGCCGATGACGTGACGTAGATTTTCTCGCCGACTGAATACTGCAAACAGAAGCATTTTGTGCACCGCGACGTAGGTTTACGTTGGAGCCTTCCGGTGACCCACTTGCCGGAATAGCATTGCGCAACAACGCTACTTCGGCTCGCAATTCACCAATGATGACATCTGATGACTCCAACTTGGACTTCATCTCAGCCTGGCTCACCTTCAGAGACGTGATGTCCTTCAGCAGCCTGGTGACGTCGACGTGGTCGAAAGTGACAGGAGGCAGCTTGTGCAGCTCCTTCGCCACAAAATCTGGCACGTCATCCGGATCGGTCCTCTTCAACAGGTCGATGATATCCTGCAGACTCTTCTCGCCACCATCCCTCCGGCGAGATGGCATCTGTCCGACTTGGTCGAGTGACTGAAATAGCAGCAACTTGGCACTGCATACGTCTTCCTCTTTGAAGGAGGACTTGTAGATCTGCAAGACGCTGACCTCGTCCATGTAGTCGATGGCATGCTTGACAAATGCCAAAAGCTCGTTCGCAATGAGCTGTTTCGTAGCCATTGCGTTCAAAATCAGGCAGCGGTTACCGCTGCGCAAATCATGAATAAAATATTCGTGCCGTGTAGCGCAAACGCATCCGTTTCCAAGCGCATATCGCTCGCTACTGATATAAAGGAAAAATTACGATCACCTTAAAATTTTAGTTAGATCACATATTTTTATTTATTCTCTTCAGTAATTTTGGTTTGTACGGAACCCTCGGTGCGCGAGTCCGACTCGCACTTGGCCTTTTAAACTTTGTCTCACACTTGGAATTTCACTTGGAATTTCTCCTGTATCGTGGGTGCGTTTACAGACATTTAAACTCACATACACACAAACAGCCAGACCCGGAACAATTATCTGTAGGTCATACAAATATTTGTTCCTTGCGGGGATCGTAACCGCGACACGCAGCGCAGCAGTTGATCGCTTAACCACTGCGCCAACCGTGCATATGAATATATTCAATTCAATGTCATATTCAATAAACATCTTCTGACGCGTGTTTAAACCCGGAAATAATGCCACTTTAGTGAGTTCTTGTAGTTTGAATGAAACCTTAGATAAATGAAAGCTTAAAGATACAGTTACACAGGTAAGATTTATATTCGAAAAGTAGATGATAGTTTCAAAGCACGATTTCAAGAGTACAAGAGCACAAAATATTAAAGAGAAAGAGTACACAAAAATAAAACGACTCCTTCCTTAACAGCTCCTGTTCCACAATTTTATTTTATTAAATAAAAGTGCTAACGATTACCTGACAATATAATATATTTAAAAAAAAATAAGTCCGATCAGAGGCCCTACCATGATGTCTTAAAGCAGATTGTTTTCATGTCATTCCAGTGTGGGAAAGAGACGGAGCTATAGAGGACATCTAGCGCTATCTCTTTCCCACTCTGTAATAAGATTAAAACAATATTGCTTTAAGACCTCACGGTAGGCCACCAGTTGTTATGTTTCGTGGACCGAAACACCACACGGTTATGCGTTCATTATGTTACACCTTGTATATTTTAATATGGAGCTCGTGGCTAAACAATAACAGCCGCTCGGGTCAATTTCCAAGTTAAGCTGCGTTTGCCTAGGTTGGTACGAGGATGGGTGACCACCCATTACATCCCGAGAGTTTCTTTTCTTTCTTCATTTCTGACAACCAATGAATAAGCCAAACCGACCAACCAAAGAAGCACGTAAAGCCGTTGGTCCCGGCTGTTATTTGTAGATCTTTGACAGTCGTTACGAGTAGTCAGAAGCCAAGTCTGACATCCAGTCTTACCAAAGGGTATCGTATTACCCATTACTGAGTTGTGGAGGTCTGATAGGTAGTCGCTTCATGTAAAATACTGGTATTCAGCTCCATCCGGTTAGACTAGAAGCTGACCCCAACACAGTTGGGGAAAGGCTAGGCAGATGATGTACATTTTACTGTGGAGGAGTTTCTCCTTTCACTCTATGGTAGACATTTGGATAGATAAACGGTCTTGTGTAGCGGTTGTTAGCAAACACCGCTGTAAAAATTGGCTTCTTTTTTTGCTGCATCGTGTTCTTGTGAATGTTCTCTTCGAAAGCTGTCAGGATTTTCAGAAGAGTCGACCGGGAAATTTTGTTGAACTCCACGCCGTCAGCGAATACCTTTTTCTTTAAACCTGCAGGGTATAACATTTTGTACGGTAAGTTTTATTTTTTTATTTTTTACGTTGTCCCACACTAGGAATTTCTCCTGTATCGTGGGTGCGTTTACAAACATTTTCAAGTAACGTACACAAACAGCCAGACCCTGAACCACTATCTGTAAACCACACAAATATTTGTTCGGTGCGGGGATCGAACCCGCGACACGCAGCGCGGCAGTCAATAGCTCAGCCACTGAGCCAACCGTGTCCTCAAAATTTGTAATCCTTCTTATTGTTACTGGCAGGCTTCCAAGAACCAAATGACAGCAGGTACACACGGCGACATCAAGCTGTATTTCCAGTATAACTTGGCCTCGCTTTTCATATATTTCCAGTACAATGAGACATCCGCATGAACTGGTTTTGTATAACTTGATTGGGCGACGTGCTTACTAAGGCCAGGATGACTTAAGTTGAATTTCATTGGTAGGACATAGAGTTCACCTAAAATGTATAAATAAGACCTTAATTACAATACACGTGTTCACAAAAAAAAAAACAACTTTATTTAATAAATGTTTTTTTTTTTTAATAAAAATATTACAACAAAAATTAAAACTAGCCAGCTGGCCTACTATGACGTCTTAAGCAGTTTTGTTTTGCTCTTATTCCAGTGTGGGAAAGAGACTGAGCTATACACGATGTCTAGCGCCATCTCTTTCCCTCACTGGAAAAGGAGTAAAACAATAATGGACCTGAAGCCTGATCTATTATTATCAATAACAGAAAATAAGTATAAGGTCTAAATTCTTCCGTTAACACGTTTATTATTATTTATTGAATCAATTGTTTGTTTTTATTTATGAAAGATTTTAAAGTGAGATTGTCACTAACGCTATCCTTAACATTTAAACGGGATATTAACTTATACAAATTACAAACATGGTAAATATCCCGTTTTAAATGTTAATGATAGTTTTTTTGTCTAAGTTTTAACAAACCTCTAGTGTTCAATTGGACGGCCGCCTTGCACAGAACTATGAGAAAACACAGCAGAAAGACCAATTTCATGACTTTGCTCAACGAAAACACATTTCAGACTCAAGTTTTCAATGGTTGTTATCAGTTCCGATAGCGGTTTAGCTTGTACTATGGGAAACTCGATTTGTTTCCACCATAACGGTTTCCTAGCTAAGCAAGCAAGCTAGTCTCTTGATGTTTACCTAAAATTAATCTTAAATATCATAAGGCGTCAAACTAACCGACCGTGTACGCAATACCACACTGCGCTTCAAAACACAAATTACCGATGTTGCTCAAAAATCCGCTTAGCTGAAGTGGGACTGGACTGGCCACGTCTGCCGCAGGCCCAATGATCTGTGGGCGAAAATAACCACTTTTTGGAGCCCTGACACAGCCAGAAGGAGTCGCGCTAGACCTCGTAAAAGATGGCGGGACGAGTTTGACAAGAAACCTGTACAACCTGTAGAACCAGCGACCTGTGATCCACATTGGCCCTGGATCGAGACAGTTGGAAATCATGGGGAGAGGCCTTTGCCCAGCAGTGGGATGATGCAGGCTAACATTATCAGTATCATAAGACCTTTGTCGGTAATTAATGGATTAATAATTCACCTCAATCAAGACTCGCCGCTCTTACTTTCATCAAAGAATTTCTTAGAAATAGGGGTATCGTAAAAGTGTGTGTGTGTTTGTTGATGCGACTGAAGAGCCTTAACTTTTGGTGTTCTTGTAGGCCAATTACCTGGTGAAGAGCATTAGAAATAAAGGAAGTAGGTACATTTGTCCATTGGCTTTGACCGGACCTGTAAGTATGTTTTAAAGTACATATTTAGCCTTTGGAACGTGGATCCGCCTGATCCCGCTATATTGCCAGTCAAACGGGACCAGCTATCACTGTGACTTTGCTGTCCGTCCGTCCATCCGTCCTTCCGTCCGTCTGTCACCAGGCTGTATCTCATGAACCGTGATAATAAGCCAGTTGAGACTTCTACAGATTATGTATGTCTGTTGCCGCTATAACAACAAATACTAAAAACAGAATAAAATAAATATTTGAGGGTGCTCCCATACAAAAAAGTGATTTTTTGCTCGTTTTTATAAATAATGGTACGGAACCCTTCGTGCGCGAGTCCGACTCGCACTGGGCCGGTTTTTTTAGATAACTTTACTTTAGTTCACGGATACCAAAGAGATTTCTGGGCGGACAGTTTATTGAATCAATTGAAACGGGTTAAGTTTATCTTAATATCTATGTTTACTGTAAAATATTTACGTGATATAATTTTTTCCAGGTTTTGAATCTAAGGAAACTATCGAACGACAAATTGGACAAATTGTGAGTTGTGATTCACAATCATTAGTAGGGCTATAATTCATTCACTCATTGCTTCACAGCGACTGTTTAAAAATCAAGCAAAAAGTTTAGGCTTCAGTCTTACACAAAACGAAAAATGCATGAAATATTTTCTTTATTTTCAATAAATCAGATATGTTCAACATTTCCTTTACATGTAGACTATTACTATTCTAGATCACTATCACAAAATGCTTCACTATTTCATTATATTATAATAAATTAAACAATAAATAAAATGCATTGTATGCTGAAGACAGAGAAAAATGGTTTCTTTATTTTACGTATTAATTAATTATTTAATTGTAAAAGACCACAACACTTTTTGGATATTTTTGTACACTTGTGCAATATTAAAACCACCACATATAGAGGCAAGAATTCTGTGGACTCCACTTTTCTTTGTAACCTAAAAGTGTTGCGACTTTTCCATAACATAATTTCATTGTGACCACATTTTTGTGACTCAAACATTTATAAAATGGCACGTTTATCCGTAGGTATAATATCTACAAAAATAGAATTATTTAGACTAATCTTAACACAAACTACAGTATAATACTTTCACAAAATATACAACAATATATCATCACATACTATTAATCACAACATTAATTTGTTAAAACCCTTTTACACTTCGATAGATATTTTATTAATGAAGGAACCAATAGGCTAGTTTTTATAGGCAAGATCCTTACGATGTAAATTGATCGATGAAGATGTTCCAGCATCCACATCAATAAAAATTACAGGAACGGGCAGGCCATATTTCAAAGCCTTAGCTAAGCACAAACCTATAGGTACTCCGGCTGCAACTGAGAATTTCCTAATAAAAATCCATGCCAACACGGTGGCCGCCAGCAGTAAACCATTTTCCACAGTTTTTTGTATTTCCAAAGTTTCTTGAATCCCTATTGCAACATCTATTTCCAGATAAATAGGTCATGTGAAAATGAGTCTTAACAATAACAATATAGGAACCAACCACAAAACGTTCTGCGTTCATACAATATTAAGTAAATAAAATACCTTACAATCAAAGGCACTCACTTTCTCAGTATCTTTAAGTTTACATAATTAGACAATCGTAGATATTTGATATTCCTTTCTTACGTTATAATTACAAAAATATTTGGTTTTATGAAAAGTTTTTTACATCTTGTAGTCATTTCAATCTATTTATTTATTTACAAGTTCAATGTTTAATACTGTACTTACAATAAAAATATATGTTTAAAAATCTCTTCCTGATTTACTTATTATTTTTACATAATATCAAATAATTACCAGCTTTGCTGAACTATACGGTAATAGGTAACTCCGAAGAGAATGTATGTACAATTTGACGATTATTTTAAATAATGACACTTACAAACCGCACACAATTTCGTATAAATTGAAAAGCTCGTTAAATGAAATCGGTTATATTTTTTTGTAAAAAAGTTTTTATTTTAGCCTTTTCTGTTGTGGTATCTCACATAAATCTTAGTCAAGTATCATTTTTACATTGTAACTAGACCATACATACGACAAAGAACAAAATGCATAAAAAAGAGGGTGACTCAAAAAGTTTCTAAGCAAAGATGTCCCTCCGGGCAAGCTTTCTCTACCAAATGTATGAAGAATCATCTAAATCGGTCCAGTAATCACGGAAGAATAGGCGTACATACGTGAAAAATGTACATGAATAAATAAAATAATGTTCATAAAATGAAAACTACTGGGCCAAACTATATTCAATTTGTATGGGACCCTATGGCAACAATTCCGCATCAAACTAAAGAAAAAATATCGGAAATCGGATCAAAATATCAGCGTTATCGGTGTAGATACATACAAAAAAAATACCAATAGAATTGATCCTTCCCTCCTCCTTCTTTTAGAAGTCACCTTTTCAACTATTAATAGTTGAAAAGAAGTTTTAGGTGAAATGAAATTCGGTCAAATGTTTTTCGAGCTTATGACAAGTAACCGTTAAAATTATCAAAAAATCACAAAAGGTCCCATAATGCAATGCACGGTATACCTAGTGTGTTCAAAGACAATGCATGCATTCCACAGCATGCAACCACGAGCTTTGAAAAAGATTTGTAGAGGACAATTACAATTGAGCTTACCAATTTATACGAAAACCCAGCATTCATACATCACATCACATCACATCATATCAATCACAAAACCATCATCATCAATTCACCTCCAACCAATCACGCTCCAGTCAATGTGTTGCGTCTAGTCAAAGATTTTGTTCTGCCGCTGAAGTAATCTTCTATCTCTTGTAGGGACCTGCCTTTCGTTTCAGGGAGGAAGAAGTAGAAGAAGGCTATTGCTGTAAAATAAAAACATAAATACTTTAATATTATTATTAAAAAAAAAAACGTTGAAATCGGTCTGCACTTTTGAGAACTATGACTGTCAAAAATCTCATTTAATCAACGAGTTAATTTTTATCAGACTTCCACAAGTTTTTGTATATTTCGTTTTTTTTTTTAAACATTGCCCCACGAATTAGGAATTTCTCCTGTATCGTGGGTGCGCTTACAAACATTTAAACTCACATACACAAACAGCCAGACCCGGAACAACTATTAGTAGGCCATAAAAAATATTTGTTCCGTGCGGGGTTCGAACCCGCGACACGCAGCGCAGCCAACCGTGCCGTCAAAATTTATTTTAATTCATCATCATCATCATCATCATATCAGCCGTAGGACGTCCACTGCTGGACATAGGCCTCCCCCATGGATTTCCAACAGGACCGGTTGGAAGCGGCCTGCGCCCAGTGCATTATTTTAATTATGGCTTTAAAATAACCAAATAGTTTTGAAACTGGTATTTGGACACAAGTAACGCATCTAGTGAAACGAGGATTTAGAGACCTCAGTGACACCCAGTGCGAATGCGGTGCTCCTAATTAAACCATAATTATGCCATATGTTAGGACGCACTACAGCATTTACACTCTTTCGACTCCCTAAAATGTGGCCTATTTTTGAACACTCATTTAACATAAGAACACTTACCATCGATTAAAAATAGAAGGACTACAGTTGTATAAAGAGAAGAAGAAGAAACTTACCACATATAGACATAGTCCCGTACAGCCCGAACACTCCGTAGTCGTTGAGCGTTGCTTTGAGGAAAGGGAAGGTCTTCACCACGGAGAAGACGGACATGTGAGCAACACACGTAGTCATACCACCCACGATACCACGCACCTGAAGGAAAGAATAAAGTTAACACCATTTCCCACGAGGTTAGGCCAAATCTACATACTACTTTCGCCTCAACACGTTTATACTTGGCCATGCTGTGAACCAAACTTTTCTGAAGACCCTCACCAAACTAACTTTACATTTTACTGCTTCCTCCTCATATATGACCGGAATTAGATTCTGTCTGGACTTGAAAAGAGCCTGTGACCTCTGAGTTTGTTTCGGTGTTTCTTTTCAAAGTAGTCGCATAGAAAACACCGGACTCATCTAGTTTTTCTTAAACCAACTTGTATAAATATTTTTTATATCCACTCATGATCAACCCATAATGTCCACTGCTGGGACATATGCCGCTTCTAAATATCAAATATCTAGGAACAATGATGAAGATTTGCCTAAGAACGAAGTGAATTTAGAAATGACAGCTGGAAATTTTTGATAGAAAAATAGATGCTGCACTGTCTGCGAATTGTGATGATATGTCGCCCACTTTCGGGTCATCTAATTTCGCATTAGATAACTAAGAGACCTCCCAATATACCCCCGTCTAAGTGTCCTTAATTAGCTGAAAGAAATTATGTGATATCATCGGTCCGACCTTTAATCCTTAGGAACAAATAATAATATTCTAAGAGCGAATTTTACCAAAGAAGATACCGCTGAATAACCCAGTGTTCTCGTGACACACAGACAGCTCTTGAACGTAATTTACATGGTCTGATCGCGTTTGGTTTCATAGGTAAAATTTGGTCCAAGTAGGTAATAGTAACCTGTGTCGGATAAACTTCTCCAATCATGACCCAGGGTACGATGAGGTAGCCTAGCGTGCAGGCGATGACAAAGATGAAGATGCAGACGATCGGGATCCAAGTGTGCTGCAGAGGAAGGCTGTTGAACTTCCAGTATTTCACGAAGTACATGTATACCGCCAGGATTATCATTGTGATGCCACAGCCCAGAGCTGCGAAGAAGAAAATAAAATTTTAAAATTACGGGACAAAAATAAAACTGTTTAATGTAAGAGCTCTTGTTAAAGACCGGTTTCTATCCGGTATGGCGCTGGGTCAGAGCAATGTTAAGCTTGTACCCGGTAGCTCTTGACCAGAATAGCTGCGCTGATCCAGCTCCGTGTCGGATAGAAAACGGTGATGAACAAAAGACCTTGGATTTTTGATTCAAGTAATCAACTTCAACGATCTACTCAACCGAAATTAATTTAAAATACTTGCGGTCATCGCACAAAACCTGTCTTCTTCTCATCAGACTTATAGTAAGTACTTACCAGAGATGAAGGTAAGTATTCTTCTACCACACCTCCTGCATAGAATACATCCGATAACGGTGAATATGACTCGTACTATGCCCATACATATTGCCAACATGTTCTTGTCAAGAGTCGCGCCAGATGCCTGGAACCAAGTGACATTAAATAAGGACGTTGATGAAAGTTAGTTCTGCTTTGGTTGAATAGCGGAAACCTTAGAAGCCTATACGATCGATACAGAAGACCGACGTCGGGATGCCCACCAGACGCACACTAGTCTGAGGATCCTACCTTATCTATGAAAGATGAGGAACTATATATACCCATAAGCCTCAGACTTCTAAATTCAGACTAAAAATCACACATGAGTTATTATTCTATTATATCTTTGAGGTTGCTCCACCGGGTAAGAGGTAGACCAGTCGTGTTAAAAGTGGATCTAAATCAATTATCATGAGTGGTAACCTGCTCGTCGTAGTCACGATTTGTTTATTGTTTTTTTTTTGTCATTTGTATGCACATCTTGTATCGGCGACAAATAAATATTTTTCTTTCTTATTCTTTAAATACTAAACGCTTTTAAAGCAATTGCCACTTCATATATAGGGTGTTTGGTAATTAGTAACCGATAGTTAAACCCGTGATTATACTCATAGTAACAAACAACTTTCCCAACGAAACATTTTTTAAGTGAAAACTGCTTTAGCGGCGTTGTGCACTTTTGTGATGTTCACATTTTTCATCACGTGTGCTGATCGAAAATTCGTAAGACGGATTGATATCAGGTTACGAAGGAATTTGAATTTTATGACATCTGTCATTGAGTTTCAAGTTTTCACTTCTGCCGGCACTCCCGGATTGCAACCCTTTTTTTTTACTCATTGTATTTTATCACAAGCTGCAGCAGCAATGAGTTGCGTTATGTAGGCTATGATAGTTTACCTGCGGCGGTATAGATGTCGCCACATTATAGTTTCACGCCTTCGATCAATAAGTTTCACGCAAAGAAATAAATGGAGCAGCATGATTCTTTTATCATTACCAGAGTCAACATTGTCAAAGGCTGATTTGGCTGGCCAAAGAACTATGATATATAATAATGGTGCATACGTACTTCAAAAACTTCGATGGCGAAGAAAGTGATGGTGTTGACGCCACACCATTGGTAGACGAAGAAGTACACAGCCAGAATGGTGAACGGTTTCAGAGTGGACGGTGACAGCAGAGCCTTGATCGTTTCACGGAAGCCATGTAGTCTGAAATTATTTAAAAACTTTTATTAGTAATCTTATAAAGTTAGCCTGTAATTTTAGCCTGTAGTTTGGGTATAGTCAATAATCCACCTTTTGTGGTAAAAATAAGATCAGAGTAACTTTTTTTAGATGTAATTAAGTGTACCTACAACATTTTGATAATTTTATTATAAACGAATGTTCAGGAATTTTATTATGGCGGTAATGGTGTGTAAATGGTCTTAATAAGTGGCTTTTGTATTGAATTGAGTATAGCCGTCCTCTAGTCGCGTTACCACCCTAAGGTAAACCCCACACCTAACCCGACCTGGGAATCCATCCTAGAACGTTATGGTCAGCAGGCGCCACTAGACAAACGGGGCAGTCTGACACGCTGTTTACACCAGTCAGTTAATGAAATTCAATCTAGTGTCACAAGTGCTTATTATAACTTAAAACAAGGAAGTAATTGCACAACGAGACATAAACAAAGATGCATATTTATACAGCCGTACCTATTCATATTCATATTGTATAATTGCCGATATACGACGACGATATTCATGATATACAAGTGTATACAAGTGTACAAGTATACAGTGTACTTACATACTTGTATATCATGGCACGCGTTTACTGCTTTTATCTACTCCAGACAAATGAGTTTAGATCGTGACTCTCTATTTATTAACATAATTATTATTATCTATGAACAGTGTGAGTAAAATGTTACACATTAATAGCATAATAGGCAATACTATTTACTGACTAAGCACCATTCTTCGTTGAGTTCCGTATATGTATATTGGTATCTAAGATGAAGGCTGTTAGCAATGTCGTTGAGAATTTCTTGTAGATAATTCGAAATTGCAGGCGTTTTGGCTACAGTTGTCTAAATATTCACCAAGGGCCTTTACAAAGTGGCATTCTATTCTGCGATGGGATGACAAAGGGTGGCCCCGTGTTGATAAACTGTCGTCACTTGTCTAGACCCTTGCTTGTATATCCATACTAATCCATACTAATATTATAAATGCCAAAGTCACTCTGTTTGTTTGTATGTATGTTTGTTTGTTACCTTTTCATGACTAAACGGCTGATCGTATCTTAATGAAATTTGGCAAGCAGATAGATTTCAACCTTGGGAAGGCCATAGGTTATATATCATCACGCTACGACCAATAGGAGCGGAGCAGCAATGAAAAATGTTGCGAAAACGGGGAAAATGTGACGCAGACGAAGTTGCGCGGGACAGCTAGTATTATATACCAAAGTAATCAGCTACCATTAAGGCATTAAGTCTGCCTATGTAACACTATTGTACATGAAGTTTAAATAAATTAATAAATAAAAACGGCACGGTTGGCGCAGTGGCTGAGCAATCAACTGATACGCTGCGTGTCGCGGGTTCGATCCCCGCACGGAACTAATATTTTGTATGGCCTACAGATAGTTGTTCCGGGTCTGGCTGTTTGTGTATGTGACTTTAAATCGTTGTTACCCACCCACGATACAGGAGAACTTCCTAGTGTGACCCGTTATCAAAAAAAAAAAAAATCTTTTGCCTGGCCCAGGTCCCAGCTATGTTGAGGCCGGCTTCCAGCCTTACTGGATTCAGCTGAATACCAGTATTTTGCAGTCTGATTTTACGGTACAGTACCCAGTTAGTATTGGGTAATAAGATACTCCTTGGTAAGACTGTGTGTCAAACTTTCCGGCCACTGACTACTTGTAACGACTGAAAAAGAACTACACATGACAACAGGGATCCTTATGGAAGAAGAAGACATGCTGCGCCGACCCCAAACAGATTGGAATAAGTGCAAGAGAATGATCATGATGATTTTTAAACAACGTGTAACGGTAACTGCTAATTAAATTATTTACTACAAACACAACATAATAATCTAGGGTAAACAAAGTCATATATAGTCAAACAATTTGCTCTCATTATTTTTGTTTTTCATATATTTCTCAGTCATTGTTTACGTAGTAGAATAGGTACCTGTAATATTAGCACATTACCTACGTAGTATTTACAAACAAGTATAGGTACGACACTGTTTAATATTTATACTTTGGATTTATCACTGCAGCACAACAAATAAGTTTTTTATTTGCAATTTTTAGTGACGAGTCCAGGTCACAATCTTTAGTCCTCCGTATAAAGTGTTAATTGCTCTTCGTATTCATATCTTTCTTGTGAAACTTTAGTAAAAAAGGGAGGAGCTAGTGGCTAAATAATAACAGCCGCTCGAGTCGATCTTTTAGGTTATCGTTTGTACCTATTATATACCGAGATTTCTCCGTGCCTCGGAAAGCACGTTAAGCCGTTGCTCCCGGCTGTCATTTGTAGATCTTTGACAGTCGTTATGAGGAGTCAGCCGCCAAAAGTCGGACATCCAGTCTTACCGAGGGATATCGTATTACCCAGTTACTGGGTTGTGGAGGTCAGATAGGCAGTCGCTTCATGTAACATACTGGTACTCAGCTGCATCCGGTTAGACAGGAAGCCGACCCTAAGATAGTTTGGGAAAAAGGCTAGGCAGATAATGATGATAGTTTTTTACGGGACATGCGATCTCATGTTATAGGGGGGTCTATTGCTTACTGGGAATTAAAATAGGCGCCAGGCTCCTACTGAGAAAACCCTTATAAAAACTCAGCAATTTACCCGACCTGGGATCCTACCAT
The DNA here is from genome assembly GCA_963082945.1 of Cerastis leucographa. Lineage (NCBI taxonomy): Eukaryota > Metazoa > Arthropoda > Insecta > Lepidoptera > Noctuidae > Cerastis > Cerastis leucographa. The sequence goes on along the minus strand of OY720385.1, from coordinate 5,214,089 downwards.
GACGTCTTAAAGCAGTTTTAATTTCAATCCAGTGCGGAAAAGAGATGGAGCTATAGAGTACGTCTAGCGCCATCTCTTTCTTACTCTGGAATAATACTAAAACAATACTGCTTTATTAAGACGTCAAGGTAGGCCGCCTGGTCATTAACCCTTTTTAACGCTAGAGCATAAAAGAACACGCGTGCCCTCCACGCCAAGCCACAAATTCACCGCAAATACAAATTAAAAAAAAATAAGTTCTTCAAACGTATTGTTAACTTAAGTCATTTAAGATATATAGATCTCATTATAAAGATAAATAAATAAACATACAATTGTTATGATTTAAATCGCTTATTTCGTGTTATAGTACACCACATTTTTGGCACATATTTGTGTCGTTGGCGTACAGGGCACGCGCTTGCTTGTCACGTATATGTGACAATGGCGTTCAAAGGGCCCCTGGGGACCCTGGCCCTCAAGCTCAGTGGTACCGCTAAAACTGAAAATGTTTACTCACGGTTCAACATGATTCTTCTCTTTAAACGCAATCATCTTCTGAATCTCATCATCCAAGTTGCAGGTCGGCCCTCGCAGCTTCGCAAGCGAACTCGCAGCTCTGTCTCTCTGGTCCTGCTGCAGGAGGTAGTTGGGAGTCTCCGGGAGGAATAGCATCCCAAGGAACGAGAGGATCGGTATAGTTGCGCTGATGCCGGCGAGGATATTCCATGATGTAAAACTGCCTATCACGTACTGAAAGAAAGGAAACAGGTATTTTTAAATACGTGCAATTGGACCAACTTTATCCTTTTTTTCATATCTACCTATTTAATTTTTCTAAATTATTTTTTTTATCCTTATATTGTAAGCGTTATTACCTAGACATGCTATAGTATTAATATTTTAACAAAAATGTCTCGTATTAAAATTCATGTTCAAATATTTGTATGCCATTCTATGGTAAAACATGTAAGTTCACAACCCTATTTATAAGACCTAAATGTACCATGTTTTTACACAAATAAAAATTATTCTATTCTATTTGGTCACCTAAATTTGTACAGTAGGCGCATGGTAATGGTACCTAAACCAGTATAAGTTGGCCTTTTATTCTAGTGAAATTCTGTACTACGCTTGGCCAGCTGAAGGTGCAACTATCTTCTTTCTTTCTTTATAGTGTAGTTAGCGCCTAATCTGGTGTCAGAGTTTTTATGCCACCCATGGGCCTCTGAATTGGCTTTACATGCCGTCAAGAAATATTTCTCTGGCATGCTAGTTTCCTCATGATGTTGTCCTTCACTGAAGCAAGTGATAATTATACAATCGATCAATTAATATCGATGTGTGGGCTATTGCCCCAGATTCCAAAGGAAAAGGGATTGACTCCTTACCTAGGCCAAGAGCTTTAAACTGCTTTTTAATTGGATGGATCAAAATATGTCTCACGAACCCTTTTTCCAGTCCTGTGTGATCTTGGGAAGGTTGAGTGTGCTACGTACACAAGCGACATTTCAAGCTATATACAGGGTGTCTGGTAATTAGTGACCGATACTTAAACACGTGATTGTACTCATGATAACAAACAACTTTCCCAAAGAAACATTTTTTTACACTGATCCATTTTTATCACATTAACACAGCCATATGAATTCGGGGTTGTGAGCCGTGCGGGTTCTTTGCCTACCCACTGTTGCACGGTACAATAGTAATGAGACAGAACAGCGTCACGCGGCTAAGAGCTGAAATGTCACAGGCGCGCGCGCGCGAACTCCGTTCGGCTGTTGTGTCATTGTGACAAAATTGAATGAGTATTAAAAAAAAAATGTTTCTTTGGGAAAGCTGTTTGTTATCGTGAGTACAATCACGTGTTTAAGTATCGGTTTTTAATTACCAGTCACCATATATATCCAGTACAACCTGACGTCACATTGTATGAGCTTCCCGTACAATGAGAGATCAGCTTTATTTGTTTGTTTGCTTTTCTTCATTGGTTGTTCTGCGTTCCTAATGTTCACAGGCCAGACGGCAAAATCGACTGTACTTTTCACCGCCCCGCTATCCAGACGGTGAAAAGGACTAAATCACCGGACCGCGCTAAATATGTGTGCAGCAGCAGCAGTGAATGCAAGGTTCAACAAACAAGCTCTACTTCCTCAAAATATCCTTTTAATAGCAAAAATAATCGCACAAACACGCCCCCTTCTACATAATAGAATAGATTACAAGCTCATCAATCATGATAATGAATGACGTATCCACTATCAATCAATAGTGTTCTACGTAGGAACCGCGTGAAGTTTACCCTTGTAATACATATGTTGTTGTCTACATGTTTGCCTAAAGGCGACAGATCTAATTTTATAGAACCAACAGCTCAATTATGACACTTAGCTACCCGGTTGACAGGCGTGACTGACTAACCTACGTGAAACGTGAAATGATTGATAATATAAATAACTTGCAATTTTTCCCCAAGAATAGGTACTAGATTTTATTGGTAAAATTTTATCACGTTGTTAATTTTAATACACGTTTATTAGATAACATTAATAGTTAGTTGTGAAATTCGTGTTTGACAGATTAGGAAAACTCATTTTTGCTGTGAAAAATTCCAACAACTATAACCAGGTTATCATTTTATAAGCTTTGATCTAATTTGTTTATAGGTGTGGCTCTAATTATATAAATATCCATTTAAATGTCGTTGTCGTTCTAATAGTTATAGGTAGGTGTTACGAGTAAAATGGACCAAGATTTACCCTACGATGATTATAGAGGTACTTTTTTCTGTCCGTTTTTAATCCAAAACTTGCCGTAATCTAATGCACCTATGGCAGGTCTGCTACTGCTAGAAGAAATTTTCTAATAAAACAACGAGCACCTATGGGCTCTTCTACAAGGTGTTGTTTTGCATCCTCGTCAAATTCAAGGAGGTAACTATGCTAATGATTCTCGTCCCGAATCAATAATAAAATGGATAGGTTTTTTTTTTTTTGCTTATTTACGGATATCGGTAAGTGTGAACCACCCGTGTTTTAAACGCGGCCCGTCTGATTCTCGCCCTATAACCGCGCTTCCACACATACAAACAATCTCAAACGTTTTTTCAATAATTTCTTATTCCCTAACCATGTTAAGGGGGTTTTTCTGAAATACTGACAAACATAAACAACCAAAAAATCAGCGTTTAGTAATAATTAACTAGGAGCCGTAATTTATATTGATTATTTATGTATTTTCTGACAACCTCCTGAATTTTGACGAGGTTGCAAAACAACACCTTGTATATTTATGTATTTTTCCTTAATACTTAATAAAAATATTTTCGAAATGTCTTTTATAAAAAAAGATAATTTGAAATTTCTTTTTCTATAGATAATCTAGGATAGGTCTAATTTAGCTGTAACACTATTTTTCGAAAATGTTTTTCAGTAACTTTTAAGACCTATGTATCTTGCTTATGCGTATGAAGTTTCATTACAATCGGTTCAGTCATTTCGGAAAACAAGGACTTTGAAGTTTGTATGAAACATAGTAAGGCGTAATAACCAGGATATTCTCACTGATGATTATAAAAAGCAAAAGATGCCGACGAAAAATTACACGATTGCTAAGAAAGATGACATCATCATCTGCGTAGCCTTTTCCTAATTATGTTTGTTCGGCTTCGAGTCTAACCGGATGTAGCTGAATACCAGTGTTTTACATGTAGCGATTGCCTATCTGACCTCCACAACCCAGTTAATACTGGGTAATACGATACCCCCTTGGTAAGACTGGTTGTCAAACTTTCGGGCCACTGACTACCTGTAACGACTGTCAAAGATCTACAACTTACAGCTGAGACCCTCGGCTTAACGTGCTTTCTGAGCCAGGGAGGAAACTTAGTATGAAATGGGTTTGATGTGAAAGATGACATGACTATAACAAATCCGGCCGCGCTGACGGCTGATAGAGATGGATGGAAGAAAAAGACAAATTACATAAACCTCCGAAAAAAAATCTTATCTGGCCTCGACGAGGACATCGAACTCACGATCACGATACCATGAAACCAGTGGCTTTAGAACTCCTAACTTCCGAAAAGTCATGTGATTGGTATGCTAGGCGTGTTCATGAGCAGCCACTTAGAGAACAACCAATCATGATTAGCCAATGAAGCGTCTCCGAGGGCGCGAATCAAGAATAAATTAGAAGATGGAAGTATCATTATATGAAATGCTAAAATGTTTGCACGTGCATATGTTTGTATCGTATGGCCGTACCTCATGCAAGTAGGCACCTTTCGGACCGCAAGCGATGCGACGTGCATCTAGCGTCACTCTAATGTGTCTCTTATGTTTGTTTTCCTTCGTGTGAGAAACGTCGCGTTCTAAGACGCGCCGTGGTTACTCGTGGCATGCTCGTGAAAGCTGTCGCATAAACGTATAGTTTGTGGCCTAGCCGTAATCTTGGTTCTTTAGGCCCACGGCAGCTGCGCAGTCATTTTTTTCTGCAACACATTCATGCACAGCGTAACTGTGGGTCGCAGTGGAAGATCCCGCCTACATTTATATGCAAAGTGAAGCTAAAAAAAACGTTCGTTGCTCAGCCGTGGCCTGCTTGGAGCGGCTCCTTACCTTTTAATGTCCAAGTTATTTGCACGATAAAGCACCTTTACGTAGATACCTGCATAATGCACCTAGGTTCAATCTTAAGGGACAAAGAAAGAGAAGACATACCTGTATCAAGACACCAGTAGAGACTCCAACAGACGCGAGAGCGCCTAGCATTCCTCTGAGATGTGGCTGTGAGACCTCGCAAGTGTAGACCCTGGCAGGAGCCCCCACCATGCCCGAACCGAAACCGATCATCAACCTGCCTGTAATCATTAACAGCATTTATATTCTTGCTTACTAATTAGGTACATTTTCTATTAATATACCTAGATGTTTTTCAAAGGATGTCGAGATTCCAACTTATTCGCACGATTTCAAACGCCATAACGAGTCGTTATGTTTAATGGTAAATGAAGATTCATAGTAATGCTATGCTTTCTAGGCCAAAGCTAAAAAGTTTGACAGATGGCTTCGCCCCTTACACCTGAATAACTATATTATACATAAAAATATCTGGCTTATAAGCAATTTCTTCTTCCACCGGATTCTTCCTGTTCTCCCTCTTACATGGCCATAGGAAGAATAAGGTCGAGGGTTTCATGTCCTCCGTTGAAATGGGAGGTTCCTCCGACCAAATGGTTCTTGGTGTCTGGTGGGTTGTATGCCTTAATCTGAAAACTTCTATTACTGTGCTTCCGCGGTCCAGGATTTGCGTGACGTCAGGTATGCCGAAAAATGCAGTTTCATCTCTGCCTAGCCCTTTGAAGAACCCAGACTTGATACAGCAGTAGTAGTTAATGAATTTCAGTATACACCTATCATCGTGTGATTTTTTTTTGTTTGGAAGGACTTTTTTACTTACCAACATAAAGCATAGGAATATTCTCCGCAAAAGCGATTATAAGCCAACCGAGTATGAGTGGTATTTCTGTGATGATAAGCGTTTTCCGGCGTCCGATGTGGTCCATCAGATACCCGCTGACAATGCATCCTATTGGCGTACCGGCTGCACTAAGACTGGCTGGAACAATGGAAAAGAAAATTTAAGGTCTCAAAAGTAGGATCTAGTAGGCAAAGGTACTGAACAGGGTAGACAAAATCATCATTTGCCTAGCCTTTTCACAACTAAGTTAGCGTTGACGTCCAGTCTTATTTCAATGCAACTGCAGCTGAATACGAGTATTTTACATGGAGCGACTGCCTATCTGACCTCTACAACCCTGTTAGTACAAAGTAATGTGATACCCATTGGTAAGAGTGTTTGTCAGACTTCGTACCACTGACTACCAGTAAGGACTGCCAAAGATCTACAAATGGTTAGACAAAATGTAATTGTCATTTTCTTAGCAATTACAGTACGACCACCTTTAAGTATGCAGTTCGAGGTGGCGCTTCTTGTAAAGAAAATATGCATCGATATGTCAAACTTTTTTTTCTTTTTTAATTTGGAGGTTTTTATCCACACGGATACGCCAACCAGGATATATCTTCGAACAATATATCCTACACACAATTATGTTGTACACAACTTTGTTACAAACAATACAATTTGGTGATTCGAATTTTTTCATCAAGAACGCAAACTTTGCCGATGGATAAGAGTCCAGAACGAAGTCTTAAAACTAAATTTCATGCTGAATGGTTTATCCCAAGTTCCTTTTGTTTTCGATTTTTCGTTAAAATACTTTTTCCAAATCTCATAACATTTAATATTGAATTTAGGAATCAGATCTGAGTAGTCTGGCAATAAATCGGTCGTATTTCCTTCTACTGCTGCTAATTAAAATAATTTATCAGCCACCTCGTTACCCTTCACCCCAAAATGAGCTGGAACCCATTGGAATCTAAACTCAATCAAACCTATTGATAATTTAATGAATAAAGAAAATTTTGGAACGCTTTGAAAGTGATTACTACTAGGTCCTCAAATAAATATCTAAGAAAAGTAACTAAGTATATTTTTTTCTCTCATTCAATAAATTAAATTTACCCTGCAAAAAATATTGACAGAAAACAAGAAAACTTCTTTAGGATAATAATATTTTTTTAAAACCGCTACATTTAATTGCCAAAGAAGCTGTATTTTTTGGAATTAGCCGCAAATCTCTTTGTAAATTCAAGACTTAGTATTGTATGTTATGTTGAATCAATAGGAAGACAACTTTCCCTTCTTCAAATAATACATAATGCCTAATACGAAATGACTCAGCTCCACATTATTATGTAAAATATAACACGCTGCCTATGTACTTGTCTATGGTAATTTATCTTGTAGTGTTTACAAAGTATAATCTCAAGATTACAGTCGATGTACATATGTGTGAGATAAGAGTAACTAAACTAACTAATTATCTAATATCCAAGTGCGTAATAACCAGTGATCGGAAAAAGGTGAGCTAATGTACCTCAGGCTTAAAAAACAGAGACAAAAAAGTTGAGACTTCCTACGACTAAAATATTTTTTCGGGACTAATGTCGGGGCTTCGGGACATCACTTAAGTACAATTGATGTTATTAATAGACTAAACTAATTGAATTCATTTTCCTTTTTAACCGACTTCAAAAACAAGGAGGATGTTCTCAAAAAACCATTAGATACGTTTTCTATTGTTATTCATTCAGGTTTGGGTCCGGCTCATGTTTTCGTTTCTCAGCCAAAACTTGCTGTCTTTCTATCTTTTGTTTGTCACTAGTAAATAATGACAAAAGGGTTGAGGGGTAGAAGGGTGTTTTGCATTCCAAGCGTCATGGAGCAGGCACGACGACGCTTGCTGTTCCTCAAGTTGTGTACGCATATTTGACGTGTTTTTTTTACCTGCAATTGCTTGTTTTATAGTTTATTTGCTCTGCACACGTAGTAGGACTACTGTATAAACGAGTTTTGTCTACAGAAGAATCGACATAAAAACAGATAGACAATAACAAAGTGTCAGTTTGTCGATTCTTTCGCCAACAATGCCCGTTTCTACCCGTTTCTACGGCGGTCATGCTAAGCGTGCTGGTAATCAAACTTCTTGGCAAGTTTATGAATATGACAGGAGTTTTAAAACATTCTAAAGATTAAACTATTCTGGATTAATTTTCTAAAATCAAACAATTTTATTCAACAAAAGTTTATGGATTTTTATTTAAACAGTTGTTTTATATTTTAGTCCGTGTTGAATAATTGTACCTACTCGCAATCCTATTATTTAACTATTTTAACGAAAAGAAGAAATCTCGGGACGAAGTTATTATTTATATAATTCGTTGACAGTAATTTTGCTCCACATAGCAATCAAATGGCGACCAAACCTACCGAATGGATTAATGTTATTTATATTATTAAAGATATACCAGCTTTTAAATAAATAATAAGGTAAATTACATTAGCTTTCGCGCTTACAGCGAAGATAAGGAGATTACCTTTTTTTTTTTTTAAACAATAAAAATCTTGCCAACTCTTTTTTTTTTTAAACAGAAACAGTAAATTAATTCGATAGTTGTTTTACTTTATTAATTTTAGTTGTACTTAAATAATGTTCCGAAACCACAATACTCCCGAGAAAATATTTTGTCGTAAGGCGTATCCACTTTGTCTTTTGTCTTTTCGAATTTTAGGCAATTTAGCTCACCTTTTTTTTCCTATCACTGGTAATAACAGTTCCGGATTACTGATTTAGCTTAGAATTTGATTAATCAGTCATCTTCATGGATTTTTTCTGACTTTTTTACCGAATTTGAAAAGAATGCGGCGATTTCAACACTCGGTTTAGTTCCGACTCATCACTGCAATCATTGCTAGGCATAACATTTAGGTGTCACTTACTGTTCATGAAAAGGAGCTTTAGAGGTGAACCAACTAGACATTTCTTTACAAAATCCGAGTCTTTCGCCCAACACTCGTCTACATTAACAATCAATGCAAACCTTTAGACTGACATGGTCACTAATACCATCATTTACACAGAAAACGGGATATTCACCATGTTTCCTATTTGTAGTTTTGTTTCGTGATCATGGTTCTTGCACCAACGCTGAAATATCAAGAACTCAAAACAAATAGTAACATGGTAAATATCCCGTATTCAGTGTTAATTATTAACAAAAAAAAAACAGTTAAAGAATTATTCTTACCAATCCAACTAGCTTCATTGTCCGTGATAAGTATTTTGGAAGTGGCTGCCTTAAGTTGAGGCAGTGACGTGGCGGAGAAGCCAAAAGCCATGCCCGTATTGATGGTACCCAGGTTAGCAATGAAGGATGCCAGCACCTGCTTCAGGGCGGCACCCCTCCCAGCTTTACTCAGCTTCTTGTTGGGGAGAGGGGTCTTTGTGATGGTAGGTGATAATCCATTCTTGATGAAGGGTATGGAGTCTTTTCTGGAACAAAGATGGTGGGTTATTAATATGACGTGAGATTTTGAGGCAACGAATAATGAGGGAGGGAAGGTGTAGTTTGAAAAACAAAACTTTTTTTTTCTGTGTGTTCGTGGTAATTTCTCGCTAGTCATTCTGAAATCGAAGTGCTACATCAAGACAACCCTTTAAGCGCTTAGTTATATTAAAATATTTTGTTAAAAAAAAATATTAAAAGGTTCTACATTAGAACATGGAAAGGAAATCAATGTACCGAAAACGTAGCAGTTTTTCAATCGTCATTTTCCGGACCCTTTGTCATTTATATGGGGTCAGGGCTGTATGTTTACTTCTCAACTGGACGTCATCTCATTCATAGCCATGAGTTACTACTGCAGTTTTGCAATCCATGCAGTTATTATTAAATCATTTCAATGGCCATTTCTTTCCTCGTATTATAAACTCATTACGAAGATCATTCATAATTATCGCCTAAATTACACGTTCATATAGTAAGCTTATTGTTCAAAATACCTCTGATAACGGTATGAGGGTTATCTTCCCGAGATAACGAGGTCTCTTCGACCTCAGACCCGCGTTAACCCTCACGAGCCAATGATACTCAATATTTTAAACGTAAATATCGTCAACTTCAATACATTGACTCGTAAACATGATAATTGCCTATATTTTTTAGATATAAATGTGAAAGTTTGTACGTTTGTTACTCAATCCCGAAAAAAGGGGTAAACGAATTTGGATACTTTTTTATCCCGGTTTAACAATTAACGAACTTAAGGCAGGCGAAGTCGCGGACATGAGATAGTACTCAGTATAAAATGATAATGATATGCATCACGTGTATTTAAACTCCAGTGATGATATTTTTATGTTTATTTTAATCGTTTGTAGAGAGGAAATTCTTGAGTTAAAATACGATGTACATGTTTAATTTATTCTAATCGATACGGCGTTAGTTTTTCTTTGATTATTATTTTATTCAGGTACAGTAACATTAATAATGTACAGGGCGCATATGAACCTACAACAATCACTTAAATTTCATAAATAGATTATCAACTTTATGGTTAAAAAAATAGGTTCAAGGTTGATTGAGAAAATTTTACAGGGTCGGGTAGCTTGACCTGCGACATATTTGAGGAGCTCGTGGCTAAATAATAACAGTCGCACGGATCAATCTTTAAGGTCAAGCCGTGCTTGCCAAGGTTGGTCCGTGGATGGGTGACCATAATTACATACCGAGTTTCTTCCGTGCCTCGAAAAGCACGTTAAGCCGCTGGTCCTGGCTTTCATTTGTAGATCTTTGACAGTCGTTACCAGTAGTCAGAAGCCAAAAGTCTAACATCCAGTCTTGCCAAGGGGTATCGTATTACTCAGTTACTTGTTGGTTGTGGAGGTCAGATAGGCAGTCGTTCATGTAAAATACTGGTACTCAGCTGCATCCGGTTAGACTGGAAGCCGACCCCAAGTTAGTTTTATGCTGGGTAGCTTGACCAGCAGCTGGCGTCTGTATCTATGATCATTCAACTTGTGAGTTATAGTGTGACTGAATTATAGTGTGTTTTATCTTCATAAAAGTGACTTGTTAAAAAAGTAGCGATGAACGAGTTTCCTGCCCATTCTTCTCAATACGACCAACACCTACCTTTGCAAATGAACATCTAGAATAAATACCATATAACATAACATCACGCCTGTAATCCTTAAAGGGTAAAGCAGAGGTACACCTAATAAGTTTAAGTCCCAGTAAGTAAGTAGGGGGTGAGCCTATTTCCATCAACTGTCTACAAATCTAGACTCCGTGGCTGTTTTTCCCAAGGCACACTACCCTGGGAAAAGAGCGTTTCTGTCGTTTCTACCTATCTCCATGGACAAAAAAACGTGAGTTACACTAAAAAGGAAGGGGTAAATTCTCCTAACTTATAAACTAAGGCGATTAACACACTGCCACGCAGTGTAGCGCGTGAATGCGTGTTTTAACGTTGCTTGTAAGTATCTCCGTTTGTATAGAAAACACGCACAGTCCAACACACAGAAAATGCATCCACATGCGTTCATTCAGTGCATTGACGCGCAACATGCAGCGTGATGCGTGGCAGTGTGATAATCGCCTAACTCAGATTGAGAATAACTGAAAACTAAATAACGCGAAAGAAGTCAGATAAGACTGGTAATGTTTGTTAAGACACTATTATATCATCTTCATTGCGTTGGCTGTCACACAAATATGAATTAGAGTTACCTAAGATCAGTGGGTTATCTGAAATAATGGCTTATTTCGCAATACTTTGTTTCTAACGAGACAAGACGAGAAGATAGCGGAACTCGAAGAGGAATTGAGCAGGTTGCGATGGAGTGGACATCAACTAGCTAGTTTTACATAGAAGGAGGGCCTCTATAAGATGAACTCCTTCTTCAGAAAGCGTGAGAACAGTAAGAGGACCTGGCAGAGCTCCGATGGTCTAACTAAAAATGAGATTGACTTCATTGTGTCAACCAAGAAGCAAATGTTCAATGATGACTCTGTGATCAATTCAGTGAAAACAGGTAGCGATCACCGCATGGTAAGAGGCGCATTGAACAATATTAATCTTGAAAGGTCTCGACTGATGAAGTCAAGACGCTCCTACTAGCATAAATCTTTAATATGTGAAGTTTTGGGCGACCCCTTCTCCCCCCTTCCATTTTAACGTGTATTTGAAAAGATCACAGAGTTTTAGAATCATCATATGCAATAATTTAACAACTACCCCTAGGTGGAATAAGGTGGATTGGTATACTTACAAAAAACCGGCCAAGTGCGAGTCGGACTCGCGCACAAAGGGTTCCTTACGATTATTTTATAAAAACGAGCAAAAAAATTCAATCTCTTTTGTATTGGAGCCCCCTTAAATATTTATTTTATTTCAGTATTTGTTGTTATAGCGGCAACAGAAATACATAATCAGTAGAAATTTCAACTGGCTAACTATTACGGTTCATGAGATACAGCCTGGTGACAGACGGACGGACGGACGAACGGACAGCGAAGTCTCAGTAATAGGGTCCCGTTTGACCCTTTGGGAACGGAACCCTAAAAAAATATTAAAAGGTTCTGTCATGTAGAATAGAATAGAAAATATTTATTTCAGACTAGCACACATTAAATGATATTAGTCCATATTATAATGGTTAGTAGGCAGATACGTAAAGCTATGTTAGTAAAATTTAAAATAAATGTTATTTGGACATGCATGAGCGACCAATGCCTCAGGATTTTGCTGTCCACTCTGTCCGACACCAACATATTAATATTTTAATATATGTTGATATTTTTTTTTGTTTTTTTTTACCCCTATCTGATGGACAAAATGATATGTCTCACCTCTCTCCGTTATCTTATTGCCTTGACTAAATGATAACCGTATAAATTCCATGAGTTAATTAAACGTATAATTTTTCCCTTACTACGCAATCCTTTTTACATTCTATTTACAGCATTATACCAACCAGCGTTTTTCTACTAGTTCGTAAAAGGAATACTGGTTCTTAAATTGGGTCGGGTAAGTCCTCCCGAAGCGTTTATTCAATGATGCCTTATTGACCCCCTAGAGGGCACAGTATGCACAGCAGGGGTTAACAATGACGTCTGATCGAATACGAGTCATATCGTATGAATGTCTTAAGATATCCGAGCCTCTTTTGTCTCGATAATCTGGTTGATGGTGCGAGGGTTACATTAAAAAATTGTTGGTTGGTCAATAGTATCGGAAATCGAATAAATGCAGAGAATGTTAGTCTTGCTTTCATATTGCTAGTAACTTATATTTACATGACATCGTAATTCTTATAATACATAAATTCAGATTGAACCCAAACAAGAAAAGATTAAGAAAAATAAAAAAATCTTTAAAAAAAAAAGATTTCGGACTTACAATAAATCACAAAAAAAAAGTGGAAAATCGGTGACTTTTGTTTGTTTCATGGCCACCAAAAAAAAACGCGCCTAATACACAATGTCCTCCTTTTTTTGAAGTCTGTTAAAAAGCGGCAGGGTTGCCCTATGCAATAATTTCTGCTTATCAATGGCACAGAACAAATAATTTCATTAATTTATCATAGCAACTGCCTAGATGACTATAGACAACCCTGATCTAAGTAAGGCCAAAAGTAATGGCAGGCCACGAAGACCGCCATAAAATCTAGAATTTATTATTCTGTATCGCTGGAGGAAAGTCATCAGAATTATTTATACTGTCAATGATAGCAAATGCTGCCATCGACGTGTGCGTGATTGTGCATGTGCATTGCAGCTAATGAGGTTTTCTAGTTGGACTGGAAGGTGACCTCTTCAAGGGTTTGAAGTACATGGCTGATATTGGAAAAGATGTGTGGAGGAATCTTACTAATATTATAAATTAAAAAAGTTGATGAGTAGTTATAGATGTAGATGTTTGTTACTCTTTCATGCAAAAACTTCTGAGCGGAATGAATGGGATACAGATAGTTTATGACCTGGAAATAACATATACAGGTTTATTTGTAAAACACCGACAACGTCTCAGGACATGTTACTATATGATGTTAGTAACATAGTCCTGGGAGGTTGTCGGTGGTTTACAAATAACCCTGTATATGATAATTTTAATCCCGATCCGTCCATCGCAATCCCGTGAGACAATTACCGAACTCCACGCGGGTAAAACCGCGAGCAATAGCTAGTACAATATAAAAGTAGTTGACGTAGGCCTAGGAATTCTGCTACTTTGGAAACCTTGCTTGAAAATCCAAGGCTACTTTTGACGTTAAGTATATGAAAGTCATTCCAACAACTCGACCTACATAACTGATTACACAGTCATCAAAATGACGGTGCAGCGCAAATCAACAAAGCTATTATAGGACCATTTGAGATCTATGAAATCTAAGAGTGCAGTTCTAGGTGGCGTTTCTTGTCAAGAAAATTTATGAATATGTAAATTTTTGTACTTTTATGTTAGTTCTGTATTTTCCGCCTATAAAGAAAAGTTGGAAATGTAGGATCAAAATCTAACAAATCGGAGTGAACTGATAGAAAACTGGAAGCTACTAACAATAGGGGATAATCCTATTTTTTTTTCTTTGTCCGTCGGGTAGTTTATTGAAAAGTATTGGACACGTATTTTTTCTTTTTTCACGTGGTCATAAAATTACGGAGATATATTGAGTTGAAATGGCGCATGACGTCACATGTAGGTAAGTTTTATAGCTACTTGTGACGTAGTAAGCCCCCACTCTCCAACTTTAATAAGTTCTAACTAAGTAATTTTTTGATATTTTGATAAAACAAAAAATACGTGTCTAATATTTTTGTATTACCTGTCTGACGGAAAAATAGAATGTCGTTTTCTTTACCCAGTCTGATCCCCTATTCCGCTAGCAGCCGAATTAATCATTAAGACATTAAACATAGGTTACGACATACGTACCCACAATTTAGTGATTTGATTCACAACTAACGCTACAACAATTTTACCGTAATTCCGGTTTTTCTGATATACTGACAAACTTAAAGAACCAAAAAAATCAGCGTTTCTTAAATAATTAGCAAGGTACCGTAATTCAAATTGATTATTTAAGTCCTTTGTGACAACCTCCTGAATTTTGACGAGGATGAAAAAAAAAACCTTTTATAATCATTTTAATATGTACCTATCTATTTAATTTCGAATATAAGCGATTTGGTGTTCATGGTGGTGTAGGTACGTATGATCTTGATACATAAAGTGGTGCCTGCCAACGTGTTAAGTAATAATATTCTGCAAATTTACTAAATCAGCTGTCGATAATGACATTCAGGTACGAATTAAGAATAGAACGGGAACAGCCTAGGCCTCTAGACTATATCTCACGACTCCAATCAGTATCAGAGGTGTGAGAAAATACCGATGTAGTAGAGCAGGTATAATAGGGATGTCCGATCTGATATAATATGTGTAGTCATACGGTCTACCGAATTTTTGAATCGATTCAACAGGATCTGCCCCCGTATTCACAACGCTCGGATTCGATTTCGAAAGGAAAAAGACGACTGCAAAAGGAAGAGTTATACCTGTTCTGTGACCAATTTAAAAGCTTTTTAATATGGCTCCGCCAACAAAATCAAACGTTTAAACAGTAAATTGTGTAAACAGTTTGTTAAAACGCAGATGTCATCACAAAGGCACATGCTGATGTAAACAAAAGTGAAGAAGAAAGTTTAAAATAAATAATTTTGCATGTATACTGAGTTTTTCATTATTTTTTAAAATTACGAGACGATCTTCCGAGATCGAATAAGATCAATACAATACGATTAATAACGTGAATCGATTCGAGAGGTTACGATCTAGAAGATCGACTCAAAGCAAAAAATCGGACATCCCTACCAGGTAATAAGATGCTAAACACGATGTTTGGACGTATAAATGCGTCTAACTATAATATTTGCCCTGTTTGTGGCCCTGGCATACTATAATATTTACTTTATTTACCACCTCGTCATATCGTTCCAGTTTAGAAGTAGATGTAAATAAAGCAGCGCGTGTCGTATGATGAGATTACTGTATTACAAGTGTTTTGTCTTTATATGAATTCTACTAAGGCTGAAAACGTCTGTTTTACAGTCAGTTAATAATTTGGGGAAAAAAAACAATAATTTATCTTCATCTCTCTTTCTCTCTCCTCCAAGAAGAAATCTTTACAACCAATTTAAGGATAAAATTTCTATCATCTGCCTAGCCTTTTCCCAAACATGTTGGGATCAGCTTCCAATCTAACTGGATGCAGCTGCATACAAGAATTTTACATGCAGTGACTGCCTATCTGACCTTTACAATACACTAGCTGGGTTAATCCCTTGGTAAGACTGGTTGTGAGACTTCCGCGCTTCTGACTTGAAACGACTTTAACATACAATTTCTATCAAAACTAGATTTAATTAGACACCTAACCACCTCTAAAATACATGGAAGTTAAACCAAGTGAAGTATATACACAAACAAAAAAGTCCTATGGTAGTTATCGTGTATCTCTACCTATGTGTCGTCATCATCAAAGAGAGGAAGCGACAAGACTGTCGAAACTGCTTCCAATTTGTCCTAATTAATACGTAATTATGCTAACCGGAGAAACGAAGGAGTGGTTCGAACGTCCGATATTACAAGACAACAGTAGGTCAGTCTAGTAACAGCAATTTGAAAGATGAAACTAAAAATTCATTCATAAAATAAGTAAAGAAAATAAAGTAACCTTCACCAACAAAATGTCATGCATTCCTTTAAACGCAAAAACAAAAAAAAAATGGTACTCCATAGTTTTGATATGATCTCACACGGTAAAATAAACCGACCAACACCAAAATACCATATAAACTAGCAAACTCACAGAAACATAAATACTAAAAACTTAGCCCTCACACGGTTCGAAATATATTTTTCTAAAATGATAAACAGTGAATAAAACAATATAAACAAGGATGGATAACATAAAACAGCATCATCAAAAACTGGAACAACTCAGCATAAATATATATTATGTATGATGGAATCACACACTGGGTCTTCTAAAGACTTTTTGCCTAAAACGGGAATAATACAGCCTAAAACCCATGAAGACAAAAGCGAGTCCCATGAATATTGTTAAGAACTTACATAGTGCCGTAATCAGTCAGCCGGTTAGGAGTAGGAGAGTCTTTCGCCAGATAGGGGTTCATCAAACTGCTCCTAAGTAAGAGGTATAGATGAATATACAAGCTCTAATCTAATCCAAAAAACATAGATCCCATTCCATATTAATTTTAACATCTATCGATTAGAGAGAGACCTAAAGATAAAGTGACGTGACGTGATAGCAGTGTTCAAGAGTGTAAGACGCAGCTCGGTAAAGCGATGATTCGAAACCGGGTCGAAATATTGAGTTCTTTTTGGTTTTTTATGTTATAGCATTGCAACATTTAAAAACTTGAGGGGTTAGCACATACTGACGCTTTCTGCTCGTACACGTTACATTTTTTTCATACAAGGTGTTGTTTTGCATCCTCGTCAAAATTCAAGAGAATGTCACTAAAGACATAAATAATCAATTAAAATTACGGTACCTAGTTAATTATTAATAAACGCTGAGTTTTTTGGTTGTTTAAGATTGTCAGTATTTCACAATAACCCCTTTAACGTGGTTTAGGGAATAAGAAATTATCTAATAAACGTTTGAGATTGTTTTTATGTATGGAAGCACGGGTATACGGCGAGGATCAGACGAGCCGCGTTTAAAACAACGGTGGTTCACATTTACCGATTTTCGTAAAAAAAAAAAAATTACCTTCCGACCATTTTATTATTGATTCGGGACGAGAATCATTAGCATAGTGACCTCCTTGAATTTGACGAGGATGCAAAACAACACCTTTTATAGCATCATAACTTGTGAAATAGTGGAAAGGAGATGTTTCATTTTCGGCCATAACATGTACATTTATTGAAAAAGAGGAAATAATACCAGGAACTTGGGAAAAATATTCTTTCGTAAATTTAAGCCTGATTTGCTGTGCACAAAAAGTAATAGTTTTTCAATTATTGCCCCATTCTATTCAACATGGCGTCTTCCAGTTTGCAGTTTGCTTTCGTTCTGAAATCATGTAACACAAAAACATAATATCACCTCGACGTTAAATTATGAAAAGTATGTGTTTTTGTACTTAATTATTATTATTGGTCTCTTAGACATAATTTTCAACTAATTATAAGCAAGTGTGGTGATTTCATCGTTAAAAACTATATAATAGGTACTACTTTTTTGGAGTGTGCTTCTGAACGAAAAATTCAAAATGACATTTTGTTCTGACAAGTGACAAAACCCATCAGTGTCCGTCAGTCAGTCTCGTTCGCCTCGTACTGTCTAACATTTTATGAAAACAGAGAACAAAACAAATACGAAAGCATCGAAAAAAATCAGTTCTGATAAACAATTATTATCAAATAACAATTTCTAGGTTATATAAACGTCATCTCTACAACCTGTCATGGCTGTCATAACTCTCGCGACAAATGTCAAACATTTTTAATTGGGTATCATTTAAGCTATCACCAATTTAATTATTTTTGTGTTTCTTAAATAATAGGGTTTGTCCTCAAAATAGTAGATCTGTCACCAAAATGTAGTCACCAAACAATGCAAAATCAGTTCCACAATAAATCACCTAAAATCCTGAGATATAAGGTCTAGTACCAAATAAATGTTTTTGTATGTATTATAATAGGTGTGTCCTAATAAGTATTTAAGCAAACTAATTTAAAGAGATCACCAATAAATCATATTATGTTACTAGAAAATTGCATTAAGTTCAAATAGTAGTCGACGGAGCCCCACTACGCGGGGCTCCTATTTCTCTCTGCAGGGTTTAAAGTAACCTAACACGAAGGGGATGTCGGGGTCTTAGTTCGCTCGCTCCGCTCGCTCACTAGACCGCCATCCCCTTCGAACCTAACATGTCCGAGTTGATGTGCCCTATGTCTCTAAGGAACTGATCTATTTATTTGGTGACAGATCTACCATTCTGAGCACAGAGCTATTATTTAAGTAACAAAACTGTTATTATAAGAACGAAGTTTATATTCATGTAATGCAATATAATTTTATTGGTTATCGATCTCTTATTTTACTGATATTCATACCTGGGAACAATTTTTGTTTATCTGAGAACGAAAATATTTCGTGGCGATAGATCTATTTATTAGGTGATACAACTTGATGACAAATATAAATTTTGGTGATAGAAAATATAGTTCCCTTTTTTTTTTATTATGTGCATTAAAACCATCTATTACTATTTAAAAAGTGTTACTTTATTCTATTCAGGGGATTGTTTCCCACCTTTCCTGAAAGGTACAGGTCATGGCCGGAGTCCCATACAAAAATGAAACATCTCCTTTAACATATAGTATGGTCAAATCATCATCATCTTCCTGTCATTGTCCTATGTTACTTGGCGTTGCTAGAACACCTTTTTTTTTACATTCTCCCGTCACGCACGTAACGCTATTAACTACCTACTATTTCTTTGAAATATTTCTATGATTCATTACACGAAGAATCTGATGTATATTTTAAAGAAAAATGTTGTTGCATTACCGTAAATCCATCAAGATCAATAAAAACTTCTTTGTATCCGTCAAAAATAAAAGCCGAACGAAAAAATTCTCTTGCGAAAACGTGAAATGTTTGACGTCAGGAGATAAAAATGGTCCAATGTTGGTGCCAATAACTGCCAATGCTACATTTGTGCACATGTAATAAAACGTAATCGGCCATGTTTGTTTGTTTACAATGTGTTAATGTGTTACGGCGCTGCACGAAACGGAATCACACGACTTTATTATCAAGCCCCCACGTGATAACACGTTGATTTGCATAAGATATTGTGTTCTATATTAACTTTAAGTACTGTTAATTTTAAACATAGCTGCAATAACAACTTCTGCTGTTGAGTTGGTTGCAATTAACATAACAGGTGACATCCATGATTGTAATTAGGAAAGCAAAAGAAAATATTGTTCGAAAAACTAAATAAAAAATCAGTGCGTGGAGTCCCTCCGCGCGGAAGAAGTGAAACTTCGTAATATTACACGCATGCGTTCGAGTGCCACGCATTCACTCTCGTTATTTTACTGAGCTTCTAAATAATATTTTGTTGTTTTCTTGTTGTATTACATAATTATTACATAAGTTTATCGAGGTTATTCTACTCATAGAAATTGAGCGAAGGCTGGTCACACCGAAGAGTCGAATGCATGACTGTTTGCACGCCATCTTGCGTACCTAGTAGAACTACGTAGTCACAAATCTTGTAATACTGCCATCTCTTAGTGAGTAATAGAAAATATTCCCCCTCCATGGTAGCGTTAAACTTGTTGGAAGTCGCATAAGAAGTTTCACTTCAAAAAAAAAGAAAGAGTATGGTAGCATGGTGGTTGACAGAGCAGAATAATAGAAGAAAAAGTTGGCCTTGGCCGCAATTAACATCGGACAAGGGCAGAAAGATGATGGTGATCCATGACTGTTACAGTCTTTTTTTTGTATTATATAAATTACTGAACTTGCATAAACTTTATAGCCATGCATGCAAATAGACCCAATCAATAATATAACCAATATTATAATGAATCAATTAAATCAAGTCAATTTAATTACAATTTAGGGTACTAGTTTCTAGTCTTGCAATCACTGTTGAAGTTAGGTACTGATTACTGTACTGAAATGTACAGTCGGCATCAGAAGTCGGTTAACACTTATCAATATTACACCAAGTTTTGTGCTGATCAGTGTGACCTGATGTAATATTGTTTTGCGAATTTGTGTAACCATTGATGAAAATATTGTTATGTCTTTTACTCCAGTCTGTTAATATGGATCGTTATAAAATTAAGACGTCTTATAGTTTTGGATATGTATAGCGACTTTTGCTGCTGACCGTACCTCCTCATCACAATAAATTAAGTGCAATTAATTGCATCAGTTACTCGCTACTACATAGATTTCATTCCGATCGAAATCTATAAACCAAACTGCAGCGTGGCTCAAATTAAAGAACTCGTATGTAGTTGTGTGTTGAAAAAACAGAATAAATTCTCTTTTTCAACACTTTCTTAACCTCGTAAAGCAAGGACACAAAATGGCAAGTTCATTACAAGATAATTTCCCACTATTTACCTAACAATACAAGTTTATAATACGAGCAGTCAGAAATGCGTCATACCCCATCCTTATCTGTCATACGACACTTATCTAGCTCAAACAAATGAAAATACTCGACTGACTACAACTATTTAATTAGTTTCATTATATTCGTGTTGGTAAACTTGTTTTGGGTGAAATCGTCACATGATTTTTGATCAGATAGCAGTTTACAAACAATAATGATACGGTGGTTTAGTATTTGGCTTTCGTCATTATTATCATCTTGGCTCGTATAAACTCACTGCAGTGGTATTAACCTCGTTTCTACGTTTATGCCTACTTACTTACAGACTTTTCTAGGCTGTGTTAAGTACGTTAGTTAATTTCAGTCACGGAAATTATGTACTTTGAAATGGGAAATCTTTAATATGTATACTAATAACTTTTATCTAAGAAATATAAAATACCAAGCTTGACTGCTTTTGTGAATATATAAAACACATATTGTACAGATAGTGTATTAAGTCAGATCTCCATATTAATTTACTTACATAAAAGTTTTCACACGATTAAACAATCTTTTCTAAATCTAAGTTTTCCATCCAATACCTAAACAGACCTAATTTTCTTTGTGAATATGTATGTAGGTAGGTTGCTCGTGGCTTAGTTTTAGTCTTCGTTTATTCCCGATTTATTTCCCATAATTTGTAGATATTTAATTTGTATATTTATTCAAGGTTGTTATGTTTTGATAAATGTATTATTACCTACTTACACCTTATTACATTTTTCTATCCATCCCAACTTAGGTATACCTTATCCTGTATCACGTAAGAATAATATAATATATGAAAACTAACGACGTATGACTGCAGCCATTTCTAAACGTGTTGCGCTAGTAAAGATAGTCCGAGTGTCACTACTTCAAAAGGGCATATTTTCAAAACCTTGGTAATGTAATGTGGCTACACAAACATGACACACTATGTTGAGCACGACGTTTCACTAAAAAGCCTTTGTAAATCGTACCTACAGTATTTTCAAAATGATTTTACCTGTGACATAAACCTTATGTCAACGAGAATAAAGGTCATTGTGCAGCAAAATTAATAACAATGAACGGACAGTAACTTGCGTTTAAAAAAATAACGATATCTAATGACATTACACTGAGTGGATACGTAGAAAAGTAAATGTGACTTTTTAATGAACGTTACACTGAAATAAACAAGTTTACGTGAACAGGGGAATTCAATATTTAGGGTGTGAGGAACTTTTATCACTTGTTTGTTCACGTATTTTTAGTAGATGAAATTGTGTATGGAGTGGAGTACCTAATCACTAAGACTGTAGGAACAATAATATAGTTTATCAGGTTTGTAAGAGTGTTTATCATGGCTTGGCAAATAATGAAGATTAACAATCGTCTTCAGTCATATTGTGACACTCATATAATGTAACATTACATAACATGCCATCACACCTGGAGGGTCACTATGACGTCTTCAAACATTATTGTTTCATGCTTATTCCAGAGTGGGAAAGAGACGGAGTTAGACGACCTGTATAGCTCCGTCTCTTTCCCACTCTGGAATAAGAACGAAACAATAATGTTTCAAGACGTCATGGTAGGCCACCTGTAATCCCCGAGGGGCTATGTATATCTACTACATCTACATTTCACCAGTTATGTTAACGTTCCATACAGGGGGACCCATGGCTATTAAACGGGCACAAATCTGGACTGGACTGCTACTGTAAAACCAACCCGAACTGAGCACCTTTTTGACGACGTTTTACAAGTGCCCATGTATGCCTATGTGTTTTTTTTTTTTTTTGACTGAGAATTTCCTGATGCAACAACCCAACTGCCAGGGGTACTGTAATGCTTACGACCACTAGACCAGGCAGTATATCCATATATTTATTTCATTGTATGTTTACCTATCCGGAATTACTCTCCATAAATCTGGAGTCGATTCACTGATGTTTAATTTTAGAATCATTTTTATTTACAAATATATTTTTAAACAGTGACCGTGACTTTTGAGTTTGCAGCTCTGTGCTCTGTAAACGAACCACGACCTACGTTTGAAGTGGAAAGATCAATTCTCAACCAATCTTGGATCAGCTCCTAAAGACCTCGCTAGGAAACACGTGCGTTGTTCTTCAAATAACACGATACGTCGGCATTTCATATATTCACGTGCAAAACTAATATTATTTAGTATCGCATGCCAACTTTTAGGCCATTAACGGGTTCTAAATTCCTTTGGAAGATGAAGTGATGGAGATCGGAGTAGAAGATGAGAGACTACCACTAGCTTCCTATAACCTACTCGGACCTTTTTGCTCGTTTACGAAATTGATTGAAGAATGGCTTTTGTAGTGGTCAAAAGGTTGGCAATCTCTGATACGCCAACCAAACATATGCAACCTCATTTTGTCAATTTATGTGAACAAAAATGTATTAAGTAGCTAATTTAAAGGTTACATTTATTAGCTCATAGGTAGTAAATGCAGAGCCGTCAATGAACCTCCACCTGAGCAGGTTTTCCTTGCTGCGGCCAACCTGGTTTCAGAGTCTATTATGGACTTCCAGGTCAGCCATGGCAACAAATGTCCAGGTGGGAGATTTTCAGCAGGTGGGTATAATGGTGCACTTCCTTGTCACAGCTTTAGTCTTAGACCGCCAGTGAGTGGGGTGACACACTTCAGAAAGCTGTTACGGCTTATCATCCTTTGCAACACGATGGTATTTATATGCTGAGGGTTTCGTATGTCTGAAGACATTTTGGTGCTTTCGCTTTTTCAACAAGCTGAACAATTTCTACACTCAATTATTATTGCAACAATCACTAAAGGAGGTTATTTAATTACATCTTCTAAAGTCAGGGACCAGTTATTTACCTCTGAAAATAAATTAACGGTGTCATGTGACAGAGATAACTGAACATATATAAATAGGTAGGAGAGAGAAGAGAAACCGATAAAATGACGACGAAACGCAATAATTTGCGTCACATTTTTTCCGCAATTTTTTTTCTCCTACGCATTGCATCACGCGATGTTCTAATGTTATTTCTAGATCTAAACCAATAGCTGGTTGAGTCCCATCTCATCCGCTTCCTATCTCGATTCGTGAAACAAATGACATTTGTTTTAAAAAAGTTTACCCTTGACCTGTTGGCCTACCGTGACGTCTACGACTTTTTTTTTTTGTTTTATTTTGTCAGTATTTCAGAATAACCCCCTTAACGTGGCTTAGGGGAGAAGAAATTATCGAATAAACTTTAGAGATCGTTTGCATGTGTGGAAGCGCGGATATAAGGCGAGGAACACACGTGTCGTGGTTAAAACACGGGTGTTTCACATTTACCGATTTCCAAAAATAAGACCAAATAAAATTACATACCCATTTTCTTATCGATTCAGGTCGAGAATCATTACATAGTTACCTCCTTGAATTTGACGAGGATGCAAAACAAAAGCTTGTAAATCTCAATTATGTAGTAAACAAATTGAATGTATTCAAGCCTAGTAGGTACCAAAAAGACGATTTTATTTACACAATTTGGAGAAAAGCCTTGTTGTTTCTCTGTTAGAATAATACAATAATTTGTGTAAAATAAAAATGATTTTATTTGTAACTAAAAGCGTTCAACTTTTTGTTTTAAGTGTACTTGGCCAACCTCCAGCACGCGTAGCATGACCACTGCAAGTTTTGTCAAATAGAATCAATATAATGACAGATAGATAATGACAATGTGTCGGTTTGTCGATTCTGCCGTTGACATAGCCCATTTCTACGGCGGTCATGGTACGCGTGCAGGTCAAGCGTAAACTTTTTTGAAACAGATGTCATTTGTGTCGCGAAACAGCATAGGGGATGAGATGGGAGTACTACAGATTTGTTGACGTCAAATCAAAGCATATACTCGTAGGTATCCGACTATAGAGTAGTACGAATATACTACTGCAGTAACAATATAATAAAATATACTCAAGTATCCATGTTCCATGAGAGCGCCGGTGGCCCAGTGGTGGCAGCCCCGACTTACGAGCAGTAAGCCGTGGGTTCGAACCCAGGCAGGCGCATTACTTTGTATAATTTATTTCATCATCGCTGCTCTCAAAAACGGTGAAGGAAAACGGCATGTCCTAGAACCAAAAATTCGAAGACATGTGACATCTACCAACCCACACTGGGCCCGCGTGGTGGATTACAGCCCACTCCCTCTCATAGGAGAGGAGGCCTGTGTCCCAACAGTGGGAACATTATAGGCTAATGATGATGATCCATGTTATGTATAACTATCGTTTAGGAATCGGAACAAACTCATAATCTAGCTAGCCTTTCCCAACTCCGATAGGGGTCTGCATCCAGTAGGTACTGGATGTTTCTGAATACAAGTATTTAACATGGAGTCACTGCATATCTAATCTCCATAAACCCAGTCACAGGGTTCTGAGGGTGGACCCCTTGATACGATAGATCCTTGGTAACTTTTTATCTTGTTCTACGTTTTGTAGTAAGCAAAGACTTATTGTCGGGCCTACGATGTCCTCCCATATATAAAAACTAACGCTGTAATATAAAAATATTGTAAAACCAAATGATTTTAAAAGAGTAACCATGGAATTTCTTGCCGGTTCTTCTCCATAGGAAACGACCATCCCGAACCATGCACCTTTTTGTCGACGTTTTACAAGTGCCCATGTAATGTATGTATTTGAAATAAAAATATTTAGATTTAGATTTTTTGATTTAGATATTGGTCTGACTGATTGTCGATCTTCCAGGCTTCTCACTACTCTTAACTAACTGTCAAAGATCTTCGATTGTTAGCCGGAGCAGTAGCTTAACTTGCTTCTCGAAGCCCATCCACGGACCAACGTCAGCGTAGCTTACCTTCAATCAAACTGTACGGCTCTTGTTACTAAGCCACTAGCCCTTTCGAACAAAACAAACTAGGCCAAAAATAATAATTATGTACCTACACTTATTTCACCTGATTTATCGGCCGATACTATCTAAAGCAAAGTAAAGACATTTGACACATGGCGTGGTGCTATAACGTTAGACAGTTTTATTTTGGGATATGATGATAACTGTCGTATTCTTTTTATGCGGTCGTTTTGCTTCTTCTTTTAGCGTCTCGATGGCAATCTAAATTGATTTAGCTCATTTTCGTTTTTTTTACTTTATGCTGCATTAAAAATAAACGCACTAGGAATTTCTCCTGTATCGTGGGTTCGTTTACAAGCATTTAACTCACATACAGAAACAGCCAGACCCGAAACAACTATCCGCAGGTCATACAAATATTTGTTCCGTGCGGGGATCGAACCCGCGACACGCAGTGTAGCAGTCAATCCAATCGCTCAGCCACTGCGCCGACCGTGCCGCCATAAAGGCGACTTGTTTGGCAATAGCAAGTCCTCCTATAAAAATGGCTTAACATCGACAAATTGCATATTTTTTTCAACTTCTACCACAACACACTCTGCCACATTATTTGCGCCCAAGAGACCCACCGAGATAAAACCCAAAGCCGGCCACACATCCATGGACTCACGCTTATCACCATGATCTGTCACCAAAAGTATCGTAAAGCAGTGTTTTCTATTCCTGGCGTAATCATAATTTCTATTCCATCAAATGCTCAAACGAGAATGGTTTGGCTCCATATGCTCCACCATGAATGTCGAATATCATCGAATTTTTAGTTTCAGAAAATTCCATTTCCTACACGATGTTTTCTTTCACCGTTTGAAGAATAGTAGTATAAAGTTATAAACACTATGTTAAATGCCTGCCTAGTTTTCATTTAAACTATGACTCGTAAGTCGGGCCAGCCTTTCGTTATTAGTAAATCAATATTATGCACCTTACCACTACATTTTACTGTAAGTGCATGCTAAAAATAACAGAAGTGGCCTTACTTTGCACGCCGTGGTGCGTCGCAAAGCGGATACTAGAGATGACTGCCAAGCTTTGAAAACTAAGACGCAAACACTGGGTAATTGTGTTGCTCTGTTCTAAATAAATCATAATTTCTGCCACGAATAAGGACTGAGTTCTTGGTTTAGCGGTTGCTGGTGCGATTTTGAGTGATTGCATCACTCAAAATCGCACCAGCAACCGGCAGGGCTCAACAATGCAGAGTCTAAATTTCATCATCTGCCTAGCCTTTTCCCAAACTATCTTTGGGTCGGATTCCAGTCTAACCGGATGCAGCTGAGTAACAGTATTTTACATGAGCTATCTGACCTCCACAACCCATTAACTGGGTAATTCAATACCCCTTGGTAAGACTGGATGTCAGACTTTTTGGCTTCTGACTACTCGTAACGACTGTCAAAGATCTACAAATGACAGCCAGGACCAATCCGGCTTAACGTGCTTTCCTCGGCACGGAGGAAACGTGGTATGTAATTATGGTTACCCATCCACGGACCACCCTCGGCAAGCACGGCTTAACCTTAAAGATCGACCCATGCGGCTGTTATCATTTTGCCCGGTAGATAATTATGTGAAAATTCATCAATCAAAATGCAATTTATTTTTGGCAATATTCCACAGGCTCATAATTTTCAGCTTCAGTAAATTGGATAGTTGACATATTCTCAAAAATAATCTCAGTAATTATCAAGTTTATGGTTGTTGGTATTATAGATATCATTATCATACACACTAATCTCACGAATTTCAGGTTAAAGATACAGCCTTGTGACGGAGGGACGGACGGACAAACAGCGGAGCCCAAGTAATGGGGTCCTTAAAGTTACGGATCCCTAAAAACAAAAGAAAACTATTTAATACGACAATTTATTTCGTCAATAACTAAATAATCCTAACAATATTACGACCTATTATGTAATTATCGCGATAAATATCACCGTTTCATCGATTATATGCATGTGCATCTACGTATTAAATTGTGTGAAAACCATGTAATTATCTCAAATACAAATATAGCAATAGTCTTAAAAAGCAGTATAAAATAAATAGGTTCAAACCCCAAGATACTGGAATGTTAGTCATTCCATTGAGTTCATAAAAAAAAAAAAACATAGCATCAAACTTGATCAAACACAATGAAATAAACAAATACAAAGATAATTTAAAAGTTAAATAAATGTTACAGATAAATAATACAACTACTCATAGTGCTAGCTACATAATGTTTATGTATGTTCGTGAATCGAAGAATTCCTTAACAGCATTCTTTCGTTTGCAGAGGACCGGTAGAATTTTTATTTTTAATAAAATTGACATCAACGATCGTTTTGAATGCGAGTTGTATTTCGGGAAGACGTTACGACGCGACGCTACGTTTTTAAAGAAGTTTCATAAAGTCACTGAAGAGATTTTTACTATTTATTTTTATGTTTTAACTCTAGGATGTGGTTAAAATGTAGATGTTTTTGGGGGGCTGTCTGATGTTATTTCACGTTAATATAGTACCTAGTTGTAGAAAATAACATCCACATCTTGTACAGAAGAACGCACGCCCAATTACATAATTTAGCCTTGACAAAAGCGTTATAAACCCTTGGAGATTTCAACAAAATACTTTATTTTATGATAATATTCGCTCTGTACCCACTATAAATACACATCTATGCAAGCATAATGAAAAACTCATAGAAACACAAAACTAGAAACAAAATCGCGAAGATTTGCAGCAAACGTGATACAAATCATTCTTGAAACATCATATTAACACGTTTTTGATAAGATAGATAAGCGTGATTGACATAAGATTAAGTACAAATGTACATTATAGTTGTATTGGCCACCCGGTGTCCACATGGATGGCATGGCTAAAGCGGATGATGAGCATATCTGCTCATCGGATATCGGTAACAATGAGTTTATGATAGCGCGATAGTGGAGAATGGAGTTGTTCGTCGATTTGTGTGCCTTTAAATGTTTGTTTGTTTTAGATAATTAATTTAGCTCGTGTATAATTTGACCTAATTATTAATCTACAGTTGTTATTATTCTGAAGTCGCTGATGAAGGCTCACCTATCAACAGAATTCTGCTGTGATGAAGTGGGATTGGCCCGGGCCATGTCTATAGAATGGATCAGAACTGATGGGTCAGAGTCGTCACGCAGAGGGTGCCAGAAGAGAGGCAAAGCGGAGGTCACTTTGGCTGTATGTTTTTGTGCTACGAGGGTAGGATAAAAGATGAAGCAAAGTTGAAACCACAGCTCACATTTCCGATGATATACGCCACTTAACGAGGTTGGAATTACATCTTGAGTCTGAAGACAGTTCAGCGACTTTGACTTTTCTGATACATGCCGTATGCTTGCTTGATTTTGGGGTGACAGAAAGTTTGCAATACCTACGACCACGTTTAGTAGTCTAGTGCTGGTATGGGCGTAAAAGAAGGATTTAGGAGTTCTTGCTGTCTTCCAGTAGACATCCAGAAGACTCACTGTGTAACTGTGATGAAACACTATGTTGGTGTTATTGTCATATGACCAAAATATCACCAAGCTTCTGCTAGTACCAGGAGACCAGTATCTCCTGCTTTTATAATCTCAGCAAAGAAAATACTGCCAGAATGCCATTGATAATCATATTTGTACAGCTTTGAATTACCAAAAAACACCATAGTGAGAGTCTTACCTACTCTCAGTGGATGAAATTTGTAAAAGATCTGCAGTACGAGTCCTCTCTCTCGGAATGGCAAACTCTTCAAAGCGAAAATTATAAATTCTAAAAACCTCTAATTGCAGCACAGTGATGATGATAATCCATCACACCTTTTAAAAGCTTTTACGTGGCCAGTTTTGTTCATACCTATGGAAGCCATCCAATCCCACCATTAATGTCTTCCTGTGGCTTGTGGCCAAAATGAAAGGCATGGTTTAACATTCAAATCGGTTTGTGAAATATAGTATAACCTCTTTGGTCCTTCGAAATTGGAGAACACTGGCCATATCCAAACAAAAAACTTTTAATGCCATTAGATTTTTTATTTTTTTATATTTCTATTGAATGGCTTTTATATTATTTTCTGTAAAATACGCCTGCATCTTTCATATCATAAAAGTGCAACCTCTTCGATAAATACTTATTATTTTTATCAATGGGTTTTATTGACGATCAAATAAGAATAGCCTTATCGATGTTTTATCGGTAATTGCGTAAAAATTACAATAGGGGATCGGACTGGGTAAAGAAAACGACATTCTATTTTGTCCGTCAGACAGGTAATACAAAAATATTCGACACGTATTTTTTGTTTTATCAAAATATCAAAAAAATACTTAGTTAGAACTCATTAAAGTTGGAGAGTGGGGGCTTACTACGTCACAAGTAGGTATAAAACTTACCTACATGTGACGTCATGCGCCATTTCAACTCAATATATCTCCGTAATTTTATGACCACGTGAAAAAAGATAAAATACGTGTCCAATACTTTTCAATAAACTACCCGACGGACAAAGAAAAAAAAAATAGGGGTAGAGCTTGTATGAAACCGTGTACTTTTTTCGTTCTCATATTATGACAAAAATTCAAACGCAGTAAATACACTTATATTAACGTTCGCCAGACTAAAATAGATTTTTTTCTCATTGTCGAGAATTTTGACGAGTCTCTAATTATGTTTAACGTCTGGCACTGAAGTTCATTTCTCATTACGATACGTCATAGCAAACCAGTATTTATTTTCGTTTGCTTCGTATTGGAAACTGAAATAACTTTGCCACACCCACTTTGGTTATGTAAAGCGAGTTTCGTGTTTCCTTGGTTTCATGTTGGCCCCAAATCGTGACCAACGTTCGTAGACACCAACAAACTGTGGTAGATCTGATGTTAGTGCCAATATTGGCCCAGATTGTTGAGCCAACATTTATTTTTGAGCTATGCTTGCACAACTTTTTTTCATAATATTTGTAATACAAGAATTGAAAAAAGAAATGGGTGTGTGATTTTGGCTCCGGTTCATATCCGCAGCGTTAAATTTAATTCAATGTCAACCTTTTCGTTTTTGACAAAATTAGGCGCCATTTGTTTTTCTGACAGAGAAATGTATCATGGTTTTCTTATTACGCAGATAATGTCTTAATAATATAAGTAAATACCTACCTACAAGAAAATGTGCGCACAATCGAAGAAGTAATTCTATTGTGACAAAATCTGATCCTTTATCGTTAAGAAAACGTTAGTTACGTTCAATTGTGATGTTCTACTAAAAATCGTTGGCCTTTACAACATACGATGCATGCATGCAACGCGGCCGATTTGATACATAGGTATAATGTTAGTCTTTTTCTCGTTGGCATAGGCTGAAACCACAGAATATCTTTGGCTTTGACAGTGTACATACATGTACTAAAACAAGTATGTTGGTACTAGTAGTACGAATCAAAAACATCAACAATAAGTTTAGTGTACATATTTCCTTTTTGTGTTTCGAGGAGCTCGTGGCTAAATAATAACAGCCGCCCGGGTCGATCTTTAAGGTTAAGCCGTGCTTGCCGAGGTTGGTCCGTGGATGGGTGACCATAATTACATACCGAGTTTCCTCCGTGTCTCGGAAAGCACGTTAAGCCGTTGGTCCCAGCTGTCATTTGTAGATCTTTGACAGTCGTTACGAGTAGTCAGAAGCCAAAAAGTCTGACATCCAGTCTTACCGTATCGTATTACCTAGTTACTGGGTTGTGGAGGTCAGATAGGCAGTCGCTTCATGTAAAATACTGGTACTCAGCTGCATCCGGTTAGACTGGAAGCCGACCTCAAGATAGTTTGGGAAAAGGCTAGGCAGATGATTTCCTTTTTGTGCGTACCATCACGGCGTTTGTAATCAAGTCTTTAACTATCCATCTTCATTCACTTACCCTTATCTCAATTTATTTGGTCGACGCAGCATATCTTCTTCTTCCATACATCTCTATTAGTCGTCATCTCATTATAAAGTGGGTGAGCCTTTTCTAACGATATCACATCTTTGACGGACTGCGGTCTTAAATTACAATGTTTACAGAAGCAAAAGAATGATATGACAACGAAAAATCAAGCGAGCGCTGAAAATATGCAAAAAAATCATAAGCAATTTCCAGGGCTCGAGATTCCAAATGCTAGTCTGATAAATCACTATATAACGTTGCCAGAAAACCGCTGGACACGAGACGAACACGTGATATAACATAAATAAACATCTCTTTTTAGCGATTGGCAACCCCAACAGGAACGGACTTCGTACAAAGATATGGAATTTGGCGCGAATTTACGCAAGCTCGCGTGATTCTGGAGATTTATGAATTTCTGTTTTGTTATAAAGGATTATGGAAATCTATGAAAATAGACTGAGAAACGGTGAGTATAATTTCAGAATTTAGGACATTGGGAAACCACTAGTTTTATAACATACAAAGCTAAGCCTGACCACTGAAGATATATGAAAATGAGAGGAAGATTACAGATTGACCAGGTAACCTACGAATTCTTCTCAGCAAACCTGCAGCAGATTTTACCTGTGGTTTGAAGTTTGTAAGTGGGTATGCATTTAAACTTATTCAAGGGCAAAACTGGTACACACGGCGACAGATCAAACCATACAATAGGGGATAATCCTATTTTTTTAAACGGTTTTATTTTTCTTTGTCCGTCGGGTAGTTTATTGAAAAGTATTGGGCACGTATTTTTTCTTTTTTCACGTGGTCATAAAATTACGGAGATATATTGAGTTGACATGGCGCATGACGTCACATATAGGTAAGTTTTATACCTACTTGTGACGTTGTAAGCCCCCACTCTCCAACTTTAATGAGTTCTAACTAAGTAATTACGAAGTCTATGCGAAGCAAACGAAAGCGATATTATAATAGCGAGGGGAGCATAGTCGTAACATTTAGAGCGTTCAATTTAAATAATTTAATTTTTGTATGAAAATCTGATGAAATAAAATATGACGAATTTTTAAAAGTCATAGAACAAAACTTGTTGATTATGATGTTAGTAACATAGTCCTGAGAGGTTGTCGGTGTTTTAAAAATAACCCTGTATATAATGCAGCAATGCCAGAAAGAACTTCTTAAAATACCCAGTCCAATCATAGGGAAATACTAGGTATGCAATCTTATGCAACATATATTATAGTACCAATGCGACTGAATCATCATCATTCAATCCTAAAGCCATAACGCATCTAATAAATACCAATACTAGTACAAGTCATCGCTGTCTCATTAAAGAATATATTACTCAATTATTTCCAAGAATTTAATAAATTTAAATCATGTGACGGAAAGGTTAAGTACATAAATTAAGTAGAATCGATGTACGTGGGTACAGGTTAATCGCTTACATGTGTACGTTTAAATAGAGAGACGTTATTAATATAATGCTATTTAATATACAATATAGTTTTTATATAGGGTTATTGGAAAAACACCAACAATCTCTTTAGAGGTCATTCTACTCATCATTATGAAGAGTGCAACTTTTACCATGAGACCAAACCCGAAATCGTGAAATAAAAATTAGCTGTTCCCTACATTTTGACGAGTTATGTGAACATAAAGTACGGAACAGCTGTTTTTTTTTCGCGATTTCAGGTTTGGTCCCATAATAAATGTTGTTCACAATGATGACTACAACGACCTCTTTAAAGGTTATTGGTGTTTTAGCCCTGTTTAATTCAAGGGAATAATAGGGGTAAAAAACCATTAAAACGAAGCCAAATGGATGTTTTTCTCGCCATTGCGATAATTTTTTTTTATCTGGACCTAACCTGGAAAAATCTATGAAACGCCGCTAATTAAACGCTTTTCTATCAATTACCAAATAATATCTTTGTTTGACATTTAATCCCAAAGTAAAACCGAGAAAAATAAATCTGCACACCTATAGCGTAACACGCTTTCAATCTGAAGGCGAAGGTAATTCCTAATCTATTGCTTCATTAGTTAACATGATTCGTCTGTTCATCAGCGTTAACATCGCAACGAATATTACAAAGTTCTAAAAATGAAAGCTGGTGAATGAATCAAGATACCTACAGAGCAAGTCTAGACTCAGCTGAATATTCCAATTTTGTGTTTTGACGTCATTGCCAAACCTTCCCTATCAGATGGAGCACTTGAACGTGTTCATTATAACCCGTCATTAATCAATATAACACTAGGGTTCCCACCCGTCTGGGTTTGTCTGACCACACATACTACTTTTTCCAGGGAGGTAGGCATAAAACACCACCTGATAGCATCATAGCAGCCTATCACGCGTAGCATGACCACTGTAGAAACGAGTTTTGTCTACGGAAGAATCGACATGATGAATTAATGACAGATAGACAATGGAAATGTGTCATTTTGTCGATTTTTCTGTCGACATCCGCCCGTTTCTACGGTGGTCACGCGACGCGAGCGGCTTTATACTCTTTTTGAAGTGAAACTTCTTACGCGACTTCCAACAAGGTTGAGTTAAACGTTTAACGCTACCATGGAGGGGGAATAGAAAGAGACAGAGCGAGAGTGAATGCGTGGCACTCGAACGCACGCGTGTAGTATTACGAAGTTTCACTTCTTCCGCGCGGAGGGACTCCACGCACTATTTTTTTTTTGTACATCTGTGAATTGATCATACACTCACGCTAGTTGCGAATCTTGTCTGGTCATGTCTGGCCGATGTTTTGAAATCCACTTTTTTTTTAGACACTATAAAAAGTAGGATACAGAATAGGGAAATACTGAGGGTACTGCCTCGATGGCCTAGTGTTAGCAAACGTGACTGCTGAGCATTAGTTCCTGGATTCGATTCTCGGGTTGGGCAGTGTTATTGGGTTTTCCCAGGAATTATTATTACTTATATTAGGAATTTCTCAGTAGCAGCCACGGAGTCGAGAGCAGCGGTGGCCCAGTGGTAGCAGCCCCGACTTACGAGCAGTAAGTCGTAGGTTCGAACCCAGGCAGGCGCATTACTTTGTGTAATTTATTTCATCACCGCTGCTCTCAAAACGGTGAAGGAAAACATCTTGAGGAAACCGGCATGTCCTAGAACTAAAAATTCGAAGACATGTGACATCTACCAACCCGCACTGGGCCCGTGGTGGATTACAGCCCATTCCCTCTCATAGAGAGGAGGCCTGCGTCCCAGCAGTGGGAACAATATAGGCTGATGATGATGATGATGAGCCACGGAGTCTGCATTTCTGCGCGGTAGATCTATGGCAATAGTGCGAACCCCCTATTGGCTATTACTTAAACATAACTGGCGAAATGTGGGTTGCAGGTACTATTATGTACTTGAGTATTAGTATGGTGAAGTCGTATTCAGATCGGCAGCATCAGACCGCCGCCACGCCGCCGTCGCGTCTTGGGTGACCACTGAAAACCAGCGCTGTCCTTTGGGCTACCCATGGCACAGCATCATGTTGAGAGGTAACCTGCTTATCGCAGTCGCGACGTGCAAGCTGTCGACTTTTTTGTTCTGTCCTGTTTGTACTTTTAAAATTTGCGTTGTATATTTATGGTTTTTTTTTCCATTTTGTATGCACGTCGTGTCCCTGCTACATTTTTTTTTCTCTACTCTGTTTGACCATTCGGGGATTACAGGCGTGATATTATGTTTATGTATAAAAGGGTAATTAAACACGGAAAGAAAAAAAAAAACTTTTTTGCAAACACCCGATTTTTAGTCAGGTCTTTGAAAACTTTTCAACGGTAACCCTATCTATGACCGTCCATCGATTAGGTAATCAGTTACCAGTGCACCACACTTGTGTATGTACTGTGTGTCTATTGTGATTAATAATGTTTACCTATATGGCCGACAGTAAGCGTTAAAAAGATTGCGATAACGGATCACTGAAATTGGGTCTGGGCCTGGGTCGTAGTACCTATTCCATTGTACCGTTGTTTGGTTTATGGGAAAGTATGGTCTACAGCGAGGAATGCATATTTTCATATACGGTGTTAAATAATGGAAAACAAAGACTAGAGAAAGATGAAAGAGGTCGTGGCTAAGTAATAACAGCCGTGTCGATCTTCAGGTTGCCTGCATTGAGCCGTGGATGGTTGACCATCACATACCGAGTTTCCTCTATGCCTCGGAAAGCACGTTAAGCCGTCGATCCCAGCTGCCAATTTTAGATCTTTTACAGTCGTTACGTAGTCAGTGGCCCGAAACTCTGTCAACCAGTCTTACAAAGGCATATCGTATTACCAGTACTAACTGGGTTATGGACGTCAGATAACCAGCCACTCCATGTAAAATACTGGTATGCAGATGCACCCTGGAAATTGACCTCAACATAGGTGGGAAAAAGATCTAGCCTTAATGATGAAATCTTTTTTTTTTATTTTTTTTAAAAAAAAAACGTTGCCCCACACTAGGAATTTCTCCTGTGTCGTGGGTGCGTTAACAAACATTTAAACTCACATATACAAAAAGCCAGACCCGGAACAACTATCTGTAGGCCATACAAATATTTGTTCCGTGCGGGGATCGAACCCGCGACACGCAGCGCAGCAGTCGATCGCTCAACCACTGCGCCGACCGTGCCGTCGCCAAATAGCACTTTAACTACATGGACTAGATACATTTTGGTGTATTTTTGTTCGATGATGACGTTACTATAAGTATTTTCCATTGAATGAATGAGAAATCAGTTGTATAACTGTTATGCAACAGAAACACAGACAAAACCAAACAAACTTCCAATTTGCGTCGGTATGCAAAAACGCTAAACGTATTTTATTAAGTGCATGTACATGTCATTGCATTCTTTCAACCAGAAATAACATTGTTTTCGACAATATTTCTTTTCGATATTCACTTAATATTTCATGCACTTTTCATAGCATACATTTAGACCAAAACTCCCATAAATTCCAACTCCACACAGTATTAATATCTTTGACAGCGTATTTTCTGACTACCCACATCCATGTTTTTTTGCGGACACGTGACCGTAATGTTACCGGCATTGCGCGCTGCCAAAGAACTGGCAAGGTGAAGGGCAGTGGCATGGAGCCAGCTCCCATTCACCGGCGCATGAACACGTGAACGGTCGACAACCTGGTTGAGATTTTAGATTTTGAGAAAATTTGCGACTACAACATTTGCTACCTTATAGACGAAAATTTACGTAGTCGAACATTTTTTATTATTTTTGAGGTTATACATCAGAATTTCACATACTTACTTAAATTGGTAATGTAGAATTGTGATGAGGATTTAATTGGGTCTCTTAAAGAAAGACAATTTTATAAAACGTAAGAAAAAACTGAAACATCCAACAGAAAAAAAAAAAAAACAACAACTTGTCATTTGTTCACAATAAAACATTCGGTTTAAAAATAGTTGGCCTTTGATTCGCTCATTATTATTTATCAGTATGCAAAGGTCTATGACACTTTATCACACCCTTCACCCCCGTCTGCCCTAGACTTGGTACAGACAGACCCAGTGCTTAATAATGGCATAGCACGACACAGACCTATTGACGATCAAAAGAGGTTTGACTGAACTGTAGGTTTAATAGTGCTTCCTGAACCATACAAAAAACAAAACAAAGGTCATCATCATCTGCCTAGCCTTTTCCCAAACTATCTTGGGATCGGCTTCCAGTCTAACCGGATGCAGCTGAGTACCAGGATTTTACATGAAGCGACTGCCTATCTGACCTCCACAACCCAGTAACTGGGTAATACGATACCTCTTGGTAAGACTGGATCTCAGACTTTTGGCTTCTGACTACTCGTAACGACTGTCAAAGGTCTAGAAATGGCAACCGGGACCAACTAATTAACGTGCTTTCCGAGGCACGGAGGAAACTAGGTATGTAATTATGGTCACCCTTCCACGGACCAACCTCGGCAAGCACGGCTTAACCGTAAAGATCCACCCGTGCGGCTGTTAATATTTAGCCACGAGCTCCATACAAAACAAAGGCATTAAGCTATTTTTATAGATACCATAAACTTTTGGCACGTAGAAAGTCATGTTTGTATAACGATGACTCTAGTGGGCCATTCTCCATACAAACGTATTCCGCTGTTTTATTCGTGGATAATGCGTATAGAGCAATGATATTTTTCCAAAAAATCTAGGTCTTATTAATACATGCCCCGATCATTTCCTTTTTTTCAAAACATATTCAATAACAGTATTATGACAGTCCAAAAACCTGAAAAAACGCCCCTTTTTACCGCCATGTTCAGACGACTATCAGACAAATTAGATCAGTTTTTATCAAAAAATAAAATAAAGAAGCTATTGATGATATAAGAATTATTTAGATCAGTTTAGTTTTGAAGAAGAAAACAGTGGAATACAAAAAGTCTTTTGGTCAAGATTTTTGTTGGTAAAATCATCCTGAGCTGCAGTTGTCCCTTTCGCACTTTACGGGGGCTAGGTCGGGCGCAGGGCGACGGCAATAGTTTCTTCAAATTCCTCGGGGCTAGAGTCCCCTCTTAAGTGTCTAGAATTTTACCAACTGCGCGCTGGGTTAGGATCGGTTTGCAGCCTAACCGGATGCCGCTATTTATCAGTATTTGACATAGAGTGCCGGTCACCCATTGAGTGGGTTTCAGTGGTCAGATGTAACAACATCAAGCAATGAAGACTGGTAAAATATCTAAGAAAAATGCACTGGAATCTCAGAGCGGAGGCGACCCTAGGCCGTGTAAAATCTTTTTCGAAAATAGGTAGGTATGCTTTCCCGTACAGCATGCGTCGACTGTACAAACGAGTTTTGTCTGCGGAAGAATCGACATAATGACAGATAGAGAATGACAATGTGTCAGTTTGTCGATTCTTCCGTCGACATTGCTCGTTGCTACGGCGCTCATCCTACGCGTGCTGCTCAATAAAATCTTTCGCTCAAAGACTGCATTAATAAAATAATAATACTATAGTGATCGTTGATACGAATGCCTAGTTCTATATTTATAGCATTATCTAATTGATACGTAACATCAATTATTTCATAGCAAATACTACTCGTAATCGATCGTTGAATATCAATCGACTATTTGTGATCGTACCTCATAGCATTTCACTGAGATGATGTGAAAAACTGCAGATTACTAACTAAACTAACACTAACAAAAATATCAGAAGTCTGGTGATATAGTCGTCTGTGCTTCTTGTTTTTTAGGGTTCCGTACAAAACGGGACCCTATTACTGAGACTTCGCTGTCCGTCCGTCCGTCCGTCACCAGTCTGTATCTCATGAACCGTGATAGTTAACCAGTTGAAATTCTACAGACTATGTATTTCTGTTGCCGCTATAACAACAAATACTAAAAACAGAATAAAATAAATATTTAAGGGGGCTCCCATACCAAAAAGTGTTTTTTTTTCGTTTTTATACATAATGTTACGGAACCTTTCGAGCCCGATGTCGACTTGCACTTGGCCGGCTTTATATTCCACCTTTTGAAATATTTAAGCTTTTGTTAAGTTAGGTAGGGAGTTAATACAGATCCAACTATTATATGAACACTCGTCGTATGGATGTCACACAGTCAAAACTGTTCATTAGTCAAAACTACTTTTGACCGGTTATTACTATTTTAATAATTATAACTAACACATTTAAGTACTTAGAAACTCATTAGGTTGTTATGTTTTTGTGACCCTATGAAAAACATCATGTTGTAGACCTTCAAAAACCAAATTTTTTTAATAGAGAATACGCATTTTAACTTATTAAGGGTCTTGGCTGATGCAAGTTTTGAATGTAACACACGTAACTATATATGAGAAGATGAACGACAGATGACTTTTTCTTGTGCTTGTTCTGCGAGAGGATGCGTGAAAGATGACTTTATCTCGTTATTATTATGTTTTTTTTTATGTTTTTATCTTTCCATATTGTCAACATATTTCTTTTAACCGTGCAATAGCTTGGATTTATCTGCACGCGTAGCATGACCGCTGTGGAAACGGGTGTCGACGGAAGAATGGACAAACTGACACATTGTAATTGTTTGTCTGTCATTATGTCGATTCTTCCGTAGAGAAAACTCGTTTCTACAGTGGTCATGCTACGCGTGCTGTTATGTTGTACATGTTTTCTCAAATAAATAAATGTATGATCTATCCTTACATATTAATGTTTGAAGTAGCTTTGCAAATCAATTTGTGTGACCAGTTGCTTTTCAAAACTATGCAACAATAAATTGTGATGCGTTTTCGACCATTATTTTGAGATTTCTTTCAGAGTGTTTTTGTGTGTAAATAAATTAATATTATACTAACTCTAGCTCCTGCCCGCGACTTCTTTGGCGTGAAAATTTTGATGGGTTTTAAGGATATGAAACATAGATGTTGGCCGATTGTCAGACCTACCCGATATGCACAACAAAACACAAAACTTCATATAAATCGGTTCAGCCGTTTCGGAGGAGTATGGTAACTAACATTGTGACACGAGAATTTTATATATATAAATAAATAAGGGGGGTTTTGCCATAATCGTCAATCTTGGCAGGCGGGTTGGCGATCGCAGTACTTTACAAAAGCACAGAG
Source organism: Cerastis leucographa (assembly GCA_963082945.1). NCBI lineage: Eukaryota > Metazoa > Arthropoda > Insecta > Lepidoptera > Noctuidae > Cerastis > Cerastis leucographa. The sequence goes on along the minus strand of OY720385.1, from coordinate 5,173,974 downwards.
AAAGCTGCTGCCTATTCTCTGGTGAGTCCCTTAGTCGGGAAGGTCTGCGGCTAGGACCAGTCAATGTGGCGACAATTTGGGGAGGCCTATGTCCAGCAGTGGACGTCTAACGGCTGAAATGGTGATGATGATAAATAAATAAATCTCAATCTCAGTGTTATCAAGTCTACGATAGCAAAATGTTTATTTTTTTTATTTTCCCGCACTCAATCGCAATGCTGTCCTATTTTTTTTGCCCAAAGATTGACTACTGTCACAATGCTGTTCTTTTTGAAACGTTGACTGGGAGAGAACGCCCTCAAAATCAAAATCTAATGTAACCTAAAATATTATATTTTACATAAGCCTACATGGGCACTTATAAAACATCGACGAAAAGGTGCTCGGTTCAGGTTGTTCGTTTCCTATAGAGAAGAACCGGCAAGAAACTCCATGGTTACTCTTTTAAAACCATTTGATTAGAATATTTGAATGTTAAAGCGTTATTACTTAAGTATGGCAGGACATCGTAGGTCTGTATGACCTACTGAGACAATAAGTAGTTGCTTACTACAAAAGGTAGAACAAGATAAAGCCAAAAAAAAACTTTATGTATGTACCCTATGTAACCCCATGTAGGTACATGGAGTGCACATGCAGTAGGTACATGCAGTTTAAATAAATAACTGAAAGGTGAGCGACGCAGGGACGGGTATCTAGTATAATTTTAATGAAGCCATTGCGACATTTATCACCTCACATATTTGTATAAATTATTTTTCAACATTAAAACCTTTTACTGCATAAGATTTCAAGAAATCACAAGTAAACACCGTAGATAATTCGAATGCGGTACGTAAACTTATTTACTTTAAGTGTTTTTATCTCGATATCAACTTTTATAATTATTTACTTACACTGAATATGCAGTGTCCAAAATTTATGGTACAATGCTAATAAATACAAACTAAAATAATAAAATTTTTGGGTATGCGAAACGCTAAAAAATCTTATTCGAATATGCTGCAAGAATTTCAGGTAATTTACTGTACTTTGTAAAAAAAACGATCTTATGTACTGAGCTCATTTAATTGAGTACGTTTATAAAATATTTAAGTAATATAAAAAAAGTAATAAGTATACTTACTTATTAAAATTTTAAAAAATACACCTTTCTTTCAATAGGGGTAGGCAGTTACGGCAGAACGCCACCTGCTAACGTTTTATACATTCATACCTACTCATTTTCGTTGTATCCATATCAATATACTTCTAATATTTCATTCATGAACAACACGATATTTATTATTATCGACACTAGTGGTTAGACAATACGGTCGAAACTGTTTTATTTAGCTATAACATGATAATTTCTGATAATAGAATAATGTTCCTCTGTTGCACTTTATCTACGACACATGGTGCACACATTTTACTCTCGTCTAACATAAATAAATAATAATGAATTCTACTCGTATGTAGAATGGAAACGGGATCTTTCTCGTCGTTATTTTTATTTCAATTTAACAATGTCAATCTTGAGCAGGGCACATTGTTCGCAGAACGGATGGCCGATGGGGCCGAAAAGTTCTGGAGTAGCGACCGCGAACCAGAAGACGATGCGTTGGAAGGCCTCCCACTAGATGGGCCGATGACCTGGTGAAGGTTATGGGGATCCGCTGGATGCGAGTCGCACGGGACCAGTTAGTGTAGCGACACTTCGGGGAGGCCTATGTATGACCAGCAGTGGACGTTTTTCGGCGCAAATGATGATGATGATGAATCAATCAATCAGTCAATCTTTGTTATGTGAAAGTCAGAATTAGTCATTAATTATAAATTATCTTTAGTAACAAAAAAATCCGGTCAGTGGATACGAAACGGGGCACTATGAAAAAAAGACGTCAAGTGATTCCGGAGGTTATATCGACGGAGCCCTACTTCTGGGTGGCGGCGGCGCCATCCCCTTCTAACCTAACCTATCCGAGTCGGGATGCCCCATGTTCCGAGCTCGCTTCGCTCGATCTTGTATCCTAAATTCTCCTGGTACAGGAATATTGCATTTTGTAACCGATCCTTTCGCCTTCGACGTCGTTTTTACGACAAACGGTTGGTCGGAGACAAAAATCACCCAGATGCTTTTCGCCTTATTTTTAGGTGATCTATACTATAGAATCGAAAAAATAAACAATTTATCAAAAAAAAAAATTGCAAAAAATTTGTCTTTCTCAGTGCCCCGTTACGTATACTCCAACCTTTCAAATATGTTTTTTTTTTAAACATTTTGAATTTTTTTTAGTAACTTTTTACACCTATGTAACTTATGCGTATGAAGTTTCATTAAAATCAGATCAGTCATTTCGGAAAATTAAGACTTGAAAGTTTGTATGCAATGCCGTAAGGCGTAAACGCTCTTAAAACCTATTTCTATCCATCTAACTACATAATTATACTCATCTATTTGTTCAGTCCTCGTGCTCGCTTACCCACTTAGATAACGGAGTTAGCTATGTTGTATTCAAATAGATTCTAAGTCCTAATTATTTTAAATTGTCGGCTCGTTAGTTAATTTTCGCAATTTCATTAAGAACGACTTTTCCTTTAATATTTTTTCACGACACTAAAATCAGTCACTCACTGAAACAGTAAAGGAACCGAAAATTCCTTATCAAATGTAGAAATGCCTAAAAGTCTATTATTCGGTGTTCATTATAAAAAAATCGCCTGTTCCATGCAAACGTTTAACAAGATCAATTGTCAGATTTTTTAAAATAACTTCTAACAAACTGCACAGTCGGCTCAGTGGCTGACCGATTGACTGCTGCGCTGCGTGTCGCAGGTTCGTTTCCCACTGAAGCCATGGTAAAATTTCAATTAAACCGCATTTTTTTACCGTTCTAAAAATACTTAAATCTCATTCTCGATATTATTTATTTCTGAATTTAAATCTCGTTCTCAATATTATTTTTTTCCTCGCTATTTCCGTACATATATGATAGGTAGGTACATACATAATTACATTGATAGGTATGAGATATTGTCAACATTAATCGCTCGTACTCCTGTTAGGTATTAGTGTCACAGATAAATCTGAAGTGATCAAAACAAATAGCTATATGTATAGTCAGTAGAAATAGCTTTAAAAATTACTTCATAATTTAGTTTATCACATAAATATTCAATAAACGGGAATAACCTAGAAGACATGTTTGTTTACATGTTAGTGTTAGCTACATACGTATATTATATACATAGGTACATATAGGTGTAGAAGTTGTCGTCGCTAAAGATACGTGAGTTTACGTAAACTACCCACACCTAGATAATTATGTGCGAATCAAAACAAAATTACTACATAAAAATGATGTTCCTTGATGTCTATAATTTAAATTGTGTATCGTTCCTGCCTTATGTTTTGACGTATTTATATATTTAACTCTATTTGTAGATTAACATACCGCAGTTTTGAAGAAAAATAAATTTAAAATATTATTTCGGTAGGCAGACATTATAGCAGTTTCAACAGTCCTATAATAATAAACAGTCACAAAATAACAAATTAAAAATACTCACTTTTCGTCCACCATTGTGCTAAAATTACACTTTGACTGAAAAATAAAAAGTATCTGTACACAATATCACAGGGAATAATTTCACTTATTAATTACTATCACATATTATTTTTTTATTAAATTAAAGGCACTATATTCGAGTTAAGATTCGATGGTTTTCCCGCGCATTTTATCAAGATGGACGCGTGCGAGCTCTCCCGCGTTTGAGCGAGAACTGACAAGAAATGCGATTTTCTTGCAATTTATCGTTATTTTCTTCTCGCGACAAAGCTCGCACGTCGGGACGCGATCTTTAATTAACCCTGCGAACAGAAGCCGTTGTCGTGTACTTTCAAGAACACACTGTGAAAGTAAATATCAAATCATATGACCCTCAGATAGGTTTTCATTTGTCATCTGAAAGCAAATTAAAAACACTGAAACATTACACGTTGCATCATTGTTTGAAACATAGACAAACTTTCTTTTTAAACGGTTTATTACTAGGAAATTCTGTATGGATAATGACAATGTCAACAAAAAAAATCGCGGCCAATGAGATCTATAATTTTAATAGGTACGGAACATAATTATTACTACAACTTGCCATTCACAAATATATCCAAACATAGGGAAAAAGATGGTCTAAAAAAACGTCAATATGAATGGACATACCAGTTTCAGGCTTTGTCACTATCGTCGTAGCTCTCGGCGTGCTACGCCGTAGCACAATCAACCTTGACCGTAGACCCTCTACGAATAATGAGGTTGACGATTTACCTATGACACATACTACGCCCACCGTAGCCAAGTTTTTAATAAATAGACTATCAAAACTTCTAGATATTATTACAATATTCAAAATTAATAGTTCAGTATAATTATTTACCCATAGACACAACAGAGACTTTCCTAATAATATCATATTTAAGTAGTTACTAGATACTAACATTTCTCATACTTTACATTCCATTCATTTTGTTCGCCAACCAAGGTAGGCTTGAAACCATCGTTTAATAGTTTTGTTTACCTCCTAATGATGGCCAATGGGTAATAAACTGCTGTGAAGTGCAACTGCATTAATTAATGAGGCATAATAGAGAAATAGTGTACGAGTAGGATTACACTTAAGTGTAGCGGGTTAGTTATTTTAATATTATCTTATATTAGTCTTATTACATCATTTTTCAAATTATATATTTACTGAATGATCGCGGGATGATGTTGAGTCATCCAGCGATCATGGCGGCGCTCGATCATGGATCATGGCCGTAAGTGAAGTTCAGCTCTAGAAGTGAAAATCTATTAAGGTCATATTATTGTGCTTTTGGAATTTAAACTCTCGGCCCTGAGCTGAGGGTCCAAATAGTTTGCTTTCGTTTTAAACATTCATTAGGGTGTCGCACAGTGGAACGAATGTATGGGAGCGGTTGGACGTAGACATGTCCGAAAAAAAAGAGTAAAATTATGCCAAACTAATGATGCCATCTTATTCGATTACTTAATGCCTTCATAACTTGTGGTGATGAATTTCTTCATAACTCCCATATTTCGGGAGTAATTTGAGAAAATGTGAAATTTTACTATGAAAATGAGTGTATCGAGCTCTCTCCCTCCTGATTCCGGGCTTGTTTCAAGTAGCGGTCTCTAATATCATAATGCTAATACTAAGAGCTATATTTAATACTAAGACACATAGTGCGCCAAATGTGCACTTTCTGGGATAAAGAGTGATGTTTATTTTATAACACAATTTTTTTATTTTTTGTTTATTTTGTTGATTAAAACCGTTTTTCTAAAGGTTTACCTTATTACAATAACATTTCTGAGCAGCCAATTAGAGAAGATATAAGCTAATTAGGATATATAATTAGGGACTTAAGGTTTACATATAAAACTGATGCACTAATGATTACTGATAAGAACATTGCTATTATTTAATTACTAAATGGCTCTTAATACACTAATTTAGCATGCATCATTTACTAATTATCACAATAACTAATTACCTTGCAATATTTAACAAAGGATACCTGGGATACCTGGATTTTATATAAATAGGTCACTATTAGTAACTTTAAAATCAGTGTTGATTTACACCTCGTTGTATCCAAGCTAATCTCGCAATGTATTTTCCAAATTTTAATACAAATCTTGATATTCACGTTGCTTTATGCGCACGCGCACATAAAGATTTACGCGACTTTAACTATTTGTTCAGTGTTTTAAAAGATAACAGTTGTGTTCAGTTATGTGAAAGTGCTGAAACAAGTTTAAAAGACTGGTGTCGTCGATTTTGCTACCGCATTTATGCAAAATGGACACAGTCTGGAAGAAGCACAGATAAGTTTCGGAAGAAACATGAGATTTGGCTACAGGCTGCAATTCAATGGCCGGAATTACAGAATGAAAATATGGAACCTTCTACAGAAAATATAAGTGACGTCATCGAGCCCATAATTTCTCCTGCTAAATCTAATGCTTCAACTTGTACACATCCTAGTCCTCGTAAATCTTTTGAGGACCTTAGTAACCGGCAAAAAAGAAGACGCACTGAAGATGGTCTTTCATGCAGCAGTAGCAGCGCTGAAATTATGTTTTCGGCCGAAAGGGCGCTTCAAAAGGCAGGACAAAGCGATACAGCTTATGTTATGAAATACTTGACGGAGAATCCAGAAGAGGCCTCAAAAATCAAAGCCTTCATTGAAGGTAAATCAATTCAGGTACGGGAAATATCCCCTTTGAAGGCATTGGCTCTTTATGTATCGATGAACTTATCGAAATGGCGCTATAACACTCTTCGGGATTTCAACACTCAAGAAGGAGCTCTTCAATACCCGAGTTACTACATGTTGGTTAAAGAAAAAATTAAGTGCTATCCGGCCAAAGAAGATCTCACAGTTACAGAGAGCTCTGCAAAAATCAAATTACAAGCCTTGATGGATTTAACCTCAAGAAGACTTATTAGGTCGTTAGAAACCCCTGTTGATCCCAATCAACAGCTCGTATTGACCAGCAAATGGGGTTTTGACGGATCATCTAGCCAAAGCATTTATCATCAAAGGACGAGTGAAGATGAGCAAATCGATCTTGCTAGTAATTTTATGATTAGTCTTGTACCACTGCGGCTCGTCTCAAAAGGTGTAACAATTTGGGAAAACGAGCGACCATCTTCCACTTCATTTTGCCGGCCAATATTGTTTAAGTTTATAAAGGAAACCAAAGAAAATGTGCAGAGAGAGATGGCTGAAATCGAAGCAGAGATTGAAGCCTTAACTCCATCCACCATCACTGATGGAATTAGTGTCAAACACCAACTGCTGTTGACAATGATTGATGGTAAAATTCATTCCATTATATCCAATACAGCAGCTTCAGTGTGTGACATATGCAAGGCTTGTCCTAAAGAAATGAATAATTTAGAGTTAATCAAAGATAAACACGCAAACGAGGACATGTATAAATATAGCTTAAGCACCCTTCACGCTTGGATTCGCTCAATGGAATGCTTATTACACATTTCCTACAAATTAGACATAAAATCATGGCAAGTAAGGGGTGATATAGCAAAAAGGCAAGTTGATGACAGGAAGAAAAGAGTTCAAGAGGCTGTAAGAAGAGAAACGGGCTTACTTCTCGATGTTGTGAAACAAGGCAGTGGATCCACCAACAATGGCAACTCGGCAAGGAGATTTTTTGAAAACTACACTAAATCTGCTGAACTGACCGGAATAGATGCTATGCTTTTAAGAAAAATCTGTGTGATCTTGCAGTGTATTTCATCAGGAGAGAAGATCAACGTAACTAAATTCCGAGAGTTCTGCTTTGATACTGCTAAGCTTTACGTGGAGTTATACCCATGGTATTATATGCCTTCTTCACTTCATAAAATTTTAATGCATGGGCCAGACATAGTTCAGAACATGTCAATTGTGCCCATTGGTTTTCTATCCGAAGAGGCATCTGAGGCTAGAAATAAAGATTTTAGAAAATATAGAGAGGGGCATTCTCGAAAGCATAGCAGTATCTCATGCAATGAAGATATTATGCACAATCTTTTACTGTCTTCTGATCCACTTGTTACAAGTATCCGTCCAAAAGGAAATAAGTTTGTAAAAAAATCTTCTTTTAAGGAATTTTATGAGCTTACGGATTCTGAGAAAAGTGATATCGAATTTGTTAACATAAATGATTTAGCGGACATCGATTCTGAATTTGAATTAATTGATGATGATGATGATGACGAAGATAATTAAATGATGTTATTGTTTTAAAATGTGTAACTTAGTAAATTAGAGCTTACATCTTAATTATTTATTGTACTTTTAATGAAACTAGGTAATTTATTATCAACTTACTTAAAAGTCATACTCTCATCAGTTCTTGTGAATATTTTTGTTAATATATATTTCTGTATATATATAATATATTTATAGACCTCTTAATAAGTCTGTCTGCGGTTTAAAGTAAATACAAATGGGGAAAAAACGTTTTTTTTTTTTAAATTTTCATTTCCTTTTATCCCAGAAAGTGCACATTTGGCGCACTATGTGTCTTAGTATTAAATATAGCTCTTAGTAATAGCATTATGATATTAGAGACCGCTACTTGAAACAAGCCCGGAATCAGGAGGGAGAGAGCTCGATACACTCATTTTCATAGTAAAATTTCACATTTTCTCAAATTACTCCCGAAATATGGGAGTTATGAAGAAATTCATCACCACAATTTATGAAGGCATTAAGTAATCGAATAAGATGGCATCATTAGTTTGTCATAATTTTACTCTTATTTTTCGGACATGTCTACGTCCAACCGCTCCCATACATTCGTTCCACTGTGTGTCGGGCAAGTCCGGGAGGCAAGGAACTGCTGTTGGTGTCTAACTGATTCGGGGCTAAAGATAAAGAATGTGACAGGAACTTGCTAACTCCAAAATCATTAGGTATACTAAAATAACATCAAACTAAAACACCGACGACATCATGAAGTTCGTGAAGTATTTACTTGAATTTTTAATTCACAAGTCGCGGTCAACAATGGACACCGTGCTAACACATCAGCGCTAGTTGGAGGCTGGCGACATTATCTCGACGCAATCATGTGAGGACAGTCAACATTTGTTCAGTTGGCACGTGAGGACATCAATATAATACTGGTGTTTCTATTTTTTTTTTGTCATGGACCGAGTTCCGTATAAATATCTCGATACTCCAAGAACTTCACATCAGGCGGCGTCTTTCCCCAATAGTACAGTCCCGAATACTCACTTTCTACGGACACGGTTCAAGGCGAGACAGTCAGTCCATAGTTTTTTTTTTTTTCTTTTTAAGTAAACGTTGCCCCACACTAGGAATTTCTCTTATATCGTGGGTGCGTTTACAAACATTTAAACTCACATACACAAACAGCCAGACCCGGAACAACTATCTGTAGGCGATACAAATATTTGTTCCGTGCGGGGATCGAACCCGCGACACGCAGCTTAACAGTCGATCGCTCAGCCACTGCGCCAACCATGTCGTGTCGTGATTAGTCGTCCAAGGTCAAGTGGAGAGCACTAGACCGCGTGGAAGGTCACCCATGCGTTGGACCGATCAGATCAAGTCTGCTGTGGGCGGTCCACGAATGTACCCGTATGACATCTAATCGGGCGAGATGGCCGGACATTGTGAAACGCATTACATCTGCCACAAATAGTAGCAACACTTCATGACGACCACGATCGCACTATCAAGAGCGTAACGACTAAGAAGAAGAAGTTTCTACTTAAAAGAGGAAAAAAAAGCTTTTTGAATTAGACCACAGGTAATGGACACGGTAATAGTACCTATACAAGTTATAGGGGACTTCTAGGTGGTGAAATCGAATCCCAGCAGATGAAATAATTCACAAAAGTCACTTTAGTTTTTATTTCATCACCGTCACCTACCAAGCCTTTGCCAACTGTGTAGGGGTCGGCTTCTTGTCTAACCCAATGCAGCTGAATACCAGTGTTTTACATGGAGCGACTGCCTATCTGACCTCCAGAAGTCCACAACCCAGTTAGTACTGGATAATACGATACCTTTTGGTAAGGCTGGTTGGTTTTTTGTTTTATAACCACTGTTCACAAAAATAAAGAAAATATCGTAAGGAAACCGTCATGCCAAACCAAAAAGAAGTTGACACCCACCAACCCACCGTCAACGCGAGGAAGCCTGTATCCCAGTGCAGCACTAGGGCATGGGCACTATACAGGGTGTAACGGAAAGGGTATATACATACCTAAGGGTGTGCTACAGACGACCAAACTGAACCTGTTTCTCATAATAAAACATGTTTATCAGCGAAAAAATTATCTACCCTGTATAGGCCGATTATGATATGTTGGTCCCGGCTGTCATTTATAGATCTTTGACAGTTTTTCAGTGGCCCGAAAGTCTGAGAACTGGTATTCAGCTGCATTGGGTTAGACTAGAAGCCGACCCCTACACAGTTGGCAAAGGGTTGGTAGGTGACGGTGACGAAAATAATAAAAACTAAAGTGACTTTTGTGAATTATTTTATCTGTTTCTGTGTGTAACTTGTATAGCATTACCGTGAACATCCGAATGCGACCTTGTTGCGAACAGCCTAGGCCAATGATGAGATTAGAAACATCCTACCTATTAATAATAATCTAGACAACCTGCAGCCTTGGCCATTACCTACTTCATTTCACCTTAACTAAGCGCACTGATAAAAAAATACCTTTACTAGTATCCATAACAATAAAACGAGCATTCCGGCAATAAAAAAAGGAGTCGGTTACAAACAAACATACATACAGATAAAGCTAATAAAAAGCTTGTAAAAAAACCACTATCTCTATATTACACGAGGCATAAATAACGATCAATGGAATACTATAGACCATGGCCGTCTATTCATAGACTTTGATAAACCATGAGTTTATGATGCTTGTTTCATGTTGTACCAAACACATTGATGTTCGATTTTTGATTATTTTTGGAGAAACGCCAGCAGCTTAAAATATTTGTGTTTATTTGTCTTTGAGTTCATCAGTTGAATTATCTGCAGAAGTTCAAATATGATTTTTAATTCATTGGGAGATCGCAGGGGGCGATGATAATTAGGAAAAGTAATATCCGCTGTTTCATACAAAAATGCAATGCAATTTCCAATAGATTTTTATTTTTGCTTTTAGGGTTCCGTACCCAAAGGGTCAAACGGGACCCTATTACTGAGACTTCGCTGTCCGTCCGTCCGTCTGTCACCAGGCTGCATCTCATGAACCGTGATAGGTAGCCAGTTGCTACAGATTATGTTTTTCTGTTGATGCTATAACAACAAATACTAAAAACAGAATAAAATAAATATTTAGGGGGCTCTCATACAAAAAAAGTGATAATGGTACGGAACTCTTCGTGTGCGAGTCCAACTCGCACTTGGCCGGTTTTTTTGTTGTTCATAGTCTTTTAGTTAAAGTTTTCACTATTGAAATGGTTGCCCTCAGTTTGCAAGGAAGATGCTGACAGATTCTGAGCTGTATCCGGACATACTCGTAGCCGACCACAACAAAGTTGGAAAAAGGCGAGATGTGTGGTAGGTGATGATGTCTTTACAAAATAGACCATATCATCATCAACCTAAGACCAATATTAAACCGTAATTAATGCAGTTTTTGTTCCTGGCAAATAACATAGGATATGTTTGCACCGAGAATCATTCAGGACGTTCTAATGTCAAAGAAAATAAGTCAGAAAATAAGAAAATAAGATGTGTTTAATAATTTGACTGTTTTAAATATAAAGCTACCATGAACTCATGCGTCTAAATAGAAAGTCGCATCGTTGTTATTATTTCCACAAAATAGAGGGTGAACGACTTTCTCTAAAAAACCGTGTCCTTTAAGTACTTTGTTCGTTGAACCCGCGTTTTGGTAAATAATGTTATTAGATATAATATCATTATGTATGCTACTGTTTACTGAACTCTGTATTTGGCCAGCTAATAATTATCTGCCTACTCATCATAATTTAGATACACTTGTTGCTTGTAGTGTCAAGAACCTATGATACTTATTTAAAATATTTACCTTAAAAGTGCACTGTCTTTATTGTGTCTATCTTTCGCTGGGTTGTGGAGGTCAGACAGGCAGTCGCCCCATGTAAAATACGCGAATTCTGTATCGCGCTGCATTCGGTGAGACTGGAAACCGATCCCAATTTGGTAGAGAACAGTCCAGGAAGGCAATGATGATCTTGCAGAGTCAGCAGTAGCTCAATGGCTTTTTAAAGTGAGACTTTTATTACATCGTCTCAAACTTTTTCGTCTGCGTGTTGCATGACGCGTGACGCTCGGCCGCGTAGTAGGGATAAAGTGAAAGGCGCTTGTCAGAGCGCCTTTCACTTTATCCCTACTCCGCGTTTTATACCCTTAATGGAATATTATTCCAAAATTTTTTAGTTAAATGTCTATAGTGTGAAAAAAAGTTTCACTTTAACCGTGGTTTCATAAAACCACACAATCCTTTTTTTCGTTCAGTCTGTGGTTCAAGTAACTTATATTTCTGAAAGAAAATGTTGGTAAGTAAGTACCCATTTGTTAAAGCACACTTCATATGTAACTTTTTATTTTTTAATAATTACTTTACTTTAAGCTTATGAGAATATTTGTTACTTTTGTTAAAACGCGGAGTAGGGATAAAGTGAAAGGCGCTTGTCAGAGCGCCTTTCACTTTATCCCTACTCCGCGTTTTATACCCTTAATGGAATATTATTCCAAAATTTTTTAGTTAAATGTCTATAGTGTGAAAAAAAGTTTCACTTTAACCGTGGTTTCATAAAACCACACAATCCTTTTTTTCGTTCAGTCTGTGGTTCAAGTAACTTATATTTCTGAAAGAAAATGTTGGTAAGTAAGTACCCATTTGTTAAAGCACACTTCATATGTAACTTTTTATTTTTTAATAATTACTTTACTTTAAGCTTATGAGAATATTTGTTACATTTCAAGTAGATACGCATTAGATAATAATGTAAAATTATATTTGCATGCAAAGGCAAAATATTGTTTGTGCTTATAAAACCACTAATTTTAACAACTAGTAACACCTGTATTTTACGCAAATAAATAATTCTTATTCTTATAACTCTGATTCAGGTAAGGCCTATTTTACCTAAATGAGTAGGTACTATACCTATACAGTCCACTTACGTCACACCAATGATTGATGGTAGGCGCCTAATCTACACTACTAGTTATGTATGTCAACTTTACCTAAAGCGACATAGAGAAATCAGCTTATAATTTTGTTTATTTTTACCTTTTTAAATTCTCAAAAACAAGAAACCTGTAAACTTCAATAAAACCGCTCTATCTATAAACAAATAAAAGTTAATCGACCCAATTAGTTACGTGCAGTGACGCATCTGCGTGTCTAGTCACGAGCTTACGCAAAGTTCTTGGTGTCAATGGCTTGCACACTGCTGTATGTCGGCATAAGGCGCTGTCGTACTGCCGAGCGACTACAGCCCGACAAAAAAGAGGGGTGATATAAGTTTGACGCGTGTATCTGTGTGTCTGTCTGTGGCTTCATAGCTGCTAACTGGATGAGCGATTTTGATAAAATTGTTTTTTTTTTATATCAAAATCGCTCATCCGTTTACTTTCTTTGGTTTTTTTTTTTAAAGGTGTTTTAACCGAGTGTTCTTAGCTATGTTTCGAGAAGATCTGCTCAGCCGTTTGAGGGTCATCACCTCTTTTCTAGTTGATGAAGGGATATAAACAACTTATACGGGTCTGGTCGATTTTACATTTCAAATCTTGACGCTAGGATTAATTTATTTTTCGTTTTTTAGAGGTTTTTTCTGTCGGGGGTTTTTATATTTTTAATTTAGTTTTTCATAATTTTTTGGCGAGCAAACATATTTTGACGAAAATAATTGTGCCTATGAACGACTTGTAAATGGCAGCAACAAAACAGCAGCCTTATCGAAACGAAAATAAAGGTTATTGTAATTTTGACAGTGACTCAATATCAGAGGTAAAATAACTGTGCTGACGTTCCCATTGCTATGACACTTCTAGAACGAGCCTCCTCTCTATGAGAGGTAATGTGCTATAACCCACCACACGTGCCCATACTGTTGGGGATGCCAGTCTTGAAATTTTCGATTCCAGTATATTGTTCTCCGATTTCCTTACGATATTTTTCTCTACCGTTTTGAGATCAGTGGTGAAGAAACCAATTACATGCACAAGGTTAAGTGCCTGCCTGAGTTCGAAACTATGACCTACGGCACTTAAGTTGGGGCCTTTGCCACTGGCCCGCCAGTTAGAGCTGTGGTAGGCCAGTAACGCGGCATTACACATTTTTTTTTTCAAATTATTGAGTCATGGTCAATAAAAGAGATACAAAATGCAAGCAGTGATAGCCCAAGACACGCACCTCTAGTTTTTCAGATTGTTGTGCGCATTGTATAATTTTCACTTGCTTCGGTGAAGGAAAACTTCTTGAAAAAACCAGCCTGCCTGAGAGATGTTTCTCGACGGCATGTTAAACCAAGTTAGAGGCCCATGGGCGGCATAAAAAGTTTCAGAATCTGGTGTCAGAGTTTAAACAAGATACAAAATTATATTAATAGCTGATCGCTGACTGTTCACAACAGACCTTTGGCAAAATCTCTGTCAAACAAACCACCCGTTCATAGTTGCTAGCTCGCTTCTCGCTATTCGCCCGCAGCGGGACAGGAGCCTTACGACAGCTGTTTATAACGCCAACTATCGCTTCCTCTAGATAAGCCGTCACATGACTGAGCTTTGTGGGTCGTGAGATGGAGAGCCTTATCTCCTCTGCCTGAGTAAACATAGGGGCTACCTCGTGATCTGTCATTGCAGACCTGTATTTGTTTAGTGACCAACTGTGAATCTGAGATTTGATAAGAAGCTAACTAGCTGGTGCCCGCGGCTTTTACTGTCTTGTATGCAACGAAGATTTAAAACGTTTGGATGTGCCCTCACCGTACTCAGGTCTCCCGGAAAAGTGCAGTCCTCTCTCTCGGGCTTAGGTCTCGCGAAAAAGTATCAGTTTGGGTGCATGGCTGCTCATTATTGGTTTTCCTGCACATTTTTGTGGGTTGGTGGGTGGCCCAGAATCCTGCATCTAATACTGGATCTTTATCGCAGATTTTTTTGATAGCCTACTGGTGTCCCAGTGCTGGACAAAGGCCTCCCCTATCTTGTCCAAACTGAGCTACATTTTATCCAAATGCGTTTATGTATGAATGTGTAACAAATAAGGTGGCAAAAAAAAACAGTGAAATAAAACACATAATTTACAAAAGTTGATTATATTTCCCTTTTTCCTCGTAACTATAAACATACAAGTGACAAATAATTAATTGAATGCTTGTTGGTATTGTCATCGTTGTGGTTAAACATTATAGTATAAAATCTAAATCTTATGTAACTTAGTAAATGTGTTAGGCCTATATCGGAATGTTAATAATACATTTGCATGTTACATCTTAAGAATACATTTTAACCCCCGACCAAAAAAGAGAGTTGTTATAAGTTTGACGTGTGTATTTGTGTGTCTATCTGTTGCATCAAAGCTCCTGAACGGATGAACCGATTTTGATGAAAACGACTAGTTTTTATTTTTAAAATCCTGAGCTCATAGTGGGGGGGGAGGAGGAGGCTGGTGCAGCCGCTCCTCCTGGCGATGCCCATGGTGAAAAGTGACCAGATTTCAAATTTCGAATCGACCAGACCTGTGGAAGTTGTTTATATCCCTTCATCAACTAGAAAAGAGGTGATGATCTTCAAACGGCTGAGTAGATTTTTTTAAAACATTCCTAAGAACATTCGATTAAGACAACATTCAAACGAAACCAACTTTATCAAAATTGGTTTATCCGTTCAGAAGCTTCGTTGCCGCAGACAGACACACAGATACACACGTCAAACTTAAAATACCTCTTTTTTTTTTGGTCGGGGTTCAAGATATTGTCCCTTTTACGAATAATGTAAGTAGAATATTTTAATCCAAGCTTCGCGTTGTATCGGGGGACCGCTTAGTACAAGCAGATACGTACAGAAAGTGATAAACAAAGCGGTCCCCGACGCAACGACCGCTTGCGATCCTAGCTAATTGAAGCCTTGCTAGGTCGAATTGCACCAATGAAACTAGCACAATCAACACATTTAAACCAAGGTCAAGAACTGCAGTATCGATATTTCGTAACAATGATGGGTGACATTCCCAAAAATGAGCTAATTACTTTTATTTTCAATGGTGAAGTCGGCCCTTACGGTAAAACTACTCGTATCTAACTGTCACATCGACAAACAGTCTTTATCAATATAAAACATGCAACATTGAACTTTGTGGTGGTAAAGCAAGGTCAACTTTTCAGAATAACTAAGATGAAAATACATTTCTTTAAATATTTGTTTACTTAAAAGTTATCTTATAATGTTATAAGATAACTTTTTCATTGCTTAAATAATACTCGAGTGACATGAGTTTAAATTGTTCTAAAAATAACGAGTAATGCATACATAAAACAAACGTGAATATTGTACTTAAACATGCAAAGAACACCCTGCAATTACGTGAAATGCCTTCAATTAAATATAATATCGGTCCTTAGGTTAAAACTACTTATATATTTCATAGTGAGGTGATTTATTTTGTTAAGACTCTGTCATCATGTGGGCAGAACATGGGTTTCGTGCTATGAAAGCACACACTACACACGGTACACTGCTTTTATCGAACTAACAAATTACTTGAAATTATCCAACACAATAACACTAGGCACAATGAATCCACCATGAATCGGAGTACAGTTCCGGGACGTCTTGACTCCGCCGCGATCAGAAACTCTCTGCCCTCCTTGCAGCGAGCAAGAAACATCACGACTCTGTAGAAGCGCGCTTAGGTGGGGGTAGACTGGTAAGTAGGTCGCGTGATGACACATTTGGCGCGCTTGCCGATTCATTTTCTATCCGTACTAATGACCGGAGCCGACATATATAACTGTCACATCGATAAACAGTCTTTTTCAATATAAAACAATCAACATTGAACTTTATGGTGGAAATTCAAGGTCGACTTTGCAAAATAACTATAAGATGAAAATACATTTTTTTTTAATATTTGTCTTCGTAACAAATACACATTATAAGATTACTTTTTCATTGCTTAAATAATACCCGAATGACATGAGTTTACATTGTCCTAAAAATAACGTGAAATGCATACATAAAACATACGTAGAATATTGTACTTAAAAATGCAATGAACTGTATTCTGCAATTACGTGGAATGCGTTCAATTAAAATATATAATGTAACTGAAATATGAGCTCTATCTGAATGACATAAGTCTGGGTTAACACTCCTGTATGTTTTATCCTGATCTATGTCATTCATTCACTCACTAACATGTTAGGTTAATTAGCCAAGTCTATTGTATTTTATAAAATCCTATCTAGCATACGATGTATTAGTATTTAATTAAGAAGATATGTAAATAGAATAATTATTAATCTAGTTTAATATTAAATCGATTATTTCATTGTATCGAATCAGAGTTGATTATGCCAACACTTGGTGTGACAGTTTTGACGTTTGAAAGCGAGGTAAAATGAATGCATTCCTTGTACGACGGTTGAACCGAACACTTATCAGAAATAAATCCGTTTATATTATTATAATCATCGTTGAACTCGAAAGATAAAGAATAGATCCTTTATCTCAGAAGTGGATTTAGTCAATTACGCCTACAATTTTGAAGAAATTTTACCAAAATAACCACGTGTTTTGTTGTGTACGAAAGTCACTGGTATTATCCGAGTAAGAAATGGATAAAACTAACGGTAATCGCAAGAACAATGACCGTAAACGTCGTCATGATCGGAGCAGAGAATCAAGAACAAGCATTACGCATCAACGAAAGGAGCGGAGGCAGAGATCGAGCAATCGCGATGGTTCGTTGGAATCTCTTCGTAGTGAAGGCCGCAGTTCCCGTGAGCAGCCTATGAGACGCCGAAACCAACCGAACCGGAGTCGCAGCCGTGATAGGTATCGCAGTCGGAGCAGCAGCTATGAGCAGCGTCGGCGGCAACGTCGCAGCCGGGGCGTGGATGGGCGACGCAACAGGCGAGGCCGCAGCAGGCGCTCAGAATCGAGCATCGAGCGTCACACACCTCCACTTCCTGGTCGCATTTTGACCCTATGGTTAAGAGTCAGACTATAGTTATGTGGATGAATAAAGTGGACGAATGTGCGAAGCTCTACGGTTGGGGCGATGACCAGATAATACATTACGCTCTGCCTAAACTGTCAGGGATTGCCAAATCGTGGTACCAGGCTCTCCCATCTATGTCGTATTCGTGGTCTGAGTGGAAGGGCAAACTGGAACAGTCATTTCCGAGTAGCGAAGACTATGCCGAATTATTAACCGAGATGTTGTCCAAACGTGTGAAATTTAATGATTCATTAGAACATTATTATTATGAGAAAATTAATCTGCTAAATCGATGCGAAATACGTGGTAAACGTGCGGTAGATTGCCTATTATATGGTATTGAGGATCGGTCATTGAGGTTAGGCGCGAAAGCAGCAAAATGTCAGGAGCCGGAGCAGGTTCTCACATATTTTCAATCAATCAAGCAAAATCTTCGTGAACCAGATAGGTCAAGGCTGAATTATGATAAACGCAACAACACTACCTCTTCATTATCCAGTAATAGTTCTAAGCAGACGGCTAATGGCAGTGAAACTAAGACTTCGAAGTTACACAATAATACGTCAATTGTATGCTTTAATTGCAATGAGCCAGGGCATTTCAGTTCTAAATGTACAAAAAAGATATTGAAGTGTAATGTTTGTGCCAAATTAGGTCATTTGTCAATTAACTGTCCCAGATTACCCTCTGACTCGGCTAATAAAATGGATAAACCTAAAGAAAAAGACGTGATGCGTATTGAAACAAATAATTCAAATGACAATAAATATTTAATGTATCTGAAACTTAACGGTGAAGTTATTCAAGGCTACGTGGATTTGGGTAGCCAATGTACGCTGATTCGTCACAGTGAGGCTGTTAGAAGGGGAATCTTGTGGACTGTTAGCAACTTACCGACTATGAGGGGTATAGGTGAGAGTATAGTAATACCATTGGGCGTATCAAACGTCAATATTGAAATTCAAGGTATTGTGGAGGAGGTCAACGCGTACATCGTTGATGATAGCGTTATTAAATATTCAGTTTTAATTGGACACAGTTTCACAGAGAAACCAGGTATAGTCATAACGAAAACTACACATTCATTAATATGTAGCTGCAATGCATGAAAACCTACACATCCTTTCGTCGGCGCTGCGCTAGCTTCACTGCGGCTCGCGCGCCAATTTCCAATATTTATATGCGGAGCAAATACGTCGCGCCCTAGGCATCCAGGCGACGACTACGCCAGCGGCGGCGCCGCCACGCGCGCCCCCACACGGATTTCTCACAGAACTATATTCTGATGAGTTAGCAAATAATTCTTATTGGCTGTTCACATATTGTTAGTCATTGATAAACCACTACTTGCATGATATGTCTAGCTTAAGTCTGCGAACATTTTGTAAATTTCATTCCATATTCTCCATAAATTGTTACCTTGTAAATATACCTCGTTATCACCATCTGGAGTATTATTCTACACTATCTAAGCGCTACATTGGTGACCCCGACGTGATTATTAAGAAGAGACCTCCAGATACAAGCTCAAGATTTCATCATGGCCAACAACGGTGACCAAGAACTCTCCGGTGTGTCGACATCGCTGCGCATTCCACCCATTTGGCGCGACAGAATTCGTCTGTGGTTCGCTCAATTCGAAGCCATGATGTCGGCGCAAAAGAAAGGTGATCAAGTCATGTTCGAACTCGTCATCGGACAACTTGAGCGGCAAGATCTCGACGAAATCTCCGACATAATTCTTCATCCACCTGAGAAAAACCGTTACGAAGCCTTGAAAAGTCGTTTGTGCCAAGTTTACGAGGAATCCGAGCAACGGCAAGTACAAAGGTTGCTATCAGAAATGGAACTCGGCGACATGAAGCCTTCACAGCTACTACGTCGCATGAAAAACCTCGCCGCTGACAATATCTCCGACTCAGCACTGCGGATTATGTGGACAAACCATCTTCCACAATCTGTTCGAGCAGTACTCGCCGTCAGTGATAATATCGCAAAACACTCAGATATCCACGAGTTGGCTTTGATGGCAGACAAGATCCTCGAGCAGACGCAACCACTCGGCGCAGTCGCAGCAGTTACTTCCGTTCCCGCCACTCCGCAAGCATCTACGAGTACATCGATAGAGGAGAAAATCGACGCGCTCACGAGAGAAATCGCAGAATTGAAATCAAATCAATCGCATTATAATCGACGCAACCGACCATTCGATAGACGGCGTCCAAGATCGCGCTCAGCAAGCAGGACCAATCACAATCGCGCACAAAGCGACCAATCAGCGACTTGCTTTTATCATCGCAAGTTCGGCAAACAGGCGCGAAAGTGTACGCGTCCGTGTAGTTACGAGGACAGCAGTGCCCCCTCGGGAAACTAACGCCTGCGTTGGCTGAGGCGGGAACCGGCGCAAGCAACATTTCTTACCGCCTATTTATAAATGACAAAAACTCACGTTTGTCATTCCTTATTGATACTGGCGCCAACGTTTCTGTGATACCTAAACGAAAAGGCTTAAAAACAACACCAACAGACTTTTGTTTGTATGCAGCGAACAACACGGTGATTCCAACGTACGGAGAGAAGACATTACAACTGGATCTCAACCTACGAAGACCATACACCTGGAAATTCATCATCGCTGCAGTCAGCAAACCCATCATCGGTGCCGACTTCTTAAAACATCATCAACTTCTTGTCGACATAGTTTAGGGGTATGAGGAACAGGGTGTAAAGTTCTTCATACCACTAAGAAAAGGGAGGATCCTCCGGCGGCGACATTCGTGTTTGTGGCGACTACCGAAGACTCAATGACGTCACAAAGCCAGATCGCTATCCAGTGCCACGTCTCAAAGATTTTACCTACCTACTTCACGGCAAGAAAATCTTCACTACACTTGACCTAAATCGTGCCTACCAACAACTGCCTGTATACGAACCGGACATCGAGAAGACAGCCATCACAACACCCTTCGGCTTATTCGAATTTCCTCGAATGTGTCCGGGTCTCAAAAATGCTGGACAAACATTCCAACGATTCATCCATCAAGTGCTCATCGGGTTAGATTACGCATTCCCATTCATTGATGATGTCATCGTCGCATCAGATAACGAAACAAGTCACATGGAAGATCTACAGGAAGTGTTACGCAGATTAGACGAGTATGGCATCACCATTAATCCATCAAAGTGCGTCTTCGGCAAAGAAAACGTCAAATTCCTGGGCTATGAAGTGTCGAGTAATGGAATCAAGCCACCGCAAGATAAAGTCACTGATTACGCATTCCCATTCATTGATGATGTCATCGTCGCATCAGATAACGAAACAAGTCACATGGAAGATCTACAGGAAGTGTTACGCAGATTAGACGAGTATGGCATCACCATTAATCCATCAAAGTGCGTCTTCGGCAAAGAAAACGTCAAATTCCTGGGCTATGAAGTGTCGAGTAATGGAATCAAGCCACCGCAAGATAAAGTCACTGCTATCACTGCTTACCCAAAACCCGAAACAATTCACGACCTACGGCGATTTATTGGCATGATAAACTTTTATCGTGACAGTATACCAAACGCAGCCCACCTACAAGCACCTCTCAACGCGTTCCTGCATAATTCCAAGAAACGGGACAAGACAAAAATTGAATGGAACACAGAGGCGTCACAAGCATTCGAGTTGTGTAAAGTTAGCATACAAAACGCAGCTTTACTCGCTCATCCATCTCCATCACCAACCGACGCCATCTCCCTCATGTGCGACGCATCGAACACCTGCGCAGGAGCTGTACTTCAACAGTATGTAAACAAGAAATGGATACCGCTTGGATACTTCTCAAAGAAATTCTCCGAAACACAACAGCGATACAGTACATTTGACAGAGAATTGTTATCAATATACATGGCAATCAAACACTTCAGAAAAATGTTCGAAGGAAGAGAACTCATTGTTTACACTGACCACAAACCGCTTACCTACGCTATAAGCAAACCTCCGTCCGATAACGATACGCAACGGCGCACGCGTCAGCTATTGTTTATCAGCGAGTTCACGACTGACATTCGACACGTCAGCGGTATAAACAATGTTGTAGCCGACGCACTCTCTCGCATCGAAACCATCGAATTTCCATCACCAATCAACTACGACGAACTATCTCAAGCGCAAGAAAAAGACATCAATATACCTACTTTATCACAGCAAACAAATATCCAACTGAAGAAAATCGTCATACCCGGTACTAGCAAGCCAATATTCTGCGAAACGTCTACTTCACACATTCGTCCATACCTACCACCTAACTTTCGTCGCATCGCATTCAACGCCGTGCACAATTCAAGTCACCCTGGAATACGAACTACACGCAAGCTAATGCAAGATCGTTACTTTTGGCCCGCAATGAATACCGATGTCGGCGAGTGGACGAAAGCATGCACTTCGTGTCAATTATCCAAAGTTCAACAACACAATCACAGTGTCGTCTCATCATTCCCACCGAGCGAACGATTTCAACACATACATATCGATATTGTTGGTCCTCTACCTACATCTTCGTGTGGACATCGATACCTACTCACGATGATCGACCGCTGCACACGATGGCCGGAAGCAGTACCTCTTCAAGAGATAACCGCCGAAATCGTCGCAAGAAAGCTGTACGAAACCTGGATATCTCGTTTCGGTTGTCCTACCAGAATAACAACTGATCAAGGACGACAGTTCGAAAGTAGTCTATTCCAAGACCTCGCAAAATTACTTGGAGTGGAAAGAACCCGTACTACTGCCTATCACCCGCAGAGTAACGGCATCGTTGAACGCTGGCATCGAACACTGAAGGCCGCACTCATGACTCGACTAGAAAACAGCAACAAATGGATCACCGAATTACCTACTGTTTTAATGGGTCTACGAGCAGCCACACGCACCGATACCAACACAAGTGCCGCGCAGCTCACCTACGGTCAAGAAATACGGCTACCCGGCGATTTTATATCACCATCACCAGCCACAACGAAGATGGACTATACCTACGTCGATCACCTGCATGACGTAATCACGAAGCTCACACCTACATACAAACCGCATTCAAACAAGCGATGTATGTTTGTGCACAACGACTTACAAACATGCAGTCATGTATTTGTACGTGATGACACCGTCCGCAAACCACTTCAGCATCCATACAAAGGCCCATACAAGATCATCGAACGCAACGAGAAATACTTCACGTTACAACTACCAGGAAGATCTAGCAACATATCGATCGACCGTCTCAAGCCGGCATACACAATCAACATCGAAGAACACGAACCCACTAGTGAGACACGCCAACCAGCTGCAGCTACCACTGAAGATCATTCCAGCCTACTTCCAGCCGCGAACACCAGCGAACAACGCACAAGATCAGGCAGGGTCGTCAAGAAACCCGTACGCTTCGCTAAGGGGGGAGTAATGTAGCTGCAATGCATGAAAACCTACACATCCTTTCGTCGGCGCTGCGCTAGCTTCACTGCGGCTCGCGCGCCAATTTCCAATATTTATATGCGGAGCAAATACGTCGCGCCCTAGGCATCCAGGCGACGACTACGCCAGCGGCGGCGCCGCCACGCGCGCCCCCACACGGATTTCTCACAGAACTATATTCTGATGAGTTAGCAAATAATTCTTATTGGCTGTTCACATATTGTTAGTCATTGATAAACCACTACTTGCATGATATGTCTAGCTTAAGTCTGCGAACATTTTGTAAATTTCATTCCATATTCTCCATAAATTGTTACCTTGTAAATATACCTCGTTATCACCATCTGGAGTATTATTCTACACTATCTAAGCGCTACAAATATTTACTCGTGATCATTCAGTTAAATTACAATTAAGTTTGAAAACCGATATTGTTATACCTCCTAAGGAAATGTGTCCATTGCCGTGTATTTCTACAAACAAATATTCGGGTGTAGTCCACGTTAGTGGCTCCTTACGCGGCATGTCACAGAATGAATATTATTTGATGCCGGGTGAATATGAAATAGAAAACGGAGAGGTTATGATACTGGTGCAAAACTTTAGTGACAGTACGATTTGCTTAAATAAGGATGCGCTCATTACACGAGTTCTTTGTACTAGAGACCACTTGAGTGTAAATTTATTAGATTTTGGGAATGCTGAGACCAATGTTGCTT
This sequence comes from Cerastis leucographa, assembly GCA_963082945.1. Classification (NCBI taxonomy): domain Eukaryota; kingdom Metazoa; phylum Arthropoda; class Insecta; order Lepidoptera; family Noctuidae; genus Cerastis; species Cerastis leucographa. Next base: position 5,150,028 of record OY720385.1, on the reverse strand, counting down.
TCAATTATGGCAAACAGCTTAGTGAAAATGAGGTTATCGAATTAAAAGAGCTGCTCAAAAGGTATGAAACGTGTTTTTCGGATAACTTAAAAGACCTGGGATTGACTAATGTAGTTCAAATGGAAATTGACGTAAATGACTCGCAACCAGTAGTTTACCGCCCGTATAGGCTCTCCTTTCCGGAACGTAGACAGGTCCAATCTATGGTGAAGGAAATGATCGATGCAGGCATAGTATGCGAGTCAAACTCACCTTACGCTAGTCCAGTTTTACTGGTAAAGAAAAAGACTGGCGAAAGCAGGTTATGTGTCGATTATCGTGCATTAAATAATAAAACCAAAAAGGAACACTATCCGCTACCTTTGATTGATGATCAACTTGACAGGCTAGCTGGTAATTCCTTATTTGTAAGTTTAGACCTTGCATCTGGTTACTATCAGATTCCAGTAGAAGCAAAATCTCAAGACAAAACTGCATTTGTTACTCCAGATGGGCAATTTCAATTTAAACGAATGCCTTTTGGGTTAGCAAACGCTCCTTCTGTTTTTCAACGAGCAATGAATAAAATATTGTCGAAAGTCTGTTATACGATTGTTTATATGGATGATGTATTGATTCCTTCACGAACTTTTGATCAGGGAATGAGACGGCTAGAGGAGGTTCTTCAACTTGTTAAAGACGCAGGTCTTACACTTAAGGTAAAAAAATGCAGTTTTTTCTGTACCGAGCTTGAGTTTCTAGGTTTTCATGTTAGTGGTGAGGGGATACGCCCAGGAAAACGCAAAACATTAGCTATAGAAAACTTCCCAATTCCGCGAAACGTTCATGATGTCAGACGATTTATCGGCTTAACTAGCTTCTTCAGGAGGTTTGTTAAGGACTTCGCCCTTATTGCCCGTCCACTGACAGACTTGTTAAAGTCCAAATTCGAATGGAAATGGACGGCGGAGGAAGCAGAGTCATTTAGAATTTTGAAGGCAAAATTAGTTGAACGCCCTATATTAGCTTTATACGACCCTCATTTAGAAACCGAAATACATACGGACGCTTCGAAACTAGGTATTGCAGGGATTCTCCTACAACGAGGTACAGACAGTTTACTTAGGCCAGTGGCGTATTACAGTCGTAAAACTACAGTAGATGAGCAAAAATTTCACTCATTTGAGTTGGAAACTTTAGCGGTAGTCGCATCTTTAAATCGTTTCAGAGTCTATTTACTAGGGCTAAGATTTAAAATAGTCACCGACTGTAACGCACTTCGTACCACCTTAACTAAGAGGGATCTCGTACCACGAATTTCTCGCTGGTGGATCCAGTTTCAAGAGTATGACTGTGAAATCGAGTACAGACCGGGTTCGCGTATGGCTCACGTAGATGCTCTCAGTCGTGCTCCTGTCGGTGAGCCAACCGATGTGGATACGGAGCATGTTTTTGATGTTTTACACGTAGACGTTCGTGACTGGATCGCTACTGTACAGAGTGATGATAGTGAAATAAAACGTATAAGAGACATCTTAGAAGACGACAAGACGAAGTTTGTAGCTGACGTGCGTAAGAATTATTTACTGAAAGGTACTTATGTGTATAAAATTTTAGACGAAGGATTGCGGTGGGTAGTTCCGAGGGCTTGTAGGTGGCAAGTGTTGCGTATAAATCATGATGAGGTGGGCCATTTTGGCTTCGAAAAAACTTTGAGTCGTATCAGAAGCATATTTTGGTTCCCAAAAATGCGTAGGTTCACTAGGAAATATGTATCAGCTTGTTTGGAGTGTGCGCATCATAAGGCACCTGGTGGTCCCAAAGAAGGAATGCTTCATCCCATACCTAAGTTGGAGAAACCATTCCATACACTTCATGCCGATCATTTGGGCCCGTTCATTCGCTCTAAGAGAGGCAACATGTATTTGCTTGTTATTATAGATGCCTTTACAAAATTTATTAATATTCGAGCCGTAAAAGATACTAAAACGACTACGGCAATCAAGGCATTTAAGGAACATTTTAGTTATTTCGGCGTTCCTTCCCGTCTCATAACAGATCGTGGCTCTTGTTTCACAAGTGCAAAATTTAAGAATTTTATAGAGCAATCAAAAATAAAGCACATCTTGAATGCAGTAGCTACTCCAAGAGCGAATGGACAGGTCGAAAGGTTTAACCGAACCATAATTGATGCTCTCAGTACAAAATGTCATGGCGGAAATGATCAAGTATGGGACGATTACATCGGTGACGTACAGTTAGGGATTAATACCACTATTAATAAGACAACAGGGAAGAGTCCCTCTGAACTGTTGTTCGGTTGTAGATTGACGAATGCGTCTGAAAACGTATTGAATGACGTAATTGCCGAAACAACTGAACGAATCGATGGTGATGCGTTACTAAAACTAAGGTCGAATGCTAGGGAAAAGATAGAAAAACAACAGGAATATGCTAAAAAGCAGTTCGATAAGCATAGGAAGAGTCAGACAAAATATAACGTAGGAGATTTAGTCAGGATAGAAAGGACCGTAATAGACAAAGATCATGTAGGGAAATCACATAAACTCATTCCCAAATTCCAAGGCCCCTATCGAATCCTCAAAATATTACCTAATGACAGATTTCTCGTCGAAGACACCCCATTAACAAGAAAAGGTAACAAGAGGTATGAAAATGTTGTTGCGATAGATAAAATCCATCCCTGGATGAACTTTAAAGGTTACACCAGTGAAAGCACTGACAGTGATCAGAGTGAGGGTACAGAAATAGAGACAGAGAGAGAGTGATCAATTATCCCACATAGTAATAACAAGAATAAACAATTTTGACAATATTAATAATACACTAATTTATATGAATTATTCAACTTCCCTGAAGAAAATGAGTAGAAATTGTGTGTCATTGTTAAGGATATAATTATATATGTGTATATATATATGAGCAATCAGTGCAGATAATGAATGGCATGGAGAAATCGATGTCGCACAGATTATGATTGCAAGATAGTGAGTAAGATTATACGATGTGAGCGCAATTTGTCATAAGAGGTCAGTGCAGATTATGAATGGTACCAAGATAACGGTGCCGCACAGTTGACCGAAGATCGTGACAGACTGTGCAAGAAACAAAGAATGAGAATGCTGATCCAGCTTCATGAATTTGAATTATGATAAAGATTTGTGATCTAGATAAAAACGATAAGATTGAGATAAACTTAGATGTAATATGAATATATTGCGATTGTGATGAGAATTTGTGACAGACATAGATTTTGATGAGAATTTGTGATAGACATAGATTTTGATGAGAATTTGTGACAGACATAGATTGTGATAAGAATATAGTAGGTACCTTAGTTGATCTGTAAAGTAAATTTGAATTTATATTGTGATAATGAATTATTGAAGAATGTAATTAATTGTAGAAGCATGTAAATATGATCAAGTTTTTTTTTCCTTTATTATAGTACATATTATCAAATTGTTCCTAATAACAATTTACAACAAACAAGTGAGAGGACTCACTTTACACAGAATGGCCGAGTTGTTAGGTTAATTAGCCAAGTCTATTGTATTTTATAAAATCCTATCTAGCATACGATGTATTAGTATTTAATTAAGAAGATATGTAAATAGAATAATTATTAATCTAGTTTAATATTAAATCGATTATTTCATTGTATCGAATCAGAGTTGATTATGCCAACACTTGGTGTGACAGTTTTGACGTTTGAAAGCGAGGTAAAATGAATGCATTCCTTGTACGACGGTTGAACCGAACACTTATCAGAAATAAATCCGTTTATATTATTATAATCATCGTTGAACTCGAAAGATAAAGAATAGATCCTTTAAACAGTACTTCATTTTCATTTTAATGTCAAGGACAATTTTTAGTAGCAAATAAACTTCTGTAAATAGTAACCGATTCGTAAATCTGAGGACACGTGATTTTTATTTCAGTCTGTCATAGTAGGGGATCGGACTGGGTAAAGAAAACGACATTCTATTTTGTCCGTCAGACAGGTAATACAAAAATAAATATTAGACACGTATTTTTTGTTTTATCAAAATATCAAAAAATTACTTAGTTAGAACTCATTAAACTTGGAGAGTGGGGGCTTATACGTCATGCGCCATTTCAACTCAATATACCTATCTCCGTAATTTTATGACTATGTGAAAAAAGAAATACGTGTCCAATACTTTTTAATAAACTACCCGACGGACAAAGAAAAAAAAAATAGGACTATCCCCTATTTGTATAAAATTTAATCAAATGACCAAACACGGAATTTTTAGGTAACTTGCCCTACCCTGTAAAGTCACTGTCAATTTATTTCCGGTCCTATTTTCTATTTATTTTCCCAACTTAATGGAAACTGTTAATAATGACTTGATATGGACTTCTTGGTCAATACTCAAAAGTAAATCTCAAGCCCATGTCACCCACAGCTAACACCAACACCCTTAAAAACTATAAAACATGATAAAAATTAAATCATAAAAAATCCCTCTCCAAACATTTATTGTCCCGTCTTCACTTCGTTTGCACTAAAGTTTATTATATGTTGTGTTCAAATAATTATAGTCACACTTTTATTGTCTGTTATCACACCACGATTCACTAATTTATCATGAAACGTATTTTTGTTTGTCTATTTAACACGTTTTATAACGATTATAAAGAGGTTTTAGTTCTAATGACATAGTTATATGAGATAAGCTGTTCTTTAAGCATTGTTGCATAATAAGCACTCCATTGTTTTGAAGCCTCTCAATTAATATCGCGATAAAGTGTAAAAGAGAATGGGCGATTTGTCTTCAGTGCTGTATCAAGAAGACAGAGCCCATACAATAACGCCTATTCTTTTTTTCCTCGAAAAGCTCGTTCGTTTGGCTGTTTTCATATCAAATAACGTTTATTTAGTTTTCGATACTATATCAACGTTTTCTGTTTACGAGTCTTTATTTAGAATCCCATCACCTTTACTGGCACTGGGTTCTTTGAAATAACAGTTAGTCATTCCATTGCGTCTTTGGTATGTATTTGAATCGTTTATCCTTCATCACAGTTAGCTCTTTATTTATATTCCAATAGCTTTCCCTGATTGGATAAATACTCCCGCGTCTTTATTTCACCTAGCTAGCTCCACAAAAGTGATTATCATCATCCCTTCAAGGTTTTATTTCCAATCATTTTATTTCTCCTCGTGACCGTCCTAATCTTCTTACTCGCTCGCACTTCAACGTTTATGTTTCGAGTGAAAGAGACAGAGTATAATCGTGTCGTGTTAGGCTGGTGCCCCTTGGTAGGGTTCTTCAGCGTCAGGTTGCTTGTCTTCTTCTTGTGAAGTTAGGTTTTCAGTAGATGTGGTGTTGCCAGGTAGTAGGGCGTACCGCGCCTCTCTGTTGATAGAAAATGTATATGTGAAAGTTTGTACTTTTATGGGGTATATGGAAAGCTTCAGGGCAGTTTGTGTTTGTGACAAAGACATGTAGTTATTTTCTTGTATTTCATAGTGTAAAGTTTTAGATTTTACCCAGTAGTTTATAAGCACGCAATAGGGGATAATCCAATTTTTTTTTCTTTGTCCGTCTTGTAGATTATTTAAAAGTATTGGACACGTATTTTCCTTTTTTCACGTGGTTATAAAATTACGGAGATATATTGAGTTGGAATGGCGCATGACGTCACACGTAGGTAAGTTTTATACCTACTTGTGACGTAGTAAGCCCCCACTCTCCAACTTTAATGAGTATTAACTAAGTAATTTTTTGATATTTTGATAAAACAAAAAATACGTGTCTAATATTTTTGTATTACCTGTCTGACGGACAAAATAGAATGTCGTTTTCTTTACCCAGTCCGCACCCCTCGTCCGATGTCAGGACAGAGCAATAACATAGAGCTGTTCCTAAAAAGAGAATGTCAGTTCGGGTCCGATTTGACAGTAATCCTAAGTAGGCCTACTTTACCGCACATCAGTGAAAACACTTTGGCTTTGAGCTAGCTTAGTGTAGTAGAGAGTTTTATTAGAGATTAAAAAGCCAGCTTTACTGGTTTGTTTGGTTCGGCCCGGCCTACCGTACTGTCAGACATTCGTAGAATTTTTGTTTCAGCACGTTCATTAGTTCCAAACTGTAGTCAGCATTGACTGTAACCAAACCTAGCTGCTTGGCGCCGCTAACAGCTATCTTCGCCATCACCGACCAGTCAGTTCAAATCATCATCAGTATCTTCCTGTCCTTGTCCCATTCTACATGAGGTCCCAACACGTTTTCTTTTTCCATTCTCACCTGTCAGGGCTCAAACACATAAACACGTTACGACGACGCAACGTGCCACGTTGCACGGCACGTCCAGTATTTTCTTTGTATCTGTTTCTTCTGTATCCGTCTTCTTAATATTAGCAGCCGGCCTAGCATGACCGCCGTAGAAACGAGCTATGTCTACGGAAGAATCGACAATTTGACAGATATTTCTATCGTCCCAAGCATGGCGATATTAAGAATGTAGAAAAGAAATGTTTCTTTTCTTCAGTCGACACAAGTCTACAACGTCGAGCATGACGACCATATTTTCTCTTCTTTTGACATTTGGGGGTAGAAACATTACTTCTGACAAATGTCGAACTAGTCTTAATAAAAACTCAATACGAGAAATACGTTTCGTGGTTGCGTTGAGTTACGTTCAAAGGGTTGAAATGTTATGTAAAATATTTAGGTTTAATTTCGCGAAAAAGATCCAGGCCTGGATGCAGCAACACCATCCCCGCTCAAGAAAAATGAAAAACTCGTGCAATTGGCAACTTTTTTTTGTTAACTAAACGTAACCTTTTAACTTTCCATAGCAACGTCCCCGTTGCTATGGAAAGAATTTCTGTCTATGTCTTCGTAGAAGCGCGAGTCGACGGTGCGCGCCATGCTCGGGCAGAAGAAATGGCAAGTTGTAAAGACAAGATTTCTTGTCGTTTCTTGGTAGAATAGAGATAGAACGGTCATGCTAGGGGGGCAGGAGGAGAACACGTCTAGTGTGGTCCATTTCTCGAAATTAACTGCGGCAATAGGGGATAATCCATTTTTTTTTTCTTTGTCCGTCGGGTAGTTTATTGAAAAGTATTGGACACGTATTTTTTCTTTTTTCACGTGATCATAAAATTACGGAGATATATTGAGTTGAAATGGCGCATGACGTCACATGTAGGTAAGTTTTATACCTACTTGTGTCGTAGTAAGCCCCCACTCTCCAACTTTAATGAGTTATAACTAAGTATTTTTTTGATATTTTGATGAAACAAAAAATACGTGTCTAATATTTTTGTATTGCCTGCCTGTCGGACAAATTAGAATGTCATTTTCTTTACCCAGTCCGATCCCCTATTCTACAAATGCGCCACCGTCGTTCAACGTGGCACGTTGCGTCGTCGTAACGTGTATGTGTTTAAGCTCTCAGACATCACGGCATCATTTGCTTCTCTCTCTCTCTTTCATATAATTATATATATTATTATTATTATATATATATATATTATTCCTCACACAATCCATCCATCTTTTCTTTGGCCTTCCTTTCCCTCGTCATTCATCAACATTCATATTCATCACTCTTTTAGTCACAGGCGTCTCTCGTTAGAAAGACTCGTTATCTAAACTTACGTCCAGTAAGTTCAGATAAGAGTGTCACTGACACTGGCAGGGCCACCATCAGGGATTTTAATTTTGAAAACACAAACATATCTGTGACTTGGCGACAAATTGCGACCAATTGGCCACAAATTATGGGAGAAAACACATCTTGGCTAGGTGCCCTAGTTTTAGAGATATAAAATGTGGCCCTGCTGGGGAGAGTCTCTCCAGATCGGCCACCTATAAACCCTTATATCTATTGAACCAGTGACCGACAAATTCTGACATTTAATGACAAATTTCGACTAATTAGCAACAAATTTTTTGTGTTTTTAAAATTAAAATCCCTGATGGTGGCCCTGCCAGAGTCAGTGACACCAGATAAGAGTCTTTAATCGATTTAGGTGGAGTAAAAGAATAATGCTTGTTTTTTTTTTGGAATCATCTATTATTGGCCTACCAAACTTGTTGGTAGAAACTTGATCCTCATACAGCTCTGTCGATGTCTCAGCAAGTACTTTTCAACTGTATGTATAAATATTTACGGTTCAAATTCACTGTGAACGCAAAATCATTTTTGTACCAAGAATTTTTGAGAAGTCAGATATAGTATTTTTCGCCCATTATCCTTTTCCTTTTATGGACTTTACGGGTCACCCCGTATTATTTATATTTTGTCTATCACAGTCTAAATAGTCGGAGAGTTTCATTTGTATACCGTACGTTCACCTTGCCTACGTCTACGTACATTATATACCTGTCAGGCATATGATCTTGTTCCAATATTGATACAATTTACAGCACAATTTATACATTAGGCAATGTTAATAAGTATTGTAGAATATGTAGAGAAGCGGTGGCCCAGTGGTGGCAGCCCCGACTTACGAGCAGTAAGCCGTGTGTTCGAACCCAGGCAGGCGCATTACTTTGTGTAATTTATTTCATCACCGCTGCCCTAAAAAACGGTGAAGGAAAACATCGTGAGGAAACCGGCATGTCCTAGAACAAAAAAATCGAAAACACGTGACATATACCAACCGCACTGGGCCCGCGTGGTGGATTACAGCCCACTCCCTCTCATAGAAAGGAGGCCTGTGTCCCAGCAGTGGGAACATTATAGGCTGATGATGATGTTTGTAGAATCACTGCCTCTGCCATCTATCTGAATGGCTGCCTTGTTTGTCTAATGGTCGCAAGAGTGACTGCTGAGCATATAGTCCTGGGTTCCCGGGTCGGGCAGTGTTATTGGGTAAGCAGCCACGGAGTCTGTCTTTGTGTCCGGTTGATGATAATACGCTAGCCCCCTACTACATAACATAAGTGGCGAAATTTGGGTGTCTGTACCTACAAATGGGATGGACCTCTGCTTAACTCTTCTGGGATTACAGGCTTGATGTTATGTACGTATTGTAGAATCATAGCATAGAATTATACTAGTTTCTCCTGAAAAATTCGGCAGCACGCGTAGCATGACCACTGTAGAAACGAGTTTTTTCTACGGAAGAATCGCCACCGAATCGAATTTCTACGGAAAAAGCGAATGACAGATAGACAATGACAATGTGTCAGTTTATCGATTCTTCCGTCGACATAGCCTGTTTCTACGGCGGTTATGCTACGCGTGGTGGACGTAAAGTTTCCTACAAAAAGCTTTCAGTGACATCTGGCGTCATTCAACTTAAGACTATTTTTAAGCTGCGTTTTAGGCTACGGACACGAACTCGGCGCGGGGCGGCGCGGCCGACGGCGCGTTCTAATGCATTGATTTATATGGAACGGGCTTCGAAGACAGCGGAGCGGGCTGCAGCGTACGAGCGATGAGCGTCAGTCTAGCAATGCCCGCGCGTCTGCATTGACGTAGTGTTGTGCATTTTTTTTGCTTTTTAACGACCGTCGTTTCAAAATGATTACCGACGTAGTGGAGGAAGTTATTTCAGTGTTTTTTGTTAGGACACCGATATGGAACAGCAAAGATAGCAACTATACCATAAAATGGGAGCATAATTAACCCGTTAAGGGACGATATAAAATAAATTGTCTTCATAATTCCGACGAAACTAGTCTTTTTGTTTCCTTGCCCGGTTGTTAGAAGCCACATATTCTTTTTGCCCACAATAAATCTAACGTTACGAAGACTTTTTTATCAAAACGATGTTGTCGTCGCGGTTTAGAAATTTCGTTCGCGAACAAAAACACTCATTTCCTATAATACAACACTTCGCCGCGCTGGCTGCGAGACCGATCCTGTGTCGCAGCGCCGCTGTCCCGCAATGGCTGAGTCCGAATCAGAGGCCTTAAAGAGACAGCATCTGCATATTCTCTAGCGATGCATAGTGTCATAGTAGCCAAAGAAATATACATCTTGCTCTTTATTTTAATAAAGTGGAACATATGTTAACTTAACCACGCCAGAGCATCAATGGCATATCATTGAGATTATTGATTTGCGTCTTTATATGAAGCAGAATAAGGTTAATACTTTTATGTGTACTACATCCATTTCTTATCTCAACCCTGTAGTATGAGTGTGAGTGTTATACGAAAAGTGTATGTGGTGTAAGATATTTTCTCTTTGATTTTGTGTGTGCGGCCATTTTTAATTCCAATATTGTAGTATTTGGAGTATAACTTTATAGCATTTATATTTAAGTTAGAAAATTTACGGGGAAACAAGGGATAAAAAGAGAAACACAGCCAAACCAATATTAATTTATTGAATACCATAAACAAAAACCTTATATACTACACAACGTGTAATGAAAAGGGTATTATCGATATGAAACCTGTTTGTATCAGATACCAGCAAGAAATAAAACAAAGAGAAATTCAGCATAAAAAAAAAAAAAACATTTTGAGCTATGCTTCTATGCTTTTTAAAATACGAACAGGACAAACTAAGAGTTCTTTATATGAAAACATGTTTCATATAAAGAACTCTTGCATTTGATTATGACTGTATTAAAACCTTTCCGATACACATTGTATATTCTCTAACAATAAAACTAATTTGACAATCGTACATAAAATAAAACTGAGATTTTAAACAATAACTTAATGCATTTTAACATAAAACTAAAATAATATATTTAATAGTGAAGTTTCTTGTCGGATTTAAAGGATAGGGATGGGAAAGATCGAAGCTTATTTTTAAGGATGGCAATCAAAACAGCAAGTGATATTATCATTTCACATTTTAATATAAAATGTGTTATAATCACAGATCCTTGAAACGAATGACTTTGTCATTTAACAAAAACATTAAAATAATAAAATTGTTAATATAATATAATTCAGTTTTTAACTGTTTTTTACCATTTTTTTATTTCGCCTTAAGAATATTAAAAGTTTAAAAGAGTTTGTTTTCAATTTTATATGCGAACAGAACACGCATAATAAGACTGGAGTAGATAGTGAAGCTTGGCTATAATTTACTTATTATTTATTTACGGACATTATTCATTTGTTCATATGAATGAACAAATGAATAATGTCCGTTCCATTGTTGCAACTTTGAATGTTCATAAGATAAAAAGCGAAGGGATTAGTTCTAATAGATTATTCGTACAGTATGTTATTACCACCATAAAGAGATAATTTGTTGTTTAGGTTACTGTGCATATTCACTGGCCAAACACTCGCAAAAACATGTTGAAATCTCCCTTCTCTTATTTGTTGTTTTTTTTTTATCTCATCTCACAGCATACTACTGCGGTAGTAAAGACTATTCAAATAATTCAATAGAAACTCCAATAAATGCGCAAAATACAAAGAAAATCAGTCTGTTTACCATGTTTCAAACAGAAAATAATAAAAATAACTTATGGGACAGTATCTTAACTAAATAATAACTGTATTCATGTCTTAATTATATTAAAATAAATATACTTACATAACATAATTATAGTTATTGCATTGCTACGTGTATCTTTAGGTATCCCAAGGCTAAATACGGTATATGGCAGTGACAGATTATAAGCGGATGCTAGAGATGACAATGCCCCCAAAAATACTTATATAAAATTAAATTACCCAATGAATACTGTTTGCAAGCCATTTAAAATTTTTACAAACTTGCTCTAATCTGTCAAATATATTCGTATAGAACTGCAATCCTTAATTATATTTTTATTAAACGTCATAAAAACAAAAAAAAAAATTACATAATAAAGCTAAAATCAGACATCAGCAACAATCTGAAAGTTGTAGTTGGAAAGTAAACCTTACTGGATTAAAGATAAGTTCTAAATTACTATGGAAAACTGGCACAGGGCTGGGTTGTGGTGTTCATCACGCTTTGACGTCCAGATCATACTTTTTCTCGCCGGCATGCCTAAAATATATTCAAAAGTTGAAAAGCTGGACGGGGGTTAAAAATAACGCAGAGGTGGCGAATCTCTTGAACAATTTCTTGAATTTTTTTTCTTTGTTATAATTATGGCAAGTTTTATTTGTGTTATTTTTTGCCTATTTTTTAAATTCATAATATTTTAACACATGTAAGAAATTGAAAATTAGGTCAATTTTATTGGTTTCTTATAATTATACAAAATACACATAAAATTTCTCAATAAAATTAAAACAGTCACCAATATCCTCGCCACCTCAATTCTCAAACCAAAGCTATTCTAAATCTACTAGAAGTTAAAGACAAAGACAGAAAAATAAAATAAAATATACAGCGTGTGTTAAGGAAGGCTTTATACATACCAATCTTGTACCAAAACAAAATACTCTCGGCCCTCACTACTGCTTGACAACTCCGAACCTTCGTCACTACTGTTAACCCTCACAAATTCTTTGCCCTCTCTGAAATTATATACCACAAAAAAATGTTCCTTCAATTGCGTAAAAATCCGCCATTTTGTATTTCCCCAAAGTGCATTAAGCTAAAGCGAATGGTCCCTTATGATGGTTGTGCGAATACTTTTTGTAATTTTTGTACTATGATTTTTTTGTTACAAAAAGTATTCTGGAGGTGGTTGGTGATTGTTGATCGGTTTTTTTTCTGTCACATTGTTTTATTGATTGTTTCTTCTTTAGCTGGTGTCAAGAGTTTTTATGCCGCCCTTGGCCTTGGCCTCTGACTTGGCTTTACATGCCGTCGAGAAATATCTCTAAGGCATCCAGGTTGCCTCACGATGTTCTCCTTATTGATTATTCTTAATATCTTATTGACGACTGTATTCCACGATGGAATAGGCAATCTTCGTGATTTTTGCCTGATTTTTCGTCTATATTTCCTTTTTGTTCATTTTCCTTTTTGTTCATCTTGGTGTCCCTTCGGATAGCGTTTAGTTGCTATTGATTTCTTCGGCGACCAGTTTTCTTGTCAGTGATTGTAATAATCACCAAATACTGTGTAATAGCCACTTTCCATTCGTAGATTTTTCACAAACTATAAGACACCTGATATCGTGTCTTTCGTGTCCAGTACATACAGGAATTGATGTACAGTATTGATATGCGATCTGGTAGTTAAATTCTGGGCAAACGCATAATAGATTGCCATCAATACGCTAAGGAGATTGGGAGATTTTTCCGTTCTGGTAGAACGTAAAATAATTAGTAGATGTTTCTGCGTCGGTTCCGGTGCCCGAGTTCATATGACCCAAATCTATTTGAGTCGCGAGTTAATAGGCTTCTTTTCAGACAGCTCTTTCCATCGTCGACTTCATCTCTGTCCTCAGGCCAAGATTGAAGTCAAGAGTAAGCCCACTTAATACATTTAAAAAAATGTTTGTTTCGTGTTTTTCCATCATGAAAAACGATTTATCCATATATCTCTTCCTTTATCCATCAATGTGACATTTTCTCGATTCAACGTTTTTTATCAAATGGTGTTTTGTCGTCTCATATATCTTTAATTTCTTCTGTCTTGAAGTTTGTATAAAGTACAGAAGACAGACATTTTGTTACGAAGTGAGTTAATGTAGGCGTTAGTGAAAACAGGACGATTATGGCTATGTTAGTGACCCGACACCGCTTGAGATAATATCAGATTATTCCTTTTGCTCTTCATAGTTAACCGACTCCAAAAAAAGGAGGAGATTCTCAATTGAGTTTTTTTTTTTTATTAATACGTAATGCCCAAGTAAAAAAGACTGTATAAATAACTAAGTGTTTTTTTTTAATTTTATATTCAGACTATGTGAAATGAATCGTCTGATCACAAAATTAATGGATGTTGAAAAAGAAAAGAACTTTCTGATATCACCTTTAGACGTAAGAGGAATAAGAGAAAGTAAAAAGTTTCCATTCCACATAACATCTTGTTAGTAAGCACCGGAAAAAACTTATGCCAAAGGAGTTGTCGTGTCAAAAGTTGTTTTTTTTTTATAGATTTTTATTATGAACCTAAATGATCGATGAAATTTGTTTTTTTTTTTTGTAAAAATGAATTTCCCCGGTGATTTCTAGAATTTGAACGAAATGTTTAAATTTATTTATTTTAATATTCTTGATTTTAAATATTTTTTAACGGCATGCATGACACAATTAAACAATACTTCGTTCAAACTCTGAACACGAAAAGATGTAAATAAGAAAATGTTTTTTTTTTTATATAAATTACTCAGTAGTAATAAAAGTTTCATGCCAAGAAAAAACTCACTCATATAAGAATAAGTAAATAAAAACACACACTTCAAGAAGTAAGAAAAAAAACACTCGAAAATCAAAAGACACACGACAACTCCTAAATCAAATTTTCAAAAAAAGAACTTCAACATACCTATAGAACACATAGTGTTGTAGAAGGAAGAATATATCGAAGACGAGACTGAACAGGCCGAGGCCGAATTTGGTCGCGTCGCCGAAGAACGAGATCCAATCGTTGTAGTTGTATGCGTTCAGCGCCATCTGTAGGATGGAGAGGAAACCTCCCACGAAGTCTAGGAAGATGTTGCCAATGCTCCAGCCGACTGTGGATTTGCGTTTGTAGTTCATGTAGGCCTGGAAAGTGATAGGGGAAAAGATTAAAGTAAACAGAAAACTCCAAAATTAGTCTCTATGGCATTGATGGAACTCTGATATTGAAGCGACCAAGGGCCTCTCTCAAAAAAAAAGTTTCGCCACACTAGGCAAGTAAACGTTTTCCGTGTTCTATGTTTACTATCTGTTGTTTAGAGAAGACCCATAATCTAGAATTTCATATTTTACAAATTTTCATATTCATACTAATTTCAACCGTATGCGCTTGATGCTAAAGTTGAGTTCAGACAAAAATCGTCGCATGACATTTTTGAACAAAGCAGCCAGAGCAATTGATGTCCAGCGATATGAGTGATCGAACATAATTTATAACGTAGACTTTGCGTTATCAAAATAGATTTTCCGCTTTCTAGTGAATGACTCTTTTGTTTTTTTTTTTTGAAATGGCATCTCGCATTTCAGCCTCTGAGGCTGGCTTCTGCGTAACCGATAAGACACGCTGCGCGCGTCCATCCGTCCATCCACACAGTACGTCACACTAATTTCGTGATTTTTTTACCTCTCCCCCGTCCTTATCACAGTTGGTCACATTTATGAGACCCTCCCCTTCCTAGTGTGACGTCACATATCTAGCAATTTTATATCAAAATTAAAACTGCAATTCCGAAATTAGTTTTATTTCTATTTAATGTTACTAGTAGAGCGAGTGTGAACTTGCCAACAGAACAAAACAATAATGGAAATATTTTAAGGTTTTCGTTAATAGTTCAAATGTTAATGGCATTTTAACACTTAGATGTATGAGAATTGTTGAAAGAAGAAATGTGACGTCACGAAACTTAGGACCCCTCCCACCCCTTGTCACACAAGTTTATACTTCGTCGACCCTCTCCCTCCCCCTTAACGTTTGACGTACTTTATGGATGATCCCTGATGATAGGTGAACGATTTTTCAAAGTCAATAAAGCTGGTTCTTTACTTGAACATAGTTTGAAGAGTACTAACCTGAGGCACGTATTTAATGAGCGTGATGGAGAGCTTGATGTAGCTGCAGTAGTAGAGGAAGTCGAGCCACTCCAGCTTGCCGGCGAACGTCACGCCGGCTGTCACGATGACGATAGCAGAGAACACGCCTAGGATGCTGCGACCGGTCGTTGATACTCGCTGGTCTTCGCGCTGGAAATGATGAAAGCGATATGTTAGAAAAGTCAGCCATTTTTTTTTTAAACGTTGCCTTTCTGTAACTTGTGTGTGTTTACAAACATTTCAATACTCAGATACATAAACATCCAGACCCCGAAAAATGTATGTCGTACAAAGATTTGTTCCGTGCGAGAATCCAACC
Organism: Cerastis leucographa; assembly: GCA_963082945.1. Taxonomy (NCBI): domain Eukaryota; kingdom Metazoa; phylum Arthropoda; class Insecta; order Lepidoptera; family Noctuidae; genus Cerastis; species Cerastis leucographa. Next base: position 5,134,143 of record OY720385.1, on the reverse strand, counting down.
CGCGACACGCCGCGCAGCAGCCAACCGCTCAGCCACTGCGAAACCAACAGAACATTTTCCAGATTACGGTAGATTTCTACCGTGAAAATGACTTATGGTTTGAAATTGGGTATACAATTTCTGAACATCTCACATAGAAACACTTCATAGAACTACAAAGAAATTTTTGGCCGTAAATTTAAAAAGAAAAAAAAGTTGGCCCATACATTTTTACCGTGTGTGTATCTATTGCACTTTTTTGGGAAATAGCTCTTTATTTATTTACGATGAAAAATTTCTATACAAGGTGTTGTTTTGCATGCTCGTCAAATTTCAGGAGGTAGTCACAAAATACATAAATAATCAATTAAAATTACGGTACCTAGTTAATTATTAAGAAACGCTGATTTTTTTGGTTGTTTAAGTTTGTCAATATTTTAGAATAACCCCTTAACGTGGTTTAGGGAATAAGAAATTATCGAATAAACGTTTGAGATAGTTTGTATGTGTGTAAGCGAGGTTAAAGGGCGAAAACCAGAAGGGCCGCGTTTAAAGCACGGGTGGTTCACACCTACCGATTTCCGTTAATAACAAAAAAAAAAAAAAACCTACCCATTTTATTATTGGTTCCGCACGAGAATCATTAGCATAGTTACCTCCTTGAATTTGACGAGGATGCAAAACAACACCTTGTATAGGGGGTGTTCAGTATGATGTACTGAGTACATGGTAAGCGTTTTCGCGTCGGTGTCCCTTACAGCCCGTATAGGTATTGAATAAAGTATTGTGGTCCATAGAAATTGAATAAAGTATGATAGTTTTTCATTATTTTATCCTTTAACTCCGTATCGGGTTTGGTAGACTGCCCATAAACACTATAATAACTTATGACCACATTTGTTGGAAATTCAATTCTTGGCTCTGATAGATTTCTTAAGTAAAAGTCGAATACTGATATCCTAGTTTAAAGGTTTGTTGCCTCATTGACCTAGCGGCCGCAAACGAGTCTGGATTTATGCCCGGTTGGCTATAAGCTCGCCCCCATTACATGGGACTTAAACATAACTAGTGAAATGTGCGTGTAATATTAGGTACACCTCTGCTAAATCAAATCAAAATCATTTATTTCAAGTAGGCCAGTTACAGGCACTTTTGAATAGTCAAACAACAATAAAAAATAAGCTACAGTCCCAGTCACAAGACATAATAACTGTGAAAGTACTGTAGTTGCCCATTCCAAAGCGTAGATCTCTATGGAGAAGAATGGGCAAGAAACTCCATGGACACTCTTTTAAATCTGAATCTTGTTACAAAAACCTTGGATACATCATTCATGTTGAGATGGTACATTATGTGAGAACGATGTAGCAAGACGTGCACGTTAAAAGTGTCCATAGTGAAAACAAAAAAGACAATTAAAAAATAAAATAATTAGTTCGAAATGAGCCGTGGCAACTAAGAGATGACCAGGCACAACTGATAGCGCCCGTTCACGAACATGACGAATGGATCAGCCATCATTCAACTCAACTATTTTGAAGGGAACTAAATGACCTGACCCGAATATAATATCAAACCTGTAAACCCTTTGGGGTCACAGGTTTGATGATATATTATGTGATGACTGATGGTATCCTAGTTTAAAGGTGAACCTTACCTCATACAAGAAGCACTGTGTGATGGTGATCAGCGTAGCGAAGGCGGCGTGCAGGGAGAAGAAAACATCGTTCAGTTGAACCGGGTTAAGACCACGGGGGTGACGGCTGAAGTACTCGCTCTGAAAACATTGGTAGAAATCCGATTACTCCGTGATTACTGGTTCGATACCGGCAAAAAAGTTTTTTTTATCATCTGGCCATTCCAGCACACCCCCTTTTTTAAATTCGGAAAAAAAACATATCAAGGTCTTAACATATCAAGACCACTCCTAGCATTTTTACCTACCAGTACCTAGCCTCCATAATTTAATTACATTCTAATAAATCACACATCTTAGAGATTTCATCGTCAAGCCCTTGAAATAAACAGCACGTGTTTCTATAAGCAAGATTATCTATGATGAAATACAATTAACATACGTTTAACTGTAGCTTATCATGATTGTCGTGAATGGCTAGTTAAACTGTTTTTGCTATTATTGTTATCTGACGCCCCGCTTATGTCATTATGATCGGTAGTCGAGAGGGATCCCCTTGACCGAGATAGTATTTGATTGGACATTGAATTTCATGAATCTATGTAGGTATATTGGATACAATTCAATAGTATATTCCTCCAAAAGCTTGCATTGTTGGAAAATGTAATATTTGCAAAAATCAATACAGGATGATGTATAGCGCCATCTTTTATTTGGCCTGGGTCAATTTTAATAACTCGACATCATTTCCCTAATGGCCCCTAGCTTTGAAGTATATTATTACAAAAATTCCCGGAAGGGCGATTTATTACGAAGAAATTATTTTGAACTGAGTTGTACAATTTATTACTTAAATATTTTGTAATTTTGTTGGTATCGAAAACTATTTGTAACTATTTTTTTTCAAATTCAAAACATAGCATAGATTCAAATGGTTATTGAAGTCTTCAAAGAAACCTATGCCTTGGGGAACACAACCCGTAGAGTTCGCGTTACTAAATTTTAGGCCTAACATACACGAACGTTTTACCATCGACACTACCTAAAGAAGAATTAAAAGCACAAACATACCTGAATATCCCTCGAGAAGTAAAGCCCACAGTTAAACAAGGAATACATAGTAAATCCCATGATATTCAGAGCCAGGAAGTCAAAGTTGAGTCCAACGACGCTCTTCCTCTTAAAGTTGATGTAGATCTGAGGGTAGAAGGAGACGGACCAGGCTGCGAAGTAGATCCAACCCATGATGTATGAAATCACATTGATGGCGTGGGAGTGCATCACTGTGATACGGAGGAATACTGTGTCCATGCTGGAAGGAGTAAAGGAATATAAGTTATATGGCAAAAATGGTGGTGCGTAGGTTACCCCGAACCTATGGAGAATCGATCTTTTTAAATTGATGGGCAAAAGTTCACGAATTTGATGGGAAACTGCGTCAAGGAAATCCGAAAATCAAAAATAATTCGAAATAATCAGGTGGACTACATGACGTCTTAAAACATTATTGAAGTGAAACTTCTTATATGCGACTTCCAACAAGCTTGCGTTAAACATTTAACGCTACCATGGAGGGGGAATAGAAAGAGACAGAGCGAGAGTGAATGCGTGGCACTCGAACGCACGCATGCGTTGTATTACGAAGTTTCACTTCTTCGTCGTTCGTTCTTTTTTACTTTTTGTTTTACTCCTTTTCCAGAGTGGGAAAGAGATGGTGCTAGACATTCTGTATAGCTACGCCTCTTTCCCACACTAAAATAAAAGTAAAACACTAACTTCTGCTTTAATATATTGTCATGGTAGGCCAGCAGTTCTTTTTAAATCTGTGAAGTTTTGCCGAATTTAAAAGTCGACCTGTATACTTACATCGACAATAGGGATGGTGACTCATTTTTTTTTATTTGTCTATCGGGTTGATTATTAAAAAGTATTTGACACGTATTTTTTCTTTTTTCACGCAATCGTAAAATTACGGAGATATTTTGAGTTGAAATGCGCATGACGTCACGGCTCAGTACATTTTATACCTAGTTGTGACGTAGTGAGCCCCCACTCTGCAACTTTAATGCGTTTTAACTAAGTATTTTTTTGTTAACTTGATAAAACAAAAAATACCTATCTAATATTTTTATATTACCTGATTGACGGACACAATAGAATTTCGTTTTCTTTACCCAGTCATCATCCCTATTATGCAGAAATTCGTTACTATCCTACAACACAAATGTGGAGGAATTACGAGTACGCCCACTATGTTAACAGTCTAATGAAGTTAAAAGAACGGTCACAAAATCAGGAAATGAAAACGACCGTTTTAAATTACGTTAATTTACGTGCAAAAATTAATAACTTAAGACATGAATAACTATTCTAAGCGTTAAACTCAGCATTCTCTAGGGATTCATCTAAGTCAAATAATTAATTTGAAGAACAAACTAAACTCAATGAACAAATTCTCATAATTAACTTACTTGACAAAACCAGCAGGTGTAACGTTAAACGTTACTTCTGAATGCCCAGGGCTCTTTGCGTAGGCGCAGATATCGTAAGTGATCTTGACAGTTGTGTTCGGTTCTTTGGACCCTGGGATGTCAATCGTTTGCGGGACGAGTTGAACGATGTCTGGGTGTTGGATGTTCGCTGTCACTTGCAGGCTCTCGTTGTATTGGCCGCTAGAAAGGGTTAAGATATTTTTAACCTTTTGAACGCCAGAGCATAAACGCACGCGCGTGCCCCCCACGCCAAGCCACAAATTTACCGCAAATTAGAAAAAGGGATTTCAAAAGTATTGTTAAGTTATTTCGCGATAAGACACTTAATATTTAAGATATATAGATCACATTTTAAAGATATATAAATAAACACTCACAAAAGTAATGATTTAAATTGCTTATTTCGTGTTATAACGCACCACATGTTTGTCACATATTTGTGTCGTTGGCGTTCAGGGCACGCGCTTGCTGGTCACGTATATGCGACATTGGCGTTCAAAAGGTTAAGATAATTTTAATTTTCACGTTTTGATTTAGAGCTATAAGATTTTTTAGTCTATACGATGTTAGTCTATAAGGATTTATCATTGGCACTGAAAACGAAAATAGGGGACAATCCAATTTTTTTTTTCTTTGTCCGTCGGGTAGTTTATTGAAAAGTATTGGATACGTATTTTTTCTTTTTTCACGTAGTCGTAAAATTACGGAGATATTTTGAGTTGAAATGGCGCATGACGTCACCATGTAGGTAAGTTTTATACCCACTTGTGACGTAGTAAGCCCCCACTCTCCAACTTTAATGAGTTTTAACTAAGTAATTTTTTGATATTTTGATAAAACAAAAAATACGTGTCTAATATCTTTGTATTACCTGTCTGACGGACAAAATAGAATGTCGTTTTCTTTACCCAGTCCGATCCCTTATTACGATGTTTACTATTTGTTTTGAGTTGAGCTGTTGCAATTACCATGATAATGGATAAACTCTTAAATTTTAGTTAATCGGTGATAATGACGCTTGCAACAGCGCAGACATATCAGGAATCCAAAACAAATAGCGGACATGGTAAATATCCCGTGTTCAGTCTTAATGACCAAGTCAGTTTAAAAACTTATATAAGGATTTAGTCAATCAGATTTTATTTAAGAAGGTGATTGTGTTACTGATGGTGTTGGTGCATAATAATTCAGTCTATTTGGTTTTGATGATGTTCTATGAGATTTTAATCTATACAGCAGGGCTTTAAATAACGGTAAAATTTTCGTAACGTTACCTTCATTTGTCAGTATTACCGTTAATATTAAAATAACGTTAATAGATTTAACGTTATTTTTGCAAATTTTTATCGTTAATTTTTGTAACCGTTGATTGCAAAAAACCATGCGAACGCCGCATTTCGTGGGTCGCTAGGTCATGGTTGAGGGAGTCAGTATATCGTTAGCAACTTAGCATCTCACATACCACACACAACCTTGAATGTGACCAGGTTTTAGCTAAATTAACGGTACAGTAACGTTATTATCGTATATTAGGTTAATTGTATTTAACGTTAAATTACTGGTAATGTTATCAATTAACGTTATATTTTTGTAAAGTTAATAAGGTATCACATTGGAATTAACGTTAAGTAACGGATATTTTTTTGTTAGTTGGTAACGTTAACAAGCCCTGCTATACAGTTTTAGTCTAGAAGGCTTTACTCTATTTACATTATACTGTTTTAGCCTACAAGATTTTATTCTAACAGATTGTCAGTTTATAAGATTTGATTCTGTTTAACGCTATCTTAATATGCACTAAGTATCTATCAGAGAAATTAAGATACTGGACATCTGGTAATCTAATTATAATTATACTTTGTAAGTCTATTTGTACTTATCCAGTAGAGTTGCTATACAAGTCAGTAGAATATTATGAATACATTCAAATGAATGAAAACAGGAACCAGTTTCTTTTACAAAATATTTAACAAGGAAGTGTTCTTGAGTACAATACCTAATGTTTATTAATCGACTAGAGTTTGTGTTACACAATAACTCCGTATGAATGAATGAATGAGTGAATGGATCTTCTTGGTCGTTTTGTATGTAGCCATCTGCACAGCCCATCATGGGCTTCGTTTAAACCCTGGAAGGTGCATCCTTGCAAATGATTGTGCGGGATGAGTAGGAAAGGAGATGTGGCATATCCTGCAAAGGGACTTCACAGTCGCACTGTGTTTAGGAATTAATGAGTGAGTGAGTGAATTAATGAATGAGTGAGTGAGTGAATTAATGAGTGAGTGAGTAAATTAATGAGTCAGTGAATAAAGGGGAATGTTTATCGTTTACTTACATTTGTATCAGCTTCATGAGATGCGTGTCATCCACTAGGATGTTGAGATCCGTCTCGCTTATATACATCATATCTAATTGGGAATGTGCACTTGGGATGCCTAGAAATAAAAACAGAATAAATTAGTACTTGCTTTTTTAAGAATATTGAAGGTACAGTAACTGGCATCACCAAAATGTTTTACCAATCGAGTCGTCTTTTTGCCTCGCCTAACACCTGAGGGCTTGGCAACATGACAAGCAAAAAGCTTATCTTGCTTGATTGATAAGCGTTTTTGCTTTTTAAATCATCGTTATCGCTGAATAGAATGCCGTTTTTCTAGGCACTCTGAGAGGCTCTCAATAGGCAATAAGATCAAAGGTTTGATACAGAAAGCGGTTACCATAAGCGATGTTATTGATGGAAGTTTCCTCTTTACAGAGCCTTGACCACCGGGAACTTGGACCTTGTCCCCTGCACCGTAGGCCACTATTTAAATATTCATTATCTTCACTATTTTTATCAAAGTTAATTCAATTGTTATTGACACTTACCTAATAATAGAACAATAACAAAACACAGGCTTAAACTATGACTAGAGGGTGCGTGCGCGCCGCGCAGCTTCAATACTGATGCTAGAGCAGCCATCTTCTTTTTCTGTCTATGCTTCTTGAGTCTGTGGGCAAAGAAAAAAGCAATTATTAGTAAAGTAAAAATACAGGGTGGTAGGGACACCGAAACAATCAGCTGTTTCGTACAAAAGTGCAATACCTAATATGGTCAAAATGTTTAGAACAGCTGTTTTTTTTTAAATTGCCAGTGAATTTTTTTCATGCGGTTCAGAATGATGTATTGAGTAAGTTGTAATCGTTTTCGTTTCAGTGTTCCTTCCAACCTGTATAAAAATATACGTCAATATGTTTTTGCACATAGGTAAATTATGATTGTATTGTCTTTTTAGGGTTTCGTGAGATTCGTCATGTCTGTCTGTCTGTCTGTCTGTCCGTCCGTATGTCACAGTCATTTTATTCCGAAACTATTAGGACTACACTGCTGAAACTTGGTAGGTAGATGTATTGTGTTCTGTGAACCGCTTTATTTGAATAAGATTTGATATTTAGTTTTTGAGATATGGGACTTTTTCACCAAACTGCAGCAGTAACTTTGTTTTTCATTAACTTACTATTAAAAACAAATTTAGTTTTGCGGTTGAGTGGAAGTTTACTAATGTATGACCGTTCAAAATATTGTTATTATAATGTTTTGGGCTATGAAACCCTGTGTGCGAGTACCTAAGACTCGGCCCGTTTTTTTTTTTTCAGTTTTGGAAATACCGATTTTATGATAAATACTTGATAATCTTATCTAGATAAGTTGATAAACAACGGTTTTTACTTCTGGTACTTATATTTATTTATTTTGATTAAAATTGAATTTCCTAGTTAGGGACTGCTTTTATTTAGGTTTCTGCATGTATTAGAAATTCCGAAAGCGAGATTTTATTTAGAATTTTTGTTTTAGGGTTCGCCTAGAATGTTTTTGAAAACTTGAATTACCTAGTCGTAAGTTAACAAAAACTTGTGCTTAATAGTTAATGTAGGTTAATGTACCTACGATACGAAAATAAATAGAACTACGAAGTAAGTATACAAGGAGGAAGGGACGTCGACGCTAAAACGTTCACTAAGTCTTCAATATAACAGGTTTTCCAATAAGAGGTGTTATTTTGATATTCAAAGAAAAATGCCTTTTTTTAATATAAATGATCGGATGTTTATTTCATTATAAAGAGGAAGGTATGCCGTTAATAGTGGGAAAATAACACCAGGCAAATGACCACCACGACCACGCTTACAGGTCCATATCCTTTTTATGAAATTTTCCATAACCAAATCGCAAAGTGGCTGCCCTATGTCCTCGATAGCCTCACGAATTCCATCTTTGAGGTCTTGAATCGACGCTGGGCTGTTGGCGTAGACCTTCTCTTTCACGTGGCCCCAAAGGAAGAAGTCGCAAGGTTTTAAATCACAAGATCTCGGTGGTTAATTGAATATCAAAATAACATCTCTTATTAGAAAACCCTGTACATCATTCAAAAAAAAAACAGCTTTTCCATACATTTTGAGCATGTAATTATTGCAGATTTGTAAGAAACAGCTGAACTATCGGTAACTTTATTTCACCATTAGCTTCGAACAAATAAACAGATAATTATATACCCTTTTCTGTTGATTGTCAGCCCATACAAGTAAAAATCACTTATAATTCAAACAAACATCACAACACTAACGTACGGGATCTTGTTCTGTTGAAGGCTAACAACTAACTGTGAGGTACAGGTAAGTCGGATTCCTACTTATCATTAAATCACGAATTGTATTAATGAAGCAGGCGATACCGTAATGTAGAAGGTCGGCTTTAAGCAAGCGATCTGGAAGTCTTTTCTAATTAAAACTTAGCGTCCAACCCCTGTTTAGCACAATACATGTCGAACAATTTACATGGCCATGCAGATAAGAAAATCAACTTTCTTTTACACAATTTCTTTACATAAAGGTTGTAAAACACCTCTTAACGAAGCCGAAAGGCACTGGTTCTCCCTGTCATTGCGATATTTTTTTTGTTCTACACCAAACCTGGGAACCTTCTAGTTACGGAGATATTAGGGGTCAAAGTTCCAACTTTTTGACAAGTATTTTTTTAAATACAAGTTTTTAATGTAAGATTTTTACTTTAAACACCTCCACGACCCCCGTACTATTCAATCCGTCCATCAGCACAATGTTTTGAGTGTGTTATATTGAGTTCTACCACAAAACATGATTTTACACCCCCCAAAAAAAAGTCGTTTCCCAGCAATAATTTTTGCGTAAAGTTACTTAGTTTCATGTACAGAATGCTTGGTTGACGGCTCCGTGATGAGGTGATTTACACCGTGTATTTTGCGCATCCTAAGTATCGTCAAGGAAGGGTAGACCATGTAAAAGATGGAGAGACGACATCGTACAAACAGCTGGAAACTTATGGCGCAGACTGACAAAAGACAGAGTCAGCTGGAACAGTTTGGAGGACGCTTTCACCGCGAACTAACAAAACTAATTACTAACAAATTAATAAATAAGTACACAACACTTTAGATACAAACTAAATGTAAAGGATAAATAAAGCTAAATAAATAAAGTATCGTCAAGTAGTCATTCCCTTGCCCTAATCCCATTCTGTTTGCAATCGCCGCAGTAAGTACCTATGTCTTCTACTGCCGGCCTAGCATGACCGCCGTAGAAACGAGCTATGTCTACGGAAGAATCGACAATTTGACAGATATTTCTATCTTCCCAAGCATGGCGATATTAAGAATGTAGAAAAGAAATGTTTCTTTTCTTCAGTCGACACAAGTCTACAACGTCGAGCATGACGACCATATTTTCTCTTCTTTTGACATTTGGGGGTAGAAACATTACTTCTGACAAATGTCAAACTAGTCTTAATAAAAACTAAATACGAGAAATACGTTTCGTGGTTGCGTTGAGTTACGTTCAAAAGGTTGAAATGTTATGTAAAATATTTAGGTTTAATTTCGCGAAAAAGATCCAGGACTGGATCCAAGATGCAGCAACACCATCCCACCAACGAAAAATGAAAAACTCGTGCAATTGGCAACTTTTTTTTGTTAACTAAACGTAACCTTTTAACTTTCCATAGCAACGTCCCCGTTGCTATGGAAAGAATTTCTGTCTATGTCTTCGTAGAAACGCGAGTCGACGGTGCGCGCCATGCTCGGGCAGAAGAAATGACAAGTTGTAAAGAAAAGATTTCTTGTCGTTTCTTGGTAGAATAGAGATAGAACGGTCATGCTAGGGGGGCTGATGTACCTAAGTATCTTCTACTGCTAAAGTACCACGCCAGCCGTTTTCTCACTATTCGCTCCTTTTCTGGGTCTAGTTTATTTCTTTCACACTATACTCATCCATGGTTTCTTTTGCCATTGACATGTCTTCGTACTCTCACACCCATTCAAATTGATTATTCATATAAAAAACTTTCCAAGTAACATTTTCGTTAATAAATAAAACGTGTACTCCATTAATAATGTATGGACAGTTTGTTGGTCTATATGGTCGCTAAGCAATAGAGGCTATGTTGGTAAAATTAAAAGTAAATATAAGGTACTATGCAACAAGAATTAGAGTGGCCTTGAATCGGGTTGTACTAATTTCACCTTGATATGTCAGCATATTCTATGGAAATATTCGGAGCAAATATCTAATAGATTATACATATAAATAACTAGACTATGCCCGCGGCTTCGCGCGCGTGGTGTTCGGTCACTGTCTCACGGGATTGTACTACCGGGATAAAAAGTATCCTATGTGTTAATCCAGGTTATAAACAACCCGTGTGCCAAATTTCATCGAAATCCATTCAGTAGTTTTTGCGTGAAAGAGTAACAAACATCCATCCATCCATACTTACAAACTTTCGCGTTTATAATATAAGTAGGATATATCTTACACGACACGACTACTTTAGCGTCTAATTCGAAGTTCAACTTGTTTTTTTCTCGAAATAAATGTAAGTAAGCTTAGACACGCCGACAATAAAAGATGGCTTTTTTTATGTCAATATCAAAGAACCAGGTTATCATGCTTCATCACACTATTACCGAACACTGCAGCTCCTTTCAAACATACATTACACATATCGACAGTGGAGATCAAACAAAAAAACCGGCCAAGTGCGAGTCGGACTCGCGCACGAAGGGTTCCGTACCATTATTTATAAAAACGAGCAAGAAATCACTTTTTTGTATGGGAGCCCCCTTAAATATTTTTTTTTCTGTTTTTAGTATTTGTTGTTATAGCATCAACAGAAATACATAATCTGTAAAAAAATCAACTAGCTACCTATCACGGTTCATGCCAGGTGACAGACGGACGGACGGACGGACAGCGAAGTCTCAGTAATAGGGTCCCGTTTGACCCATTGGGTACGGAACCCTAAAAAGTTCTGACATAATGAAGCTGGCTTCCAGAGAAATAATTCAACTGTCTTAAAACCGTAATTAATAAGGAAAATTGGAAAAGCTGTACGTACCTACTTAGGCAACTTGAATATTGGGAAATATAATTTACTGCCTACCGTTATATCATCAGCTGTATTGTGCAATTACCACACATTACCAATGCATCGTAGTTCCAATTAGCAATAAAACACTTATCGAGCGATAAGTAAACGAGCAGCGCACTTGTTTTTACTCGTGAGCCTTGACTCTGCACCACCTGCATGGCAGTTTGATGATGTAATGACAAACTGGTACATTACTGCAAAAAATAACTAAGCTAGTCTGAAAGGAACCAGCAAAAAACAGTCAATCCCAAACAAATCTTGTCAAGTAAGATTGAGATCTTTAAACTTAAACACATAATTGAGCTGTAACTCGCGCGCAACTGTCAAAACTCAAGTATAAGATATAGAGGCGGAAACATATCTAAGCCGAAGCTCAAGCAGTGGCGTGTCTGGGGACAACAATACGGCAAGCACCTAGGACAAGCAGATAGTTCAAAAACCTCGTCATTATGAATAGTAGGTTACAAGGGAAAGCCAAGCTTTAGTGACGTTTATAAATCTCTGCATCAGAGTCCTTTGAAATTTGCATAAAATTTAAACGATAAGAATGTATTTGTATTCATAAGCTGCTACCCGCAACTTCATTCTCATAGAATTTTTTATGGGTTTTAGGGGTATGAAAAATAGATGTTGAGCGATTCTCAGACCTACCCGATATGCGCACAAAATTTCATACAAACCGGTTCAGCCGTTTCCGAGGAGTTTAATAACAAACACCGCGACACGAGAACTTTATATATTAGAAAGTAGATATTATTTTCTTTTACCGAGTGGCGATGAAAGAAGACTACACAATTACATTTAACTATTTAAACTACCAGAGTCAAACAACAATAAGTACTCAACAAATGAATCACTGTTGGACTTGAAACGAACATAGAACTGTTACATAACTATAATCTAACAATAGGTTCATAAAAAAGAAATGGTGAAACAATATGACACAGAACATTACAGCACAAAAACATCGTAAGGTGAAAATTGCGTGGATAAAGCCAGATATATCGATGGGTTTGGACCGCCATAAACAAAGACGACTGCAAGCGGCCGCAAAATACCAAATCAAATAGAGGAGGATCTCTAGTGTAATGGTTAGGCCTAGAAAACAATAGCACAAACCCAGCGAAACATGGGACAAGAGACGACCCCTAAGATACTCAGCTGTTGATGCAAAAGTTGCATAACTATAAACAAACAATAGGTTCATAAAAAGTAATGATGGAACAATATGACACAGAACATTACTAGATAAAAACACAAATACATCGTCGACAATTGCTGGATAGCCATATAAATATTGATGGTTGTGGACAGCCGACGTTGTGAAAGACGACGGCGAGCGGCTGAAAATACCAAAGCAAATAGAGCATGATCTCGAAAGGACCGCATGGTAAGGCTTAGAAAACAATAGCACAAATCCAGAGAACCATAAGACAAGGAAAATCCCCTACCCTAATATACTCCGCTGTGTATTGAACAAAGCCAATGATGTGGAGGAAGATATTTCGATGAAAATTATCAAAATCAAAGACACGAAACAAGAAAAAAACGGAAATAAAATACTTGACGAAATAACAAAAATAAGACATGAACAATCTGTCAATAACTTAAAATATAGCTACATACCACCACAACAAGGACTCAACCATCGATTGTTCCGATAAAAATGAAATAACTATGTACTGCCAATAATGGTTTCAGCGATAAAACATCTAACGACTGCTCACTATTACGGAGAAAATTGAAATTGATCGAATCGTGTTTTTATGTCGCTTATGCTTGAAACATGTGATTGGATTCCTTTCATAATACTAAGACTTAATCATCACTGTTTTGAATACATTGCGTGATAATTTTGTATACATTTGAATGATTAAACAATAGCACGACGTTTATGTAATTTGCGTCGAACATTTATCTTACATTTTTCATGCCTACTTGGAGAAGTAACAGATAACTAAACTGATATCACTTTCATCAAATTTGTTTTAAATCTGCCTCGTTAGTCGAGAGATGGCAAGCACGATTACCGAGTATAGGAAGGATCTCAAACGCAGCATTCGCGATTCGATTTCCGGGTCAGCAAAAGTGTTTTTGGGTTTTTTCATCAGAATTCACTCAGTAGTATCCACAGACGAGTCCGGATTTGGGCAAATGGTTCATGACATAGGCTCGCCCCCATTACATGGGACTTGAAACATAACTGGCAATGTGGGTGTTCTATAACGTGTCTACACCTCTGCCTGAACCTTTGGGGGAATACATTAATTACAATATTTGTTTAGGGATGTATTAAATAAGCTAGCGAAACCCCGTCTGCAGAGTTTCGCTTGAGAATTTATTATACCTGTATAGTGTCGCAAATTATCTTTATATTCAAGTGTTTACAGTCAAGTTTTATGACCTGCATGATTTTCCATTAATATTCATTATCACGAAGTCATATCAAGCTAAACTTAGACTAACACCAGAATGGCACCGACCTTTAGACATTTTCACTGTCAATGTTTAGAATGAGTTCAAAAAGCGTAGCATATAATACGACCACTTTAAGTGTGCAGTTCAAGGTGGCGTTGCTCGTCAAGAAAATTTGCATCGATATGTCAAACTTGGTACATTTATTTTAGTTCTGTGTTTTCCCGCCTGCAGAGTTAAGATGGTTGAAGTGTAACCCTGTTTCATTGTTTCCTAAACAAATTGTTGGGATATGATCAGAATGCTAAACAACGTGTTTTGAAAGCAAAAGACACTGACTTATAATAGCTATGTTTAAACAAAAACAATGTTTCGAGCAGTATTTTGGGAAAACCGAAGGTTCTTGATTCGACTCGTTTGTTGCAGAACCAGATATGTTAGATTATTTATGGTCCTTTGAGGTTTATACAGATGAGGAGATTGTGGCTTCATAAAAACAGCCGCGAGGATAGATCTTTAAGGTTAAGCAGTGCTTGCCGAGGTTAGTCCGTGGATGGGTGACCATAATTACATACCGAGTTTCCTCCGTGCCTCGGAAAGCACGTTTAGCCGTTGGCCCCGGCTGTCATTTGTAGATCTTTGACAGTCGTTACGAGTAGTCAGAAAAAGTCAAAAGAGAAAGCCAATTCTGACATCCAGTATTACCAAGGGGTATCGTATTACCCAGTTACTGGGTTGTGGAGGTCAGATAGGCAGTCGCTTCATGTAAAATACTGGTACTCAGCTGCATCCGGTTAAGACTGGAAGCCGACCCCAAGATAGTTTGGGAAAAGGCTAGGCAGATGATGAGGTGCATACAGATATCCGCCCCAAAGCACATATTCTCCTCACAGCTAGGAATCATACCTTCGGCCTTTGAATGGAAATGATACAATCCACCACGATAGTCCAGTCCGGGTTACGTAACATAACACCTCTAATAACCGAAGGGTTAGGCAGTGATTAAGTCCCATTTAATATGGGCCGAGACCATTGCCACCAACCGAGCACAAATCTAGACTCCGTGGCTGTTACTGAGAAATTTCTGATGGATAAACCATATAGCACTTTCCCGACCAGGGAATCGAAGCCAGGTGGCGTACCATGACGTCTTTAAACATAATTGTTCCATTCTCATTCCAGAGTGAAAAAGAGACGGAGCTATACAGGTCGTCTAGCTCCATCTCTTTCCCACTCTGGAATAGGAATGGAACAATAATGTTTTAAGCGTCACAGTACCCCCCCAGGACTCCTCATGTTAAGCAGTCACGCTTGCGAGAGCTACTCGGCAGAGCAGTTCGGGTAATTGAATGTAAAACGTCTACTAAATGTTTTTAGGATCCACAGTTTCTTTCATAAGCCCGTGGCGAAGTTAATCAAATCAAATCATCTTTATTTGTGAACACAGGTATTACGTTATAGTTTAATAATAATAAATAATAATAATACAAATTTATTTCAGGCTTCAATGTCTAACTAGCTGTCCTGCGCAACTTGGTCTGCGTCACATTTTCCCCGTTTTCGCAACATTTTTCATTGCTGCTCCGCTCCTATTGGTTGTAGCGTGATGACATATAATCGGACCAGCAGTTCCTGCGATTAGCGCGTTCAAGCAAACAAACAAATTTTAATAACCTCTTCAGCTTTATTATTAGTATATAGATTAGATTATTGATTAAAACCTCTCACCTATAATCTTTACACCACTTTATAGTCTAATAAAAAAAAGAAGGCTTTGTCATTGCTTTTTAATAATGACAATTATTTCGGGGGTTTCCCTACAGGAACCGAGGCGTGAAGGTTATATATTTGCGTGTATATAATTGCTTTGTTATTACAGTAATGTACAATAAGTAACACGTGAATTGTCACCACACAATAACCATCACAAGGATCAAACGATGGTGTTTTACATACTTTGACTAAGTTGTATTTTTTTCCATTGAGAACATTCCTATGGGTCAGACATATATATGAATAAACCTACTTAGCTTACACAATGTGACGATCTGTATTTACAAAACGTTGCAGGTGTAATGTGGAAATAAAACATTTAAATTCTTTATGAGTATCCAGGCCACGAAGATAATGCAAGAAGCGTAATATCGCATACTAGTAGTAATCTTACTAATATTATAAACTAGCTGTGCCCCCGCGACTTCGTCCGCGTGGAATTAGAACTTTACTAAAATAGAAGTAGCCTAAGTTACTCTTCATTACATCAGCTATCTGCCAGTGAAAGTCCCGTCAAAATCAGTCCAGCCGTTCCAGAGATTAGCCGGAACATACAGACAGACAGACAAAATTTTAAAAAAAATGTTATTTTGGTATATGCACCGTATATACATTTATATGCATGGAACTCAAATGGGTTAAAAAAACATCTGAATGAGTTACAAGTAGTATTAGAAATAGAAAAAATTGATGTGTGCCTAATATCAGAAACGCACTTCACAAAGCAATGTCATATTAAGCTTAAAGGATACAAAGTATACCATGCGCTACACCCTGACAATACTTCAAGAGGCGGAAGTGCCGTTATTGTTAAAGAAAACCTGAAGCACTATGAAGTGTTTAAATGCGAAGAGAAAGATATCCAAGCGGTAGCAATTTGTCTACAAACCAAAAAATACCCCATAACAGTTTGTGCCATCTACTTTCCACCTCGGTACATGATAAAAAAAGACCACTATGTGAGTTTTCTAGCCCGCCTTGGCAATAGATTTATCTTAGGAGGTGACTTCAATGCTAAAAACACTTATTGGGGTTCCAGACTAACAACTACTAAAGGCAAAGAATTACTGAGTGCCATAAAAGAACTAAAATGTGACGTCATATCTACTGGAAAGCCCACCTATTGGCCAACAGATCCAAATAAAATACCGGACTTAATCGATTTCTTCGTAACTAAGAATCTTTCAACTAGTTATATAAAAACAGAACAAAGCTATGATTTGAACTCAGATCACTCTGCAATTTATTTAGAAATTAGCGAGAGTATTTTATACAAAGATAACAATCTCACTCTTGTTAATAAATTTACGGATTGGGAGAGTTTCAAGGCCAGATTGAATGATCATATAGACCTTAAGGTTCCATTAAAAACCCCCGAACATCTAAACAACGAAGTTGAAAAATTCATAATGCAAATCCAGCAAGCAGCGTGGGACAATACACCTCACTTCAGCAAAAGGACGAAGGGAAATATGTACCCCTTCAGAATCAAACAGCTCATTATGGAGAAAAGGAAACAGAGAAAAACGTGGCATCAATCTAGGTGTCCTGGTGACAAACGAAAACTAAATAAACTTACAAAAAAAGTAAGAAGATTAATCCAGGACTACAAAGACGACTCAACCAAAACCTACCTTCAGAAATTAAGTAATGACCATAGGGCAGATTACTCCCTTTGGAAAGCTACTAAGCATCTAAAGAGGCCGATAGCCCAAATTCCTCCCATCAAGTGTGAAAACGGGCAATGGGCACTTACAAATGAGCAAAAAGCTATGAGGTTTGCAGAGCACCTAGAAAATATCTTTCAACCAAACGAGGGAGAAATCATCGAAGACAGCACCCTGCTCAATATAGTGATGCCAGATAATGACGATGCTATAAGACTAGTAACACCGAGAGAAGTTGCACGAGAAATAAAGCAGAAAATAAGCCCACGAAAATCACCAGGTTACGATTTGATAACAGGGGAAATACTTCATAACCTACCAAAAAAGGGTTTGGTTAAGTTAACAACTCTTATTAATGCCGCACTGAGGCTTAAATATGTACCAGACTTATGGAAAGTTGCTGAAGTGATAATGATAGCAAAGCCCGGGAAACCGGCTCATGAAACAACGTCATATAGACCGATCTCCCTGCTACCAATTATGTCAAAGCTGTTTGAAAAGCTGATATTCAAACGGCTTAAACCAATAATAGATAATATGAACATTATACCAGAGCACCAGTTCGGTTTTCGAGAAAAACACTCAACGATCGATCAAGTGCACAGAATAACAAACGTAATAGAAAACGCGTTAGAAAACAAGAAAGTTTGTTCTACTGTTTTTCTAGACGTAGCTCAAGCGTTTGACAAAGTATGGCATGAAGGCCTTATACATAAATTAAAAAGCTTGCTACCGAAACAGTTTGCAGATATATTAGAATCCTACATTCTAAACAGGGTCTTTAGAATAAGACAAGAAGACGCTTATTCAGAACTTAAGCAAATAAAAGCTGGGGTACCGCAAGGAAGTGTGTTAGGTCCGGTCCTGTACCTACTATACACTTGCGATATTCCTGAATCAGAACACAATACCATTGGGACTTTTGCTGATGATACCGCCATAATGGCCGTTGGAAACAGCCACGAAGAAGCAGTAGAAAAGGTTCAAATGGCTGTTAATCAAGTTTATGGCTGGACCAAAAAATGGAGGATAAAATTAAATGAATCCAAATCTGTACACATAGACTTTACTAACAAAAAGCAACAGCATTTTCCAGTTTATATTAACCACAAAGAAATCCCTTACGAGAATACAGCGAAATATCTTGGTATGACCCTTGACGCAAAGCTACGCTGGAAAGCCCACGTCAAGAAGAAAAAAGATGAACTCGAACTAAGGTTCAAAAGAATGTATTGGCTGCTTGGAAGAAACTCCAATCTGTCCGTGCAAAACAAATTGTTGCTATACAGACAAGTCCTGATGCCAGTTTGGACTTATGGTATTCAGCTGTGGGGCTGCACCAAACAGACCAATTTATTAATAATTCAACGATTCCAGAACAAAGTACTACGGGAAATTGTAAATGCACCCTGGTATATACGAAATGATGACCTCCATCGGGACCTAAAAGTTGAGTTCATCGAAAAGGTGATACAAAAATCTGCAGAAGCTCACGAACAGCGACTTCATCAGCATGTGAACGTCGAGGCGATCCAGCTTCTCGACCACACAAACATAGTGAGAAGACTAAAAAGAACAAAACCGTTCGAGTTAGTGTTTAGTGTTTGTGAAAGTGAATAGTGTAATGTAGCATAAGTGTTACCAAATAAACACAAGAACGAAGTGTATTCGCCTTAATAGAGACAATAAGAAAAGTGCCATTGGACACATTCTTAGTAAAGACAATATAGCAGTTTAGGTTTTAATTAAATTACTTATTAGTCTATATACAAGGCTAGATTGTAATAATGATTAGGGTTTATCTTTTTGATGAACACTAGGATAAGTGAAAAAAAAAAAAAAAAAAAAAATATGCATGTAGTAACAAGCTGTTATAATATTACAAACAGACACTTCAATTTTATTTATTTGTATAGATGAGAAAATTTGTGAGGATGTCTGGATAAAAATACCGCAAAAAATACTGAATGGATCTGGATAAAATTTGGCACAGGGATAGATAATACTCTGGAATAGCACATATTATACTTTTATCCCAGTAGTACGAACTCGTGGGACAATTACCGAACAAAAAGCGGGCGAGGCCGTGTGCATGCGCTAGTTCTGTATAATTTAATTCACTGAGGCTTAGAACACATCTCCGAGATATAAAACGAGATAACATCATAACGAGGCAAATTATTTAGACTTCGCTACTTATGTTATAAACTTTAAATAACTGCATGATTTCCACACCAATGCGTTTACTCAATAATTAAATGACAATGTTTTGCAGTAGACAGTTATGTCGACAGCTTTTATTAGTCATACGATATTTATACAGGGTGTAACGGAAAGGGTATATACATACTTAAGGGTGTGGTACAGACCATCAAACGAGACATGTTTCTCCATCGGTCAAAAATCGTAATAGCGAAAAAAATATCAGCTGCCCCAAACGTTTGGGTCGGTAGGTATTGAAATTTTGTATGGGGCATTTATACCCTTTCCGTCACAAACATACAGGTGTTTATAAAAAAACATACGTAACATCACGCCTGTAATCCCCGAAGGGTTAGGCAGAGTTGTACCTAATAGTACATCCACATTTCGTAAGTCCTATGTCATAGGGGGGGGAGCCTTTTGCCATCAACCAGGTACAAATCCAGACTTAGCGGCAGCTACTGAGAAATTCCTGAAGAAAACACAATATCACTTTGCCCCTCCCGGGAATTAAACCTAGGACCTCATGCTCAGCGGCCGATCAACGAGGCAGTCACATATTTATGTCCATAATTAAACAATAAATACACTAACAAAAATTCTCTATAAAATAGTACCGATGTCTTAGGGTAAAAACCTCATAAGTGTAATGCATTTCGGACAATCATAGAAGTAGTACCGAAACATACATACAACATAAAGCAGCAATGCAGTTGTGGATATAAAGCGGGTTAAAATTCCATATTGATTAATAAAAAAACATAAAAGACGCCTTCCAAAAATTTAAATTTAAAACAGCACGCAGTTTTTCTTCCTCCTGAAAACTTACTTCTTATACACTTACGAGGTTTTCACTCTAAGGCATCATTACAGGGTTATTTGTAAAACACCAACAACTTCTAAAGAGGTCGTTGTACTCATCATTATGAACAACAACAACACAACGGGACCAAACCTGAAATTGCGAAAAAAAAAACAGCTGTTCCCTCGTCAAAATGTAGGGAACAGCTGTTTTTTTTACAAATAACGCTGTATTATGCTTTCAAGGCTAAATAACACGGTAGATTATCTAACCCAAAACTTAACAGTTAAGATTATAATTATCTTTGAACATGTTCATTAGCCTAGATTAGATTCATATCTTGAAGATATTAAAACCATTAAAATAAAAAAAGATAAGATTACATTCGCGTAACTGATGTAACTAAGTCATCAAAAGTGATTGGGCTTGGTCTTGAGTCGTAGAATTACTAAAATAATATACTTTCTACCAGAAATAATACAAGTACCTAAAGAATTGACTGATCCATGAAATTCAGATAGATTCTAAAAGTTTTCTTTGATTCTGAATTGAAGAAGGAGCAAAATGCAATAATACATTTCTAGGGATATGGTTGTCAGTGTGTGACTTTATATATCCCTATTTATGTAAGCACTGCGTTACCCGGTTATAGTCCTCTGGGACTTGTTAAATAAACGACAGTTTACTTACTGGATGTGTTGTTATTCCGATCAAACCCAAGGAGAACCTTTCAACCGGGCTAGTACGCAGTAACCCGCCGTTCATACGTCGCGCTGACATATGCATTTCTGCTTACCTTGAGTTCTGTTTCTTGCACGCTTACATGTGTCCCTACACTACTTCCCCACAATTTAAAAAAAAATCTTAATTACTAACTAGTAAACATAACTCTAACAATTTTATAACACAATCAATTACAATATTACAATGAGCGCTAAGGTTGCCAACATAGCATACTGCGATAACCCTACACATTCATCATCATCTGCTTACCCTTTTCTCAACTAAGTTGGGGTCGGCTTCCAGTCTAACCGGAAGCAGCTGAATACCAGTATTTTACATGAAGCGACTGCCTATCTGACCTGCACAGCCCAGTTAGTACTGGGCAACACGATACCTCTTAGCAAGTCTGGTTGCCAGACTTTCGGGCCACTGATTCCATCTGTAACGACTGTCAAATGCAATAATACATTAAGCAGCGAAAATAACAGGTCATTACGAATGGTCAAATGTTTAAATAAATATCCACAATAGAGGTGATCAAAGGTGAGATAAAGGATAAACATAGCGTTGAATACATAAGAAAATTTGAGCGCATAGTCCATCAAACGTTGCAAATTGAATGATATTCTTAAGGACACATCTGTTGAAACGTCTTTCAATAGATAGAACAAGGTAGTAGTAGTATGATTTATTCTATATTGTTAAAAACTGTGAAAGACAAAAAATTACCACCTCGATAATTTTCACCTTGTGGTCTGTAAGCAGGTCAGCACACAACACTTTTTACTCCAATGCACGGTAAAATGCGAATCGCCGGCTCACAAGTGGCACAGAATCTCCTTTACATCATTATAAAAGGAAAAGAGCACAACAACCTCGATAGATCGTAGATAGATATAGGGCTTGTCTATAAGGAATGTTTTGGTGATATCATCAAAACATTCCTTGAAGAAAATAGGTCGAAAAAAAGACGTTTCATACTAGTTGCGTCAGCCGATGCGATATTTTGTACGGGAAATCCAATTTTTTTTGTTGACCCGTTTTCCTTAAGGAAAGTTTGAAGGTCTAAATCATCATTTAAGAGGTATTGCGCTTATTCAATTATACCTTGTGTTAAGAATACCCTTCATTACGTACCTACCCATACAAATTACAGATACACAACGTGTAACAAAAAAGGTATATACATACTTAGGGGTGTGCTACAGACCATCAAACATTAGATTTGGGTCGAATAGGTATTTTAATTTTGTATGGAGCAGCAGAATGTTTTTCGCTATTACGATGTTTATCCGATGGAGAAACATGTTCAGTTTGATGGTCTGTAGCACAACCCTAAGTATGTATAAGTATACCCTTTTTGTTGCACGTTGTACAAAGTAGATATAATGGGGAGTTTGCTTAATTAAATCTTTCCTCTTAGACAAATATGAACATCAGGAAATACACGCTTCGTCAGCAACAATTGGCGGTCCATTACCAACAATTGAAACCAACCTTGAAGATGGCTAAGACAGCTAAGCAAACGAATCAATAGCCAACTAATCTGAACTACTTCGTAACCGCCATTCGTAACACTTACACCGCGACTGATAGATGGACAGCAAAAAGCGTCCATCCGTTTAGAACCTGTTGTTCCAGTATGGCTTTAGGTTGGTGAACAAAAACAATGCCAATATTGCGCCAAAGTTTCTCACGAGAACAGTCACTTATAAGTTGACCCGTTGCAACTTAATCGATTTGTTTTGCCAACATGCAACTGGTTGAATGTACTTTTGAGTAGCATCATGGCAAGCCAAAGCTTCAAAAAATTCGCAGAAATTGTAAGCTGTTTTATCAAGCACCTACAACATGTTTGTTTGCTAATTAACTTTTTCAATATCAGATATAATATTAGCGTGCTCATTTACATGCAATAATTTGTAGATGATTAACTATATCACGGCCGAACATGCCATTTTATCATAAATTTGACTCTAATTAGTGTTAATAATCATGTTTCAAACCGATACCATCACACTGTACAAATATTGTCGAGTCCAAACATAATGTTCGACTCTCATGAATGCAAAAGAGAAGGTTGTTCATAAAACAGTTGGTGTTTACTACCGTTACATTGTAACCTATTTACAATACTAAAATATTTATTCTTTGGTTTACACTTTACAAGTTCATCATACGGTATTGACCATGTTTATGTTGACTTGGATCTTTCTACGGCGAAATTGTGAAAATTGCTTAATCTTCCTCAAATTCATGTATTTTTGCGTCAGATCTATTTTTAACCGACTTCTAAAAAAGGAGGAGGTTCTCAATTCGGATGTTTGTTTTTTTTTTTTTTATGTTTGTTCGCGCATTACTCCGTCGCTTGCCAACCGATTTGGAAAATTCTTTTTTGTTGGAAAGGGTATACTTCCCAAATGGTCCCATAGTCACCAAGTCGGGATCTGATGATGGAATCTTGGCGAAATCGAGGGAACTCTTCAAATTTTATAGGAAAACGTACAGTGATTTTGGTATTTTCTACAACAAGTGAAGCATTTGCGTCCAATAAGAAACATTCTACCATCAGATCTGATGATGAATCCAAGAGACAGGCTTCGGAACTCCATAACAAGGCAATGAATCTTAGCTGTGTTTGGGCTTGTTGGAATTGTAACGGTATGCACTTTCCAGGTGTATACACCGATTACGCTGAGATTTATGATCCGATTTGCGTGATTCTTCTTTAGTTTGATGTGGAATACCTGCCATTTGTTCCCATAAAAAATTAATATAGTATGGCCATATAGTTTTCATTTTATTAAATTTTTTGTTATATGTAAATTTTTCACGTATGTACACCGATTTCTCCGTGATTACTGGACCGATTTAGATGATTTTTCATTCATTTGGTAGAGAAGCTTGCCCGGTGGAGCCATATGAATTGTATTATCTTTGCTTAGGTACTTTTTGAGTCATCCTCTTTATTATGCTTTTTGTCCTTTGTCGTATGTATGGACGATGTGCTGGTGTCTAGTTACAATGTAAAAATTATACTTGACTAGGATTAAAGTGAGATGTACCACAACTGAAAAGACTAAAATAAAAACTTTTTTACAAAAAAAAAATTACCGACTTCCATAAAACACCAAAAAGTGGCAAATAATTTTAGTTTCCGAAGTCGGTGGCAAAAAAGTAAATGAAACAAACAAGTCACCGACTTCCGAAGCTAAAATTATTTGCCACTTTTTAGTGTTTTATGGAAGTCGGTTATTTTTTTTTTGTAAAAAAGTTTTTAAAAGAAAATCAAAAATACAGAAGCATATTAGGTATATGCTTCTGTATTTTTGATTTTCGTTCTGTATTTTTGATCAGCAACAGAAATGGCATCACTAAAATTATGTTGACGACAACGATTCGATTGCAGTGATTGAAGTAGAATTACAGACCTAAGGATTACAAGTAGACTGTTGCATATCGAGTCTTCATTAAACCAAGAATCATTAGATACAGATAATGGGATAAATGAGCTAGCTTACGATTTTTTTTAATTCAAGAATACTCAGATTAACCAAAACTATTTCACTTTATTTTCCTTGGCGCCATCCTGAATTTTCATTTGACCTCATTTCCGTTGTCAGCGACCCCGAAAACGACACCCATCACGGAAAAATGTAAAATTATCTTTATTTTTCAATGCCCTTTCACTATTGCTTTAACTAAATCGTAAGGAAAGACTGCAGACATCCTCAAATGATATGAAAGAAGACCATAACATGTAACGTTCAGCCTGCCATTGCGTAACACAATTTTTATAAAGGCAAGTCATTCATCAAAACTTCCTTTCCAGAAACGCAATTAAAAATTAATGTTTCGTGTCATTACCTCAAAGAAGAAACAAGAATTCAATGCAACGATTTTAAGAAATAATAACAAGGATGAAAGAGAAGTTTGTAAATTAATTTTTGATGCAATTCATTATACATTAACAAACGTGAAGATATGATCTGCAAGAATATAATAAAATAAAGCAGTTGCATTGCACTTGAGACAGGAAAAGTTTTACTTATACTGTCACTTACTGGAACTTCAGTGATTTAAAAGAAAAAATCTTCCCTGATTATCAATTATTATGAGGTCCTGATATTTCGACGCTGTTGCTAGAGAAAGTCGCGGGATGACAATAATTGACAGTGAAAGTTTAGTTATAAACCGCGAAAGCTTAAAACAGTGTAGAAACTCAAACTAACAGATACAATGAGTTTACTAAAGTGAAAACTTACCATTTTAGTTAATGTATCAACAATCATTTTATCATCATCATTAGCCTATAATGTTCCCACTGCTGGGACACAGGCCTCCTCTCCTATGAGAGGGAGTGGGCTGTAATCCACCACGCGGGCCCAGTGCGGGTTGGTAGATGTCACATGTCTTCGAATTTTTGGTTCTAGGACATGCCGGTTTCCTCACGATGTTTTCCTTCACCGTTTTTGAGAGCAGCGATGATGAAATAAATTACACAAAGTAATGCGCCTGCCTGGGTTCGAACCCACGGCTTACTGCTCGTAAGTCGGGGCTGCCACCACTGGGCCACCGCCGCTCTCCCAACAATCATTTAAATTCGCATAATTATACTACATGAGCTATCGCAAAATATATTTTCCACACAAACGCAAAAGGACCAATTTTTCACGAAAGTGTTGATACAGTAATGAACTGTCTTATTCAAAATCCCGATCAAACAAATAATATTATGGCTGTGATTTTTTAATCAATTATCAGACGAAAGCCATGATAATAATGATTATCAACGCGTAAGCTACGCGTAGATAATCATTATCTTGGCTTTATATCGCGGAACTGAAGATTGATTATAAATAATGAGAAAGGTAATTATGTCATTGAGGTCTCTAATTATAGTAATGACGAAAAGTAAGTTAATACAAACACAGTAGATATGTTCGCTACAGCTGGGCCTTTGATCTAGGTATAAACAATTATCTGTCTGGCTTTACCCTATAGTATCTGTTTACTACTGATACTTTATACTCACACTTATCATCCATATTTATACTTTTATTGATTTTACATTAGCATATTACGAATCGTTTTCATTTTTATAAATCTTTTCTTAGTTTTCTTTGTTGTGACATTGTTTACATCGACCTTGTCAGCTGTCATTTACTTTTATTTTTAATTATAACCAGCCATATTCTCTATGAATTTTTCATTAAGATTATACAGGATGTAACGGAAAGGCTATATACATCCTTAAAGGTGTGCTACACACCATCAAACTGAACATGTTTCTTATCATAAAAAAATATCTGCTGCCCCATAGAAAATTGCAATACCTATTCGACCCAAATGTATAGGCAGCTGATATTTTTTTTTGCTGCTAAATTTTTTTTATGATGAGAAACATGTTCAGTTTGATGGTCTGTAGCACACCCTTAAGGATGTATATACCCTTTCCGTTACACCCTGTATAATACTAATAATGATTATCATCAATTCGTGAGTTCAATTCAATTGTTGTATTTTTAAGATTTGCTTTGTAAAGATATTCTGAGTTATATTTATA
Source organism: Cerastis leucographa (assembly GCA_963082945.1). Taxonomy (NCBI): domain Eukaryota; kingdom Metazoa; phylum Arthropoda; class Insecta; order Lepidoptera; family Noctuidae; genus Cerastis; species Cerastis leucographa. Next base: position 5,107,447 of record OY720385.1, on the reverse strand, counting down.
AAAATATTATGCGCAAGATTTTTGACCAATTGTTACAACCCCAACTATGCTAGGGTCGGCTTTCAGTCTAACTGGATGCAGTTGAATACTAGTATATTATACAAGGTGTTGTTTTGCATCCTCGTCAAAATTCAGGAGGTTGTCACACAAGACATAAATAATCAATTAAAATTACGGTAACTAGTTAATTATTAATATCCGCTGATTTTTTGGTTGTTTGTGTTTGTCAGTATTTCAGAATCACCCCCTAAACATGGTTTAGGTAATAAGAAATTATCGAATAAACGTTTGAGATTGTTTGTATTTGTGGAAGCGAGGTTATAGGGCGAGAATCAGACGGCCCGCGTCTAAAACACGGCTAGTTACACTTACCGATTTCGCTAAATAAGAAAAAAAAACCTACCCATTTTATTATTGATTCGCGACGAGAATCATTAGCATAGTTACCTCCTTGAATTTGACGAGGATGCAAAACAACAGCTTGTATAAAGCGACTGCGCCAATAAATCTATCCTACATCACGCCTGAATTCCCCGAAGGTTTAGGCAGTGGTCCACCTAGTGCTCTCACATTTCGCTAGTTCCGTTCAAGTCCCATGTAGCAGGTGGCGAGCCTATTGCCATCAACTGGGCACAAATCCAGACTCCGTGGCTGCTACTGAGAAATCCCTGATGGAAAAACCCAATAACCCTTTGCTCAATCCGGGAATCGAACCCAAGACCTCACGGTCAACAGTCGCGCTTGCGACCACTCCGCCAATGAGGCAGTTCACAGCTGGGCAAAAGACCTCCCCCATGTCTTCCCAATTTTGTTTAACATTCGCCTTCTCCGAGGAATCCGTTGCGGTGCGGTGGCCCAGTAGATGCAGCCCAGACTTACGAGCAGTAAGCCGTGGTTTCGAACCCAGGCAGGCGCATTACTTTGTGTAATTTATTTCATCACCGCTGCCCTCAAAAACGGTGAAAGAAAACATCGTGAGGAAACCGGCATGTCCTAGAACTAAAAATTCGAAGACATGTGACATCTACCAACCCGCACTGGGCCCGCGTGGTGGATTACAGCCCACTCCCTCTCATAGAGAGGAGGCCTTTGTCCCAGTAGTGGGAACATTATAGGCTGATGATGATGATGAGGAATCCGTTAAGTATGAGTCAAGGAGAGCGTCATTTAACTATCCTAAGCTTGTAAAAATATATTGATGCAAGATCATTCGTATCAGCTGTTGTTTTTATTATTTCTTGACTATGATCAGAGAAAAACATACGATTACGTCATCGTAATGTCGTCGAACCTAACTCAATAATATTTTCATAATACACACATCAAAAGTGTCTAGGGATCAACATATATTTTTGCAATAACTTTTCTCCTGATTGATATTAATTAAAATTTTCTTTAAGGATTCATCAAATAAAGTGTTTTCGTTTGTCACAGTAACGATAAACCAAGTCACCTTTGCATTAATAAAGAAATTTGCCATTTTCTAATAAAGGGATTTTTGACATTTGAACCACTAACATTAAAGTTCGAAAAAAAGACTGAAATAACAGTTTTCTTTAAAATTTTATTGGGTAACTTAAACAATTAATAATCCGTGTTTCTACCGCGAACACTAACAACACAAGAACATCGGTTTGGCATACTCAAAATGAGTTCATCCAAATCACGCTGTGGAATGGCCGCCCATGTTCGTTGCAACAACAAAAAAAGGTCTTCTTGCGACTGGATACCCTCCATATTCGGCAGAGCTCTTCTCTGTAGCATATCCCATGCATGCTCAATCGGGTTCAAGTCTGGCGACTGAGCAGGCCAGGGCAGGACATTGATGTTAGCTGCGGCGAGAGTCTGTCTTACAACTCTTGCGGTGTGCGGTCGTGCATTATCATGCATTAACTGAAATAAGGGACCGATTTGCACTTTTAGAGGAACGATGACGTCTGATACAATCGTCTCAGCATAAATTTGAGCGTTGAGGTTGCCTCTGATCCAAATCAACTCAGTTCTTCCGCCGATCCAAATACCCGCCCATACCATGATGGTTCCACCACTATAAGGATGGACTTCCTGGCAGGATTTTAATCGCTGTTGGCGTCCAGGGGTTCTCCAGTGTCGTATACGTCTTGTATCCGGTCTCATACCAAAACGAGACTCATCAGAAAAGCACACGAAACGCCATTGTTCTTCTGCCCAATTTCTGTGTTCAAGAGCCCATTGATATCGAATCCTACGATTGTGCATTGCTATAGGTGGTACCCGTAGCGGTCTTCGGGAATGAAGGTTCACTTCATGCAAGCGGTTTCTGACTGTTTGGTCGCTAATTAAGTTCCCTGAAGAGTGATGAAGCCTCACGATTGTTGGAGCTCTTCGAGTTAAGATTTGAATGTATCGGTCTTGTCTCCGTGTGGTGCAGCGATACCGTCCTCCATGGCGCTCAGCCACGGTACCAGTGCTTCGGTAACGTGTCCAAAGTCGACTGATAACACTCTGACTTGTATTCAGAGCTAAAGCCACAGTACGTTGCCGGGAACCAGCTTCTATCATTCCCACGGCTCTGAGCATTTCTTCCCTGCTTAAATGACGTCGCCGCTCCATAATAACGTTGGTTTTAATCAGTAGTAGGGAAACAGTAGCACTAATAATGTCTTCAATGCGTTGTATGTTTTTATAGGGAAAATATTGACAGCTGATTTTCATCTTTTACTCGAATTTGATTCACAGTTCCTGATTCAAATTATGAAATGCACCAAAAAGGATCCATATAAATTTATAAAATCATAAATTTATTACAAAGCCACATCTCAATCTCAAGAAATCCGCATAAAAATGCTTGATCCCTAGACACTTTTGATGTGTGTATTAATGTTATTCTACTAATAATATTATAAATGCGAAAGTTTGTGAGGATGGATGAATGTTTGTTACTCTTTCACGCAAAAACTACTGAATGGATTTGGATGAAATTTTGGCACACGGGTAGTTTATAACCTGGATTAACACATATATACTTTTTATCCCGACAGTATTTTCCCGTGGGACAATTATCGAACTACACGCGGGCGACGCCGCGGGCATAAGCTAGTTGATAATATTTATGAAGAAAACGTTTTATTGAATTGAGTCAGCCGTTTTAATTACAGATCTTTCAATTATTCTCGGTTTCATCAGTAATTCGTACGTGTGTGATTAATGTTCAAAATAAACTAGACGCTTCTTGAACATAAATTGCACGTTCTGATGTGACGTCATTTCAGTAAAAATGAAAGTTAGCGTTAGTATTGATAACAAGAACGTCCACTATGTACGTAATTTCAACAATTACAATAATAAAGAGAGAAGTTTCTAAAAATAATCAAAATTTTTATGAAATTTTTAGACTTTAAAATCACGTTCGAACTTATATGAAAATACAAGCTGTTGCCCACGTCTTAGTTCGCGTGGAAATGTGTAGGTGTAACAAAAAATAAATTGCTATTTCAGACTATAATCTAGACCTGTTCAATCGTTCTGACGAAATTGAGTAACAAATATTTCATCCATCCAAACTTTCGCATCTAATATACTAATAATAAAGCTGAAGAGTTTGTTTGCTTGCTTGAACGCGCTAACCTCAGGAACTACTGATCCAATTTGAAAAATCTTTCAGTTTTAGATAGCCTATTTATCGAGGAAGCCTATAGGCTATATATCATCACGCTTGGACCAAAAGGAGCGAACCAGCAATTCATTGTCTATCTACCTAATGGACCGTGTAATCATACGCATCAAACATAAGATAGATTACGTGGTCAAGTAGGTAAATATGTTACGGGCAATTTGATAAGTCCGGGCACTATTAATAATGGCCGGTCTGTATTCATAATGCCCGACTCAATTGGGCGATGTGATTAAAATAGCATGATTAATCACTTTTCCCGGCCATTATGAATAATGCCCAACCTATCTTAGGCAAAGTAAAAAAATAGGTTAACTGTAGTGTTTTTGTTTATTAAATGAAATTAAACTTACAAAATTTTCATGAAAATTTGACAAGAAATAACCTAACCTAACCCAATTGCCCGGCTACAAGTAGGGAATTGTTCATACTGCCCGGTCCAAGTGATAAATTCAAGCTATCTCAAACACTGACTTATTACATGGACCACGGGCCGTCGGGCATTATTAATAATGGCCGGTCAAAGTAATAAATTAATTACTTTGCCCATCGCTCTTGGGCATTATTAATAATGGCCGGTCCTTATTTTTATTTTATTTTCCTTTCGTTGCCAAATTAAGGGTTAATAATGCCCAGTTAATCACGTTGCCCGTAACAAATAGACTATGAATATGATAATAGCGGCGGCAAGCCGACAACCCTAGCGCCACAACGCCGCGCCACACAGCGACAGAGTTCCACGTTAGAAGGGAGCGGCAACGTTTAGGTGATATCGCGTTAGGCACATAGCGCTTATACGAGCTGAATTGCACTTTGTTGCTTAGTAGCAAGAGTCGCTATTTCTATTAATTGCTGCGCGAAATGCCTCTTTTGTACTTGTACTATTTATTCTGTGCCTAAACTGTCAAATTTTCCCAATCAACCTTGAACCGTATTCTTTAACGATAAAGTTGAAAATCTATTAATGAATTTTTACAGATTGTTGTAGCTCGAAGTGCCGATGTCTGTAGGTACGTACTTTTATGAGGCTTTTGCAAGAGGCAACCACCAGCCGGCGTTACTTGTAACATTTTATTCAAAAACATAATTGCGTATGCACGTCAACTCGTAAGTACAATAGATAAAATTTACGACAATACCTCATTGACACATTTCTCTTGAAGTCTTGATTACTTAGGTAGGTATTAATTTACTACCCACTATCATTATCCTTACGTTTATTTTTGTGTAACAGGTTTATGTTTTGTCGAACAAATATTGAGCCAGTTATGTTTTATTTTTACCTTTTATGGAGGTACCACATCGAGCAACACAATCGGCCAAATTTATTTAATTTATTTTCAACCTTATTGTAAAAGAATACGGATCAAGGTCGATTTGAAAAATTTGACAGTTTCGGGTGGCTTTACATGAATAAACTCGAATGAAGTATTTTCCCCAAAACAGGTACCTACTCACTTGTATACTTATATTACTAGTATTTTACTGATATTTTTTTAAACCACCAGATGTCATTATAATCGCAAACGTAACAAAAAGCAAGAATACCTCTTCAATTAATCAATATTGACAATGAGTCTAAATATATTTATGTCCATTCAAAGTTATTACTGTAGGTATTAACTATAATATTATGCAGATATGGCAAACCGGAACGCTTTGGGAAAATAAATAGCTAACTATGACATTTTTACTTAAGGTCACATCATCACACGAGTCACTCAGCTAAGCCAATGTTGATGACCCCGCCAAGCTTTTATTTGCCTACACTTGAGTCAACAAGGCTCTACTTAACAATCATTCAATCATTATGTTTAGGAGAACAAAAAAAAACAACGGTTTATATTATGAACAACATGTAGGTATATAGATATGAATCTGGAGAATCACAGTTATTATTAGAGCATTTTTGAAAAGCCGCTAAAGCAGATATTTAGTAAATCAGTAGCCAGTAAAACAGAAACAAAGAAATTTAAAAATGCAGTTAGGACAGTAACCCCAATTTTTATTGCTACCATGAGAACTTACAAGTATGAAAGAGCTTTGATTAACAAATTAATTACCATGAAATCCTTTATATTCTTCAAAATATTTATATTTTGTCGGCAACTTCAAGATATCAGTATCTTGCATGAAGACAGATTCAACTTCCAGTGCTAATATGGCTACATAAATGAAGTTACATGACAAAAAAGTTGCTAACAACCTGTACAGGTGAGAGCAACGCGGTCATAAATCAATTTACATTTTATTAAAAATAACGTTTTCCCAATCTTTCCTATCATGCTCACTTAGTAACTTGGCGACGATTTTGTCATGAAACCTAACGAAATTAATTTTTGCAACATGTCCTAGGTAATTTTAGATTGCAAAAGAGTTATAAATCAATCAAACTTTCGGTTTGCAAGAATATGCAACGTCATCCATGCATGCCACAACTTAGTTTACTTTAAAATGCACTTGCTAACAGCAAAATTTATGAACGTGGACGAGAAAAAGGAGTATGGAAGGATCGAAAAAGGCCTGGGTTTATTTACGTATGCATGCTAACAGCAAATAACAATCAACCGCATGTCAATATTAACTTTGCAAAGTCCGTCGTTAAAGCGCATAAAATATGTACTAGCATTAAAGCACCCACGTTACCTATTTCTATCGTTTTCTGAGAATAAAATAATAAAGATGTGCGTATAAAGTAATTCTGAGTAAAGTTAACAGCGCTGTCGGCGCCTGTACTAAAGGTAAGGAGTGACACGGTCATGAATGAAAGCCGCTTTCGCGACATTTCGATGTGTGTTGATTGTACTCGCATGTACCTACAAACTTGCGAGTTTTCTTCGGAGATGCAAAGTTCAATGACCACGATTTATCAAAAGCCAAAATTGCAGAGACATTCAGGACGGACCAATTAGTGGTATCGGAACGTTAATGGGGCATTAAGCCCGCACGGCCCGGATTCCCAAAGGACCGGATACTCGAAGGACCGGAGCCCCGAAGGACCAGATCATCACAGGCCATGATAATTATTGTTGTGAATTATCTGCAAAGACCCTTGTATTATGTGACTCACAAACATGAATAAAATGATTTCATAGTTTTTATGAAAAAGTTAAGAATGTAGCTAGTAGCTACACAAGCAAATCAACTGACAAATTACCTTGTATGGTAAATAGTTCGATTAATCATTATAACAAAACCAACTAGCACACAATGGCACCTTTTAAAGTCAAACCATACTGAATCATTGACCAAATTGTAAGTACCTACAGCGAGTGGATTGATGGTTGACCCTTGTTTGAAACACAATACAATGTAACCCAAAACGTTGACCCAAAACCTACATTATGTAGATCAGTCTTAATTTAAGATATGTTGCAAGCGACTGCTGGCAAGTACCTCCGAATCCCAACGTCGCTGCGTCGTTTCTATGTAATTATGAGTAAATATTATCTACATGAGGATTTACCTGATGAAGAGTCGCTACACTTGTACATTGTAAGCTAATGACACTGCAACTAACGTGGCCACGTACTGGGCCCCTGAAATTGAAAAGTCGTACCGTTGATACGAAAGAAGATAATCTAGGTAGCTTTTAGAAATATTAAAAAATAATGATCGCGGAGGGAGGCCTTTGCCCAGGGGTGGGACAGAGCAAGCTAGATCGCCAATTAAATCGTAACAAACATTTGTTGTTTGTAATAATGTACTCTGAAAAGTGCAGTAATGGTAGGTACAGTCAGTCAAAGTCTGAACATTCCTAAAAGTAAAATATTGTACAATGTAGACAACTTTGACAAATATTTTATGATTTGTGGGTACTTAACAATTATTTCACCATACGCTCTGGCTGATTTATGGTTATATTAATAATAATGAATGTTTATTCCATTTGAAAAGTATCTTCAGTTATTAATGTGAAAAACGTTTTCTTTCAACGTTTATATGAGAACAATAAGATCATAACTTAGAAATGACTAATAGGTTCAATTGTTTACCACTTAATAGCTATGACCTTGCAAAGCTTTCTTTCATATTACAGATATTTTTCTTGTTACATTACTAATCCAGTAACTACCTGTGAATTACGAACGTTAATCATTGTTGACATAAATGTTTGTAGTGTATTGTGATTTGTGGGTACTCGACAATTATTTTGACGTCTCTGCTGACGGAGATACATAAGTTGTTTTATATTGTGACCTCAGTAGCTGTAGGTACTTTTTCTTATTAACACGTGTGTTTTTGGTTGATTGTATGATGTTTCATCAAGTAAAAACTTCTTGCTGTCTCTTTTAATCTTGTATTGAATTGAAAAAATGCAGTAGTATATTTTATGTTATGTTATATTATATTTGTGGGCAATACATTGGACATAAATCATATGTACAATATTGACTTAAGAGAACAAAAAAACGCAATAAATTATTCATAGTCGTAAAAAGAAAAACATTCAACACAATTAATTTATGCGTCATTTGTGGTAGTTTTATCTGTATTTACCTAATTCACATTTCTTATTGAATTTTGTAAATCATGCGTTACTGTTTTTATATTTACTATAGGTATGTATACTTATTTTTAGTTCATATTTTAAGCCACCACATTTTTGTTACATATATGCGAGAAAAACAGTTGACAGTTCGACTAATAAGAGTGTCAAGGTAAAATTCAATATAAAGTACAAAAAATAAATAAAAATGTCACATTAAACATAAAATTATAAATGTAATTATGTACTTATTAAACGGTAAAGCCTAGTCTCAATGTATTCCGCGACTACTCACTTTGATGTCTATTTTTTTCCAATTATAAAAAGAATAGATATTGAGAAAAGTACAGTCAGCATCAAAAATATGTGTATTCTGTGTTCCGTGCTAAATTGGCGATGATTGGAAATATTTCAAGTGGGAACAGTTATATTAAGTTTCACTATGACATTTTTATTTATTTTGGAAAATAATCTCCTCTATCAAATATCTAAATACTATAAAACTTTGGAAACACTGAAGAGTAAACCTCTCGAAGACCGGTTGTATTGTAATTTGTATCAGCTAAGCCGGACATAGCCTTGCGTAGACAAACGTAAACAACCTTCTGTCGCCATTCGGAACAATGGCAACATTGTCATACTATCAGAGCTTTTTCCAAACAGATACAAACATTCTTTGGTTTTCCTTCCTCTTCTCTTTGCTTTGGAAAAACGTTTATTTTCAAACAATCGTTATGAATAGTATAATAGTAGTCTTCATGTAAATTGAGCAATGTCTGGACTTTAAAAGAGCAACAAGTTAACAGAGAACCTCTGAGGTTGTTTCGGCTGTTTCTTCTCAGAGTAGTCAGGTACGAAACACCGGCCCCATCGAGTTTTAAAAAAAATGACGTGTAAAAGTGTTTGTAAAAACCTATTTGCAAAATAAACATCATTTATCATTTATCACAGAATGGTAAAATACTGATGCATCAATAGAGAGAAAACATGTTAGGGTAATATAATATTCTTTGAGAGAAAACACAGTAAATATATACTTTCCGTAGCCTAGGAAATATGATTGACATGCAGACATTATAATCATCAAAAAACACCTGTTAAAAAACAAATGACCAGCAAATTGATATAACATCGTTATTTAGGTATTAGAATTCGCCATGTCACTCTAGTGACGTAAATGTTACAGCTTTTTCTAACGTCGGACTGCAATTTAAATCATAATGCAGATGTAACATAAAACTGAATGGCCAATTTAAACTTAGTCCATTATATAAGAAAATATACTTTTATCAAATAAATGGATAGCCAGTTTTTGTTAAATCTATTTAAGTCTGATGACGTAAGAAAGAAATACGGCGTAGAAGATAGTAATCTACATACTAATACGTTTCCGTCCCGCTATAACGAAGACAGTAAGTTCACCACCTTTCACACAGGTGAAATAGTATAGAAAAAATATTCATGCATGATAATTTGATGGTAATCAATTGGTAGTGTTCAAGGCGATAGACTAATTCATCGATTTTTCGCAGTTAGTGATAAGGGCTAAAGTACAGTCGGTAGCCTATTTTTTTATACTAGCATGGCTTGCGTTTGGCAGCGACTCGCCTGATGTGAAGCGATGCTGTGACCTAGGGTGGAGCACGCTTGCCCAGAAGAAGGCGATTGATTCGAGCTTTGAATAGATCCAGATTATAATGATCAGGGAACAGAGAAGCCACAGACTGGCGGAATAAATGTGGAAATAGCATGGCATATTGAGATGTATATTAATGTTATGAAGCTAAAGAGTTTTTTTTATTTTTATTGAACGCGCTAATCACTGGAACTGCTAGTCAGATTTGAAAAAATCTTTTTGCATTTGAGCTTATCTATTTTAAGTTTTTAAACTGACATGGTCACTAACACTATTTGGAACATTATTTGTAGCTTATCAATTTTGCTTAAAAATTTTGGAGGAACGGCGGGCGTGTGAAACCGCAAGGCACAGCTAGTACTGTCCGTGTCCGTCAGAACTGTCAGATGTGATATACTAACGTAAGTAACATAATAAATTATAAAGGTCAGACGTAAGTAGGCACATAGGAAACTGACGAGGACGCTGCCTCTATACATCGGTAACAATAATCTCATTGTAGTAGATTGGACCAAGATGTCTGATAACGAGTGATTGTGATCTGCTCTACAAAATTTCCATATTTAACGCTGATAATGTTCTTGCATGATAGCACAGCGGTAATATTTTACCTAAGGTTTCCGATAGATAAAAACTTCGCTATCTAGTTGGGATATTAAATTATGCAACGTACGTGAATTGCGTTAAACAGAAAAAAAAACATACTTGGAGACTAATCCATAATAGATGAAAGAAAATGTGCTTATTTGACACAAGTATCGCATGCAAGAAACACATTTCTTTTTATTTCATCCATAAAATTCATGGTTAATGACGTATTAGCCAAATTATATTATTAGCCAAATTCATAAAGTCAGTTTATAAATGTAAAATATTGAGTATGGAAGCCACTGGCAGATTTTGCAACAAAGAAAGCAAATGTCAAATGTTGTTCAAAATAACTCCGATGATGTCATTGAACCTTAAATTAAAGCTTCAACCTGTTATTACCAGCCATTACTGTGTGCAGTTGAAGCCAAATTGCATTTTTTGTCCTATCGGCTGTCAGAAAATACAGTCAGGCAAAATTACATCATACATTTTTTTTTTATTTCATTGTTGTATTTCCAAAACCAAAAGTTATTTATTCAAATAAGGCGAGAATCCGCACTTTTTGGACGTCAAAATTACAAGCCAATCTGCCCGCCTGTTACCAGATGACCTTTTTGCACGGAAGATGTGGCGGACCAAAATCCCATTCAGACATAAGTAGGCTAATAGGTAATGTGAGTAACGCAGACGTATTTTGTAACACTGATGTTCACGGTTCGTCTCTTATCATCCAATTTACTAATGTGCTGAGGCTGAGGTGTATGGTCGACCTACTACAGCTTTGGACATTATTATTTGTTAAGGTAAGCGCTCTAATACAAACTATCTGGTTATAACCAGATACATAGTTTAAACTGCCCCAAAATTGCTAACGTTGTAGCTTCTTCATTCACTATAAGGATTTACTGAGGTTGTCAATCCTACTAATATTACAAACGCGAAAGTTTGTAAGTATGGTTGGCTGGATGGATGGATGAACGTTTGTTACTCTTTCACGCGAAAACTACTGAACGGATTTGGATGAAATTTGGCACAAGGGTAATTTATATAACCTGGATTAACATAACATAGTATAATTTTTATCCCGACAGTAAAATCCTGTGGGACAGTGATCGAACTCCACGCGTGCGAAGCCGCGGGCATAGGCTAGTAAAAAATAGTCTAGAAACTGCCGCCAAAAGTAGTTTCGCTAAATCGTAGTTTGCCATTCACACTGTACGAACGTAAGTACATTTTAAATTATAGGAATAGTAAAATGTGCCACATTTAATTAACATTAAACAAATTTATTATAATCACCTTCATTAAGGTTAGTACCCCACTTTTTTCTTTCACGTGAAAGGTTCATGCATGGAGTATAAGCAACAAGGCAATGAATTCAAATAATTCGTTCATTGGTGTTTAAACAATACACACACATTCATTATCGCAAATACGTATTGACGTTATTAGAAACACGGCTGCAATGTAATTAGAAAACACTTATTTTGTAAACTGCGAGGTGTTGCAATGGAATTTGTTTTGATGTTTTCCCTCGTTTCATTTTCATTTGTTTCTGATATTATTAAATATGCTGTTTGAGATTTGCTTCGCGATGAAATCGATTGAATAGGTGTGAAAACTAAATTGTAGTTTCATTCTAAAGCGCAGTAACATAAGTAATGAGTTAATGACCGAAATCGACATAGGTATCTGCGAACTATGTAAATGAAACTTTAATCGCGCACGATGCATATTATGTTAAGCATTAAAATTCGTCTACCGTAAATAAATTTAAACCAAGACACATAGAAGTACTAGCAGACAGTAAAAAAAAAAACAATTTCTTTATAATTTTACTGGATTCATAATTTTATTTACGGAAATACAAAATCTTTCTTTCCTGACTGGAAATAACGTGCGAAATTCTGCCGCTGACTGTACTTGTTAGACGGGGCAGCTTTCGAACTGTTTCTGAGTAAATTGGTGAAGTCAAACGGGTCCAACCTTGTACTGATCATTATATTCATACTCCATAGCGATACATGTACGGAGAATTATATAATGATCCATTATTAAATGCTATAATCGATTTACATGAAGAAAATTTTACAATTATTTATTCGGTGTGGACGTGTTGCGAATGCTAAAAAGGGAGGAGGAGGTTATTTCTGCTCTTTCTGTTTAATACGATACCGGCAAATTACCCTTTTTTTTTAAACCTGCCCCCGTATTCACAAACGCTCGGATTCGATTTTGATTCTGCAAGTCGTATGTCTATCTCGCTCCCTTTCGCAATTCTAAAAAAAGATAGACATAAGACTTATCGAATCGAAATCGAATCCGATCGTTTGTGAATAGGAGGCCTGGAGTAAGACATTCTAAGACCAAAGAAGCTAAGTTTAAGGATAAAAGAAGTCATTTTTCTTTCTTTAAGATTTAGACTGAAATAAGGTTTCAATATTGTTTGAAAATAATGTAAGTATGTGGTCACGCACTATTTTAATTTTTGCAAAGAAAATCGATTTTGTATTTCGCTACGTACGCGTACACGCGGTGTACGTAACTACACTAAACACTTATTATCGCACCTGACTGTACAGGTACACAACAAGATTTTCCTACAGCATACAAATAAATAATTGAAGAAAGCTTATTTACGAGCACAAAAACAGTTAATTAAATAACGCTGAAGTTGTCAGGATAATTGTAAATTATTACTGTATGTTATGTTTGCCGCCTCGGTGAGTTAAACATCAACTTAGATCACTAAGATTTACTTAACTAGTTGAACTAGTTATCACTAAGTAACTGTTTTACTGCAATTCCTGCGTATTAGTTTTCACAAGCATGTTAGGTTTGCGCTTTCCAAAGAAAATAGTTCGATTTAAAATGTTTTAGTTCCAATTAGTAGCATGCTATGACTTGGAAAGCTTCTTAAATTAAAAACAAATAACGTTTATTTTTTAAAACAGAAAAAGAACAACAAATATTTATTTACAAAAAAAAAAAAAAAAACAGGTTGTATTGGCCATTGATTAAAAATTTACTTTCCAAGTAACACGTAAGAATTATGTGAAAGTTGTTTGCAACTTTATTTATTTAATTAGTAATCAAAATGCTTTATTGGCAATATTGTTTGTAAATACTCACAATAATCTAACTTTTAAGTAGGCAAGTAATATTTATTATAGCAGACTGAAAGAAATAATAAAAAAAATACTTACACACACCCTACACCTCTGCCTAACCCTTCGGGACTCACAGTCGTAATGTCTATGTGGAAAGTTCTAAACACTTATAAATCACAAAAGTCCAAATACTAAAACTATCAAAATCTCCTCATAACCACTAGGGTCCGTTCACACAGACCGGCTCGGAGAGGAGAGCAGATTCTTATCACGTTGAAAACAGAGTTTTTAGTATTTGTATTAAGGTTTATTTTTGCATGTGCACTGCTTTTGTGATTAAGAATGCTTGAAGGCGCCTGGTGTGAAATAATAAGAGGAGCTTACCGGCTCCGATCGCGTAATTTTTCTCGATCGTGCAGCCGTTTGGCTCAGATTGCATGCTCTTTAACGCTCGCACAGCCGATCGGTTCCGATTGCATGCTCTTTCTCGCTCGCGCAGCCGATCGGCTCCGATTGCGTGCTCTTTCTCGCTCGCGCAGCCGATCGGTTCCGATTGCGTCCGCGCTTCTCCACGCCGACCGCCATTTTGATAGCACAATCCTTTCAACGACCAAGCGAAAGCCCGCTGTCGCGCTGCTTCAAGTGCATCCGACCGGCTGCGAGCGCATCCGACGGGCTGCGAGCGTATCCGACCGGCTGCGAGCGATTCTGACCGGCTGCGAGCGCATCCGACCGGCTCCGAGCGCATCCGCTTTCAGGTCGCTTCCAGCCGGTCTATGTGAAATAGTTGGCGGCTCCGCTCCGACCAACTCCAAGCGCATACGATCCGGTCTGTTTGAAAAGAAAAATGCGCGCCGATGCTCTCCGAGCCGGTCTGTGTGAACGGACCCCTAAACGGATCAATCAACTCCTGCGCACCTACAGTGTAGGCTTGCACGAAACTAAATAAGCAGCACTCAGTCTAGTGAATGATTTTATTTCAGGTTTGTTATCAAACACAGTCGGCATGTAACCACAGTCTGCAAAACAATCACACAGCAATGTGTTTGAGAAACTGAAAAAACATGGGAGTAAATCTTGGGTTTCAATCAAGTTTACACGTGTTAATTGTTAAGAGGGGACTCTAGTCGGTATTTGAAAGTATTGTAAAACTAAACTGATCTAAATAATTCTTATATCAAAATTTAGAGGAAAAGTATATCTATGCTTCTATTATTTTCTTTTTTGTTAAAAACTTATCTAATTTGTCTAATAGTCGTCTGAACATGGCGGTAAAAACAGGCAAATTTTTGGGTTTTTAAATTGTCATAATTCTTTTACTGATTATGTTGTGAAAAAAGGAAATGATATGTATTATTAATAAGACCTAGATTTTTTGGAAAAAAAAAAACATTGCTGTAGACGCAATATCTACGAAGAAAACAGCGGAATACGTTTGTATGGAGAAAGGCCCAATAGAGATCCCTCTTAACGTTACATACCTACATTTCTTTCTAGCCAGAGCAGTAGATACAGGGGTTAAGGAGGAAGCGCCATGATAGCCCGCGGAAATCTGTATGCACGTCAGTACCAGGTTGCATGTTGATAACATTTTTTTTTCATGAAATAGTCATTAGATGAGATTAAATGAACTTATAAGGTTGTATTTATAATTTTAAAGATAATTACATTGATGATTTAAAAACATATAATTCTGTAAATACATAAGTATTACGAATATTAATTATCATATAGCCTGCCTGACTCTGACCGTCGAATTGAAAAAAAAAATAAGAAAATTTGCGACCTACCCTGGCGGTTCCTCCTTAAATATCTTTGGAAGAGACGGAATAACCTATTTTGACCCTATACGGGTTGTGTTCAATACGCGATAATGATTTATCTACAATATTAAAACAATGACATTCATTTTATTTAAGATTTTTGAACTTCTTGATAAGAGTACATAAAATAAAAATACATAAACTGGTCAATGTTTGTTTATAGTAATTAAAATAAAAACTTATCGTATAGGTATTAAGATTTAGATTATGCTTTGATAGATCTCTGATTCAATTGAAATAGAAAGTAAGACGTTGTAGTTTAAAGGACCATCTAATGCTCGAAATTATTTAAATTTGTTTCCGTCAAAATTTGTTAGCTAACAACAAATTATTTTATTGAAAAAAATATGCAAAGCCAAGACTTAGAATATTATCAAGGCCTCGTTGGTCCAGTGGTCCTAATCGGGCCTGCTAGGTATGAGGTCTTGAATTCGATTCCTGGGTCGAGCAAATTGTTAAAGGAAGCAAAAAAGAACTACACATCCTCCTACTAAAGTTAAATTACCGAGAGACTGAAGATCTTCTCAAACCAATCCAATAGATGTATTTAAAAACCAGACACATACATACACTAACACATACACTCACTCATGCACCAACTTATACAGAATCACTCTCCCGTGCACTCTCATGCACGCACACGCACATGCACACACATCCTCAACATAAGAAAAATAAGTAGCTTAATTAACATTAATTCAACCATTTTATTTTTTATTTTATTTTATAACCTCATGATTATTTAATTTTTTTTTGCATGATTTTTAAATTACATTTACTGTTTGTTTATTTAGAAGTTCACTATGTAGCACGTTTGATTTATTTTTTATTTTTTTATGTACACATTGTGGAAGGAGCTGGTGTCTGTGATACAATGATTTTTATTCATTAGTACAGGCACCAACGATACACTTATGTCTGTTATGCTCATTTTTTATCGCAAAATTTGTATAATTATGTGAACCTAAAATGTCTTTTTCTGAAAATAAATTTCTCAGTAGCAGCCACAGACTCTGTATTTGTGCCCGGTTGACATAGGCTCGCCCCTGTTACATGGGACTTAAGCATAATTGGTGAAATATGGGTGTACTATTAGTTACAACTCTGCCTAACGCTTCGGGGATTACAAGCGTGAAGTTATGTCATGTAATAAAGAAATGACAATGTTTTCTTCAGATCGTTAAAAGCAGGGACTGGTCTTTATTAGACGTATAAATAAAACCATTATTTTTTTTATCGCTAGTTAGCTAGATAAAAGCTAAACCATCCAAATGTTTATAACCAAATTAACATCTCCACAATAATAGAAAAGTAAACGCACTTTCTAGCGACACAGTTAAACTTTCTTGCAATAAAGAGTTCCGTAATAGCATACCTAGAGGTTGGTACACTTGGTACGTGTTCAAGATTAGTTCGTTTATAAATAGGTTTCTTATGCAAGGCACGTGGGTGTGACACTCAGCATTAATACTATAGAAATGTGCAGACGAGTCGGCGCAAGCGATGTTAGCAAGAAACGTTACAATGATCTGTTGTAGGGTCAATTGAAATTCACTAGCATAACTTTTAATAACAAACGTCATTTCATTTTTATATGGTTATCTATCATAAGTTCGAAAAATGTTGGACCAAATTTTCATTTAACTTAAATTATTTCAACAATTTACGTTCCGTTTTTTGGAACGAAGTTCCTTATCGCGCGTTGTGAAAGGGGGCTAGACGGAAAAAATTCTTACGAAAAGTTGTCACGACACTTTTTGCTATAGTAAGCTATTGTAAGCTTTATTTCTTTAAAATAAAGTTGAAATTTTCTTAAATTACGTACAATTGGGGTGTGTATGTCTCACATAAATTATTTAAGGATAGATATGATTATTATTTTGAGTGACCGAACTACAAAGTACAAATTCGGTTGTGCAGTTAAGTAAGACGTATTGCTTCGAATTAAGGATTAATCTTCCTTAAATTAAATATTTTATTTTTCGCACACTAACTTAAATCTAAAATGTATTGATATTATGTACGTGAAAGGAACTTCGTTCTATCCGGGTGTCCCTCGACACCTCTCAAGTTTTTTTTTTTTTTTCATTTTAGTCTCAAAACATGTCAAATAACTATCATCATCAACTATCGTCATCTAAAAACATGTCAAATAACGCATATAGCAAAAGAGATGTAGGTCAATAGTATTCGGTAAAATGAAATTCGAAAAAACAAAATCGGAAAAGTGATCGGTTCCATTTTTAAATATATTTTTTTTTCATTGTTATTACTACGTTAGTCTCCTGTATGTGAACTTAGTATGTTGCAACTATTCACGTGCACATTGTTTTGAACGCATGACAACTAGTAGCTATTAAATTTCACATATTTACAAATTCGTTGAATCCGGTCTTTGTTGAATATCCGAATACTAGGTATACAACATTGCTCCCTCCTATAGTTCTATGAATCCTGGGAATGTAGTTTGTTGTCAACAGTTTGGTAAATAGATCAGAAATGCCAAATAAAGGTGTAATGGAAGCCGTTAAGTGTTGCTACCTGGACGGAACAGCGGGGTGAGGAGCTGTGTCACAAACTATACTCCACCTTCTTTGGGAACATAACATGATCACGTGAGGGTTTTAGGCCAATTTTACAGCCCCCCTTCCCCTTTGATGATACGTGGTGAGGTTTTAGGCTACCCTCCTCCCACTTCCCAGCACCACGTAGATTTGTTATTATTGAAAAGATCACAATAGTATAAGGATCTTTTTTAATAAATAATATATTTTAGAGGTTTTTTTAGATTACTCGGGTTTTTGGAAAAGAAATTGCCTAAAAAAAAAATCTAATGTAAACATTTTTTGATTCGATATTGAAAAAAAAAATTTTGCATGTTACACATAAAGTTGTTTTTTTTTCTTCCTCCCACAAAAAGAAAATACACGTGCTTTTAACTTTCACGGTTTTATCTGAACTTATACTATCACTGACGGGATAATTCTATGATATAAGTTTTTAAACTGACATGGTCACTAACACTATTAATAACACTTACAACGGGATATTTACCATGTGTATTATTTGTTTAGAGTTCCCGATATTTCGGCGCTGTTGCAAACGCCATGATCACGATAAACCTCCGAAACGCACGGATATATCTGTGATTATGGCGTTTGCAACAGCGCCGAAATATCGGGAACTCGAAACAAATAATACACATGGTAAATATCCCGTTGTAAGTGTTATTAATTCCATGATTATTTATTGTTTTGGGTTCCCTATATTTCGACGCTGTTGTAAGTGCAGTCATATGACTGACTTCCCATGACCTCGTATTTAATTGTGATTAATCGTGATTTTTGTCAGACAACATTCCCCCTATTCAAACGTCACGTGATTAAAGGATCACCCCTATCTTGTCCTCTGAGCCGCAAAACATGCTCGAAAGAGACCTCTGCGCTGCCACTGACGACGAAGAGGAGTTGGCGAAGCTTTAAGCCTACAAAATGTGAAATACTGTCGTGCCAGAGCCAAGATAAAGAAAAAGATAATACGCTTCGATCAATGTTCGATAATATGAATATAATACGAGAATATTTTAAAGCAGTCCTTCGATCTTTGCAATGAATTCTGTGGCGAAGCGTAAATCGTAATGCGTAATGGACAGTAGTAAGGTAGCGTTCCTGTATGACTTATCCTAGGCCAAGCAATACTTTATTGACATGTACCCAATATTTACCAAGGATTAGGAAGCTAAGGTGCACTTTACCGCGATCGAGTCGCGACATAAACATAGCGTATAAATTCTGAACGCACATTCTAGTTTTAGTAGACTATAAATAAGGCAATTTATAACATGCAGTAAACATTGGTAGCAATAAGCAAGCTGTGCTCCGCGATTCCATCAGCCGTTTATATTAAATTTAAGCTCGGCTCCGACCTTTCTCATGCAAAATCTTTTTTTTTTTCAGATTAGACTGGTTGTTCCAAAGATAAGTGAGTACAAACAAACAAACAAATTCTTCAACTTAATCATATGCAGTATATATTGTAGTAAATATTGTTAATAATATGTTGGCTATTTGTGAACACTGATGAGTACCTAGACTTGGCCTACGACATGGTGAAACAGTGTAACCAACGGTTTATGATTCAGGTCGGGAATGATGCAGACTAATTATAGCTGAGACGTAGGAATTCTGGTTCAGACGATTGTGTACTAGTCAAACGCATTGAACTTATTATAGGAGAGCAATAATGGAACTGTTGCTTAGGGATTTTAGATATAAATACCAGATACCAGAGACCGGAAGTTATTGTGTAGACCTTGATAATGTCAGGATAAAGGAAATTACAACTTACTACGCTTCGCAATTTGAAAGGTTCGGGAGTTTTGTGTAACTCAGAAACTACAGATGACAGATTATGTACACCGTATACTTAAATTACAGATGAAAATTTAGAAATTTTGCATAGTGTGACACAATGGGCGGTTTTCTCGCTAAAAGTAATATTTAGAAGTTGTCTTTTTCCTTTAGATGGATAAAAAGGGAAGATGGGAGAGTACTGCAGTAGTAGCTCAGAAAATGCCGTCATAATTATATGCCCCAAAAATAAAACTGCCCAAGTGCAATTTTTCATTTTTATCTCTGTCCGTGCAAAGCTTTGTTGTTCTGCATTCCAATCATCAATGCTATAGTTTAATAGACTGTAGGAATTTGCCAGTTAACTCGGAACGCCATTAAACTTAGCTGAACGACTAACTACTGATCTGGACAGCCTTGGAGTGCGTATTAATAGTTAGTAGTTAGATGCAGTGCTTGTTTGCTTATAAATAGTTTTAGATCGGATCAAATTCTTCTATGAATTCCATCTTGTCAATATTGGGCTTAGTTTACGGTACTTTAAAATATTTTTGAGTTTCTTGACGGTGTGTCTGTTTGTTTTCGGCTAATCTCCGAAACGGCTGGACCGATTTTGACGTGACTTTTACAGGCGAATGGTTTTTTTTACAGGTGAATGTTATTAAGGTAGTCAAAAATTTAAAGTAGCCAAATGCTACTTTAAATTTTTGAAAAATAAAAATCCAGCAAAAACAACTACTAGTAATATTTTACGAAGGTCGCGATCAATAGCTAGTAAGTAATATTATCGGCAAACCACTTTCCATAATCCATTCGACAACATTTCAACATTTCATCGAATCCCTAACGATAAAGTCTCCTGCCATGCATCCATGATGTCCTAATATAATAATCTGTCGTAGTCAAGTGCGTGATAGCTCAAGTGGTGCTCCAACCAGACACTATCAGCTCTAATCCCTGCTATCAAACATTCAAACACTATGGTTACATTGTGTTGCAAATAGATATATATGGTGACTGGTAATTAGTGACCTAGTATACTTAAACACGTGATTACAAAAAACTTTCCCAAAGAAATATTTTTTTATATTCATTCACATCACAATCACAATAAGGGTCAGCTCACACCGAGACGCGACGCCACGCGCACATTTTTAAAGAGCGATTCAAAATTTAACTTTATTTTCTACACGAAAAGATACCCATTCCGTTGTGAGAATTCAGAATACGTTGCGCCACGCAGCGCTGCGCCGCGTGACGCCTGTAAAGAAATGTGTATCTTTTCGTGTAGAAAATAAAGTTATATTTCGAATCGCTCTTTAAAAGTGTGCGCGCAGCGTCGCGTCGCGTCGCGTCTCGGTGTGAGCTGACGCTAAGCCAACAGCCGTATGAAATGCGAGCGCGCGCGCCTGTGGTCAATCAGTTTGTTTGAAAAGAAAATGAGTATAAAAAAATGTTTCTTTGGGAAAAGTATTAGGTATGATGAGTATAATCATGTGTTTGAGTATCGGTCACTAAGTACCAGTCACCCTATATGACAGATTGATGTTGCGTAATTTAATCTTTACATGAAAGTTTTTAAACTGACGTGGTCCTAACTCTATCATTAACACTTGAAACGGGATATTTACCATATTTTCTATTTGTAATATTGGGAAACAAATAGTAAGCATGACGGGAAATATCACGTTTCGAGTGTTAATGATACTAGTTACACATCTATTGAGAAAGCTGGCTAAATAAATGATTTATATATGCAATTTTGATATAAAACGCTTATATTAACCCAAGTTTTAATCAGGTGGTAATGTTCTCGTTGCTGGGACGAAAGTCTCCTTTTTTACAATCCCACACGTGGGGTTATTGCGGTTTGGTAACTGTCAAGCAAATTATTACGACCATTTAAATGACTCCACCAGTATATTCATAGTCTTTCTAGACATTTTTCAAGAGAAAATAATGACTAAATCAGAAAGAAGAAATTGCAAGCAATAAATCCAATTATTTAGATTTAACGAACCGAAGCAACCACTGGCTTTAATTAATCAACAAACAGATTTGTTTGGTACATACATTTTTGTGTCTAAAGAATAAAACAATTTAGTAATAAGAGAGTCGGTCTTTACATAATATATTACTCAATTATATTTTTAGTCATCTGCCTATCCTTTTTCCCAAACTATCTTGGGTTCGGCTTCCAGTCTAACCGGATGCAGCTGAGTACCAGTATTTTACCTGAAGCGACTGCCTTATCTGACCTCCACCACCCAGGAACTGGGTAATAAGATACCCCTTGGTATCTTGGATGTCAGACTTTTGGCTTCTGACTACTTGTAACGACTGTTAAAGATCTACAAATGACAGCCGGGACCAACGGCTTAACGTGCTTTCTGAGGCATGGAGGAAACTCGGTATGTAATTAATAATAACAAAATAATTTTAAATCGCACGGGTCGATCTTTACGGTTAAGCCGTGCTTGCCGAGGTTGGTCCGTGGATTGGTGACCATAATTACTAATTATGGTCACCCATCCACGGGCCAACCGGCTGTGCGGCTGTTATTATCGAGCGAAATTATTTTTATTTTTAAGTGTAAAATAAAAGGATCATTATCTTCGATACTTCCGAACCCTACTAATCGAAAACGAGTTTTACAAATTTCATCTAGGTTTAAGTATTGAATATGTATGAGGGACAGGGTGTAAAGTGCCTAAATACTCCACTGAAAAGGGATGATCCTCCGACCAGATGGGACGGCAACAACCCGACAGATGTTGTCGGGTTTTCCTATATACTCTTAAGTCGACGTAAACTTTGCTTGCGAGATTCAGACCATGTTAGTTCTTCTGTTTCCTCATAGATGGCGCTGTGGTACTTTTTTTTTGTAAGTTGCTTTTTGTAGGTCACTAAATGCATGCATGCATGGGTATAAACGTAGGGTTCGACATATCCGTCAACAATTAATATTTACATCATTTCCCGGTGTTACACATGAAGGATGATTAATGTTATTATTCATTATCCCTATACATGGTCTTTATGCATAGTTTCATTAATGAATGGGTATTCGTTATGTGTAAAGGGTAAAACCAGAAAAAGTGTTTCCTTGAGGTTTTCTCAATTGTTAACGATTCATTAATTAAATAGTTTCCATTTTGTGTCATATTATGTCTATTGTTTTAGGCGGAAGCTAAATAGTAATCCTGGGTGACAAATAGGGCTTGGGTTATTGTTCATCATTTATTGTGGTAATATCTTTTTCACCACTCCCGCACGAAAGAAGTGTCTTTCCTCTACGAAAACAGTGAGGAAAGTTGGTTTTTCCTCACTGTTTGAACAGTGAGGAAAGTAATGATCCCGTTCAGAAACTAACCTTGCCTGATTTTTTTATGTTAAGTTTTAAATATATTTTAAAAAATAAATAATTTTATGCTTAGAATAGAAATATTTATAAGTTAAGATTAATGTTTTTTATAAAATTTATCAAATTATTGAAAGTGTATAAGTTCAGAAACATTAAAAAAGTTTAATAAAATATTGAAAAAATGACATAATTAATTTTAGGATTATAATTTTTGAACGCACTCAAAGAAAGAAGCCTGTGAAAGAAGGACATTAGAAGCAAAAATTCGA
The DNA here is from genome assembly GCA_963082945.1 of Cerastis leucographa. NCBI lineage: Eukaryota > Metazoa > Arthropoda > Insecta > Lepidoptera > Noctuidae > Cerastis > Cerastis leucographa. The sequence goes on along the minus strand of OY720385.1, from coordinate 5,084,164 downwards.
AAAAAGAATTATTTTGATTTGCTTTGTGACTATTTAATTTATTTACCTATTATGACTGAATACTTTCTTGCTGGCAGTGGTGAAAAGTTTTGTATGCAACTTGTGAGCAAGTTCATTTGCTATTCGTTTTCTTGAGTCTTTTGCTTACTCAGGATTGAAATTTATAATCACTCGCTGCGCTCGTGATTCTATTTTTCAATCCTTCGTTCGCTCAAGACTCAAAATCAAAACTCATAGGAAAAACGAACTTTCCTCACATGTTGGATAAATAACTATTTCACCACTCCCGCACGAAAGAAGTGTCTTTCCTCTACGAAAACAGTGAGGAAAATTGGTTTTTCCTCACTGTTTGAACAGTGAGGAAAGAAGGTAATGATCCCGTTCAGAAACTAACCTTGCCTGATTTTTTTATGTTCAGTTTTAAAGATATTTTAAAAAATAAATAATTTTATTCTTAGAATAGAAATATTTATAAGTTAAGATTAATGTTTTTTATAAAATTTATCAAATTGTTGTAAGTGTATAAGTTCAGAAACATTAAAAAAGTTTAATAAAATATTGAAAAAATTACATCGACATTTTTGAACGCACTCAAAGAAAGAAGCCTGTGAAAGAAGGACATTAGAAGCAAAAATTCGAAAAAAGAATTATTTTGACTATGATGACTGAATACTTTCTTACTGGGAGTGGTGAAAAATTTTGTATGCAACATGTGAGCAAGTTCATTTGCTATTCGTTTTGTTGAGTCTTTCGCTTACTCAGGATTGAAATTTATAATCACTCGCTGCGCTCGTGATTCTATTTTTCAATCCTTCGTTCGCTCAAGACTCAAAATCAAAACTCATAGGAAAAACGAACTTTCCTCACATGTTGGATAAATAACTATTCTTTCATTTATTTTGTACGTCAATGAAAAGCAAATTTCCGGTTTGATGCAGATATTGAAGTATCGTTAATTTACCCCCAGGTATTTGCAGCTCAGCAGTTTCAGCTACAAATATAAGACTTGCAGCAGTTTTACTAAAAAGACGGTAAATAAATACATATCTTTAAAGACTTCCAGCTGCAGCAGAAAGTACTAGACTGAAATTGCACGTTTTGGTGAATTTCTTAATTTATTTTACTATTTATGTACAGACAGAAGACAACACAGGAAAATATCATAAGTATACTATTTGACCATTTCTTAAGAAACTGACAGAAGATCTGCGAAAGGCAAAAAAGACCAAAACAGGATCCTTTGCGTTTTAAATATTAAGGGAATGCAAAATTTTATACGTACGCTTCCCATGGACTAAAACTGACGAGAACGGGAAAACCATCCCTAATGCATAGGTACAAGTGTCATTACACTTCCGATTCAAGAAACCACGTTCTAGAAGATCGAAGGCTAGGTACTCAGATTCCCAGAAAGTGGTGGTTGTAATACGCACTGAACTATCGAATTACTCGTGACTTCGTGAGGTGACACGCAAGTGTACGCGCGTGAAATTGATACAGTGCGCCGTTTCACAACGGCCCCAAGTGTAATCTTTCTTCAATGTTACGCTATACGAGCAATATTTATTTATCTATTGGTAGTAATATTTTATGAAAGTGTTACTAATATAGTAAGTTTTTCATTTGTATTTTTTTGTTAGATTTATGTAACAATTGACTGTATTTATGTAACTTAATAAGTAAATCTGTTTTTCTGTTTTCATACTCCTATGTTAAATAAATGCATGCCGTGGCAGCCTTTAATTAAGGCTACACTATAAATTGTAAAAATAGTATGAGTACCTTAACATGTATTTTTGGTGTAAGCTTTGTTGGTTGTCCTTAAATAAATAAATAAAATAAATAAATAAATAAATATCTAATCTACGTGAGGTGGGTAGATGTTTACAAACAAATGTAAAATCATCATCATCTGCCTAGCCTTTTCCAAACTATCTTGGGGTCGGCTTCTAGTCTAACCGGATGCAGCTGGGTACCAATATTATACATAAAGCGACTGCCTATCTGACCTCCACAACCCAGTAACTGGGTAATACGATACCCTTGGTAAGACTGGATGTTAGACTTTTGGCTTCTGACTACTAGTAACGACTGTCAAAGATCTACAAATGACAGCCGGGACCAACGGTTTAACGTGCTTTCCGAGACGCGGAGGAAACTCGGTATGTAATTATGGTCACCCATCCACGGACCAACCTCGGCAAGCACGGCTTAACCTTAAAGATCGACCCGTGCGGCTGGTATTATTTAGCCGCGACCTCCTCCTCATCCCCATTTAAAATATAATGATAATATTCTACACCAAGTAGGTGTAGAATATTATTATGTAAGTACCTAAACCCATATTTCGTCATTTATGATTAAGTCCTGTTATAAGCAAAAAGTGCTATTGCGTTTTTACATAATGAATTTCTCAGTAGTACCCCGGAGTTTGGAAGTTGGTGATATGATACTGTGGCGACCTACCTGTAGCTGTTAACTGCCTTACTATACGGGTTTAATTCCCGTGTGGTGTTAGTATAGTTATACCACATAACGTAGCACAATACCCCCGTGCCTCGGAAAAGTACGTTAAGCCGTTGGCCCTGCGCTTGATCTCTCTCCGATCGTGCCGGATCGCTGTCCCATAAGACTACGAGAATAAGGAAACAGACCTGCGTCTGCGCATACACGCCTGCACTATAATATATCCCGCGCCGATGGCTAATCTCCACCAAGATTGGCCGCCGTGACCGAAAACGGTCTGGACTATATAATAGGGGGCGAGCCTATTTCCATTAACTGGGCACAAACCTACAGTCCGTGGATGCTACTGAAACATTCCTGATGAAAATAACCAAACGACTCTGCCCGACCTGGGAATCCAACCCAGGGCCTAATGCTCAGCAGTCGCGTTTGGGACCACTAGACCAACGAGGTAGTCAATATCTACACAGCCAAAATGTATTGTTGAACTAGCTGTGCCCGCGGCTTCGCCGGTGTGGAATAAGAATTTTCCGAAATAGAAGTAGCTTAAGTTACTCCTTATTACATCAGCTATCTGCCAGTGAAAGTCCCTTCAAAATCGGTCCAGCTTTTCCAGAGATTAGCCGGTACAAACAGACAGACAGAAAAAAAAGAAAAAAAAATGGTATATGTACCACCGGTTATTTTAATGTTACAAACAGGCACTTCAATTTCATTTATTTGTATAGATGTATAGTCTTCTTAAATTGAAAACATACCCATTCGACCGAACACATGGCAACCGCAGAAGAAAAATAACGTGAATGATATTTCTCATGCACTTTCTCATAAACACACATGCATGACACATTATCGCAAACATGCTTTACTTATAAATATTAAACATATTCGAGCCAACGCATAATACTGTAATCAGTTCATTTAAATATTACATATTACTAAACTACGCAAATCTGTCGTGTGTTTTATTAAATCTTAAAGACATTGTTTAATTTATATAAGTGCGTATGTACGTACTTACGTCAATAAAGACTAAGCATTTTCTAAATCTTTCGTGATACCGAAAGTCGGTTTTTCTTGTTTCGTATTTTCTTGATTCTTATAGTATTTTTTGCACCCTTTACATTTTAAATATTATACGAGGTGTAAATCACCTCATCACGAAGCCGTCAACCAAGCATTCTGTACATGATACTAAGTAACTTTACGCGACTTTTTTTTGGGGGTGTAAAATCATGTTTTGTGGTAGAACTCAATGTAACGCACTCAAAACATTGTGCTGATGGACGGATTAAATAGTACGGGGGTCGAGGAGGTGTTTAAAGTAAAAATCTTACAGTAAAAACTTGTATTAAAAAAAAAAACTTGTCAAAAAGTTGGAACTTTGACCCCTAATATCTCCGTAACTAGAAGGTTCCCAGGTATGGTGTAGAACAAAAAAAATATCGCAATGACAGGGAGAACCAGTGCCTTTCGGCTTCGTTAAGAGGTGTTTTACACCCTTTAGAAGGTGGAGATAAATACTCAAGGAAAATTGCATTATCAACCGTTTCATTGGAACCTTTAATTATAAGAATTAAAAATAACGTCTACCAAGTTAATAAATTAAACAACTCCATAAAACTAAAAAAAAACCTGCATTTTTGACTGTTGCGAGGCCTAAGGTCTTACCTAAGCCATCAATAATTATTGTATTATATTTAATTCTATGTTTACTGTACCTTGTAGTAAGTTTTCGCATGGCTAAGTGAGATGTGTAAAGCACTACTTAGATACTTGTAACACCCATTTTACCATATCTCTTGCGAAATAAAGTATTTTTTTATGATTTAATGAATTTCTAATGGCATCATTTTAAAATGACATACTGTTTATAAATTAATTTAATCTGAAATGTATGTATGTACTTAATGTAATATCAACAATGTAATAATGATTTTGGACTACGTTGACATTATACGTACTTATGTTTTTAATATAAATAATAATATTTGAATTTTTTTTTATGAAATTTCTATTTATTTCTTTAATTAATTCTAATAAATCAATCCAGTTTAGTGTATTTATTTATGTCAGCATTGTCAATGTTCACTGAATGTTGTTATATTTGCAGACCATTATGGTAAACATGTTAACACAACGCCATATACCTAGACCACCTTGCATGCATTCTTTATAGTTGTATGTAAACACATGTTTGAGCAAATAAAGTTATCGAAATATGAATACTACCGTGCCGCCGAAAAAAAAAAAAAACAGAATAAATGACCCTAGAATTTAAAAAAGGAACAGACTCAAGTCACCGGACTAGATAAGAAAAGGATAAAGCTTTGATTCTGTTCTCTCTGGCATGAACATCATTGCAATAAATCTCATTAATAACTATAATTTCCAGACGACGATATATTTACTTATTTATCATTTATATCTTAAACACAGGGAGGTTGTTATATGGCTATCACAAAACATCATATTTTTTTAGGCTACTTCATTCCTAATCTTTATGGTAAGTATAGCATACTTTTAGCCCATTTCTCCTTCTAAACCACTACCGTGTGTGATCCTGATCAACTGATCAAGGCTATGTTTTTTTTTTAATAACACCAAAACGTTAAGTAAACATGACAGCATGTGAAAATGTTTGCTAATTCCAACATTTTTGCTTATACAGTTTAGAACATAATGGAATAGAATTTTGATTAGAATGGCATTGTGATTTATTCGAAGTCGATTACTTGCACAAAAAATCTATTATGTAAATTAATTATAATTTCATACATAGACGTTTCATAGAGTGTCAAGGGTAAAGATAATTAAAGTATATCCAAATAATGAAGGTTTATTATTTTATAGATCACTTGATTTCCCCGAATAAGATGATATATGTAATAATTAAACTTGTTGTTTCAAGTGTTTAAATGACAGGTAGTTAGCTTTTGCTGTTACCTTATTGATAAACTCTTATTTGCAGGATGATACATTATCTACTTCGTTTTATTTACTAAGCGTTATTTAATTTTTGTATAACTTTTACGTAAATATCCGTTTAAAACTATAAAAAAATTAAAATGGGTATCGACGCAAACATTTCGTAAATCCACTATTTCATTCAAATTTAAAATTACCAAATTTTTAACTTACCTACGTGTTATTTTCGAAAAATGTTCGAAAATTGCTGCTTGAACATGTTTTAAAATATTCCTAAATGCATTCGTTTTGTTCGCTTTGATAAAATGTTTGCCTACAATTAATCAACGTCAAAAAAATAGGTAAGTTGTTAACATTTTTTTTTTTAAATATTTAAATAATAATGACTTACCGCTTAAAAACAATAAAACCGTCCGTACTCACTGGCACTAAACACTTCACTAAAGCAATTATAACAGAAACAAACTTTAAAATAAAATAGGCGGCTAAAAGTTTTAAAAATCGAACGAAATATCAAAGATGGCGGAGCGCGCGTCCACGGCGACGGTTCAACGCTGAATGATAACAGGTTGTGTTGGCGGCGCCGTAATTATATCAATGAGAGCCGGGCAGTTTTCTGAACGAAGCAGGTGGAGTCAGTCACACTAGCTATCTAATGAATAGCTAAGTGAGTAATATCATAGCATTCATAGCACATTTTGCTACATCATAGGCGATTGCACTTCGGCAGTTAACTACATAAGGATAAGGGCTCTCAGGCTACCCGTTGATCTGGTATGGTGGCTTATTTTGTTGAAAAAACTATTCGTTTTTTTTTTGTAATGCTCCAAAACCTTTCGACCAGACCAAAGTTAGGTAAACTTTCTAATTTTAAAGGTGCTTCCATGACTTGTTACGATTCGATAAACCAATCAACGATCGATTGCGAGCCGAAACTACTTATTAACAAAATATGTCTGATCACAGTTTTCTTCGTAACAGATATTTTCCAAAACACACATTACTTTTGAGTGTTTGGGAAATTAACCACACTTATTAAAATTAATGCTAACTGGGATTCCAGAATTGAATTAATACCGAATTATGTCAAAATAATTGCTGTCGATTGCTACCCCTACCTATTAATAAAACATGACCCGAGGTCAATATAGGAGGATAATCGGAAAATTCCGCATTTTCCTTGAAAAGCTCGAACGCATGACCTACTTAAATGCTGCTTGAATCATTCCTTTTCATTCACGATGTAAATGAATTCTAAAATTTTAATAAAATAAACAAGTATACTTAACTAATTTTTGTTTTTTAATGAAGTAAGGGCATGTAATGAAACTTTTCAGCTGGTCGGTGCTCTGAATCCGATGCATGAACACTTTCACGTAGAAAATCCGTATTTACATTCATATGTACATACTAAATAAAAAAAACTTTTTTGTTTTTTTTTTTTAGGTTTTTTTTTTCTCAGATTTGATGAAGTTTGGTGATGAATATAAATATTGATGGATGGAGAGGGAGAAGAAGACCAAGGAAACGATGGATGGATTGTGTGAGGGATGATGTGGAATAAAAAGGAGCAAATGATAGCGTGACGGATGACAGAGGAGAATGGAAGAAAAAAACGTGTTGCGCCGGCGCTAAGTAACACGGGACAAGGGTGGGAAGATAATGATGAAGTTTAGACCTTCCCTGCCAGGCCAAAAGGAACAAATTTTACAAGCTAAATATTTCTGCAGTTGTTATGTCAACTGGTGTCAAAAAAAGGTTAATATTTCAATTTATACCTATCAAGAGGTGAAGCTTCTAAGTTTGGAAGTAGGAGATCACCTCCAAAACTCTCCATCAGATTTCGAAAAATATTTTACTGGTGTAAAGCTACACCTACTACCGAGTACCATAGGGTATGTTTTACTACTTTAACTAGTGAACAATTAGGACTTCATTTATCTTCATCAAAAGGATATATCACAATCAAACAGTGAAACTACCTAATCCAAAGCGATTACCGCATCAATGCCCCTCGGCAAAATATAGGGTGTTAAACTGGGAAAACGGTGCAGCAAGCAATGGACCGTTTACCTCCTAAAAGTAAAGGAAAATGTCTTAAGGCAAGAAGAACAATACCTACGTTAATTAATACATAACATGTACCGCTTAATCACAAAATGCAGAATAAACGTTTAACAAGAATCTTAGGAAAATGAAGGTAATTTTAATATTTACCTACCCACTCTAGGCGTAATTGTCCTGCCGTCATGTCATTGCGATTATTTTTTTGTTCTAGCTAGACCATACCGGGGGAGAAGATTCCCGAAGAAGTTTGTCGAAGTTACGGAAGCTATTTGGGGATCAAACTTCCAACTTTTTAACTAGTTTTTTTTTTTAATTTACGCTTGTTTTATAATTTGTTACTTTTGCTAAAGTAAACATTGTTCGTATTATAATTGCTATCGTGTTTTTTCAATTAGTAAGTTACAGCATACAGCTTTTTACACATTATCAATTAGATTAAAATGATATGTGAATATTTAATCAATTAATGTGACCTCCAATAGGGACATCATTATCATCATCATCATCAGCCTATATTGTTCCCACTGCTGGGACGCAGGCCTCCTCTCTATGAGAGGGAATGGGCTGTAATCTACCACGCGGGCCCAGTGCGGGTTGGTAGATGTCACATGTCTTCGAATTTTTAGTTCTAGGACATGCCGGTTTCCTCACGATGTTTTCCTTCACCGTTTTGAGAGCAGCGGTGATGAAATAAAATTACACAAACTAATGCACCTGCCTGGGTTCGAACCTACGACTTACTGCTCGTAAGTCGGGGCTGCTACCACTGAGCCACCGCTGCTGCAATAGGGACAACACAGGGTTAATTGAATTTGTGAATTGAATAAATTATTTTTTTTATTTTATTTTATATGACCTCCGTACTATTCTATGCATCCATCAGCACAATTTTTTGAGTGTGTCAAATGGAGTCCTGCCGTAAAACGTGATTTTTCACACCAAAAACAAATGCCGTTGCCCAGCTATATTTTTTGCGTAGTAGTAAAGAATGCTTGGTTGACGGCTTCGTGAAGTGTCAGTTTATATCTTGTACGTTAAGGTTGGTTTTCAATCTAACCATATGAGGCTAACTATCAATATTTTACATGGAATTATTGCCTGACCTCCAAATTCTACTTTAATGCTTCTACAATTTTAATATTCTAAGGTTTTGCTAAATCTGTGAAACTTTCAGACATCTAGACTATCTGAAGCGCTTATCATAGAAATTAGATATTACTAATAACAATAATATTTAAGAATAATAATTTAACCCGTGATGTGGCCGTGTGGACCATAAGTAATTAATAGATTATAAGATATAAGAATAGATTATCGATAAAAGCAAAACACAACTAGTATTTATTTTTACCCTTAGCAAACATCGAATCTGTTGATTTTGTTTTGTGTCTGCCTTCTAATCACTATAATAAGTGTCATATTTTAAGGTAGAAGAGACAGGAAAGCCCGCGATATTTTATTTTTTATGTTTTGCAATTTGCACGGCAGTGTCAGATTGTACGTTGATTAAAATATTATACGCGGCCATAACTAATATGGCTTTACTGAGTTATAAACATTAAAATGATCAATACAACTATACAATTTCATTAAAATGAAATTAAAGGGATTGCCATTGAATGACATTTTCATCAAATAGTCATTCGATGGGATTAAATTAACTCAAGAGGGTTGTATTTCATGGTTTGAATGATTATAATAGGGGATAATCCATTTTTTTTTCTTTGTCCGTCGTGTACTTTATTGAAAAGTATTGGACACGTATTTTTTCTTTTTTCACGTGGTCATAAAATTACGGAGATATATTGAGTTGAAGGGGCGCATGACGTCACATGTAGGTAATTTTTATACCTACTTGTGACGTAGTAAGCCCCCACTCTCCAACTTTAATGAGTTCTAACTAAGTATTTTTTTGATATTTTGATAAAACAAAAAATACGTGTCTAATATTTTTGTATTACCTGTCTGACGGACAAAATAGAATGTCGTTTTCTTTACCCAGTCCGCACCCCTATTCTATAAATACATAAGTAAAAATATGATTCGCGGCCATAATGCGAATCATATTTTAATTATCATACAACCTGACAATGCCGTGCAAATTACGATAAACTTTCGCTATCACCTGCTATCAACATGCTGTTATATTATGCTATCACCAACCAATCCGTGAAGTGTTTTTCAAATACCCGTAATTTTGTCTTAATCTGCTTCCTCTCCTCCACATGTATGAATGGATCAGAATCTACAACGCGTTTCCTCCTTACGATGTTTTCCTTCATTTTATGTTGAGAGCGTTTTTATTGAAATAAATTACCTACACAACGAAAAGTGCTTGGCCGGTTTCGAACCCACGACATACGTATACTAGTTACTACTAATTCGGGGCAACTGTTTACCACTGGACCAATACTACTCAGTCGATAAAAGCTGCGAATAAATTATCATTGAACCTCAATTAAAAAATACTGTAAATTAAAGACTGCAAGCATGATTCAGCAAATCTATTAAACTCTATAACTCCATGGTTGTTTTGTATAATCATAGAACAAAATACTGACGTCATTTTTCATGACATGGCGGTTATTGATTTCAAAACTTGTGCAATTTTGTTATGAAGTTTCTAGTTCAATGTTTTCATAGTAAGAAGTTATATAAGGCTAGTTTGGTACTTGATCGAGCGATCGTGTGCCAAAAGATAACTTATTAACCATGTGACTCGTGTGCAGAAGTATTTTTGCGGTATTTTTTAAGCTATTGTATATTTTTTTATATTTTTGACTCTTATCGTTTTCAGTCAAAATAATTACTTGGTTCTCGTGAACTTGTTTATAGGGGTCCGTTTAACAAAAAGTCAATATTTTTATTGTATTTTGTAGCCGTGTGTAATTCATGTTTACGTGACGTAAGTTCGGAACAAGTTGGAAAATCTGAAAAAGGAGTAAACCGCAAAAGTAGCAAAGTATTAAGGTCTATCAAAATTTAAAAACTTAGACTAATGGAATCTATGGGGAATTACTAATGACGAGGATTTTTCGAAGATTCTAGATATTTAGTTTACTTTTGAATATATGAGTTCATATTGAGTTTATGTCCTACGGAACCGCTACGCTTTTGACACAGTTTAATTTCCTCCGGGGTTCTTATCGGCCAACTATGGTCCCCGCGAAAAACGTCTGATAACCACAAGGTCTGATGCAATAAAGTGGGTCTTTATTATTTACTCGTCATTGAAGTTAATTGGTAAGATCATCATTGTTGGTAAACTATTTCGCACAAAAAACTTTATACGACATTTGGTCATCGACATAATGACTTATGACTGGCCAAAAGCAGGAAAAAACTAAATAGAAATAAATACACGTTAGTATTTTTGTTTTTTGTTTAAGTCTCACATGTCTTGGGGCCATGGGGTCCGGGGCTTTGGAAGCCAGGCGCCGATTCCAACTCTCAGTGGCCAGTTAGACACTTTAAATTGAATAAGCCACTACCCAGCGATTATCCCATGCAAAGACAATCCCGAAAAACAAACCCAAGTTGATCCTGGATTATTTGTTTTTTTTTTTTTTGCAAAAGCATCGCAGATAGTCATCTCAAGGAGGCGTATTCGTCCAACAGCAGAAAAAAAAAACAGCACGACTAGGACAAACCCACAGTATCAAGATCCACATTAATCGAATCAACTCTCTCCGTACCCACATCATAACACGGTGCAATGCGTGTTTAATAAGAAAAGTGAAACGGACCGTTCGATGCACTTTTATATCGCACCAGCCAATCGGCCATGGCTAATGACGACATAGGTGCACGCGCACTGAAAAGAAACATAGCGGTTGCATTGTATACGTGCATAATCGTCACGGCTATAACGGCTAAAGGGTGGCCAGAAACACTTGATCTTATTCATAACTCATAGGCCGCATCGGCATGGAATGCTTTTTTTTAAGTGAAACTTCTTATGCGACTTCCAACAAGTTTAACGTTCTAATGGAGGGGAATACTTTCTATTACCCACTAAGAGATGGCGCTTTTACAAGATTTGTGACTACGTAGTTCTACTAGGTACGCAAGATGGCGTGCAAACAGTCATGCATTCGACTCTTCGGTGTGACCAGCCTTCGCTCAATTTCCATGAGTAGAATAACCTCGATAAACTTATGTAATAAAAAGTATACAACAATAAAACAATAAAATATTATTTAGAAGCTCAAGAAAATAACGAGAGTGAATGCGTGACACTCGAACGCATGCGTGTAGTATTACGAAGTTTCACATCTTCCGCGCGGAGGGACTCCACGCACTATTTTTTTTAATCTTTGCCCCATACTAAGAATTTCTACTGTGCACAAACAGCCACCCTGACAGGATCCCAAAGCCAGCAAGGGAGGTTAAGCTCAAAGATTTTTTACTATACGGCAGAATTTCACTCATTCCGACCACTGAGCTTAGGAGTTTAGGACACATGGAAGTTGTGCTTACAACCTCCAGACTAATGAGACGATTACATAAGGTCACGTTTTGACTGATTTTCTATATGAAGTAAACAAAGTCCATCTACCATCTAGTGTTAATGATATAGTCTTTGTAAGTCAGAAAATTAGCCGTTTAGGGCTTCCTTATAGGAACAGGAAAAATAATACAAAAGTTTCAATAACAAAATACTACAAGAGTATCGAGGAACTTTACAAGTTCAACAACACAGTTACGAGTATCGAGGAACTACACAACACAGTTACAAGAGTATCGAGGAACTACACAACACAGTTACAAGAGTATCGAGGAACTACAACACACAACACTGTTGAACTTGTAAAGTTCCTCGATACTCTTGTAGTATTTTGCCGTGTCAGTTGGAAGATAGTTGCCGCATTATTCACGGTGATTCGGAACAGCCTGCGGTGGTGGTGCAATGCAAACCCCCAGTGTGTCGGGGCCGGCGCTGCGTACGCTTCGGTGCGTCGGACGTTGTACAGCACCGCGATGTAGCAGACAGCTAGAGGTGTCGACCGGGAGGTATTGAACCTCTTGACCGGCCGAAAGCGCAGTGTGCTGTGCCAAAGTCGCTTGAAGATGCTGAGAGTGCTGACCAGGAATGCCCATTTGAAGCTGCGACTGGCTGTGAGACTCGCTGCTCGAAAGCTTGAGGAAGTGATGTTGATGATGATGACGTCACGTTGCGCGAAGGCTACGCTAACGTCCATTTCGGGGTCACCATTTTAGGAATATTAGGAACAGGGTGTAAAGTTCCTCGATACTCTAACCTTTTCTAATACCTAGAAAAGGGAGGATCCTCGACCAGAGGGGGGTTATGTCAGGTGGGGTACTGCCCGACAGTTGTTGTTGTCGGGTTTCCCTATATACTAGTCGAGGTAAACTTTGCTTGCGACTTGTAGGATATTGATGTAAGATCTTCCGTCGTGACATAGATGGTGCTGTAGTACTTTTTGTGGTAAGTCGATTTTTTGAAAGTCGCTACAGCCGGACTCAGGCGTATTCGTCAGTTAACATAGAATGACGACAGATTTTCTTAACTCTCTGTTTCTAAAACTGCTGTGTCATGGCATTCACATTTCATACAGACTATTATTTGTAATGAATGACATACTGTTTAACTACTAACAGAGCAGACAAATGTGAATAAATTATTATTAACAAACTGATAACAATATTAAGACAAAAATTAGGTGGACATATTTATAAACCAACATCAGCGTCAAATGAAAGTCAATTTAGCTGTCATGATGGTGCAGTATAAATCACTTGCGGTTGCTGCATGTAAAACCCTGCTATTCAGTAGAAACCGGTAAGACTGGAAGCCGACCTTATTTCACAATATTGTCCATTGTCTTCTATGGTGACTAGGGGCCCTTTATATCCATGGAGCCCTGGGTTGCAACCCAAAAAGCCCTTTTATAGATCCTCCCCTGGGCCCCAAATTAGTTAAGAAAGATTAGACAAATTATGACATCTGCCAGATGTCCAAAAGTTATTAAAAATAACCAGATTTTAACTAAAAGTTCATCTATTATCCCGCTATCATACGGCGCTTATCAAATTAAGCGAACTAATACAATTACCCCTACATGTCGATGTCAAGAGCGTATTGATTAATAAATGTCAAGTCATTTTTAATGAATCTCGTTCGGTCCAGATTGTGGCACGTACATACCTACATACATAACAGAGAGTGTGTGTGTGTGTGTTTGTGTATGTATGTAGCTCTGTTCATTAATGGGCGCAATTATCTAAAGATTTGCATTGATATGGGTACTAAGGAGACAGAATATTATATGATCAATCAATAAACTTGAAGTTCACATAGCATCACGCCTGTAATCCCCGAAGGGTTAGGCAGAGACGTACCTAATAGTACACGCACATTTCGCCAGTTATCATCATCTGCCTAGCCTTTTCCCAAACTATCTTGGGGTCGGCTTCCAGTCTAACCGGATGCAGCTGAGTACCAGTATTTTACATGAAGCGACTGCCTATCTGACCTCCACAACCCAGTAACTGGGTAATACGATACCCCTTGGTAAGACTGGATGTCAGACTTTTTGGCTTCTGACTACTCGTAACGACTGTCAAAGATCTACAAATGACAGCCGGGACCAACGGCTTAACGTGCTTTCCGAGGCATGGAGGAAACTCGGTATGTAATCATGGTCACCCATCCATGGACCAACCTCGGCAAGCACGGCTTAACCTTAAAGATCGACCCAGGCGGCTGTTATTATTTAGCCACGAGCTCCTCCAATCCGATCCTCAATGATCGCCGCCGTATAGGACCAAAAATTTATTGCGAACTTAACAGCTGAAGATTATCAATGACAGCTTACAACTTCAAAAAAACAACTGCAAATTAATTCTACTTATGATCGTAACCAGGATCTAGCACTACTATCAGACAAATAGACAAAATATTGCAACTCACTACAAAAATTCAATCAGCTAATCGTGAAATAATGGTTGGACATTTACACACGATTACTTGCAATAGTCTTAGTTTAAAAATTGCCTTGTAATGCTGTTATCTTTCAAGTTAGGTATGTGATTGACTCACGCGTACATGGCTTCTTCTTGAATATACACACTATCAGTGGTAAATACGCAATTTATATTGTGTGTTATACTGCGATACGGGTAGACCTCATAAGTTAATAACAGAACATTGGGTTATTTTCCAAAATCTATACTTACTCTATGTATAATAAAAATATAAAACTGAAGTATCTGTTTGTAATATTAAAATAACCGCTTTTACTACATGCATATGAATGTATACATAAACGATACAGATACCAATTTTTTTTTTACAATTTTTCTGTGTTTGTTCCAGCTAATCTCTGGAACGGCTGGACCGATTTTGACGGGACTTTCACTGGCAGATAGCTGATATAATAAGGAGTAACTAAGGCTAGTAATATTTTATTAAAATAAATAATAATAAAAATAAAAATGCAAAAACGAAAAAAAACTAAATAACTTTTTTTGTTAAGTTCCACGTGGACGAAGTCGCTGGCACAGCTAGTAATATTTCATTTCAATATTATCATGCAATAAAATAACAAACTTATCCTGATTCGAATAATAATATCACACCTGTTTTGACAGAATGCCTTCCCGGCAGAAGGTACAGTGCCATTTCGCCAGCTATACACCGTGTAAATCACCTCATCACGAAGCCGTCAACCAAGCATTCTGTACATGAAACTAAGTAACTTTACGCAAAAATTATTGCTGAGAAACGACTTTTTTTTTTTGGGGGTGTAAATTCATGTTTTGTGGTAGAACTCAATGTAACGCACTCAAAACATCGTGCTGTTGGACGGATTGAATAGTACGTGGGTCGTGGAGGTGTTTAAAGCAAAAATCTTACATTAAAAACTTGTATATTAAAAAAATACTTGTCAAAAAGTTGGAACTTTGACCCCTAATATCTCCGTAACTAGAAGGTTCCCAGGTATAGTGAAGAACAAAAAAATGATCGCAATGACAGGGAGAGCCAGTGCCTTTCGGCTTCGTTATGAGGTGTTTTACACCCTTTATATGCAGGGCGAGCACTACCTCTGTATCCAGCCGGCCTAGCATGACCGCCGTAGAAACGAGCTATGTCTACGGAAGAATCGACAATTTTACAGATATTTCTATCGTCCCAAGCATGGCGATATTAAGAATGTAGAAAAGAAATGTTTCTTTTCTTGAGTCGACACAAGTCTACAACGTCGAGCATGACGACCATATTTTCTCTTCTTTTGACATTTGGGGTAGAAACATTACTTCTGACAAATGTCAAACTAGTCTTAATAAAAACTAAATACGAGAAATACGTTTCGTGGTTGCGTTGAGTTACGTTCAAAAGGTTGAAATGTTATGTAAAATATTTAGGTTTAATTTCACGAAAAAGATCCAGGCCTGGATCCAAGATGCAGCAATACCATCCCGCCCACGAAAAATGAAAAACTCGTGCAATTGGCAACTTTTTTTTGTTAACTAAACGTAACCTTTTAACTTTCCATAGCAACGTCCCCGTTGCTATGGAAAGAATTTCTGTCTATGTCTTCGTAGAAACGCGAGTCGACGGTGCACGCCATGCTCGGGCAGAAGAAATGACAAGTTGTAAAGAAAAGATTTCTTGTCGTTTCTTGGTAGAATAGAGATAGAACGGTCATGCTAGGGGGGCTGTTGGCCTACCATAACGTCTTAAACATTATTGTTTTACTCCTTTTAGTGTGGGAAAGATATGGCGCTAGATATCCTGTATAGCTCCGTCTCTTTCCCACACTAGAATAAGAGTAAAACAATACTGCTTTAAGACATCATGGTAGACCAGCAGATCTACTTAATAGGATATAAGATAAGATTTAAATAAAGTCTTTTTGATTTCAAAATGGCTGAAGGATCAATGAAATTCCAAGCTTTCGCTAGACTTACAATAAGACCAATAATATCCTCTACTGCTTTATTATGTACTGTCGAAGTAAAAAAAGCCACTTACCGTAAAGTTTCAGTCACCCATGCATTCTGAAGATCTAAGTTGCTGGTAGTGGTTTCATTGGTGATATGTTCAGGGCCGTGGTGAAGCCTCATCTGTCAAAATAAAATTCGCTGTGTTATATAAGACTCTATTAAACTTTGCGTTCCCTTGGAATTGCTTTAAACTTCTTGCTGACAAAAAGTGAGTGTCAGCTCGATATTCATTTTCACGAAATAAAATTATCTAATCTTGGGCATCACATAGTCCAGTACCTTATGAAATATCAAAATGTGCTCGATATTTGGTAACATCTGTTGTAATATCTACTTAAGGCTGAGTAAATTAAAATACTTAACATACACAAAACGAAAGTCAATAGTAATTGTTTCAACGGTGACTTAATTCTTAAGGAATTGGCGCTAAAATCTCGGTAAGGAAAATCTAAATTTAAGCGCTATATTTAAATTAAAACTACGCAAAAGAAAAACAATGAATAAGAACACATCACGAGGTTGCATTGTCTTACCTAACCACCTACAACCCTCATGACTTAATGTATTGTTTAGGTAGAAATCTAAATCAGGGCTGAAGTCATAGTGGAAAAACCAGAAGCAGAAGCAACAGGAAAAGTATATAATAGTCTAGCCAACATAGCATTCCTAAGAAACTAGTAGGTACAGTTTAAAAGACACAAGCGGAGTCTATGCCATGGCCAATCTCTCCTTGTTGCGTTGTCTATCCATCTATCAATCTAACATTCCTGCTACCACAGTGTAACTATTTGCAGTGGTTCTTTATTCTTCTTATTTTCGTATCAGCGGTACATCTTCACATAGCACTGTTCGGGCTCAGTACGTGGCCACGTTTAAAAACACATCTGAAGCGTTTTTCACATCGCCAAGGGTGTAGGTGGTGAACGGACATAGCACATCAGGAAATGGGCCATAGAATGTTTTTTTTTTTTTGACGGGTCCAGAGAAATGTCAGCCCTCCAAACAATGTCACTAAAGTAGCAAAAGAACCATGCTGACCTATACCTACATCACATGATACACTTTTGGCCAAAAATTCCGTTAATGCTGCAGTTATCTAGATATAGGCTTGTTGCAGTACTACAAAAAGTACTTCGGCAACATAAAGCCAAAAGTACTACAACGCCATCTATGACATAAATGAAGAACTAACATCAAAATCCTAAATCGCGCAATTAAAGTTATCCATGACTTAAGAGTGTTATACAAAAACCCACCAGACACAACACCCGTCTGATCGGATGATCCTCCCTCTTCTATTAGGGGATGAAGAAGAACTTTACACCCTATTCTTCATAAATATACCCCTACAGGCTCCACACACGTACCACCCCTAACCTGCGCACGATTGCTGTTGGCACAAAAATAGAAGCGTTTTCGTACTGTAATTTGTTACACTGTGCCACTACCAAAGCGGAGGTAATTTTCAATACAGGCTGTTATCCTATCATCCGATAGATTCGAGAGAGTTCGGGTTTGCGCACAAGTGGACAATTGTCTGTTTGTTAAAGGCACTTCTTCCTGTTCGTCACCGATAGCCGGGCGGGCCAGACGGTCATTCTAATGTCGCATGAATGATGTACGATGTTGCGGGTCAGTGCATCTTGAGTACTATGCACTTTCGAAGATTAACGAATTTCGTCATTTCAATTAATTATTATTTATTATACCTGCTATTCCACCAATTAGCACTGCGTTTTCAAACGTCTTTCATAATGCGCACAGAAAAGTAGGTTGTGGAACTCTCTGTCTGCGTCTGTGTTTCCGAACGCATATAACCTCTCTTCAAAGTTAGAGTGAACAGGCTTCTTCTGGGTAATCTCGTAACATCGTCGAGTTTGTCTCTGTCATCTCTGACCTAGACTAGAGTCAAGATAAAAACCATCACAAATAAAGCTGGCCCCAAAATTGATAAAAGGCAAGGCAGATGATGAGGTAGTTCATCATAGTTTGAGTTGTTTTTATGTTTAATTTACTTGACAGCTGTGAAAATATTTATTGTGAGTCATTTGGAATGAATTCGGTCGACAAAACAACGTAAGGTGCGAAATAAAGCTATGGTTTTACTAAGCCATGATTGCCATGACGAGTTAGCAGTTGTGAAACGCTGAAAAATATTCGCTCATTATGGACCAGCTGAGGTAGCACGGGGATAGTTATGAAGACATTGAAATTGCTGTCGATAGCATAACTGCCACCGAATCTGCAGAGGAACTGAAGAAAAAAGCCCTCAAGAAAAAATATTATGTTAAATAAACGTCAAGAAAAATCTATTGTTTTTACTGCCTGAAAATTAGTTTATAACGAGTTGAGTAACAGCGTGCGTTACGAAACTAGAACACGTATATTTTAGTCAGCAATCAAAAATATTTTGTTCTACAGCTATTGTTGGCGACTCACGAATCATGGTTTATAAAATTAGGTATTGGTGTAGGTCGTGCTTTTTGAAAGCTCTTAGTAGTAGGTGCTTAGGATCGTAACAGATGGAATTTAATCTCTTCTTAGTCGTTCACTCCTACCAGAGTGGTCGTGGTCAGGGGCGGTCGCCCACAACTGCGCTCGCTGCCTTTGTGATCCTTTTCCACCGTTCTCTATTGGCTACATGGCGAGCACATTCTGCCACAGGGAACTTGGTGACAGATTTAATGGAGTCTGTCCATCGGGTTGCTGATCGACCACGTGTTCTCGTGCCTTCGACTCTACCCTGAATCACCAAACGCTCCATGGAATCTTTCTTGCTGGTAACGTTTCCAAAGAAACTGAGGATTCGTAATTGCACAAGCGACGACAGTCTCTGCAGTTTAATGTTGTTCTTTGAGTATTGACACGTTAGTGCAACGAGCGGTCCAGCATATCCTAAGCATGCGTCTCCAACACATCCCAGGCCGTTAATCTTGCGTCAGTCCTGCATTCGCAATGTCCATGTCTCCGCACCATAGAGGAAGATCGGCAAAACCAGGGTATTCATAAGGCGTATTTTGGAATATAGTTGCTTCTACCAAACCGCCAAGAAAAACAGAAAAAGGGATGCAAGTGGAGTGTAAAGGAAGAGTTTATATGTGTGTGAATGGTTAGTAAATGATAGCGTGACTCCAAGAAGGTCAATGGCAGCATGATGATGATGTACATATAAAGGGTGTAAAACACCTCTTAACGAAGCCGAAAGGCACTGGTTCTCCCTGTCATTGCGATATTTTTTTATTCTACACCATACCTGGGAACCTTCTAGTTACGGAGATATTAGGGGCAAAGTTCCAACTTTTTGACAAGTATTTTTTTTAAATACAAGTTTTTAATGTAAGATTTTTACTTTAAACACCTCCACGACCCCCGTACTATTCAATCCGTCCATCAGCACAATGTTTATAGTGCGTTACATTGAATTCTACCACAAAACATGATTTTACACCCCCCAAAAAAAGTCGTTTCCCAGCAATAATTTTTGCGTAAAGTTACTTAGTTTTATGTACAGAATGCTTGGTTGACGGCTTCGTGATGAGGTGATTTACACGGTGTATATGACTGCGTTTATGTGCGACGTGCTAGATTTATCTAAATCCTATAAGTGGCATCTGTGTGAATTAGAAGCAAATATCTTCACGAACTTTCAGATTTGGCATACAAGGATTACATTCATGTTTTGAACGATTGCGAAATGATCGGGCTTTGACCAGCATTGAACTAAAGATCCCATAACAACTTATTATGATTGAACTACTATATTCGCCTTCGATATGATTCAATCGTTCTTGCTGTTAACTCCGATGTCTTATCTTAATTCTAATTTTAACCTAGTAGCTGGTATCTTACCCTTTCCTTACACAATCGATGAATATTATCGAGCTATCTGTTCTGCAATTATCAGTATTTGCGTAAAGAAGAAGGATGGCTTATCTGATAAATTAGACTATCAGACAATGTCACTTTTGGATTTAAATGGGTATATTAAGATGGTGTTTAGACTCAAAATACACAGACGAGAGCCAGATCGAAGGGCGTTGTTGCTTATTAATTCTGAATTGAGATCCGTATTTATATACAATACCCCAAAACCTTCGTTCCGTACTGTAGGATAGATGCAATACCCTGCTAAACGGACTATTTTTCTTCCGTCCTCTTAAAAGTCAAGGGTTTTTCTCAGAAATTTAAAGTTATCGACTCATTATAGACAATTTAACCACCCACTGAACTGCTGTACATTATTGGCCAAATTCTCAACCATTCTTAAACCGTTGGCAACGTCAGAAAGTCGCGCAAAGAAACAGGTGAACTGCATTTCGCTTGTAGGCAAGTTTGTAGTTCAAGACACAACTGACAGGCAAACACGGTCATTATCAAGAGTACACGTCAAAACAAGCGACCAAAATATTTACATCCAACAGAAATGCGAATGGCATTACAACGATTATTTCGAGATAAATGACATTCAATGTTTAATTAATAAATAACAATTGATGCAAAAGTTAATGTATGTCTGTTTTTTCATCAGTGTAACTTGTTTTTAGGTCTTTCATTAGAATAAAGGGTATTTAGTTCCTTCTGTGACCAATCAAGTTTTACAAAACCAGTTTATGCGAATCTCTCATTTTACTGGAAATCTATACAAAACGAAGTCACATTGTACTGGAATGTATAGCTTGATGTGACACCGTGTGTACAGTACAGATGTGGCGCAGGTCAAACTACCCGAAACTATCAAATTTTCCCAATCAACCTTGAACCGTATTCTTTAAAGATAGGGTTGAAAATCTATTAAAGAAATTACCTACGTCTTAGATATATTCCTCTACTTCACCTATGTCCATAGATTCGTTTGACATGATCACATGAGCAATGAGCATACATTGTTACCCGGATGATATACTGACTTAGTTGCCCGAGGAACATATGCTGTTCTTTAGGCTACAAACACACAAAAATTCACGTTTTTTTCTTATGGGGGCAGGCAGAAACTACATAATAATGCTACCCACTACGTTCCTTTGATACTCATTTTGATCTCAAAGTCTACAGACATAATATTTTCCCCGTGCATATTAACAAAACTGTTCATTCATTCGCAATAAAGACTAAACAAGTCAGTAGTTCTAATAATAGTCGTCTTTAGTCGACCTAGCTTTGCGTGGACGAAGCAGTCCATTGACTCAATAAGTACAGTCAGTAATTGTTTATTAAACTAGCTGAGCCCGCGACTTCGTCCGCGTGGATTTATTTTTTTCCAAAATAGAAGTAGCTTTATTACATCAGCTATCTGCCAGTAAAAGTCCCGTCAAAATAGGTCCAACCGTTCCAGAGATTAGCCGGAACAAACAGACAGACAGAAAGACAGACAAAAATTGTTTAAAATGTTATTTTGGTATATGTACCGTATATACATTCATATGCATGTAGTAAAAAGCGGTTATTTTAATATTCCAAACAGACACTTCAATTTTATTTATTTGTATAGATTGTCACAATACGCTTATTTGGCGTTCTAGAGCCATTTCAGACATGATTCGAAGGAAGAAAGTTCATAATCTGCCTAGCCTTTTCCTATCACTGTTAGGGTCAGTTTCCAGTCTAACCGGATGCAGCTTATACCAGTATTTAACATGGAGTGACTGATCCTACCTTCCTATCATTATCTGCCTAGCTTTTCCTAAATATGTTGGGGTCGGCTTCCAGTCTAACCGGATGCAGCTGAGTACCAGTACATTTCATCATGAAATTTTCATGGAGTGACTGCCTATCTGACCTCCACAACGAGTAGGTACCGGGTAATACCCCTTGGTAAGATAAGTTGTCAAACTTTCGGGCCACTGACTTCCTATAGCGACTGTCAAAGATCTACAAAGGACAGTTGGGAATTGGTCCGTTAGCTGGATCTCATTTCTGGGAAAATTCATTTGTTCTATTGTTACTCGGGGGTCGGTGGCTTAGGTACTATGTAAAATTTAATTTGGTATTCAATTGCTACACAATTACTTTCTGTGACATTACATTATTACTAGCTACACAGTGAGAGCAGCGGTGGCCCAGTGGCAGCCCCGACTTACGAGCAGTAAGCCGTGGGTTCGAACGTAGGCAGGCGCATTACTTTGTGTAATTTATTTCATCACCGCTGCTCTCAAAAACGGTGAAGAAAAACATCGTGAGGAAACCGGCATGTCCTAGAACTTAAAATTCGAGGACATGTGACATCTACCAACCCGCACTGGTTCCGCGTGGTGGATGACAGCCCACTCCCTCTCATAGAGAGTAGCCTGTGTTTCAGCAGTGGGAATATTATAGGCGTTAGGACACTGAATGTATTTACATCATCCTATTTAAATACCTTCAGAATCAATAAAATTGATTGATAATTCTTTTATTATTCATTCTATTTGTTGATTGCAGAAGTACTGTATACAACATGCAGATATAAGTTCTGTTTTCAGTGAATAATAATGAGATGGTGCACAAAAAAAGTGATTACAAACGTAGTAACTTTTTAGACCTACGTATCCCGTTTACGCGTATGAAGTTTCATTAAAATCGGTTCAGTCATTTCGGAAAATAAGGACTTTGAAAGTTTGTATGAAATGTCGCAAGGCGTAAACGCTCATAAGTATCAATTTTGGTTTGCAACCAAGCAGTATCTCAATTTACTGGGAAAATCACCAAAATTCACCTGTTATGGCAAAGTGACTCATACAATAATACCCCACATAATACGTTGTACAGTTGGTTACGAACATAGGTGTCTATGAACTGACTATTCTAACATAGAAATTACATTACCTTAATAAAATCTACTAAAACAAAACAGTTCAATGACCCAGGGAACAATAGACTTGTTTGTTAATACGGTACTAACCTACTGAGATTACTGTGCAATTATGCTACTTGACCGTTATCACATGTTACATAGAGTTTGAATGATGTCCGTTTCGACCGCGCGACCTACGCGTTTTTTTTTTTTTTAAACCTATAGGTACCGTGATTTTGTAATAAAGTGTAAAAGTTGATTCCCAAAACCATAAATTTGTCGAAAGTTATAGTTAAAAAGTTATAAGGGTTTGGACGTGGCCGTGCCATTGAAACGCGGAAAACCGCGCGGCAACGATGATCTTTAAAACTATGCGTTGCAGAGACCTGAAATTCAGGTAAATAACAGATTGAAAAAAAAAATCCTAGGTTTGTATTTTAGGAGCCGTTACACTAAAACAACATAGCCGCGCCATCGAAACGGTGAAAAACACGTTATCGCCGATATCTCGCTGTAAATGCATCGCAGAGGTCTGAATTTTTTTGTACAATTGTTTTGGTGACAAGGTATGGTTTTCTTTTCCCTTAAGATTGGTTGTATTCTGCAGAGCAGGAGTTACTCAAAGATTTTCGACAGTACTGGTAAAAAGCTAATAGGCCCGTAGGATGTCACCACATTGGGTGGTTTGCCTTGTTTATGGAACCTTTACCTATTCCTAATGAATATACTGCACTCTTGTAAAGGACCCCATTGTAAAATGTTGTTAGAAACAGGATGGCATTTTTAGGTAGTTGCAGTAATACTTCCTTTGTGATCAGGTCAAAGCTGGGCGCTTTTCTACTACCCAGGTTTTTTATTGTAGCCAAGACTTCTCTTGCAGTGACAGACGGTGACGGAGGTGACATTTGAAAATCTTATTTTCGAAATGAGCTTATATCTTCTTCGGATATGCTATTAGTTGCCTCGTTTGGACGGAATAATTTTCCCAAATGCTCAGCAAATGTATCTTTTGTTGAGGTGTTCTTGCCCAATCTTGGTTACTTCTGAGAGGTGGTAAGGCTACCTGAGGTCTGATATATTGCTTTAACTTCCAAAGAAAGTAATTAGTTGAGACTGAAGAAGTGAATAATTTAAGCTGGGCTTCTAGAGTGTTATCATGCCAGGTTTGAAGCAGTTCTTTCAGCTTACTAACGGCCTTATGGAAATTCTGCTTGTCGTCGTTCAAGCCACTTTGGTGCCATATTCGTCCAAGTCTTCTTCTTCTTCTCTTTTCAAGCAATGATTCTTTTATTCCCATCGTAATTAGAGGATCTGATTTTACTTGGATATTCAGGAGTACTTTTCCAACATGCTTCTTGGACCATATTTGTTACATACTGAGTAGCAGTATCTAATAGATATAACATTTGTACAATACAAATGACACATCACTAACGTCATGTACTCGTATGAAATGAAAAGGACAGAAATAAAGATCTTGTTCTTCTATCATTCTAAGTTCCAGACATGTCAATCATTGCAAGTCATATGACATTGTCAGTTTGTGTACCATGTTTTGGTTGGTTTGGTGTATTTTTCGGTTACAATATTATTATGTATTCGGCGGTGTAGGAGGTTTTAGTGAAATGAATTGTTGACTATGTTTTGTAGCTTTACATTGCATCCACGATTTTGGAATAATGGTTGTAGACAATGGAATAGATCCTCGTCCGAGTTTACATCTCACATCATCCTACTAATATTATAAACGCGAAAGTTTGTAATTATGGATTGATGGATGGATGTTTGTTACTCTTTCACGCGAAAACTACTGAACGGATTTGCATTAAATTTGGCACAGAGGTATTTTATAACCTGGATTTACACATAGGATAATTTTTATCCCGATAGTACAATCACGTGGGACAGTGACTGATCTGCACGCGTGCGAAGCCGCGGGCAAAAACTAGTCATACATACCTTTTTTGGGGCTGACTGTACAGGTACAGTCCAGTCTAACATTAAAAAAGTATGTTGGTTTTGTAAGGTGTTAAGATGATATTAGCTAGGTGAACGCTTTTAAGTTACGGTTATCAGAAACTAAATGTCCTGTTCTGGAAAGTTTAGATACTTTAAGTAACTCCTTGAAGGTAAAGAGTATTCAACTGAGTCAGATATTATCAGGGCCGCGCCGACCCCCCTAAGCGCCTGTGTGCGAAACCTATAAAGCGCCTCTTTTTTTTCACGAATCGTCATGTTTCAACTTATTTTTTATTATTATTTGTTAATTTTGATCTAAATAAATGTTCTCCGGTTTTATATACTTAGATAATATTTTCTAAATAGGTAAAACCAGTTCGCTTCCCCTTGCCAATTACTGCGAAAAATAAAACACGAATTAAATTTTTACATACTTCAATTATGATGTTATTCCAATTGTATAATTAGATATTAATAATAAAATCGCTGATTTTTTTTCTAATAATACTAATTTAACTATTACGTATGCTATTAAAAAAAAACACGAGTGTAAGAATGTAAAGATAGGTACTTAATTTATATTATTTCCACTCTTCTCGCTTTTCAGTTTGCGAAATCCTTAATAGTTTCGTGTGTGTCTATACATAGTCTAATATGGTTATATGGGCTCCTCTATGGATATTGTTGCTATAATCTTTCCTGGCTCATTGTGGAGCGCAGGTAATTTTTTACAAGTTTTAATTTAGAAAAGGACCTTTCCGCGCTTGCTACGGTAAAAGGCATAGTTAGCAAAATTCGTAATGCTATAGTGATGTTAAGGCATACAGCTGTCAAATTGTTTAATTATACAAATTCGAGAATTCTCACCACATGATTATTATTTTTTTTGAAAAAATACTGACATGACATAATTACTTCACACAAATCATCGGCGTTAATATCCAATGAATGCATTTGCTGAAAGTTTTTCCTGCAAACGATGACAGTTAATTGCTAGAAAATTAAATAAAAAGGACATACCACTATATGAAGAGTTTTTTTAATCAGATTTTATAACACCTTCATCGTAAAATATTTATATATTCCAGTTGTATTTTTATCACACATATTTTTCCTTATTAAATTCTGGTAACCAGATAATTTCTTTTTTTTTATCTTGAGTACTTTAAATCACTCATCTTGAAAACACGTTAAAACAATCATTAACACCCAAAGGACCCAAACTATATAATTGTTTTTAGCGTTAGAACTTATTCTTATCATAAAAAATCAATGCGCACCTTGCACACACTTTCGATTGAATGATTGTTTAATTGTTTTGGCTCTCAAAGTCGGGGAATCCCCGTGACCCTACCTCGCTTGCGTCGCACGCATCGCATCGGGTTGCGTTCATAAACACATTCAAACAAACACACGGCGCGGCGGGCGCGGCGGTTCTTTTGATTTTAACGCTGAGCTCCTTCGATCAACTGAGCTCGTAACTAATGTAAACTAAAACCCAAAGCGTAAAATTAAACCACAAACGTAAATATTATCTTGCGAGACTTGTACAATAAGCGCAATATAAGTTTTGTTATTTACAAGGCATATGTTGCGCCTATTGTACCTACTTACTTATTGATAATATCTTTCTTTATTGAACAAAAGTACCTTACAATTTGCTTAATATCTAGCTCGTGTTACATAATGTGTGAAAGGCGTACAAATTTATTAAACCCTGCCTCCTAAACTAGGATACCCTGTGTCTTAGGAGTCAGTGTTCTACTGTCGCTTGGACTTTATTTGACCCTTATCAAGTAAACAGTGCAAACGCTAAAACAGCAGATTTCTACACGGCAAAATACAATACAAAATAACATTTAAATGAAAAGAAATAGAGGCGAATAAGTTGAGTAAGGTAAGATTGGTGATACTCCACTAAAAAGAATATTTTGTGTAGTATTACAAAAATAATTTCGATGGCGCGGGCGCCCCTATTGTCTTGGCGCCTGTGTGCGCCGCACACTTCGCACACAGGGGCGGCGCGGCCCTGGATATTATGTGACAAACTATAAGGAAAATATAGCCCTTGTTCCGTTTTTCTGATAGCACTGGTAATAAATAAAGTACTTAATAATGCCTAACGGTAATTCCAGCATGCCATGCTAGATTATGGGCGTTGCTGTTCGAAAACATTAACGCATTCTGGACATTGAAATACGATCTACATTTAAATTACTTAAACCCAAAGCCCAAAACCATTACAGTTCACAGTAAACTGTTATTACTTTGTCTCAAATTGTAATTTAAGCCGCAAATAAAGCAAAATTAAAGTTCTATATAGCTGCATGAAACTTACTTATAAACTGTGTCCCAGAACCATCTTCAGGCATACTCTTGGCACCCTCTCTGTGTCTACTATTCATTGTTCTACATTCTAAGTTAAAGTTACTGATGAATTACATTTTACTTCCAAAAACCTATGAAAACAAATCAAAACAAAACCTTTTGATCGCGAGATGACATGCATAACGGATGACTTTGACACTTGACAGTTGCCAGCTGGTGATCTGTCAGTTACCATCTATAATCTTACTAACAAAGATGTTAGTGCATACAGCCTTTTTATTTGTCGATAATTTTCTAATAGAATACTTTACTAGCTTTTGCTCGCGAAACGAGTACTTCAATCAGCGTTAAAACAGGCAGAGTTCACAAGTGAAACAAGCTCGAAAATTTTAGCAACGCAAGCCGGTTTGTTTTCACCATTCATGCAAGGATATAAAATTAACTTTGTCCATTTATGTCTAAAAGTTTCAAAATTATCCAGAGAGCAAGAGCGAGCGAATCGAGCTAATTTCATTCAAACAGAATAGGACTGACCGTATTGATTTCTATAGAAAAGTTTGTGATAAAGAAAGCGAACTTGAACATTTTAGAATTTATTATTCTCCCTAAGATGAGTTATTTAGATTTTCTTTAGTGTGATTTTTTCTCCACATTAGGAATTTCCTGTATAGTGGGTGCGTTTACAAACTTTTCAACTCAGATTCACAAACAGCCAGACCTGGAACAACTATCTATAGGCCATACAAATATTTCGTGCAGGGATCGAACCCGCGACACGCAGCGCAGCAGTCGATCGCTCAGCCACTGCGCCTCGCGTGTCGTCTAGATTATGTCGGTTACCATCACGCAAAGCATTCGCCATTCAATGAGTTCAGTACCATGAACACTGGTCGACCTAGACCCAGCCTAAGAGAGTTTGTCATGTTGGACATGACCCTCTCCCCACCCCTTGGTACCTACTAATAGTATGCAAAGGCGAGACAAATGAGCTTCAACTTCAACGTTTTAGCAGCCCGCCTCAGATTTATAAGGTTCTTTTTGTTCAGAGATAAGAATAGGACTAACTCAGCCAACTTATACTCAGAAGAGCAGGATGCCTTAGCGAGCGAAGCGAGCTTAAAATTTTTTGCATTCTGCCTCGGAAATGTTGGTTTCTATTGTTAACAATTAAGGAGGACGTTAATCATTTAGAAAATACTATGTTTTCAGTATCAAGTATATGATTAATTATTATACGGGTTGTTTTGAAGTATACAATTTGTGGAAGGAGGGGTCCCCTGTGTGTCTTATGCACCTAGGACCGCGCCTAAGCCAGAAGTGGTAAATAAATAATGAAAAAAAAAAAAGTAGAATACAGCTGAACTAAATAAAAACACAATACTTCTTGTGCATAAAATATATTGCAAAACGAAATACTCTCATGATTGCTTAATATTATTGAGGTAGCTTACAAAAACCTAAAATAAAGTAGGTAACACACGTTTTGTTTTTCAAAATGTCTCTATTACACAACTATCAAAAACATCACTTTTCCCTAATATTTAAAAAAAACTGTGCATGGTTACTAAACAAAACAGGTGGCCTACCATGACATCTTAAAACATTATTGTTTTACTCCTTTTTCAATGTGGGAAAGAGATGGCGCTAGACATCCTGAATACCTCTGTCTCTTTCCCACTGAAATAAGAGTAAATCAATACTGCTTTAAGAGGCCTTGGTAGGCCAGCAGATCTGAATAAAAATAATACTTAACAGATACAACAGGTATTTATATAGAACTATGACAAAGGGCGTTTTAATGCTTTCCTCTCTTTATTTAATTTATAAGCAGCAGACATCTTCTGCAAATTATCCTTGTGCACTTTATCATGGTCAACTATTCTTTTTGGGTAATCCTGCCCGATGATGCATCCTGCTGTTGTCTGAACATTTTTAGGTGCCTTCCAAGGCTCATAAATAAAAGCAGTGGGATATTTCTTCAATTCTGGCACATACTTTCTTATGTATAAACCTTCTTTGTCCGTTTTCTTGCCAAAAGCTACAGGGCTGTAGACTCTAAAGAATTTGTAAAAGAAGGCAGATGCTGACAGCCACATCCAATTGCCAGCATTCAGAGACCAATCAAAGTCCAGCAAGTAGTCTTCAAAAACTTTGGCTCCCTGTTCCCACGATATCCATAAGTCTCCTCTTGTAAGGAAGCAAGCAACCATGTGCCGTGCCAGGTGATGTATCCAACCTTCTTGCTTAAGCTGGCGCATGATGGCATCAACAAATGGATATCCAGTCCTTCCTTCTGCCCAGGCTTTCAAATGTTCTTCATTTGTACCCCAAGGAATTTGAGTACAAACAGTATTGCCAACCATCTTATCAAAGTTTTCAGTTCCTGCTCCTGCTGTGTAGTAGAATTCCCTCCACATTAGTTGTCCTAGCAGGGAGACAGGTGGCTCTGAATGTTTCTTGCCATTTAAAGCTTCCTTCAGCTTGTGGTAAAAAAGTTTTGCTGATAAACATCCATGACTGATGTAGGGACTCAAAACTGTAGTGCTAGGTTCCAAACTGTTTGGTGATGAATTTGGCTTCTCAAATTTGCAAACCCATTCCCTTCGGGCCATGTACATATTCAACCTCCTTAGACCCTCAGTTTCACCTCCAGGGTATTTCAAGGGTTCCAATGCTGATTCATCAAGCTCTAATTCATCAAGACTTGGAACATCATACTTTTTAGAATCTGCATCTGATGGCTTACAGTGATCAGAAATCTCTTTAGTAATCTCAATACATTCTTTTACTTGTACATCTTGTACTAGTGAAAGAAACTTCTGGTAGGTCATGGGAACACTGTTGTTGTTCTTTTTTAAAACACTATGAACATCATAAACCGTGTGTTGGACCCTGCGGACAATGAAGATGTCCTTCTTCTCTGCAATGTCATCAATTACTTCATCTTGTTTGACATAGATAGGATCAATATCGACCTGGCAAGTCAAGTACTTCACTTGCCATTTATCAAATAGTTTAGGCAACTCTTCAACAGCATTTCCTTTTATAATGTAAAGGCGGGTATTCAGCTTTTTCAGATTTAAATCTAGGTCCTGAAGGCTTTGTACTAAAAACCTTAGCCTGTTGACTCCAACCTTATTTTTAATATCAGGTTCTATGAAGTACACTGGCCTTAAATGGTGTTTACGGTTTTCAGCCTATGAAGAAAAACAGAAAGGTTATATTATTCGCTTCTAAAACTACTAGCGTGTTTTTAAAACTAGTAAATAGCAAGAAAGCTCATGAAATAAAGAAAATATGTTATCCAGAAGATGCTTGAGGTGCGAATGAAATACCTGCTTTCATGTAAACTTACTTCATTTATAGCATTGCGTAGTGCCAGGTTGTCATGAATTCGTAGATCTAAACGGAACCAATGAATAACAGATGGTACTTTAGTCATATCGGTTAGAGAATGATATTTTTTGGCAAAAATTACCGATATACCACAACACAACGCGCGCAAAATTTTGTTTTTGCCAAAATCAAAAATGACATTTGTTCTGGTTCTGGTTCAGTGGTTTTGTGCGTGTTCGGTAATGTTGTTTTGTTGGCGTGCATTATCCCGATAATCCATCAATACAGACTGAAACCCCATCTAACATAATAAAATAATAATAACACAAACATATTTCACATACTGCCGAAAAATAAAAACAGACAAAAAGAAAAAACAAAATGGAAATATTTTCATTTCTAAACGGAATCAGTTGACAGTTTGGCTTTGTTTGACATTTGACGTAAAGTTGTCATGGCAACTAAAAACCCAAACATGGTTTAGTGGATTTTTTACTACATTCCGTAAAACGTTATCACTTCTGAATAATCATTGGATTTACGGCATAATTATTGAATAAGAGCCAATCATAATGCATTAGGATCATTTGTGAGTGTCAGGGGGCAATGACAACGTACTGTTTATTAGATAAAAAGCAAACGTTACATTATTTCAATTGGGATGAGAAATTAGACCATTATGATAGACTTTCTTCGAAAATTACGTGTTTAATCATGATTGTGTAGTGAAAGCTAGTCTACTCGGCAAAGTGATGCTGCAACATGCCAAAAACTATCGAGTTGACAGTGGAAATAGCTGTTCAGAGGGTAAGCTACTTGCTTTCTTCCTAACTAGTTTAGTTATTAAAGTACAGGTTTAATTAGATCGTCTACTAGTATACCCTTTCTTTTACATGTATAAAAAATGTCTCATCAGACATTAGCATGCTCATAAATACTTAATGGTTCACTTTGAGAGTGGGGTGGTGTTGGGTAAACCACCACTCTCAAAACTTAACTTTTATGGTCGACAGAAGATCGAATGTTGGTAACACTTTGCTCTTGCTCAGCATCTGGTTCAGTATGATTAGTTTTATAATAATGTTTCCAATGATGTGCAAACATTTTATAATAATCTTGTAATTTGTTAAAGAATTTGTCATGAGTCAGGAAAGCAGAATGACCTAGAACCGAATATTCATACACTTGTGACAACTACCAAAAAAAGAAAGTTTTTGTTTGACGACACGGTTGGCGCAGTGGCTGAGTGATCGACTGCTGCGCTGCGTGTCGCGGGTTCGATCCCCGCACGAAACAAATATTTGTATGGCCTACATATAGTTGTTTCGGGTCTGGCTGTTTGTGTATGTCAGTTTAAATGTTTGTAAACGCACCCACGATACAGGAGAAATTCCTAGTGTGGGGCAACGTTTTTTTTTAAAAAAAAAAAAAAAAAAAAAAAAAAAAAAAGGAGAAAGAACACAGTAATTCCATTGTTTTGAGTTTTCACTTCCAACGGTAGTCCTTATGACTGTCAAAAGTGCAATAACACAGGGTCTAAATGTATGGAGCAGCTGAATCAAAATTTAAAAAATGTGGTATCCGTTTGTGCGTTGCTCTCTTCCACCCTGTACTGGTTCATTGTGCCATATATCCATCTTATATATTATGCTCCAGGTATCATGTCCAGGAGTGTGGTTGTGTCAAGATGGCCGTGTCTCCCTCACCGTGTTTGCACTCGGCACTAGCTACCAGACATGCTTGTTGCCACCAACATTCCCTCTCACGTTCAAAGATGTGTTCTACTTCCGGAAAAGATTTCAGGAGTCTTGTGCATTGAATAACATCTGTTGTTTGTTGAGTAAGTATTTTAAACAGTATTTTTAAATTTTTTGGGGTATTACTTCTTGTACTTTTTACTCTTATGTAGATAGGGAATAACTTCAGTAATTAATTTGTAAGTCTTGAAGGAGGATAGATGGATTTGTCAGCTACTCAATCAACCGATTCAGATTACCTGCTAGGAAAAATTTCAAAGGACATTGGCGAAAATCGGCTCATTGGCAGACTGAAATGAATGCATACATTTTTGTCTATTTATTGTTGTTTGTAAAAAGTCCAGAAGCCATGGGATAGTGTGTTTTTTATTGTCCTTATTTTATTATTTCCCAGAATTGGATCCTTAATAGCGACACTATCGAATGGTGAAATAATACAGTGTGTTGTTTTTTTTTTTCAAAATCGACGTGTATAATATTGGCTATTCTTTTCAAAAATCCTATGATGCAGTTTTAGTTTTCAATAAAATCGGTCTCGAGACTCCTTCGAGTACTTTTCGCTATTCCTTATAGTTTTGGAATTGCCAATCCACGCCCCCCAAAATTCACCCTGATATATATAGAATCTATATCTATGTTATAGATAGATGCCCGAGTTTTTGGTGACATTACTGCCAAACCTTTTAGAAACTGCATTGTATACAGTATACAGGTCCAACGTACACAACTAATAACCGCAGTACGTTTCAATTGCAGAAGAAGAATCAATATACTGTGAACTGTTGCAATGGTGTGAAGGCTCTGGGTCGGGCGAATGTGAGATTCTGGCCCAATACCTCGGCGCACTCAATGATGTACTGTTTCCACCCAACATGTGCTCGAACGACGGAGTAGATCTGCTCATGAGGAGGTCTAAAGATTTCCCTGTAATAATTTTTTAGTAAATTGTTTTTTCGTTTTGCTTTGTCCTGGTTTTCCTGTTTGCCAGTGTTGGCTTTGTAAATGTTTTACTCCATGCCGATTAGTCCCGTCTACAGGTTCAAAGTAGTGCCTAGAACCTATATTATTAAATGATATTTTATTAATCTACATTAAATAATCAAACGTATTAATGCGTTTACTATCTCGTCTAAATGACCAAATCCGCATGACATTAAAACGCCCTGTAACTACAAAGTACTAAGCTTTTCACATTCAACAAATTACCTAATTTTATAAGACAAATAACATGAAGTACCTACCTACCTAACTCAAACAGGACATCTTTCTTGAAAGAAACATAACTGCAACAAAAAAATATACAACTGACAATATATTGAATCCATACAATAAAAATGTTTATCATTTTCATGCACAAAAATAATTCGTTCTAAATGGTTTTTCAGGGTATTCTGTCCCCAAAAATCGAGATAGCAACAAAAGTCCGCATCGATGAGGTGTGGAATCAACCGGCAAATGTGGAGTCAGCAATCAGAGTAACCGAAGAGTGTCAGAGGCAAAAGCCGCAGTCAGTCTGCCATACTACCAGGTTCCATAGGTGAGGCACTATAAAAGTGTAGGTCACCGGGTAAACGGTGGGTCACCGGGTAAACGGTGGGTCACCTTTCGACCTATCACTCATATCTCCTCCATCCTTTTTGACAATGTTCTTTTTATCAGCTTTTAAAATATTATCATAAAAATTAAAACTAAGGTTACCTACATTATTTCGTATCTTAAAAATCTTCATTTGTTTTTCAATATCAGATTAGCTCTAAATATTTTTCTGGCGGAATAATTTGGTGAAGGTTGGGAAATGCAGCATGAAGTGTAAAATGGTACATCGGTACAGTAGGACAATAAATGGGTAAATGCAACACTTTCAATGTTTAATTTGTTACAAACCGGTCTTTTGTCATAATTTGGCCAACCACGTTTTTACTCTGCGTAAAGTGCTGGATGACCTTTCGATACTACATGTTGTGAAGGGCTGTGCAAATGACGTGCAGTGCCGCATTTCAAGTTTTCGCGCCTTGGGACAATAAGATTCACCGCCGCCCGTAATTTCACAAAAAAAGTCACCACCCCGATATAACTGTATTTTTACAAAAATAACCATCGTAGTATGCGAATATGAGTGATCCGATTTTATTTTGACCATTCATGCAGATAAAGAAGTTGAATAAATACGTAAGTTTTAATTTATTAAGAGACCCTTGGACCCAATAACAAGAAGTGAAAATTTTAGCATCCCGCATGTAAGGTGCCTTTTTTTAACCATTCATATACCGATTTCCGTAAATAAGAAAAAAAAAAGTTACCTAACCAGTTTATTATTGATTCGGGACGAGAATCAGTAGCATAGTTACCTCCTTGGATTTGACGAGGATGCAAAACAACACCTTGTAGATGTAGGAGTTACCTTTCCGACTTACTAATAAAGATTTCAGAGTCATGAATAGACTGTAGGATGCAAGAGCGAGCGAAGCCAGCTCGAAAATTTGAGAATCCTGCCTCATATAGGTTACATTTTCATACAGATATAGAAGTTACTGTGCGGTAGCCTGGAAGAGTGATCCTATTAAGAAAATACGGGGTGGCATCAGCAGGTTAATATGTGCTTGTAATAAGACAAAGAGGCGAAGAGCTGCGAAGAGCGGCTGGTGCCCCGTACCTAGTGGTATCGAAAGTACATTGCTTCGTGCTGAATTTTTAATTAGTAATTTCATTACTTAGGTAAGTAGTACCAAGGTCCCCACCTTGGGACTACCTTGCCCCAACGTGCGTGGGCCCATGGCGTTGACAGTGTGTTGTGCTGCAACACAGATAAACCTCTGTCTTCCGCATCCAGTGTGCCCCAGCCTTCTTTTTGAGGTCATCGGTCCATCTATGTGGCGGGCGTCCCACCCTAAGCTTGCCGATACGTGGTCTTCACTCCAAGACTGTTGGTCCGTCAGCAAAGGAATGATAAATGTAGTCATACGACATCGAGATTTAGAAAAATACGGTCACACAAGGAAGGTTGACACTTCAGAAGACAAGACATTCTACAAAGCCGAAGTTCTAAAATCCGCGGGGTACCTATATGCGCAATACCTTTCATTTTAAATAAGAGCACTCTTTTAAAATTGTTTAAAAACAATCGAATTTCGGATTGTGGTTTTCAATTGTCATCCGCGTCATCTTTCCAGCCACTGCTGAGTATAGGCCTCGTCAATCTTTCCCTTAGAGCCATGCCATTCCCTGGTCTGTGTAAGTCTCAACCGGGTCTTCTCGGATCTTAAGTATGATTATTATCATCATCATCCTACCTAGACTTTATCCAACTATGTTGAGGTCGGCTTTCAGTCTATCCGGCCGCAGCTGGATACCAGTATTTTATATGGAGCAACTGCCTAAGTTCCACAAACCAGTTATTGCTGCGTAATACAATAACCTAAGACTGGTTGTCAGATTTTCTGGCCACTGCCCACCTGTAACGACTGTCTTAACGTGCTTTCCGAAGTATGGAGCAAAATCGGTCGGTCGGCGATCTTATCCAAATTATAATTTCCAGGACAAAGTGCACTAAACGTAGGATACCATCAGTGATGAGGTCAAGGTCGAGGTCACGGTCAGAATCAACCTGTTCGAGGTCATGTTGCAGTTTGACGCCGAAAAAAGTTGAACGGAATAGCAACAACATTTCTTCCAAGTATGTCGTTTATATGAACTGTATTTGAATACCAAAATCACTCTTCAGTATGTGACTAAGCAAAGCAAGCTGCTAGATGTAAAGGGGTAATTAAATTAAAAAATGTTATGCCAAGTCAGAACTTCATGAACACAGAGATACGCAAGTAGATCATAAAAATATAAACGCCCTTGAGTAAAACTGACGAACCATTTTGTAAGGGGCTTAAAATAAAAAAAAAGCCTTCTTTCGTTCATCCTCTCACAGAAACTCAAATATACACGACATGCGTATACCCACCTCGAGGCAAATATGTAAATCACACTCCGGTGTCGATGTCAGTAGAGCATTCAGCATTGCCAGGGCGCGAACCTAGGGAGAGTTAGATTGAGAAACTGTGCGTGCAGACAGAATATCCAGCAATCTGTGTCCACGTGGTCTAAGTTGATATTTGGGCACGGGAGGAACAAAAAGTCTCACAACCTAAGCTACAAGTTCCAGGCAATCATACTCACCACGAAAGACACGACAAGCAAACATCAGCAAAAGTAATTCCGCCTGACTTCGTGAGAGTTGAATTTCAACATTCCAACTAAAAGTTTAGTTAGTTTATAATTTTGTTTATGAATAAACCGTGATATAACGTGTAGTACATCGCCATCAATCAACATTTGTACTCCGTAGACCAAAGTTATGCGCACCTGCGCCACGCCGCAAGCCGCCCGGTCGTCCGCGGCTGTGTCGAGATTTCTGTGTCTATAATGTGCACACATCACCTTGGACAGCCAATCAATACGAGAGCCATGAAACCGAGATCGATGACAGGTGGTGAAGGGTAGGATCGTGGTAGATGTAGGACTGTTGTAAAGCTGTAATGCAACAAAAGTAGGACGAGTATAGACAGTTAGAGTAACGTTTTTAGTACGATGGTAGCGGAGTTGTTTGAGTTGTAGTGTAACTGTTGGGCTGTAGTGCAACTTTAGTAACGTAAGCAGTTTAAAATGACGGGTCGTCTATTAAATGTACGATAAGAGGATGAATGAGTCTTTGTAAAACTGTCATAGGTATTGTATATTTCATCCAGATCTGTTCTGACGTGATAAAGTAACAAACATTCATCCATCCAAACCTTTTGCATTTAAAATAGTAGTAAGATTTAGAAGGTACAACTTTAAGATTGGAGTACAATGCGCAGCATTACCTGACCCCTATTTCCCCATTCTTCTTTGTATAAAGGGTCAAAGTAATGCAGGGCACATACAAAAGTATTACTGAAAAACTAACATGAACATTACATTCTAGATCGCTGGACAACTCAGAGGAATTATATGCGTGCCTTCTTGACAATGGTTCCGCCGCTACGCCTAAGACTGTCATAGAAAGCCATTATATAGATTACGTGAAAGGCACAAATACCAAGACTAAGAGAACAGGAAAACATTTCTCACCTATGATTTCGCCCTGTATCTGCGAGATTTGTAAGCGGTACCACGAGTTGTTTCATATGAACACTAAAAGTGGATAAAATCATGTTTATGAGTTTCGGACCAACGTAAGTATACCTACCTCATCATAATTTAAATTAAGTATTGTAGAAATCAGTTTTTTTTTTTTAAATCAATGTAAGTGCAGGCTTTGGCATAACTAAAGTTTTGTTTGATTTTATGGCAATGCGAAAATTTAAGTAAGTAAAGTAAAGTAAGTAAGTTTTGTTATAAATCCTAACATTATGTAATCATCGATATATTTCTAAAAGTAGAGAGCACTTCTTTATTATTAATCATGTTCTGTCGATATTCTTTCAAAGTTTTCTAAAGTAAATGATATCGTTATTCGAAATTGCGTTACGTTAAATATGAATTGTACAGAAAAATCTAGTACTTATTATGTAAGTTTTGTTACAAAATACGTTGTGTTCAATTAAAATAATTTATTCTATTTATCATTTTAAATAAATCATTGTTATATATTTTTTGTAATAACTCGTGTTGATGTAATAGAGGATCATGAAATAAAACCAATAAAATCATTAAATTACTATTATTTATTATTACATTATGTATAGTTTTGACACTAAGGTAACTTAAGAATAACGTTTAAAATTAAGTGATATGGCTTCACTTTAAAACTAATTTGACGTAAAGGACTTAGAGAGTATCATGGTTCTTTTCGCACGTTTTGCATAGCCGGAAAAACCGCCGCCATCTTGTTTATTTATTTCCATAGACAATTTTACAAATGTTTATCTACGGCGCCCTCCTGTCATTGAAGCGCCAAAAGAACCATGATTTATGTATTAAGACCTCGATGAACAAAACGTTTCCTATCCCTTACAAGTTATCATTCAAATAATCTTCATTTTCTCGAACACTTTCCTAGAACACAAAAACTTTTTTTTTTTTGCTTTTTGAGCGAACCGGGGTAACATGTATCAGTGGGTTTGGCTAAAATTAGCAGTAAGTAATATCTTTAATTTTTGACATATTTTGTGTACGAGAAAATCCCTATATATTTTTAGTACCTAAGATCTGCATACTCGCTACAATGTGTAAGTGTGTAATCATCCTTTATTCTTTTTATAATAAGATGCACAGAGATATAAAAACGATATACTTACTTACACTTTACCGTTCCATAATATTGATCTTATAAAAATTAAACTAAGTATGTATTTATTTATTATCCTTAAGTTTTTTATAGCAACTGTATGTACAGGGATGTATGATGTATAGCAACATTGCCATATTAGAAAAACAATTAGTAAAAAGTGGCATTACCAGTATTTGCTGCTTAATTTACTTTTCTACTAATAAAAAGGTAGAGAAGAGAAAGCTTTTTGAATCAGAGAATGATAGATGTCCAAATATCTACAATGAAATGTAGGTGAATGCAAAATTCATAAAAAGTGCTAGGGTAATGGGATGAACAGAAGCTGAACTCTCGAAGTTTCTTTATTTCTAAGACTAAATCAAAAACCCAGTCTTAAATCTCATGTAGTCTGCTGTTATTGAAAATAGAAAATAATTTTAACAATCAATCAGTGGGTACCTAATCATGAGATCAGATTCAATTGATTACGTTTTGTTGTGGGTAATTGTAAAGTCAGTAGTGTCCACTTAGGTCCTATTCACCCCATACAAAAATATTCACTGTAGATTATAAACAAAATAATAAATCCTTAAAATAATAGATATACCTATATGGACGGAAGACCTACAGTCAGCCTTTTTTTTTCAACCGTACAGTCAAAATTACTCCTAGTTTACATAATTTTATTATGACAATTTATACTTTTGTACATTGTTCGACTTTTATAATCATTATTACAAATCATTCAAATATATTAAACTAAAATCGCCCTAAGATTGAGCAATAACTGTGGAACATTAAGTAGTTACATATTTTATATTATTTATTAACACTAATCTGCACGAATTTGCTAGTATTAGATATAATAATTCGACATAATTTATCAACTGCCAAAAACTTATAGCAAAGTCACATATTTAAATCATAAGGACTTAAATTGGCTCACTAACCCCAGTTTCTAAAACCCTATTCTTAAATCTGCTCCAAAATCTTATATAGGTATCCTATTTATTAGATCAACCAATCAGAACAGGTAACATGGATTTATCTGCAGATTTCTTCATAAAACTTTTAGAACTTAGCGGATAGTCTCAAAAAATCGACCACCACTCATACAAAATTCAAGGAGTATTTACACTAATTTTATGTCCTCGCCTAGACGTACGGTCTTTTCTCTTCGTGTACTTGGTACAATCGGCGATAAAAGCCACTAGGCCTATGAACGCGAACACAGCGTAGAATATAGCTAGAGATATGAGGAATGTTTCCTCGCTCCACTCCCAAAGGTGCTTGGATCGGAGGTACTCGTAGTTTGAGAGTACTTGTGTCCCGTTCGGAGGGGGGCACGGCGATTGTACTATTATGTCTTGGTAG
This sequence comes from Cerastis leucographa, assembly GCA_963082945.1. Taxonomy (NCBI): domain Eukaryota; kingdom Metazoa; phylum Arthropoda; class Insecta; order Lepidoptera; family Noctuidae; genus Cerastis; species Cerastis leucographa. The sequence goes on along the minus strand of OY720385.1, from coordinate 5,043,969 downwards.
GGTATCTGAAAGAAAGAAAAAGTTTTTAATGAATTTCTCAATACTTCTGGGAGACAATCGTCTAAGGATTGAACGTCATCCACGTCTGTGATTGAGGAAGCCCTTGCTTTGTTTCTCGCTTTAGCATTTGACGGTTCTGAGCGACAGACACGGATAGGAGCATTTGATTCAATCCTAATTGCTCTGTGATAGCAACAGTCGGGGCACCGAGATAAAACAAACGAATATTGCTTTTAGGGGAAACCCAAGTGATACGTAATTCATTGATCCTTCTCCCAAAGCAAAAGTAATAATGCTTTTTTTTTTTACTGAGAATCATTTCCAACCCTTTATAACATTGTCTTGTTTCCCTTGCCCGACTGATTTAGTCACTGGCCGTCTTACCATCTACTTTTCTATTTTTAACATTACGTAGGTAAATAGCAATTATTTCACATTTTAAAAACCTCACCTGTTTATTAGGACACCGAACATCCTTACTAATACTGCTTCTCAAAGCAACTTCACTGAGTTCCCTCCCCAATAGTTCCGGCAATGTCCACCGAGATGGCGACACATATTGCAGCCACGTGACGTAACTTGGCAGGTCTCGTTCGTGTATCGTCACTCCGTTGACAAGGGTGCTCAGCAGGAGGCAGAACCCTGCTATGACTGCCGCAGTCTTTTCCATTGGCACAAGGAATATCGTCGCTCGACATAGCATTTGAATACTTATTAGATAGAGCACCATGTAACCTGAAAAAGAGTTTTCGTTTTATGAGATTGGAATGGGATGATAAGGTTTAAATGGTCGGAACATCTACTCGACAACTTTTTGATTAATTTTGGCAGCTATCGGGAATATCAAAAACAGATAATGATCGCATGTGAACTGGGAACAAATTCAGTTGCATAGTCCACCCGCATTCGGAGGGCGATTCCGGGATATATTCCCGATGTCTACTCCTTGCCGTTACTTTATCATCATTAAATTCGAGGAAAGGTACCGACTGCTGGACATTTTTGATCCCCAGGAATCACCACAACGAACAGTCTTGCGGTGCTCACATCCCAGAATTTTTTGCGATAGATAGATCCATTTTGGTACCATTACTGGTCTTAGACCATCGGTTCACTTATTCCATAATTCAACATACCTAAGTATAAATAAAACCCGTCGAAGGACGCGGGCGATTGCGCGTACAGTCCGCTCATGGCGTAGCTCGGGACTAAGTACGCCAACCACGTCACTGCCGCTGACCATAACTCCAGAAATTGCTGAAATACAAAACATGATTTATCCATAAAATGCCTTGGAACCGTGACGAAGAAATAAATGCTTAGTTCAGTGGTTTTCTAGTGTGGTAAAAAACGGTAAACTAATGATTGACAGTAGAGTAACTGGAATACTTGCACAGGTGAATAGTGGCCTACTGGGATCTTCATATAGCTTCCTACCTTATCTTCTCTACACCATGGACCATGGCGATGCATCATCCGCAAAGTATTGAGCGATGACTGACAATAAGGTTCTGGCGAACTTCCAATTAAAAAAATGATCACCAAAACGTGGATATAAGCAAATGAAGCCATCTATGAGAGTGGTACCGATTCGAGACCTCATAAGATTGCTTGATGAAGACGGACCGACTCCTTTCAAAAACTGAAGAGAAGTTTTTTATCATCCGGTACTATACTGTCAGGATAAAAACACTTACGTCAAACAATATGAAGACAGTTCTGGAGTACAGCCCCACAGCTATGTCCCTCTCCACATGGTGTCGCATCGAGCTCGCTTCTCTCGCACTCAGCCACAACAGGATCGGCCACACAGTGAGGCACATTACTGTGTAGTGGAAGCCTATCCTGTCGTTTTGTGTTAGCTGCGAAGAAAGGCAACGGATGAGTATGTGATATTATGGAAAATGCTGGAGCAGTCACGGCTATTAGCTAGCGGACTCAGTCGGATGAAATCGGCAGGCCATGTCTGTCGAAGTGCTGAAGCAGCTATTTTAATGGAATAAACTAGTCTTTGAGCGAAGATCGCAAACCGGCATACAACTAAAGAATTTCCCGTTCATATTCAGCCTTGTCAGATCATGCTTACTTTCTAGCCTTTCCAAAGTATTTCGGCAGCCTATCTATCACAGAAAAAGAGCATCAACTACCTACCATTTCAACCAGAAACAGCTGGATGTGATCATTTACCTTAGGATCCGTAGCCGGTAGGTCCCAGAACACGGCGCCGGTGATCATCGACATCACAGCCGCGAGAAGCACTCTCGTTATCACGTTCGACAGAGTTGTCGATTGTGTGAATAGCAGGCTTTTTCTGGAGATTTAAGAAAACAATGGCATTACAAAATTGTGTGTTACTTTTCCATCACCAACGCGGCCTTCCTGAAATCGATTTATTTTCTATATCACAAAATAGTCCTGCATTCAACCGCAACTCGTCTGATATTAAGTAATGATGCGGCCAAGGGGGGGCACGATTGCCTAAAAGAAACAGATTCGCTAGAACTTTGAGGAGATTCAGATTTTAATGATCAAGGAACAGCGGAATGCATGCTATGCACGTAAACGCAAATATCACAGATTGATTTCCGACGTTGGAATTGGAACGATTAAACATTGGGATGAAAACCGCTTTTTACTGCTACAAAATAAAGGCATTGTCAATGTCAAATTGTAGGTAGCCCATAAGTATACTCACTCTATAAGCGCTCCCGCCTGCGCGAACACATTGGGCCTCGTGAGCGGCGCCGGCAGCGGCACGGGCGGCGGCGGCTCCGGCGCCGCGTGCGCGCCCGCGAACACGTTGGCGAGCGCCGAGATACGACCCGACGACTCCAGCATCGCTGCTGCTGATAGGTCGTCCAGAGTTACCAGGTCCACTGCAACAGTGGAAGAGTTTTAGTGACTACATGAAGAGCAGTGTGGTGGTCTAAATTTTGAACCACGACACTGGGAAACCAGATATTTTTAAATGAAGACAGTTCACGGCTGATGATCTAGCAATTCCTTAAATGCTACATAAATCACACTAACTCTTCCCTAAAAGCGAAGTTTAATACTTACGATAGTAATCCGAGGGGTTCTTGAAAGCTGGGCAGGGATAATCAATGGAGGCAAAATATGGCAACATATCCCTTCGGTACCCGCTAAACATCGTTCTACCGGCTGAAATTAACACCACCTAAAACATCAAAGAAAATGTTAGAAAGATAAACTATTTATGGTCCCAATTTGGGTCTTGAAAAAAATCAGTCCTTCGCATTAGAATTGCTTCATCTACTCACCTTAGTAAGCATAGCAAAAATCTCATAAGTCGGTGGATGCAGCGACATGATGACAACTCTGCCTGTACTGGCCCAGTTCCTCAAATATTCCACTAAGAAGAAGGTGTCAAAAATGTCCATTTCCTTCGTAGGCTGGTCTAAGATGAGTATGGCCATGTCTAGAAGGAGTTGACATGCTACGTTCAGGCGACGGATCTCGGAGCGAGTAAGGCGGCCTACGTTGGTGTCCCGAACTTGTTCTAGACCTAGTTCTTCTATTAGCAGGTTTATCTGAAAAAGGTTGGAATTTTGTTTAGACAACGCCAAAAAATCTAAACATATTTTTCAAAGATTACATTGCGAGCTTCGTTTCGCTTGAAAAGCATTGTTGCGACTTGCACCATTAGGCAAGCAATATTAAGCGCATCGATAATAGTTATAAAGGGTGTAAAACACCTCTTAACGAAGCCGAAAGGCACTGGTTCTCCCTGTCATTGCGATCATTTTTTTGTTCTACACCATACCTGGGAACCTTCTAGTTACGGAGATATTAGGGGTCAAAGTTCCGTGATGAGGTGATTTACACCGTGTAAATCACCTCATCACGAAGCCGTCAACCAAGCATTCTGTACATGAAACTAAGTAACTTTACGCAAAAAATATTGCTGGGAAGCGACTTTTTTTTGGGGGGTGTAAAATCATGTTTTGTGGTAGAACTCAATGTAACGCACTCAAAACATTGTGCTGATGGACGGATTGAGTAGTACGGGGGTCGAGGAGGTGTTTAAAGTAAAAATCTTACATTAAAAACTTGTATTAAAAAAAATACTTGTCAAAAACTTGGAACTTTGACCCCTAATATCTCCGTAACTAGAAGGTTCCCAGGTATGGTGTAGAACAAAAAAATGATCGCAATGACCGGGAGAACTAGTGCCTTTCGGCTTCGTTAAGAGGTGTTTTACACCCTTTATGTTTCTGAGGAGAGTCTATAAAAAAAAACAAAGCTACATACCCGATCCCTATCATCCATCTTGACCTGTCCGTTGTTTCTTGGTCTTCTCAAAGCGGCGTGGAACCTCAGAGTATGTTCAACTGTCATGGCGGCACATAATGACGTGTCCTTACGAACGTAAGCAGCGATCTTCCGAAGAGTTGAGGAGGCAACCGGCTGCCCGTTCAGGACTATGTCGCCTGTTAATTTCTGGATGAAAAAAAAATAGGAGGTGTGATTGAATATTCGTAGTATAAAGAAGAAGAGAGCGAAGAGGTCAATTGATGCAGAGCAAATCATACAGTCAGCTGGCTTACCATGACTTCTTAAACCAGTGTGGGAAAAAGACGGACCTATACAGGATGTCTAGCGCCATCTCTTTCCCACACTGGATTAGGAGTAAAAGATTAATGTTTTAAGACGTCATGGTAGGCCACCCGGTATGAAGTGTCAAAGCTGAAATTTTTTCGTTGCAAAAACGGGCGTGTAATACGACTATACACTAGTTCAGTCTCCTTCTCGCACACAAAAACTATGATGGTTCAAACAACCAATAGCCGTACTATAACAATAGTAGGTACGGCTAGATTGACTAAGGCGCTGTTCTCACCTACGCAACGTGATAGTATCGTGATTATAAAGCAGTATGTTATACTAGTATTACTCCATACAATTTCAATCAAGTTACGTGTTAGATCACTTGTCAGATCACATGTCACGATGCTTGCGTCACGGTGGGAAACAGCGCCTTAGATTTCGTAGGTGAATCTATTTATGTGAATGAGGATCATACCTTTCGTACTCCTGCCAAAACATCTAGTAATCCAGTGGCCTCGTGATGGGAAGTTGCTAGAACAGCTAAGATTTCTCCCGACTTCACTTCGAAGCTCAGCCCAGATACCAGCAACGTTGACTTGTTCTCAGGTGCCGTTATTTCTAAACTGTTTACCTGCAAACCAAAGTTTTCTTCTGATTAAGTTGTTGCTGACTGATCTCTAAATGTATTATGTATGTAAGATAAGGGCGGATGAGGTCAATAACACAGAAATCAGATGTTTTACTGAATTCTCAATTGAGAGTACTCACATAATAATTAGGGTAGATATACGCTGAATGCGTGTATCCGTCGAGATGGTCTCCCGGTCTTAGTGTAGAATGCTTTCTGGACTGTGCGATGGACATGTGGCTACCTGCCTTCGACATGCGACCACCAAGGTGCGAAGGAGACATTAGGTAGCTGAAACAAAGTAAAGAAATAGTCACCAGATTGGTACCTTAATCAAAAAAGACGAAAACTTTGGCCCAAACTGATATTATGCGAGGTTCCAGCGACTAGCTTATGACGGCTTATATCAACTATGAGGAACGTACCTTTGGTGGTCTCCATCAGGCACATAGTCGGCGACGCTGTTTCTTCTATTGCTATAATGTGTGCGATGTTGTGGTCGTGCATCTATGCCCAGAAGGTTGGCTTCACTGACTGATTTGTTTCGAGAGTTCGTCCATTGACCATCGCCGCGGATGCCGGCTTGCTGCATCGCGACGACTGGCACTCCAGTGTTCGGCTGGAAGACAAATGAAGATTAGAGAGGAGGGAAAATATCGAAAAGATGTTTTGGGAAAGGATTGTATTAGGTTTTGACCCACCTTTACATATCTAATAGTCGGTAAACCAACGTAGGGCAAAAGGAACATAGTAAGTCCTTGATTACGACTGCGATAAAAATAAAATGGTTAGCGTGTTCGGAGTAACGAATGATATCGTGAAACGAATTAAAATGAGACCGTTTTTACTCAGACTAATGTGCGAACAGAGAAAGGAATCATGTTCTTGACTCATCAAACGTGTTTTAGTAGAAAGTATTTACCTGCAGAGAAGGATGTACGTTCTGCATCCTAAAATCCGGGTCAGAGCGATATTTCCGACTATATTTGTAGTTTGTGGTTGTCTCGTTGTCAGAACTGTCGTAACCTGAGGAGGTCTCGCGCATTCCTCGACTTTGCCTTTGAATCCTGTGAGAAAATGCAAGGAATGTGTCAATTAAATATGATCCACATAAACTAAAGTTCGCCTCGTTGGTCTAGTCATGGTGGTCGCAAGTGTGCCAGCTGAGCATAGTATCCAGGATTAACTTTTGGCTGACCAGCCGAAATTGTTTTGGGGTTTCCATTAAAGATAACAGCCTGGATCCTGGATTTGTGTCCAATAGCCGGTTAAAATAGGGCCGACCTACATATGTGTTTACAATATCTTTACTTATCCCTTCGTTAGTGATGTCGAGACAATTACCCGTGTAAATTTCATACAGTACAAGAACTTAGCTTGTTTGCGCCTATTGTATTCGTAGATGTTATGTGTGATAAGCTGACAATGTCACAAACAAAATGCTTACATTACTATGGCATTATCCGTTTTTTTACTTTAAACACGTCCACGACCCCCGTACTATTCAATCCGTCCATCAGCACAATGTTTTGAGTGCGTTAAATTGAGTTCTACCACAAAACATGATTTTGCACCCCCCAAAAAAAAGTTATTTCCCAGCAATAATTTTTGCGTAAAGTTACTTAGTTTCATGTACATAATGCTTGGTTCACGGCTTCGTGATGAGGTGATTTACACCGTGTATATACTCCACTCCAGTGATTTAGTAACAGAACTAGGACTAGCAACTTCGTCTGCGTCACATTATCCCTGTTTATGCAATATTTTTCATTGATGCTCTGCTCCTATTGGTTGTAGCGTGATGTTATACATATAGCCTATAGTCTTCCTCGATACAAACAGTAGTTCCCGTGTTCAAACAAACAAAGTTTTTAGCTTTATAATAATAGTATAGATATATTCCATCACGCATAGATGAAGAACATTGGAAAGTAACTTCACCGTCCTCAATATTTACCTAGGCACAGGTTTCATGCCACTCCCAATAGAAGTCTTCGGTTTAGGTGTGCCCGAGCGCTGGGATCCGTTATGATTCGGCGGAAACACCCGAGGAAGGCCGAACTTCAGGTACGTGTACATATTGGAGCCGAGAGCCGATCTGGTGACAAATTGTAAGGTTTGCTTTAGGACAAGGTAAGGCAAACTCCGTGACATAAATTTCATTAACGGCGAGGCCAATTCTGTAATAATATATATAAAAATGGTTAGTAGTAGTAGGTAGGTAGGTACTGTATGTTACAATCAGTTTTTATGAGGTATGTTTTTAATAGAAGTTTTAATGGGAAAACAATGCTGGTAAGCTGTGCGTGTTCTAGAATTCTCAATAACATGAATTCCGTAGCAACTTTAAGTTGACCAAAATATTTGACTACCGTCTTTCAAGTTAAACCGTCGTAAAGGAATCGATTCAGAAAGAAGAGGATACGTATAGATAGGTACCTACGATGAAATCACTGAACCTAGTACCTAGATAGGCATTTGTCAGCTAACAACTGAAATGTAATGACAGCCTAGTACACTTACTTGGGTCCATATCGAGGGTGTGACAATATAGATTGCACGGTGGTATCTCTCAGCTGAAAGTTCCCATACGGCAGAGGACTCTTGTCCGTACTCCCCAACGCACTGTCGGTGAAGTCCGAGTTCAAGTTTTGCCTAAAACATGACAGTAATAATGTTTATGTTACACTCTTTTATTAACAATGCGTTATCTAGCTCGTGATCTATGTTACTGTCATGATTCTCACGCCAGACGGTCAGATCGTGTTTCGATTTACTCTGTATTGAGTTGTATGAGTAGTAAATGACGACTGTTTTACTGCAAATTGAAGTATCATTCCCATAATAGGGTTCATCTCGAAAAGTCATCCTTATCTAGATGCAGGTGTTTGGCAACTGGATAAAGATGTCTGAAATCAAACGCATCCTCACATGCATTTGACTAAGACAGGGATGAAAGCAACATCAGTGAATTCCAGTAAACATAACATGACCCGTACCTGCTCCTTGGTTAACACCGGGAATTGGATGCGTGACTCCAATAATGTAGCACCAGGCGGTGGTTCGGGAGCTTACATTACCGACTGTTCCCCATTGCAGGCTACTTGAAAATTTAACCCGATCTCTTGTCTGTCCCTGTTTGTAAGACCTGCTTTCCTTTAAGGTTCAGCAGTTGGAGTGTAAGCAATGATAGCCGAGTGGTTTGACCGTCGAACTGCCAAGTCATGAGGTTTCGATTTCGAACCCAAGACACGCACCTCTGATTTATCGGATTCATGTGCGTATTATACAATTATCACTTCCTTTGGTGAAGGAACACCTCGTGAGGAAACCAGCAGCCTGAGAGATATTTCTCGACGGCATATACAACCAAGTCGGCGACCCATGGGCGGAATAAAAACTCTGACACCTGGTTAGGCAACACACGATAAAGTTTACAATATTCACCTGTAAATAGACCACGCGTGCAGGTCCTCCGAGTGCATGCCGCGGTGGTCGTGCATCAGCGGGTTGGATGGCACCGAGTACCTCCGCTCCCCGCCGAGGCCCAGCGCCGACTGCGACATTGTAGGCCTCTAGTGTGTCTGTGTACGAATTCATTATCGAGTTTAAAGCTTTTGTTAAATTAATTAACTAGTCACTACTGGCACTCGCTATTAATTTCCATCAGTGAATGAGTTTTTGAAATAGGATTATAAGTTTTGGAGATTATACTCCCTGCCTGCATCATAGATTAAAGCATATCTTTCTCCATAAAAGTATCGGACAAGAAAGATTGCAAAGGTGAAGAATGATACAGAAGTAAGCGTGTCGTATATATCGTGAGACTGTGTCGTCGTTAGGACAAAGTATAATATCTAGCCTCCGCAAGAACACAGCAGTAAAATAAATATGACGCGAAGGTAGTTCTACTCCTTTCGTCACAAAATTCACGAAACGCAAGACAAAGGCAGAAAAAACAAGAGGAATGAGATTAGTCAGACGTTATTACAAATTCCAAACATGCCTGCAATGTCAAGAGATTTTGATATTCCATGCGTAGGAGGTTGATAGCACTTACGAATGTCATTCCAATGTTATGTTGTATGCTGCTTTCTTGAGCTTACACATGTTCAGTCAGTGTCCAGGCTTCATGATAATCTGAAACAAAAGACGGTGCCGTTTGTTACAGACTTCCGGTACTGCCTATACCAGCTCGATAGGATAGGTATCGATTATAAGACAATGGTCAATAATTCTGGTTTTATTTTAATAAGTTTAATTTAATCGTTAAGGTGATATTTAGTGTTTATTATTTTATTTTTAGTTTGATTGTTAAATTATCAAAATACGTTATGGCACCTTCCACTTGACAGCTTCCGGTGCGCCGAATATTATTATATTATAATTAGCTCAGATTTTAATATTATTGATCAATAATTTTGTTATAACTAAGTGTTAATTAATATTACTGTTTATTGAGTGATCCAATGTAATGTTTAGGTTTTTGTAGAAATGTTTAAAAGACGATGTGTTGATTTTTTGAATGTGACGTTTTTGTAACCGTCAGGTGTAGAGATTGTGGTGACGACTCGAACCGAAAATAAATCCGATATACCTAGTTCGACCATATTTTTATTCTGAACCATTGTGACTGACCACCGTTTTACACGTTAGAAGATTGGAATACAAAATATTATAAAACGCAAGGTTTTAAACTACAATTTGGAGTGTGCGTGTGGTGTGCGTGTGGATTGAGTGCTCTTTTTTAAAAGTTGTTGACACACACATGTGAGGTCAACATGATACTGCAGGATTTGGCACAGCCAAACGGCAAAATATTACATTCAATTTTACCACCTTGCCTGCCGCCTGACAAATCAGCTGAGGACTGTATACTATAAAAGATAGTCCTATTGCTGTCCATAAAATAGCCACGAAAAAAAAACAATGTCTGCTATGCTCTTTTGTCCAGTTTTGAAAGCAAGCCTAGCATACAAACCCATTATTGGTATGTTCACATGTCATTTCCCAACAGCGGTCGACATTGGCCATATCCCGTACAGACCGTCTGTCTGGCAGCTAGCATGCCGAATCAAAGGCCGCACCAAGTTGCGTCACAAGTACAGTGGACATATTTATTATATGGAACAACATACAGTATTTCAACTAGCATCAAAGGATCTGAATCGGCTCACATAAACACACGTTACTTGTGAGTAAGTCGGGGCTGTCGCATTGAAAAAAGTGGTTACTTTTTACTAGTGTAGTACCGGATAAAAACAGTTTCGATCACAACCGTGACACTTACTTCACGAAAGCGGTCTAGTTGATTTACTGGTTATTTTATACTGTGTCACAAAATCCACAAACAAACCAACAGTTGACTAGTTACCGGACGTATGCGCGACGACCAATCTCAACATCTCATTGTCGACGTTGCGAAACAAATGAGTATGTCAACGAGCATTTGTTTTTAATTTCCATTTTGTTAATGTGATGTAATTTGGACGTGGTTCGTCACTTCTCGTGAGTAAGGTCATTGTTTTGCACTTCCGTGTATGGCGGATCCTATAGTAGGTACATGGCCATATCAACAAAATAGTAAGCGTCTGCACGCATGGTGTAAAAAAGGCCCTTGACCCGTCTGGCCTAGGTCAGCTGTAGTTCAAGTTCCTGTTTCTTAATAGCTAGACCAATTAAAAACTTTTTTGAGGCGTTGAAGAATTGGTCTGATCGAGGATTATGATGAAACTTCAAAAATCAACCGTTCTTTCTGGAAGTGATCATCTCGCGAGAACTGCAGACATTACATACATCACAGAAACAACACCATGCCTTGAACTAAACATTGCTTATGTGGCAGTAAATAGAACCATTAACTAACCGTGGGACCCCATACACATTGTTTAACAATTACGAAGATTCAGTTAATTGAATCACTAACTTACATGATTTATATTCGCGTCTAGTTACTCGTATAATTGGATAAATGACAACTTCATAGATGGGCAAAAAGTTGAAGCTGTCGGAAACCACTCGATGTTGTTGACGTATTTCAAACCATTAGGACTAATTGTGGAAGTCCTCGCTCCATCTAGTACTATGAGATTTGCTTGAAGCATTTCTCATATTCTGAGGCACACTGTCTTTTTTTCATGTCCCCTTCATGCTCCACGACAAAATATACAAAAATATTAAAAGCACTCACTGATAAATCAGTGTTCATCATCTCCAAATCACTAGCCTCGATCAACTTAATATAAAGGTGTCTGCTTTAGTATGCTGATTAGTCCAAGCCAGTTCAACCGGTAACGTTATAATCACTTCTCGATTACCATACATCATTGTCTATAAGTGTCACTTTGGAAGTCACTGGAGGACCCTCACCTACTTCGACAGCGTGATGCTGCACTACCGGTTCTAAGACATTGCGTGTCTTCATGTTAATTGCAGCAAGCTTTATTGATGGAGGCATTGAATAATGTACCGAGTCTTCTTGCACATTGTATGGGATAAATAATGATGAAAATAATTAAAGAGAACAATGCTGCTTATTTTATTAATGGCTTGATGGATTTCTTGTCAGTTCAGCGATTCATCTTCATTTATTTAGTCCGGAACCGCTTTGGTATGCGAATTATAGTGGAGTATCGGGCGTAATACTCATTAGCCCACCCAAGTTTTCATTAGACATCTTTTGTAGTAATCAGACATCTAGAAATCAAAGCTTGAAAAAGACCCCTTTACCGTAATTTCTATTGCCAAGTTTAGATTTCTAGATGCCTATCCGTTGATGTCTAAAATGGAAATTAAAAACAAATGCTCGGTGACATACTCATTTGTTTCGCAATTACGCAAATATCGAGGGATAAATTCGCACTAGTGCGAGTATTTTGCCGAACTAATGTTGGTAAAACTACACCATCTGTTATTGGATTTAGTTCTCTAACATCCGTTACAGACATACCAGTTTGCTTCATCATAGCAATGACTGACTGCTACTGCGTAAGCTGTATTGTGATTTGTGTACCCAGTTATAGTAATCTAATCCCATATTTGATTTTTATCTTCCTTACAAGATACAGCCATAATTTATATCGTCGGTATGTGTTCAGTCTTCGTGCTAAGGTATGTTGGTACAATCTATTTTAAAAGTTCATTATGATTTACCTATGTAGTGATCTTATCTGCAGTGTTTGCCGCTGACTCATGTAGTCATGTGTAATTGTGTACCTGCATTTAATAAAGATGATCTTACTCCGGTAAAATGTTAAGTAGCCGTCAGCTTACTTCATACAATTTTATTATGACCGTATTTGGCTACTTTATCTTCGTTGATGTCTAGGTAAACTTACAAAAATGTCTTGGTATACTTGTGAAAGTTGACTTTATATGATAAAAAACGTTTTACCCTTAGGTATAACAATGTCGTTAATTATTTAAAGGAAAACGCATCAGTATCAATACAAGGTGTTGTTTTGCAACCTCGTCAAATTTCAGGAGGTGGTCAAGAACGACATAAATAATCAATTAAAATTACGGTACCTAGTTAATTATTAATTAACGCTGATTTTTTTAGTTATTTAAGTTTGACAGTATTTCAGAATAACCCCCTTAACGTGGTTTAGGCACTAGGAATTTATCGAATAAATGTTTGAGATTGTTTGTATATGTGTAAGCGAGGTTATAAAGCAAGAACCAGACGGGCCGCGTTTAAAACACGGGTGTTTCACACTTGCCGATTTACGTAAAAAAGAAAAAAAAGAAAAATTATCTACCCATTTTATTATTGATTCGGGACGAGAATCATTAGCATAGTTACCCCCTTGAATTTGACTAGGATGCAAAACAACACCTTGTATAATTATTATCTACTATACTTTGTTACTGTGTGGGTAAGTGGTAGATACAGGTACTACCATCATGCACCTTAATCAACGGATGATTAAGCCCGAAGGTTCGTGCCAGTGGGCGAGGATCATGATAAGCTCTTTGTATGTTAATTACAAGTAATTTCGTATTACACACACGGCCTTCCCTCCTCTGTAGTTACCGATGAGGAAGCTTTGAAATGTCACGCAGTCACTCATCGGGTAAGTGTTTTCAATTATTTTTTTATCGTCAACTGTTGACAGAGCCCGAAGTCGTGTTGAAGATATGAGTTTATCAGTTAATATTTCATAGTTGAACGTGGCGCTTTTGGCGTGTGTTCTAAATCGAAACTAACGCTGCCATCTTTGTTTTTCATTGCTATTACATTAAAATGACAATTCAGAAATGTTTACCAACAGCGTCAGGAACACCTTGCCCCAACTGATTATAATTTCCATTTAATAAGTCACACCAAGCAAAAAGGTTTTCTTCATCATTCTTCTCCCCTTATCCCAATTTATTGGATTCGGCGCATCATGTACTTACATACTTCTCTATTACTCGTCATCTCATGAGACACCTCCTTTCTTGCCATATTATCCTCCACACAGTCCATCCATCGTTTCTTTGATCTTCCTCTACTCTTATACCCATCCACATTCATGCTCAAAACTTTCCTTCACGTCATTTTCGTCATTCCTTCGCAACAAGCCAACCGATTACCACAACACTTTTTCAAATCACCGACGCCACTTTCAGACAGATAATAAAGTTTTATTTATTTACATTAAATAACAGAAACCAAAATAATTGTCTTTTTCACCACAGAAATTAAGTGTAAAGTTATTGCACTCAACACAATCTGCCGTGTCAATTAACTTATGAGATAGATTAATAAAAGACAGCATTGTTTACAAATTAAATAAGTCAAGGTTGTGTGAAATTAAAATTCTGTACGAACTTAACGAAGTCGTTAAGTTAATACTTGTCTGTATGCGCGGGCGCCACCCACATTACATAACAATGTCCTCTAAATTCCTAAAGATTTTAGTTAGCACTTACAACATTTGCGTGACCAATTAGTACCTTGTCGTTTCATTGCGAAATGTAACAAATATAACAAAATTGAATAGATTTACGATAACATACGTGGTCTAGAATAAAAAGAATTCTAGGAGTATAAATAAGGGTTCGGTAGTGTTTACTAAAATCACTAGCTACGGCTTTAGGTTCAAAGTAAACCAGTGACTGCTGAGCATGAGTCATGAGTTCTGGGTCAGGCAAGGTACGTTAGGTATTGGGTTTGTTCATCCGGAATTTCTCAGTACGCGGAGTGTAGATTTGCGCCCGGTTGATGACAACAGGCTTGCCCCTTTTACATGGGACTTAAACATAACTGGCAAAGTATGGGTGTGGGTACTATTACTAAATCATCAAATCTGAATCTGAATGCAGAGGTATATACCTCTGCCTAACCCTTCAGATTCAGATTGCAGGCGTGATGGGGTTGTGACAGTATATCATCCAATTAATTATCAGTAAAGGCAAATTCTACCATCAGGATCAAAAGCTTTCAAGAGCTGCTGTCAGTGTCCTAGCTGCTATGGATTATTGAGACCTCTTGAATGCCGTACAGATGGGTTATTCACGTTCAGTTGCAATGTTTAAATCCGCTCTAAACATAAAGCACACAACAACCCAAAGGAGACAGATTGGGACTCGTTTGAGGCGCTACCGCTGAGTAATTTTTCCATTCGGTTACGGAACCCTAACAAAAGGGATAAAAGGATTCCTGAGTCAGCATTGTGGATGCAAAGTAATAAATCGTGTTAGACCTCTGAGCCTGCATTGTTACTGCCTTGATTGCATACAGAGAGGCTCTTGACTTTGTACATTGATATATTGCCAGGGGATTCGAAGCGTAGGCGCCATGCGATACCCGTTTAACATTTCTTAAGCAATGCATATTCTATTGGCGGAACAAAACGCAAATACCATTCACTTTATGATGAGATTCATTATCATATTGAGATGGACAATATGGAAATTTAACCATCCATTTTCCACGCGTGTGCCTATGATTATTCATTTTCACTTGCTAAGCGTAGAATCGTCTTCTTCTTCCACTGCTGGGACACGAGGTTGTTTGTAAGAGGACTTAGGCATAATCCACCTGGTGAGCCCGTGTGGATGGCACATTGTCTTCGATTTTTTTGTACTAGGACATGCCGAGGTCCTCACGATGTTTTCCTTCAGCGTTTTGAGAGCAGCGGTGATGAAATATTTTACCAAAGTAAAATGCTTAGTCTGGGTTCAAACCAACAAGTTACAACTTGTAAATCGCAGTGTTGCTTGCTAAGCGTATTATTACATTAAAACTTACAACACACGAGAAACATAAGAGCATGGTAGCTCGCCGCATCATAATCTACATCTGACATACATTGTCAAGCAAATAATCCAGTGCACACAAAACGCAAGTGCGTGACTCTTGCGCACGCATTCTCTATTACGCCTCCATTCCTTCAGTGTCCACGCAAATTGTCTCTGTTCTCCAGTAAATGGGCAATGCGTGCACTAAGGCTATATTGCTCGGAACAGGGGCTATTTTTACCCGGGATGGCATGCAAGCCAGGCGCTTCGGGGTCGCCGACCCGTGGCCCGCCATATTCTATCGCACGTAAGCACTCTTGCTCGCAATTGTTAGAACAAAACGTATTGAGACAAATTGGCTTTGTATTAGATTATTGTTATTGTTGTTTTTTGTTACTAAGATTGAATGTTAGTAGTAAAGCTGTGTTAGTTACGCTTTAATTTGGCGAACGTTGAACTTTCTTTGTTATGAATCCTCATGATTGCTGAAATGGAAATCGTTGGAAGTTCAATATCACGGTGAGACCTCCAGGGACGCATAAGAGGAGGAGGCTTATAACCTGCCTAGCACTGGGTTTAGATAGTTCAGAACTAGACGTAGGTAATACAATTACTGTCTTTATTAAGATAGTGATATGTAGGTGCATTCTGATGGTTTCCATTTTCTATCGATATAGTCAGCAGTCCGGGAACAATCCCTAATGCCATGGAACCACGGGTAATTAAAATTACCCTTGGACCCGGTAATGGGTCAACCCACCGGGACCACGGGTAACGAGTGATTTCATCAACTTTTACAGATAACCTGGAACAATTTCTGGCTTCATGTTGTATTGTGCCTCTATCCTCAAGTATTCGTTGCATAATATTGTTCTTATATAGGTAATTGAATCAAAGTAGCTTGCATTTTAAACTTCATCTGGGAATGTTAAGGTAACAGAAGTGCTGACTCATAAAAATAATATTGAAATATGATCAATTTATCATGGAATACCTACATTGTAAGATCCGCATTCCGTTATTCCATGATTATTTACAATGTTATGGTGTAATATGTCACGAGTCCACGACAAAGCCCTAGGTTGTCATGACATAGTTGGCTTTGCAGTCACGAGACATTTACAAGTGATAAATACATTTCCATTAATGTATAAATAGTTGCATTGCGCCCACGCATGCAGTGAATAAACTTGAACTTAACATGGGAACCGCATTTTATGGTCGTTACTTACATATAAGCTGTCATTTTCGCAATTTCTTTGTCCTCCAACATACTTCTCCAACCGTACAATAAAGTAGATAGGTACCTTAACAATGTATGAGTAGATACATGCCTTACGGTATTATTATACAGCTAAGAGATATCGTAACACACAATTTTGCCAAGACTTTAGTACACAATTCTTCTAGACCCACAGCGTTAAGGTTAATAGATAGCTGTTAAAAAACGGATTTTTTATACAAAATTTCGAAATGATTCGTTCAAAATATATGGAACAGCATTTTCTTTTTTAAATAATTATTCCAACTCCGTTTTACACCGCGTCAAAGTGGTACGGACAGAATGCAAACGATGATTCATTTTCCAAGAAAATAGAGAGCTAAGTGTTAAAACATGCGTAAACTCATAGACATAAGGTAAATCAATCCACTTAGTAAATAAAAGAGCAAAAAACACAACACCGACAAAGGAGATAACTACCATTACGAAGACAAGAAACTTACTATTATAGTAATATGCAATAATTCACCACAATTAGAGATTGTTAAGCGCGTTACGTTACGCGTTACCGGTGCAGGCGCAACTCTATTGAATAAATTAGAACATAACATCCGATACTATTCGTAACTGTTCCGGTTTTTTAACTTCATAGGTGGATCGTTACTTGCGATGCTCACGAAGAATTCGTGGGGTTAATTGCAAAACAAAGGCATCATAGGCTTCAAGAATCTTTTCTGTCATTTCAGGGTTCTTAGAAAAGGGGCTAGAAGACTGCCTCGTAGTGTAAAAGACAAGACTGCCCCGTTTGTCGAAGGCTGAGCTGTAGGTGGACTATTTTGCGTAAACCTCTGCCTAACTCTTCCGGGATTACAGGCGTGAAGTTATACAAATATGTATGTGTTTGTGTATATCCATAATGGCTTACAGCAGTATTGACATACTTATTTTACTTTTCAATCCCATAAATTATAGATATTTCCATCTTCGCTACATAGCGCTGATATAATGTTTCTTTATCAAGACCGGTTCAGTATGCGATACTTAAACTAATCTTGCTTGCATGGCTCAGCTTACCTACCTCAAGTAATTTTCTACCAAATCACAATCAAAAGACCATTTTCCTTTAAGAGCATCACTCGTATAAACATCAAAGTGATAACTATAATGAAAGTAATAATTGAAGATTTTTTTTCCGTAGTTTGCTTTCTTCGACTGTTAAAATCTTTGTCGCGTAAAAATGCATAAGTTAACTTCACCTCAAGTTATTCTTAAACTTGACTATTGATACCAGGGTTAGGTATTGTTCCTCATTTTTACAAATTAAGCAATTACAGTAAATTGTTAAAGTGACTCGTGGTTCTTTGACTATATTTATAAACCTGTCTTCAAAATCCTTCACATAAGTTCATGCAGTCCGCTCAAAGTCAACCGTTCGCTGAGTTTATACATGCAGAAATATTTCAACGCGCATTGCCAGCTTGGCAGTTGGCAGGTCCCAGCTGACTCACGCAACTTACCTGCTAAAGGTTGTACCGTTACCATTCCAAAGAATATTATCACTTAATACAGAATTTGTAGTGTGTTGAAGGTTTTTGAAGTGTGAGAAGGAAAATATTGAAGCTAAAACAAAATTATCACTGTAATTCTTGAACTTATTTTACGTTTCTGCCTTCAAGTCGGTGATTTTTACTCTTCCTATCGACGGCATTGGTATGATAAGTTTTTAAAGTGCATCTTGCCAATAAATGCATATGGTTTACATGGATCTTTTGGCACGTGGCCTTAGCCAGAACTAACAACGCCATCTTGTATTTTCAATACAATTTCACAAATGTTTACAAATTCAACCAACTTAACTTACTTATCTGTGCTGGCGGGAAAACACAGAACTAAATTAAACGTAGGTACTTGAAACTTATACCAAGTTTGATATATCGATGCATTTTTTCTTGACAAGTCAACTAGCCAGTATATGGCAATGCCTTCTTGTCATATTTCATCTTTGTCCAAATTCTCCTCAGAACGTGGCCCAAAATTCAACTTCAACCTTCATAAAGGTATTACTCATTTCCGGCAAGTGCAAACGCAATGTGTGAAGCACATCGCTCCGTCTTTATTAAAAAGAAAAGATTGCTGATAAGTGGAACGAAGTGAGATTGATTGTTTGCTTGAGAGATTTCATCTAGATTGAGTTTTCTAACACTTATTGTTTCATATGTTGTTACGACGTACAGTCGTAAAATAATCAATTCTATCGACACAAGCTAGCACACCTCATTCTGTAACCACATCGTCATAAACAGCACTCTATTGCTCGTTTTCACTAACACTAGACATTACCTAAATGAATGCGTAAATAATTCACTTTGTTGGCTTGGCTCTGCACTGAGAGTTGACATTCCAATAGTAGAAATATGTCTAAGAATCATTCATTTAGTGTCAGCGAAAACGGGCAAATGTTTGCTCTTGCTGCGCCTCCAGCTCCATAGTGCACCGCAAAATATCTTAAAGCAGCATAAACTAGCAAATTTATAAACGATTTTACTTTCTTGTGGCAATAAAACTCACACTTATTCTTGTTTATTTCAGCGCTTTCTTTAACCTCTGTCTTGTTCCGTTTCACTTGACTGGCGGTTTTTACAACATCAAGAGCTTCTTATTTTTGCTACGAAACCATTCTAGCATCATTATCGGATGCTGGATCTGCTGATGGTATTTAACCTAGGATCATAGGATTCAGAAACCTAAACGACACTAATTTCTTTGATTACAAGTTTATGTATGTACTACATAATTATATACTTTATTTATACCGAAGAAGATCTAAATGTAGAAAGAAACTTCAAAGGGAGAGGAGGAGGAGGAGGAGGAGGGGAGAGGGCACTGGCTCTTATAACACAAGTCTATCACCTAGCACAGGAGTCAGAGGCTTCACACAATTTTGAAACCACTTTCTTGTGTCATAAAGATTATTGATTATTAGGTCGTAAGATCTTTTACGATAGAAAACTGGCTTCACAGATGACTATTGGCGTTTTATAGTTTGTAATAAAATCTCAATGTTACGGCTTAGTTAGAGCTAATCCGACATTAACATCATCACATGTGTTGCACATACTTATAACTTCATAAACATCTCATGAATCTGGAATCTGGAGGTGTACTAATCTTTATTTAATCTATAGCTTGCATGTAATACTACATTGTTACCCTAGGGGTGAAAGCCACTTATTTAGTCCCGAGACGAGGCGCCAATAGTTCGAGGGACTAAATAAGTCTTTAACCCGAGGTAAACACTGTGCTTTTCATTACGAATACAAGGAAAGTAAAAATAAAAACATGATAATTCATGTTCCAAATTTACAAAATTTTTCTTTAGCTAATGCTAAAGAAAAATTTTGTAAATTTTATTTGACATAAATCAACAACTTTTCCCGCCTATTTTGTTTTTTTTTTCTGTGGCCAGCCAGCTATTCAGCCATTGTTTTTCATTTTCATCATTGAAAAAATGGTAAATATTTGATAAATATTTTGCCCAAATATATGTTATTTTATAGAAATTGTTTAAACTAAATTATAATAAAGTTATTAAAAAAAATAGATACTTTAATCAATACTTAACTTTAAGTTATTTCAATTTTACATCGTGGCTGCATAGAAATTTGGAACATGGTTCAATAAAAATGTGAAAATAGAACTAGTTTTTTTTATAATTTGGCATCTGTCAGTTGAAAGCGATTCTCCCTAGGGAAGAAAAGTATTACTTTCAACCCGCTCCTCAGGCAACTTCAGATCTACTTTCAGAGTATGAGTAATGAAAAATACCTAATTTTTCTTTTATCGTGTGGTTGGTTAGCTGGTGTCAGAGTTTTTATGCCACCCATGAGCCTCGGACTTCGCTTTACATGCCGTCGAGAAATATCTCTCAGGCATGTGGTTTTCTCAACGTGTTTTCCTTCACCGAAGCAAGTGATAATTATACAATACGCACATGAATCCGAAAAATCAGAGGTGCGTGTCCTGGCCCCTATTCACAAATGCTCGGATTCGATTTCGATTCCATAAGTCGTATGTCTATCTTGTTTTGGCATTACGACAGCGAGCGAGATAGACATACGACTTTCCGAATCGAAATCGAAATCGAGCGTTTGTGAAACGGGGGCTGGGTTCGAAGTTTCGAACTTTAGACCTATAACAGTCCGACAGTTTCACCACTAGGCTATCAGTGCTTATCCACCACAAGGCTATACCGCCTGGTATTTAGCTGCATCCAGTTAGCCTGAAAGCCGACCCCAACATCTTAGTTGGAGAAGCGCTCGGTAAGATGAGGATGATATAAGCTAGCCTCGAAACATCTTGTATAGCAAACGATCTCCTCGCTTATTCACAAAGAAATACCAGGTTTTCTGTAAAAAGTCTATCATCATCTGCCTAGCCATTATCCAAACTATCTTGGGGTCGGCTTCCAGTCTAACCGGTTGCAGCTGAGTACCAGTATTTTACATGAAGTGACTGCCTATCTGACCTCCACAACTCAGTAACTGGGTAATACGATACCCCTTGGTAAGACTAGATGTCAAACTTTTGGCTTCTGACTACTCGTAACGACTGTCAAAGATCTACAAATGACAACCGGGACCAACGGCTTAACGTGCTTTCCGAGGCACGGAGGAAACTCGGTATGTAATTATGGTCACCCATCCACGGACCAACCTCGGCAAGCACGACTTAACCTTAAAGATCGACCCGTGCGGCTGTTATTATTTAGCCTCGAGCTCCTCTAAAAGGTCTACTTGCCACAATTTCTCAATCTCACCCTTGCACAGTTACAATACTTATTTAGGATATATTGAAAGACTCACTTATCCATAACGACATAATGGAGACCAAATGCGAAAAAGATGACGGTTACTGTAAAATATAGGTAATTTAAAATTGCCTACATAAGCATACCGTTAGAAATCCATGGTATTACTTCCATTGTCAACAATTCACACGATAGGAAATCGTAAATTAAAATAACATTACAGAAACGTATAATTTATACAGTGATATACGAAATTGGCATGGTGTAACTGGACATCACTGTGGCCGTACTACTGCTCCTTGATAAAATCGACCCTGATGGTAATATGGAAGGAAACTGGACTTTTTAATAAATAGCTGACTCAGCAATAAACATTTAATAATTATTATAAATGCTGGAAATTCAGCGTAGTCTACGTACAAATCATCTGCCTAGCCTTTTTCCCAAACCATGGTGGGGTCGGCTTCCAGTCTAACCGAATGCAGCTGATTATCAGTATTTGCATGGAGCGACTATCTATCTGACCTACACCACCCAGTAACTGGGTAATATGATATCTCTTGGTAAGACTGGTTGTCAGACTTTCGGGCTTCTGACTGTGCAGTCCACGTACAGTCACGAACAATAATATGTACACACTAAGCAAAACTGAAAAGTGATTTGCTCGTGAAATTACGGTTTCTACGTTCAGATAAGACCTATGTCGTAATGAAAGCTTCCAAAATTCCACGTTCGTGAAAACTTAAACCTTTAATCAATACAGTAAGAAAAACTCACTTTTAAAAGTTGCTGTGTATACATATTATTGCTGGTACACTGTACAAAATCAACTTAAAATATAAAAGAAGGTGAAAATAGTCTAAGCGATGTTTTCTACCTAGATTAATTTCCAAGAACTAATTCTTAACAATTTATGATCAATCAATCAAGTCTGACAATTAGATTACTTTCGTCTCCACAATAGGGGATAATCCAATTTCTTTTTCTTTGTCCGTCGCGTAGTTTATTGAAAAGTATTGGACACGTATTTTTTTCTTTTTTCACGTGGTCTTAAAATTACGGAGATATAATATTGAGTTGAAATGGCGCATGACGTCACATGTAGGTAAGTTTTATACCTACTTGTGACGTAGTAAGCCCCCACTCTCCAACTTTAATGAGTTTTAACTAAGTAATTTTTTGATATTTAGATAAAACAAAAAATACGTGTCTAATATTTTTGTATTACCTGTCTGACGGACAAAATAGAATGTCGTTTTATTTACCCAGTCCGATCCCCTATTAAAACACTCCATTTCAAACTTTCAAATTAATGACTAGATGTTTGGTAAAGCATTATTAATTAAAGCTATTATCTTTAATTGATAATTCTTTCAAAGATCTGGAGAAAAACAATAAATACAAATTACTCAAATTGTATTATGAGTAATTTGTATTTATTGATTTTCTCCAGATTGCTAAGTGGCTGATTTGCATATTGATTTCACTTTCTTATGCACGCGGTATATCATTATTTGCATATGCAAAGGAGCGTCTAAGCGTCTCTAAATGGCATTCATTTCATTACGAACGTCCAATAAATTAGTGGGAGCGGAACTTGGCATAGATATTATGCAGCGTTTTTATAAAATATTATAAACGCTATAAATATTAACGCAACAACAAACTCGCTATAACAGAAGAGGTTTTGAACAAAAGTTGAAAATGGCACCGATTTTCTGTTCAGTCCCAGCAAATCATGTCATTCATCATCTGCCTAGCCTTTTCCCATCTATGTTGGAGACGGCTCCCAGTCTAACTGGATGCAGCCAAAAACCAGCAATTTTCATGGAGCGACTGCGTATCTGTTTGGCCTCCACAACCAGTCACTGGGTGTCTCGATACCCTGTCAGAGAAACTGGTTGTCAGATTTTTTTGCTTCTTACTACCTGTAGTGACTGCCAAAGATCTACAAATGACAGCCGGGACGTGCTTTCCGAGGCATAGAGGAAGCCAGCATGGCAGCAGTATCATAAATAAAATAATTGAATCATCAGTGTCCGCTATCGCTTATAACTTAGACCTCTATTACTCAGGGGTATTGCGCAAGCGAAAATATTATTCAGTTTTAAGGAATGTCGCAGCCATTGCAACCGGACGCTATTGAATGAAATGACCGTATCTAAAGTTTAGTACGGACCTTAATTTGTTACTTCCTTTTTATTATACTAATAGTACCTTTAATAACTGGAGACTTTAATTCTAGCCTATACGTAAGATATAAATCTGATCTTTGGGCTAATAGCTAAATGGCTACTTAAGATCCGTAAACAGATTTAGCAATTTCCGTACATATTTTCATCAGTACTGGTTTTCCTTTCATTTTCCTTGAAAACTTGGGTATTAGTGTATTAGTCATAGTTAACAAGTTAAAACAGCGATCTATTTTATTGCCTAGTTGCTCTAGATATTTGCTAGATTCAACTGAGGAAAATTAGTCACGAATTTGTAAGCTGTCGTATTAAATCTTTGCCGGGGCATGTAGGTACTTACTATGTATTAGATTAGGATTAGAGACTATCGTAAGACTCAGGGCTGCTCTATTCAATTTTAAATAGACTTGCCTTAGATTTAGATTCAGTACTAGAACTGTGGAAACTCAGGTTGGGTTTTCTATAATATGTAATTATATTCTGTCTACGTACATTAGTCGCTAGCTGCAATAATCGAAAACAAACAAGAGTGCCTCGACTGTGTTTTTTTGATCCATGGACTTTAAACGAGTTTATGTTTCTGCTGACGCTTATTTTTCCCTGTTATTATTACGTGTTTTAGTGTTTAAGTTAATTAGGTTTAATATATCAAATGATTCTAATTAGATCACTTTATAAATGTTAAATATTGTTTTAAAAATCTGTTGTCCTATACATAGTAGGTATTTTGTTTGAGCTCCTTCAGCCTGTGATACAGGATTATCCTAGTACAGGCATCGAAGATTGTGAGATCTACATTGTTTAATTAAGATATTTTTTTTTTGTATTTGACCCATTTTTGGTTCTGAATAAAGATATTAATATTAAGAGCGTTTATTCCTTACCGCTTTTCATACAAACTTTCAAGTAGTTTTTTTCCGAAATGACTGAACCGATTTAAATGAAACTTTATACGCATAAGCAGGATACATAGATCTAAAAAGTTACTAAAAAATATTTTCAAAATGTGTTTTAAAACAAGAGATAATTGGAATTTTCTGTTTCTATAGAAAATTTAAATTTGGTCTAATTTAACTGTAACACTATTTTTCGAAAATGTTTTTAGTAACTTTTTAGATCTGTGTATCTTGCTTATGTGTACGAAGTTTCATCAAAATCAGTTCAGTCATTTCGGAAAATAACGACTTGAAAGTTTGTATGAAATGTCGTAAGGCGTAAACGCTCTTAATTAATATAAAAAACAAGATACGCGCGAAAAACTCTTCCTTGGCAGTCGGGTAAGAAATGTTAAATTAGAACCTCAAGAAAATCGCCAGGGTTTTTTAAAATTAATTAATTAAATACATATTAAAAGAACTGTCTGTTGATGTTGGCCGACCCTTATCAGTCAGAATTAAGTACTTTTAATTTATGAAATCATAAGACATACATTTTGTGCGTTAATGTGTAGGTAGGTGCTTAACTAAATAGGTGTGCATGTTTATAACGAGCCTCGTATTTATAACTGTAAGTAAAAATGTGATAAAGTGAGAGGTAATATTTTAAGTTGTAATACTTTAACCCCATACATCTTAAATCCTACACTATTAACTACGGTTTAAGTCACGCGATCTCCTAACGGCTTAATCAACGGTTTGGTACCATTGATTTCACGGCTGCTATAATAAATATACGAGGTGGATTGAATGTACATGAAAAGGTTAAACACCTTCACTTGCATATGTGAAATGACAGATCGAAAGGATATGCTCGCTATTCAAAAAATGAATACACCGTGCGTCGCGTTAGCGGCGTCTGACGGGGAAATCAACTGTCAAATTCACAGCCTACGTCAGTCTGTCCTGTTATGGCCATCATCCTTATCATCATCATTCTAGAGCAGGCCCTTATCCCAATGTGTGAAAAGGCGTAGCATGTCTGCCATGCTTCTTTATTACTTACTAGCTTATGCCCGCGGCGTCGCCCGCGTGGAGTTCGATAATTGTCCCACGGGAACATACTATCGGGATAAAAAGTATCCTATGTGTTTATCCAGGTTATAAACTACCCGTGTGCCAAATTTCATCCAAATCCATTCTGTAGTTTTTGCGTGAAAGAGTAACAAACATCCATCCATCCATCCATCCATCCATCCATCCTCACAAACTTTCTTGCCATAACATCCTTCACACAGTCCATCCATCGTTTCTTTGGTCTTCCTCTACTCTTAAACCCATCCACATTCAACTTTCCTCGCGACATTCTTCTCAGTTGTGTTATGGCCATTTAATACGTATTTATATAAAAGAATTATAGTGTTCCTATTTCAGTACTCATAAGGACTATTTTTGGTAGTCAAATTGCCTTAACAATGACTTTCCCTGGATTCTACATTTGAATATTGCCTTACCTTTTTCGCCTACGTATGTGCTAAATAACCGAATAAAACTGATTACTTAACGGTGTTCTGTCGTGAATCGAAGGAATGTATTTACACAAGCCGTCCGATACGCGGGCTTTCTATCAAGAAGGCTATTGTCGATACGGTGTTGCTAATTCTCATAGGCTATAGAAAATCGGTTAGACAGAGATCATTTAATTTTCTATGCGGAAACAACTACCAGAAATAGCTGTATCTTTTAATTTTGGAAACAAAATACGATTGGTAATTTTCTACTATTGGGAGCTATTTTCAAAGTTTTTTTTTGCACATCAGCCTTTTCACTATGAATGTGCTATAAGAGTTACGAAAGACCAAGGAAACGATGGATATATAGGGTATGACGGACAGGGTGTAAAGGTCGTCATCCCCCATAGTAAAGCGAGGATCCTCCGACCAGACGGGTGTCATGTCTGGTGGGCTACTGCCCGACACTTTAAAAATTCCTAAATCGCGTAGTTAAAGTGGATAACTTTTTACTACGCGATTTATGAATTTAATGTTAATTCTACATTTGTGTCATGACACTGTGCTTTGTGCTTTTTGTGCTTTTTGTTTTATGTTACTGTAGTATTGTTATAGTGCCGCTATAGATGCATGGTGTGAAAGGTAATGGCTAGAAATGGGAAGAGAAGAAGACATGCTGCTTTGACCCCAAATAAATGGAGATATGGACATGAAGTAGGTTAGTGAGGATAATGACGTAAGACTCACTTGGACTCACTTCATGAAAACAAAAAAAAAACAAGCCACAACACTCGCCAATCTGAGCCTCTACAAGAAATTAATATAATTTACAATATCATATCTATTGTGAAATCACAATAAAATTGATTGACTTATTAACTTTTACGACATTTCTAGATGACATCTATAGATGAGTAAAGTTATTGGAAAATTATCGTAAAGAATTGCAGTTACGTTGTGGCCAGTAATGATTCTGTGATTCGCTTTCATTCGATTTAAACTGCGCGATCATCGAATTATAATCGAAAAGGAATGAAATGGAATGTTGCTCAATCGAGTTTCATTCACAAAGGTTTTTTTTCTTAAAGTTGGTAGTTCCATTCAGGGACTGCATTGGGTTAACGAGTTTTTCTTGGTTGTATGTAAGTATTATGACTACACGCACAGTTTTAAGTTTAAACATACTTACGAAGGTTCTTATTTCAAAAGGTTTTTTTTTTTACTGAGAAGAATTTGCTCTTGACTCTAGTCTAGGTCAGAGATGACAGAGACAAAGTCGACGATGGAAAGAGCTTATATTTACATTGGTGCATTTTTAAGTAATCGCTTTCTGGGCTTCATGAAGTAGGTGACTGAAAACTGTGTGAAGTAGTGGTAGGTACATAAATGTGATTCGTATTTAGTCGATTCACATGACTAAATGAGCAGCGGTGGCCCAGTGGTGGCAGCCCCGACTTACGAGCAGTAAGTCGTAGGTTCGAACCCAGGCAGGTGCATTACTTTGTATAATTTATTTCATCACCGCTGATCTCAAAACGGTGAAGGAAAACATCGTGAGGAAACATGTCCGAGAACTGAAAATTCGAAGACATGTGACATCTACCAACCTGCGCTGGGCCCGCGTGGTGGATTAAAGCCCACTCCCTCTCATTAGTGGAGGCCTGTGTCCCAGCAGTGGAAACATTATAGGCTGATGATGATGAGCTTCATGAAGGAACTGAAAACTGTATGTAGTTGTGGTTGGTACATGAATGTGATTCGTATTTAGTCGATTCACATGACTAAATTTGCAATACGCACAACCGTTTGTGGATGTATATGTATCTTTTTATTAAGCTATAAAAGCTCTGATCCTGCTCTTAACTTTACATACGTTTCTTAAATAGAGGAGTAAAGCTGGTTGGCGAGTAAGCAACAGTACATTTCCAGTATATAACATGACCTCGCTTTGTAATGATTTCCCGTACAATGAGGGATCCGCATGAACTGGTTTTGTATAGCTTCTGCCGAGCATACGAGATGAGAGAACAGAGCGCATAAAACAAGGTTCTTTACATTTATACACTGATAAAAATCCGGGGAAACGCGGACGACAACCCTGACCTCCACAAAATCGAAGCCAAGCGTACATATTAAGTGTGCACATTTTATTCAACAAGAACTTTCGCTTTATTGGCATTGCAAGTTTATTTATAAAATGTTATCTCAAAATAACTTTGCTTTTATCGAAACAAGAAACTTTCTTCGTTAAGCAAATGCCACGTGAAAGTAAAAGTTGTGATCGATCATAATTATTAAATGCTTCGTTGCCGTTTATATCTTATAATGTGCCAGTTAAAGTTAAGAAACTAAATTAATTATTATACATAGAATATGATAAATACTACCGATGTGTGTATTTAATTTAATAAAGGCAGTCGCTTCATGTAAAATACTGGTCAGCTGCATCCGGAAAGGCTAGGCAGATGGTGATGATGATGATGATGTATGGATTTTATTTCATCATCATCATTCTCCAGTTTTATCCCAAATTATTTGGTGTCAACGCAACATGTTTTCTTCATCCATACTTTTACTCTTATTAGTCGTCATTTCCAGTCATTATGTCACAATGATCATCCATTGTTCCTTTGGTCTTACCCTACTCTTATTAGATACTAGGCACACTTGGTTGGGAAACTCAGAGGGTTTTTCAGCAAGCATCTTCATCATGAGAACTTTATAGCTGGGCTGCATTACTTTTTTCGGGACAATTTCCTCGAGGAAGGTTTTCTTATGGCTATAAGGATAGAGATAGGCCAAAAAACGATCTGTTGTGTTTAATCGATGCTAAATTACTGATAATGCCAGTGTTTAAGCTGATTCTCTTTAGACCACAAGGTAATTGCAATTTCTCAAAGAATATAATTAACACTGGAAACAGGATATTTACCAAGTTAACTATTTGTTTTGAGTTCCCGATATTTTGGCGCTGTTGCAAGCGCCATGATCAAAGATAAACCGATATCCTCTCTCTGTATCTCAAAACAAAAAGTAAACATGGTGTGACCATGTCACGTCAGTTTAAAAACTTATTTCCCAGAAAATACTCCCCAATATCAATTGAACAAATTCCTCTCGTAACACACTGCTCAATTTCCTTCCCGAAACGTGTAGTGTACGATCTATCGCAGACGATCACTCACTTCCTATAGAACGTAACGTTACACGCCAGAGGATCGCTCGATTGACCGATTAGTTGATAATTCGATATAATTATCGCACTTCTAGCGAGATTTAGCTCAGTACTCAATAGTAGTGTAGTAATTTGCTAATAGGCGTAAGAAAGTGGGTAGGTGATTAGATTTTGTTCGTGCTTACGATGGCTTTATAGATCACAGACAAATTTTGCGGGTTTTGCCGTTAGATCGAACTCATTCTTCAGTCTAATGCTGCATTTGCAATTTGTATTGCATTCTAGATCTCATTTTATTTGATTAATTTGTTCTACTGTGTTCAATATTTATTCAATCATTGTAAGCGTTTACCTATTTGGTCCCTACTTATTCTAGGTTGGATCCAATTCTTCTGACAAGGACCAACTTTTTTTTATTATTCTACATTACTCATACATTGTTTGAAAGTAAATGACATTGCTACTAAATGCTGTTCGCTGGTAATCAGTTCCCATTCGATACGAGTTAATAAAACTAGTAATATGTTGGACGCTGCGTAAAAGCGTATATAATCATGTCATTACTCATTATTTTATTACGAGTAAAAGATTATAAGCCTGTGTTTATTGGCTTTTAAGTAATTGTTACTTATTTTGCTCCACAACTCTTTCACTTGTTAAAAGTTATTCGTGATTCAATTAGTCATCTACCATATTATCGTTGTCACCGTCATTAATTTTTCCTGTTGGTAACACGTACCGTTAATTTTCAAAGTGAAATTCCGCAGATGCAATGGGGGTCGATATCAAAACTAATCCGCGGAATTTCCCTCGTTAATTTTATAAAATTCAGCATAATATTTATTGGTATGAGTAAACCATACTGTTGGTGTGACTCACCAGTAAGTACTTGTGAAAATCGATGACTAGGAGAACTAGGAGTACATAGTACAAGCTGCCAGGCTTTTTCTATCCAGGGCACATATTCCTATTGACATCGATGTGGACGACTCCCTGTAATTCTCTATACCATTTTGATACCCCTACACATTTTTATTATTAATTTAGATCTGTAAATAATGTCAAATAGAGAACTTGGTTACTTACCATTAAAACAGCGGTTCCCTTAACCAACACGAATTCTGCAACAAAACATAGGCACATAAGTACAGAAAAAGGGAAAAATATTCATTTTCGTGAAAGCAGTTACATATGTAATCTATACATTCGTAACGGTCACGCATATGAACCTGCAATTCTCCGGTAACTCGCGAGGCAATCGTACGCATCCCAATGTGGAACTAATTCCTTTACCGAGCCCAGTTTTACACCGGAAGGTTTCTGCTTACGCCACACACACGTAAGGTATGAAGTACACTATGTAGGTAGAAACAATTCTGCACGTTAGAAAGAAAGTGGTTTCTTTCTGTCGCCAAGGAAAGCGACGGGTAGGCTTGAAATTCCAAACGTAATTACTCTTCTATGTTGCTAGTTTACGTATAGTTTCATTGTACAGACTGCCATCATAGTCCATTCCATGGTGATCATTTGAATTGATTCAGCCTTTTTTTCGTAGTTAAAAAGTGCTACCACTGACGTGTACTTGACGGTTTTGAGACTTAAAGAATAGAATATTTATAATAACATATACAATGTACGTTATTTACAAACTACAAATAGATATAAAATAAAAATAAAATATGTACAAGTAGCAAAAATACAGGGCGTCAAAAAATTCGTCGGCATCCCTGTCAACAGGAAAAATGCCCAGAACGCTGGCCGCATTGCCACGTGGATGGCAATGCTGGTTCTTTGGCCAAAAAAAAGGCCAGCCGTCACGTGAAGAGTCGACCAACCGCTTGGCGATATCCCTAAACTCTAGGTGGGCACTCGGGCCCCATGGCCCCAGTATTTCAATCCCTACGGCTCAAATACCTACATAATTACCAATTAAATTATTGTATTTGCGCCGTTTTCAGCACCTGCAGCAGCTGCCCCAGCGCAGCAATCCATGGCATTATGGTCATAATGACCGTTTTGTTTAGAGCTGGGTTCTGCCCGCAACTTCGTCAATGTCAAAGAAAATATCCTATATTATTTGGTAACAGTGTAGGACTCTAACATTGAAAGAATTTTTAAATAGGATTACTAGTTTTAGTTTATAATCAAACGACTAGTCTAGTAGATTGCAACTAAATGCAAGAGAGAATAAGAACAATTTACAAATAAGCCCTCATAAGTTCAGTTCTTTCATCTTATCATTCTGCAAAAATCCATTACTGAACATTTTTTATTCCATTTCTGTCGATTGACATTCCACGACTGTCATTTTCCTCACCAGTTTGACTAATACAACACAGCCTCTTAACCAATGATCTCGAAAGATTAAAGAGGCTAAACTACCGACGCGGGCAGAGCAAATTGCAGTTCAGTACCGTGGCTTCTGATTTCATGCCCTAGCAGAATGAACTAGTCTACTTTGTTCTGGAATGTTGAGCAGTTGAGCTACATTCCGAAGCAATTGACCAGGTATGAAATACAAGGTGTTGTTTTGCATCCTCGTCAAAATTCAGGAGGTGGTCACAAGAAACATAAATAATTAATTTAAATCACGATACCTAGTTAATTATTATTAAACATAGATTTTTTTGGTTGTTTAAGTCTGACAGTATTTTAGAATAACCCCCTTAACGTGGTTTAGGGAATAAGAAATTATCGAATAAACATTTCAGATATTTTGTATGTGTGCAAGCGCGTTTATAGGACGATGATCAGACGGGCCGACACTTTCCGACTTTCGTAAATAATAAAAAAAAAATACCCACCCATTTTATTATTGATTCGGGTCGAGAATAATTAGCATAGTTACCTCCTTGAATTTGACGTGGATGCAAAACAACACCTTGTATTATCTCTGTTAGTAACAAAGATCGTGAGTCAGCTGTTGGTCATCTGAGAAAATGTAATTGGAGGATTTTTATTGAAGAAACAAACCCTTAGGATTTCCCGTCAGCAAAAACGACGAACGGATATGAATTTTCATGATTATAATTATAATAGTGCTCAATCTTTTGCAAAACGTATTTTGAGATACATCGGTGTTGACTGGGCGTGTCAGTGAGTGAATATTTGTTTTTTTTTGTTATGTTGATGATATCAGATATGCTGCCAATCTTTAGGGCACGCTACAAAGTGTACTGACGCATATCAAGCTACCCGAAACTGTAAAATGTTCTCAATCAACCATGAACCTATTTGATTAACGAAGACTACATTTTGCCATGTTACCTTTTCATACGCAAATAGCAAGAATTTGATTGATCAACAAAATCATTAGCAATATCAATCAGCACTAAAACCGGTCTTTCATCGGATGCAGATAAATCTTGTGTCAGGATTTAGATGATTGATTGTCATTGAATGTACCGAAGCAATCATCGACAAATCATTGCAACATTTGGGTACTATGTCTACTTACGATTACGATTATCCGGTTTTTTATTGCGGAATTGCAAAACAATAAGTTGCCAGTGATGTTGCAATCTTCATAAATATTCAAACAGCCCTTTTCAAGAGTAATCATCTGTCAAGTAGATATCGAAACGACTAGTCAACAGCATCTGGCAGCCATAAATCCATGAATTTATTCTATCAGCGAACATCGAGTGATTATTTCAAAATTCGAATTCTCGATTCGAATATTAAATCGACAAGATTTATCTTCGGACATATCGATATCTCTGTTTCTGCAATGGCATGCAATTAAACTTTAAGTATCATAAAGTTTATTATATACTGAAAATACTTATTAAAATTGATTATGTTTTGCAATGAAAACGAATTCTTAATAAAAGATGTTTCATAATGATTCGATAAAACTTAACTGTACAGTTTATGCTCGGAAAAGATTATAATTATTATCTATTTTCGAAACAGACACGTTTTATGTGACATTCATATTTTTATTAGAAACATTAGCTTACTGATGGACGATTAAAACATCGACTAGGTACTTCATCTTCTAATTGCTATTAAATCAGGACCCACATATGCACACTAGTTTATTTGCATTCCACAATGTACGTATAAGGTGTTTATATTCAAGGATGCTGATAAAGCACAACAATATTCCATGACGTCTGTAAAATGGCGCCATTTTATTGAATAAATCCTGTATATTACCCGCACTAAGCTCTATAAGTTTCAATTTTCAATAACTTTTTTATTTTCAATAACTTTTTAATTCAATTCAAGACTTTCCATTTTTAAAGAAACTCTACCAATTACAATTTTAAGCAAAACAAGAATTTCCCGAGAAACTACGATACATCACGTCCAGCGGTCCAATCAACGAGAAAGTAGGTATTAATTAATGGAGAGACCTAATACTGTTAAGTATTAAATTTAAATTCAAAACACGGCCGAGTTTTAATTACAACGTTTAGTGTTACTTACTTTATCTCACATCGGTGATAAGTGTGGACAATTCAACGATAATTTAACAAGTGAATGCAGTAGATCACTGTAATGGCTCAGCTGGGAATCAAATGGCCATTAGACACGATACGAAACGCGACAGATTCATTGGGTAGTAAGAAAATACGTGAAAAACTAGACGGTATAGGTTTCAAAAGAGGTCTCAAGTCAATTTTAATAAAAAGTTAACTTTTTTTGGTTAGGGTTATAGGTTGGTGTAGTCAGAAAAAATAATTGTTCCTGAGACTGACCTGCAACGCCCTTATAAATACGTGAATTTCCATAGTGATCATTTGGACAAGAGTCAATTTCCTACCAAGAATTTACCCGAGTTTTCATTTTTAACGTACGTAAAAACGCATAAACGAAAACCGGACTTCTATGATGTGGTGATTTTTACAACAGACAATAGTTAAATCACTCCATCTAAAATATTGAACACGCTTTAACAATTATGTAATTCACAATTTAAAAATAAATTTTTCCAACATTATTTTATACTAAAAAACTAAACAATTTAGCAAGACATCGTTTATTAAATTTATACTTACTAATAAAAATAAAATAATGCGAAAACTTAAGCAACAATAGAACTATTTGCGTTACAATATGCGCAAGAGCAAGCACGCGGCGTTTGGGTGTGTAAAATTTGCACGTCGTTCATAATTAAAATTATATTATACCACTTAATTTGGGTCAAGATTACAATGCTAGTCGTTTGTGCAACGGTACTGCGACTTGCAGGGTGCAATGTTGACAACAAAATGTGGATTTGCGAATCTGCGATTTTTTGCAAAGTGACACCTTGTAAGTATTTGTGGATTGGCAATTCGAACATTATTGCTAAGTAGCATTTTTCTATAAAATTCTATCGAAATAATAGTTAGGTACAATTTTTAATTTACATCAAGGGAAGAAGATGGAACTTAATGGTTCAAAATAACTTCAAAGATGCTTAAGTTACACCGTAGTTTTTCCGGGGTCGGTATTTTCCGGAATCTACGAAAATATTTCAAGAACAAAACCTTCTAATTTCCTATTATTTCCGCTCGCCTGTTAAAAATAGCAATTACAAAATATGGCATGATGTTAATTATTCTATAGTACCACTATCCATCAGGTGGCGTTCTGTGAGTTCTGCCTACCCCATGAGAAAAAGGCGTGAATTTATGTATCTAATATTCTATATCTTATCTTATATTTATATATCACTATCCAATATTCATCAAACGCCCCGTTCTCTGAATTCACACCGAAGGACCGGTAGAACACACATTTGTTAGACCACACAGTAATCAAGCCATCTAAAAGTTAATCATCCTATATCAATCAAACACCTTTTCTTTCTTTCCTTCTTTCCGTCGGTTCGAGTTAGTTTTCTCTCACAAATAATGAGCATCTCGCCATGGCCGTGATTTAACTAGACACTGTTCGTGGATATGAAATGAATGTACAATAGTAACGCACGTGCGAATAGGGTTGCCAGAGGAAGAAATTGTCATGGAGCTGAAAAACGATTTCATGTGTGAAACCAGCTTATGACTCAGTTTATCATTGTATCATAGATGTTTTCTTTTGATTTTGTGTGCTCCAAAAAGTCTTGACAAACCAGTTATACTATTAAT
The DNA here is from genome assembly GCA_963082945.1 of Cerastis leucographa. Taxonomy (NCBI): domain Eukaryota; kingdom Metazoa; phylum Arthropoda; class Insecta; order Lepidoptera; family Noctuidae; genus Cerastis; species Cerastis leucographa. The sequence goes on along the minus strand of OY720385.1, from coordinate 5,008,683 downwards.
AACACGTACAACCATGATCACGGATAAACTAAGTTTATCCGTGATCATGGCGTTTGCAACAGCGCCGAAATATCGGGAACTCGAAACAAATAATACACATGGTAAATATCCCGTTGTAAATGTTATTAACAGTGTTAGTGACCATGTCAGTTTAAAAACTTATAAACCAGTTATATGTACCAATAACACTAGAAACGGGATTTTAACCATTTGTTTTGCGTTTCCGATATTTCGGAGCTGTTGCATAAGCCACAATCATGGATAAACTGAAATGATTGCGGGTGGGTGTTTATGAGCAGACAAATCGGTCTACCCTCTTTCTTGTTCGTTTTTGCGCTGAGTACCACTATCACTGTTACTCATTGTACCGCTCGCGAGTTTTTTACGGCACTTTTTCGATGAATACCGGCAAACTCAAAAGAAATAGTAAACATGGTAAATATCCCGTTCCTAGTGTTAGTGACCATGTCAGTTTTAAAACAAATCAGTGATATGTCATGGATTTCACTAATTACATGGGCAGGATTAAGAAAGAATAATAGAATGGGGTCACATTTCAGAAAGATATTGAAAGTGAAAAGATAAGCAGCTTGTGAGAATCGTGGCTAGCTGAAGTAAAGGTGTGGTGTAGCTGCCAACCTCTATGAACAAAAGACGACAGTTTATGAATTAATAAAGCTGATAAGATACAGGTAAACTAATACCACCGAACCATATTTTTTTTTGGAATGTGCGACAATCCTAGTTAAATCTAACGGCTTGTAAATAAGAGCGCACGCGACACGGCGCTTACGCAGAGCCGATTAGCAACGGATGAATACACAACACGATTGCAGCTCTAACGTAATTGGGGTATTAGCGGCCGCCAGCAATCTTGAAATAATACGTTTGATAGCGAAGAAAAATGTCTTCCATTTCAAAAGTAAATATACGCACGCATGCATATGCATGGGCCACTTACGCTTTTATTCGGCTGATTCTATGAATGTAGACGAAGTTTTTCTGAAGAAATGAGTAGATTAATATAAATGAATTTGTTTGGATCAGATACATGTCTACATGTCTTGTGTGTACGAAAAACACCCCAATTTCTTTCTAGATTCTGTAGCAAGACAGAAGTCAGAGACTTGAAGTTCTAGACAAAGAGTAGCATACTACCAGGAATATCAAAGACGGTAAAGTCGAAAGTGGATTGTATTGAGGATTGTCATAAGCTACTGATAAACGTATGTCAATCTTGTCAAAATTCCATTTTTTAAAACCCCGGGAAGTTGGAACCATTGATTCAACTTAACTTTTATTTTTGGTAAATCGCAGCTTATGGAACCATTCCATTCATAAATTATTTATTTGACATGTGTTCAAAACGGTATGATTTAGAAGGCAATTAAATGTGGAGTTAAGTGACCATGAGAGTGGCTGATTTGGCAGTAAGTGCTAATTACTTAACGTGTAGTACGTTTCATAAATCGACACCTTACATTGATTTCATTGTAAACTACTTTTAATACCTTAATGAATTCTTTCAGACAATGTAATTTAAACGCAAGAAAATAGCCCTTTCTCTTACGCATTTCATCAGATACAATCAGATAAACTTTTTATTAAGCAAGAGTACTTGTCAGTGACCGTTCATAATATTTTCTGTATTGGTCGTTTTACCACATCAGGGCAAAGTCGCCTTGCCGTATTGAAAAGGAACGAGCATTGGTCACCACGCTTGCTCATAAATTCTGAGAAATTGGCAATAAGTTACGTCAAGTTCCTCTTATTCTTGTTTTCCTTAACTGCAAGTAAGACTCACCGGTTAATTTGCACTTGGCCGGTTTTTCATCACGTTTATAGCTGCCATAAAAACGATTAATTAACTAAGAAAACATTAGAAATATGCTCGCATTGATGACACAGTTACCTTGACCGGGCGTAACCTCGTGCGAATGTCATTAGCATAAGAATCGACCCCCGATACGAATCTTTCACACGTCTTGTCTCTCTAAATATGCTTATATGTAACGCACTTATGTACTGGCACATACGCTACAAATTATGATGATTCATTTTGTAAAATTGTCTAGTTATCTTGGGAATACATAGGAAAAAAGTTGCGAGATATGTACTTATCTTGTTGTACTTTGAAAGCTATCGGTAAATTTGTTTTTAGTAAGAGGCATTAACTGCGATACTCATATTTTCTATTGCCTATTTATAATAATAGACGCATTGATACCATAACCGGCCTATGAGGCTTCCAGTCCTTGGCCTCTTCTCTGCACGAGTAGTAACCTGAGACGTAATCCACCACACGGTCCTAGTGCAGGTTGGTAGATGAAAAACTGACATACAGCCTGATCAAAAATAATTCTCGAAGGCTCATAGCTGTCGATAAATCGCGTAGAACAACAAAGGCGCCATTTTTTTATCACTATACTAGCTGTCCCCGGCATGCGTTGCAATGCACTTTTTACGTACCCTATCTACCTACCTACCATACCCTACCCTACCTACCTATCTACCCTACCCTACCCTACATACCCTTCCCTACCCAACCCTACCCTACCTACCCTACCTACCTATCTACACTACCTACCCTACCCTACCTACCTACCTACTCTACCCTACCTTTCTCACCATTTAAACCTTACCTGGACTACGACAAACATTTTAAAACCAAAATCAGCCAAATCGGTTCAGCCGTTCTCATGTTTTAGCGAGACTAACGAACAGCAATTGATTTTTATTTATATAGATCAGTCTAATTGAAAACTAGCTTCTAACTACTGATTTTACTGAACTGGGCCTGTTTGGCGCAGACACACAATAATTATCTATTTTTTTATATTTAAGTGATTTTTGTCACTTTTGTTTAATGTTGTGTGCACTTCTGGCATGTGCCAATCAAACCTATTTTCTTTCTTTTTCTTTCGTATGGGCCCAAGGACGCCTAAACACCGCTCGAAAATTTAAAACGTGCCTGATACGGTAGTGAAACTAAGTAGGTCTCCTAAAACGACACGTGCGACTGATCAGTGTCACGACAATGGAGATGTTACGTTGAACGTGCAGCGCTACTCGATTAGATCGGAGGCGAAACGAGGCCATTTGCTGAGGTACGAGGTACGAACTACGTGACATTGCTGGGGAGTTCGACGAAAGTCTCGAGAGATCGGTTGTTGTTATAGACGTAGATGCTTTGAGCATTGTAAGATTCCAAGGGACAAGGTAGATATAGAATATTTTTGCTGAAGATTGAATCAATTTCATGCTGCAGTAGGCTGATCGAAATACTTACGAAATCATTATTTGTAGAGAAGTATTTTGAGCTTGCTATTTAGATGACGCAGGACAAGTAGAGAAAAGATTTGAAACGTTTTCTAAGATCTGTTCAAGACCTGTAGAAGATAAGATCGAAGTGGAGATCGGATGTGGGTGTTTTAGTAAAGAGATCCTGAAAGATTTAGAGAAAGATTTTGTCAGGATGGACTAAGTCCACAATGTGTCTTAAAATCATTCATTTGTTGCTGACTGTTGACCTTGAAGGAAACATTTGCTGTGCTTTGGGTGTTTTCTAGAGTGAAATCCCGAAGGACGAATGAGACAAGATTTGGAAAGCTGGGCTACGATGCAAACACAACGAAACAGCGGATATAGCCGGGCAGGAAGGAAAGCTAACAGATTCAATACTTAAGAGAAATGTGTCCTTGCTTCCTTGGTCGAGCGTATGTTTAATTAATTTGATTTTATTGAATTTAATTGTAACATGTTTTAATTTTAAGTTTTGCTTTAAATTAAAGACGGATATAAAAGTAGTTATACATTTCATTTGATAGAAAGAAAGTAATCTAGTGTTTTTTTTATATTTGGTATTGGAAATACCAATGCGGAATTGGAAATCTAGTACCTACTTGTGACTAACTTTTACAGCCCAAAGGTAATATAAAAGCTGTTCTATTTCTAGTTACAATTAAATATGTTCTTCAATCGGTAGTTTATTGGCTTGAGATCCGGTTGTCTCCAGTTTGGTTATAAGTCGGATAATGCAATTAGCTGCAGTGTTGCCCCGCAAAAAATGCTACTGTTTGAAGACTTCGTGGGATAGCTGCATAAATTGATCTACTGTGATAGTCGCGCTTTACTAGACGGATTAGAGAAATTATCGCAGTAGTAAGATCGTTGGCCCTGTTTTATTGGTAGTGTTTCGGTACAGAAATAATTGGAGAATTCGGACATGTCTTTCTTGCTTTATACCTAGTTCTGCAATTTGGCATGGTTTGGCTTCTAAAAAGCCTTTAATATTGTAACATTATACCAGCTATCATAAAATTATTGATGTCTTGATTCTTTCAGGGTTGACGAAGCCTGTTTTTCAAACCGGTCAGACATTTGTGATCGACACGTAAAAAGATTATTGTAATTTCCTACTTTGCTGTGCCCTAACAGGGTCCATATTTATGTACCTAGCTTTAAGCCCATTGTAACATCTTTTTCACAATATGGAATGCAAAATAAATGAATATTAATGAATGAATATGAATAATTATTTAACTGCATTGCAGCTTAAAATTCTACCCACAAAGGTATCACATAAAATAAAAACCTATACACACATACGAAATCATAGAATGATATAACAATACTGAACTGTCAGTCTGTCAAAGTTCCTAATAAACGACATAATTGCCCTGTTTTACTGCAATAATTAGATACGTCAATAACAACGTGTTGCAATCACAGCAGAATATAATTTGTATTGACTATTGTAATGTTGACTATGCATGCAAAAACGCTTGTGCGTGCATGGCGACAATGTTTTTTTTTTATACTTATATCTACTACATAAATACTGAGTGATATTTTAAAAGCTGGCCATTTAATTCAGAAATGCATAAACTCCTGCCTTTTTAGCATGCTGTCGCCAGAAAATACTGAACGACACCTGCTAGGTACGATCCTTATAGAGTTATATACTGGTTTTGAGAGTGACTACGTTCGTATGTGCTTCCGTTCAGGCTGAAGTGGAAGTGGGCTGGTCACGTCACACGAATGCAGCGGGAGAGGTGAGCAATAATCGTCACTCACTGGACATCTGAGGAAAGACATCGCCGTCGAGGTCGACCGCAGCGAAGGTGGTGTGTCTATCTGATCTGTTTGAAGGGCAGAAATTGCGAAAAACAGAGAGATTTGGAAGGAGAAAGGGGAGGCATGTGCCCAGCAATGGGACACGGTAGAGGCTATAAAATTAAAAGTGAATAGGTAAAGTACTTTTAATACTTGGCGAAAAAAAACTGTTGACATAAACGTAAAAACTAATAAAATTTTCATCTCCAGCTGTTATTACCATCTAAGAATCCCAGAGCTTCTTACATTTAATAAAAACTCATATCTTGCTCCAGTTTTTAATGTTCTGACAAGACATGGATTCGTCTCGCAGTGGGAAAAACGGAAAGGTTAAGCTACCACCCGTTATCTTACGGTAAGTTCTGAATGTTTAGGCTGACGATGCCGTCATTTCACTGTCCACATTGTTTTGATTAGCCCAGTTTTCGTGTACTCTAGTCTTAAGCCAAGTTAGCTGTAAAATGTAATTACTTACGAGGCCAACTTGTTATGTTTTTATTGTTCACGCAACGGGAGATGATTTTTAGATGGTAATTTTTTAAATTGTAGTTGCTGTATCAAAGTATCTTTATATTTGAGTTCATATTCTGTTGCTTTATTAGTTTTTTTTTTTCAGTTCTTATAGCATTCTATTATACCTGTAAGATCTGGTGGCTCTAAAACAGTCTTGTTTTAATCTTAATCCAGAGTGGGAAAGAGATGGTGCTAAATTTCTATAGCTCCGTCTCTTTTCCTCAATGCAGTGATATTAAAACAAAACTGCTTTATGACGTCATGGTAACCCCCCTTTACAGATTTATACCAACAAAACTGAACGCGATCAGCACAATCAAGAGCTGCCAGGAACCAAATGATGATACCTCTTGAGAGCAGTTTAAATGTGCTGATCGTTTTATTGGTAAAATTCGCCCAGAATTGTGAATGAAGCCGTGCAGGTGGATATTGAATCCAGTTTACCTGCTGATTATGCCTAGCTACGAAAATGTAAGTTCGATGCATAGAGATGTGAAATAGGGGACCGGACTGGGTAAAAAAAATGACATTCTATTTTGTCCGTCAGACAGGTAATACAAAAATATTAGACACGTATTTTTTGTTTTATCAAAATATCAAAAAATTACTTAGTTAAAACTCATTAAAGTTGGAGAGTGGGGGCTTACTACGTCACAAGTGGGTATAAAACTTACCCACATGTGACGTCATGCGCCATTTCAACTCAATATATCTCCGTAATTTTATGACCACGTGAAAAAAGAAAAAATACGTGTCCAATACTTTTCAATAAACTACCAGACGGACAAAGAAAAAAAAAGTTGGATTATCCCCTATTACGCCTTACATTAACGATTATCATAGTAATCGGCCCGTATACATGCTGAACAAGTGAACAGTCCTTCAGATAAAATTCCTGACTATAACGCATTTTAAATATAGCAGCCTCAACTTGTTTGTCAACAACAACGTTTTTTGTTCGCGAATTCGTCCGCGTCAAAAAAAGCAAATCAGCAAGTAGTGTAACTTGCCATCCGTGAAAGAATTTTTGGAAATGGATGAGCAGTTTCGGAAACCTTCTACATCCAACAACTCTTTTTAAATAAGTCCAGAAAAAGTTGCTGTCATCATTACCATCAACGTGAACACTCTTGCAACCGTAGTTCAAGCAAAATTCTCTAATGTTTTCCTCATTTTTTCTCGTAATACCAATGAGTAAGACTAAGAACTAATTCGACAATAGACATCGTCATTTACCTGACCCTCGATTAAGTCGACCATAAAGGTCATTTACACGAACGATTAGACACAGAGGTTCTAATGTAAACGGGCGGTTAACTAGTAGATGACTTCGAAACAACTAATAAAATTCATCAGTTAACTGGTCCAGAAACTTGGCTAACACACCATACACCATAACAGACTGTCGTTGAAATCAAAACTCATAGAGACATACTTAAGAAGGATCTTTATTGGCTTTTTTAATATTATGTTCGATAGAATTTACATCGGCAAAATGTCGAACGTCCATCCCTAGTTATCGTATTTTATAGTTCCCTATTATTTTATTATAGTATTTTACGCCTTTGGGTATACGTAATAGAAACTTTTTTGTAAAAAATTTAACAGCGGTATAGGTATAGGTTGTGCATTGCCTTGATTTAAGTAGATTAAAATACCAGTTTCCTCGATTGTGTCATCGAAATTTAACTATTATTTTTTTATGTTTTGCTTTTTCTAGAACACCCACAAGATGACTAGCAGCGAAAAATTTATACACAAATTACATTATAAAATTAATCAAGTAACGTAACGAGACTTCAAACGGGTATAACGAACGTTATAATAAGACAAAACAAAACTAAAATTCATGCAATCATGAGAATACAGTTTCGTTCCACCGTTTCTTCTTCAGAAAAACTTGGATACTAGACAGTTCCTTCAAGTCAACGCTCCGTTTTCTACGGGACATTAAAACTGTGTAATGGAGAAGTCGGGCCATAAGCTATAATTGCTCAAGTCCAGTGAGCAATAACACATTATTTGCGTCATGTGGACTGCGACAGTAACTGATCCGCTACAGACAGTTATGCCGCGAAGTGACAAGTTAAATGTTACGTTAAGTTTACAATTTCATGCTAAATCTAACGTCGATAACTTACAAGCTTCCCTCGGTCATGATCGGGCGGAATACGTAAAGCTGTAATAGTTACTTCACTTTACAATCTGTTTTTATGTAGGGTTACCTTTTCCAACTCACAGAAATCTGCACATGCTGCACGTGTTTTTTCTCTCGAAAATACCATTTTTTTTATTTCCCCATAAGTTGAAAACAAGACCAGAAAATAGCAAAGCCAGACAATATTCGGACGAGAGCCATATTCAGTCAAATCCATTGAGCATCTTCCAAAATTATGAATATAGGTGTAGGAGACATGAACCTTTTGCTGTTGAACGAACTCTGAAATATTTTGATATCACTCTCATTATGAGAATTAGACGGAAACTATTCTTTGGTGCTGATACCAAAGTAAAAGTGGTTCTGACTGCAAAGACAGCCTGCATACCTCCTTACATGGTAAAGTAATTGATGCTTTCGGCAAACAGATTGATCGTACTATTATAAAGTATATTCTCAGGTTTTTTTAGTGTCCCATTAAGGATGATACACCTTTACTTAGTACAATAGCTTCTATAAATCACCAGTGCCAGTCATTGGAACCATTTTTAGAATTCAACGTTTGGGTTGGGTCATGTTGCTTCATTATCTTTTATAACTGTTCATATTATTTCGATATCACAAGCACTTTCTGCGGCCACAGGTAAAAAAATGATTTTGACAGCTCGGGTATCATCAGCATTCTTCGGATATATTCTTCATCACCTCAGTAGACACAGTTCATTCCTCATGACACTTCTTCACGCCATGTGGTCATACCATGACAGCCGATTTACACACAACTTTTTGGTCACCGGTGCTGTTTTGACAACTACAGGCACATGTCCATAAAATGTAGATATTCATTTTATTTTTGGCGTACCTACAACAGAAGGCCTGGGTAATACCCTGCAACAC